>OY757311.1:169436454-170773609 GCA_963583905.1 Stenurella melanura | reverse complement strand
GACAGACAGACAGACAGACAGACAGACAGACTGACGGAATTGAAAAACCCATATTTTCGGAATCTACGTGTTCTGAAACGTCAGAATCCGAAAAAATCTCGGAGGGTGATTTTTTCTCGAATACAATACTTCCCTTCGGTATGCGAGGGAAGTAAAAAAAAAAAAATTGAAAATTTTTTTTACCAACATTTTAAAAAAAACTTTAACCACTAGAATAGATGGAAAAAAATTGCTTTGCTCACATTTAAAATTTCCACATTTGATGACTTTCTCAACCTATTAAAAAAAATGTTTTTGAAGGAATTTATATTTTTTTACCACTACTATAGAATAGAAGGAAAACATTTTTTGCTCAAATTTAAAATTTCCACGTTTCGTGTCATTCTAAGTCAATTTCAGAGGAACAAAAATTTGCAAATTTTTGTACCAACATAATTTTTTTTTAACAACTACTATACTTCCACTCTACTACGTGAGTGTGGAATTGAAAATGTGACAGATGGCAATAATATTTGGCATATGCACCTATTACAGTTTTATTGAAAACTGTACAGGATGGTCATCTCAAGAAATAATTCAACCATGGTGGACATTTGTAAAGGTATTTACGTAAGCCTTCCATATTTGGCACCTGTTCTTTAGTATTGAATTTTTGCTGTCGGATGACTACTTTGTTTATTTTTTTGACCAAAAGTTATCAAGTTTTCTTTGTAATAATAGTGATAACTATATTCCCATTATTATTCTCAATGTCATTTCGTAATTAATATTTTTTTAGAGCGATCGCCATGCACAAATAAAGAGGGAAGATCTGTGTAAATACCTTTACCGATTTTTTTTCAACTAAATTTAAAAATGCATAAAAAATAACAATTAACACATGTTTACTAGTCCGGCGAGCGTAAAATGATGAGGTGTTCGATGGGGTGCCTCTTTTGTCTGGAGTTCGATCCAGAGTATCAAATCTTTATGTTTTTGAGGGAGCACATCTGACTATAGTTTGTAAACGTTAGCTCTTGTTCCCATTTAATTCACTAAAGAAGCTGGTTAAATGGGAGAGAATATGATTTTGATATAATTTTAAGTCAATTTTTTTAAAGGTTTAATAGTCCGAGAGCAAACATCACAAAATGCGTACTATTTGTAAATGGACCGAATGTGCCTTAATAGGTTGTCGATGATCCATTGAATACCGCCTTTCAGTCAGCCAAGCTGGCAGTTTTTATTAAAACATTGCAGTGAGAAACACTGTTTTTTTAAACGAGTAACATGTCATTTTAAATGTATACATTCATATGCTTGACTGACTTGCAACGCACCACCACCAAGGTACGGACTAATTTAATTACGTCTATTATACCTCAAATTAGCTGCTGACCAAGTTTCATTCATTTGAAAATAGTATAAACATTTTTTTTATTGACACACCCATGTCTCCCTCGCGGTATTCACTGGATTATCGACAACCTATTAAAGCACATTTTCGGTCCATTTACAGATAGTACAAATTTTTGTGACTTAAGCTCTCGGAATCATTACCAGAATCTGATAAAATTTATGGCATTTTTAAAGAAAGTAAAAAAGAGTAAATCGGATTAATTTAGATGAAAAGTCATAGATGAGAAATGGACTAGGCGATCTGGTGATATTTTTAATAACATGTTTTTTGTATACGGTTTCATTTTTACAGATTTTTAAACTAATGTTTCCACTAGGCAAAGATTTAACTGTTTTTATCTCCAACCTTTGAAAAGAGATGGCTTGCTACGAAGACAAATTATTTACTTATTCAATTAAAGTTTTACTTTGGTCTACACAATTACAATTGCCAAACGATATAGTTCAAACAAATGCAATTTGTCGCAACAGCGCTTTACTTCAATTGCGTTTTATTCAGTGCTTGTGAATTGAATTATACGGTCTCCATTATTGCTGAGAGTCCTGGATGGCTCTTATTTTACCTACTTGCGAAACAAATGAAAATCATCTTAGGCACGTTGCGGGTAATTGACCAATTTAAATTTGCAATTCGAAAAGCGCTACACTTTGTTATCAACAGCGACTCAATAGAGTCGAGACATTTCGCGGCCGATTGAAATCCCGTAATTGCAATATTCGAATTGATGTTTGTATTAAACTCATTAAGTACTCAGCCGCATTATATAATTATTGTGTATACGTGCAAGTCCTTGAAATCGAGATTCGAGTTAATGAATGAATGGCGTGGATTTTTATTTTCTAATGAACCTTAATTTACGAAGCTCTCGCAGTCCTATTCTCTAGGGAGAATCAGCAAATATATGAATATAAAAAGATCCTTTTTATTTAGGGAATTCTGCGTCGAGACAGTCGACTGTGCGTTTTCAAATATAATAAAGTGTCGTTAAGAGGAGACATTTAATTTAATTTGTCAATATTCGTTTTGCATTGGAAGCGTTAAGTAAAGACTGAAATTATCTTAACACAAAAATGTTTCTATCTTAGCGGTATAATCTGACAGATAGCCATCACCACTTAATTAAATAGATTAAAATGGCCCCTTAAGAAACTCAAAATATGAGACAATTCAAAAATGAACGACCAGATACTTTCCGTGAAAATAAGAAACAAAGTTCTATGAAAATGAATGCGAAAAACAATAGTCCCAAGTAACATTGTAGTTTTAAAATATGAGTTATCCTAAAAACTTAATTTCAAGACTACTTATAAAAGTAAATAGTTCGGAAAGACTCTATGAAACCGATTTATAATCTTTATAAGAGTACAGGGGCCCATCTGGAGAAAGGCATACATACCTCTTTTTAAAACTACTATTAAAACTTTCAAATTTTAATGAATTATCTAAAGCTTTACTCAGAAAGTATCTGAAGATTAGTATAAAACCATACTTGATTTAGTATAGGCACTATATCAAAACTTAAAAGACATACACAACGATATGAATTTTGTGCGTTTCTTTAGATTCACACTGGATAGTTCTTAAAAATTCGAGAGCTCCCTAAAACACACAATTTTAAAAAAATATATAAATAAATATATTAATTTTTAATTAATTAATTAATTAAAAAAATATGGCGCATATATTTATGATATACAAGCAAAACTATGCATTTTTTTAGAGTACTCGTCAATTATATAAAAAATTGGAGAGCAAAAAAAAATTATTTTTTTTGAAACCCATCGTACATTTCTTACACAGCTGCGCATATAATGGTGCATCTAATAGTACGAACTACGCGCATTCAGCTGTAGTGGTCGTGATGGGCTTTTTTGTATATGTCATCCTTAATGTCATCTATATTAGCTTAGCCGGTAAAAAATATTGAGCAGAGGGAGGTGGAGGGGCAAAATACTACAGCTGTTCACGATGCCTATATTTTTTTTATCCTCTCAAGAGTGTTGAAAAAATGTTTTTCGCCCTCTAGCGGCAAAACCACGCGACTTTGGAAAAAAACAGAGAACAAAATTTGTCGAAAATTTTTTTATCTACAACTTTGATATCTCGATATTTTTTTTATAAAATGCGTAGTTTTGGCTTAAAATCAAACACCAAAAAAATTTATACATTTACATAAACTTCAGCGCGCTCTAGCGGCGCAACTAAACGGAATTTCAAAAAAATGAAGAGAATAAAAATTGTAGAGAATCGCTAGATCTACAATATCAAATCAGGTCATATTTTCTCAAAAATGCATAGTTTTGCAGCAAAACTAAAAAACCGCCAAAATGGCAAAAAAAAACATATATATGTATCTATATCTAAAAAACAACACTTTTTTTTCATGCGCTTGGTGAAAAATATGTTAACACAACCCCAAAACAACTTTTTATATGGGTGGCTTAGTTGTAGGAAAAATTTCCCTCAATTTTCCTAATTTGAAGGGACTATAATATTGCAACTTGTGTGATTAAAAATATTTTAACATAGTCAGTTAATAGTTTTAAATATTATGAAATGTTCAGTGTTAATTTCAAGTCACTATTTCACTTCATTTATTTATAAACGACTAAAATGAAACAAATGTTATATCTAGGCTCCCAATTGGTACAGACTTTTTTTTTGAAATTATTTCTTGTTTTATTTATTTTCAATGCAATTTTGGATAAAATATTGATGAGTAAAATGCATTTGTATAAAGAAAAAATAGAATTAAATTAAGAAAAATGGTTTTCACAAAAAAAAATTATTTTAACGCCGCTGAAATGTACATAAAACAAGCCATAATCTGAAAAAAAAAAATTGTTGTACGACCTGATGCCCAAACACGGTCAACAGTTCAATTTTCGATTTTGTTATTATTTTTGGGCCGTATTATAAACATTTCGACTTGAAATTTGGCACCATTATTTATCACCATTAGTAGCATATTCTTCTAAAATTTGGTTACATTTAATGCATTATTGTTTTAGTCATTACCAATTGTTTAAAAATGGCCACCCACAATTGTTTCTATATTTTGCAATTTAAGCAATTGACCAAGAGGGTTCGGATACATCTAGTTCTCTTCGTTTTTATCGTTTTCATCTTTCCTTATTACGATAATAGTCCTAGAACCAGAGTTATTGAACAGAAACTGAGAAAAAACACGATTATGAACATTATTTTGTTTAAACCAAAGCTTTTCGAGACACGGATTTAATTCAAAACTTTTTCCTAAACATCATGTAATGTCTACAACAACAGCCAGCAATAAAATTGCTATAGTAAGACAATTCCCTACACATTTTAGTTTTACTCCACTAATATTATAGTTCCTCAAACCATGTCAACATTTTTGGTATATATAAAATATTAATCTCAGATATAAATTAGTGTTAGGGCATGTTGTATGGACTAAGTTTAAACCTAAATCAAAGAACAAAAGCCATGACTGTTGTAATAATTATAATCATGGATTCTAGTCTTTGGTCAAGCAGATTTTGATTCAAACTCGGTTGATATAACCCGTCCTGTGTGTGATTATAAAAACTAGTTACTAAACGTCTATCCAATTAAATAAAGTACTATGTTCTGTACACACAATTATTTAAATCTTCTCTGCATATCAAATTGGCCCTTGTCAGATGCAAGATGACTGATGCTTTCTGCTCATTACTTGCGTCGATAATTCGTGAGAGGAAAATTAATATTATATAACATTCAAGGGCGACCCACCCTTCCAGCAGTTCCGTGCATGTAATAAAAAATTCAATCATTCAAGGCATAACAAGGTTTTACGCACGTTTTCAATCTTTTATGAAACGTTTGATTCGAATATAAAATTCCCCCTGCTTTTCAATTTCGACACGAAAAATAAGACTTTATAAAAGTTCGCAAAATGTATCAGCAAAATGGATTGGTGGATATTCTAAAATCAGAATAATTATTTTAAAATTATAATTCACTGATAGCGAGACTTGTTACATAGTAATATATTTCTTGTATTATGCAGGCTGGAGATCATCCCAATTATAAATTTTAGATAAACCTTTTTTTTAGTCATTGTTGATACAACATGCTTTAAAATCTGTCTTTGAATGGTTTAATGTCGTAACATATATCGAGGTAGTGTTATCACATAAAATTCGTGAGATTGGATACAATTCGCAATAATTTACGATCCTTAAGTTCAGTTTCAACTCGATACGGTGAGCTGTTTGCTTTGTTTCAATTGGATTTTTAGACCATAAGACGAATGGCTTTATTGGAAGTTAGTGTTTTGACATCGATAAACTGATAATCTTGTAGAACCGCCGAATGTGAAGCCCTAGTGGAATTAAGCAATAAATTTTACGTTACCTATGTTTTTGTAGAATGAAATATTATTGTACTCATCTTTATTTTTTTATATGTGTAGCATATCAAACAGAACTTCAAAAATGTCCACTGTTAATATTCAACTTCAGACATTGTTAAGAATGTACACTGTTGATATTTTATAATAATAACAGTAATATTTTATTGACTTTTGTTGCCATATTGCTATACGGAATTGATAGAAAAGTTAAGACACCATTATTAGTCAGGAACATGTTACATAATAAATGTTAATGCTACACTATGAAACAAGTTTATAAATAATATATTAGCAATCTGGACAACCAGAATAACAGTTGACGAAATGATATTTATACAATACACAAGAAAATATTTGGGAGGTTCAATCAGTGGTGAGGCGGGATACCAAAATCTTCTCTGTGTCGTGTTTCATAACTGTGAAATTCACAATTTCCTATTATTGTGTTCTATTCAACTCGATATGTGCACGATATTTTTTACATCTGGACCGGAATAGAAAGGAACCTAAGTAATTACCTTAATTTCTTATATTCTTTTAATAATAAAATTCAGTTCACAATGAAATCGGAGCAAAACAGTCAATTAAACTTTCTAGATATTAATATAAGAAAACATAGCAATCCAGTTAAAATTTAGCATCTACCGCAAACCTACTACTACAGACACAGTAATATATTATAATTCGCAACAATCACCGCAAATTAAGATATCACCCTGCAAGAAATAACGGTTAAAACGAGTCACTAATAGATAACATGGTCAAAAACAAACAACGCAAAATGTTTCAAAAATAATTCTTCACTGCGCCTAACAAAACTACAAAATATAGTAACAAGCTAAAAAAACTACATTTTGATATACTTTTTATCCCTGTTGGGATGATTCAGTACATTTTCAACTGAGGGCCGCAGGATGACTCAGTACATTTTGACATGTTTTATTTTCTCTTTTTTTTTCTTTTTGCATTGACTAAAGTAAAGGCGAACTACATTTTGAAACACAGAAAGCGCATCGGTTCTATTTCTATTTAGTAAATGAAAATAAGGAAATGAATGATGATATTTTAAACATAACATTACATTATTTTTTTGCACCTATATCGCACGGAGAATTTATCAATTTGTAATATTTTTTTTAAATAATTATATGGAATGTATTTTCGTAAATAACTCGTCTATTTTAAATTTTTCGAAAAAACTCTATTTCAGATTTTTGTCCAAAAAGGTCCGTGCCTTATACTGGTTACAGGGATTGATCGACGAAATAGTTAATTTTCTATTTTTATTGGGAAACTGTTTGGAATTTGTAAAATTTATCAAAAAAATCAAGTTTTCCAGGATTTGTAGATTCACTTTTCATTTATCAAATTTCTCACAAACGTCAACTAATGGACCTATCGAGCCCTACAATTGCCATTTTTTAAAATCAAAATCGGACCTTAGGTTCGGGAGTTATTAATTTCTTTGAAAAATCATACTCGGCCCTGGAAAAAATACTTGCGATTAACGGATTCGGGCCGCCAACAACAAGCTTCATTTGTGGGGACAGTTATCGTGCTTCCTAGCTCGATTTCGAGAAAACCAGTTTTTTGCAAAAAAAATCAATTTTCATTTGTTTTTCGACATAGCCACTGGTATACTTATTTGTAGAGCGTTGTGAGCGGCACCATTCCTTTTTTGAAATGTCTCGATCCGACTACCCGTTATCGAGTTATTCAATTTCTCCCGGAAAACTCGAAACGTCTATATCGGGTACTTCCGGTTTCCGAACGGAGCCGAGCTTTCGGCGTTAAGGTTTTCTAAAGACCTCCTATTAACCACCCAAGTTTCATCGCAATCCGAAAACGGATTAAGGGGGCTGGGCGTGACAGACAGACAGACAGACAGACAGACAGACCGACAGACCGACTGACCGACGGACGGAATTTTCTAAATTCGCTCTCGAGTGGATAGATATGACTTTCATTTCGATCTGACGTTTTTTTCGGGTTTTGATGGTCCACCGGAAAAATGCAAAACCTATACTACATTTTTTTTCAAAATGTAGTAACAAGATTTCTAGAAAATTAAATAATTTAGGTTTTTCTACAACAAGTGTGAATAAAACGAATTTAGGAAAAATGTTGGTTAATAACAAAGAAAAACTAAATAAAATTAATAAATCTGGTGAATATGAAATCAAATATAGAGATTGTGAAGATGATAAAAGAACATAAAAAATCTATTTTAAATAACAATAAAAATACAGGAATGTCAACACATTGTATTGAAAACAAACCTTTCATAGATACAGATAACATAAATTTACTTCATTCAGAAAGAATAGGTAAACGTTTAAATCTTCTTGAACAATTAGAAATCAACAAATGTTTTAAAAATAATCCTTATACCACGAGTGACCAGCAAAATTTCTTGAATACTCCTATAATAAACAAATTGCTCAGAACAATCCATTGATTTACATAATCAGGTTAGGTCTACCCAAAAAATTTCCATAATTAATGATTAAGTCTTAAATAGATTGGGCAATAAATAGATTAAGGCATACATACATTTAGGTACAAATTAAAATAACTACATCGGAAAATTTAATATTCACTTTGTAATACTCTTAATGAAGGTCCAACAAGTCGAAACATATGTAGAGTATTTATAATATATTATTTGATTCATCTAAAAGCAGTGATTAATTTATAATTAATAATTAATTTATGTTTATTTAAGTATATGTATTTAAGTATATGTAAGCAGATTACATGTGTATGTACATTCGAGAGGCTCATATTTACAATTGTAAAGTAATTATTGTTTTGTATTTTTGTACAATTCTGAAAAGGAGATTTTTTAACGATTCTATCGCAAAATCTAAGAAAAAATTCCTTTCTCGTGTTCAAGCCCATCGTCTACCTCCCTAACAGTTTATATCTCCGAATCGTAAAGAAAAATAGAGAAAACTACAGCGTTAACTGTACGCCTAAGTTAGATCTTTGAGCAACTGGGAAATTGAATATTGCCAAAAATGTCTTAAGAAGTATATGCGAAACTTCATGATCTCGGAGGCACTTGTTAATATTACCCAGTTTCTTTCAAATTTGGAGGTGGTAATTTTTTTTTAGTATTTGAAGTAAATCTGGAGGGTGAGGGAAAAGATAAATTCGATTTTTTTGAACTACAATAATGTACATAGCATATAATGCAAGAATTCTAAGCTTTCAGAGGAGATTTCGCCATTTATGTTCCTCCCAAATAGGTGGGTAAGTTACTCTAGAGAACATTCATCAATCGAAAGCAGGTTTTTTTTAAATTTTGGAAATATATTCTAAATTAACTGTCAGTTAGTCCTCAATCAATCGAACCTCTGTGTTTTATCCTAACCGGCAGTTAATTTAGCTAACTGGGCATTAATAAGCAGACTCTAAATTGGTTAAATAGCAGTGAGCAGTTTCATTTATTGCTTATCCTTCGAGTTAACTGACACTTGTTTCTCCTATATCTGCCACTTATTTTAAAACAAAATTTATCGTTTACGAGTTGTAAAACGGTTCACAAGCTTAAGGAATGCTACTTTAAGGCCAAGAGGAATGAACGCTGTCAACAAAACGATTTAAAAATTCTCACAAACTGGCAACTTATTTCTATCATGCTTCCCGAACGAATGTTAGACACCAATCTAGATAAGAGAAGGAAATAACGTCGACAGAATTTATTTATGTTCGATTTTATTTACCCATTTCAGCCATATTATAGCAACGTATAGAGGGTATTTCGAAACATCTCCACCAGTTAATATAATTGAAAAGTAAATCCTGTAAGGAATATTAATTTAAATTAAATTATAATATATTATGTGGTTTCCGTCTCTTGAGTGTTAGTCACAATATTTAAAGCAAATACATTTTTACCTTTTATCCCCTCCCTCAGAGATTACTGGTCAAGTACTCGATTAATTACCTTTACTGTGTTATGCTAAAATTGAAAACTATGGAATAAGGTTCTTAATAGCGGCGCGGGATAGGGGTTGAAATCGTCCAAAAAGTTTTTTCGGTGTAGAAAGATATGGGATCTAGACCATTTGATAGAGATATAAATAATGTATTATATTCCCGGTTGACGACCTTTTCCTTTGGTCGAGACCAAATTTGTGAGCTCTTAATTTCAGAGATCACAATTTTCCCTATACCGCACGTCTAGAAGTAAAAATACATATTACTCGGAAACTGCTACACTTAGGTGAATGATTCTAGCTTTGATTGACAGAGCTTATTCCATACCGGGTGTTAGAAAAGTATGGGAACGGTGAAAAATCTCGAACAGTTTGCATCAAATCGAAAAATAAAAAATACGTGTCAAAAAGTTTTCAAAAAACTATCTAGTCATGCCAAAAATGACCTTTCCACCCACCCACCAGGGGGTGGGGCGAGGGGCAACTTTAAAATTTCAAATGGAAACCCCTATTTTTTATGCGGAATCGGATTCTACGGCAAAAAATACGTAAGTTTTATTCAAGGCATTTTTTTCTATTCTTGCACGGTGTCGCTGTAATCGCAAAAAATGAAAAGAATGCATGACTGTTTCAAGAGTAGCGTCTTGTGCCCATAAAAAAGTCCAATTCAAAAACTGAAAAACACGTATTTGTTATTTTTACGAAATCTATCCAATGACATTGGATTCGACTCTCCCACCCCCAACCCAGTGGGTGGGGCGGGGGACAACTTTGAAATTTGTAATGAAAATCCCTATTTTTATAGCGGATTCGGATTCTACGACCAAAAATACGTGAATTTTATAACGGGAATTTTTTTCGATTCTCGCAAGGTGTCGCTGCAATCGCAAAAAATGTTACAACTCGTAGAAATTTCACAAAACAAATACTGTTATCAACAACACTTAAAAAAAAACATTCATAAAAATCAAGATATCACAGATATTGTTTTTCAAACAGAATGTTTTTTTGTCAACACGAGTAGCTGTATTTACAAACTTATGGAGACTTCAGGTTTATCTCAATTTTTGCGATTGCAGCGACACCTTGCAAGAATCGAAAAAAATGTCCGATATAAAATTCACGTATTTTTGGCTGTAGAATTCGAATCCGCTATAAAAAATATTTTTTGCCGTAGAATCCGATTCCGTAATAAAAAATAGGGGTTTCCATTTGAAATTTTAAAGCTCGCCCCACCCACTGGGGGTGGGTGGGGAGGTCATTTTTGGTATCAGTAGATAGTTTTTTGAAAACTTTTTGACGCGTATTTTTTTATTTTTCGATTTGATGCAAACTGTTCGAGATTCTTCACCGTTCCCATACTTTTCTAACACCCGGTATAATAACTCTACATTAGAAAAGTGTCATAATTCGTCTTTTTACATTTTGAAAAAACGAAATATATTTTGCAATAAATGATTAAAATTCTCATATACTGCTTTGACACAGACATAACTTTTTATTTCACGTTATCGATTTCAAATTTCTTTATACCAACCTATTCCCTGATGTTTAAGGAACATTTTCTGTCATATAACATATTGTTGCGTTTCACAAATAAAGGCTCTATATATAGATATTGGCTTGATTTTTGTTGCAAAAAGTTTGAAAGATATTTAGAAAAACACTACATTTATTTTTTGGCGGAAATGTTTGGTTTCATTTTTTGTCCAATAATTGGCCAACTTCAATAGCCAATTGAATTTGATTAATTGAAAAATTTGATATCATACACAATATGCCATAAAATTAGCCGAAAATGGTTACCCGGGGCTTTTTGGGGTCGCTAATCACGATTCTGAATTCCAATTTGGTAAGTTCAAAATAGCGGGCTGGAAGTAGAGCCAGTTTCTCAG
Organism: Stenurella melanura; assembly: GCA_963583905.1. Classification (NCBI taxonomy): domain Eukaryota; kingdom Metazoa; phylum Arthropoda; class Insecta; order Coleoptera; family Cerambycidae; genus Stenurella; species Stenurella melanura. The sequence continues at coordinate 170,761,993 of OY757311.1, read as the reverse complement.
GAGAAACTCGTATTTTTCTGGTCTTTGAGCTGAAAATGAGCACTCGAACTTTCTCAACAGTCATTGCTGTTTTGGATTGGTTTTTTTATATATGGGGGTAGTTTTCACCCCTCCTGGGGGGTGTGTTTCATATCTACTATATAATTAGATTAATTATGATGTAACCTATTCTTGTAGCTTAATTTTCTTTTTACCCCATTCCAGGGGTGTATTTGGCTCTAGCTAATGATTTTGGGGTGTATGCATTTTTTTGACCTCGGAATCGGATTTAGCGATCGAAAATACATAGGGATGCATGAGCCTGGTTCGATGGTCTGAACTTTTTTTTGTGGGGCTGTGTTATTGATGAAAAGGAGGTTGTGAAATATAGTCCCATATATGCACACTATTATAAATTTATCAGCGCTAGAATAGCATTGACAAGACCAAAGTATGATGTTTCTACCGCTCACTTATGATTGTTATTAAAAAATTACCTAAACAAGGATTTTCCGATAAAAATTATACACAGGTTTAATTATTTTTCGTTCATCAGTTTTCATTTATGTCATTTTTGTCTTTGTAATATCTGAACGTAGGCATGCACATGTTATGATTACAGAAAATTTACTTAAATAATACTTAAATCACCATCTTTAAGTTATGAGTAAGGTGAATACATACGTCATCTTCAGTCATCGTTAAATCCGTAGTGCAGATAAAACAACCTCATCAGAACACATCTAGAAACATTGTTTTACAACTGAACTGTACTTCACCTGATATTGTACTAGAGTTTTAAGGTACTTAACAACTTGATACTAAATTTGGCTGCATATTATGAGGTTTTACGATAGTTATTGCTTTATTGCGTAAACTTGTATGTAAACCGTATAATAAAATATGGTGTTTAAGTAATAATGTGTGAAAACAATAGATAAGAAGTTCGTTAAATTCAAGATATAAAAAACCTTTAGTACAATTTAGTTCGACTATTAATAAGTTTGAATGAAATATGCAATAGCGTATAATGGCGTATAATAAAAATTATTTTTGTTATTTAATGATACTAATTAAACTTTTGTATGGCATCTTGACTCTCCTTTTTCTCCAATTTGTCGTCTATCTTTATAATTTTAGACGTTCTACCAGTGCCATTTGCCAAGCATGTCGGTACCATCACTTTATTGAACATTAACTAGCATTCTTACCATTTATTATTTTCGTATTAAGCGTATACTATTCTACTCCACATTTATCGTTTCACCTAAAGAGTGATAGGTTTATTGAACATTTATTATTTTTCTCAGATGATCTGTTTTTATTTAAATTATTGTTTAGATAGAATATATTTTGAATTACTACAGCCGTTGTTTTACTTTTCACCCTATTTTTACAGATAATATAATTTATTTGTTTTACTTTTGATTTATTATTACATTTATTGTACACTTGGCGTTTAAATAGAATACTGAACGTTAAGTATTACTTTTTTTATTAAAATCAGTGTAGTACAATGTTTATATGCATCTCTGCCTCAGGCAGTGATTATTCAGATGGCATTTTGGGACTATGAAAAGGGTTCACATTGCAACACGAGCAAATAACGGGTTAGGAATTTTCGATTACAAGTTCTGTAACGAACAACAACCTAAGGATATATAGAACTAAATTGATTCACCAAACTATTTGTGTGACTAAAATTATTACAGCATAGTACTAAAACTAAATATTAGATAATTAACAAGAAAAGACGAAAAACCTTTCGTCGCGCGCATTACATTGGAGTTACGCGCTGCTGCCACAACGCGTCAATCAAATGGAGAAGCCAAAATGAGAGAGTGAGAGAGAGAGAGGTCAACTGTGAAAAGTTGACAACACTTTCCTGATAAAACGACTGGGGTCGAAAGTTGACTAACGTCGTGTATAGACTAAGCTAAACTCCATAAAATTTAAGCCAGAGGTAGGTCAAGAAATTCTGAGTAAGGTGAAGCGTCATAATACAAAAACAAAAGTTCATACGCAATTAATATTTGAAAATTACCGGTACAGTGTTTTTTAATAGTACCAAAAATAAAGTTAACAAGTGTGAGTGCAATGCCTGACCGTCGACGAAAATAGACCTATCTATACTCAAAGACCCTTCCAAGTGCTTTATTGCGGTAAAGACCGACATGTGTTTGTAGAGCAATATTGACATACTAGCTGTGCTGCGTCTTAGAATGATAAGACTTCAATTAGTATTGTTTATTAGAAGGTGTAAATAAATAACAAATTTTGTGTCCAACCCTGTCCGGCTATATACAAAAACATCTAGATTGGATGTTGTACCTTATGCTGGCAAATCAATCGATTAACACTTTCCTAATAAAACGACTGAACTCAGCTGATTGTCAAAACCCAAGATTACTAAAAAAACAGGTTAACTGATGTCTCTAAAAGTTTTATATTCAGGTATTAGATAGGTATCTACTTAATTAGTAGAATAGAATTATTCAATGACAGAACGTAAACTAATAATTTTGAAACTTTATCTGTAATTCATTTAATAAAATGAAAAAAAAAAAACTGTTACACGCGGCTGTCATCCATTTCTATACATGGCGTAGCAGTTTCTGCCTATTTCTACCAGGCGATCTGTTTTAGTAGTCTTGGTCAAACTCATATTAAAGCGTATCCAACAAATTCCGAAACCGTTGAAATTGAATTGCCATGATATTGGTTTGGAAGGGTTTGCGTTCTGCTGGTTCAAATATAACTAATAAACTAGTAAAATAAAAATGTATTCATGCAAAATAGCTAACCCGCTAATATTGAAAATAGTACATTATACACTAAGGGAGAGAAACGTCTTATTTTTCCTGAGGTGTAATTTGAGGCCCGAGGGCAACAAATACATCGAGGGAAAAATGGCAGTCTCTCTCGAGGTGTATATACTATATTTTCCACGATCGGGAGTAGAAACATTTATTTCATAAATAAAGAATTATAATAAATCGGATCGAAATTACAATATTTAGAAGCCTTTGGGATGTTTCCATTCAACGTATCATGGCAACAGATATTTGTTTACAAATACATTTGTCAAGTGCAAAAGTTAAGTTTTGGCATTCTAGGTATGGAAAACCAAGAAGAACCTCAAGGTATCGTTGAAGCTGGCGGTGCGGCAGTTTTAAACTTATTACCCAGAAAATCAACAAATTTGTATGATAAAGCGTACAATCAGTTCAGAGAATGGTGCAAGAAAAAGAAGGTACAAAGATACACGAAAAACGTTATGCTGGCCTATTTTCATGAAAAATCAAAGGAATATAAATCTTCCACGGTATGGGCCCAATATTCTATGTTAAAATCGTGTATGATTGTGTACGATAACATAGATATAAGTAAATATGCAAAGCTGATGGCATTTTTGAAAAGAAATTCCGATGATTATAAAGCAAAAAAATCAAAGATTTTGACAAGGGACCAAATTGACTCTTTCTTATCGCAAGCAAATTACGATGAATATTTAATGATAAAGGTAAGATTATATTAAAGTGTTTATTAAGGTATGATTATGCATGAATGTTTTGTTACTTTTTTAGATTTGGTTGATCTTCGGAATTTTAGGCGCATACCTTGGAGACGAATTAACTAACCTAAAAGTTGATGATATTGAATATGTAGTATCATCTTTAATAATAATAATACCTAATACCAAAACTAAAATATCCCGAACTTTTGTAGTAACCAAAAATGAAGGAAACATAAATTTACTCGATCTATATCGTAAATATGCCGCACTGCGTCCCTCTCACACCAGTCATGGTCGATTTTTTGTATTTTATAAATCAGGAATATGTACTACACAGCCAGTAGGCAAAAACACTTTTGGAAAAATCCCAAGTATAATAGCCACCTACCTAGGATTATCAGATCCAACCTTATATACTGGCCATTGTCTACGTAGATCTTCAGCAACTCTATTAGCGGATGCAGGAGCAGACATCACGACTATAAAACGTCACGGAGGTTGGCAGTCGACGACAGTTGCTGAGGGGTACATTGACAATTCGGTGCAAAACAAAACAAATATAGCAAACCAAGTACTACAAGCTGCAACTACGGTTCAAAAAACTATAAATCTGAGTAAAGAAAATGTTTCATTTAGTGAAGTTCCTTCGAATATTAATTTCAATAGTTGTGAGAATGTAACATTTACTATCAATGTTAATAAATAAAAATTACATTTTTTATATAAGTAAATGTGCAATGTCTTATTAATTAATAAATAAGAATTACATTTTGTTTAACTATTGGGCATGAAATAAAAACTCCCCTAGGGAAATTGTTGTCTTATTTCGTCCCTAGGGAGTAAATGCTTTACTTCTGTCACAATTTTGATGCCGTAGAAATCGATTTTTACTCCCGGTCGTGGAAAAATGTATTTATAATAGGTATATGCTCAAACGGAAAACTCACAGCTTCCTGAAAACTGACAATATCCTAACCGAATAACGAAGACGTTTTGAACAACATGTGAGGATATTTCCTAAATAATCTTCCTATTAGGTTCTCGAACTCTTCCAATGGAGGTTAACTCTTATAGACAACAAATTACAAATGAGCCCAAAAAAATAGTCTAAAGGATGTAAATCGGGCGACTGCGCTGGCATTTCAATATGTCCTCTTCGACCTACTAGATTTTATTTGATATTTATTCTGAACCCGCCTAGTTTGGAAATAAGCAGATCGGGGCCTGAATCATTTTCTTGCGCTGTTGGCGATCTGAATTTAAATTTTCTGATTAAAAATAGTCCGATGATGTTTCCTCCAATTATTCTCGCATTAATTATTTTATCCCACCTATATTTCAATCCGTAAATCAGGTGTTTCGGCATATTTGACCAAATCTACATGTGAATATATTTTCTTAATTATCATATAAAGGGTAGAAAAGTACTTAATTTAGGTTACAATATTCATACATTTTGATTTCACTACTGTAATGATAAAACTAGATTTCGTTAAGGATGACCCACCACCGATAAATACTCAGCATACATTAACCTAACTATCGATTAAAGCTTCTAATACGCCTAAATTGTGTACTTATATTAAAATATTTAAATATGTAGTTAAATATATATAGTAGTCAGTCCTATCTCCTTAATAATAGTGCTATAAACGATAAAGTTAGCTCTAAACTAATTTAAGTTCAAGTTCAGTTCATTCGCCGTTAAATTTAATGAAAGACAAAACCATCTCGAGACTTCTACAAGGGGAATTATTGACTTCTTTAATTAAATTTAAAACGGCAATTCGCATTTTTCCAACTGCAAAAAATTTAAAGAGTCACGATTATTCGAGCTAAAAGCATGTAAACGACCATCACATTCTGTTAAGTATCCTTCATTATCTTCTCACCTAGAAACAAGAGCGCGCCTGTCCCGGCTTTTAACGTATCAAGTCAAACAGAACATTTTACATAAGTATTTCAGGCATTTGTCTAATGAACTTTCATATGCCCGAACACGTTTTCCTGTCATGTTTCCCGTCAACCTCCGTTCCCCCGAATACTGTATAGACCCTATCATTTCGAGGGCCGCGCCATTTTTGCTGTCTCTTATGAAGGGCCCTTGGGAATGGCGAATACAAAAAGTTGAATGAAACGAGCATATTTTCTTTACAATTATTTTGAAACCTTTTTGTACGTCAAATAAAAGAGAATGTTTTAGTGTTTTTTTATGATTTATTATTACAAAAGATTGTCCACATAAGAGTTGTTTCAATATTATAAGCCAATCTCTTAAGGGTATTTCCTAAATAGGAAATATAATTCTAAATGCCTGTTTAAATGCCGACTGAAGTTAATTTCGTTGAGTGTTTGGACCAACCGGATTTTACAAAGGTGAGAGTACAAATTCCTTTTCAACATTCTATAAACAGCCATCTCGACAACGTCTATTAACTCACATGTATTTATCTATTTATTGACAAGAATGGCCCGACAGTTGGTAACTCATGCTAGTGGGATTCCCACAGAAGTCTGAGTTACATTTAAAGAAAGCCGCCGAGTACACAGATTATCTCATTATTTAACAATTTTCAGGACAGTCAGGATCGTCGGCCTGCAAACTTTTTTGTCCTATTCTATACACATTTGAAACAAACTACTCCATCATTTATCTAGAGGCGATTGAAACTGTGAATATCTGCGAAGGTCTGCTTAAATGTTCCATAAAAATTCCGAAAATATTCAGGCTCATTTTTTGGAGAAAAATAAGCGTCTTTTATCTTGTTTTTTTCCAAAGTGCTTTCTTCTCCCGGAGAAAAATAACAAATAAAAAAAATTTGTAATTTTTTTACGGGAAGGAAGCACTTTGAAGAAAAACACCAAAAGACAAAAGATCCTTATTTTTCTCCAAAAAAAATGAGCCTGAATATTTTCAGAATTATTATTATGGAACATTTAAGCAGACCTTCGCAGGTGTTCACAGTTTCAATCGCCTCTGGATCAAAAAATTGAATTGGGTCGGACAGGTGGTCAAAGAGAATTTTAATTAATGGGTCCAGGAGAACATTTTCCCCAAGTTTCAGAACAATTAACTGAAACCCATTTTTATTATAAAAAACTGCGGGGTCCTTTAGGTTTTTTGTTAATTTAACAATGTTCCGGGGGTCGGAAAAGGGTACAAAAACCGGATTCACTATTTTTTCACCTCCTCCAATATTGTCTTAAAGATTAAAGACTCGCAATTGTTCATACCTTTTTTTGCTTTAACGACTGGCCTAACCAATGTTTACGATATACCTGCAGCTTAATTAAATATGATATTAATAACAGTAGTTCACCAAGCGAGAAATATACCTCCAAAATGACTTTAATTATTAACGCTAATATTCATAATATATCGTTGCGGGAAACTTCTCAGGCACAAAAACGTGCCGTGGTTGACCCTTGAGCTGACGTGATGGTAAATGTAGAACTGAATCACGTTTTGTGGTCCTCGGAAGTTGCGTGTCAATCTTGACTAAGTTCTATTTAATGTGACATTTGCGTTCAGTGCTGAACCTCTCCTCTCCTGCAACTATTATTTGAAATTAATGCGGCGATAATGTGATATATTAAATTCCCAGAATTTGTAAAACGCAATTTAACGATCGAAATTGAAAGTGAAACTTGATTTAAGCGACATGTGTATACAGGGTGATACAAAATCATGGTAACAAAATTCAGCGGTGTCTTTAGGAATAGTATTGAAAACGAGTTCGATAGAAGATACCGTGTTTGCATACATATGTGTCTCATCGTCAAACGTTGAAATTCGTCAGTCCCGATAATATCCAGAACAGAACTCCGGCAAAAAGTGGAATAGTGAAATTGATTCAGTGTTTACCTAACATTTCTAGTCATATTCAGTTATAGCTGATCTATTCCAGGCAATCTTTGGAACCGACCAAGAGAATGCCACTGTTACATTGTTCGTCGACTTTAGTTATACCCTGTAAAAAAGGAAAGAGAATCCGAAGGTAATATCATTTGATATCTGTCTATGAACATCCTAGGAATGTCTTCAGATATGACGCCTACCTTGATCAACCACGAACTGCCCTTTAAAGTCCTCTTTTCTGAATGAGACGAATGGGATCCGAACAAAACCGACCTACAAAGGGCAGACAGTTGTTGGTTCACAGGCCATTCGAAAACTCCTGAAGGAACTGGAACTGGTGTATATAGTCGCAATCCAAAGGTAAGAATAACTTCGAGCCTGCGTAGAAATTCGACTAGCTTTCAGACATAAATTCATGTCATTGAGCATGTGAATCCTAAATGCAGATCAAAAGAAATATTTGCAGATAGCCATCAGCCCTTAATGCTCTTGGATCCTACCGTTGTAATTCAAAAACGGTTTGGAATGGGCTTGTTCCATGATATTCTTTTTATATGGTTTTTATACTTTTTCATATAGTACTCGATATTCTCATTATATACTTAAATTTTCGTATTATTAACTTTTTCCGTTCTCGAGATATAAGGAGTTGAAATTGGTAATAGTTGCAAAAACCGAGCGCTCATATGTGACGTCACTATACGTAAGTGACGTAAGAAAAATGGCTTTCTGGGACCTTTCAAATTTAACCTGAAAAGTCAAAAAACATGGAATTTTTAAACGCTGGTAACTAAATAAATACGTCGAGTGAAAGTTCGTTCTATGTCTCTAAGGAAAGCAGAAGGTCGGCGATCAATTCTAATCGTAAATTGCATGGTCAAAATCGAAAATTCGTCCCGGCAGGAGCGATAGAAAATTGTAATTATTTGACATTTCTCCAAATTGTACTCCCCTGCTGTCAAGTAATAAACCAAACAAACAATACTTTGAAAACACTTATAATTATAACAAGTAAGGAGCATCAAGTCTATTGAGATCGCCGAGTCTATGCGTATAGTGACGTAGCGCCTGGCCACGCCCCATTTTCGCGAGATGGAGATTTGTAATAGTTTTTAAGATACTAAACGTGCGAATAAGATTCTAATTTTTTGCAGATCCATTAATTTATACTTGCACTTTCGATTTATGAAATAAAAAAAAAAGTTGAACAAGCCCATTGCCAGAAAGCCTCGACCCGACTGGGTTTAAACAATAAATTGACTCTTGTCTGGATGCCTGGCTACTCTGGCATAGAAGGCAACGAAGCTACCTACACATTGGCTAGAGAAGGCGCGGCAATCAGATTTATAGGACCAAAATCGCCACTTGGCATATCTGCAAATTCTACCAAGGCAGTTATCCTAGCCTGGGCTGAGACGAAGATAATCCAGCACTGGCAGGAACTACCAGCATTAGTTCACTGAAAGGAGTTTATTTACATACCACTTGAAGCCAGGAACTAAAAAACTACTAGAGTTAAATTGGCTACAAATAATGGGTGAAATATAATTAGAAGCGAGCCACAGTAGACCGGATAGTCGACCAGATAGTCTGACAGGAGCGCATTCACATAATAACCTGATCTAACCTAACCCATCTATCTATGATGTATTAGGAATTGCAAATAGAAAAGTTCAATTAAAAACTAGTGATACTCACGTCCCCATTATTTGATAATGAAGACTTTATTTAACGTCTTCCTGGAAACTTAGTGTAAGTAATGGTGGTAGATATAAAATGATACACATGTTACAAACGAAGAAACATGACGCCTTTCAAAGGAAAGAACACAAAGGCCATACCAACTTGAAAATAAAACCGACTTTAACAATGGGGCACTTAGGATCCTTAGAATCATCTAACAACATTTTTGTTCCAGCATTCTCTTAGATCTAGGGTGTAAATGAATTGCTCAAAATATTTGTGGGAGTTGGAATATCTAGCAACAAAGCGGTAATGAGCGCAAGTTTCGACAAATTGGCCCATAAGATGTTATTTCGTCCAATTCCAGAAGAATAGCTCTTGTCAATGTCGTTGTCCGTGTCATACCGTGACCTTAAACTATTCAACATTCGTGTGCTACTCTAATGCATTTAAGTTCAAACGCCCAACGTAGAACCGCGACTATTATATAATAATATATAATTTTTATATATAAGTATAAAATCTTTGTCTGTAACTCAATTTGTTGATGACAGATAATTGAAATATTAGTTTTCGCGATAAAGGTTTTTTGGTCCTGTCTGTATGAAACATGGAATATTATAAACACAAAATTAGGACGTAAACAACATAAAAATTCCAAAATAACTCTTAAATATGAAAACAAAACAATATGTAACCCAACACAAGTAGCCAACACATTTGCTAGCTTTTTCTCCACGGATGCACTAAACAAACTCTCTTTACACTTTGGTGCTAATCTTTCACTACCATGTACCACTCCAACATATATAGAACAATCGATATACATTGCACCTATTACAGCTCAAGAGGTAAACGAGGCCCTTGTAAAACAAAAAAATAAAACTTCATCTGGTTTCGACGGGCTAACAGCAGAAATGCTAGAAACTATAAAAGAGAGTGTAATTGACCATCTAGTCTATCTCTATAATAACTCCATTGACGAAGGGTGCTTTCCACAAATTCTAAAACAAGCAACTGTTACACCAATTTATAAAAAAGGTTCTGCCTACGATATGGAAAATTTCAGGCAGATTTCAGTTTTAAGTATAATATCAAAGCTATTTGAAAGAATTATGTATAATAAAATAGTACCATTCATAGAAAAAAATAATATTCTAACAACTGCTCAACATGGCTTCCGGGCAAATAAATCGACCGAAACGGCAACGTGTCACCTGTTGGACTACGTTTATCAAAACTTAGACCAGGGTAAATATGTTATTTCCCTGCTATTCGATTTATCAAAAGCATTCGACACCATTAACAAAGAATTTCTAAAACAAAAACTGTATACTATCGGTATCAGGGGAAATATATTATCTTGGGTACTATCGTATATGGAAGGAAGAATGATGAGAGTAAAAGTAGATGGAGCACAATCGGAGTTGGAGGAACTGCTACTTGGGGTTCCTCAGGGTTCCGTTTTGGGACCATTACTGTTTATGCTGTATGTCAACAACTTGTCCAGTCACATAAGCAATGGGCGTCTAACTATGTTTGCAGATGACTTTACAGTAACTCTGGCGGCCAACACACCTGAGGAGCTTCAAGAAGCAGTGGTTCTAACTCTTGAAGAAGTTAGTACGTGGTCACAAAGGGATAAATTAATACTAAATCCTAAAAAAACTGTGCTTATAAATTTTTATATACAGAGACCCCTTCCACACAATATAACATTGTACGACGACATACGTCTGTCGGATAGTGTAAAACTACTTGGGAACTATCTTGATTGTAAATTATCATTCACTATCCAAACCGAACATGTTTGTAACCAATTAAATAAGGCATACTTTGCCATATTACAAATGAAAACTAGTTTAGACGAAACCGGACTATTAAATATATACTATGCGTTGGCATACTCGCACATATCCTACAACATAATTTGTTGGGGAAGCTCCACCTCTAGTGATAGAGTTTTTATAAGTCAAAAAAGACTTATTCGACTAATTTTCAAGTTAGATTCTAGAGCAAGCTGTAAGGATATATTTAAAAACAAAAAAATCCTGACTACCCCGTGTATATATATATTTAAATGTTTGATGTACACAAAGAAAAATATGGACCTATTTTCTAAACTAAAAGAGAGACATACTTATGATACAAGACATGGGGACCTCTTGAGCATACCAAAACACAAAACATCGTGTTTTGAAAAATCCCCACGCTATAACTGTATTCTACTATACAATAGTCTATCAGATGAGATAAGAAATATTCGAAGTTACCATAAGTTTAAAAAGATAATCAAAGACATTTTACAGAAAGGTGCATTCTACAGTGTATACGACTTTTTAAATAGAGAACCTTTTTCGGGGCCATAATAAAATTACCGTATATGTATTTATTATATGAACTATTCTATGTAACCTTGTAAATACCATATATATGTATATGTGTGTGTGCATGTTATGTATATAGTATATATATGTATGTACGTATGTGTATATATATTTTTTATTTATGACTGAATCTGTATGTATATGTATTTACGTAACATGTTTATGTTGTTTGTCACTAAATAAGTTTGTATTATACTATTATTATTATTACTATTACTTACACTATACTCTGACCTGCCATATATACTACATGTATCCAAAATGGTGAATAAAATATTATTATTATTATTATTATTAAACTTTCTTTAATCATTCTTAGGGCGAGAGAACGTATTCTTAAAAATAGAACAGAAAAATAACTTTATCTTTCGGCATATCTGTTGGGAAGTTACTTAATGCCCGTATTCGTACAAAGTTTCACCGATATTTTGACATTTCCTACAGCTTTGTGAAGAGTCCCAACGGCGGGCGTGAATAATTACTGAGGCGTATTATCTACTTTCGTTTCATTTTGTCCTTGCTCTACAAGCCTATAAATTGCCAAGTTGTCTGGCGTCGGTCGTTGCCGTTAAGTTCCAACGATAAATAAAAACTAACAAAGTATCTAAATTGTGTTCCTATAACCGAGTTCAATAATTTAGTTTTTTAAAGTAAATTCGTTTTTGTTTGCATGTAATTCTAATCAAACATATTCTTTATAGAATTTAGCAAACAGCAGAAAAATAATCTATAAAAAATTAAGAAAAGAATTATTATTAGTTTCCAATCTTGACAGTTACCCTTAAAATAATATACAAGACAGTAGTATGGTAGCTTGTCCATACTCAAGTAATGCAGGAAGTTCTGACTGGCACTGGATCTACCTCGAGGAGAACCTTTGCGAATCGTCATGCCCGTAGCGAGGAACTGAGTGCTTTGTAGGATGAATTGCTGACACCCTCATTATAAATTCATAATTCGATTCCTCTAGCGAAACTGGACAGACATCCACACCAGTTGTTATCCCACATCAGTCAGGTATCGAATAGTATACGTTTTCGCAATCAGGATGCGGTGAGACGACAGTTGCACCCCTTCGGGTAAAGATAACTTACTTCTTAAATGGAAATAAAACGAATCATTGAATTTAACTTACTTTAATGGTGTAATGAAGCATCCTAAAGTCATGCCTCATTATTAATACGTTTCAGTATAGTGCCGTGTGCACATTTGCCATACGACAGCGATTCATATTCAATGTACTAAATTTGCACACCACCCGACCACGGCCGTCTCTAAGAAGGAGGGATAGTTTCATGTATAAAAGCCCAGCCACGTATCGAGAAGAGCACTGGGTACATATCCTCGTAAATTGCCTTAGGCGAGCTGAGCCAAGACACTTTGCTGATTTGTGCACTTGGTGACGTGACTCCCCGGAACGAATATAACTTGACCTAGAAAAGTTCTCTGGCGAGCTGAGCCGAGTATGGACCTCGTGTCGAATGTTATTTAGTCCGGCGACGTCCTGTCGTCCCGACGTAACCGACCCGGAGCAAATATAAGTTGACAGAGGAGTTACCCGGCGTGTTGAGCCGATAGCTTGCTCGGGTTGACGGTTATTAGCCCGACGCCGTTTCCGCCGTCAAAATAATCCCTACCCGTCGCATTGCAACATTACACTCTCGTCTTCTCTCTCACTCATACGATTTAAATGTCACCTGATAACCTGTAATTATTGTATATTATGTAAACCTGCATATTTTACCTGTTGAAGAAAATAAAATTGTTAATTTTGATTGGGTTATCTTATTAAACTAATCTGGATCCTGAACTAAAATAACTACTTTACCGATTCTATTCGCAGTTATTAATCACTATATACAGATATTTGCAAATATATGGCAGCTTTCAATTCTTAAGGCCTACACAGCCAACCGCCTCTACGCCATCTGTTCAGCGCCTTCTCTCTGCCAGAGCCGGCGCGTATATCGCCTACTATTCGCTAAACTTGGTGGTACAAGCTACTACGCTATTGGTCAAGCATTTGTCTTGACTAGCCGATAAAATTTAAACGCGTATAATGCTAAGATCAATATCTCATAATTTAAATTTAAATAGTAAATGGAATAATCGCGCGCTTTATCTAATTTAAGGTACTGAGTGTTCTTATAAAACGTCACTGAAAGAGTAATATTGAAGACTTTTTATAGACTCACTGTAATGAAACTTACAGAACCTATTGCATCTATCCACACTGTATACGTTCCTTCACCAAAGCGATCTTAATTTCAATAATTTCGACAAGCACCTTCTTTTCTTTCCTTAGATAAGACTGCCAAGACGATTTTATTGTAATGCTTAAACAATACTTAGGTTCTTCCGACCTTCCGTCCAAATATAGAGATTTTAATTAAAACTCGCGCCTCATAACCCTCCCTGAGTATTCAAGCCTAGCCCTGCTTTGCTTTGTCTTACAACAACAACAACAACTGCTTAAACTTACATCCTGGTGCTATAGAAATCGTATTCGGTAGGTAGTGCAGATTACATTGACTTGTGAAATTAGTTTTATATTTCTCTGGATAAATTGAATTAAGATATGTAATTTAAAACACTCGGAGCATATCATTAGACAAAAAATTACAAACGTGTGAGTATTAAATTTAAAAATATAAGTTCAGTTGAGTGGAGATCTAGCCATTAGTTCACATAAATAATTTTTTTCTGCCGTTTACCAAATCCTGTAAGGAGTATGTTCTATTAGCTATTAGACGTTTTGAAATATTTTTTACAATACAATACAATAGTCGAAAGTAGTTTCGCTTTAAACTCGCGAATAAACTTTTAATAATTATCGTGTAAGGTAATCTGTAAAATTTAGCGTTAATGCTGCAACTTTTAATTACATTTGGAGAATTGCGTTCCGATGTAATTTAGTTCTACCAACACGCTGTTTCAGGAGTCAGGTTTACTTTGTATCCTCATTCAGCACACGATTTCATCAGACAAAAATAGTAATTGCCATATCCGATTAGAGAGCTTGAGGTCGATCTCATTTTAGAGATGTGTGCGACTATTATTTTTAAACGTACTGGTACCATGCTCTGTTAATCGTATGTTCTAATCAAATATGCATGATAGACTATTGAATATATTTTTAAGTAAGGAACAATAATTGCGTTAAAGGGTTTTTATTGCTTAATACGTTAGTTTGACATTTATAAACGATAAAATCATAAAGAGCTACTAAATTCCGGGGTGCGTTTTTGGGAGCCACCCGAAGAAGACCATTTCTTAGTTTTTTCAAGATAATTCAAAAACAATGTAAATTTAGACATTTTTACAAGAATACTTTTTTGTAGAAAATTGATTTTTCTATCCAAGTACGTTATTACATTTTTTCCCCTCTATTTAGTATTGAAAATAAGCAAAGTTAAAAATTTACGAAAATTCACTTTTTTCTTCTTTTCCAGTAATTCACCCTTTTTTACGGCATCCTAGGTATATATAAATGGTCAGAGAAAAAGAGGTTCTTGAAGAATCAAAGAAGTTGCGTATTTTTCTGCTCCGTACTACCAACGGTGACCGAGATATCTCCATTCAAAGTTGACCATTTTTTGCCATATTTTGCCGCATTTGCTTTCATACATTTTTTCTTTTAATTTTCAGTAAATCAATTTATTTTTGTGCAATGAAACAATTTTAAGATAATTTAATAATAATACAAATGTTTTTTTAAAGTTCTAAAATAAATATTACGGTTTCACGAAAAAATAATATTACAAGCAATTAATGTTTGTAGTTGATCTTTATAGTATTAAAATGAGATTCTAGGTATTCATTACTGTTAAGTGTTTCCGCCTTTTAGGAAACACCCTGTATGAATCTGTGGGTTCTAAATAATTTCAACAAGGGGTAAACCACTAACACTTTATTTAATAATCTACTGACTACACAATACTTCAAAATAACCTATACACTCTGTTTACTTGATATTTAATCTCGCTCTTGTTATCTAACGTCACTTTTATAGAACTTCTTCTTCTGCGCCGGTAATCGCACCTTATATGCTCTGATCCATCCAGAACGCAATCAAGAATCTTCTCCTACCACAGTCTAGAAAACTATATTTCTTTCTATAAGTTTCCAGTGACTATTAGGCATAGGCATATCAATCTCCAGTTTTAAGGGGGTGTAATACATAACAATATTTAAAACAATCTGATTTTTAAATAAATAAATATTGTAGGAAAACATTATGAACAATAAACGCACTTCAAAAAATAACATTTTTATTCGTGTAAGGTAAAAAAATATTGTACATTATTAATTTTAGAAAGTCGATTCTTCAATATTAATACTTTCAATGGCAATATCAACTTCGTTGTCGATATCTTTATCTACATCTTGTGATATTTCTGGCACATTTGCATTTTCGCAATTAATTTCTGCGCATTCTTTGCAAAATATGGAGCATTTGATGCCAATCTTTCTGCAATCATAATTTCCATGTCAGCATTTTAAACAGCCACATGATATTCTTTCTTTTCAAGTAATGATTTCGATGCAGGAGTCAGAATTGGCATCAATCCATTGTTTGTTTTCTTCCACCTCCCATTGGAGGGCATTTAATATATTTTCCCTCCATGGTTGAATCTGCAAATATGTTCGCTATCCAAGCAATCTAGCACTATTAGCTACTGAAGGTAACTGTGATAGTGAAAACGTGGCATTCTTCAATAATCGTTTAAATAATTGTAAGCGACATTTACCTAGACACTTATCGTTCACTTTTGAATAATATTGTAAAGCTGAAATGGATTTACTTGCCGCACCGATTTCTTCCTCTTTTGCATTATCTGTTAAAAAAAAACTTTTGCTCCCAAATGTGGTAAAATATGACAAGAGATGATCAACTTAGAATGGCGATATCTCGGTCGTCGTTGGTCGCACAGAGCAGAACAAAAAATAAATTTCTTTGTTTTTTTTTAAGAACTGTTTTTCTCTGAACACTCATATACACTTATGATGCCTTAAAAAAATTATGCACGAATTATTGGAAAAGAGAAATGAATAGTGAATTTTCGTAAACTTTTAACTTTGTTATTTAATTATTTTAATACCAAAAATAGGAAAAAAATGTTTAATAACGTAATTAGATGGGAAATTTAATTTTCTACAAAGAAGTATTCTTGTAAAAATCTCCAAATTTGCATTGTTTTTGAGTTATTTTCAAAGAAAACCAAAACTAAACCTTTAATGCAATTGTTCCTTTCTATCCCTTAATTTTCCACATACGCAGTAGCCTATTTACTTGTTAACAAAATAACAAAGAAAACTAAAAACAAATAAATTTAATAAAAAACCAGTATGCCACAATCAAGTACTTTTCGTACTTTTCTTCTTTAGGTGACTGAGTTATTATTTCAAGATATTTCAACAACGGTTACTGTTCCACTCAGGAGACCTTACCGAATATGTTTTTATTTATTATGACTCCGCTCAGTCGAACGAAAATTCTATACTGCAATTTAATCTCTTGTCTAATATGATCCTTTTGTATCAAGTAACTTTTAATCTGCCCCAGATTACTTAATCAATTGGATTTAAATCGGCTTATAAGTGGCGATTCTGTAGTAGTAGTTAATATACTAGGTATAGTTTTCTTATTAATATGTGTAGTTATAATGGGAGGTACTTTCTATCGTAGCCTTCCGCTATACAGGATGTTCCAGGAGTATGAAGCAATATTACAGGAGTGTGTAATATGGGTCAAAATAATATTAGGAGTGCCTGCCATTTTTTTTACCAGAATATCCCTTTCAGAAGCTATTTACCTTTAAAGGTTAAATTATTAAATACGTTCGTACTTCTTTATCAACTGTAATAAAATTTAGACAGATTGGGGAGTAAGTACTTTTGATTCAACAGTACGCTGGCTTTTGGATCATGTCTAAGAAGCCAGGGTTGGAACACCCCTAATACTTTTACACCTAAATTTTCATATAAAATATTTTTTGAGAGTTGAGGTTACATGGACCTTTAGTCCATGAAAAAGTTGCAAAAAAAGCAGTAAACTTGAAAAGTGCTGTGACTAGGACAAGACGTGGGTACTTCCCGTTTTAGAGGGCGCTGAATAGGATCCTCCCACCCCTCGGGAACTACCTCTAAACGCGGAAAACCACCCCCATTTTGCGTTTTCTCCATTCTAGGCATGCGAGGGCTTCTCGGATCGAGTTTCTCCGATAGGCCGTAAGGACTTTGACCATCCAACATTTTATCAACCTCCGGGGTTAAAACTACCCTTTCTCCTGATACTAAAATCTCCCCAAAAATTTAAATATTGATAAAAATTTGTTTCTATTCGTTGGGTGCTTAACACGATAGCAACATACATTTCTCCGCTACCCTCCACTAACCATTCTCAAATCTCCGAGGCCACCCCCTTTTTACATTTTTGGCTACTGAGCATGTGGGAAACCGTTGGATCGAGCTTTTTTATACGATTCCCCACATGTCCAGTAGCCAGAAATGTAAAAAAGGAGTGGTTTGGGGATTCGGGGGTGGATAGTGGAGGTTAGGGGAAAAATGTATGTTGTTATCTCGTTGAGCACTCTTGAAAATGAATAGAAACAAATTCTTGGGTAAATTGTAGTTTCAGGGGAGGGGATAGTTCCAACCCCGGAGTTGGATGGTCAATGTCCACACGTTCTACCTGAAAAACCCGAACCGACAAGCCCTCGTATGCCTAGAATGGAGAAAACGTGAAAAGGGGGTGGTTTATCGCCTTTAGGGGTAGTTCCCAAGGTGCGGGAGGGCTAGAAATATCATCATCCTATTCAGCACCCTCGAAAACGGGGGGTATCCAGGTTTTGTTTTTTTGATGTTTTTTTGATGTTTTTGCAACTTTTTCATGGATCACTTGCTTGACTTATTAAACTACGGTCCTGCCGCAATAAAATCATTTTACTACATTTTAACACAATTTTGTTCTTATAAAGTTTTTTTTTCTATTCGATTATTTCAGTGTTAGTCACGGACAGAAATGTGAAGTTGGATAAAAATTTGTAACAAAAGGAAAAAGGAAGTGGCAAGTTAAAATGTAACCTTTTATATAAAAACTAATTTTTCATCAGTCACTTAAATTTTTGCCGAAGTCGCCGGTGCTAAGAACAAGAGTTTCTTCGTGTCTTGTCCTAGATAGACCATTTTCTCTGGATTTTATCCTAAAATGTTATATTGTCATGGATGTTATATGTGTATTCAAAACTTCAAGGCAATAGATCGATTGAGAGTGGCTTAAATTGACTTGCAAGATTTAAACTGAACTGAGTAGCAAACATGTGAAATTGAATAGAGTAAGAATTTTAAAATGTCATCCTTCAAAAACTATGTTACCTATCTTAAAAAGCTATAATGCTTTTTAAGGTAGGTATCATAGTTTTTGAAGGATGACATTTTAAAATTCTTACTCCATTCAATTTCACATGACGAAGAGCCGTGTCATACTCAAGTCCATGAAACCCCAACTCCTTAGAGAAAGACGACGGAAGGATTTGGTAAAAATTAACACTTTTAGGAGGAACCAACAGCCAGTAATAGGAGCCGTGAATCTCACGGGCCCTTTAACAACAAGGGAATCACCAGTAACCTTCTTGGACGTTAAAAAGTAAAAAGTGTGAATACCAAAGAGCGGGAAAAATTTGATCCAAGGATTTTTCAAGGCGGCCGCAGACGCTGCTAACAGCTGATTTGGTAAAAAATTCCCAATAGATAATTGAGGTACCCAACGAAAAATCCTGAGGATCACAAATTGTTGTTCGCCTAAAACTGTAAACATTATGAATTAAAATGAACGCGAATTAAAAAAATTATAAAACAAGTAAAATTAATAAGATGACGTAAACTCTGTGATAAATCGTTGTTTGAGGCTAAAATAACTTGTACATAGAGTCCAAGTAATTTTTTTTATCGTAATTAACCCCTACCACGGACTTCTCATTATTCTCAAAGGATAATTATACACCAGCTCTGTAACGTTTTCAACTGCTCTATCTTAAAAATGGTCCGGTAACAACGAGAGCAATAATTACCAAACACAGTTTTAAAATTGCTTTATCAGACAAATTATTTCAGTAAACGTCAGGATAGAATAGAAACGCTTTTAGTATACATGGTATTCCTTAATAAAGTGTTAATATTTCAGGGTGTGATTTCTTAGGTCATTTGAAGAAAAGTTCAGATAAACATATTTCCGCGGCGGCTTAAATTTCTTGTTACCAGGTGTGAATTTTTTTTATCGTTATTTTTTAATATCTCAAAAAGTACTTTAGATATTATATTTAATTTTGGTATGGATATAAATCCACATATTTGAGTCAGAAAAATAATTTTATAACTTCACCAGTAGCGAAACATATTCTTTATAGGATTCTATATATAAAAATATTAATGAAATCTTTGCATTCTTTCGATAACCTGACTTCTGATTATGCTAACAAGTGAAAATTCTTATCTGCCATTCTTATTTTAACACTAGCATCCAACCTAGTCCCCTACCACCAGTGGCGTCCCCGCAAACATGTCCTCTGATATTTTTTACCAGGATGACCCCACAAAAAGAACTCCAAACTAGGGGATCTTGCTGGCCATTGCCGAGGTCTTTCCAGATCATTACGTCATTTCCGCATTCCTACAATTTATCGTATTCACTGAGATATTCGAATAAAAACAACAAGAAAATGAAATAAATTCAACACTAAAAATCGAAGTAATAATACGATGAGATAGTTTTGAACACCAACAAATTACATGTCAACAAATATTGTTTTGAAAATGATATTTGTAAAAACGTCATTTATTTGAAGATAACTAAATTTATGTGTTCCAAATTTTATTATTATTAGTCAATACTGCTCAATGAAGCTATTTGAATTTAATTGTGTCAACCAACTGTGCGTCTGACGAGAAAAACGCATGATACCGTTTTCATGTAGAATGGATCAGACAAAAAATATCCACATGGAAAAAATGTCAGAGGAATTCTACTATTTTGGCAAAGTATATCAGAGGACAAGTTTACAAGGAGGCCACTGGTGGAGTTATAAAATAACTTTCCTAACTAAAATATGTGATTCTGTATCCTATTAATACACACCAATACTGACCATAATATCTAAAAGTACTTTCTAAGATATTAAAAAATAACTATTAAAAAAAATAATTCAACACCCTGTAGCAAAAAATTGAAGCCATGGTGGGCATATGTTCATATGAAATTCTCTTCATAAAATGACCTAAGGAATCACACATCATTAAGGAACACCCTGTATAAGGCAATATTTCATGTTTAACAAAGTGGTACCACAGAAATGTTAAAACCAAACTGGGGCTCTACCTTCCTAGTATTGTTCATTTAAAATAGTAAGGTACAAAACCGCATAATATTTTTTTGGATGAAACCCTATCCTGATTGGGCCCTCACGGAATACTCATATGCATATGCAACGATACAGTAATTGACCTCAGTTTAATTTCGAACATGGTAGATGAGAGGGGCAAAGGCCGCAATTAGTAAGAGCAACATCCGGACGTCGGGGATCTGAATGGACCTCCGGATTAATTTTGCTTTCATAGGCGTGCTATAGGAGGTACCGTGTACGGAAGATAGTAATAACAATTAATTACAATTGAGTTCGTGGCATTTTTCATTATTTCAAAAGGGATGCGCACATTGGCTAGGCTGGTAGAATTACATATCTTAACTATAAGAAAAGTCCGTATTTACATAGTAGGGATTTGTTTATTTATTTATAAAAACATATATTTATTATTTAGAGTAATATTGTTTGAATACACAACATGTATCAAGACATTGTACAAATAATATAAGGTGGTTACACTAGTTTGATTGATTTCTTAAAAGGTGAAGTTGAAGATCCAAAAGTTCTACATTTTTTTCGTCCTTAAAATTCGAGTTAACATCTCATTTTGTCCATAATTGGTACCATAAGAAGGTACATGAAATATATCCGAATTACGATTTCTCCTATCATTTACTTTAAATTTTATCAGATTAGTATGGTTAGGGCACTGAATATAACCATTAAATATTTTGTGCAGAAAGCACTTACAGCCTTCAGTCATCTGTGTTCTAATGTGTTAATATTAAGCTAAGCAAGAAGGTCATCATAATAATATTCATCTCTCATATGCACAGAACCTAGGAATATCTTTTGAACACCTATATTCTTAATATAATTATTATAATTAGGACACTAGATTATAGAGCAATATTCTAATACTGAACGTACTAATGAAGAGTATAACAATTTTAGAGTGTGGACAGAAAAATCTGCTCCAAATCTTTGAATGAAACTCACTTTGAATGACTTTGATATTATTTCATATATATGGATATTATGACACTTTATTATCGAGATTAATTCCCAGATTTTTTACACGATTAGTCTCGTGCAACATTTTATTATTAATTTTGTAAGGATAACTATTAGGCGGAGTCGATTCTTGCAAATATTTATTTATTTATTTATTTATTTACTAAAAACATCTACAGGACAGAATCTCAAATGATATTAAAACATTATATATGCCATATTGCATAGAAACAAAAGATTGACAATGTATATTGTAAAATAACACATATATAAATTAAAGACTAAAGACAAAAAAGTAAAAACAAACTAAGCTAAATTATTACTAACAGAGATAAAAATATTATAAATTAATAAAAGTAAACATCAATATTTACTGGTAAATTATTAACAGCCCATATGACTTTTGCAACAGGATGACTATTGTAGTTTGAGTAAAAATTATCAGCATAGAACAAATAATTATTCTTCGCATTAAATCTAGGAACTCTAAAATTAAACAATTGCAAAATTTATTATTGACAATATTAAAACTAAATCATTTTAATACGCCTTTCCTTAAGATATATAATACCCAGCAACTGAAGTCTTTTTTCATATAAATAATTGGTTTTATCAATATGCAACTTAAATAAAATGAAATTTACTGTTTTCTTTTGCACATTTTCGAGTCTGTCAATGTCAGATTGACAGTATGGTTCCCAGATAATACACCAATATTCTAATATTGATCTAACAAGTGAATTCAATACATTTAAAACACAAGCAATGTCAGTGAAATCCCTGCATTGTCGTTTAATAAAACCACAGAGATGGTTTGCTCGCTTTAGAACATTCTCAATATGTAACTGATATCTTAACCTGGTATTCAAAGTAATACCCAGATCACAAATAGAATCCACCCAGATTTTTTTTTGTATTAATAGAATAATCAAACAAAATATTATTTTTCTTAGAGAATATTATTATTTTACATGTATTTATATTGATTTCAAGGCAATTTTTTAAGTTCCAATCACAAAAGCTGTCAATATCACACTGCAGCTTTTCAGCATGACTTATTAAAAGTCATGGTATTAACAACTGCAAATAACTTCAAATCATCGGCGATAAATAAAACTAACATTGTATTCCACGTCATTAATAAAAAGTGAGAATAAAATCGCAGAAAGAAGACCTCCTTGCGGAACCTCGGATGTCACATTGATATTTCTTGATTTATTTTGCCTTATTTTTACAATTTGAGTGTTTTTTTTTCCTTCTTAAATTCTTTTTGACTTCCTGCCACATGTATGTTTTCTTTTTAAGCGGTGCTAGGGGAATCTACAAAATATGTCACAATTAACCAGTATGATACTGGTAAATAACCTCTACGCCTGTGACGTTTACGTCAAAGGATCAGTAAGAGGCTGTTTTTTTTAAATAAACAACACAAATAAGTATAAAAACTTGAAATTAAATATTTCGCCGAAGTTTAATTTCAAGTTTTTATACTTATTTGTGCTGTTTATTAAAAAAAAAAACAGCCTCTAACTGATCCTTTGACGTAAACGTCACAGGCGTAGAGGTTATTTACCAGTATCATACTGGTTAATTGTGATATATTTTGTAGATTCCCCTAGCACCGCTTAAAAAGAAAACATACATGTGGCAGAAAGTCCCAAAGAATTGAAGAAGGAAAAAGAAAATTAAGATAATGCCACAAATAACATTTAGACAATAATTTGAGTGTTGTCCATTAGATATGATTTTATCCATTGCAGGAAAGCACCATTAATATCATATAATGAGAGTTTTTGAAGAATAATATTTTGATTATAATCTTATAGCACTTATTCACATTTAAATATAGGACATTTTCATCGAACCAATGGGACAAACCATCCAAAGCACTTTCAATAATTCAGCATTGGAATCAGTTTTAATTACTCTGAACAGTTTTAATCATCAGCAAACATTAGGAAATGACTAGTTTCTGTTACCGAAGCTAAATCGTTCACAATGTGAGATTCTTCCTAATTTTACTTTAATAGAAAACTACCATATTTTACACATTGTAACTGACCATTAAGATAACCATTCCAATACGTTGCCACTGATACCTAACCTTTCTAATTTTACAATAAGTAGATCATGGTTGACTGTGTGAAACGCTTTAGAAAAGTCAGTACAGACAGATTCAACCTGAACTTTATATTCCAAGGAGTTGAGAATAAAATTGTTATACTTAAACAGCTAAATTGGTACATGTAGATTTACTCTGAGAAAAACCATGTTGCTGATTTAAAATTATTTTTTTACAATCCTATGATATATTTTTGATTACTAATTAATCTAATAATTTTGGAATATTCGACTGTATGAAAACTGTTCTGTTTACAGAGTGACTCGTGAGAAGAGAATCGTACTTAACCAAAAGATAGAAAACAATGAGGTGAACTTAAATCCCAAACAGCAAAGGCTAAAGCGGCCCCGTTTTCGAAATACAGGGTGTTTTATATTTTTTGGAAGAATATTCTTTTCGCCATATATGCCTGGGATATTAATAAAATATCTGGGCCGGACCCAGAACAAAAATATGTTTAACTTATTTCTAGAATATAACACTCTGTATAATATTTATAAAATATTTGACATTAAAATATTAATTTACACCTAGAAAGATACAACATCCCATAAAAAAATCTTTTGGCACCATTTCATTGTTTAAATAAAAAAATTAAATTGTTGAGGGTTCAAATTTTTTTTCTTTAAATGAGAAATTGAGAGAAAAAAGTCACTCTAGCGATTAACGACATATTTTTTTGTTCCCTATCTGCACTACCAAAAGATAGTTAATTCACTGCAGGAGTAATTAATTGTTACAATCATCTAGTCTTGCCATTACATTTGTTTTAAAAGTTACGGTTACGTACTTTTTAATAATCAAGTAGATACCTCTCAAAAATCTGTCATATTGTAATTAAGAAGTGTCACGTCACCACTGTTGCTTTTACTGGTTGCAATATTATGTTGTAATAATTCTAAATCATGCCGTTTACATACACGAGTAGAAAATACGCCGCAAATATGGTTTTTGTCTATGGATATTGCAATGGCAATGCAAAAGCTGCTAAAAGAGAATACAGACGCCGGTTTGGAAATCAACGTGTACCAGATTATAAAATATTTTATAGAGTGTTTAGATATCTTTCTGAAACTGGAACCGTTCCCCCAATCATGAAAATAGAACGTCCTGTTAGGCACACCCAGCAAGAAAATGATTGGATTTTAAATATGGTTGACCAGAACCCAAAAATCAGCACAAGGAGAATTGGTCAACAATTAAATATTCCTCAAACCAGAGTTTGGAGAACTATTAAAGGCGAACAAATGCATCCTCATCATATCCAAATTGTCTAACGATTGGTGCCAGGTGATGAAGTATTTCGGTTAATTTTTTGCCGCTGGGTTTTATCCCATAGACGAACTATGTTAAGAGTCTTGTTTACCGATGAATCTCAATTTACCCGTGATGGTATAAATAATATTCGAAATTTTCATATTTGGAGTCACGAGAATCCCCGTGCAATAATCCGAAAGAATTCCCAACATAGATTTCCTGTAAATGTGTGGTGTGGGATGTTCAATAATAATCTCATAGGTCCCCATATTTTTGAAGGTCACTTAAATGGTGACAATTATTTAGATTTTTTACAACATACCCTGCCAAATTTATTAAATAATGTAAGCACAAGAGGAATGTGGTTTCAACATGAACTATCTGAATGAACAATATCCAAATAGGTGGATTGGTCGGGGTGGTCCCGTTGCATGGCCTCCGAGATCACCAGATCTCATACCCCTTGACTATTTTTTGCGGGGCTATTTAAAACTGAAGTATATAAATAAGAAATAAATAAATTAGAAACAATTTAGAGATTGTTAGAAAAAGCGTAAATGAAATGACAAATCGATCAAGAAAATGTATTGAATTTGGCGGTGGTCACTTTTAAAATAGACTGTGATTCAAAATAATTTAATTGGAATTAGTAAGTTTGACTGATTTCTTATGTTCTAGTTAAATTGTTAATTTTTATTATTTATTATATTGTTAAGTTTATTAATTACACATTCATTATAAAATATTTTTTTATTCCACCAGGTATATGTGATGAATTTTTTATGCTCCCTATTTGCACTACCTTTTGCTAGTGCAGATAGGGAACAAAAAAATAATATGTAGTTAATCCCTAGAGTGATTTTTTTCTCTCAATTTCTCATTTAAAGAAAAAAAAATTGAACCCTCAACAATTTAATTTTTTTATTTAAACAATGAAATAGTGCCAAAAGATTTTTTGATGGGATATTGTATCTTTCTAGGCGTAAATTAATATTTCAATGTCAAATATTTTATAAACAGTATACAGAGTGTTATTTTCTAGGAATAACTTAAAAATATTTTTATTCTGGGTCCGGCCCTGATATTTTATTAATATCCCAGGCATTATATGGTGAATGACTACTGTAATCATAATACAAAATTTCATTGGATTCCGCTTACGCATTACAGATATATGGCGAAAAGAATATTCTTCCAAAGAATGTAAAACACCCTGTATTTCGAAAATGCCATTACTGTCTGGGTTTTTAAGATCACCTCAATGTTTTCTATCTTTTGGTAAAGTATGACCCTCTCCTCACGAATCACCCTGTATATTGGTCTAAGGTAGCTCCGCTTCCAGAAGCAGGGAAATATGACTAGAGATAGACTAGACATAGTTTGTAATGGTTTTGCTAACATAAAAATGCACTGTTTCTATAAGTAGGTAGGTATGCCATCTGGACCAAAGGAAACATTTCATGGTAAATTCATGACTTTGTCAATAATGTCTTTTACATCAATATAATAAATGCTAAAATCTATAAATATGAATAACGAAATCGGATGAATTTTTAGCTGATCTCAAAATCGCTATTACATAATAAGTTTCAATAAATGCCCTGGAAGAAACCTAGACGACTAGCGTGTGACCAGTGGTGCGTTGAAATATTTCCATTTTGCTTTAGGTTGTTTTTTCATTTCTCTTTCGGGTAAATGATATGCATTTAAATAATTTTACACTTAATTGAGGTAGAGACGCATTTAGGTACCAGCGACTAGCTGCATGATTTGAGATCCAAATTTAAAAAAATCCATTGAGTAATTAATAGTAGCATTGCGATTGAGGTCGAAACTTGTTTTCATTTTGTGCGCTATTATGGCTGTTCCACTATGCTGGCAATATCAATAGTCCTGCAGAGCGCGTAATATTACAAAATTCTTTACAATACAAAATTTGAATTTCTATTGAAGGTACACAATCTAGTTTAATAACAAAATCTTAATAGCCGGCTCAAACTTCAATAAAGTTTTAATTAGGTTCAGAGTTAATTAAGGAATACTCCCAATACAATGCGTTGCTGCACACGGGGCTTCCGACCTTATAAAACATGAAAAAGACTCTGTAGTAATTATGAAATGAAAGGCCTTACCGCGAGGAAGTGTTACAGCTTAATGTTGTTCCGGTTAGTGAGAGAATTGGACGTCTCTTAGGAAAAGTATTAGGAGAATTTGTGTAGGTGTATATGTATTTTTTTAATAAGTGTAGAAACGATATGCAGTAAATTCACGATAAAAGGAATAAATTCCATAAAATTGTTACAAAAGCAGTGGCAAAAAATCGCTCGGATAGGTCGATGGTATTACAATTACTTTTAAAACTTTTCTGTTTCACCCTCTTTCAGTGGTATTATCATCATATCATCAAGTTTCACCAGTCACTAAAAAAAGATGAAAGACTATCAGCCGACAAAAATTTTTTCATAAAATCAAAAATTAAATACTAACGTTCTATTTTTTTAGAAAAGGGAAAAACAATGCTTTTTGATGTTTCAAATAAGAACTATATTTTTATACACTCTACATATGTTTCGGCTTGTTAGGCCTTTCTCAAGAGCATTACAGATGAATACTAAAGCTATGAGGGCGGTTGTTCTAAAAATAAATGCAATAATACCCAAACATGTGAAATTACGGGGATTTCAAGTAATAAAACTAAGGATCTACCTACTCGGAATACATTTCAATGGGCTATTCTTAAAACCTTGTATATTATAGGAGTGTTTATGAAATTCAGTTGGTAATTGGTGGTACAAGTGTTGCATTTAAGGGATTTTTTCATTTCTAATTGTTCAAGGAGGTTTAAGCGTTTTCCTTTTCTTTCTGAATGGATTAAATTAATATTCTCTGTGTCGATAAAATGATTATTTTCAATGCAATGTGTTGATATTCCTGTGTTTTTGGTGTTGTTTAAAATAGATTGTTTATGTTCTTTTATCCTATTAGCTATATTTCTACCACTCTGGCCAATATATAGCGCGTTACATTTAATTTCATAAACCCCCGATTTGTTAACTTTACTTATTTTTTCTTTATTGTTAACTAAAATACTTCCTAAATTTGTTTTGTTTACACTTATTCTGGAGATGCCTAACTTATTTAATTTTCTACTTATTTTATCACTAAACCTAGGAATATAATTAATAAAATTGTACTTTGTTGTTTTGTTGGTTACAGTAAAAAATTCCTTTTGGAGTAATTTTCGCTGTTTGTTGTTAACCATGTTCTCTATTAGTGACTCCTTATATCCATTATTTATTGCAATCTGTTTGATTATGTTTAATTCTTTATTAAACTCATCTTCGTCTAAGGGGAAATTTGTGAGTCTATGTATTAGGCTATGAAAGGGAGAGAGTCACTAATAGAGAACATGGTTAAAAACAAACAGCGAAAATTACTTTAAAAGGAATTTTTTACTGTAACCAACAAAACAACAAAGCACAATTTTATTAATTATATTCCTAGGTTTAGTGATAAAATAAGTAGAAAATTAAATAAGTTACTCATCTCCACAATAACTGTAAACAAAACAAATTTAGGAAGTATTTTAGTTAACAATAAAGAAAAAATAAGTAAAGTCAACAAATCGGGGATTTATGAAATTAAATGTAACGCGGTATATATTGGCCAGAGTGGTAGAAGTATAGCAAATAGGGTAAAAGAACATAAACAATCTATTTTAAACAACACCAAAAACACAGGAATGTCAACACATTGCATTGAAAATAATCATTTTATCGACACAGATAATATTAATTTAATCCATTCAGAAAGAAAAGGAAAACGCTTAAACCTCCTTGAACAATTAGAAATTAAAAAAAAATCCCTTAAAAGCGACACTTGTACCACCAATTACCAATTAAATTTCATAAACACTCCTATAATAGACAAGGTCTTAAGAATAGCCCATTGAATTATATTCCGAGTAGGTAGATCCTTAGTTTTATTACCTGAAATCTCCGTAATTTCACATGTTTGGGTATTATTGCATTTATTTTTAGAACAACCGCCCTCATAGCTTTAGTATTCATCTCTGATGCTCTTGAGAAAGGCCTAACAAGCCGAAACATATGTAGAGTGTATAAAAATACAGTTTTTATTTGAAACATCAAAAAGCATTGTTTTTCCCTTTTCTAAAAATAATTATTCTAAAGATGTTTCACAAGGAACCTACCACATACTCAATTCAGTGTACTAAGGTTCTTTCAACAAAAGTAAAGCTATCGCTCCAAAAACTTTATTTAAAACAAAAATTATTATTTAAATACAAATTTATTATTTTTGGTGTTCAAGACTCATCCCATTATATCTAATGTATTTCCTCACCAGTCTCCTAATTTCAATAGTAATTTTCTTTAATTCTTATTTCTTGCCATAGTTGTAGAGCAGCTCCCTCTATTGCCGCTACTAGTTGAACACTGTATACAAGTTGTTTCATCCTACCCTATATGTAATAGTTCAATGGTGTTAAATCTGGGAATATTACAGACCACAGAATATGTCCATTACGCCCCATCCACCGACCGGGATATGTTCCATTTAAGAATTGGTGGACTGTCAAGGGGGGTAGTGAGTTGGGCGTCCGTTGTTTTGGAAAATGATACAGAGGTGAAAATTCACTGGCAGCAGCGGAGGAAAATCGTTTTAGAAGAAGTGCAGGTAAGAGTCTACATTCGGGATATCTGGAAGGTAATGAGGCCCAACAACATGTCCTCAACTACACCTATCCAAACATTGACAGTAAACTTATTCCGAAAGGAAGTTCGTTTTTTTATTTGCGAGTTGCTGCCCTTGTCCGGCTAATAATGGAGATTATGAAAATTGGTTATGCTTTCATGGGAGAATTTTGGTTCAACCGTCCATCAAATAGATTTCAAGTAATTGGGGTCTTCAATATTATCATTCAATAAAAAGCGAGAAAATGCTGTTCTTCGTGAAGGGTTGCCCTCTACTAGGCCCTGTACTGAAGTATAATGGTAATGGATGTTTCTTTTCTGTATTCATCAGTGATCAAGTTTTCCAAATTGAAATTCCGAGTTGCTATGCAACTTTTCTAACGCTTGTTGTGGTATTTGCAGCCAATGCGGCTAGAATATTTTCGTCATCTTCGGGATGATGGGGTGCTGGTCCTGCAGCAGGCTCATGGTGATGTAAATTACAGGTTTCAGCCTTTCGGCGAAAAGTGTTGCTGAATATACGCGGATCTGTAATCTTTCTATGTAGACCAAATCGTATCCAGCACAATCTTTCAGCATTCCTATCTGCTTTGCCATAGTAAACGACTATGTCAGCATACCCATGGTTACTATAAGTAGCCATTGAAATTAATTTTACTCAATATGTCACAGAGTTAAAACAAATTATATCAGTAGAGAACGACACTTAAAGAAACACAGGAAAGATCGTGCATGTTGACAGCTGTCAGTGATATACTTATAAACAACTGACTAATTTTGACTGTGTCTTTGGAACGATAGCTTAATTTTTGTCGAAAAAACGCGAATATTTAATTTTTGATTAAATGAAAAATTTTTGACGACTGATGGTCTTTCATTTTTTTAGTGACAGATGTTATGTACGATAATGTCACTGAAAGAGGAGAAAATAGAAAAGTTTTAAAAGCAATTGTAATATTTAGATGGCTTTTTTAAAAATTTTGTAAGACTTCGAAAATCGACATTTTAAATTACCATTGCAGTTTTTTTCTAGTGAATATCGTTTTATTTATTTTATAGGCGACAATAACTTTTTTTTTTTTTTTTGGTTGTAAGTTTATGTATTTCGGATAAAGAAAAACATATTTCAGAATAATAAAAATTTAATTTGGTACGTAATACATCAATCATAAAAAAATCGGTAAAGGTATTTACACAGAACTTTCCTGTTTATTTGTGCATGACGGTCACTCTAAAAAATTATTAATTATGCAATGATATTGAGAATAATAGTCGGAATATAGTTATCACTTTTATTGCAAAGAAAACTTGATAACTTTTGGTTAAAAAAATATACAGAGTGCTCATCATCAACAGCAAAAATTCAATACTAAATAACAGGTGCCAAATATGGAAGGCTTGCGCATATACCTTTACAAATGTCCACCATGGTTGAATACTTTCTTGGGATGACCACCCTGTACATTTTTCAATAAAAGTATAATAGGTGCATATGCCAAATATTATTGCCATCTGTCACATTTTCAATTTTACAATCACATAGTGGAGTGGAAGTATAGTAGTAGTAAAAAAATTCATTCTTTTTTTGAATATATTCAAAAATGTTAAAAAAAAATTCAAAATTTTTCTCTTCTGAAATAGGCTTAGAATGTCATGAAATGTGGAAATTTTCAATTTGAGCAAAAAGGAATGTTTCCTTCTATTCTATAATTAGTAGTGGTAAAAGAACTACAATTTTTTAGAAAAAAAAAACAAATAGATTTATAATGCCATGATGTGGAAATGTTAGGTTTGAGCAAAAAAAATTTTTTCCATCTATTCTAGTGGTAAATTTTTTTTCCAAAATGGTAAAAAAAAATGTGAAATATTGTTTTTCCAAAATAGGTTTAGAATGCCATGAAACGTGGATATTTTAAATTTGGACAAAAAAAAAAATTCCATCTATTTTAGTACCTAGTAAAAAAAATTTTTCAAAAATGTTTTAAAAAAAATTCAAAAATTTTTTTTCGAAATAGGTTTAGAATGCCATGAAACGTGGAAATTTTAAATTTGAACAAAGAAAAAAAATTCCATTTATTTTAGTGATAAAATTTTTTTCAAAAATGGAAAAAAAAAAATTATTTTTTCCTGAAATAGGTTTAGAATGTCATGAAACGTGGAAATTTAAAACTTGAGCAAAAAAAAATTTTTCATTATTTATTCCCTGTATATTTTCCAGTGAAAGTTTAACCATTTCTTCGCTGACAGTAGCGTTAGCTACCTACCAAATTTAACTGTTCTCCGTCAAGTAGTTTTTTTAGTTAATGCACCAACAGACAGACAGACAGACTGACGGAATTGGAAAACCTATATTTTCGTAATCTACGTGATCTGAAACGTGGAAAATCCGGAAACATCTTGGAGGGTGATTTTTTCTCGAATACAATACTTCCCTTCGGTATGCGAGGGAAGTAATAATGGAGATTTTTAAAAAAGTACAAATGTAAAAAAACCGTAGCATTTTTCATATAGGTGTGTTTGGTTCATATAGGTGCCAAATGACCCCTCTACCACTCTGTGCCATGTCGACATCATCTTACCAAGCACCCTGTATAGTAGTGACTTCCTAGCAATTCCAACAGGAAGAAATTCTCGCCTAGAAACATCAATAAAATTAATCACCAACTTGTTTGAAATTTCGTGGAAATACATCAGATGCTTTAGGTAACTGGTAACGGCTGAACAGTAGCGCAGTCTAATCATAACAAGATGTTACGAACTGTTTATGCTAGAATTTACGTTGTTTAACAATGCAGTGTTCACGTCTAAATAAACTTCTCGCTTACAGGGAACCGCCGAGAAGTTCTCGGAATTATTCTTTTGATAATGATTGTTTGATATGGCGTAACAAACGCAGCGAAGTTTACAGTTTCTAATGATATTGGCAACTAATTAGTTAAAGGATCAATGGGAATGGTTGTATTGTGTTTGTGTAGAGGGCTGTTAAGCAAACGAAGCTGTTAAAACTTTTTAACATTGTCAGGAGGAAAGTGGATGTTCACGTAATGGTCTATTGTTAAATTTGTAACAATGTGAAGTTTTATAAGTAATTGGAGCAAGTTCAGAATTATACATACACACACACATCAGAAAATAGGATACTGTGGATGTAGTGATAATTTTTACTTCTTTTTAGTACGCGAGCTGGGTGAACTTTTCGACACATAATCGTTTTATGTTCTATCAAATCAAATCAAATCAAATCAAATTTTATTTCGAACATAACATAACATAACATATAACATAAGGCATAAATTTGTACATATTAGTAGGTATTTAATAAAGGACCATGCACTCTAAATTGCCTCTGAAGCGAATCAGAGAACACAGTGTTGTGCATGACCCTTCAGCAACATTCTTAGATGTAAAATTAATTTGTACAACTTGTTATTAATCATTTACTTTTATACACGTAGTTTAATTCAAAATATTGTTGTTATTGTTAGATTAATATCGTAAAGCGACAGCAAACATGTCTTTATAGATAGATATTAGAAAAGCCTGATGAATAGTTTGTAATTATTTCTTATAAAATTTTTACATTCTATATTAAATTTTTTTATTTTATT
Organism: Stenurella melanura; assembly: GCA_963583905.1. Lineage (NCBI taxonomy): Eukaryota > Metazoa > Arthropoda > Insecta > Coleoptera > Cerambycidae > Stenurella > Stenurella melanura. The sequence goes on along the minus strand of OY757311.1, from coordinate 170,728,490 downwards.
TGAGAAGAGTCTAATTTTGAGGGGCAGGATATTATAAAATTGAGGAGCAAAATATGTTATATATCTCTGAGTATGCGATTTAATTTGAAACGGAACTTTTAGTGATTTATTTGTTATTATTCTAGTATGATAATTATGGATGATTCACAAAATCGCCTTCTGGCGGGCCACCTTCCGTCAAGAACGTCACGAGTTGTCAGAGTTCTAAAAAAATTAAGTTATAATAGCAATGATAATAATAATAAAAATAATAATAATAAAATAATAATAGTAATAATAATGATGATGTGCGATTTCGGCCTACATCCATCGCCGTAACGCATAGTTACGGGTGCTGTATCACCATCTTCGGCACTCGTATGGGATAGACCAGACACAATGCTACCTTACGTCCCCGGAGACATCGAGCCCGTTGTCGAAAACGAGAGGTGCCGAATTTATTGGAACTACTCGTTTCCAACAATCAGGCTAATTCAAGCCAACAAGCCTGATATAGTTCTCCTAGACCATCAACGCAAGATGATGTTTGTGATCGAGAACATTGCTTTAAAAGAGGAGGAAAAACGGACCAAATACCGTGATCTCCGGTACGAGCTCCAAATGCTATACCCAGGCTACTCGGTCAAGATGGTAGTCCTAATAATCGGTGTACTCGGTGGTATGAAGCCTACGCTACTCTCGGAACTATAAAGATCATACCGGTCTGTCAGAAATCAGCTGGATGGCTGCCAGGCCAAATGCAGAAGGCGGTTATCTTGGGGTCCCTCCACCTACTTAGGGCACACGATTCAGGTATTTACAGTTACTAACCCCAGAGGTCATGGGGAGTGGCTGTAATTATGGCCAGCGCGGCTACCTTGTGGTATTGGTCGGAAAGCTCGAAAGCCCCGTCCGGCAACGAATAAACCGGAAAAAAAATGCATTGATTTAAAAAGACTACAAAGTTATGAAAAAAAATCGAAATTTACTCAATCTACATGAAAAATTATAAAAGAAAAATCACATTGACACATCTAACAAACACATAAAAAATTTTAGAAAAAAAATCAATTTGAGAAGAATTCGTCTAAAGTATAATACATGCCTTGAGGAAGGCATTTTTTCAGTGACTTTTCAGAAATAAAGTAGAGGTGGGAGTTTTGTTGTAAATTTTGATGCCAGTACTTAGTCGCTCTCTTAGAGTTAGTTTTGATTATTTTGGGTTGTACAATGTAGGTCACGGTTTCTTGTAATATAGTTATATATGTCGCTTTGACGAGAACTATTACATTTATATTTGAATCTATAGCAGACAACTTTTTGAAAATAGTTGCAGCATAGGGGAAGTATATTTAGTTGTACAAATAAGTTTCGGCATGATTCTCTTTGGCCTCTGTTTAAAATAGCACGATTGCATCTTTTTTTAATTAAGAATAGTATCACGTATTTCCACCCCTGAAACTACTTTTCAGGATCTGTGAGTTCCAAACCAATTATAACAAGGGATTAATAGTGGAGTAAATCTAAGGGCCTGAATTGCCTAGAAGAGAATTGTCTTACTACAACAATTTTTTTGTTGGTACTTGTTGAAAACATTTGAAGAAGTGTAGTAATAAGTATTGTATTAAATCCGTGTGGCGGAAAGCTTTTGTTTAAAGAAAAGAATGTTGAACAATATTGCACATATTCTAACGAAACTTTAGAACAGTATACCCCCTTGTGGTGTTTAACCGTCAAGATAAGTTTCAAGTTAAAATGTTTGCAATAATTCCTAAAAACCAGTTGCAAAGTCAAAAATCGAATCGTCGATTTTTTGTGGGCATCAAGTCGTATTTCAAAAATTTGTATTTCAGATTATAGTTGTTCTTATATTCTTTGTGGTGGCATAAACAAAAATAAGTTTTAAATTTTTTAAAACCGAAAAAATGTTCGTCATTATGTCTGTTAGCTTGCTTATGAATGGTCATAATGCAAGAAAATGTCATATCTAGGGTCCCAATTGCCCGAGATTAAACAACTTTTTTTTATAGCTCGTTTTTCATGTACTTTTAAGATACACCAATTTCTATTTTTGGGCAAAATATTTTTGAGTAAAATTCATTTCTTAAAAAAAAGAAAATAGAAGAATTGAATAAAATTGGTCTTAAAAAATTTAAAATACATTTTTGTTTATGTCACCACAAAGAACATAGAAACAACTATAATCTGAAATATAAATTTTTGAAATACGACTTGATGAAACATATTATAAGCAAACAAATAATAAATAATTCACTTTTAAACGACTTGATGCTCACAAACAATCGACGATTCGATTTTCGACTTTGCAATTGTCTTTTGGAAGTTACTGTAAACATCTTAACATGAAACTTGTCTTAATGGTTTCACACCACAAGGGATACCGGGTGGCCACGAGTCAATGTACGCCCCTAATATTTTGGTTGTTTTCGTATTTAAAAATTTGGTTTTTGGTACAAATAAATTAGACAATAGTAGGTTACTTTTAGACTAACAGGAATGAAAATATCACTTCCGATTGAACCGGAAGTGACATACACTTTTTTATCTTAAATGGAATGACTATATTTTTTTTGATGATTTCTCATTAAGCATAAATTTCTAAGTGCAAGGGTTTTTTCAGATGTAAAAAATTCCAAAAAATAAGTGAGATACGAACAAGTTTTAATTTTTTTCAAAATGGCCGCGTCAGATGAATGCGATGTAAGAAAATTACTAAGTAGGCTATGAAAATTATTAGTAAGGTTGTAGACTTGTCTGTTATGAAGAAAATAGTTGTTTGAATTACAGATAAGTACCAGTATTTTTAGTTTTTTTTTCAAAAAAATGTAATTTCATTTTCATTTCCGTAGGGGTCCTATGGAATTTTTTTTAATGGAACTGTGCTATTTCTTTTATTAATCAGAAATAATGATTCATGAACTATCATTTTTTCGCCATTAATCATTTCTTATATAACGTTACAACCATGAATAAATTATCAAGAATAACAAAACTATTTAAAACCTAAATTATAATAAACCATTACAAAAATTGTTCAAACTGTTCACCGTTATGATTAATACACAAAGTAGCGCGACTTATCGTTGCACGTCTAACATTCTGTAATTGTTGAGGTGTTATTTGTGCAATCTCGTGTCGAACTTTATCTTCCAGATCTTGCCTTGTGGTTGGAGCAGTCATGTAGAATCTATTTTTCAAATGCGCCCAAATAAAAAAATCGAGTGGGGTTAAGCCAGGCAACCCTGCAGGCCATCTGACTAGACCATGGGTCCCATGGGTCCCAATCCAACGATCTGGAAATAATTTATTTAAGTAATCCTCAACGGTAATAGCATTGTGTGGTCCAGCCCCGTCTTATTGGAAGTAAACCTCGTCAATATTGGTATTGGGAATTTGATTAATCTGTGGAACTATTATATTTTGGAAAAATTCTAGATATCTTGGTCCAGTTAGAGTTTCGTTAAAAATTATTGGACCTATGATATGGTCGCCCAGTACGCCTAACCAAACATTGAAGCCAAACCGCTCCTGTAAACCGCCCCTGTCTCATAATGTGAGGATTATCAATTGCCCAATATCGAGTGCTGTTTCGATTAAATAACCCAAGGTTTGTAAATCTCGAATCATCAGTGAACAAAACGTTTTTGTGAAAATTCTCATTTCTTAATTGGCGTAACTGTAACCAATTACAAAAGGTTATTCTTCGTTGATAATCACTGACACACAAAAATTGATGCAATTGATATTTATAAGAACGATAGCCGTGTTTCTTTAAATTTTTTCTGGCTGATTCTTTGGAAACTGGTAATTCATGTTCAATTTGTCTTATCGAAATGGTTGGATCAATATGCACTAAAGCTAGTACATCAATTTCCATTTCTTCATCCACAATAAATATTTCTTCAATTTCTACATTAGCTTCAATTCTAAATTATTGCTCCAACCGGGCGAAATAGTTTCTCGGAGGTTGTCTTCTTTCTGGATATCTCCGTCCATACAGACTTTGTACTCTCGTTGCATTACGTCGAGTCTCTCCATAAATAATGATCATGTCAACTTTTTCATCTCTTGAATAATTTTCAGCCATTTTACATTAATTTTCTTGTTTATAACAATTTTATTACACTTGCTTCAAAAAATTAGTGAGTAAGTCAAGACTAATTCAATTGTTGCGAATGTCTGTCATTTTCATGGCCATCTGCAATTTTGGATTTAAATGTAGATCGGTACCTTATTAAAATGATTTTTTGGCGCTTACTTTTTAAAAATACTTCTATTATTACGAAGGATATCGTTAAGAAATGATTAATGGCGAAAAAATTATAGTTTATGAATCATTATTTCTGATTAATAAAAGAAATAGCACAGTTCCATTAAAAAAAAATTCCATAGGACCCCTATGGAAATGAAAATGAAAATGAAATTCCGCTTTTTTGAAAATAAACTAAAAATACTGGTACCTATCAGTAATTCAAACAACTATTTTCTTCTTTACAGACAAGTCTACAACCTTACTAATAATTTCCATAGACTACTTAGTAATTTTCTTACATCGCATTCGTATCTCACTTATTTTTTGGAATTTTTTACATCTGAAAAAACTGTTGTACTTAGAAAATTATGCTTAATGAGAAACCATCAATAAAATATAGTCATTCCGTTTAAGAAAAAAAAAATGATGTCACTTCAGGTTCAACCGGAAGTGTTATTTTCATTCCTGTTAGTCTAAAAGTAGCTTATTATTGTCTAATTTATGTGTACCAAAAACGAAATTTTTAAATACAAACACAACCAACCTACTCGGGGCGTACATTGACTCGTGGCCACCCGGTATACGGCTCTAAAGTTTCATTAGAATATGTGCATTGTTGTTCAAGTTATCATCAATTGTTTCAAAATGGCCTCCCTAAAATGTCTTCATGTTTTACGACTTTAGCATATTACGAAGGCGTGGAAAGAACATAGTAAAAATATTTTTATTATTGCCAGTTTAAACTTGCAATTATCTATAATTGCAACTTTAAATTTGAAATTATACATATTTGCAACTTTAAACTTGCAATTATACATAATTGCAACTTTAAACTTGCAATTATACATAATTGCAACTTTAAACTTGCAATTATACCTAATTGCAACTTTAAACTTGCAATTGTCCATAACTGCAACTTGCATAATTGTCAGTTTTAACGTATCATTCGTTAGTTTGAGTATTTGGTAATACCGGGTGCCCCATTATATTTTGACCCTTTTTAACCTACATAACTTTTGAACTAGTTGAAACAATGAAATGCTGTTTCCGCTAGTCTTCTCTTAATTTTGATAAGTTTTTTTCCTGAGTAATCGTCTTTTTTGCTCACTTCTGGTTTAACACCCTGTATATTTTTTCACAGTTGGAAAGCCCATTGTTTCCTCTTTCCGAAAATATCATACCTGTCATGGGAATTATGCAGAGTGATGGTTTTATAAGGTTCTAAAGTGAACACTGCGTTTTATCGAAATGCTACGAAGAAACTACTAGTTCACAAAGTAAACTATGGAAAAGACAACATTACTTGTAAACGTATTTTATGACATTTTTCTAGAATATTTTTCCTGTGCTTTAAATCCTGAACATAATTTTTTTCTGACCTAAATTCACTCATCCAACAAAGCAATTAATACTTTAATGTATACAATTTGTTGTTACTTTATAAAAGTAGATGATACGGCTTCACCCTGTATTGTTAAACAGATGTACAATTTGCTAGGGATAAATACCAAAGAAAAAGCTCGGTTTCATTATGTTCTCCTCTTCACTCCACCCACGAGAACATCAAATGTGAGAACTCATAACTTTTCTTTATGTATCATGAAACCAAAGTGCCATAGTAAAACCTCAGGATTTTATATGCAAATTGCGGTAGTGCTCGAACAAAGTACAGATTTTATACACCGAATGAGACGCGGCGGAATATATTGCATTCCGCGTTTAGATATTTGTTCAAATTTACGTTTGTTTTATTTCTCTTACGCCGTCAAGACAGGGTTGTTTAAATTTATTTGATGTTCCACTTTCGTTCCGTAATTTAATAAGGTAAATGTTCAAATAGTCGGAACGGATATCTTCTTCCATATATTTTTTCTGACGGAGAATAAGGTTGTAACCCCTGCCCTTTGATGTGACACATGTTGAAGTAATTACCAGCATAGCACCCCTAAACTCAGCAATCGGATAATAATATAACTTAGACGTATATCGCTAACCATATTGGCATCATCTGGACATGATTAGAACAAAGTAAGCCTAGAAATATTATATTTACGTTAAACTGAGTTATGATTCGACAAGCTGTGATATAACAGCCCCACCTTGGGCGCCAGCAACTAACATGTCCGGTTTACTATTCATACTATTTTCATATTTTGTAAAATCTCAAAAGCAAACGGTTGTCTATTATTTGTTATAATTTTCATTAACTTTAAGTTATTGTATGATACGATATATATTTTGTGATTCGTAAGAAAGGTGTAACAACAGATTTATCAGTTCTTCCACACTCGGGCAGTCATTATGCTTCCTGAACATAATTATAATTGTACATTTCGTTTACCCAATGCTCTATGAATTACAACATTGTTGCTGATTTGGCACAATTGTACAAATCAATTGTACAACAAATATTAGAAAGGGGTTATCCAAGAATGAATGTTTTTGCTAGTAGAGAATAATTTTACAAAAAAAAAAACGTTTTGGATTTCATGATCAAACTTCAGATGTTTATAAAATTTATTTTATTCTTCATCTCGATGAAATACGCATTGAAAAAGTCTTACTTTTCCACTAATTAACCGGACTGTTTTAATATCGGCACCGTAATCCTTGCTTGCAGTGGTAAGATGAAGCTTTAACGCTTTATAATTAATTAAGGCCTCATTAAATAACTTCATCCCCTGCTTTATACAGAAAGTTATTTCGTTACTCTTTGCTCTTATTAATCTTTCAACTGCAACAAAATGAACGGAATACGTGAATATTGCAGATACTGCCGCTTACTAAAAATACATCATCGAATGCAACTCTGAATATATACAGTGAGATCGATAACTAACGGATAAATTTAATTTACTCTTTATGAGTAAAATCCTAAAACACGTCAATTTTAATTCTAAAATGACGTTTTTTTAGCATAATTTTATACTTTCCCCTTCAACCCACTTGGAGTGACAGCTCCTTTAAATTTTTTAAATGACAGCTCATTTAAAAGAGTTTTTAATTCTCTATCCAGCAATATAAGGTCTTTTGAACTTCTATATTCTTCACTAAGAAAATTAAATTTGAAAATTTGAAAATGTGTTTGAAATGTATCCTAAAGCATTTATGCCTATGTACCAAATATCTGTCTTTTCTAATTAATTTTGTGTCATGTCATAACATTCAATTTAAATGTATCGTCTTCTCTGATAAGCAGGTGGCAAAATACCCAAAAAAAATAAACAGTAGTTTAAAATATCTAAACAAAAGTAAAAATTAATACAATGTAATAATAGAACACAATACAAAAAAGCGTAGGGTGCTTATTATTATGAAATATTTATACCAGCTGATATCAAGCACCCCACGCTTTTTTTATTAAAGCGTGTTTTTTTCGTTTTTTTAATTATTAATTTTTTAGTCTTAAAAATTTGGACCGATAATTCCGATCTGGAACCTCAATAACCCACAGATACCGATTTTCTGTCGAATCCGACGATAATTGATAAAACCTATCCACCATTTTGAATTTTTAAGTTTTGATGACATATTTTCTAAATATTGTCTAAATGTTGATTGTGGCATTATCTTAATTTTTTCCTTCTTCAATTCTTTGGCAAAGAAAGAAAAATTAAAAAATCCGCGATAATATTATTGAATCAGGATAGATGCGTGTCGAATTGTTCCGTAGATATCTGTGCAACTTGGTTACCAATGTTGAAAGAAGAACTTCACAATCTTAACATTGTATAAAAACTAAAAAAACTGTTAACTATATAAACAGTTCTATCTAAATAGTAAGTATCTATGGATATTGAATATAACAAACATTCTTAGAGCAGTGTATTTATCATACACAGCAAAAAAGATTTTTCAAAAAAAGCAGATTAGATTTCCGAAACGTCGGCGAAACATTTAATTTCAAATTTTTATGCTTATTTGTGTTGTTTATTTAAAAAAATAAACCTCTAACTACGCCTTTGACGTAAAAGTCACAGGCGTAGACGTTATTTACCAGTAACATACTGGTTAATTGTGATATTTTGTAGATTCCCGGAGCACCGTTTAAAAAGAAAACATACATGTGGCAGGAAGTCCCAAAGAATTGAAGAAGGAAAAAATATTTTCTACTTGTCAAGCCCTTTCCTTTGATACCAATATCAAGGGGGTTGTAAAGAAAATGATAATCCGCTATCTTGGGGCGGCGGACATTTTGAACATATTATAAAATTGAGTATGCTATTGAAACATATTCTTTATAGGATTTTGCAAACATCAGAAAAAATAACTATCTATGAAAACTAAAAGAAAAGCTATGTGTAAAAATATTAATGAAATCTGCATTCTTTCGATAACCTGACTTCTGGTTATGCTGTCAAATTAAAATTCCTTAAATGAATTTGTATAATTTCTTATTTGAAAATTCTCATTCAACAACTAGCATCCACACAGTCCCCTATGGCCATGAAGGTTAAACTAGTATCAACATAGCCTCCTATAGTACAGGCAACTTAACAATTTAGGGTAACAAAAATTAATAAAAGGATCATCTCTGGGATTTAAGTAGGTAAAAAACTGGAGAATGAGATGATGCATTCTTTGCATTTCCAAGTTCCGGGAAAATTCAAAAAATTTGGAAAAACTTTTTGATTTTCGGTTTTTTTGCTCTAGCGGCTAAAATAATGAATATAGAGAAAGAAGATTCCAACAAAAGTTGTAGCTCGTCTATTTCTCTACGAAAAAGGTATTTACAAATTTTTGTCTTACTTAAGCCGTTTAGAAGATAAATCGAGTTTTCCACTTATAGTTTTAAGCCGCTTCGAAATGCGCGAAAAATGAGAATTCTCCAAGAGCTTCGTACGACCGGGCGATAATTCTTACTGTTCGGAGCCCCCAAAAGAAATGAAAATAACATGAAATGTAGAAAAAAGTCTCAGCTTTAATGTGGAACTAATAAAAAAATTCATAAAAAATGTTATCAAGGAGAGAAAGTGTCAGAAGATGGCTTAGTGAACTTTGTACAGTTGATCCACAGATTTATTCATATCTTTGCCGGGAGTCGTTAGAATGATAATTCATTTTGCTTATATATTCTTATATAATGATATATTAATCCAATTAACATTTTATTGCAATTACTTTTGTTGGAAAAATATGCCCTGCGATCAAAGTAGAGGGTATATTTCTCATCGATCAATCACCTCCAAATTTTGGAGTTCAATTCGCTATATCTTAGGTAATAATAATAGCTCAGTCTTAATTTTTGGATTATAAGTACAATAAAACATATTCTTTCGAATGACTTCAGAGTTTTTGAAATGCGCGCAGTACTTTTTGAATTTGTCTACATTATTCATACACGTTCAGAAAATGCACAATTATACAGTAAAACATATATTACTTATTTGTTTCTGAACATCCTTCAATGAAATTTTCACGAAATATAGATTAAAGTGCGTGGAATCGAATCCATGCAGTGAGAAAGCACCCATCGTTACGGGAGAAATAGGCAGGATGCATAATACTCAAAGATGTGAATAAATCAACTGTATAAAGTTTACTAAGCCATCTTCCAACACTTTTTTCTCAACGATAAAAATTTGTATGAATTTTGTGATTAGTTCCACATTAAAGCTGAGACTTTTCTCTACATTTTGCGCTGCTTTCATTTCTTTTAGCGGCTCTGAATAGTAATAATTATCGATCGATATGTCCGGTTGTACGAAATTCCCAGAGAATTCTCATTTTCCGCGCATTTCGGAACGGCTCAAAACTATAAGTGGAAAACTGGATTTATCTCCTAAACGACTTAAGTAAGACAAAAATTGGTAAAGACCTATTTTGCAGAGAAAGAGACGAGATACAAATTTTGTTGAAAACCTTTTCTGTATTTTCATTCTTCTAGCCGTTAGAGCAAAAAAGCCGAAAATCAAAAAGTTTTTCCAAGTTTTTTTTAATAATCCCGGAACTTGGAAGTGCAAAGAATGCATCATCCCATTCTACAGGTTATTAACTAGTTAAATCCCAGAGATGATTCTTTTATTAATTTTTGCGAGGTTTTTACAACATTTTGCCTTCATCGCCTGTACTACTACGGTATGTGAAGATTCGGTTAAAAATGAAAACAAAGAAATAAAATCGATTTATTTGTCTACCCCGTCTTAAAAAAAAATTCATTTTAATGGATTACATTTTCATGAAATCTATCATTCTGTTCTTGGAAATGGTTAGCCTTTGAAACGTTTTTCGCTTTTATTCTGAGCTTCTCAGAAAAGCACAAAGCCACTCATAAAGATGTTCCATGCAAAACCATGACAATATCTATGGCTAAGTATGAAAAATTATATTTGGCATTGACTGAAGGGTTGAAGGGGATATATAAAATTATGCTCAAAATATTTTTAGAATTAAAAATTGACGTGTTTTAGGACTTTACTCATAAATTGAAAATTGCATACAATGAATTTATCTGTTACTTATGGACCTAACTGTATATTCCTATATCGTATGCTGATACAATAAATAAAATGGCCCAGAATAAAAATGAATATTTTTATTTAATATGTTAAGAAAAATTTTAAAAACATTCTTTCATTTAGACTTTTCAAACGAAAAGGACGAAAACAGTAAGGCAAACGATCAAAGCGACCTGCTGAGTCACAAGAGGCTCAGTGAAAGGTAGTAACCTTTCACTGAGGAAAATAAACCACCATGGAGTTTGATTAAAAAGATATACATGGCTATCATGCACTGCCTACGATGACATACGGAATTAAATACGCGACAACAACAAGAGAAAGACATCGTTCAATTACTTGTAAATGTTGAAACTGTTATTGAACCAAGTAAAACGATCCATTTGAAAAAATATCCAATTTACTATAAAAGTAAATGCAGACAAAAATCCCATGAAAAAATAATATTTAAACCAGTAAAAAGAATTCTAAACACCTTTGGCATCATATTAAATCGAAATCTACGTAAGAAATTATTTCACTAAAAATTACAAAAATTTTTCATCTCGAGGAAGACGGTCAATCGCATTTGGGCTCCGTCGTTCGAATTTTCAAAAGTGCTCCAAAAATATCAAGTTTCATGGAGCGGAAAACCGCTCCGCCCGACGAACTTTTCGAAAGTACCACAAATTGGTTTTTCGAAAGTACAACGAATAAAATCACGCAGGACGGAAAACTGCTCCGTCCAACAGATTTTTTCGAAAGTACAACGAATACAATCGCATACGACGGAAAACTGCACCGCACAACAAATTTTTCCGAAGTACAACGTGTTGGGGTCCTTGCCTGATATTTCTCACAATGTATCAAACTTGCTGCTTGTCCTTTGATATTGTTTAACGTAATATCAGGTGGAATCCTTTGAATGGCTCAGTTGTGTGGACTGTATGGTTGCGTTGAATAAAAATAAATTCTCGTGTTCAAAAATTATATTCGGATTATCAACATTTTTAATAATGCAGTTCTCTGATGACATAAGCCTACTTGTATTTTTCTACACAAAACTGCTTAATCTAAAATTGCTGGTTGGCACTAAATACAAAGTATTCAAAACTTAACACAACGAATTTAATTTTTTGAAAATCTCAAAAAATTATTTTTATAAAAATACAATAACAAGACGTAGTTAAAGCAGAAAACCGCTCCTCGATATGAATTTTTCGAAAGTACCACGAATTTGGTGGTTCACAAGTCGAAATCCTCAGTCAGGATGTAGTGAGTAGCTATTTTAAACGTCAAAATTTAGGAAAAAATCGATAGGACGTTTTTTCCAATAAAAACCAAAATCCTCATTTAATATTCCTCAAAGGGTTGGAGCATAATCCTCATACAAAACCCCAAAAACGTACAGAAAAATGGTCAAACAATTCAAAGCCGGAAGGTCGATTCCGACAATCCCAAGTTGCTTTTTGTCCCGGCTCAGGTGGACAACGCCATACTAATCGCTCGAAGGCGAGTCGACGGTAAAAAAGTATATTTGTGTTCGATGCCGTTAGTACGTTTATAAAAGCAGGAAAACCATCGAACTCACATAGATACCTTCTTTAAGCATCCTGACAATCATTTTAATAATTTTAGTGCAAAATTCAAAGTGAATAATTTTCAAAAAGTTTCGCATACATTTTACTACTATTACTAATTGGGAGTCTTTTTGTACAGTCGATTGTCATAGTTCTCTCGACGCTGGAAGAGTTACACTCCTACGGGAGGTAATGGCTTGCCGAGTGGTGGTGCTTTTTGATGTTTGCCTTATACACATTAACTACGTATTGAATATTTATATTTTTTACATTTTATGAATTATTTTAATAAATAAAAAGATTAAGATTTGTGACGGACGTACGATTCTGTGGCGTGAGTCGGACAATTACTTTCCGCGGGTCACCATTGATCCCACCAAGTCTGTGTATTTGTCCGAATACTCATAGAATCCATCGACGGTCTTAATTATTAAGAAGCGTTTCTGAGAAAGTGCTAATTATAAGATATATTCATTAAAAGTGCACCGCCAGACATAAGATTTCGACGGAGAGAGCAGACTGTAGCAATCACAGTAAGTATAAATTTGTCTATTTTCGCCTTAGGAGGTCTAAAGGGTATCTTGAATCCCCTTGTGAGTAGAGTTGATCAGTATCGTAGCGGCGACACAGCTCCGGCCTAAATGATATAAAATCCTTGTCGTGTCCATCAGACCAAACGATACTAGGTTCATCTACAAAACCACAGAAAACACATTACTAGAAGGGAAAGGAATAATTAAAAAAATAGAATTGTACGCAATGAAATAATAGGGATGCGTCCAAGGACGGGACACGACATAGGTGTATCGTGTCAGAAGAAGAATGGGCCAGGAGCTGACCATCAACAGAAACTTAAAAGTGGAGTACAGTCATGCCATGTCACGACACAATGCGATAAACATTTCGCAAACCCCATGTGTCATGTAGCTGGTAACAAGCATGTCTTAAGTCCAACGTAGACATAGCGGACCGAGCGGTATATCCGGCAATGGTAGCCATGGCTACTACATGCCGGCTAATCATTCGATCAATCAATCAATAATTTCCATGAAAAGTTATTAGCCAAATATGAATTATCTGAATTTCGGTTGTTCACATTTTCGATTACAACATATATTGCTCCTGACAAGAATACGCCGCGTGAGAAATCAATATTACATGTCGAGTTTGGGTCACCCTATACAGACAGAACAAAGTGTATCGGTTGTCCATGATCAAATCGTGAAAGGACTACATCTATTTTTTCTATACCTTTTCAAACCTTTTATTATACAAAATCGATCCGAACAACGCTTTGATTTGCGTAGGAAATTGAAAAGACGACAAGTAAATCCCTAACCTCACCTTAGCTTTTCGCAGGAGGATGAGAAAGCTTTAAGGTAGCACGAACAAAGTTACGAATGGCGGCGCGGATCGCGGTGACACAAACATTTGCATGATGACTCGCTTTTCCATTTTATATTCTGACGAATTTACGAGATTAAATGCATGCCTAAATGAACTTATGGTGTAATAAACCGGTCCGTTAGCGCACTCGTTACGTCTAATGGAGGAGATAAAACGGATTAAATTATCAATTTTCAATTCTCGTGCTTTCCGGATAGGTTTATGGTCTTCCCGGAATATCTCGGTGTAAGGGAAACTATAATACAAATCTACTTATGGATTACGACCCCGCGCTTTACTGCCATGTATTTGTGGCTCCCGCTGGTGATAAAAAAATAATTTAATGGGTTCCTGAAAAACGTGCGTTTACATAAACGAAAAAAATCTATACATCTTTCATCCTTCAAGCATATGGCCTTATTCAATACCTCAAGATGACGAAGCTACATGAGCGCACGCATGAAACAATTTTCGTTCTATTAGGGTTCTTTAAGTCCATGAGCGCCGTTATTTATAGAAAAAAAAAATGACCCAAAGGTACCAAGCAGATTGTAGATTTTAGATTGTCTAAGGGATGGCTTGGCTTCTTTCGCTTTATCTAAAAGATCTATTGTGATTTGATTTACAATTAGTTGTAGGCCAGAATACGGAGGATATGCCTCTAGTATGCCTCTAGTACGCCTCTTTCTGTTTCTTTCCGAAATGTTTCCCTTAAATAAGCCACACAATGATTCGGGCATGATGAATGGACTTTCAGCAAAGCAGGTTAGGTCTACCCGAAACAATTTCCATAATTAAGGATTAAGTCTTAAACAGATTGTTACAAAAATATTAAATCAAAAATGTTTAGAGTATAAATTTAGAATAACCACATCTGTACGTTAGAATTCACTTTGTAGTACTCTTGATAAAGGCCTAACAAGCCGAAACATATGAAGAGTATTTTTAATATATTATTTGATACATCTAAAAGCAGTTTAATTAAAAAATAAACAATAACTGTTTTGTTCGGATTGACGTTAAAGTCCTCCAAATAGCACCATTTTAGTATTATATTCATGGCAACATGGATGAGATTGTAAATCATGACCTCATTTCTGCAGTAATGAGCAGGTCATCAGCATATCACTGAACATTGAAGTCAGAATTACTGATCTTATGGGGGGAATCATTCTCACTATAGACCACAGCAAGAGTGTCTGTCTTGACTACAACCACCATGTCAGAAACTTCCCCCACATTAGTACTGATTATTCACCTTCTTAACAAGGACTAGCTTCATTTATTGTTAGGGACTTTCTTCTCCTATTTTACATATCTCCTTATAAGAATGCATATGAGATGTTCAATGCACCCTCTATATTTGTGAGTGGGGATCACTCTATTCCTCAGATAACATTTTTTCCGAAGCTGCCCCAGCTTTCCTAGAGCTAACTAACATTGTCCTGTATTACACCAAAACGTGAATAATATATCTTAACCGCAATACGTTTGTCAAGAATAGTACTTCATCTGCTGTTCGATCGGATAACCAATTTTCAGTTTCGGGGCATATCCTGTTGTTTTAAAGGAAGTTCTCCCTTCAAGACGCTGTCAATTCCGACACTCTTTGATCACTTTGTGTTACAGGAATTATACTTAAACCATTTCCGGCTTGTTTGTCAGGAACTAAGTAATATGATATATTTGTTTACCTATGATTTGTTACCAAGGTAACAAATTCGTTTTCCATAAAATTACAAAGTAGCTATAGACAATCAACGTGCCGTGACAGAAAGATTTTGTTTCAAAACAGATTATAACGAGCGTTCAGAAATAAGGCGATGCTAAGTGGAATATGTAAATTAGATGCAGATGGGCCTGAGTGGTCTTACAGTGCATCATATTAAATTTATATTTCTATTATACAGATTCGGAAAATGCAGTTTAGGGTATAGGAATAACGATGTAATTGACCACGCACCGCTAGTTCCATAAATCGTGAAAGCAGAGACACACAATGAATTGAATTTAGTATGGCATGAACTAAGGATGGATGCGGACGTAGGTAATAATTTCTATACGAAACGAGAAAATATCTCTTCGTCAAAAGCGAAGAATTTATTTGTCACATTTTTGACAAATAATTTCTTCATTTCCGCAGTTTCTTTTTTAGCCGTAAATGTTATGGGAATAAAATAATAATTCTTATTAAAACCGAAATGAAAATAGAACATTAAAATAAAATTAAATAACCCCCAGAAACTAAAATCAACTAATAATTATCAAACAATAAAATAATGAAGTAAGGATTCAAACAAACCACCTTCTTGTGCCAAACAATAGCCAAACCGATTATACAATGAACCTCTCATATCATTGAGTTGATTTGGAATAATGCTTGCACAAAGTTGGATACGTTTTTCCCGTAATTCAACTAAATTATTGGCTCGTTCAAATGCACGTTTGTACGCGGTTTCCTTTAAAAAGCCCCACAGAAAGAAATGCTAGATCAGGTGACCTGGGGGGCTATTTTATCATTCCCGTCGTAGCTATTAAACGATTGGGAAATGTTCTTTCCAGAATATTAATAACAGTTAAGGTATTGTGACTTGAGCAGCCGCCTTGTTGAAACCAAATGTCGTCAAAGTTGACAGGAAGATTTTGAACTGCAGGAATTATTTGGTTTTGTAAAAGCTCTAAATATTTATTGCCATTTAAATTTCCATCGATTAGCAGTGGGCCTATAATATGATTGTCTAAAATTCCCGTCCAAACGTTCAACTTTTGAGGATACTAAGTTCGCACAGCAACACTCAAATGTTTATTTTTTCGAGATCAATATCGTACTACGGATGGATTGTGTTTCCTATGTAATGAAAATGATGATTCATCTGTAAACAATATATTATTTAAGAAGTTTTCATTCCCATTCACTTTATTTATTATGATTTCACAAAATTCCATCCGTTTGAAATTGACCTCGGGAAATATTTCTTGCGTTGTTTGAACTTTAAAACAACTGTACCCATTTCTTTTCAAAATATTTCTTACAGTTCTTTCCTTCATGTCAACTTCATCAGCAATTTGTCTGCTAGAACATGGTTCACTAGTTTCAACAAGTGCACAGACATTTCGCGTTTCGCGTTCGTTTCGCGAATTACACGTTCTTCGCTCATTTGTTGATGACGGGGTTCGGGTTGACAGCATTTTTTACAATAATTCACGACACACCCGAAATTCTCAAATTTTTTAATAATGTATGAAATTATGCTAGCTGAGGGGATTGGTCTGTCTTGATATGCCACAATAAATAAATTTATTGTGTCATCAGTGGAATGGCCCCCGAAGTATCACTTCACAATTTCCACTTTTTCTACAGTTGTATAAACACACGGCGAAATTGAGATTAATTTATTTTATTCCCACACGTCTAAACAGCTACGCTATTAAAAGCAGAATGGGTGCGCTCGCGCTGTTCTCAACTCGTCGCGGTCAAGCGATGGACCAATGCCCTGCATTGTTCTACGACAAGGCGTGGTTTACCTGCGCAGAAACAAGTTTACGTAGCTAAGACTAAATTTGCTGAATCTGTAAATTAACATAGGATTCAATAAATGTTGTTGAAACAATATCATTTTTAATTGCTGAGACCGTGCACCTAGAAGGCAATTGTGTCAAATAACAAGGTGCTATGGAACGTTCCATAGGCAGAGGGAGGCCAACTAGAATAACAGATGTATCACAAGATGACCAGTAATATGTTGCGAATAAGAGGTATTTAATAAAAATACAACACTTTATAAAAGAATGGGATCGTTATTGATTCCTTTCTTTGCACTTATAATTTTAGAAAGGTCAAAATAAAGATGGCGGCGTCTTCGTGTGCATTGAAAATTTACAATAACACCATTTTAGTCGAGTACAATTAGACACAAAAAGTAAAAAATAACGAAACTCAGTGATAATGAATGGGATTTCATGATTTCTTTGCATTGAGTACAAAACAGTTTACCCTTTAAAAATTGCTGCTTTTTACTTGGGGGTGATTCCCACTCCCTCTAGAGGAGTGGGCAAGACAGTAAAATAGTAGCCACCGAATTTGATATAGAATCATATGAGAAGAGAAAGGTGGTTTACAATTTTGCATAAGTATTGAGGACAATATAACCTTTGAGGTCAAAATCTACAGAACAAGGGCTACAGGGCGGCAAGATTTTTGGCAGGTCTTCAACATTGACAGAATTATGTTATTTGTGTTAACATACCCTCACTCGCATTAGGTCTACTTACTGCACTACGGTCCTGCCCCAATTAAACACACATTTTTTTTAAATCCTTAATTTAAAAAGTTCTTTTTACTTATTTTTTAATATATTTAATGAATTCATTTCTATTAATGTAGCACCTACAGAGTGACAGAGCTCAAGTTCTAAAGAAAGAAATTGTCTAAATATAAACGCTTATTACTATCCGTCGAAAACAAGTGAAAAGTGTAACTTTGACAGATTAACCAATAATTGATTGGGAATTTGATTACTTCGTTAACTACCCATTCTATAGAAATGCCGATATCAGCAAGTAGACATGATGACAATTGATGGGGAATGCCGAATTAATATGCATTAGCTGCTACAAATATATAAACTGAAAGGCACTGCCTAGCGGATAGTTAATTTAAAAAGCTAGAATTCTGATTCAGAACTAAACCGGACATTGGTCAGAAGGACGCGTTTATTTTTGTTGTACCTAATGTAAGGCGAAAAAAATTTTTTGGATATTTGTCCTATCTGCAAAGATGATAAAAATGTCATTGAAAATAATGGACCGATAGGTTTTTTGTATAATTTTAATAATCTCTTTGAAATTATCTTAAATTATAACCTCTTCTCTCAAATTTGATATTGTCAACATAGGTTTTTAACAGATAAATCTACAATAACTAATATGGTAAGAGTTACGCATTTAATTGCAAATACACTAGTACCAAATACATGTAATTTACATAGACTTGTCGAAAGTATTTTAGATATCCAATTCATGAACTACTACCACAAACATTGTCAAAATTCGGATATATTTAAGATTTCAAAGATTTTTAAATCCTATTTTGGTAAAAAAAATTAAATGTGCCATTTCACAGTATTTCATCTACTGATGTGTGAGCAACATCAGTTCCGCAGGGAAGCGTTTTGGGGCCATTCGAATTAACCATGTTTATTAACGATACTTGCAGAGATATTCAAAGTAATGTTCTACTATATGCTAATGATATTAAGTTGTTTACGTCTATTAACGCTGATGACGAATATCATCATGATTTTTCAAAAATTAATTTATGGTGTAAATCTAATAGTACCTTTAAATCTATCAAATTATAATACCATGATTTTCAAGGGAAAAAAATAGATACATTCTTCATATAAAATAAACAATGAAACAGTTAATACTTGCAACCAGTTTAAATATATAGGTGCAATTTTTTTATTTAAAATTAATCTTTGTTTCATATACAAATAACATTATGACTTTATTATGGCAAACATAAAAGCATTTCCATACTGCCACTTCCATTCAATGCGTTTGTGAAGCAAAAATAGAGTATACTATAATTGTTAGGAATCCACAATAAGTGTGATATTTATATTGTTAATTTGGAACGAATTCAGAGATAATATCTTAAATATATTTCCTTTATTCCTTTAAAGTTGTCGGTAATCATCTACCTAGGGATACTTCACAGTCTGATTTGTTGGCTAGATATAACGTAAATGATTTAGAATCATGACGAGTCTATTTTTATGTATTATTGACTATTCGCAAATACAAAACGAAGAGTATATTGGATTCAATCGGCATATTTTTAAAATCGATAATATCGCTCGTAGAGAAAAAAAAATCATATCATTGTGTTGATAATCGAATTCTGAACAACTTTCAAAATGTCCGTCCGTCTGTCTGTCTGTTCATCGCATTTCTTGTAGGCACGATAACTTAAGAACTAAAAGTCCGATGGTATTGAAATTTGGACAGTAAGTTAGTGTTAACTAGAGAAAGAACTCTGTTTTTGAACAATATCGATCAATAAATAAAAAATGTATTAATTCATGTTTTGTAATTAAACAAAAAATGTCTAAAACTAATATTATTTACAAAAAATAAGAGAATCCTACATGATGTGCAACAATTAAAGACAAAGTACAGTAAATCGACGAAGAGTATAATGGTTAACTTGTTTTTACATAAATATCCAACAAATCAAACGTAGTACGTGGATATTCACAGCTTTATAAATTTTAATGTTCAGTCAATTCAAACTCGCTCGTTCACGATAATTTTCACTTATTTTTAGTATGTTACATTGATTATCAATCAAATCTTCATATTTTTAATTGAAGTGTAATAGTATATTATTTAATGAGCAGTAATGTAGGTACATAAAAATCATGCAGATGAAGTTTGCAGGGCAAGCTGTAGGCGAGTGCTGTAAATATTCAAGTGTGTGTATAGTAATACATTTTTTTCTTCTTTAATTTTTTGGGATTTCTACCCACATTCATTCTTTCTTTCTTTTTAAGCGGTGCTCAGGGAATCTACAAAATATCACAATTAACCAGTATCTTACTGGTAAATAACCTCTACGCCTGTGACTTTTACGTCAAAGGATCAGTTAGAGGTTGTTTTTTTTTAATAAACAACACAAATAAGTATAAAAACTTCAAATAAAATATTTCGCCGACGTTTCGGAAATCTATTCTGTTTCCTTTTTCAAGGCTTTTTTGAAAAATCTTGCTGTGTATGATAAATACACAGCTCTAAGAATGTTTGTTATATTCAATATCCATAGATACTTACTATTTACATAGAACTGTTGATATAGTTAACAGTTTTTTTTAGTTTTTATACAATGTTAAGTTTGTGAAGTTCTTCTTTTAACATTGGCAACCAAGTTGTACAGACATCTACGGAACAATTCGACACGCATCTATCCTCATTCAATAATGTTATCGTGGATTCTTTAATTTTTCTCTTTTTGCCTTCTGCCTCTTTTGTTAAAATTTTTGCCGAGTCCCAGTTTATTCTATGTCCGTTCTCCCAAGCGTGTTCGCAGATCTTGGACCTCTGAATTTCATTTTTTCTGATATAATTTTGATGTTCGCCCAATCTTACACTAAAAGGTCTGGATGACTCACCCACGCATTGTTTTTTGCACCCACACGGAATACTATAAATGCAGTCTTTTGAATATTGCTCCTGGTTCTTCGGTTTCTCTTTGTCAGAATAGAGCAAAATGAGGATAGATGCATGTCGAATTGTTCCGTAGATGTCTGTACAACTTGGTTGCCAATGTTAAAAAAAGAACTTCACAAACTTAACGTTGTATAAAAACTAAAAAAACTGTTAACTATATCAACACTTCTATGTAAACATGTCTATGGATATTGAATATAACAAACATTCTTAGAGCTGTGTATTTATCAAAAACAGCAAAAAATATTTTTCAAAAAAGCCTTGAAAAAGGAAACAATAGATTTCCGAAACGTCGGCGAAATATTTAAATTCAAGTTTTTATACTTATTTGTGTTGTTTATTTAAAAAAAGCAACCTCTAACTGATCCTTTGACGTAAAAGTCACAGGCTTAGAAGTTATTTACCAGTAACATACTGGTTAATTGTGATGTTTTGTAGATTCCCCGAGCGCCGCTTAAAAAGAAAAAATACATGTTACTGCTAAGTTTGGGAAGTGTTTCCGAAAATAAACACAAAATATTTTTAAACAAGTCGAACGACTTTCTGAATTAAACTAATTCCATCTGCTAAGATAGCAGTACGTAATCAGATTTACCACAAATTCGCCCACTAGAAAATCAATTGGTACAAATACATGCAAAATAAACACTCGGAAATTAGCGGATGCGATAAGCGATATTAATATATATTTGCAGTTGTTTCCGGAAACATTAAAAATACGCTCGAAATCGATGTAATATCATAATACAAACAAATTAGTCGCTTTGAACGAGTATATGTTTATATACTGATTGTTTATTTTGATAAAAGGTATTTTTATGTGTTGTATATGTTGCATATATTAATAAGCTCTAATTGACTTTATAAGAGGAGCCTTTCTAAATATAGAATTTTATGAGTCCATAATTTTTTGCACACTCTACGTTGTGGACTAGGTAAATAATTAAATATTTTAAACAAATACTGGTGACTCAGTCGTAAAAGGTTAGACATCCAAAGGTCACAATAAGCCGTCAAAACTCGTATTAGGTAGTTTTCAATTTTCAACAGCCGGGCCACCGCCGCGCCGTTTGTTTGTTCTTAAAAGTGCTGATCCGGCCTTTTATTTATTTTTACTTATATTTAGATATGTAATCCCACGCCGATGAAGGTGTAGGAATTTAAAAAAATATGGCCAAACAGGAAATTATAAAAATATGAAACATTATACATGGTGTCTGTATTGCCCGCCTCTCCATTTGAAATTTGTGTCAAAGTGGCATTTAATATTTTTTTATAATACACCGATCAGTATTTTTAATCAAATACCAAATATCCATATTACATTTTTTCTACAAAAGTAGAGAGTACCGAACATACATTTAATTGTTTTTAAGACCATGTATTGAGGACGAAATGTTTCCGTTATCAAATATTAAACTTAAAAACAAAAAGAGATCTTGCCAGACAATGTTATTTTACATCGAGCTTACCTACAGTGCGTTGAATTAAAAAAATATTTTGTTAAGTGAGCAAAACATAATGATCAAATCAGTGGATTTATTATTCAGTGGTTTAATTGTACTTACGCACTATACAGGTGTTTCATGAGGAACTGTATATCCTTGGTCGGCTAGATCACCAAGTTTTAACCCCATCGATAATTTTCTATGGGGATATCTCAAAACTGAAGTCTACAGTATCCCAATAAATACTAGAGATCAGTTACTACAGCGAATTTTGCCCTATAGTAACCAAATTAGAAACAAACCTGCACAAATTAGAAAATCTATCGGCAATTTAAATAAACGCCAACAAAAATTTATAGAAGCTGGTGGTTCTCATTTTGAACATTTGATCTAGGTATTGGTAATATTTTTAAATAATTTTTGTAAATAATTAATGTGACCATTTTTAATTATTTGGACAATTAATGTAAGCAAATAAGGCTGTTTTTCTTCAAATTCTCCTTTTTGTCAAATTCAATCGCTTGTAAAAAAATAAACAAAAGAGCGACAAAAAATCTAATTACATGTTTATGTTTAGTGATGATTGACTTCTATAATTGGCACCTGAATGTTAAAAAAATATTACAGGGTGATCACTGATCACTTTTATATGAATCGGAAAAATCAAATTAAAAATGGTTGTATTTAATAGTATCATTTGTTTTTGTTATTGCCATGATCAAAAGGAGAAGACGGCCAAGTCTTTACATTTGTAATGTTTCTTTGGCTATCTCTATTAGGCACGCTATCTGTCATTTTCTATGTTTACGTCTACATGTTTACTGTTTAATACCGGATTATGATATTGAAGAGACTGAATATATTTTATAATTCGAGCCCTTTACAGCTAATTGGTGTTTAATATTAGTCCAACTTAATTACTCTACGTAATTATAATGGCGGATCTAATAATATGAAACTGATTCTGCCTCTATATAGAATGTAAATTAGATTCTGAGAGGGCGGTAGAGTTTAACCCGACTTATTAAAATTTCCAAGATTGATTATTGTCGAGTTTATAAAGAGAAGTTCTACCTTCCAAATAAGACAGGATGTATTACTGCATCGATCTAACATCACGTATAGTTCGGGGTTGAACGTGTTTGTGTAATTTTCACAATTTATTACACAAACAAACCTGTCTGAAGTTTTGTTTGAATTCGAGCGATGCTTTGGTACGGCTTAGATCGGAAAAATATATTGTTTAGATGAAAACCATTGTAGTATTCGCTTAGATTCAATCGTGTTCTTTGAATTACAAGAAGGAACTAATAAACTGTTACGGAGAATGAGCTTTGTTGGAGTAGTCAGGGTTTAAACAGCAGATACCGCTGCGGGGGCGTGTTTAACGGATCAATGGGTAATTCCTTCACAACAAAATTACAGTGTTTCTTATTTTCGATTTTCAGATTATTTCCGGGCCATCCTCTAGATTTGTTGTATTAGTTGTACGAGAAAATAATTTTTGTCAAAGTTTAAGTCAGCGAAAAGACATAACACACTATACTCAAAATAAGAAAATCGGTAAAGGTATTTACACAGAACTTCCCTCTTTACTTGTGCATGGCGGTCACTCTAAAAAATTAATAATTATGAAATGACATTGCAAATATAGTTATTACTATTATTACAAAGAAAACCTGATAAGGTTTGGTCAAAAAAATATACAGAGTGCTCATCCAACAGCAACGGTTCAATACTAAATAACAGTTCCCAAATATGGAAGGCTTGCGCAAATGCCATTACAAATGTCCACCATGACTGAATTATTTCTTGGAATGACCACCCTGTACATTTTTCAATAAAAGTATAATAGGTGCATATGCCAAATATTATTGCCATCTGTCACATTTTCAATTCCACATTCACGTAGTGGAGTGGTCAAAAAATTTACTTTTTTTTGAAATTTTTCAAAAATGTTTAAAAAAATTTCAAAATTGTTTTCTTCTGAAATAGGTTAGAATGTTATGAAACACGGAAATTTTAAATTTGAGCAAAAAGGAAAGTTTCCTTCTATTCTATAGTACTGGTATTTTTTTTAATAGGTTTAGAATGCCATGAAACGGGAAAATTTTAAATTTGAGCAAAGAAAAAAAATTTCCGTCTATTCTAGTGGTAAATTTTTTTTCCAGAATGGTGAAAAAATGTTGCAATTCTTTTTTCTGAAATAGGTTTGGAATGTCATGAAACGTGGACATTTTAAATTTGAGCAAAAAAAAAAATTTTCATCTATTCTATAGTAAGTAGTGATAAATAGATCAAATTTTTTTTCTAATTTGTTTCCAATTTTTCAAAAAAATGTTTAAATTTGTTTGAATAGGTTTAGAATGCCATGGAAACGTGCAAATTTTTAATTTTTAATATTGTTGATTTAAAAAAATGTGCTGATATTTACAGGTTGGAAATCCAACCTATAATTAGCAGTCCGATTTTAATATTGAACCACCGCTGCGGATCTTTTTCACGACTTATTGAGCAGATATGTTTAGAACGCAATTAAACGTGAAAACTTTAAATTTGAACAAAGAAAAAAAATTTTTCCATCTATTTTAGTGGTAAAAAAATTTTCAAAAATGTTGTTAAAAAAAAATTCAAATTTTTTTTTTTAAATAGGTTTAGAATGCCATGAAACGTGGAAATTTAAAAAAAAAAAATTTTTTCAATATAGAGGTTGCTACCCCCATAAAAGGGGGTTAAGAGGGTTATTAGGGGCATACACATTTTTCACAATTTTTTTTTCAATACCCTTTCTAATACAAATAGTTAGAAATAAATAATTTTTCTAAGTTATTAATTACAAAATCTCCACATTAAAAAACTGCCCGTGATAGAGAGTTAAAACTAACCCTATTAAGAATCCCTACATTAAGAAAATTCTAAGGGTATATGTAAAATGGTTTAAAACACATTATTAGAATTTTTTTATGTAAGGATAGTTTTAACCCTTATTCAGGGGTGATTTTTAGATATGCAGTGTTTTAAATTTAATTGCTCTGAAAAATAACTTTAAAGTAATTGTATTAAAAACCACCATACAAGAAATTCGTGAAAAGTATTTATACTTAATTCAACCCACATTTAGAGGGGTAGGAACTCCCATATTGAAAAATAAAAAAATACCGTCGTCTGCATTTTTGATTAACTTGAATTTAAGATTTAACGTTGAATTATCTTTCTTCAGCGCAATATTATGACGTACCCAAAAGCAGTCTAGCTTTGCGGTCATTCATCTTCTAATAAAAATCAACATTTTAATTATGTCCTATTCATGAGTTTATTAATCTTCCCATAGATCAGATTATTATGTTACGTGCCACAAAAACAATAATAGACAAGCATACTTTGTCCACTAGTGGAAGATAATGAACACGGTTAACGCGTTAGGGTAACATAATTGTGTTAAAAGCTTTTGTGCCCCAAAACAATGCTGATAGTAAATTCGACTGTGATGGATGGTGTGCTCTGCGAACCTGTAATTAATAGGTATTAAAACATAAGTAAACGCTTCTTACCAATCGTGCGCTGGTGATTGCTTGCATAAAATTTTTACGTTACCTTGACAGAGAGCCCTTTAAATTAAAGTAGATAATTTATCATTTTATTAGACAATTTTTTACCAAATGTATTAACCAATCAAGATTTCGCATTTCAGGTCATCTGTCAAAATTCATCCAATTAGTAAAAGACTACAGCGATAACACGCATACATGTGGTGTTATTAGCCAAGGTACAAATAATGATATGTTCAAATGTCATATTGAAAATCAACAAGTGTCAAATTGAAAAGCAATTTAGAAAAATGTCACAAAAGTTTGGTAGTTTCAAAACAGAGCAGTAGCAGCTGACGTCACAACATGGCCGTCATAGCTGTTTGGTTGACAATAACCTAGTTCTGCATTTGTGACCATAAAATAATTTGAGTTTTTAAAGAGTTTTTTGTGCTTTTTTAAACGTTTTTCTTGTGTAAAATTTATTGTTAGTGTTCTTTATCTATTATACATTTCGTGATTTGCTGAACTGACTTTTATCTAATGCTTTATTTATATATTCGAATAGGCATGTCATCTTGTTCACATGTCAAAAGTTATTTCTTTTCCATATGGTAAGTGAATTTTAGTGAATTTATTATAATTTTATTTATATTCTACATTTTAGGAGTCCCCTCGTAACATTTCTAAGTTGAAGTAGGTATATTAATGGAGTTAACCTATAGCATTTAAAAGTGGAAGATTCATACTGCTTCCAACATAGTGTTGAATTAATGAACCATTGTGACCGATCTTGGAAATAAAAATGCTATCTAAACCATAAGACTATTATTATTCATACTTACCTTTATTATTATCTACAGGGTGTAATTAGTTTTATGTCATTAAAAAAACTGGTGGTAGGGGACGAAAAGACAAACAAAAAAACCTTTTATAACATGGGGTCTAAAGCTCATAGTTTTGGAGAAAAAAATAAAAGAAATTTCGCAAATTTTCAATAAAATCTTTTGAGAACTGCTGGAATATTGAGGTAGGTTTAGATCGTCGCGCGTGTCTTTGCGTATGATACTCAATATTTGTGTACATAGTTATAAAATGTCGGCGGTCTTTAGCGGTGCGGTAAATAAGATGAAAGACGGCGACGTTTTCTGAGTGTTTAGTAGATCTGATCTGAAGAAAACTATACTCTGAGTCTCCCTTGTGGAATTTTAGTTTCTGTGGGTGTTTCGTTATGTACACACGTCCAATCCACCGTTCGTTGTTTTTGTTATTTTTGAATTTCGGGTCGCTGTGTATTTATAGTGAAGATTTATTTTATTGACTTTACCGTTCAAGTCGTTAAATTCTTGATTACGTACAGACACAACTTACTTGTTCGTTCTTTTTGTATTCCATTTTGGATTTTGGACCAAGTTTTTCTTTAATTTTTCTTTATTGACAACGTTAGTTGATAGTTTATTGTGTAGTATTGAACGGAGTACGTATGTCCTTAATTCGACGAACTGTGTATTGATGCAGATGCAGAATTCGAATAATTTACTTAGGTGGTAAGCTTTTAACCCAGGACAGTCATTTATGTTACAAACGTTAATACATCACATTTAAATATTCTAAATTATAAACATTAATTCAATATTTTGTTCAAAATTAAAAGACACACATGTAAAGAAATGCTCTGTTTAAACTTCTACGGCCATTATTTGCTTGCAGTTGTGCAGGAAAAGATAACGAATTATTTACCTCTTTATAATTGTCTCAGTTCGGTTGAGGCAGTCCATCATTTATGACAATTTAAAAGTTGTATAATTGGGAACTACAAGTTCATTAACCAAGAAAAGCAGTGGTTCTCAAATATTTTCTACATTAATATTAAAAAAAATATATATTAAAGAAGTTGACCTAGGTCAGTTTTTCAAAGTGCCCCTAGAGGGAAAAGTCATAAAGGTTTTTTGTTTGTCTAGTCGGTCTCCATTACCAGTTTTTTTAATGACATGAAACTGATTACACCCTGTATAATGTGTACGATGTTAAACATCCTATTATGGTTGTTATGTTTATAACCATCATTTTGAAGAACTTTATTTTACCCCCGTTAAAAGTGTGTTATTTTTTAAGTTCTGTCACGTTTTATCTCACTTACCTTCATTGATATTTTATTTGTAAGCATTATCAATATTTTAAACATTAGTGATTATAATTGTAAGAATCAAAACAAGTAGCCAACTAGGTAAGTATACTTATACCTATAAAGTATTTCGAGCATATTAATGTAATGGAATATCATCCTGTATATTGTTAATTTATAATTAGATAAGTTATGTAGGTTAGTTAAAATAAATATTTATTACACATGTTTAAATTATTGCAATTGTAGAGGACAGGTCAGCATATATGATGATCTAGATTTTATAATTAGTTTTTGTAAATTAATTAAGACAGAGAAATTGTATTGAAATGATGTGTCGAATAAAAGGGCTAAATAAAGCAAGAATAAGTTATTAACAAACCCCTTTCATAAGTTTACCACATGGCGATCCTGCCAAACGAAAAGTTTATTACTGGATAAGTTATATGGCGTATAGTACATGGTACGGAAAAATTAATCTGAGAAATGGGCTCCTCACAAACGAAAGAAGAAGTGATAATTGCACAAGCAGGTAATAGTGGTGGCCAGACGACTGGATTCCAATTAAAATCAATGGGCATAAAAGAGATTGTGGAAATTATGGTAATTGGTTTATGCATAGGAGTAATTTTTGTTTATTGTTATGGAAGGTGCAAAAAGCAGTTTGAGAAGAAAATAAGAAGGGAAATTACCATGAGCCAGGAGCTGGTGTAGAAAGAAGAACATTTTTTTCTTTTAGGTTTTTAGGACAATATAATAAATAAATATAATATATAAATATAATAAGAAAAATGGAATGTCAAGCCCCCAAGGAAATGAGTTGAGATATCTCCTAGAAGAAGTAAGAGTATTTTATAGGAATTTAAATAAGGATAACTTAAAAGTAAGGAAGAAAGAAGACGTTACCCGCCGTAAGTTAAGAAAACTAGATAAGTTTAGAAATGATTATAGGGTCTTAGTAGAATTATTTAATAAGTCAAAAAGTGATTTTAAAGTTAAAGAGGAGGTTAGGACACATATTGTTTCCATAAATAAATATTTTGATAGTATAAAAGATAAGTTAGAGAGTAGGTTAACTGAATTCCGATCCGAGCGAGATAAACAGATAAAGAGTGATTTGAGCTCGACTAATTCGGACTCAAATTCAGAAATTTCTGATTCAGATTGTTCAGACGAAAGTGTAAATATGTCAGAAAAATTTGATTTACGGACCGCAGCAAGCTTACTACCTGTCATGGACGGTAGTGAAAATTCAACCAAACAGCTTATAGACGCCATTGAGTTGTACGATGCATTATTAGATGCGGTTGGGAAAAAATTATTAACAACATATGTTTTAAAAACGCGACTATCTCAAAGTGCAAAAATTAGGTTAAAATCAACATATGTCACAAACGACGCGTTAGTCTCTGATCTGAAAACGCATTTTATTACGAAAAAATCTGTTCCGTACCTCTCTGGGCAATTAAATAATGCCAAGCAAAACGGAAATTCTATCGACGAGTTCGGTAGGAAAATTGAGGATCTGCTGGTTAATCTCACAATCACGCAGGCAGATGGGAATGAAGATTATGTTCCTATCTTAAGAGGGGTAAATGAGAAAATAGCTGTAAATTCTTTTGCCAATGGATTACAGAACTCTGACCTAAGGACTATTATAAAAGCGCGAAATTATAGTAAGCTAAACGAAGCTATACAGGGGGCTAAAGATGAAGAGTTGCCAAAGGGTAGTACGCAAGTTTTTCACGCGCGCGGACGTCAACATTTTAGAGTAAATTCAGGCTTTAGATCTTTTAGAAATAAAAATAATTTTGGTAATCGGCCCGCAAATAACAATAATCCGCAACGAAATTATAGTAATAATGCAAACCATTTTAATAATGGGGGTTTCAATAGGAATTATGGACGTGGTAGCTACAGGCGCAGAGGAAACTTCCCACGTAATAACCAAAATAGGGCTTATTCTGCAATAAATGAAAATTGTAATGAAGGTGCGCACGAAAATCAGTTTTTTCGTGTCCCGCAGTAGTGACGTTAGAAATCGAAATATATCGAAGCCTTATGGCCTAAATTTTGTTACATTTAAGTATAGAAATAGTTCGCTTATATTTTTATTAGATACAGGTGCGTCAATTAGTATAATTTTTGACAAATATCTAGACTATAACGAAAAAATCGATTGCTCAAAACAAATGCGAATAAGCGGAATTTCAGGGTCAACAGATTCAAAAGGTAAAACAAACATACAGTTAAAAACAGGTGATATAGTATTTAGTCATGAGTTTCTGCTGATGAAGGAATTTGATGACTCAATGCACGGAGTGTTAGGTTCGGATTTCTTTAGTAAATATAGCGCGGTTATAGACTTCGAAAAATTTTCAATGTCATTCTGGTTTAATAATAATAAAATTGTGCTCCCTATGCAATCTAATTATGAATTATATACGACAATACCTGCCAGATGCGAAGTAATTAAATATATGACACCATAAGATTTTAGAAGAGATTTTATTTCGTCATTAATTTTTGGAGCAGCAAGGGCTCTGCAGTTCTCATGTAATGGATATACGTGGTGGGTGGGCCCTATCATAGAAGGACTACGATGCTCGAATAATTAAGATTGGATCTTCCTTACAGGTAAGTCGATCAATCTTTCAATTATTCATCGCATCTCCGTCCTTCTATGATAGTACTGGTAGATGTTGAAAGCCAAACATACAAGTGCGATTGAGTGCAAAAATAACTATATTTTAATTTGCTTTACTTTTTTTTTTTGTTTGCTTGTTTGTTTTTGCATATTATAAAAAGGGTGATATAAGTAAATAAATCTTAATTATCGTTACTAATTCGAAGAATGTATTTGGAAAAATTGTCTGCCTTAGTCGCTAAAGGCTTATTATGGAAGGTATTAAAAACCATTGAACTTTGGACCAACCAGCTGTATTTTTAATTAAGTCAATATTTAGACCAGATCTATATAGATCTGAAAAGCATATGTTTTGAAGTCGTTACATATCTAACGTTATGATTGTTGAACTTATGAACATCACTGCCACTCATCTGCAAAACTTTCTTTATCCATCGACTATTATTCAATTCGGGGAGATTTATCCCCCACACCCCCATTCAGTTTACGTAAGATATTGTAGTAACGTTATCAATTATCGAATTATCAGTAATATGTTACAATTTTTACGTTTCTTACTTCCTAGAACTTTAAAATCTCTGAGATAAAGTTAATATTTCTTGACAGTTATTGTGGAAATTAATATCCTCATTTTCATTATTTTGTACAATTTTTATGAATCATGTTTACACTGTACGAAAATTTTATAAATGCAGACATATAAAATAACTGTAAGCAGTCTTTAAGATTTAAAATAAATGTTTTCTACATTTAATTTTTAATTAAAATTATGACCATAATATAAGGTTTCCTTTGCTTTTTTTTTTTATAATGCTCCATTTGTGAAGGATGCTGTATGCTTTTCTGAAATTCTGGTACGAATTTCACTTTAGAAAAAATTGTGTATTCATTTACCCAATATAAAAACATGTTTTCTTTAGGTGATTAAATGTGAATTGTGCATGTACAGAACACTTTTTGTACGTGCATAGTTTACTTCTAACGTTGGGTCTTTTCCCCATATGTATTGTCTGTCGCCTTTCTGCTTTCCCTAGAGAACTTCCTTGTCTCTTGTATGATATATGTCAAGTGTTAATTATTTTACAACACTCTGTATAGTCCAGAATATTTACTCAAAATATTAAATAGTAATTTAAAAATAATAGCTCGAAGCTACGAGGTGATGATCTCATGTATATGGGATATTATAGAAAGAACTGTTTATAATTTACGCACGTGTTAATACCTATATAAACAAATTTAATTGAGTATCATATATTGAGAAGACAATATGTCTTACTTTATTCGGACACGGCATAATTTCAAAACAAAATATATGAATGAATTAATCTATGATGATGAAACTATTCCGTGATTTTGTCCTCTATCTAGATCTATGTATAGTGATAATAGGATATTAGTCAGATTTGAACTTGCTCTTCTGCAAATTAATTTAATTTGTGCTAATCCAGAAGAGCTTCTATAGTGATCTGTAGGTTAATTTGCGGAGGTTGGTTGCTCATCCCGAGGGTACGGCAGTGAAAGACACATTGTGGCTTAGAAGGTGGTTAAGAAAAAACAGTTAAGACAATATTTAATAAATTGACATTTATCATCTTTCCCAATGTCCTTATATTACAAAGAAGAAGTTGACATTAATTAATTTCTTTTAAATAGCTATGTTCATCACGATTGCAACAGATATTTCTCATGTTACAAATGTGTCTCTACTGTTATTCTTTTTATGTAGTGGGTATGCTACACTTTTAAGATGCCCCACTGTCCCAAGCTTTCCGAGGTCCTTTGATCAGGTACCGGATGGTCCATATGTGTTTACTAATAATAGTGTATTAGTCTACCCTTCTGAAGAGAGAAAAGAAAATGTCATTTCTCTTTATAGTATACATTATTTTTTTTTTTTTTTTTTGTAAAATGTATTTAAAGTTCTTGTCTTTTCTATTTATTTATTTTTCCTCCGGCAGTTTTATTGTCTTGGTGTCAAAATTAATTACAAACTTAAGCCAGGAAGACTTAGCTAGCCTCACCGGTAGTGTTTTGGCCATAGCCAAAAGGTAAACAATTAAATTCGTGTAATTTACTGTGAAATTTAAACCTTAGAATTGTTCTGGAATGTTTATCAACATCCAGTAATAAATAAGCCTCTTTCAAATTTAATTTTTGCAAAATAACCATGTTGTGTTATCACTGATATCAGTTTTTGGGCTGATCGTGGCTAATTGGAAGAAATTCGTTAACTTTTTTAAATTTTAAAATGAATCTGTATTTTCCATTTTTTTTTTCTTTCAAATATACGGGTCCAAAAATTGATTTCAGATTTTTACATTTGGAAATATCCACCTCTGCTAGAGGAATATTTATCTCCTTAAAATAGGTCTCTACGTTTTAGGCATGTTTTTTTTATAAAAAGGTTATATAATACCTTGCACCCATTCCAAAATTTTGGAATTATTAGTTATTGGGTCCATTTATTTCTAAGAAAATTTAGCCTACCAGCGATATTTTCAGTTGCCTCTATTTGCAACACCTGTTCCGGCCCGGTAACTGCAGTGGACTCAGCTGCTGTTCTCCGTTGCTTTCTTTCTCGATGTCACTTTTCCTTCCTTTACTGTGTCTGTTTCCTCCTATTTCATCCTTGTTTTGTGCTAGTTAGAATTTCCGTTTTAACGATAGCACATAATGCATACTAAAATAAAGTTGTGCTGCATCAGCTAAACATTGTAACACTTCGTCATTTAAAGCAAGTTAGTTACTTTCAATTCTGATGTTAATATTGCTCCTAAAATACTCAAACCTCTCCCTAACTGTTCCAGCAAGTTCGTCAGAAATTAAGACGTTTTGACACCATAAGATTTTAGAAGAGATTTTATTTCGTCATTAATTTTTGGAGCAGCAAGGGCTCTGCAGTTCTCATGTAATGGATATTTATGAATGAGCTCTTTGCAGACTTCAACAGAAAATTTTTGTCTCAAAAAAAAAAGGAGGCCATTGTACGAGTAAATCGGGACCCGTAATATTTGAAACATTAGGGCTTTCTCCTAACAAAGATTATTCTCTGACTTATCTCGGCTATATTTTCAGAAGGTATAGATGTTTCTGCGATTTCAGTATTAGAGGCAACACGGGTATCATGTTGGCTTAATTCAAACCTCTATGAGGAGCCTAAGAAATTACAAGAAAGGCAAATTAACACCAGTTTTGGACAAAAATCCCCAATGTTTAGTTTTTGTTGCCAAATTGTCGGTCGAAGCACTTACTAGAGCATAGAATCCAACAAGCCATTGCGCATTGCTTTAAAAGCGTTTTATATGTGGCAAAAATTAATCTATACTTTTTTGGTTTTTGCAAAAAAGAATCTCACCCATTAATCCATTAAACCAAAAAGATATTGGTCAGATGTGTGCAAGACACAATTATTTCCGGGTGTCTGTCAAGACAACTGTACACCCTGTATAGTTTTCCCAAGGATCATAGTAAGTTATTTGTGTTTTATGTACTTGTTCGAAACACTTACCAGAGCATAGAATACATTGGTTTAAACCGTTGTATATGTGGAGAAAAGAATCAATACCTTTTGGGCTTTTGCAAAAAGCATGCTCATGAGTATTAAACCAAAAAGACATTGGTCAGATGTGTGTAAATGCAAACACAATTATTTCCGGGTGTCTAAGTCAAGACAACTGTACACCCTGTATAGGAGGTTATTTGTGTTTCATGTACTTCTTCGAAACACTTACAAGAGCATAGAGTCCATTGGTTTAAAGCGTTGTATACGTGGAAAAAACGAATCAATACTTTTTGGGTTTTTGCAAAAAACATGCTCAACCATCAAAGTATTAAACCAAAAGACATTGGTCAGATGTGTGCAAATGCAAACACAATTATTTCCGGGTGTCTAAGTCAAGACAACTGTGCACCCTGTATAGTTTTTCCAAGGATCAAAGGGAGTTATTTGTATTTTATGTACTTATTCGAAGCACTTACAATAGCATAGAATCCATTGGTTTAAAGCGCTTGTATATGTGGAAAAAACGAATCAATACTTTTTGAGTTTTTACAAAAAACATGCTCACCCATTAAGTATTAAACCAAAAAGACATTGGTCAGATGTGTGCAAATGCAAACACAATTATTTCCGGGTGTCTAAGTCAAGACAACTGTGCACCCTGTATAGTTTTTCCAAGGATCATAGGAAGTTATTTGTATTTTATGTACTTGTTCGAAGCACTTACAAGAGCATAGAATCCATTGGTTTAAAGCGTTGTATATGTGGAAAAAAACGAATCAATACTTTTTGAGTTTTTACAAAAAACATGCTCACCCATTAAGTATTAAACCAAAAAGACATTGGTCAGATGTGTGCAAATGCAAACACAATTATTTCTGGGTGTCTAAGTCAAGACAACTGTACACCCTGTATATATATATTTTTTTTTTCCAAAGGTCACGGCAAGTTATTTGTGTTTTATGTACTTGGCAAAACAAACGTTTACGGGATTAACATATTCAAAACAACTATGCCCTGTACGTAAATATCTGACTGGAAAATCATTGCTTTTCTAGACAAGCAAGCTTCTTTTTAAATTCTTCCGTTTTCGATATTTTGGCATTTTGCACTTTTATTAAGAAACGAACACTGCACGTGAAGGCACAATAAAATGAACTAAGCACGTAGCCGCTGACTGTTAGTTGATATGGATATTGGGTGATTTTTGTCAACGTCTTCAAAATTTGTGCGTGAATCATGCCAATAAAGTGTACCTACCAGTACTATCATAGAAGGACGGAGATGCGATGAATAATTATGAATTATATACGACAATACCTGCCAGATGCGAAGTAATTAAATATATTAATGCTGAAATAGCAGACGACTGTGTTGTTTTACCTACTGAATTATGCGAAGGTGTGTTTGTAGCTGGTTGTGTCGCACGGCCAGATAAAAATAATATGATACCTATAAAAATACTGAATGTGCGAGAGGACGTTGTTTCACTGAAAAATTTCAAACCAAAAATAGATAAGCTTATAGATTACGAAGCACTTACATTTAAAAATAATCAACACTCAGTAGATCGCGTAGGAAAATTATTAAACTTGATCAGAACGGAGCATTTAAATCGGGAAGAAAAAATTTCAATAGACAAAATTTGTGCAAAATATTCTGATATATTTCATTTGCCAAACGATCCTTTATCTATAACAAACGTTTATAAACAAGAAATTTATTTGAAAAAATCGGCAAAACCTGTTTATGTAAAACCGTATCGATTACCTCATGCTCAAAAACAAGAGATACACAGGCAAATTGACAATATGTTACGGGAAGGTATAATAGAAGAGGCGAAATCGGAATGGTCCTCGCCATTGTTGATAGTACCGAAAAAGTCGGATAAAATGGGAGAGAAAAAGTGGAGAGTTGTCGTAGATTATCGACTCTTAAATAGACAATTGGAAGATGATAAATTTCCATTGCCTAATATTGTCGAAATTCTAGACTCGCTGTCGGGTGCTATGTACTTTTCCCATCTTGACCTATCCCAAGGTTATTACCAGGTGGAATTAAATCCATCTAGCAGACCGTATACAGCTTTCACTACGGACAAGGGGCAATATCAAATGAAGAGATTACCTATGGGCCTCAAAACGTCGCCAAATTCGTTTTCAAGGGCAATGACAATTGCCATGTCAGGTTTGAATTATGAAAGTTGCTTCATTTATTTAGACGATATAATAATCTTTGGAAATAACTTAATAAATCATAACAAAAATTTGATCAAAGTGTTTCAGCGGTTGCGAAATGTGAATTTAAAACTAAATCCTAATAAGTGCGAATTTTTAAAGAAAGAAATCCTCTACCTAGGACATGTCATTTCGGCGGAAGGTGTCACACCTGATCCATCCAAAATTAATGCTATTCAAAATTTTCCGATTCCTAGTGACTCACGGGAGACCAAACGGTTCGTGGCATTCGCAAACTATTATAGGAGATTTTTCAAAGATTTTGCGGATATTGCAGCACCCCTGAACTATTTAACTAGAAAGGGGGTACCATTTAACTGGACAGAAGAATGTCAAAATTCTTTCGAAACTTTGAGAGATGGGTTAAAGTCTCCACCTATATTAGACTTTCCAGATTTTTCGGCAGACAACATTTTTACGCTAACAACCGATGCGTCGAGTAGGGCAGTTGGGGCTGTGCTCGCAAACGCAAACGGCAAACCTGTTGCTTACGCAAGCAGATCTCTAAATCAGGCAGAGAGAAATTATCCCTCCTTACATAGGGAAATTTTGGCTATAACTTGGGCTGTGAAGCACTACAGGCCGTATCTTTTTTCGAGGAAATTCGTTATTTACACTGACTGCAGACCTTTAATTTATTTGTTTGGAAAAACTGATCCCTCCAGTAGACTTACTAAATTTAAGCTTGTACTCGAAGAATACGATTTCGTAATAAAATATGTCAGAGGACGAGACAACGTAGTAGCGGACGCGTTATCTAGGGTCGAAATTTCCTCTGATGAGCTAAAAAAAATGGGTAGCGAAATAAATAATAAACTTTATGCTACAACTAGAGCACAAGCTAAAAAAGGTATGGAAAAGCCCACTGGCAGTTTTTCTAATTCTGACGAGAGGACAGGCCATCCAGGAGTCATAGAATTATTAAAACGGCCTAAAGAGGCATATCAACTATATCCCATAACACGTGTTGAGTTCGACAAAATACTAAAATGTAAAAACTTTGATTTTCAAGTAGGGACTTTAATTTGTTCGACGAGTTTAAAAAGTATTTATTTATGTCAGGATAGTCAATCAGCGTTTCACTTAGGTAGTACACTGAGACACCTGCAGATTATTTGCAAGAAATATGATATTCCGGAAATCATTATAATTAAAAATAGAAAAGGCGCGCAAATTATAAATGAATTGATAAAGTTCCCTCATGAAGTAAAGAAATCGGGAGTAAAAATTACTATTGTAAAAGATGTTACAAATATTTTTGACTTAGAGACTAGACAACTAATCCTAAATGACTATCACTTATTACGTACAGGAGGTCATGCAAGAATAAATAGGACTTATAATAATATTAGAAAAAAATATTTTTGGACAGGAATGCGAAAAGACATAGACGATTTTATCAGCAAATGTGATGATTGTCAGCGTTACAAGCACTCCAAACCTAACATAGAACCTTTGACAATAACGAACACAGCTAGCTCGAGTTTTCAAAAAGTATTTTTAGATTTAGTGGGTCCATTAGAGGTTGACGCGGAAAGAAATCGGTATATCCTAACTTTGCAATGTGATTTAACTAAATTCGTAGAATGTTATCCATTGAAAAACAAAGAAGCAGAAACAGTTGCTAAATCATTTGTAGAAAACTTTATTCTTAGATATGGTATTCCGTCGGAGATCGTGACTGACAAAGGAACTGAATTTCTTGCATCCACACTAAAAGAGACTTGCAAACTTCTAAATATAAAACAACTAAACTCCACAGCGTACCATCACGAGACTTTAGGTGCACTCGAAAATTCGCACAAAAGCTTGGGAAATTATTTGCGAATCCAAGTATCAAAGCAGCCAGATACCTGGAGTTCGTGGGTAAATTACTGGTGTTTTGCGTATAATACCACGGTACACACAGAAACAAAACGAACTAATATTCGGTAAGCAAGCGAGACTGCCTTCAAGTTTCACAACACACGTAGAGCCACTTTATAATTTTGACAATTATCCCTTAGAACTTAAATATAGATTACAGCAGGCATGTAATGATGCAAAAAATAACCTAATGGTGTCTAAAATAAAAAGAAAAGAACATTACGACAGAAGGGCTAGACCAGTTGAATATAAAATAGGTGACAAGGTAATGTTAAGATGTGAAGAAGGTAGTAAGCTTGAACCGTGCTACAAAGGTCCATTTGTAGTTAAGGAAGATAGGTCGCCAAATATTGTATTAGATGTAGGATTAGACAAATTATTGACAGTACATAAGAATAGGGTTAAGCAATATAAGGATTAAATAGACTAATTAATTAATATTAACAAAATAGAAAAAAAAATTATATATAATAAGAATTTTTTTTTCTTTCCTCTTCCGCGGGAGGTGTAATGGAATATCATCCTGTATATTGTTAATTTATAATTAGATAAGTTATGTAGGTTAGTTAAAATAAATATTTATTACACATGTTTAAATTATTGCAATTGTAGAGGACAGGTCAGCATATATGATGATCTAGATTTTATAATTAGTTTTTGTAAATTAATTAAGACAGAGAAATTGTATTGAAATGATGTGTCGAATAAAAGGGCTAAATAAAGCAAGAATAAGTTATTAACAAACCCCTTTCATAAGTTTACCACACGTTACATATTTGTTTATGATTTTAATTAAATGGAAACTGAAACGGTCTCACAGTCCTATCTTTATATTAGATGTACTTACTATTACTCCTGAATTTCACAATACAAACCTCTGATTATTGTTATTAATGTGTTAAACAGTTAAACTTATTAGAAACTGTTGAGCCAAATGAAAGTAAGACATAATCAATAAAAAGTTGATGGGAAATGGTTTGAATTGTCTAAAGACGTAAATTTCACAACAGGTTTATAAAATCATTAATATATGATTAATATATTGGCATGAATCAATGAATGTTGTGACAACTTTTTACCTATGCTTAGCTGTATCTGAGCCTGTATTAATTAAACATTTACTGAAATATGTCGTGATATTATATATGTACAAAAAAAATAAAAAATTCAATAGTCTTTATACTGTTGTATTCATTATCCATATTGTTGATCTAATTATAGCCTTGCTAGCATACTACTAAAGTTAAGCAAAGAAATTATAGTAATACATTTTTATCTGGTAAAAAACACTGAGCGACCTGACCATTATGACAGTATCTCTGCAAGTTTAGAATTTTAATCTCTAACCCTACCTAGAGAACACTTGATTGCGTGACAATCCGCATCATTAACAAACTATTCATTTCCTTTGAAACTTAGGAATTCACTCACTTATGTCTTATCAAGGAAAATACTCGTTGCTTCACTGAACTGCCTAAAATTTATATAAGTTTTTTCATTTTTATTTTAAATCTAATTTGTCATTCTAAAGGACAGAATATAAGACTACTTTTAATATGCCATTTTGAGAAATTGTAAACACGATTCTTAATATTGTCTAAATGTTATTTGTGACATTATCTTAATTTTTTCCCTTCTTCAATTCTTTGGGACTTCCTGCCACATGTATGTTTTCTTTTTAAGCGGTGCTCGGGGAATCTACAAAATATCACAATTAACCAGTTATATTACTGGTAAATAACCTCTACGCCTGTGACTTTTACGTCAAAGGATCAGTTAAAGGTTGCTTTTTTTAAATAAATAACACAAATAAGTATAAAAACTTGAAATTAAATATCTCGCCGACGTTTTGGAAATCTATTCTGTTTCCTTTTTCAAGGCTTTTTTTGAAAAATCTTTTCTGCTGTGTATGATAAATACACAGCTCTAAGAATGTTTGTTATATTCAATATCCATAGATACTTACTATTTACATAGAACTGTTGATATAGTTAACAGTTTTTTTAGTTTTTATACAATGTTAAGTTTGTGTAGTTCTTCTTTCAACATTGGCAACCAAGTTGTACAGATAGATTGTCGAATTGTTCCGTAGATGTCTCTACAACTTGGTTGCCAATGTTGAAAGAAGAACTACACAAACTTAACTTATAAAAACTGAAAAAACTGTTAACTATATCAACAGTTCTATGTAAATAGTAAGTATCTATGGATACTGAATATAACAAACATTCTTAAAGCTGTGTATTTATCATACACAGCAAAAAAGATTTTTCAAAAAAAGTCTTGAAAAAAAACAGAATAGATTTCCGAAACGTCGGCGAAATATTTAATTTCAAGTTTTTATACTTATTTGTGTTGTTTATTGAAAAAGAGCAACCTTTAACTGATCCTTTGACGTAAAAGTCACAGGCGTAGAGGTTATTTACCAGTAACATACTGGTTAATTGTGATATATTGTAGATTCCCCGAGCACCACTTAAAAAGAAAACATACATGTGGCAGGAAGTCCCAAAGAATTAAAGAAGGAAAAAAGAACGATTCTTAATTTTCATAGAAGACTCTACCTACCATATGATATTTGCACTCATTTTCGGGACACATGTTGGTCTCGGTATATAATTTTAAATTGTTATTTGTTCAATTGAACAGAATTTCTAACCTACCCTAGTTTAAATCTATATTTTGTTCCCTTTTGATGACTCACGAAGTATTAGCCTCATTTTACACTGTACTTCTTATGTTAACTATATGTTTTGTATATTAAAAAAGCGTTACATTAGTTTTGTTTAGAGTATTCAATTCAGATATATGGATAACATGTACATGTATCTTTGTTATATATTTTCATTGCTCACACTCCAAGTAATTACGTATTTTCATTTCTGTAATTGGATTTTACCTATTAAATCGTATCGTATACCAAATAAATAAAACAAAAATATACTGTGATGTACCTTGACGTGTCATTACAAATATATAAACAATTCTCTCCTATTTCTACGTATCATTGGGATAAAGGGAAAATTCAAAATGACGTTGTATAACATCAGTGATTTTATAAGCGTAATTAGAGGATTCTGCAATGTAGCTATGCTATGGATAATAACTAACTAGAGTATGGTAACCGGAAACTATGCTGGAACAACGCGGGAACAGTTATTAATCAATTACACCTGTGTTAAGTTGTTTTACTCGTGTGCAAATTGTTCATTTATCTGTAGGCAGGTAATGAGAACAACGAGACGATATAATTTATATGTAGGTAATGTAGGTAGGTAATTAGTGAAACTAACGATCCAGATTACAAAAAAGAAATTGTTTTACTTTAAAATTTTGCTGGAACTTGCATGCTTTACAAAAATTGTGTTTACACGGTTTTATGACAAGTCCAAGTCTCAGAAGACATTTATTTGTATAAACAAGAGAATTTTAAAAATGAGTGAGAATAAAGAAAATATATGTTTCACTATAAAATTACAGAGGAAATAAATAAATAATTAATATCTACCAAGCATACTATTTGAACATAAAAAACCGCTGCCTAAATTACCACTACCACATCCAGATTCCCCATCCAAGTCTTTATAAAGCAAAAGATCCTGAAATCTGATACACCGGGTGTAACAGGATCCCCCTTCTCTCCTTTAGTTTTGAAGATAATTGATTGAAAGTTAGAACATACTACATACATAATAAACGGCACTATTTGACATACAACTGATTTTTTTTTCACATCCGGTTTCGCCGGAAGTGGCACTAACTTTCAATTTTTAAATAGAACACACTATATATTATTGCATTCTTGAATTCTACATAATTTTCTGAATCCAACGATACCAAATAAGTGACATTTCATCATTTGTTTTTATAATATCATTTTTAGTTTTCCATTTAGGTGTGCTATGATGATTCCGATTTATTCTAAATGACCCGTGTAATGCTACAAAAAGTAACCAAGGTGGCTTTGAAAACAATAAATATTAGCTTATCAAACATTTGTTGGTTTAACAGTGTTTTTACTGTGTCTTTAAACATTATTTAAAATTCTTGTTAATTGTGATCAAAATGTCACAAATTTATACAAGAGAGAAAAAGTGGACATGTTAATTATCTATGGGGAAAGTAAAAAAACAATGCAATTGCATCTATGAACTTTTATGGCCGACGATATCCTGATAGACAATGTAAAGCGAAAAATTACTTTAAACATGTTGAAAACCAATTCCGAAGAGAACCTAACAATGATCCCGAAGAAAATTTCATTATTGACGAAGGAACGGAAATTAATGTTTTGGCTCGAATAGAAGTTGATAAGACTGTTTCTTTAACGCAAGTTGGGTTTGAATTGGACATCAATTGGACGAATGGTCCTGAAAGGTGGCCTCCAAGGTCACCTGATTTAACGCCCATCGATTTCTCGTTTTTGGGGTCATTTATAAAATATTGTCTATGCAACCGCCGTTACAACCCGCGAAGACCTGGATCTACGAGTATAGTATAGTAGTAAATTTCAATCAATTATCTTCAAAACTAAAGAAGAAAAGGAGGGTATACCAAGATCCCATTACACCCGGTATTGCTAGTCTTTGGCAATGGTATAATTTTAGAAAATTTCCCGAGGTGGAGAAACATTATTTCGAAATAAAATATTACAATATATTAGTCATGACAAAATATTAGGACACAGATACAGGCGTAGTCCAAGTCCTATACCATCAATTCCAACTACCTCAAATTTGGTAATTTTTATCTCCCACACTCTTAATGGAATGCTCCTTTGTTGCATAATTAGCTATTCTGTATATTATACGTTTTATTTTACGTTTCTGTATATTTTATTCTAAAAGAAGTAAATTCTATTCAGTAAGCGTTTTACGCACAAGTAGCAGAGCCACATGAACGCCGCGCCGCCCCTGTCAAACACATCACCTTTCAAAAAACACTTCTCAGATTTCTACACGTATGTTTTTATTTAAAGTCGTCTCCATTATTTAACACCATTTATTTCTTTTTAGAGGGGCCTGGGTTTATTTGCACAGCAAATTTATTTATCGGAACGTGCATTTTCAGCCTGACAGCATATCACTTCGTTGCAACATATACGTGTTCCCAAATAAACCGATCTGGATTTACATACGCTAATTTCGTACGAAATAAAGCTGAAAAGCTTTGTTCAAATAACCCAGGTTACATTATGTTTTGACGTTTACGTAATGACTCACTCTCTGAGAGAATAACATACAGTTTTCCTGGGTTTTCCAATGATTATAAACTTTAAGAAATCCTCCTCGACCACAACAAAAAGGTTACATTGGAATAAGTTTATTTTATCCGACAACATAATATCTTACTCATTATTGTGATTTTGTACATCTCGAGATCCTGGATAGCTGATATTACCAAAGAGAATAATCAAATTTAACAGAAATCTTATACCTCAA
This sequence comes from Stenurella melanura, assembly GCA_963583905.1. Classification (NCBI taxonomy): domain Eukaryota; kingdom Metazoa; phylum Arthropoda; class Insecta; order Coleoptera; family Cerambycidae; genus Stenurella; species Stenurella melanura. The sequence goes on along the minus strand of OY757311.1, from coordinate 170,684,812 downwards.
AATATACAGTGTGTCCCAGGATAGATGTAACAAGAGGTGTAATGGACCAAAAATTTTGGAATTTTGGAATGGTATTTGGGGATTGAGTCCTGCTTGTTGTAAAACTAAAGTATACCAAAAATGACTTGATTTGGTGTTCTACAGGGTATTTTATAATTCTTTCGGTGAAGATGAGGTTATTCGGGCTTTAAAACGAATTAAACCCAAAATGACGACCGGTCCTGATTCCATTCCAGCTTTATTATTAAAAGATTGCGCTATCATCTTTGCATATCCTCTAACTCTAATTTTTAACTTAATCTTAAAAAACTGCCTATTTCCTGACCTATGGAAAAATTCCAAAGTATGTCCCATCTTCAAAAAGGGAAACAAACTAGATATTGAGAACTTTAGACCAATCTCTTTAATTTGTAACTTCTGTAAAGTCTTAAAAATATTACTTCATGATAGAATATATCATTCAATTAACACCAAAATCTCTATTAATCAACATGGATTTATGAAAGGGCGTTCAACAACAACAAATTTATCATGTGTAACTCAATATATTTCTGAATTCTTAGATGTCATATATACCGATTTCTCCAAAGCGTCTGATAGACTTGATCGCCAGTTGTTACTTAATAAATTAGAAAAAATCGGTTTCTCATATTCTTTGTTCCTTTTGTTCAAATCTTATTTAATGAATATGAGTCAGTACGTTGCATTAAATGGGTTCAAATCGATCGAATTTGCTGCCACATTTGGAGTTCCCCAGGGATCTATTCTGGGGCCCTTGTTTGTTAACATATTTATTAACGACATAGTGAACGAAATTCATTTGCCTCACCTTTTATATGCCGACGATCTAGAAATTGTGACAGTAATTGATGAAATCGATGACTGTTTTCAACTTCAGACTTCTCTTGACAAAATAAACACCTGGTGTATAGTAAATAAATTATTCATGAATCCTAGTAAATGTAACGTAATGTCCTTTTCTTTAAAAACATCACCTTTTATTTATTTATTTTACTTGATTTTGACGCACCCGAAATAATTAGTAAGCTTAATTTTCACGTTCCCAGATTAACATCTCGTAATCACCAAGTTTTCTATTTACCTCCGCCGCGTACCAACATACTATATAATTCACCTTTATATACGATTTGCAGTACTTCTAACAAATTATGTAACGACTTCGATATTTTTAATTGCAGCCTTAGTGACGTAAAACAAAATGTTCTGAATTAAATAACCAGTGAGTGTCTTTGTTCTTCTTAAAATACTTTGAATCACATATGTGTATAATGTATATATGTATATATAGTTCTTATATTTAAACATATCCCATGTTATTTTTTTCTCTTTCTTCGTATCATTAGTTGTTCATAGTTCGTACATTTAAGTAAATTTTTTCTTCATTTTGCTTTCTTTGTATATTATGTAATGTAGGCCTTTATTCCTGTTCTGTAAATGGGTATCTTACCTGTTAAACAGTGTATGCAATAAATAAATAAATAAATAAATAAATAAATAAGCAAAGTTGTAAAAATCACCACTAATAATGTACCTTTATTTTCCAAAATATGAAAAAATTCCACTAAGAAAAGTTATTTAGAATGCAATTTTATACCTTTATACCAAATTTCAGGAATATAACATAATTTTTTTGAAACTTCCCATTTTTTGCGATTTAAGATTTGAATTCATATTTAATGTTGTGTAGGAGTAAATGTTAATCATCTCAAAAAGTACGCTATTGGTAAATAAAAATTTGAATATACGAGATGTAAGAAAGTATAATGTTAATCGAACTAATTGTAAAACAAGAAACAATTACTAACAGAAGATTAATGAGATTTAAAAATTACAACTTACTTACAAGAAACGTGACGGGCGGAGAGAGACGGACAGATGGACGGACGGACGGACATTTTGAAAGTTGTTCAGAATTCGATCACCACAGCGATACGAAATTTTTTTCTCTACGAGCAATATTACCGGTTTTAGAAATGTGCCGATCGAATGCAATATACTCTTCGTTTTGTATTTATAACATATTGCCGGTGAAGCACGTATCGGTAGTGGATGGCATATTGCAGAAAATAAATAAATACATAACAACCAAAACAAATTATGGAAATTATAAAACCCGCACAAGCGCACGCCACTTTTCGCTAATTTTTAACCAACTATAAATAATAATTTTTCAACAAAAAGAAGTGCTAAGTTCCAGCTTAAATCTTCTTTAATTGAGTCAACCGACACACCCAGTACATTTGTTTGTTGGCGGGTATATGCAAATAATGAAGCACTTACCGGATCCCTTCTGCGATTATCTCGGAGACTGAGACGTTGTTTCCAATCTCTTTTATGTGGGGAATCCGAGCTTAAAGACCTCAGCATCGGTGTAGACTGCATCCCTCTGGAACAAAAAAACAAACCATTAGTACAATTTTACAAAACCCGATGTTACATTATTTATAAACTCTCATAGCAATATGGATTATCTTTATGGCTCGTCGGGTTGCGGCGGGCGATGGGCCTTGGAAGTGTACGGTAATTTAAAAAAATTTAATCTGCATTTGTCTTTTTGTAACCGCTTCTTTATTAGTTTACTTTAAAATTAAGAGCAGACTCTTGTTGAAAAAAGTTATTTGAGAGGAATAAACAAAATACAATTTTGATATCTCGATTCCAAAGAATATATTAAATATTTTACTAGAATTATAGACAATTTTCTGGATTACTTCAAATTAAGAAAAATTCTGTCAAACTTTTTCGAATTTTAATAAATATTCTTCTCTCTTTGTTTACATTGCAAATTTAATAAAGTCATGTAGACAAATGAAATAGAATATGGAATTATAGGAAAGCAAAATCCCATGGGTTAAAAACCAGGATTTTGGTGGCCAATCTACTGGACCCCCATGATCATTTCATTCATGACAAAAAGAAACAATTTTCGTATTGCCCTATTTAACTCTTTGTCTCTAGAATTGAAATCAAAGTTAAGAAAGCACCTTTTAGCCAGTGCTTACTACAATTTGTCAGATTTTAAATATGTATAAATTTACATTATGTTTGTTCTTTCTTAGTGTACTTGAATTGCCCTGTACTATATTACACAAACCATATTAGGATTATGTCATTTACTACATATATTTGACTATACTACTACTAGATTATGTCCTAGAGTTTAATTTTATTAGCTATCGAAACTATTTTCTGCTGTAGAATAATTTTGGTCATTTTATTTGTCATTTTACTGTTATGTTAGGCTTTTAGCTTGCTGGTTTTGCCGATAGGGATGTATTTTAGAATAAGTAGAACTATAAATAAAATATTTCTGTAAAAGAAGTAACATTTTATATTTATTTTTATATATATTTTTACAATTCGGGAATATGTTCTACTTTTGACCGATTTCGGCCATATTTTGGTCAATTCTTTGACTAAAAACTTCAGGACACTTTTTTTAGAGTACATTCTTTTATTTATTTACTCAAAACCGAGTAAGGAAAAAAAAAGTAGTCGTAGTTTGATCAATTCATGTAATTATTTTGATTTTTCTGCTTATTCGACCGATTTTGATCAATTATAACGACGTATGTAAGTTCAGTTTCGACTTTTTCAAAAATCTGACTAAATAGTTTTGTAACCAGAAGTCTGACGATTATTTAGAAAAAAGATTATTGCGATTGGTCAAAAATTAAAGGCTATAGAGAATTCTGAACGGTAAATTTTTTTTCAGCCCCACTGTGACATATGCAAGTTCAATTTCGATTTTTTTTACAAAAATCTATAGTTTTGTAGCCGGATGTCTGACGATTATTTAAAAAAAATAAATATTGCGATTGAACAAAAATTAAAGCCTGTAGAGAATTTTGAATGGTAATTTTTTTTCAACCACTGTGGACTGTGCGACATATTCTGAATAATGTCAATGCCGTCAACGAATTTAGGAGGTGAAGAGTGTAGTTTAAAATTCATGGTTGGGATTCACATAAAATGTGCTGAGAAATGTAGTAAAAATATTTTAAGATAGCTGTTTAGAGAATGAACTTGGAGTTTAGAGGGAATGTAGAATATAAATTAAGGATTGTATGTTACAAAATTTGATGTAAGAATAATTGTAAAAATGTACCAAAAATCTAACAGTTTCATAGGTTAATTTAAGTTTAAGTTAATTGTATATCAACCACAAAGATATCGGTACTTGTTGATAACGTTCGTTTTCTTAACTTGTACCTTGATATATATAAAGTTGATCATGATTTATAAATCACCCTGTATACTCCTTCAAAAGTGTACTTAGTTGGCAAATTTTCTCACGCTACAACACCTCTATTTATTCTACCAGCGCCCAGTGATTTATCTGCGCTGATGGGTCTTTCCAGTCTCCTACCTTAACGCAAGCTCCGCGAGATATCCCGACCAAATATTTATCAATCTCGTATTATTTTAGGTCCGTTTCATAATCAAAGGTTTATAATGTGAACCCACGTTGACGTTTAAAGTAAATATACCCATATTATTACAAACTTACATTGTATTTGTATTATAATCCATGTTATGGCAACATATTATTTACCTTCGTTATACAAATTAAACCTATTTAATTCGAAACAGTTTGCTTAGGAAATCTAATTTTAATCAGTATTATGGCATAATTCACTCACTCGTTATTATCTGATGTGATTCATTTCTGTTCAATTGTGCTAAGGCGGAATTATCTAACGAACAAAATAGACTGATTCGCGAGCATCAAATACATTGAACCCTATATTCGGCGCGTATTTCGTCAACAAAGTTGATAACATTATTACTTCCACATCCACGTAGTGGATTGGAAGTATAGTAATCGCAAAAAAAATTTCAAAAATTTTTATTCGTGAAATAAGTTTAGAATGTCATGAAACGTCGAGATTTTAAATTTGAGCGTGTCCACGTAAGTTAGCCTTTTCCGTGGCGTACGGCTGTGATTCGTTACGTGCAGTAATGGGTGGCCGGCAATTTTCTTGCTGCCGGGTAATGGAGGTTAGGTTTGAAGTGGTCAGAGCCAGGAGTTGCGCTAATTGTTCATAGCTGGGTAGTCCCAAGCTCGGTTGGGGTTGGTCCGTTATGGCGGCAGAGGGGACTGGGATCGTTCCAGTCGTTTGGTTTTGGAGCACTATTTGTCTTTGGGGCGTAGCACTAGGTCTTGCCGTCTGGTACGGCGGGGTGACGTGGTAGGCGCCGGCCGACGAGGTAGGCGTGACGAAGTACTGTGCGTTGGGCGGCGTGCTTGGACTTGGGCTGGTTGCTGTTGGTGGTACCATGCAGTGAGGGGTGGCCAGCTGGCGGCGAGGTGTCAGCGAGGCGTCGCTGAAGAGTTGGGGCCAGTCGGGTGTGGCAGCGATGGTGTACTGACCGCTGGGCAGCCCTGAGCCTGAGTGGGAGGCTTCCCCATGTGTGGAAGCGAATCCAGCGAAGCGGCGATCTCCCAGCGTCGAGGAATCGTCGTTGGCCCGGGATGCTGTTGGGTCCACCATACAGCGAGGGGGCATCACCATATCATCATCACCACCCATTCTCTGTTCCATCGCCGAGTTTCCATGCCACGATGCTGCGTTGCGCTCCATGCAGTAGGGGGGCATCGCCTGAGAATCGTTGCTACTCCATTCCATATTTGTTGCCTGGGCTTCGTGCCAGGTGGCTGCGCTGCGTGCCATGCAGCGAAGGGGCACCGTCGTGATGACGTCATGCGTGACCCCAGTGTCGTGTCCTATGTTGGTGGCGAGTCCTGCCTCGCTATGCCTAGGCGCTGAGCCCGGCGACGCACAGTAGTGGGGCGCCGTCGTCGCGACGCCATGCGTAGCACTTATGCCTGTGGAGAAATCAGAGGACATGCTTACCTCGCCGAGCCGGGTTGCTGTGTTGCTTGCTGTGCAGTGTGGGGCCACCGTCGTGGAGACGTCGGGCGTGACCCCCGTACCCCTTGTCAGGGCGTCGTGTTGGCGGAGCACTTCGTGGTCAGATGCGGTGAGGGGCGTCGTGCAGTGAGGGGGGGCCGACGTGGAGACGTCGCTCTCGACCCCAGTGCCTACTGCCTTGCCACTCCGGGTATGCATTGCCACTTGACACTCAACACAATAAAACTCAAATAAAACACACTGTCTGGTTACAACACAAGAGGAAGGGATGACCTCGTCAGCATTGGCGTTGGCTTCTGTGCTCAACTGACTTCTGTTTCGGCAGAAGACTATTAGTTGCTGAAGGCTGGAACATTACTACTTGAAGGACCGATCACTACTTGCTCGCTGAGAAAAAGTGTCTTCTTATATAGACTTTTTTTGTGCTCAAACGACTTCTGCTTCGGCAGAAGACTATTCTTCGCGCTCAAATGACTTTTGTTTCGGCAGAAGACTAAAACATGAGTCATAACTTGTTCTCGATGCCGACGCCGATGACAAGCGAAAAAAAATTTTCTGTCTGTCGGTCTGTCTGTCGGTCTGTCTGTAACTTTTTTTTGTCCGCACGCTTTCTCCGGAACGGTTTAAGATATTGACCTGAAATTTTGTACACATATATATTATAACGAGATCTTGAACTGGATTGTTTTTTGAAGAAATCCGGTGAAGGGTTGGGGGTTAAATAGGGGTAAATAGGGGGAAATAAGTAAAGCAAGCTTGTAAGAGTACAGAAACTTGAAATTCGGTGTATGTACTAGAAGTTAAGGCCTCAGATTTTTTTATAATATTTTTCAACCCCCCACCACCCCTACCCCATTAAAGGGGTTGATAAAATAAAGTTGAGATATTCATTTGAAATTTCGTACACGTATGTATTATAACGATGTCTAGAATTAGATTATATTTTGGGATGATTCCGTTGAAGGGTTGGGGGTTAATTTGGGGTAAATAGAGGAATATAAGTAAAACAAGTTGGTAAGAGTACAGAAACTTGAAATTCGGTGTATGTACTAGAAGCCAAAGCGTCAGATTTTTTAATAATATTTTTCAACCCCCACCACCCCTACTCCAATTTGAAAAGGGTTGATAAAATAAAATTGAGATATTCATTTGAAATTTTCTACACGTATGTATTATAACGACATCTGGAACTAGATTATATTTTGAGATAATTCCGTTGAAGGGTTGGGGGTTAAATAGGGGTAAATAGGGGAAAATAAATAAAGCAAGCTGGTAAGACTACAGAAACTTGAAATTCGGTGTATGTACTAGAAGCCAAGGTCTCAGATTATTTATAATATTTTTCAACCCCCACCACCCCTACTTCATTATTAAAAGGGTTGATAAAATAAAATCGAGATATTCAATTGAAATTTGGTACACGTATGAATTATAACGACATCTGGAACTAGATTATACTTTGAGATGATTCCGTTGAAGGGTTGGGGGTTATTTAGGGGTCAATAGGGGGAAATAAGTAAAGCAAGCTGGTATGAGTACAGAAACTTGAAATTCGGTGTTTGTACTAGAAGTTAAGGCCTCAGATTTTTTTATAATATTTTTCAACCCCCCCACCACCCCTACCCCATTAATGGGGTTGACAAAATAAAGTTGAGATATTCATTTGAAATTTCGTACACGTATGTATTATAACGACGTCTGGAATTAGTTTATATTTTGAGATGATTCCGTTGAAGGGTTGGGGGTTAATTTGGGGTAAATAGAGGAATATAAGTAAAACGTTGGTAAGACTACAGAAACTTGAAATTCGGTGTATATACTAGAAGCCACAGCGTCAGATTTTCTTATAATATTTTTCAACCCAACCACCCCGCCTACTCCAATAAAAAAGGGTTGATGAAATAAAATTGAGATATTCATTTGAAATTTGGTACACGTATGTATTATAACGACGCCTGAAACTAGATCATAATTTGAGATGATGCCGTTGAAGGGTTGGGGGTTAAATAGGGGCAAATAGGGGAAAATAAGTAAAGCAAGCTGGTAAGACTACAGAAATTTGGAATTCGGTGTATATACTAGAAACCAAGGCCTCAGATTTCTTTCTAATATTTTTCAAACTCTACCACCTCCGCTTCATTATTAATGGGATTGATAACATCAAATTGAGATTTTCACTTGAAAGTTAGTACACGTATGTATTGTAGTGACATCTGATTGAGATGACTCCATTGAGGTGGTAGGTTGTAAATAGTGGAAAATAAGTACGGTAAACTAGAAACTTAATTTTTAACGTATATGGTAGAAACCAACTCCTCAAACTTTTCTATGACATCTATCCCAAATATTATTAAAATTCTATAACCAATAATTTCCACATACTAGAGTGCAAATATAGTCAAGATGTTTCCTTTAAAGTGACTTGGACGAATAATCTGGATGTGGAAGTAGTGATTCTTTAGGCAGCGGTTTTTTTAATTGCCTCCTAAAGATAATTTAAAAACCGCTGCCTAAGGAATCACTACTTCCACATCCAGATTCTTCATCCAAATCACTTTAAAGGAAACATCTTGACTATATTTGCACTCTAGTATGTGGAAATTATTGGTCATAGAATTTTAATATTTGGGGCAGATGTCATAGAAAAGTTTGAGGAGTTGGTTTCTATCATGTACGTTAAAAATGAAGTTTCTAGTTTACCGTACTTATTTTCCACTATTCACAACCTACCACCTCCCACCCCTTCAATGCAGTCATCTCAATCAGATGTCACTACAGTACATGTGTACTAACTTTCAAGTGAATATCTCAATTTGATGTTATCAATCCCATTAACAATGAAGCGGAGGTGGTGGAGTTTGAAAAATATTAGAAAGAAATCTGAGGCCTTGGTTTCTAGTATATACACCGAATCCCACATTTCTGTACTTTTACCAGCTTGATTTACTTATTGTTAACCCCAACCCTTCTACGGAATCATCACAAATTATAATGTAGTTCCAGATGTCGTTATAATACATACGTCTACCAAATTACAAGTGAATATCTCAATTTTAATTTATCAACCCCTCTAATAATGTAGTAAGGGTAGTGGAAGGGTTGAAAAATATTATTAAAAAATCTGAGGCCTTAGCTTCTAGGACATACACCGAATTTCAAGTTGCAGTACTCTTACCAGCTTGCTTTACTTATTTTTCCCTATTTACCTCTACTTACCTCCATTCCTTCAATGCAATCATGTCAAAATATAATCCAGTTTTAGATATAGTTATAATACATAAATGTACCAAATTTCAAGTGCAAATTTAAATTTAATTTTATCAACTCTTTTAATAAGGGAGTAGTGGTGGGGAGATGGGAAATACTAATAAAAAACCTGAGACCTTCGCTTCTAGTATGTACACCAAATCCCAAATTTCTGTACTTTTACTAAGTTGCTTTACTTATTTTCCCCTATTTAACCCCCAACCCTTCAACGGAATCATCTCAAAGTATAATCTAGTTCCAGATGTCGTTATAATACATACGTGTACCAAATTTCAAGTTAATATCTCAATTTTATTTTATCAACCCTTTTAATAAGGGAGTGGGGGTGGTGGGGGTTGAAAAATATTGTAAAAAAATCTGACGCTTTGGCTTCTAGTACATACACCGAATTTCAAGTTTCTGTAGTATTGCCAGCTTGCTTTACTTATTTTCCCCTATTTAACCCCCAACCCTTCAACGGAATCATCTCAAAATATAATCTAGTTCCAGATGTCGTTATAATACATATGCGCACTAAATTCCATGTGAATATCTCAATTTCATTTTATCAACCCCTTGAATAATGGAGTAGGGGTGGTGGGGGGCTGAAATATATTATTAAAAAATCTGACGCTTTGGCTTCTAGTACATACACCGAATTTCAAGTTTCTGTACTCTCACCAACTTGTTTTACTTATATTCCCATATTTACCCCAAATTAACCCCCAACCCTTCAACGGAATCATCTCAAAATATAATCTAATTTCAGACGTCGTTATAATACATACGTCTACGAAATTTCAAATGAATATCTCAACTTTAATTTATCAACCCCATTAATGGGGTTGGGGTGGTGGGGGGTTGAAAAATATTATAAAAAAATATGAGTCCTTAACTTCTAGTACATACACCGAATTTCAAGTTTCTGTATTCTTACAAGCTTGCTTTACTTATTTTCCCCTATTTACCCCTATTTAACCCCCAACCCTTCACCGGATATCCTCAGAAAACAATCCAGTTCCAGATCTCGTTATAATATATATGTGTACAAAATTTCAAGTCAATATCTTAAACCGTTCCGGAGAAAATGTGCGGACAAAAAAAGTTACAGACAGACAGACAGACCGACAGACAGAAAATTTTTTTTTCGCTCAAATTTAAAATCTCGACGTTTCATGACATTCTAAACCTATTTCACGAATAAAAATTTTTGAACATTTTTTTGCGATTACTATACTTCCAATCCACTACGTGGATGTGGAAGTAAAACTAGTGCATTAGCAAGTCTGATCTTTGTTCGCCTCGTGAAATGCCTGTCACGCCAAATTTTGCTCATCTGCTAAGTTGCCGATTTTGCCATTCGGTTCAGTCAATAAGAAGAAAAAAATTATAAAAAAAAAATGTCAAAAACTAATGAATGAAGAAGTCCAACATTTTCAGAGCATCCGTATTCATTATATACAAAAAAGTTCCCAGAGTTTCATTTAAAAAAATACGGAGGCAGCTAGACCATTCCTATCCTGCTACGTCCTTTGATATCCAGTGAGGTCCATAAGTAACGGATAAATTCATTAGCTAAGTGATTTACAATTTATGAGTAAAATCCTGAAATACGTCAATTTTTAATTCTGAAATGACACTTTTAGCATAATTTTATATCTGCTCCTTCAACCCCCTCGAGTGACAGATATCCCCTTAAAATTTTTAAATGGAATTAAGAATGAAGATTTTTAATTCTAAATATAAGATGTTTTCAATTTCGTATATTCTCGAGTACATTCTTCATCGAGAAAATTAAATTTGAAAATTTTAAAATGAATTTGAAATGTATCCTAAACTATTTATGTCTATTTATGTACCAAATATCTGTCAAATCTGACTTTTTCCAATGGGCTTGTTCCATATGATATTCTTTTTATATGGTTTTTATACTTTTTCATATAGTAATCGATATTCTCATTATACACTTAAAATTTCGTATTATTTACTTTTTCCGTTCTCGAGATATAAGGAGTTGAAATTAGTAATAGTTGCAAAAACCAAGCGCTCATTTGTGACGTCACTATACGCAAGTGACGTAAGAAAAATGGCTTTCTGGGACCTTTGGAACATTTAGGAAGCGGTTTTTTTTACGAAAAGATTTAATTCAAAAGTACGCGGGTTCGCGGCGGCGAAGAGTACACACAGATATGTTATATGGTACACATCATCCCGCGCAACATCTACGCGTCGCCACTTTTACTGTAGCTGGTGCACGTGCAAGATTCCTTCTCTGCGTCCACCGCGTCCACTGTCATAAAGACAGGAACTCAGTTACTGTTAATGCCTACACGCCTGACCTCATGGAGAAGATCCAACGTCACCATTGAGCTTTCGGGGGTGGTTTTTGGCCGTTTAGGGGTTGGCGGGGATCGGGAAGGAGTCTCGACAACACCATCGTGCTCAGCACCCTCAAAAACGGGGGATCTTCGCGGGTTTAGCAGAGAGAAGACAGCCTATCCGCGTTTCACTCATTTGGGGGGTGGTTTTTGGTCGTTTGGAGGGTTGGCGTGGATCTAGGAGGGATCTCGACATCACCATCGTGCTCAGTGTCCTCGGAAATGGGGGTAACGCAGGTTTGGCTAGTAGGAGACGGCGGATACGCGGTACCCCTTTCGGGGGTAGTTTTTGGCCGTTTGGAGGGTGGGGTGACCTCAGAGAGAGATTTAATCACTGCCATAGTGTTCAGCATCCTCGATGACCGGGGCAGGACATAGTCTCGGTAGGCTAGGAAAAATTTGTGATCTTTAGGGTTCAATCCGACTCACAGAATGTACTATTTCTCAGACTACGGTTGGCAGAGTAGAAAACAAATTTTGTGAATTTGGAAATGCCACAAATATTCCTAAATATGGTAGGGTACCCATTTAGACAATGGAAAGAAATTGGATACATTGTTTATAACCTTGCCTTTTAGTTATATTAAATCCGCAATCATAATTAAAATTCAAAATAGAGCGTAAAACTTTAGGGGGCAGGTTATCCTTGATAGCTTGGCTTAATATTGGTTATCACTTACCTTGGCAAATACTTAATAACAGAAAATTACCAAAAAATAAATACACAGCTCTACAAGGCTCAACAAAAACGATAGTTGAACGCCACCTTATTTTTAGTTACTGGAAATCAAATAATACACAATTTCTGCTCGCTTTAAACTATAAATTGGCCCGGCAAAATAAGGAAACACCGAGCTCTCCCAGTTTAAATGAGTGCTAGCTTAATGAAATTAAACAACTACTAAAACAAATAATCTATTAACATTCGGAGTTACAAAAAAACAAACAAAATACTCTAGTCAAAAAATAGTATTACAGATATAAATCGATACAATATTTTGTATCGCCCGGCATTTTAACAAGGACTAACCAGCTAAACTAATTATATAAATTGACATGGCATGCTAAATTTTAACCCTCAAAAGGTTTCACAGCCGAATACAAAAAGCTTTCGGCGTGTAACGGTTTTTCTATTGTTTCTGAACAACCTTAAATGTTGCCACTATGTATGCCTGTTGGGGCATCGAAATTGTCTAGTCAATGTGGCCAATGTCTACGTCTAACATGGAAGCGGTTAAATTGCCTATCGATCTCACTCAGGAAGGAAAAATCAATCACGAAACTAATTCTTTACCGACACTAAAAATATTGTTTCTCCACGCGCGTAGTCTTGAGCTACCACAACTAGTACATAAAAAAAGAAACTTACAGTTTCATTCCTGGACACATGAAGATCAATGAATGTATGGCACTCAACAAGAATGAACGTACAAACTAAAAACCAGGTACTTAAAATCACCAATAATCATGGGTGGCATCAAAGCAACTAATTCAGATTAATCACGCAATTTGCTGCTATTTAATACAGATTCTTTCTGTCATTTAATTGTCTATTAAATATTTGCACTTGGAGATTTACACATTACTCTGTTGCGCAATTTAACATAAAATGTAGCGGCAATATTCAAAAAGAATAATCGTCACCATAAAAGTGACTTTAAATATTCTTGCTTAAACAACTTGGCCGTATCTCATTACAGCCATTGTTTGACTCATTACCACTTAATTATACCGGAGAGGTCAAATTCACCTCTCCCGTGGTATCTATATCGGCTCAAAGCCAACCCTCGACTCCTAAAACCAACGTAAATTTACCTGTACGAAACAAACAAGAGACCCCCTGCCGTCGTATATCCTTGTTGCTGATTTGGCGTAGGAATATGCCCGCTTACTATTGGCTAAACTTGGTCGTACAAGCTACCACGCTATTGGTCAAGCATTTGTCATGACTAGCCGATAAAATTTAAGCGCGTATAATGCTAAGATCAATATCTTATAATTTAAATTTAAATAGTAAAAGGAATAATTGCGCTTTATCGTTTTGGCACACATAATTGAGATATACAAATTAAATTACAGTGTGTCTCAAAACGTTACATGTTAGATATTCATATAAACCTACAAGACAAGTTTCCGCCGATAATGACATTAGTAAAACGTCCATACTGCGTCTTCTAAAAAATGAAAAATACCGCCCATATAAAATTTATTTGGTTCAAGAACTTAATGACGATGATCCGGATTGCCGATTGGAATTTTGCAAAATCATGGCAAATAGATGCCAATATGATCCGTTATTTATAAAAAAAACATTATTTTTTCTGATAGGGCAACATTCGTCCTGAATCGAACAGTCAACATCAGAAATGTAGATACTGGAGTACAAAAAATCTATATGATAGAGACCAATACTCAGTATCCTGAGAAGGTGAACGTTTGGGTTGGAATTATAAATTCTCAAATTATCGGACCATATTTCTTTGATAGCACATTAACTGGCGCGCGTTACTTGGATTTCTTGCAAAATTTCTTCAAATTCAATTTTTATTTCGAACATAACATAACAAAGAAAATAAGAAAAATGTATACATATTAGGATTTAATAAAGGACCATTGTCTCTGAAGCGAATCAGAGAACACATTTGTGTTGTGCATTGCCCTTCAACAACATTCTTAGATATAACATTTATTTTTACAACTTATTATTAATGATTCACTTTTGTACACGTAGTTTAATTAAAAATATTGTTGTTATTGTTGGAGTAATATCAAAAAGCGACAGCAAACATGTCGTTATAAATAGATTTTAGAAAATACCGATGAATAGTTTGTAATTATTTCTTGGAAAATGTTTACATTCTATATTAAATTTTTTTTATTTTATTTGCGAAGGGTCCAATTTTGAGGAGCAGGATATTATAAAATTGAAGAGCAAAATATGTTATATGTCTCTGAGTACCTATGCGATTTAGTTTGAAACGAAAGTTTCAGTGATTTATTTGTTATGGTTCTAGTTTGATAATTATAGATGACAGATTGGTATAGATGCTGATTTTTCACCGTGAAATTTAAACAACCGTACACATGGAGACTTCTGATATTCATTATATTCGCTTGTTTATATACTAAATTAGTGGAGTACATTCTTTCTTTTTTATTTTTTTAAATTTCTTTATTTTCTTTCAATTATTTCCCGAGTTAGAAATACGTGTCCCAGATGATGACAACCCTAATGAAATTGATAGAAATATTTGGTATCAGCAAGACAGAGCTACACAATATTTTGCAATACAAATAAGAGCCTATGTCAATCAAGTTTTCCCCAATAGGTGAATCGGTAGTCGCGGTGAAATTGAGATGGCTGCCCGTTCTCTCGATTTGACCCCGCTTGACTATTATTTATGGGATTACTTAAAATCGAAAGTCTACTTCAACGACGATAACACTTCATTCGGGCAAACTTTCAATAGAAAATGCGATTAGTTACATCAAACTAAGCAAGTGTTGCGAATACGCATGCTTGATTTGTGCTAGTTGTACCCCGACAAACGAATGAACTACATTGCTGTAATTTTAATATCTTACGGTTGAACTATACAGAAAATCTTTCTTACTTCTCCTAGAAACGGAAAGGTCAAAAAAGAGCCTCTCGAAATTGTGTTAACAAGTACATTTCATTTACAGTATACGTTCGCTTAATGTTTAATTGAATCGGAAACTTATTCAGCAGTCCTCCCCGAGGAGTCTATTTAAAGTTAAATTAAGGTTACAAAGTAAACAGCCTACATTCGCAAACTTTCGCAGATCTCGAGGGAAAAATAACGTTGATTTAAATCAAACGCACAATAGTTAAATGAATCTATGCTGCGTTTAGGATTCTGCCATTGCATGTACAGGATGTTAAAAACACTGCCGGGTAAGAAACTATCGACTAAGGAAGTATTTATATTACTAGCAAAGAACTACGACAACGATTACTAATAAACTCATCATAGATGAGTATAGAAACATATATCTATCTCAGCAAAATACTTCGCCGGCTATATGCCACCATCAACATTGGATACAAGAAAGAAAATATGCACATTATGTACAGCATGTGACTGCTGCATGACTGTTACAATATTCTTATTTTAATTTTAGAATATCCTGTTCAATAAAACCAAAAACTATTAAAATAAAAACACTTACCAAAAATGACAGTTACATTAAACTTTAAAAAATTCAGAAACGTGTTTCAATGTTCTACATCTTATCAGTGTAACGACTCTGAAAGCCTAGAATAAACTGAAAAATTATTTTTCAGGCAAATACATTCACAACACTTATTCATAATTTAACTTAGATTAGATCAGGAGTTGGCTGATTGGCCTTAACCACTGCGACCCCATGGGCCTTTCGCGGTGCTCCTCTTTGTTTTGCTTGTAGCTCCTTATCCAGCTTTGCCCTTTGTATCAGACTCAATGGTCTTGATAAAGGCCCCTTAGTATAGCTATTATCACTAGGCTTATTCTCACCAAGTATTTGGAATCTCAGTGTAACAAGACCTTCACAATGGCACAACACATGGACTGAGGTTTCCTCTGTGTCTTGGCAAAATCTGCATGTTGCATCCTCTGTCAGACACATTAGATTCAGATGTCTTTTAAGTCGACAGTGACCGGTTAGAAGACCCACTATTATTCTAATGGCCTTTCTGTTTAGGAAATTTGACCTAATAGAATAATTAAAATTGGTTTTTGGAAATTAAGTTTATTAAAAAAAGATACAACAAAACAGCAAATGACACATGGAACATCTCACTTCTACAGAACGAGGAAATAAAAAGAAATACCAGGAGAAGATAGAAAAACAGTTAACAGCAAAGGAACTAAATTGGTCAACAACGAGTTTAAAAATGAAAATAGTGGCGAGGAAAACGTTGAAAAGGAACAAATCCCCTATGAGCTCAACAAGAAAAGTCACGAAAAGAAATAACGAAAAACTAAAGAAAAAGGCCACAGAAAAACAATATACACCAAACATAGACAAAAAGATAATAGAAGCGGGGAAAGAAAAAAGAGACGCAGAGAGAAGGCACAAACAGAAAAAATGGAGAGAATTCGAAAACATAGAATCCACTCCAGCAGGACAGAGATTAAACCAAACTTTTAGACACCTCAAAATATACAGGAGAAACAATAATACGCAGCCAAGAAAATACATACCACTGCAACATTGGGTCAGGAAACTAGAAGAAGGAAACGCAGAGAGAAGTCAAATAGAACCAATACAAGAAATGGACCACTGGCCTCTGGGCACGCCACCGTCAAAAGACGAACTACGAGAAATAATGGCCAGAGCTAAAAGAAACACGGCCCGGGAATAGATAAAATAAATAACGAACTACTGTACTATGGACCGGACAACATAAAGCAGCTAGCCCTAGAAATTATCACCAACCCATGGACGGAAACCACAGCCCTGCCTGAGGAGTGGGACACAACCATACAGATACCGCTCCCTAAAACCAAATCACTTATCTCAACAGGGGAGTACCGCACTACTTAATAAACAGAATAATAAAAGCATGATTACACGAAAACACTGCAAGGATGTCCCCTATCCCCCCGACTGTTCACCACAGTCCTGGACCAAGTGATAGAAAGCACAATAAAGGAGAATCAGAATTTCAATGGAAACGATGGAACGATAAAGCCCCCCATCGTACTTGCATACGCCGACGATATACTCATCATCACCGAGGAAGAACAAGACACAGTTAAATTTCTAAAAAACATGACACTACATCTGGATTCCTCTGTAATGAAAATAAACTTCAAGAGCCTAATAATGGTCCGAGACCCACTGACAAAAACAAGTCCAACAAGTGGGGAAGAATACAAAATAGGAGACTACACCCTGAGAACCACGAATAGAATGAAATACCTAGGAACATACCTAAAGAATCAACTAAAAAGGAGGGAAACAGTAAGGGAAAGAAGCAAAACAGCCTAGAGAGTCACAAAAGCTCTACTACCCTTCATTGAGGACAACAAACCACCATGGTGCCTAACCAAAAAGATATACACGACAATCATAATGCCTAAGATGATATATGGAGTCAAAAATGCAGCAACGACAAAGGCGAACAGAAGAAGCATGAGAAGAGCTGAAAGGGACATTATCCAACTGATAGCAAAAACAGGAAAACCACAAAAACGACAGAAAACGTCAACATTACTAGAGGTAAGAACAATAATCAAAATAATCATACGCAATGAAATACGGGGGACACGTCCAAAAACGAGACACGACACACCTACTAAAGAAAGCGCAGCGACTAAACAGCAACAAACTCAAAATAGGGAGGCCATGCTACACATGGATAACAACAATCAATAGGATTATGAATAAGCTAGGAAAGGATTATACACACTGGGAAAAATTGGTACAACAAAAAATGGAATACAATAAAGAAATATCAAGGATATACAAACTGCCAGACTCAGAAACAGAAAACTCAGAAGTAGAATAGGAGAGAAGATGATCACAGACAGAAACTAAGAAAAAGAATATCACAAAAACCTGAAAGTGAAAAAGAAGCATCTGACAAACGCCTACACTTTCCATCTGATGAAGACAGAAGGAAAACAAGAAGAAACATCTCACAAACACCTACACGCTCCATCCTATACTCCTACCCCATGCGTCATGCGGCTCTCGCTGCTGACAACAAGCATGTCCAGTGTCCAATCCAGCGGGTCCGGCGGTATATAAAAGCATCGGGGGTTTGTTCCGGCACGCGGTGGGATGATCCGTTGGTCGGTCGGGTAGAGCCGCATGAATATGTAACAGACGACTGGGCGTCTGCAGATGGACGTTCGGCGGGCGATCGGGCTGCGTGGTGGAACAAATCTCCATGCACCTGAACCTGCAGCAATGCCCACCTTACGCTGGCAAATCAATCAATCAATCAATCAACATTATAACATAAGTTATTTCAGAGTTCGCTTTCGAGGTGCCCAACTTATTCGGCTAGACCCTTTGGGCACATAAAATAAATTGTTTATATAAATTTCACACAATCGTTTAAGCAATATAAATACTTGGGTCCGACAGCCGGAATGTTTTTGATTTCAAATAATGTAATATAACAAACATTAAAAAAAAATAATCAAAACCGGTTCTGTTCTTGTGAATATCGAAGTAAAAACTTTCATTGACTCGATTCTAAACATGTACTCTTTTACCTTCCGTTTTAACAAAATCAGCTCCTTAAAAAATTTGAGATCTTATTAATATTTATACGATGACAGGAAACACGGCAGTTGAAAGACTTGAAGGCATTATCTGCCTGTGGCCGCGTTACACTTTCAGCTGCACTTTGCAAGTGGTGAAATATGTCGCAGTGATTTATGTGAGCTAGAAACTCAATTTGCGCCCGAAGTATTACACTCTGAACTTATTTTCACAGGTATAAAGCACAATTGCAACGCCATTGTGTAGAAATACAAGTTTAGAAGTCTTTCCTACCAACATTTTGTCTTTATACTCTTAGCTCTGCTTATACGCTGCCAGAAGTTGTAGTAAACGAATCAGAAGAATACTTAGAAAGGTAAAATTTCTTACAAATATATATATAAATAGTAGAAGTAATGTCTTATTTCCTTGATATTATTTTCTAGGACAATGGTTGGTAGAAGCCACAGCCATATCCAAATACAAACAAAATAAACTGATTTTAAAATATATCATTCATACATAATGAACTTATCAAGATAATTCTTATTTAAAAACTGTTCATTCCGAAATTAATTGTTGTCCAAATATAAGCATTTATAAATAATAAGTGTAAAACTGATGTTCTAGGTTAAATTTACCAAACCAGAAATTATAGAATGTATTATATGGTGTTACTACATACCCACTTACCTTTAAAATTGAGCCAAAATAAAAAATTCGTACACAAGCACATCATTTACAACCGTTTAAACATTGTTAAGGAAAAGCACCTCAAAAGTCGTAGAACACAACGCTATCACATCACAAAACTAAGCATCGCGGGTGAAACAAAAAGCGATCATCAATCTGATTGTTGCGAATTCTGATAGGTATCTTTGCTTATTGTACACTCAGTGAAGCCATAAAAGCGGCAAAGCCTCCTTGCCTAGTTAATGAATTGATTTGAAACCTGCTCTAATGGGTTTGAAGATTATGTAAAATACTGTTGAATATTAAAAATGGCAGTTTATGCCCCCAAAATTAATGATAGGAAAAATATTAAGAATTAGTCACTGCGACTGTCTAGACTTATATTATGTAAGAAAAATTGGTAAAGGTATTTACACAGAACTTCCCTCTTTATTTGTGCATCGCGGTCACTCTAAAAAATTAATAATTACGAAGTGACATTGAAAATAATAATCAGAATATAGTTATCACTATTATTACAAAAAACACCTGATAAGTTTAGGTCAAAAAAATATACAGATTGCTCATCCAACAGCAAAAATTCAATACTAAATAACAGGTGCCAAATATGGAAGGCTTGGGCAAATACCTTTATAAATGTCCACCATGACTGAATTATTTCTTGGGATGACCACCCTGTATATTTTTCAATAATAATATAATGCGTGCATATGCCTAAATATTATTGCCATCTATCACATTTTCAATTCAAAGTATAGTGGTGGTTAAAAAATTTCTTTTTTTTTTTCAATTTTTCAAAAATGCTTTCAATTTTTTTTTCTTCTGAAATAGGTTTAGAATGCCATGACACTTAGAAATATTAAATTTAAGCAAAAAGAACAGTTTCCTATTCTACAGTGGTATTTTTTTTTTGAAATTGGTTTAGAATGCCATGAAACGTGAAAATTTTAAATTTGAGAAAAGAAAAAAATTTCCATCTATTCTAGTGGTAATTTTTTGTCCAAAATGGTAAAAAAAATGTTGCAAATTTTCTTTTCCGAAATAGGTTTGGAATGTCATGAAACGTGGAAATTTTAATTTTGAGCAAAAAAAAATATTTCATCTATTCTATACCTAGTGATAAACAGATTAAAAATTTTTTCAAAAAAAAAATTTATTTTTTTTATTTTTATTCAAAATAAGTTTTAAATAGGTTTAGAATGCCATGAAAACGTGGAAATTTTAAATTTGAACAAATAAAAAAAAATTCAGTCTGTATTAGTGGTAAAATTTTTTCAAAAATAGTAAAAAAAATGTTTATTTTTTTTTAATAGGGTTAGAACGCTATGAAACGTGGAAATTTTAAATTTGAATAAAGACAAAAATTTTCCATCTATTTTAGTAGTACAAAATTTTTCAAAAATGGTAAAAAAAATGTGAAAATTTTTTTTTTTTGAAATAGGTTTTGAATGCCATGAAACGTGGAAATTTTAAATTTGAACAAAGACAAAAAAATTTTTTAGCGGTACAAAATTTTTCAAAAATGGTGAAAAAAGTTTTCAATTTTTTTTTTATGAATAGGTTTAGCGTGTCATGAAACGAGGAAATTTTAAATTTGAGCAAAAAAAAATTTTTTTCATTATTTATTTCCTTTAGACGATCCACCCTGTATATTTTTCAGTGAAAGTTCTACCATTTCTTCGCTGACAGTAGGGTCAACTACAACAGATAGACAGACAGACGGACGGACGGACGGACGGATAGACAGACAGACTGATGGAATTAAAAAAACCTATATTTTCGAAATCTACGTGATTTGAAACGTCAGAATCCGAAAAAATCTTGGAGGGTGATTTTTTCTCGAATACAATACTTCCCTTCGGTATGAGAGAGAAGTAAAAAGAAGAATATGGAGAAATACAAGAAAAAAGACTATGTAAAGTGCACAATAGTGTAGCAAAATAATGAAAATTGCAGTAACTGGCCTACACATCTCATTCATATTTTATATTTTCTTTTTAGTAATGTAAAAAAAATAATTTTCAATTTAAATCCTGTTCTATACAGTATTCCACATCATTCTTTAAACTGTGTGAACCTAAATTAGCAGTTAACCACCAATCTATTTTAAGCCAAACTGTTTATTTCCTTGTGCATAGACTTGGTAATTGTAACATTACAAATTATACGGGTACCTCTGTTGGTAGCTTTCAAGTTGACCTGCATATTAACAAAAAACCAAAACGTAAACGGCCAAGCTGTTAAAATAAAACCAATTGTCTAATTTCATTAGTAGGTCAAACGCTGAATAAACGGTATAAAATAATACAACACAAGTTCTAAACTAAACTATCGAGTAAACCGTCAGGTGAAATATTGAAGAGATATCAGAGTAATTCTGCCCATTAACGTGTCATTAAATCGTTCGATTAACTAAAGGCGTATGTTTTCGCAGCACTATTTTGAAATGCCTAGTCAGAATTTTAAATTAAATATAAATATTAACAATACTCCCACTGCCGCGCGTCGATTAATTTTTCAACATATGTAACGTGTATATTACAGTGTAATGTACACATATTTAAAAACCTACATACATTTTACCCCCAAATCTGGAAGCAGATCGATTATGTGTGAAAGAGGAATGCATTTTCAACCAGTTATTTACCTCATCCTCGGTTAATTATCAACATCTGAGGTAAGTTCTGATATCTCGAACACATCTTTTAAGAGTGACGAAGTTCTGTAATCATGATGGTCATTTATCTAAACCTATTATTCTTTCTATGCAAACACTTGTGAGTCGTTTTTATCGACTTTAGCTGCTTTATCGGCAAGCTTCTCGACAATCATCCTTACCCCGCTGGCTGCTCTATAATATCTCGTACTTCTACTATAATTATGTATGCAAAATTTTAGGAGCGCGTTGTTCAATGTTGACTTGCAAGATTTGACCCTAAGTTACTGACAAACATGCAAAGTTGCCGGTGATCTAGACGCGTTCTCTTTTGACTTATTTAGTTAATTTTCTATGGAATTTATCCTAATAATTGTATTTTCATTGATACTACATATGCACGCAAAGTTTCAAGGCCATCATAGATCGATTGAGAGTGGTTGAAAATTAATTTGCAAGAATTGAACTAAACTGTCTGACTGAGGCCTGACTGACGCCAACATGTGAAGTTGAACAAAAGCTTGTAATAAAAGAGATTATAGTCACCTATTACCACAAGCAAGAATACAAAATCGCAAAAAGTGAGATAGCTGTAGAAAATCAAAGTATATCACCGAATAAACGAAAACAAAACTTACAAAAATTTTTATTAAGGTTAATTTTTTATCCACATGTTTTCAAATTTTCAAATTAGATATTTCGTTACATTTGCGTCCGTATATATCCAGATAGACAAAACCATATGTACTTAAAAAACTATAACACAATATTCTTTCAAATGTTAGAAGCAGCAAGAAATTTTAACGATATTCGTTTGTTTGATACGATAAAATGCTTTTAACTTTTTCGCAAGGAGCAGCTCGACTTTGAGAACTTTCCATTATTAAAACCTTAACATCTTTCGTCAAATTAAAATGTTATATAACTGTAGGGCCCACTGCACCTCGTTAAAATAAACGTATTTCAGAGACATTTCACGGCCATGTTAGCAATTAGAGTGCGTTTGTTTCGTTTCCAACGGAAAACAGGCATTTTATTTCGGTTTCAATTGTTCCGATTTTAATTAGTACAATTTTGTAGAGAATCTGACGAAACTAAAGAAGGCGCTGAACGGAGCCCAGCCGCTGGAAAAGTTTGTTTGAGAACAAGCTACTTGAAAAGAGAAGTGGCGTTAAGAAAATGTCAGTATTCTCATTTTTAACTTAACGGTAATGAGCAATTTCGAATAAGAGCATTTAAATCAAGATTGTTTTTGCATTTTCTTTTCTGCTGGTTTATCCCTTATTAGATTAAGGCTAAAGATTACTTCAAATTGTTTAAATTTAACGTTTCAGTCATCTTATATAGGGTATGTGAAGAATTCATATCAATAATCTGGGAACATGTAGATAGGGTAGAAACAACATCGCTTCCGCCACTAAGTGGCACCCATCTTATTACTAACTTTCAAACTATAATAAGCTCAATTCCCAGGGAAAATAGCGGTTAAGGCTGCCCTAAAGCATATATAGGACAAACTGATAGAAAATTTAAAAAAAGAATAACCGAACACGAAAAAGCTTCCAGAATAAAAAACTAGACTCTACTTATGCCAGCCACTTAATGGAAGAAAACCATAATATTAACGCCAATTATGATATATTACATGTAGAAAATAAAGGATTAAAACTAACATTTTTAGAATCGTTAGAAATCAATAAATTGAAAAATTCTGATATTATTTTAAATGATCAACTTGAAACGAACCCTTCACCATTACTTAACCTTTTTTAATTTCTATTGTTCTATATATTTTAACAACATTTCACCTTAATTATAGATCCACATTATTTCTGAATTACAAGAACCTGGTTTTCCGATTTCTGATACGTAAAAAATAAATTTGTTGGGTTTGTTTATTGCCTCAGCTACCTCTATTTTAACATTCAGTTTAGCATTATAAAAGTTAGTTTAATACTCACATCCGAAGAAGCCACTGTGTTGGCAAAACAATTGACATGTAGTATATCGGGTGATACCAAAATTTTGAAAATCCGCTCAGAAATATTTGAGATTTCAGCCAAAATACAATGCAACCAAGCTTTTAGAAACATGCGGCTAATAGATAATAGATTAGTGGGCTTTGGAAACTAAAATGGTACATTTCTGTGTAAATCTGGTAACCAAATAACATTGGAAAAATCATGGTAGCCATTGAATGTAATAAAACAATATCAGCTGTCAGACAGATACAAAATAAAGCGTTGCGGAAATCTCTTTGAGTAAAATTTAAAAAAAATGAATAATTTTAGTAGAAATGAAAATGTCGATATGTTACTGATATATGGAGAGCGTTTCAAAAATTCAAATGCAGCTGCAGAACTGTATCAGCAACGATATCCCAACAGACGTCATCCAAGCAGACACTTGTTTGCCAGAGTGGAACAAGAATTAAGAAACGAACACAATCAACAAGATGACCATCAAACATTTATTGTAAGTGAAGACAAAGAAATTGATGTATTAGGATTTGTGATGGTACACCCAACAACATCAACAAGGGAATTGTCAATGGAATGCGACATTAGTCAGTCTTCGGTTTGCAGAATTTTAAAGAAACATAAGTTTCGGTCTTATAAATACCAAATACACCAACATCTTTATGGAGATGATAACGACAGGAGGCTAGTATATTGCAACTGGTTCTTAAATGCAGTACAACAAAACCCTGGTTTTCCTTTTCATATTTTGTATTCAGATGAAAGCAGATTTACGAACCTACTATATGTTTAACAGAAATAATACTAGGTACTGGGCTTAAGAAATTCCGAGGTTGGTAGGGCGTGGGAATATTCAGGAAAGATTTGGGTTTAACTGCTGGCTTGGAGTACTTAGAGATCGAATAACAGGACCCATATTTTTTGATGGAACACTGACTGCCGAACGATATTTATTCTTTTTACAAAACCAGACAGCAGAATTTCTTGACTTACTTCCTCTTGCCTATTTACAAAATCTGTTTTTCTAACAATAATGGAATATTTAAACAACTTGCAGCTTCAAATACCCGTGAAGAGCTGCAAAATAAAGTTGTACGGGCTCTTAATGAAATAACGCCGGCTGAATTGCGTAGAGCCATACAAGCAACTGTACGCAGAGCCGAATTGTGTATAGAAAAAAATGGTGGACATTTTGAACAATATCTATAAATGTCAATTTATGGCTTAATTATATTGATTATTTTAAAGATACCTACTGTTACCTAGTTTAAGTTTAATTGTTCAAACTGAATTGATTTTTATTTATTTATAGGCCCGATATTTATGTTCATTTAAATAAAACTCTGAAAACCGAACTGATGTCGCATTCTATTGCAAATGTCCTTGTGGATGTAATTGTGTTTACCCCCACATACCTATGCTAAACTTAATTATTGTAACGTTCTTTGCGCTCACAATTATTAAATGTTTGATAGCTCAAGATTGCCTATAACTACACGAGTCTGTCTGACAGCTGATATTGTTTTATTACATTCAATGGCTACTATGATTTTTTCAATGTTATTAGGTTACCACGATTTACAAAGAAATGTGTCACTTGGTTGCATTGTATTTTGGCTGAATCTCAAATATTTCTGAGCGGATTTTCAAAGTTTTGGTATCATTAGATTCGTATGAAAATGAGGTATTTAAAAATATTGGTGAACGATTAAATTCCCATTTAAAAAACCGAGTTAGTGGGTAAAAATCACATTTAAACATTTTAAACGCCTCTAGAGAAATAAGTAATGCAATCATATTGCTCTTTTTATTTTTATAGTAACGTAGCACACAAACTAAAATATATTTTGGGCACCACAGCACTGTGGATTCAGAAATAGATTTTTTAATAAAATTTTTAATGTTTATCAAAAAGTGACCAAAATGGATGTATTGTATTCAAAATTTCCTCTAGATTCCAAAAATGTAAAAATATATAGGGTGTTCCATTTAAAAATCTAAAGTTGTGGGCATTTCCGGTCAAACCGGATGTGCACCAAACTTGATTTTTATTGTAAAGATGGAATTTTAGTCGTGTAATAAGGCCTCCAAATTTCAATTTTCTATTCCAAATATTTTAGGAAATATAGAGGCGAGCGCAATTCGTGACTCACCCGGTATATTTTTGTAAAAATATATAAATAAAATATTGTGAAAATTAATAGTAAAACATTAAGTTTTATTAAAATTCAGTGAAATAATAATCTCTATGACAACTTCGATTTTTTGGTGTGTTTAATAGTAGAAAAGTATTTTAAAAATTCATCAGTGCCCCGGTAAACGGAACATAAAAGAAAATGGTGTCAAATTTAAAAAATCGCCATTTTATTTAGTTACACTGCAGGCCGCGCATCGGTCATATCCCTGTGATGTTGTCAATAGAGTTCAGTAGTCAAATTTGACAGAAATATTTTTCAATTTCTATATCCCAACCTTAGTCAAGTTTTTTAAAGTTGTGAAACTTTTCTTTAATTTCAAAGCATCACCTCTACGTGTGTGCAAATTTAACTTTGCTCGTAAAATAAATATTTCCAACCCCTATATTTCACCTCACATTGTTTTTAGGGTTTGTCATTTTCTGAAAGTATTTCCTGTATGTCAAATTTGAAGACTTGAGCTCATTAGATAAAAAGTACTTCACATACCCGGATCGTTGATACAAATTTAATTATATACTAGTAATTAGTTCAAATAGTTGCTACGTCGCTCAAATTGCATAGAGACATTAAAAACCACGTGAAAGAGGAAAATAATTTGCGTTCAAACACTACCGTCCGGAAGTGTAATTTCTCTTGCACAGGCCGTATATCATATTTTATGGTAATAGAGTTTCTTTTTCAAAAAAAAAATAACAATGTTAATCTTCCACACAGCTCCTTACTTAACGCCAGTTTCATATTTTCCTCAGTGCTCCCTTGCCGTAAGCCGCAGACTTTGAATTACGATTTCATTTCAGATTTAAAATACAATCCTTAATCCCACGAGTTTTGAGAACCCATTATTTATCAGCAATCAGAAAAATACTCTCTACATGTTGGAAGTATTAAGTAGCTATTATAAAACTGAAGTTCGTAATAGAGTGTGCTCCCCTGAAATGAATATTCAAAATCCGCTTTTGTGGAGCTCCCTGACTCAGAAGATATGCATAATAAATAGGATACGGATTTACATATGCACATCAATATTCCCAAATAGGCTCTAAATTTACTTACGTATTATAACTTTCCTACTATGCGCGAGTTAATTTAAGCACTTGGAGTTAACTTTACGGATGCGGGAGATTTGCGACAGATCACGAGACACCTTAAGGGCTATCGACCCTTGACAGGCCATTAATAGTAAATGGGCATGACAGGAGTCAAAGTATTTGTACAATAATTTGAGAAATATTAATCCCTTCAAATTAGAAGAAAAATCACCGATTTTGGGAAATTTTTCCTACAGCTAACATATTTTTCATCAAGCGCATGAAAAAAAAAGGATTGTTTTTTAGATATAGATACATATATATGTTTTTTTGACCATTTTGGCGGTTTCTTGCGTTTTGCTGCAAAACTATGCATTTTTGAGAAAATATGACCTGATTTGATATTGTAGATCTAGCGATTCTCTACAATTTTTGTTCTCTTCAT
The DNA here is from genome assembly GCA_963583905.1 of Stenurella melanura. Lineage (NCBI taxonomy): Eukaryota > Metazoa > Arthropoda > Insecta > Coleoptera > Cerambycidae > Stenurella > Stenurella melanura. The sequence continues at coordinate 170,657,071 of OY757311.1, read as the reverse complement.
TTTTTTGAAATTCCGCGTAGTTACGCCGCTAGAGCGCGCTAAAGTATATGTAAATGTATACATTTTTTTGCTGTTTGATTTTAAGCCAAAACTATTCATTTTATAAAAAATATCAAGATATCAAAGTTGCAGATAAAAAAATTTTCGACGAATTTTGCTCTTTGTTTTTTTTTCAATGTCGCGCGGTTTTGCCGCTAAAGCGCGAAAAACATTTTTTCAATACTCTTTAGCGGAAAAAAAATATAGCGCATATATTTTTGATATACTGGCAAAACTATGCATTTTTTAGAGTACTCGTCAATTATATAAAAATTTGGAGAGCAAAAAATATAATTTTTTTTTGAAACCCATCGTTGATTTCTTACACAGCTGCGCATAGAATGGTGCATCTAATAGCGTGAACAACGCTCATTCAGCTGTAGTGGTCGTGATGGGCTTTTTTGTATATGTCATAATTATTGTCATCTATATTAGCTTAACCGGTAAAAAATATTGAGTAGAGGGAGGTGGAGGGGCACAATACTACAGCTGTTCACGATGCCTATATTTTTTTATCCGCTCAAGAGTATTGAAAACATGTTTTTCGCCCTCTAACGGCAAAACCACGCGACTTTGAAAAAAAAAACGGAGAACAAAATTTGTCGAAAATTGTTTTATCTACAACTTTGATATCTTGATATTTTTTTATAAAATGCATAGTTTTGGCTTAAAATCAAACACCAAAAAAATGTATACATTTATATAAACTTCAGCGCGCTCTAGCGGCGCAACTACGCGGAATTTCAAAAAAATGGAAAAAACAAAAATTGTACAGAATCGCTAGATCTGCAATATCAAATCAGGTCATATTTTCTCAAAAATGCATAGTTTTGCAGCAAAACGCAAGAAACCGCCAAAATGGTCAAAAAAACATACATATGTATCTATATCTAAAGAACAACCCTTTTTTTTCATGCGCTTGATGAAAAATATGTTAACACAACCCCAAGGCAACTTTCTATACGGGTGGCTTAGCTGTAGGAAAAATTTCCCTCGATTTTCCTAATTTGAAGGGACTATATTGTAATTTTTTTATAAGAATGTATGAACTTCTACAATGTGTTGTCAGTTGTTTTGTGATTATAGTTGGACTCTGTTTACTGTATACTACGCCTGGCAGCATCACGCCATATGCCATGTTTACCTGCCAGGTGCACAGTCCGAGCAAACCTCTTTCTGTTCTTCTTAGTGGTCAAATTTCATGTAAATCTGCAAAAGTTATGCAGCTGAGTGCTTTTCTGCTTATTTTACTTCCACATCCACGTAATGGATTGGAAGGACCTATAGTAATCGTAAAAAAATTTTCAAATATTTTTTTTCTTGAAGTAGGTTTAGAATGTCATGAAACTTCGAGATATTAAATTTAATGGAAAAAAACGGTTTAAAATATTTTTGAACATATTCGGTGAAGGGTTGGGGGGTAAATAGGGGGACATAAATAAAGTTGGCAAGAGTACAGAAACTTGAAATTTGGTGTATGTACTAGAAGCCAAGGCCTCTATTTTCCATCCCTCCACCAACCTCCCACTCCATTATTAAAGGGGTTTGTAAAATAAAATTGAGATATTCACTTGAAATTTGGTACATGCATGTATTATAATATTTTGAGATGATTCCGGGTTGGAGGTTAAATAGAGTGACATTAGATTGAGATGATTCCGTTGAAGGGGTGGAAGGTGATAGGTTGTGAGTAGGGAAAAATAAGTAGAGCAAGCTAGAAACTTCATTTTTAACGTATACAGTAGAAACCAAAGGCTCAAACTTTTCTATGACATCTGCCCCATATATTATTAAAATTCCATGATCAATAATTTCCAATACTAGCAAATATAGTCAAGATGTTTCCTTTAAAGTGACTTAGATGAAAAATCTGGATGTGCAGGTAGTGATTCCTTAGGCAGCGGTTTTATATATGCACACCGGTCAAATTAAGAAGTTCTCCATTAAAAAAATCGATTCAAAAGTATGTAACAAAAATTCATGTTTACTCATTTTACTCTGATTCTGAAAAAGCAACTACCTTAACTCTTGAAAAATTATGAAATGTATTTTTTATCAAACACAACTTGTAAAAAATGATGAAAAGAAAAATCCTTTATGAATATCTCTATGTGTTATACCATGCTAGAATCTATATTAAATAGACAACTTTTTCTGATATTTGGTAAACTTTCTGTAGTAATTTTTTTGTCAGGATCACTTAAAACTAAACTAAAATTTTTTGAGAACGAGAAGTGTTCACAACAACATTTTTGTGTCTAACAGAAGTCTTTTAAAAAATTCATTCATTGGAGAAATGCACCAAATAAATCTCCTTAAAAAGAAAACAACCAAACAACACATACTTTCTAAAATTAACAATTTTAGGGAAGCGCTACGCCATTTTCAGGTAAAATTAAAAATTGAAACAGCAATTATACCGGGTGCCCGAAAGGCCAGGTACACCTCCACCGTTTTCTTTGTTCTTTGTTTCAAAAATAAGAAATTAAAATTGTGGTACAGGATTTGTGGTATAAAAACAGATTTGGCTGACAAAGGCTGAATTATTATCTTTAGACTAGGTTTTTCAAAATCAAAATCGAGTCAGAAATGACCTTGAAAATGGAATTTTGCGTAATTACTTACACAAACACAAACCGTCCAAAGCTCTTTTTTTAAACACCCCTTACATGTTTTAGTTCTTTCAGTATACGTTTAAATTTACTTTCCAATGCAATGTTCAAATTTAAAATCGATCCATAAATAGATGTGAAACAACAGTTTGAAGTATAAGATGAACCACTGAGGATATTTTTATCAGTAATTAACAATAAGCATTTTAGGTCATTTCTGATCGACTTTGATTTTCAAAAAACCATTGTAAGGGTGGTACTTCCGGTTAAACCGGAACTTAATTTTTCGGTTCGGATTCGTCAAGAAATGCATTGTTATGTCAAGTATCCTGTACCCTGAGTATAAATTTTTATCTTGAGAAATAAAGAACAAAGTGGGCGTTTGGTATATGGATATTTTATTTGTAACCTTTCTTGCACCATACTTCGTTTGATCCCTGTATACAGGGCCGGATATAGGGGGGGTATGGGGGGTGTCACCCCCCCCCCCCAAGTTTGAAGCCATTTGGGCAAATCGTTTACCATTCGGCACTTTCAGCGTTCGGCAATTATATACATAAAATCATAAAAAAACTCAAAACAATAGAAACTCAATGTCATAAATAATTATTACTTGTCGGGCAACCCCTATCTTGTATCTTGTATTTGACTTAAAATCATCCTCTAAACATAGCAGCTCGCAACAGCGAGGCCAAATCTGCTTGTTCTAGCCTCTAGCATTGTCACGAGTATATGTGCATCTATAGTACCCTGTCATAATTGCTGGAAATGTAATAATATAATAAAGAGGAGAACATGCAGGACACTTCGATTCATCAAAAGTACAACACCGCGAGTTTCCGCGGAAATAAGTCGACACAATTGCAGTTTAGAACTTGTAGAGGCAGCAGTAAAGTTACTTCCAGATAACCATGTAGACTTAGAGGGCCTACAGGCTGAATTAGAAATATTTAGCGACCAATGTCGAGAACTTACATCTCTAGATAAAATTGTTAAAAAGGCTTATGAACTAAAGATCATTCTACCATTGTATTAGAAATTATGTACTTTCATTCAAAATGCCGGTGAGTGTGGCTTCAAATGAAAGGAGTTTCAGTAAACTAAAACTGATAAAAAATATTGTTAGAACAACAATGACCGATTCACGTTTAGACTCATTATTAATTTTATCATTAGAGAGGGATATTCTGGAACAAATACCTTTCAACATTTTAGTTGCACGATGGGCCGCTTTAAAAGAAAGAAGAGTTAAAGTTGCTTAAAAAAATTAAGTTGTATAATAATATATCCGTTTTATTTATAATTAATTTGTGGCAATATTGATTTATTATGTTTGTTGGGTGCGTTGCCACTGTAAGAACATGTAAAAATTTTGATGAAAAAAACCTCTGCGCCAAAAGGATCAGACAGAGAGGCTGGTTTTTAATAATACTAGCACAAAATGTCACACAAGTGAAAGTTTTGATAACGGAAAAAGAAATAGTTTTCGAAACGTTAACAGCCTTCGATTTAATTTACTTCATTATCATTTTATTATTTAACAATTTTCTTTCAGTTTATATATTTTTAGATGTGACTGGTGTGAGACATTTTGTACTAAAAATATTAAGAACCATCCACTCCCTGTCTGATCCTTTTGGCGCAGAGGTTTCTTTCATCAATATTTTTACATATTTTCACAGTGGTAAAATACCCAAAAAACATAAGGAATAACCGTTTTGTATCTTTCATATTTTGCATTTTACTTTCAAATACATGTTTTTTCTTCAATCAGATTTACATTTTTTTGTATCTCAAAAATTAAATGAACTTTATATACAAATAAAACAGAGAACCAGATGAGAAGAAGTCATTCGGCATTATAACCATTTCACACCCTCCCATAAAAATTGCTTAAAACCGGCTCTGTCTGTATAAGTAAGTTTGGTAGAAGAAAGGGACCTGAATAGCCGCAATTTATGATAGAACAGAAAATGCGTAATATCAAAAAATGCAAAAGGATTAAAACGCTCATTGCCCAACAACAAGGAACCAAACAAATGCACACGTGTTTAATCGAAATGAGTTTTCTTTACTTATTCAAAATAATTCTCATCGCAGTAGGCCTAGCCTGCAATTTCCACCTCCTTACTGTTACTTAATTTTGGCTTAAAGTGCTTTTGCTGCTCTATCATCAATATTAATGTATTTCTGAAATGAGCCCGTAGCCAAAACATATTCTGCAAACCAACCTTTCTAGTAACTTCTTTATTATTTAGTATTGTTTGTGGGTACGTAATAATAACGCGTAAAGAAATGTAAAGAGTGAATGTGCCATATTTCAAAATAACGATAAACAAGTTCTTGCACTCAAAATTGTTAATTAGGTGCTGAACCAGGTCTACTTTTCAAAACCGTCTTAATGTAATAAAGGGAGGCAATTATGTTACCGTATTAATTTATTTGCTACCTACATATAATCGGTGACTTTATAAAAGCTTTTAAAGAGCGTAGAAAAGCCTTACATAATTCTCTTTCTGCGATTTTCCCTTTTTAATTAAACAAACGGCCTCGTCTTAAAATACACTCAGATTTATATATTTTATCGCCTACCCAGATGAATTGTATTTTTATGTAACAAGTTAGATTTGAATGGAAATATATCTGTCCCATTTGTAGATTACGTGTTACCGTTTTATTGTATTCAAGTTGCAACTTAAAGGGGTATTAAACGTGCATGTTTCGTAGTACAAAATGTCGATTTTAAAATATATTTGAAATATCGTATACGTCCTGGTCCAAGGGACTTTTACAACTTTAATCCTGGAGAGGGTTGAACAATGGCGACAAACATGACGTTTAGCTGTTAATGTATTCTCATAGCCACTTGAGACATTAAATTATATTTATTTAATTTTGACATATAGTCGTGTCAAGACAGCCTGAAAAGCCGAAGAAGTTCTGAATTCTCATAGACATTACCGATTTTCCTAATTTTTTGGAGAGTGTTCAGAAACACTTATTAATCAAGTCTGACATGTATTTTGGACCTGCATTTAATTTTTGACAATTTTTTTTTTATAAAACCACCTACTTAGAGATTTTGTTCATTTCTGTTATTTATTTACATTAAAAATATCAATTCAACCTGAAATATCGGCCGTATTGGATCCATCATTTTGAATTTTTCAATTTTTACTTCAAAATCTAATTCTGTTGATTATTTTGAGAGATCCGTAATTTGTTTATTTTTTGTTAATAAAAATTAGCCAAAAATTAAATGCAGGTGCAAAATAATGTCAAAATTGATTAATAAGTGTTTCTGAAATCGGTAATGTCTATGAGAAATCAGGGCTATTTTGCTATCCTGACACGACTAATACTTCATCTCTGAAGATATGAAATTAACTGATTCAAAAATATGTGGGAAAATTTAATACAAATGTATCCTTGTTTAACAAGATAATAGCAGATTCCTTAAGTTTTCTTTTAGTTCCGTTACTTTTTTATCCCAAACTCTACACTGAGTCCCATTGGATCGTCTAATTGCTAATAATTTTAGATTTGTCAAATTCTCTCCTAGCATAATTTCTATATTTGTTAAGCCTTACGTTGAAATGTTTTCACAAAGGAAATACTATTGTTATGTATTACACCCTCTTGAAACTAGAGATTGATACGCCTATGCCTAATAGTGAGTGACTGGAAACTTGTAGAAAGAGATAGATTTTTCTAGAGTGTGATGGGAGAAGATCCTTGATTGATCTAGATGCAATTTCAGAGTATATAAGGCGCGATTACCGGCGCAGAGAGCAAAGTTTACTAAAGTGAAGTTTTAGGAAAGTGACGTTCGGTAACGAAAGTGAGGTTAAATATTAAGTAAACAAAGTGTAAAGGTTATTTTGAAGTATTGTATTGACAGTAAATTATTAAATAAAGTGTTAGTGGTTTGTCCCTTGTTAAAATTATTTAGAACCCACAGATTCATACAGGGTGTTTCCTAAAAGAGGTGGAAATACGTAACACCATGAGTAACATTTTTCAAATATTGAATAATATTTATCGGTGTAGTATTTATAAAATTACTGCTAAAGATGTAAATTCAGGTCGCAATTTTTTAAATTTCTATCTACTTTTAATGTTTGTCAACTAGCTACCAACAAAACTCTCGGAGTATTGGTTATTTAATAGAACAATTTTTATATACTATTTCCCGTTAGTAAAAATTCAGTCACTTGAAGAAATTACTTTAACTCCATCATATAAACATTTTACAGCATATTTCTTCAACTAATTTGTTGATTAGAATTGAAACTTAAGAATCGGGTCGTGTGTCATTATTTTCTGTAAAGACTGAGTTCGAACGTGTTATCTAATTTATTAATTAAAATTACTAAGAGATGTACTTCATTATTATTTTCTATTTATAGAGTTAGTTGATAACTCCTTTTCGTTAATCCGATTTTAAAAAAATACTTAAATGTTCCTTACTGTAAGGCTATACAGTGAGCACGTAAAAGATGGAATAAATTCATTAAAATAGTTACAAAACAAGTGACAAAAATTCGCTCAGACCCGCCGATTTTTAAATTCGTTTCTCAATCTGTTTATTTCAAAAAAGTGCTGCAAATATTTTTTTAAAGTTATGACGTCATCGCCATTTTTTTTAAATGGCTACCCCCATTTTTAAAAATGTCGTTTGGAAGATCACATTTTTCTGCATACAGTACGTGGAATTCTAGGGCGTATTGCATGACGAAATTATCGAGAAAAAAATCTTAACTACTTATAACAATGTAATAAAACAAAAATACAAGAATTTAAGAATACAGCAAAAAATAATTAGATTAAATGTTCAAATTGCGCGCCATTTCCTTCTTGACAATGTCCAATCGAAACTGAAATTCTCGCAAAACGTTAATAATTGTTTCGGGTCCAATTCCTCCAATTTCGTAAGTAATTCTATCTTTTAAGTCGTCAATATTGTTCGGTCTATTAAAATAAACTTTGGATTTAAGGTAACACCATAAAAAATTATCCAATGGGGTTAGGTCCGGAGATCTAGCTGGCCATTCTATTGATCCGCGTATACCAATCCATCTGCGTGGGAAAATTTCGTTTAAATAATTACGCACTATTACCTAATAATGTGGCGGTGCGCCATCCTGTTGAAACCATATGGAGTTTTCCGCTACATTAGGGTTCTCACCATTTGGATACAGTGCGACAAGTTCTGGAATTATGTTTTGTTGGAGCAGCTCCAAATATTCTTCGCCATCTAATGAACCTTGAATAAAAAATGCACAGAACAATTCCAACCCACACGTTAACTTTCTGTGGAAACTGAGTATGGGCCTCCACCCATTCAGTGTGGATGTTCACGTGACCAATTCGACAATTTTGCCTATTCACGGTGCCATTTAAACAGAAGGTGGCCTCGTCAGAAAAAAGTACTCGATTTAAGAAATGTGGATTGATATTACATCGTTCCATCATGGTTTCGCAAAAATCTACTCTGCGGTCGAAATCATCTTCGTTAAGCTCTTGACCTAAATTCACTTTATATGGGTGCCATTTATTCTTCTTCAAATATTTGAAAACAGTCGACTGTCTAATTGACTGTTCTGCTGCGACTTCGCGACTTGGTTTGTGAGGATTCTCTTCCATTGTCAGTAAAACATCTAATTGTTTATTTTCTGAAATTGTAGGACGACCTTTCGTGAAATTATTTTTTACAAGACCACAATCTCGGAACTTCTTTTCTATTTTGCTAACAGTTGATTATGTAATAGGTCGATTAGGGTATTTACCATTAAATAATTCACAAACCATAGTTTGTGTTCGGGACTTGTATCCATAGTCAACCATTAGCAAAATTTCAATTCGTTCTGTCTCACTTAAACGTTCCACTATCGGCACTTTCAATACGATATCACAAGTAAATACTAATGAATGGGCCTAGCCCGTTCAGCGTGGTGAGGCTAATATAATTTAGTGAACTGTATTTAGATATAATAAAAAAAAGAATGTGTCGGAAACTTACACAGTAGGTTTGATGGATTCTCCGTCGTCTATGTCGGCCCAGGCAATAGGAGGAACAAAGGAGGGCCAAAAGGAAAAGGAACAAATCTCCGACACACATAATTAACGTAACAGTTATTAAATTAATTCAAGAAAGGACAATTATAATTCACTTATCACTGATAAATAACTATAGTATTCTGCGGCATAAGTGACTATTGTCTTACTTACTATCATACTACTGTCTCTATGCGGGTCGCACTGGATCCACACGGCGTTAAAGAAACTAGCTAAAAAAAACCTCTTAATATTACCATAAAGAATTCAAAACATATATTTTTCTAGGTATAATACTACATGGCTCGTAACCAACTAATGTGTTAGAGCCAGGTCCGCGTTGCTAAGTAAATGAAAAAAAGCGTACACACAAAAAAAGTGTAAGTTGTAAAAAGGTTCCACGATAAGTAAGAATGTGTTCTATTAATGTTATATGTTTTTTTCTCGATAATTTCTTCATGAAATACTCCCAAGAATTTAACGTACTGTGTGCAAAAAAATGTGCTCTTTCAAATGACATTTTAAAAAATGGGGGTTGTTATTTAAAAAAAAATTACGATGGCGTCATAACTTTTAAAAATATTTGCAGCACTTTTTTTTAATAAACAGATTGAGAAACGCATTTAAAAATCAACGGGTCTGAGCGAATTTTTGTCACTTGTTTTGTAACTATTTTAATGAATCTATTCCAACCTTCACGTGCTCTGTGTATAGCAAATATCATAAAATATTTGTTATTTTTAATATAAGGCAAAACTTGGAGATACCGGATATAGGATTTAAACTTTCTAATAAAAGTTTGTCGTTTACCAAATAGAAAATCAATTTTTTGGAATATCCATAGGTAAAGATTAGCCAGTTGGAAAATAAAACTCTTAGGGGAAAAGAAGAAAAATAACCAAGCAGTAGCTATGCCCATATAATCACCGGCTCATCCGCCATAACTTTAAATCTGGATAAGGAAACATTGTATTAAAATAACATGAAAACTGAACTTAAACTAACTTGCCTTCAACTTTAAAATGTATTATTTAGTAGTTCGATGTCATGGTTTGGCCGGTAATATTTGCAAAAAATGTAGAAAACAATAATAAAAATGAATAATTCACATTTTTAAATATCCCTTGAGCTTTCAGTAACAGTTATAGTTTGTACGATGAATCTTTGCGTGTGCGTCATAAACAAGAACCGTATGAAGTAATCTGTTGAAGGATACTGCTTCTCTTCAGCAGTGACGTGCATCAAAAAAATGAGAAATTTGTTTTTACTCTCAGTCATCATCCGACAAATTAGAAGCCATATTTTTTTCGTAAATACTCATGAAATGACAATTAATTTTGTAGAATAATAACATGTATTATTTACCACTAAATATGGTTATAACAATGAAGCTTAAAAATGCATATTCATCAAAAACGCAAGAACGCCACTGTATCTAAAATGACAGATATTATAGCCGTTGACAGCACTTCACTACGACAACTGTTCATATCGACGTCTCTTTTTAATTCCTCTTGAATTTATCATTCGGCTGTCTTAGCATGCTCGAGCGGTTAGAAGACATACGTAACTAAATATTTGCTCGTCTCCATGCGTTCAGCAACCGCACATATGTCCTACCTAATTTCATACTCGCGCAAACATTCATCGTACAGACTATATATAGTTTTTTAAGTATATGTGCTCATTTTCTGTTATTTCCGAGCGAGTCTATGACTATTAGTCTATCATCATTTGTAATTTTAAACTCTTTGTGCCGATCACATAATAGTCTAGACATTATAGTGTTTATAACATCTTACCCTGACGGATGATGAGAAGATTCTGCGTTGAGTTATCGATTCACGTGTGTTGGTTTCCCATATCATACCATATTCTCCTTCTTAAACATGAGTACGTATAAAAAAGACAATTCAATTCGTCTTTCTATTTTATTTTCATATATAAACCTAAATCGCAGGAAAACATTAAAACCAATCTTCCAGAAACATGACCGCGAGTCCCAAGCTTTAAATTGTCGACTATGGTTTTCTTGGTTGTCGTTGAAAATCATATAAATGCATACAGAGGTTGAATTTTCAGAAAAATGGTCCAATTCATTTATTTAATAGGATATTCAGAAAATAACATATCACAGTACATTAAGTAGCTGATATAGAAATTATGCAATTTCAAGATATTTTACTTCTACAGTGTCACCCACTATTATTTTTTTTTTCAATATCAAAAATGGACAAATTTGATTAGCGATTTTTTTTTTTAAATCTAACCATATCACTGGATTCAGAAAAATCTTAAATTGGTAAATCCAAGATTTCGTGAAAAAGTATTAAATAACGACAGATTTATGACAAAATTAATGTAGGTAACATTTTATAATAATTTTTACATGATTTTTTCTAAAAATCAAAGTACCCCATGAAAAATACGCAATAGAAAGATAAATTAAGTGGATAATTTTAATAAATATTGTCTTTTTTGAGTAATCACAAATAATAATAGGGTGCCATGGAAAACAAATTTTAAAGTCAGACGTCAAATCTTTAAAATACTCATAAACTCAGAGTATATTGTTACTGAAATTATAAAATTGATTATTTGTTTGAAGTTAATATTATGAATACTCTAAATGTAGTAGAAAAAAATAAACTTGTGCTCCTTAGAGGAAATACTGAACTTTGGGAGAGGTATGAGATATTTAATAATAGGCACCCGAATAGGCCCAATATTACTAAAGGAACCATTTCTAAAATAAACAAAAATTTTAATGAGTGTGGCGCTGTGACAAGGCGTATTATAAGAGCGGATAATGTACAAAGAAGATCTAGGTACGAGCAGACCGTTTTAAATTATTTTAGCAACAATCCAAACGCCAGTGTAAGAGTAGCTAGCTTAGATTTGAATCTACCTACAGAAAATATTCGCCGATGCCTTAAAAATAATAAGGTAAAACCATTCAAATCCAAGTTTTTACATACGTTGGAACCTGGTGATGATGAAACACGGATGGAATTTTGCTTGTGGGCTCAAGGAGAGTATCTTAATAACATACATTTTTTACTACTTTGTTCAGCGATGAGGCAACTTTTACCACAAATGGGGTAGTATGTCACAAAATTGTGGGTTCTGGGCTACAGAAAACCCAGAGTGGATCATCAGTTACAAAAGACAATATTCCCAAAAAGTTAATGTTTGGTGTGGGGTACTCAATGAAACAATCATTGGCCCTTTAATTTTTTATGGTAATATGAATAGCATGCAGTTTTTACAGTTCCTAAGAAACGAATTTTGGAATATGCTACATGAACTTTCAATACAAGAAAGAATAAATCTACACTTTCAATTATATGGTAGCCCTATCCACAATGGCAGAGTGGTTACCAGATGGCTTATTGCTAACTTTCCTAATCGATGGATAGGTCGAGGTAGCCCGTTAATTGGATGGCCACCCCGATCCCCGGACTTAACACCTATGGACTTCTTTTTAGGGATTTAATAAAATCTAAAGTTTACAGGTCACGCCCGAGTAATAGAGACGATTTGTGTACAAGAATAAGACAAGCTTGTGCAGAAGTTACCCGCCAACAGTTACAGAATGTCCTAAAGAATATTTAAAAATTATTCGACAAGTGCATCGAAATAATCGGCGGCCTTGTAGAGGCTACAAAAATTTAAAATGAATTGTATTATCGTGTTTTAGTTTTAGTGTAATGTTGTGATTTGTTGCTATTTTGTTTATTAAATACCTAATTATTATTACTTTCAATTGTTCATACATGTTTTTAAGTCAAATATGATTAAGTTTGTTTAAAAGACAATATTTATTTAAATTATCCACTTAATTTATCTTTCTATTGTTTATTTTTCATGGGCTACTTCGATTTTTAGAGAAAATCATGAAAAACTTATTATAAAATATTACCTACATTAATTTTGTCATAAATCTGTCATTATTTAATACTCTTTCACGAAATTTTAGATTTACCCATTTGAGCTGTTTCTGAATCCAGTGGAATAATTAGATTTTATGTATAAAAAAAACGCTAATCAAATTTGTCCATTTTTGATATTGAAAAAAAATCATAGTAGGTCTTGAAAATTGAAATTTACTTATCTCTAAATTTATGTCATAAAGTAGCTTTCGATGGCCCATCTTTTAAAAAAAGCCCCATTAAAATCAGAAAATAGACACATTTTTTACATTAAAATCAGATAATAGACACATTTTTACAGGGGTGTTTCCATTCAAAATGGGTCACATTGTATATAGTACAAATTCAAGTGCAATTTTCATCTTCCAAAAGTTCGTCCCTACGACAATATGAAGGACTTTCTATTGAAAAATATTATGGTATCATCTAAATATTCCTCCACATAGTCACGATTTAGTTAAATGAGCTTGAGTTTTTGATTGAATGCAAGCATCATTATTATTAAAAAAGTGTTTATTGACATACATGCATAATTATCTATGTAGACCTATTAAATTAGACGCAATCTAATTTAAGAAATTTAAAAATTAATCTAAGGTTAGTTAAACAGAGAGTACTCTTTGACATGCTAAATACATGTTACGAGTTGTAGTGAAGAGCACAGTTTAGATTTCGAGAATTATAAACTGTTACTTTTTGGTGGATAATCGTAAGTACATTTTTAAATTAGATCTTCCCAAAGCGAATGTGTTTAACTTGTCTCTACACATGGAGTTATACTATTTGTGACTTGGTAGTCACTTCTTTTTAATTGCAAATTAAATCAGTTATTTTTCTTCAATAATTTAGATTTATCTAACGAAAAGAAACAAAATTTCTCGGCTATGTTCTCACTTATTACTTCGAAACTAGACTAAAATAATACAAAAAGTATTTAATGGGACACATCACAGTAATTACAACATCAGTTTGTACTTGAAATATATAAGTATGTACTGTATCACTTAGGCAAAGGTAAATTCATTTGAAGAGAAATAAAATCTCGGGAGTAATATTCAACCCCTTAAAAGCATTCATAAACATTCATTAACACATTCACGAAACCTCAAGATTTTACTGTTAATCCAGACTTCCTGACACACATATTGTTGTGTTGTTTAAGTTATATACTGTGGTCATTTTGTATGTGTCCACTTTACCTCAAATGAAGAATAATTGCTGACCACAGCGTGTTTTAATACCGAGCAGGGAGACATGAAAAACAAATGTGTTACACGAAGAATAGCAGACGAATTAAGCGTTTAGTTTGACGGCTCGCTGCTTGTTTATTGGGCTCTTTTATCAATTAATGAGTGTGGTAAGAACGTGATACTTTAAATTTAATTAAAAAATCAATACATTAGTCGGAGAGCCAGGGTTCCCCATAAATGTGTAGATTATTCCATAGCAAATAATGTTAAGAATAACTGACCGCAGTAAGTTTTTGTTTAAGACAGCTAGTACCGATGCTGTCTTAAACAAAAACTTTTAATTCCTATTGTATTGCCTAGTATCTAAACAAGTTCATGCAATTTTTATCCAAATCAGTTAACATTCAGTCCGACATCTTGACCCTGAAATGGATAATTTTTCGAATTCTAACATTCCTCAAACCGACATTAATTACTTCCACATCCACGTAGTGGATTGGAAGTATAGTAATCGCAAAAAAAATTTCAAAAATTTTTATTCGTGAAATAGGTTTAGAATGTCATGAAACGTCGAGATTTTAAATTTGAGCGAAAAAAATTTTCTGTCTGTCGGTCTGTCTGTCTGTAACTTTTTTTTGTCCGCACGCTTTCTCCGGAACGGTTTAAGATATTGACCTGAAATTTTGTACACGTATATATTATAATGAGATCTGGAACTGGATTGTTTTTTGAGGAAATCCGGTGAAGGGTTGGGGGTTAAATAGGGGTAAATAGGGGGAAATAAGTAAAGCAAGCTTGTAAGAGTACAGAAACTTAAAATTCGGTGTATGTACTAGAAGTTAAGGCCTCAGATTTTTTTATAATATTTTTCAACTCCCCCACCACCCCTACCCCATTAATGGGGTTGACAAAATAAAGTTGAGATATTCATTTGAAATTTCGTACACGTATGTATTATAACGACGTCTGGAATTAGTTTATATTTTGAGATGATTCCGTTGAAGGGTTGGGGGTTAATTTGGGGTAAATAGAGGAATATAAGTAAAACGTTGGTAAGACTACAGAAACTTGAAATTCGGTGTATGTACTAGAAGCCACAGCGTCAGATTTTTTAATAATATTTTTCAATTCCCACCACCCCTACTCCAATATGAAAAGGGTTGATAAAATAAAATTGAGATATTCATTTGAAATTTGGTACACGTATGTATTATAACGACGTCTGAAACTAGATCATAATTTGAGATAATTCCGTTGAAGGGTTGGGGGTTAAATAGGGGCAAATAGGGGAAAATAAGTAAAGCAAGCTGGTAAGACTACAGAAATTTGGGATTCGGTGTATATACTAGAAACCAAGGCCTCAGATTTCTTTCTAATATTTTTCAAACTCTACCATCTCCGCTTCATTATTAATGGGATTGATAACATCAAATTGAGATATTCACTTGAAAGTTAGTACACGTATGTATTGTAGTGACATCTGATTGACATGACTCCATTGTGGTGGTAGGTTGTAAATAGTGGAAAATAAGTACGGTAAACTAGAAACTTCATTTTTAACGTATATGGTAGAAACCAACTCCTCAAACTTTTCTATGACATCTACCCCAAATATTATTAAAATTCTATGACCAATAATTTCCACATACTAGAGTGCAAATATAGTCAAGCTGTTTCCTTTAAAGTGACTTGGACGAATAATCTGGATGTGGAAGTAGTGATTCCTTAGGCAGCGGTTTTTTTTTTAATAAAAATGTGACAGATGTCATTAATATTTGGCATATAATTAACATAATTAGCATTGGACATATCTATTATAGTTTTATTGAAAAATATACATGGTCGTCCTAAGAAATAATTCATCTATGGTGGAAAGAGCCGTGCACAAATCTTATGGAAATTAGTTCCCTTTGATGACAGGACTTAATTCGGCCAGAACATAGTTTTATGAATAATTCCATAATTATTATTTATTTTGGTTTGTTAATAATGAATATTATAATTAATCAGGATAAATTGTATGTAACTTTCGAAATGGGACTGATTTTGGCAGACAAAGCCCAGCAGGCAAACTGATTAAAACGGAAAAATTGATTTGCTCGGTTTGTGCTGCGTTTAAGGAGTAAAAACAGATACTCGGGGGGTTTACCAGGTCGCTCAATTCAAAAATGTGATCAGCAAAATGAAAATCTAAGATGGCGACCGCAAAATCACGTTACCTTGAGATAGGAAAATGGGAAACGGTAAATTATCATAAATCTGAATTCAGACCCGTTATTAGCGGTTTTTAAGGTCATACATAGGGTGTAGTCAGTTTCATGTCATTAAAAGAAACTGGTAATGGGGACCGACTGGATAAACAAAAAACCTTTATGACTTTTCCCTCTAGGGGCACTTTGAAAAACACTGATTTAGGTTAACATATTTAATATTATGGTAGACAACTATTGAGAACCACTGCTTTTCTTGGTCGATGGACTTGTACTTCCCAATTATACAACTTTTAAATTGTCATAAAAAAGTGCTGGCCGGCACACGCGGTGTTAAAGGATCATCGACCGCCATTGATGTACCGCCTCAACTGAATTGGGGCAAGTATAAAGAGGTAAATAATTCGTTCTCTCATCGTGCACAATTGTAAGCAAATAATGGCCATTGAGGTTTAAACAGAGCATTTCTTTACATGTGTGTTTTTTAATTTGGAACAAAATATTGGATTGTTTATAATTTAGAAAATTTAAATGTGGTTTATTAACATTTGTAACATAAATGAGTCTCCTGGGTTAAAAGCTTACTACCTACCTAAATGATTCAAAATCTCTGCATCTGTACCAATACACAGTTCGGTACGTCGAATTAAGTACATACGCACTTCGTTCAACACTAAACACTAAACTATCAACTAACGTTGTCAATAAAGAAAAATAAAATAAAAACTTGGTACAAAAGCCAAAAAGGAATACAAAAAGAACGAGCAAGTAAGTTGTGTCTGTACGTAATCAAGAATTTGACAACTTGAACGGTAAGTCGATAAAATAAATCTTAACTATAAATACACAATGATGCGAAATTCAAAAATAACAAAAAGAACGGACGGCGGGGGTTGGACGTGTGTACATAACGAAACACCGACAGTAACTAAAATATTGCACAAGGGAGAGTTAGAGTATAGTTTTCTTCAGATCAGATCTAGATTTAAACCTACCTCAATAATCCAACAGTTCTCAAAAAATTTTATTGAAAATTTTTGTTTATTTTTTTTCTCCAGAACTATGAGCTTTAGACCCCATGTTATATAAAGTTTTTTTGTTTGTCTTATCGTTTCCTACCACCAGTTTTTTTATGACAATGAAACTAATTACACTCTGTATATGAAGTCAGAAAAGTGGAAATCCAATATGGCGTCCGAAAAATCACGATATCTTGGATCTAGCCAATCAGAAGTTTGTTTTTGTGTTGTTACCAAGGCAACCCAAAAAATTTCCGGAAATTTTCAACCTCCAGGGTACCCTGAACGAAATTAATAAGTGGATTTTTTTCTGTCAAATTATTGACATATAAACATATTTGACATTTGCTATTACATAAAAATGGAATTTTATTTTTCAAATCAAACGAGATAATTGTAAAAAACATCATTGAGCTTTGTGAAACAACATTTTATTTCATGTTTAATACCTAATTATGATAGTGAATAACTTCTCATTTTGATTTTCCTCCATATTACACTTCTCACCGGGTATGATAAGTATTTCAACTTTGGATGGCTTTTTTAACTTCACAAAGTTCTTCGCAATATGCACATATTTTATATTATGTTCTTTTTCCATATTCTATAATCTTATTCTTTTAACACCTCGCAAATAACTTTAACAATAAGACATATTGAGCTTAAATTGGTTAAATTGTCAATGAAATAATGATAAATAACTAATGACGTTTCAAAGCCATCTTCGTCAAGTTATACTGTGCTGAAACTTAGCTATGCCATGTGTATAAAACATGAAAATATATAAAGAAAACAATGTTCCACCTAGTATTTTAGTGAATAATACACAAATAGAGTTGTCCTAAACAATTTTCAGTAATTTCTTAAAACTGAAATGGGTGGAAGAGATATATTTATCTATTATATTGTATTCCATGTTCCAATAACTCTTATAATTTTAACTTTTGTCACAACAACACTACTTACTAATTCCGATGCGTTTCTGTCACTGTGTCAACAAGACCCATTCATGGTCTACTAATCTTATAACTTGTTGTGTCTTAGAATAATCTTAATAATGTCAATTGAAATTAGAGTTTATTTAATTTATTTTCGTGAGACATTTTCTTACCGAATCCCCCGCGTGCTTGAATTAATTGCAGGAAATTTTTCTCATACATGAATTTTTTAAGAAAATTCATGTACTCGAAAAATTTCTGGCAATAATTCAAGCACTTGGGAGATTACAAGTGATAATTTAAGAATTTTCGGAAAGTTATTGTTACTAATGCACTAATTAATAAGTTTGGTATAAGGAATGAGAATGATATACAGGGTGTTTCAGTTAAAAGTCCCCAGGCCATTATCTCTAAAATTAATAAAGATATTTCATTTTTGTAAATGGCAGATGATTGATACCAAAGAAAGGTTTAAATAACGGTGATTACAATTTTTCCTCAACAGCACACAGAGATGGCGCTGCGATGCAAAACTATTTTTTGATGGCTGGAGCCTTGAAACATAAGTCATGTGATTAAACAATAATTTGTGCATAATTTTGATGGTATAGAGAATTTACAAAAAACAAGCCGTTTTGGAGTTACATGAGTTTCTTTCATTAATGCCAGTACACGTGAATTTTGATAAATCCCTATAATTTATTTATTATTTATTATAGAATATTGGTTACCAAACACTTTTTTCAAGATAAGGAAAGTGATATAATACACTATCATAAAATTATGTTTACCACTTCCGACCAAACCGGAACTAACATGATGAACCAATATCCATATGTTTCTACATATTACATTTTTTTTTCTAATAACGCTTCTAATAAAACGGCTCCCAAAACTTAAAGTAAGTAAGACAACAAAGAAAATACACACTAATTTAGAATGGTAATGAAAAATCTACTTAAGAGATATTAGTAGGCTTTGATTTAATTTTAAGTTTGACAGTTATTAAACAAAGTTTGTAGTTGGTGCATTTCAATCATAGTTTCAAACAGAAATAGTGTACTTAGAAACAATTCAAAGCAAATTAATCCAAATAAGGCAATAAAAAAAAAAAAATTTAAAAAATGGTTAGATACACCAATGAAGATAAGTTAAATATGATTTTAATATACGGTGAATGCAAAAGAAATTCCCGACAAGCAAAACGATTGTTTTGTTTACGATTTCCAAATAGACCTACACCCGATAAAAAACATTTATCATGCTGTTTAAAAATTTAAGAAACAGGGGTAGTTTTAAGAAAACTATTCGTAACAGAAATAGGCCAGTTAGAAACGATGGTGTTAAATAGTGTTGTCAACAATCCTCAATGTTCTCTCCGGAAATTGGCATCGGAAACTAATCTGTCGATATCTTCGTGCCATAGAATATTAAAATCAAATAAATACCATCCATACAAATTAAAATTGATCCATCATTTAAGGCCTGGTGATTATGAACGAAGATTACATTTTCTAGCTGAATTTTCAGTTCCTTCTGAAGAATGCCCAAATTTTTTTAAAAATGTGCTCTGGAGCGATGAAAGCCGTTTTCACAACAACGGAGTTGTGAGTAAGCATAACTGCCGATACTGGTCACAAAATAATCCTAGATGGATGAGAATGACCCGAAATCAGGTAACTTTTGGAGTTAACGTGTGGTGTGGAATATTAAATTCATATATTATTGGACCATATCTATTCCATGGGACTTTAAATGGAAGAAAATATGAGATATTTTTGAGAAATGTATTGCCAGGATTATTAGAGACTATCCCTCATAACCAAGAGAATATTTGATTTCACCAAGATGGTGCACCACCCCATAACTCAGTACTAGTCAAAGATTGTCTTAATGAAATGTACCCTCAGAGATGGATTGGTACTAATGGAGTAGTCAGATGGCCAGCACGATCACCAGACTTGACTCCATTAGATTTTTACCTTTGGGGGTATTTAAAAAGTGTAGTGTACATTGAACCCATTGAGGATATGGCCGATTTGTATAATAAAATATATGCAAGTGTTGCTGCTATAAATAGACATACGTTACAAAAAGTTTGCAATGAAGAGTTACTGAAACGGTACAATATGTGTATTCATGAAGAAGGGAGAAATTTTGAACATTTAATATAATAAGTACCTAGTAATAAGAAAGAAATTAGTTTAATTTCATTTTTAATAATATTTCGATAGTTTTTAAATGTTTGTTTATAAAACTTTTGTTTGCGTTCTTTACTGAATTGTTAATATAAATTTAGCCCATTCTAAATTAGCGTGTATTTTCTTTGTTGTCTTACTTACTTTAAGTTTTGGGAGCCGTTTTATTAGAAGCGTTATTAGAAAAAAAAAATGTAATATGTAGGAACATATGGATATTGGTTCATCATGTTAGTTCCGGTTTGGCCGGAAGTGGTAAACATGATTTTATGATAATGTATTATATCACTTTCCTTATCTTGAAAAAAAGTGTTTGGTAACCAATATTCTATAATAAATAATAAATAAATTATAGGGATTTATCAAAATTCACGTGTACTGGCATTAATGAAAAAAACTCATGTAACTCCAAACCGGCTTGTTTTTTGTAAATTCTCTATATCATCAAAATTATTCACAAATTATTGTTTAATCACATGACTTATGTTTCAAGGTTCCAGCCATCAAAAAATAGCTTTGCATCGCAGCGCCATCTCTGTGTGCTGTTGAGGAAAAATTCTAATCACCGTTATTTAAACCTTTCTTTGGTATCAATCATCTGCCATTTACAAAAATAAAATATCTTTATTAGTTCTAGAGATAATAGCCTGGGGACTTTTAAGTGAAACACCCTGTATATATAACATAGTTTAACACCTTTATGTTATTTTCATAAGCATATTTAATCTTAGTTTTTTGAGGTTTTCGATAACATCTAGAATATCATTGAAAATTAAATTCACCATCTAAATGCCTAAGAGTGGAATTATTTAAATAATTTTCAAAGTTATTATTAGTCGGTGGTAACGGATTTATTAAATTTTGAGCAATGTTTGCAAAATAATTGTTAAATTCATTTGGACAAATGATGAGTGTTTACGTGGCTCATTCTTATTTGTCTTGATCAGATTCCACATGGCTTTTGGTTTGTTTTTGTTTCGATAAATTTAATTATCGTTTGCATTTTTCTTTGCCTTTTCTAATTCGACTTTATATTGACGTTTTCTAATATTAATCAATACTTTCAACTCTTTAGGAGGATTGGATTTATAAATGTCTTGAAGAAAATGGAGTAACTCTCACATTTGTCGAAGATTATCGGTATTTAGATTTTCTTTTCTATCATTGGCTAGCATCTTGGATTGAACGAGAAAACATAAATCTAGAGTAGATGTGATTATACCCAAAAATATTGCAATTTTGACATCAACGTCTAAAGATAAATCGTCGACAAATCCCCCGTCAACCTGTTGCAAATGAGTATTTAAATTAACTAATCTTGTATCGGTAATAAGTCTGTGTGTAATCTTCTTTGTAACTCGTGAAGGTTTGCAATTTTTTATGTTTAAACTTAAGCCAACGTGATCAGACAATTTCGGATCAATTGTGCTCGTTATGCAGTTATCGAGGAAAAAATGTATAAATATCTAAGCAATTTCGTAAACGAGTTGGCGAATTAGTACACGCAACAAAACTAAACGATCTAAATAAATTAATAAGCATGTGTGTATGTTTGCCTGGATTCTGCAAATGGAGATTAAAATCACCAGTAAATATTAGGTACTTATTTTTACGTGAGACAAAATCCAAAGCATCAGAAATTCTCTGCAAAAATATGTCGAAATCACCTGATGGGGATCTGTACGTAGTGACTATTATAGAATCGGCACAAGTAGTACCGGCTAATTCACAATGCAGATCAATAGAAAGTATAATATCCAATATGTGAAATAAAATCATTAAATCAGGAATATACCGACTTTTCGTCTATTCATAATTTATTAAAAGACATATCGTCCTGTCTGTATTAATATTTGCCAACGTAAACATATCAATCATGAGTTGTAATGCTAATAATTACATTTATCGAAATCAAATCTATTCATGGTCCTGGATAAACAGGTCGATACTGTTTTGACGCGGCTTTAACCGTTCCTTATGCGTATTTTTAAATTATCATATTTTTACGTGGAGCTTTTCGAATTGCTCGCCTTATCCAGGGTGGTCCTTAATGATCTGCTAAAATTTCAGGGTGTGATTCCTTAGGTCATTTTATGACGAAATATTCATACGAACACAACGGTTTAAATTTTTTGCTACAGGGTGTTGACATTTTTTTTTAAGAAGAAGAATTTATTTTCCAAACAAAATAAAAATTAGAAAATATCACTGAAGTCAAAGACTAGTACGTGGCTGCTGTGTAGCTTCAATTTATTTTTAACTCAATTTAATGTAATGCGAAAAGATTACAATTTATATTTGTGAATATAACAATTTAGGGTAACATTTTATATCTATAACTAAAAGATGAGAACTAGAAATAAATTATTAAAAAATATATTTTGAATAAGTAGTTAAGTACATCTAAATCTATTTATATTTAAACGCTAGCAATTTTTTAGATCAATAATATTATGAATAATATGTCTTTCGGTAGTTTTAACCCACTTTTTGCACGTTTTTTAAATACATTTGGATTTAAAATTTTCGGATTTCGTAAGGCAGATTTGAATAAATACGTGGTGCAATGAAATAGTATACTCTTTGGCCGATTGTTTTATCGAATTTACATGTCTGTGTTTTCTTACCTTTTTATAACGAGATGGTGCTCAATGAATTTGAGTTGTTGCTTCTTTTTATGCTGGTGACATAACGTTTTAAAAGCATACAGTTGTCTAATATCTAAGACATCACATTCTTCAAACAATAAATCACTTGGATAACGTTGGTTTCTGTAGCTCATAATTTTAAGGAATATATTTTGTATTACTAAATGTTTTAGGTTACTTTGGTATAGACCATTCCAACCTGCAATACCATATTGCATGTGTGTTTCTACTAGAGAATAATAAATCAATTTAATATGACGCTTGTTCAAAATTTGCTTGAGTTTTTTAAATTTAAAGAGAATAAATCTTATTTTCTTAATGAGATACTCGACGTGAAACTTCCATTTCAAGTATCTTTCAATTTCTATGCCAAGATATTTTATATGCTCTACGCTGCAAATTATAAGTTCATCTTGTGGAGTTTGAATTTTTAATGAATTGAATGGTAGCAGTTTATATAAAATCACATATTTTAGTTAGAGAAATCATTTTATCGCTCCACCAGTGGCTTCCCTACGAACATGTCCTCTTATATTTTTTACCATAAAAGTGGTACGCCACTGACATTTTTCCATGTGGATATTTTTCCTAATTAGCCTCATAAATTTTACATGAAAACGCACGTTTATAATTTTTTTATTAGTCGACGTAGCTACCACCCACATTCACACACATTTCGATCCTTCGCCTGAAGTCCTTAAAACTTTTTCGAATATGATCTAACGGTATGGAGTTTACAGCATTTGTAATTCTCTGCTTCAATACTGCTACATCGTTAGGAAGTGGTTCAGCGTAAACCAACTGCTTGAGGTGATCCCATAAAAAGAAATCCAATATTGACAGGTCTAGGGATCCCGCCGGCCACTTGATCGGTCCATTCCTGGGAATCCAATTTTCTCCACAATTAAAATTCAACCGCCGATTAACCATTTCTGTGGGGTGGCCAAGGCAACCATCATGTTGAAAATGAACTAAAGGCATATCTCTTAAAATATTTAAATGTTCTTCAGACAATCTTTCAAGAATCTGTAAGTAAGTTTAACCTTCCCTCAATGAAATAAGGTCCAATAACTCCAACGTGATAAGAAACGGCACACCACACATTCACTTTTTTATAATATTGTCTTCTACAATGAATTCTAAAATTTGTATTTTCAGAAGCTCAAAACTGACAATTCTGAGATGAAACAACACCATTGGTTGTGAATGTGGATTCATCTGAGAAAATTATGAAATGATGAAAAAATCTCTCTTCCATGATTTTTTCTCCAATGGTCAAACAAAAATTACGGCCGTCATCTCCCTCTTCATGCGTATGTTTATAATTTGCTTTATATGCCCTAATTTTCTTTGCCTTGTAAATTCTTTGGAGTACAGACTTGCTAATATTAATAAGAGGTGACCTCTCTCTTAGTGGCATCCTAGGATTTTCTATAACAGAGACATGAGCCCCAACATTGTCTTCATCATATGCTTTTATTTTTCTTTTCATGGTAAGAACACTACCAGTAGCCAGAAACTTTTTAATTATTCTCATAGCCTGAGTACGTGACAAAGCAGTGTTTGGAAATATCAAATTAAATTGATTTACCACTTCTCTTAGCGAGTTTTCACCGCCAATTCCGTAGCATTGCACAATACAAATTTTTTCACGCACTGTGAGTACCATTTTCACTTAATTTTTTATGCTTGGTTCGTTAATTTGAAACAGAAATTAAGAATAATATTGACTGCGCTTGGCAGATATGTCCATAATAATAAATGTGTATCCACTGCTTTTCTCATAGCCTACTTTTAGCTTCTACATAACCTTAAATATTAATTCACAAAAAATAATTTCTATGCAGTTTTAATTGAATGGTTCAAAATAAAATACTAATTTATTGAAAAATATAGCAAGTTTTAAAAAAATAATTTTATATTCCTGAAATTTGGTATAGAGGTATAAAATTGCGTTCTAAATAACTTTTCTTAGTGGAATTTTTTTCATATTTTGAAAAATAAAGGTACTTTATTAGTGGTGATTTTTACAAATTTGCTTATAAAACACCCTGTAGAACACCAAATCAAGTCATTTTTTGTATACTTTAGCTTTACAATAAGCAGGACTCAATCCCCAAATACCATTCCAGAATTCCAAAATTTTTGGTCCATTACACCTCTTGTTACATCTATCCTGGAACACACTGTATATATTGAGCAGAAAAGAATTGAAATACAGGTGACATAATCAGTGATATAGAGATGCATTGAATGCTGGAGTGAAAAAAATCGAGTTGGATACCCGTTTGTCTTCTCTCTCAGAATTAAAAACCCCAAAGAGCATCTTTCCAGTCCTAAAAGTTTTTCGAAGCCCTTTTGTGGGTTTGGAGGGTAGTTTTCGCCCCTTGCAGGGTACGGTCAAAGCAATTAAAGGATATTTTCGTTAATGCGCTACGACCAGTCTGCAGTAAAAACAAGGAACACATGCTTTCCCAGATCTCCCTTCACCCCTGTGTTCCTCATCCAGCATGGGGTAGTATATATCCTTCTGGAGGCTTGGTCTCGGAGCGGCATTCACCCTCTACCATATTTCCTTTGCATTCTCAAGAGCTTGTACGCCAGAAGCTTTTATGACGCAGTCCTATGTCCAGAAGGGTATAAAAGGGGTACAGAGGTTGTATCAATCCCTTCGGGAGAATTGTTATACCCTCGCTGCAGCCCTGGATATTAAAAAAGAAGAGTACGAAGGATAAAAGGTCCCCATTCATTCCTTAATGATAGATACTTATATTCTTAAATTTACCGTATTGAAGGGATGTTTTTGTCTCTACACAATAATTGAAGAGTATAGGAATTTTTTTTGACTTTGGATTCGGATATAGTGTCAAAGAATATATAAGAATACTAAGGTGAGTCATCCAGATCAATTTTCCTTTTTATTTTTGGGGCTGTGTAATGGTTGGTTACAGTTAATAGCAACTTTACGCTGACATCTAGTGTTTCTGTCCCGGGAATCCCGGGACGGGATTTCCCGGGAATTATGTCACTTTTTATCGTTCCCGTTCCCGGGAAATAACAGTCGGGATTTCCCGGACCCGTGGAAATAAAAATAAGTTTTAAAAATATTAAATTTGGTGCTCCGAAATTTTAGAGAGCTTTCGAGTCGGACGGCATTTATGTTTTATTTGGTTATTGTATTATTTCCTGTAGGTAGTGTTGTTGTGTCTTTTTAATTATAAATAAAACAAAACGAAACTGACGGATTTATTTTTTGACCAAAGAAAGAAAAGAAAAAAAACATTAAAAAAAATCGGTAAAGGTATTTACACAGAACTTCCCTCGTTATTTGTGAATGACGGTCACTCTAAAAAATTATTAATTATGAAATGACATTGGGAATAATAATCGGAATATATTTATTGCTATTATTACAAAGAAAACCTGATAACTTTTGGTCAAAAAAATATACAGAGTGCTCACCCAGCAGCAAAAGTTCAATACTAAATAACAAGTGCCAAATATGGAAGGCTTGCGCAAATACCTTTACAAATGTCCAACACGACTGAATTATTTCTTGAGATGACCACCCTGTACATTTTTCAATAAAAGTATAATAGGTGCATATGCCAGATATTATTGCCATCTGTCACATTTTCAATCCCACATTTACGTAATGGAGTGGAAATATAGTGGTGGTTAAAAAAAATTTAATTTTTTAAAAATTTTTCAGAAATGTTGGTGAAAAAATTTTTAACATTTTTTTTCTGAAATGTCATGAAACGTGAAACTTTTAAATTTGAGAAAAAAAAAAATTTCCATCGATTCTAGTGTTAAATTTTTTTCCAAAATGGTAAAAAAATGTTGCAAATTTTTTTTCCGAAATAGGTTTGGAATGTCATGAAACGTGGAAATTTTAAATTTGAGCAAATAAAATGTTTCGTCTATTCTATAGTAATGAAATGGATTAAAAATGTTTAAAAAAAAATTTAAAAATTTTTCAAAAACATTTTTAAATTTCTTTGAATAGTTTTAGAATGCCATGGAAACGTGGAAATTTTAAATCTGAATAAAGAAAAAAAATTTCCATCTATTTTAGTGTTACAATTTTTTAAAAAATGGTAAAATAATTTTCTAATATTTTTAAAAACAGATTTAGAACGCTATGAAAAATAAAAAATTTTAATTTGAAAAAAGAAGAAAAAAATCCATCTGTTTTAGTAGTAAAATATTTTTCAAAAATGATAAAAAAAATTCAATTTTTTTTTTTAGGTTTAGAATTTCATGAAACGTGGAAATTTTAAATTTAAACAAAGGAAAAAAATTTCATCTATTTTAGTGGTAAAAAATTTTTCAAAAATGTTCTATTTTTTTTTTTTCAGAAATAGGTTTAGCGTGTCATGAAACGTGGAAATTTTAAATTTGGGCAAAAAAAATTTTTTTCATTATTTTTTCCCTTGGGACGGTCCACCCTGTATATTTTCCATCTCTTCACTGACAGTAGCGTCAACTACCTACAAAATTTGACTGCTCTCAGTCAAGTAGTTTTTTAGTTAATGCACCATCAGACAGACTGACGAAATTGAAAAACCTATATTTTCGTAATCTACGTATTCTGAAACGTCAAAATCCGAAAAATCTCGGAGGGTGATTTTTTCTCGAATACAATACTTACTTCCCTTCGGTATGCGAGGGAAGTAAAATGAATATTTGGATGATGTGACATTTTGAAACAAAAAATTTGCGTTTTTCAACAAATATATGAAAAATTTAGTATTTCCCGGGAATCCCGGGATTCCCGGGAACGACAAATTTTATTTCCCGATTCCCGGGAATGAAAAAATGTCGGGAAATCAGAAACCCTACTGACATCCCACCAGGTTAAATAAAAGTCTTTATTTTTATTATTATTATTACATTTTGTTTTATAAAAATTGTTGAAAATGGTCACCTTCACTTAACAGGCACGCTTCCGTCCCTCTTCACATCAAATTGCGCACTCGTTCAAACATTTCCCGCGTATTTCGTAAGATATTCGAGGTTTTGAAGACCTACAACTTACTTTATCTTAACAAGTATTGTTTTGAAAATGATGTTTGTAAAAACGTCGTTTATTTCAGGATAACTAGATTAATGTGTTTAAAAATTATTGATCAGTACTGCTAAATGAAGCAATTTAAATTTAATTGTTTCAATCAAGGACTGTGCGTCTGACGAGAAAACTGCAAGAGACCGTTTTCATGTAGAACTCACCAGGCTAATCAGGAAAAGCATCAACATGAAAAAATCCCAGTGGTGTACTACTTTTTCTTTTTTGGTAAAAAATATCTAAGGACATGTTCGCAGGGACGCCACTGGTGGAGCGATAAAAAAACTTTTCTAATTAAAATATGTTATATCCTATTAACACATACCAAATTGAAAATAATATATAAAGTATTTTCTGAGATATTAAAAAATAACGATTAAAAGAAAGTTCAACACCCTGTAGCAAAAAAATTTAGCCGTTCTGAACATGCAATGTTCATATGAACTTTTCTTCGCGAAATGACCTAAGGACTCACACTCTGAAATATTAGCACGTCACTAAGGAACACCCTCTGTAATCAGCAACAACTCGTTGATTAAGTTGTCCGCCTCGCATTTTGATAAAATGCAATTAATAGAACGCCAGGTCCTTTTAAAATTGCATAATATTTTTGTAATATCAACATCAAAGAATAGTTCTAATTGATTCCCTGCCAATCCTAAATGAAATTCATGAGTACAACAAAGAGTTTTCAGCTTGGCCTCAAATTGAAAACACGTTCAAGATAAAAGCGGCGAGATGACAGGAAGAAACACCGTAAGAAGAGCCATTAAAATTTAAATAATCTGCTTAATAGTATTACTAATTTTGTCTCCTCTTCGTTCCGTGTTTCGCATTCCAAACGACGGGGCATTCCCTAAGATAATGGTATGTACACTGACAATGATAACATTTATAATCTCTGGAAAAGTGCAGGAGTTACTTGTGAAAATTTTCTGTGCGTGACCCAGTTATAAAAACGAACTATAATACCCGAAAAAGTTCACTATATTGAATTAAAAATGTTACTTCATATTATAATATAATTTCAACAGCTTTAGAGAAATTGCTGATAATCATTATAGGTATATAATTTAAAAAGCTTATGTGAACCCACACATATAGAATTAGTTTAAAATACAGCACGCTGTAAATTAACAAAAATGTTGAACCATCTGCTAGGGTTAATCGTTTTTTAACATTACTGCTTCATTTGTTCTAAAACGATTGTCAAGTTGGGATGAGTGTCGACATTAAAAATTAATCCGAAATAATCGTAACAGCCCGATGTAACACCTGCCACTGACACTGGAAGCTCATCCAAATGTATTTTCCTTGCGACTAAGCAAATCGATTAAATTAAAATACTAGAATATTTAATTAGTTATTTCTTTATTATCACTTCACATATTATGCGAATATTCTTATTAATCTTCCCGGAGAGTAAAATATAATTTTAAAAAATTGGTAAAGGTATTTACACGAAACTTCCTTTTTTATTTATACCGGTCGGTCAGTCTAAAAAATGATTAATTACGAACCACATATGAGAATAATAATCGGAAGGTACTATTACAAAGAAAACTTGATAACTTTTGATCAAAAGAATATACAGAGTGGTCATCCGATAGCAGAAATTCAATATTAGATAAAAAGTGCCAAATATGGAAGGCTTGCGTAAACACTTTTATCAATTTCCAACATGGTTGAGTTATTTTTAGGATGACCACCCTGTATATTTTTCAATAAAATTATGATAGGTCTCTTCCTTGCCAAGTGCTTTAACTACATGTCAAATATTATTGCTATCTGTCATATTTTCAGTTCAATATCCACGTAGTGGAGTGGAAGTACAGTAGTGGTTAAAGAAATTTCAATTTTTCTTTTTTTTTTAAATAGGCTTAGAATGTCATCAAACGTGGAAATTTGAAGTTTGGGCAAAAACTTTTTTCCATCATCTACTAGTAGTGGTCAAAATTTTTTTAAAAATTTAAAACCTTTTCAAAAGTATTTTTTTCTGAAATAGGTTTAGAATATCATGAAACGTGTAAATTTTAAATTAATAAAAAAATTGTTTCCAGGTGTAGTAGTAAAAAAATTTTCAAAAAATGCTGCCTTTTTATTTTTTGTTTCTGAAATAGGTTTAGATTGTCATGAGACGTGGAAATTTTAAATTTTAGCAAAAAAAAATCCATCATATATTCTATAGTGGTAAAATTTTTTTTTTAACTCTGACAAAATTTTATTTTTTTTTTAACATTTTTTTTATGATATAGGTTTAGAATGTCATGAACCGTGGAAATTTTAAATTTGGAAAAAAAAATTCCCATCTTTCTACTAGTAAGAAAATATTTAATTTTTGTTTTTCTGGAATAGGTTTAGAATGTCATGAAACGTGGAAATTTTAAATTTGAGCATAACAAAAATTCAAAGAAATCCTGACAAAATTTTCAAATTTTTCTTTTTGAAAAAGTTTTTTATGAAATAGATTTAGAATGTCATGAAACGTGGAAATTTTAAATTTGGGCATAAAAAAATTTCCCATCTTTCTACTGGTAAAAAAAATTTCAAAAAGTTTTGAAGAATTTTTTTTTCTGAGATACCTAGGTTAGCATGTTATGAAACGTAGAAATTTTACATTTGAGCGAAAAAACATTTTTTATTATCTACTCCCTTCAGACGGTCCACCCTGTATATTTTCCAGTGAAATTCTAACCATTCCTTCACTGACAGTAGCGTCAGCTACCTACCAAATTTGACTGTTCTTCGTCAAGTAGTTTTTTAGATATTGCACCAACAGAGAGACAGTCAGACAGACAGACTGACGGAATTGAAAAACCTATATTTTCGTAATCTACATGATCTGAAACGTGAAAATCCGAAAAAATCTCGGAGGGTGATTTTTTCTCGAATACAATACTTCCCTTTCGTATGCGAGGGAAGTAACAATTAAAAAACACAGTTTTAGACGCAAACTGAAACTGTTCAAAATTCCCTAAAAAGAAGAAAGTAATGTTTAAAAGTGAATTATTCATTATTTGGTTGCTTATAGTAATGAAACATATTCTTTATAGGATTTTGCAAACAGCGGAAAGAAAAACTATCTATGAGAACTAAAAAAAAAAACTATATCTAAAAATATGAATGAAGTCTTTGCATTCTTTCGATAACTTGACTTCTGGTTATGCTAACAAGCAAAAATTCTTATTTGCCATTCTCATTATAACACTAGCATCCAACATAGTCCCCTACGACTAGGCAGATTAAACTAGTATCTACTTGATTCCCTACGATATGTAAATTCAGTTAAAAATGAGAACAAAGGCCTGAAATAAATTTATTTACCTACCTTGACTTTAAAAATTTTTTCATTCTGATGAGTCCAGAATAAGGACGAAAAACGTTTCAAAGGCTAAGCATTTCCAAGAAACTGAGTGAGACTTTATGAAAATGTAATTCGTTAGAATAAAGAAATTTTTAAAGACAAGGTAGGTAAATAAATTTATTTCAGGCTTTTGTTCTCATTTTTAACTGAATTTACATAAAGGTCATGTAGGTACTGGTTTAATCTGCCAAGTCGTAGGGGATTATGTTGGATGCTAGTATTATAATGAGAATGGCAAATAAGAATTTTTACTTGTTAGCATAACCAGAAGTCAGGTTATCGAAAGAATGCAAAGATTTCGTTAATATTTTTACATATAGTTTTTGTTTTAGTTGTCATTGATAGTTTTTCTTTCCGCTGTTTGCAAAATCCTATAAAGAAGAAAGTAATGTTAATTAGAACAATAATTATGTAACTAAACGTGTTTTTCCAGGTATTTTGAGTGCCTTATGTTTATTAACATAATTATTGTTATTATTAACATTATTTTCTTCTTTTTAGTGCATGTTTTAACAGTTTCGGTTTGTATTTAAATGCGTGTTTTTTAATTTTTAAAATTATTTATTTATTTTTGTAAGAGTAGCCTATGGCTAAACTTCGTCTTAATAAAGACGTTTTTTTCTTCTTTTTTGTTTTGTCCCAATTAGAATAGTGTGTTTTTTCAATAAAATTCCTTGCCTATAAATGACAAAACCTATTCGTCATACTGAAGCCGCAATTTTGAATTCTTAAATTTCAACTAAACATTTAGAATCCGCGAACTGAAAAATACCAATTTTCATACGAATCACACGACAAATTACAAAACTTATCGGCCATATTGACGCTGCCATTTAAAATTTTTGAGTTTTGATCAGATGTTTGTAATCTGCGACCCCAAGAACCTCGAGATACCAATTATTGTAGAATCGGATATTAAATGACAACATACTGTCCGCCATCTTGGATTTTTCTGTAAAAAATGACAAATTGACTTGTCATGTGAACGAGATACACATGCCAAATTTCAGGCCAATATGAGATCTGGAAATGGATGAAAAATAAGTTGTAAAATATGCACACTTCACATGATAGATCTTCGTCACTTTTTTATAACATGTTTTATGTTTTTGTTCAAGTCCAATGATAAAATTATTGAATGAACTGCCACCAACTCAAGATTTAAAAAACCGAGTGTTTGCTTAATAGAATTGTTGATTGTTTACTAAAGCTTGTTTGTTGCGTTGCTATCGTTACTGAGGCGCTAAAGAATACTTGATATTGAAATATGTGCAGCAAATTGTAGATGGCATATATGTCAAATACATTAATTGTAAATATCAAACTTTTCTCTTCACATTTGTAGTAATTAATGTAGTAATAATTAATTGCATTTCACGATCTAGCATCAAAAGTAATCATTTCCAACTATTAACTTAGAACTGTTCTCCAGTCCACGTCACTGCTCAAAGATGAGTTGTGACTTGTGCGACTGGTTCTAAATTGTGACGGACGCGCAAATATTTAAACGATAAACTATACGTTATAAAGTACTAAGGTAAAACTCTATTTTCCTGAAAGATATTCACAAAATATAACGGCTGAAGTTTCCTTATAAAAAAGTTTTGAGGCAAATGGAGAGTCAACCTTTTCCGAGAGCTACGGAAACAATGTTTGTAAAATAAAACGGAAAACTGTAATATATCCAGAAAATAAAGGCCGTTCCGTGTCTCGCGAAAAAGTGTATCAGAACTTGAAAACCTGTTGATGGAAAGATAAGTAGAACACACAAAAGACAATCGACTTTCTATCGGAAAGCGATAACAGACTTAATAGTAAAGTGCAATTAGATTTTTACCTCGGATACCAGTTACAATGACTGGATATTCATGATTATTTTTGCATTGGGTTTCTACTCTTGAGTACAAAAATTGCCGCTATTTACTTGGGGGTGCTTCTCGCTCCCTCTAGAAGTAGGCAAAAAACTAAAATAGTTCCCACCGAATCTGATAGAGAATCATATTGTAAGAGAAGAGGGTGGTTTACTATCTTTCACGAAAATTTTCCAAGTTATACATATTTGAGAATTACGATTTTAGCTTTAAAAAATTGGTATCTTGACTTTTTTTCGTAAATAACTCAAAAGTCTTACATTCATGGAAAAGGTGGTATAGTACAAACATTAAGATTATGAAATTACAAGTATTTTAATTTTTGTTTATTTTTGTAATAGTTCTAAAAATACGGTAGTTTAAAAATGGCGCTCGAACGTTTATCAGTCGAGATATAATGTTTAAATCTCAAAACTGTCACAAACACTCAATTTGATGTTGAAAATGCATATAATAGACATTAAAGGGCTTCAAGTACTTTTAACAGAATTTTCATTCCACTCGTACAGCTTGAAAGATGTTATGTGCAAAAGAATGAGTGCTTTGTAATTTAAACAAGCTTCAAGCTTATGTAAGAATATTTCTTTTCATATTTCAAATATTTCTTACATAAGCTTGAAGTTAAGTATTGCA
This sequence comes from Stenurella melanura, assembly GCA_963583905.1. Lineage (NCBI taxonomy): Eukaryota > Metazoa > Arthropoda > Insecta > Coleoptera > Cerambycidae > Stenurella > Stenurella melanura. Next base: position 170,623,292 of record OY757311.1, on the reverse strand, counting down.
CGAATTTTCGATTATTTCATAAAATTTAAAGTTACTTGAATAAAATAGGCAAAAAAACTAAACAAACAGCGGGATATTGCATTTAAAGGGATTACCCAAAATACGCCTTTCGTCAAAAAAATTTGAAAAATCTATTTTACGAAAATCGGACCCTCAAAGTTGGTAGAGTTACAAAAAATGCATTTTTCCACTTTGACTTTCTAACTTTGATTTTAAATAATAAAGTATTGGAAAATGATATCGGCACTCTATAGGTGGTTAAATTAAAGATTATGATGTGTACTTTAAGATAAAAAAATAGTTTTATGATAAATATAATTTTTTATACGTTTTTTAATGGAAAAAAAAATAACACTCTGGCCACATGGAGGTGGTAGCTGATATATTATAAACCTTGAAGAATAAGCTTTATAATATAATTTTTCAGGTAAAAACAATTGAGAAACAAAATGAGCGGCAAATAGTTAAAATATACATGTTTTCAGTAGCTGCACATTGCCCTCATGACAAGGAAATTTATTTTTTAAAACCAGGGAGAGGTAAAATAGAAAGAATTTACTCTAATAGTTATGTTAAAATCTTACCCGAATTAAAAAAAATTCATTCTTTTTTTTACATGCATTTAGCGGATGTGATATATCAGCTTTCTTTAATCATGGAAAAATACATTTGTAAAAAAAAATTGAAGGTAGCGCTGAATTACAAACAAAGGCACAAATATTTTATAATACTAATAGCTCCATAAATGAGATTTTTGAAGCTGGTGTTATGTATGCATTGGCTCTGTACGGTGCCTCTAAATCAGAAAAAGATTTAAATGAGTATATGTACAAGTGTTTTGATAGAGGCATTTTGAGACGAAGAAAAATGGCTCTTGCATTCCTACCTCCAACAAACAATGCAGCACTACAGCATTTTAAAAGAGTGTACATACAAATTTATTACCACATGAATGGCTGTGAAAATAATACTTGTGGTTGCAAGAAAACTGGCTTCTACTACAGCGCTGCTTGCTTAAATTGCAGTGGAGTAGACTGCTCGAACAGTCCTCAAGTAGATGTTACGGCTGAATACACGTCAGAAATTTTTGAAAATGAAACTGAAACCGCAGAAATTTCAGAAAACCCATCCGAAATAACAGAATATAATAATGTATCCGAAGCAGAAGATTTTCCTTAAATTTCTTGAATATGAGTACAATTTCATTCATGGTTTAATTTTTTCATTTCTATTTCATAAAAATACATTGTAAATTTATTAAAATCAAAGTTTACCCAATAATTGTATACTTCTTAAGTAGATACATTAACGATATTACAAGGTAAATTAAAAAAAAATTAAATTAACGGCTTCATTTTTGAATTTACCCGTTCTAAAAAAACACGTGATCAGTATTAACCAATCACATAACGAAGAAACGGGCTTCATCACGTGACCCATCAATCTTTTAAGAAGGATGTCCCAAAAATCCCCAAAAAATCTTTTTTTTTCGGTTAATTTTGCAATATTTAACATTTTCATCCGCCATTTTGATTTCGCCATACTGAATTTAAAAAAATTAATATCAGGTTCTTAATAAGCATACCCAAAAACCCCTAGGAACCTATTTTCGGAATTTTTTATCGATGTGTATTAGAGATATTCACTTTTACAACTAATTTTGCACTTATTTGTTATTATTAGACAAATGAAAAATTAGCACCCATTTTTAAGAGGAGACATTTTTCATTGACACTATTTAGAAATAAATGCAAAAGGTTTCATAAAAAAATATGGAACGAAAATTATTCCGAAGCTTAGGCCTTTTTTGACTCCCCTAACCTGGTATATCGGTTTTTGGGCTATGGATTTGGATTCAGCATACAAAAATACACAAGTTTTTATGTGGGGCTGTGCTGTGTAATCGAATGCGTGTTTGTTTTCTAAAAATATTAATAACATATGTTTGATTTTTATGTAAGATAAAACATATGGAAGGAAATCTCAAAAAGATAATGTTTGTGACCTTGTAGTATTTGTACCTAAATTTGTTCCATTCGCCGTGTTTCCATAATGTTGCTGCATGGCTTTTGTATCATTGACATATTATAACATTTTGAAGAAATTACAATGGAATAAAAAATAGGTCCGTTTTTTCATGAATTTAATTTAGTAATATTTTAGCGGACATTGCACATGTATGTATAAGGTGTGTAACATAAATAGGAGTTATTGTGCTTCGCCCGTTCGACTGAAAACGTAAACGTGTAAGCTTGCCACGAAATTCAGCCGTCGGACTTATTTTATTACGGGGGAATTTCCCTAAAGATTAGGCAGAAAAGGCTCCTCAACGTAGGCACTTCGATTAAGTGTCGGGTATTATAAATCTGTTTGACTTGGAAGATGGCTCTATTTCGCAATGTAGGCCTCAGACGTACATTCACCGAGGTTAAAGAGCAACGTCATACCGTTTTCCTGGCGAATATGTTCGCAGTCGGCAAATACGGATATTCATTATGATGGATATCTGGAGAGATATATTATGTCAGAACCAAGTCGACATGCACGGGGGCGGTTGCGACACCTCACATAACTCAACGTTATCACGGCGTTTTAATACTGTTCAGAATTTACTACAGAATAAAAATAGCTGATATTAATATATCATAATAATTTTTCGGACCGTGCAAATTCTATGAAATTACACATTCGCGCAAGAAAAATGTTAAAGTATCATGTACTAGTGAACTGAGTACCGCATTACAGTATATGTTGACGCACTGACTTGGAATTCGTGGTCAAGTTTACTCCATGTTATCAATACTTCTCGTAAATTAATAAAAAAAACGTCCAGTAGTGATTAAAATATGGTTTTTGTAAAGGAAAGTGACATAACTACTACGTGTAAACTATTTCAGTGCAGTGGTGAGTGTGTTTCTAGCACTTATATCGACTAACAATATTCGAATCTGTTTAGGATTTCGAATGATCACGTCAAGATATGTTTGACCTCAAATAGTGACGGAAAATTTGGAAACTCGGTGCTTTGGCAGCGGTTATTAGTGTACCAATGCAAAGTCGTTACTTTCTACATGATTATACACATTTTTATCAACATTATACAGTGTGTGCTATATGGAACCTGTGGACACACAAAATATATTCATACCTACAATCTCAGAGGCAGAAGTTATATAAGGGTGCAAAAAATTGAAGCCAAAATTTACAGCAGGTCCAAATGGAATACCAGCTTTCTTCGTCAGATATTGCGTCTCAATATTGGCCGGTCCCTTATCATATATATTTAATTTATCCTTAAATAATGGCATTTTTCCTAGTCTGTGGAAAATATCTAAAATATGCCCTGTTCACAAAAGGAATTCCAAAGAAGACATAAAAAATTACAGGCCAATCACCATAATTAATAATTCCCTCTAAACTATTCGCATTCGTTCTCTACGACTATATTTTTCCTAACCTAGAAAATAAAATATCAAACCATCAACATGGGTTCATGCCATGTAGGTCTATGACTTCAAATTTATTGTGTTTGACTCGGTATCTTTGTGACGTCTTGGATCGAGGTGGTCAAGTCGACGTTATTTACACAGATTTCTCCAAAGCATTTGACAGGCTTGACCACGGTATCTTATTAAATAAATTAACAAATTTTGGATTATCATATGAGTTTGTTTCATTCTTTACCTCATATTTAAGTAATAGGTTACAATATGTTTATTACCATGGACACAAGTCTGTCGAATTTAATGCCGAATCACGAGTCCCTCAAGGGTCACTACTCCTTGGTCCACTTTTATTCAATGTCTTTATCAATGACATAGTTATAAACTTACAGTGCCCATATCTACTATATGCCGATGACCTAAAAATTTACTACAGCGTTAGCTGCAATGATGATATAGAATTGCTCAAGTCAGATTTGGAAGATATTGATAACTGATGCAATAAAAATAAACTATTTCTAAATGTTGAAAAATGTAATGTTGGCACCTATTTACGTGGGCATAATATTTTCATTAATGAGTATAAAATAAACGATAGAGTCATACAAAGAGTTGATAGATTTAAGGATCTAGGTGTTACTTTTTATAGCAAGATGACTTTTATTTATCACATAAATAACATCGCATCTTCAACTGTTAAATCATTGGGATTCATAATTAGAAACGCCAAAAATTTCAAGAATGTTGAAACTATGAAGCTTCTATTTAACTCGTTTGTCAGAAGTAAATTGGAGTATGCTGACGTAATCTGGAGTCCCTACTACATAGTTCATATTAATAAACTGGAGAATATTCAAAGAAAATTTTTAAAATACTTAAGCTACACCGAGGACAAGACCTATCCACTTGTTGGAATTAGTAACGATATTTTGTTAAATAGATTATCACTTAAGTCACTTCAAACTCACCGAGAATTACACGGAATTGTAACTCTGTCTAAAATATTGAACAGTAAACTCGACTGTTCTGATCTATTAAAACTCATTGACCTACGAGTTCCTTCTAAATCAACTCGACTCCACCAAACATTTCATATCAAAGCTTCACGCACCAATCTATTATGTATTCACCTATTAATGTCATGTGCAGGAATTACAATCATATACAGAATAATATAATAATAATAAATAGTATTGATATTTTTCATTGTAGAATGAAGGATATAAAGAATATATATGAACATAATTTGTAATACTTCTCTTATTGTACAATTAAATTTTATTGTAGAATTAAGGATTTAAAGTGTATATATGGACATAATTTGTAATACCTACTTCTATCATAGCACAATATTTATTGTTAGTATTCCGACTCTGTAATTGGGACTTTCGTCTTGTTGAGTCATGTAAATAAATAATACCTTAACACTCTGTTATTGTGAAAGACGTTGCCAGATTTTTTTTTGGCCATAGCACTTGAACTCTATTTAACTATTTTAAGAAATATTTAATTTTCCTATTTTCATGCCCTATTAAGGTCCCCTAAATGGGTCAAAATTTCTAGATTGACAAATAGCCTTATGCAAAAATGTTAGCTTGATACCCCACATAGGGTGTTTGTTACTCCATAGTTACGATTTATCACTTTTCGACGGGACCTGAATAAAAATTTGCTATGAACTAATGAACCAAAAGTTGAAAAAATTGTGTTTTTAATAACATGAACAACGTCAAATAATTACAACAATAAACACTATTTTGAAAATGAATAAATAACATAAGCAAACGATTGGAGAAAGGTGGAAGCCGGAAGGAATAAATGCAAATCTATCAAAGTATTTCCAATTTTTGTATTCTCAATAAAACCCCTTTAACGGGTTCTCATTAATTGTTGTGATGTTATTTCCCTGCATTCTCGTTCAATCCTTTCTCTTAATTCGTCACAATTTTGTACTCTCGTGTGGTAAACCTTTTCTTTTAAATTTCCCCGCAAAAAATCTAAAGGTGTTAGATCTGGTAAACGTGGCGGCCAATGAATAAGAGGATTCCGTCCAATCCATCTGTTCGGAAACTGTTCATTAAGCCATCTACATACAACAACCGAATAATGTATATAGACACCATCTAGTTGCAAAATTAACTTGTCTGTTTTTTCCTCATTTGCTACTTTCATAAAATCTCTAAAATCTGTGTCCAAGAAAATACGAAACCTTTCACCGTTTGTTTGTTTCATGTTTGTTCGAAAAACGCTGAATCCAGTTTACGATTATTCGATATCCCAATCCTGACATTAATTTTTTGTGAATATTGCCTCTTTGAATTTATCACCCAGTGTGGGCTCTCTGTTGCCCAATACCTAAAGTTTTGAGTCGAAACCACACCATTAGCAATAAAAGCCGCCTCATTTCTGAAGAGAATATTTATGGAAAAATGGTTGTCATTTAAAGATTCTCCTTGCCAGAATAAACAGAATTTCATTATCAGTTCATCATCAGCTCGTTCTAGCGTATGCTAGATCTTTTTTTAAGGCAAGGCGTGTAAACAAATTTAGGGCTTTCTTGTTATCTAGCACAACGAGATGTAGGTTGAGAGAGAAATACAAAGTTATATTTTTAGTAGATTTTATTTTTTTATTGAATAGATAAGCTTTTTGTTGTCATTTTAACTTAATCTTCATGGTTGTAAGGGGCCATGTGGATACTAAGTGTTACAATGATAAAGCAATTGTCAAATAAGAAACGAATAAATTCATTTTATATCTTTCTTAATTATTTGCATATCCAGAATGCAGGTTATCGATAGAATGCAAAGATTAGAAACTAATATTTTTGTAGATAGTTTTTCTTTTCTTTTCTCATAGATTTATCTGCTGTTTGCCACATTCTATAAAGAATATGTTTTACTACATTATAACAATTACATGCAAACAAAAAATAATTCACTTTTAAAAAGTACTCACTCTTAAAATGTAAGAAGCTATAAAATACCATCAAACAATCGACGACAATGAAATGAATCAAAGTATGATGAAAATTTCAGCAAAATTGCGAACCGAAGTACCCGCATAGGTGGATAAATATTTGAAGGAGACGGTATCTGAGTTCCTCAAGAGCAAACCTTATGAAAAGGAAATAAAGGAAATTTCAATCAAACTTTAATGTTTTTCTCTCCACTGTAACTTAAATGTTTTAAAACTCATATACGTAAGCTACGAAGATTTTCCACAAAAAAGTTAACAACGTTTACATCGATCGTTATGCCATAACGAGAATTTTAAAAATTGAAATCTCCAAAGGATTTGCTGCTGAAAGAAACACGCGGAATAAGTTCTATAAAATGGAGATACTTGACATAGCGTACGCAAACAGGAGGAGGAAAGCGTGCGTGTGGTAGGACTGTCACTTTCAAACGTGTAATTCAGCTACATATTTTATATTGGTACCTATTCGAGAATAATATTTATGTTTTCCATAAAACAAAAGACGACAGCTTTATCGTACAAAGAATATAAAAATAAAAACTTGATGCTCGTACAGAATACAAATAAAAATTGTATTTGAAAAGAGTTCTAAAAGTGTTTATGCTTTATCGAACTAGTAAGGAGTAATTATTTTTATGGATATATTTTTCTAAGCAATTATAAATTAAAATACTACAGGAATTGCCCAGGGAAGTAAATATCTAGATAAACAATAATTGAAGGTCGAATTAAATATTTCTATGGATAAAACAAGTAGAAGTTACAGTGGGGCATGATCGACTGTGAAGATCAATTTGATTAACATTTTGAATGAATTCAACTCAATTCACTTTTATATGGTTCACTTAGAATAAGCACATAGACAATATTATATTACTTACACATCCTCGCAGTGGAGTGGAAGTATAGTAATCGTAAATAAATTTTCAAAATTATTTTTTGTTGAAATAGATTTAGAATGCCATAAAATTTAAGTTTGAGTGAAAAAAGATTTTCTGTCTGTCTGTCTGTCTGTCTGTCTGTCTGTCAGTAACTTTTTTTTTTGTGCGCTTTTTCTGGAACGGTTTAAGATATTGACTTGAAATTTTATACACGTACATACTATAACGAGATCTGAAATTGGATTGTTTTTTGAACTTACCTGGTAAAGAGTTGCGAAGTGAACAGAGGAAAATCAGTAAAGCAAGCTGGTAAGAGTACAAAAATTTAAAATTTGGTGTATATACTAGAAGACAAAGCCTCACATTTTTTTATAATGGGATCATTATTAGAGGGTTGATGAAATAAAATTGAGATATTCACTTGTGACATACACGTACCCAACAAACATTTTTTGTTTTATAAGAGTAACCGTCCTATTACCGAAACCAAGTTATATACATTCAAGTGATATAATGCAAGACTGGGAATAGTTCTGTTACTCCTATAAACCGCTTATAACGCTTCAATGGAGAATCATATAAAGGTAGCAGACACCAATATTTAGTCACGCTAGAGACCTCAAGGTTGCAGAACAGTGAGTAACAGAAACAGATCAGTAACTGCTATATCACTTTTTTATATAACCATTTTCCATAAATATTGGTGACAGAAATATATCCGTTACCACTAAAAAACTTGTTATTAACATCTCTCTCTCTCTCATTTATAATGTCTCGTCTCTTTTCTAGAGATCCTATACCAACTGACACAAGAATAATGTGGAAATGAAATTAAATGATGTAGGTACCTGCATGGGTATAGTAGAAATTTTGCACTGATAAAGGTGCGTGTTACTAAATTTACTTTTTAAATTGGCTTGTGACATCCACAAAGATCAAATGTTGGTGCGAATAAATTATTATTGTAAAATATGACCCTTATACTTCGGAAAAAACTGGGGGCCTCTAAAATATTAAGCAATTAAAAAAAAATTAAATAAAAAAATATGAAAATTTCAATGACATATTTTTTTAGAAAATATTATAGAAATATGTTTTGTGCATGCAATTATGACTAATTACACTTCATTTGTTACGAAATTTTGAGTTTTTAATACACATTTTTTAATTTTAAATAATGATTACTCATTGCCGTAAGATGGCTGCCAAACTTATGGTCGATGTTTTATTATCAACAGTTAATGTATTTTAAGAAATGTAACATAACTTTAAGCTTTGTTATAAATATTGGTTACTTTAATATAACTGTTTGAAATATTACATATCTTTAAATTTTATTAGGCAACTCTTGGTAATCTTATAACACCATCAGTAGACAATTTTTTGCGATTAATTCGTGTAAATATTGGTGATTTGGCCTGCCATTGGCTGAAACAATTGTTGTTTAATTTTCAACCAATCACAGGCGTTTGCAGCAATGTCCTAGGATCTCTCGGCAAAACATTTGACAAACGTTTATTAAAAATGTTACATAGTGCTTTAAAGCGTTCTGCTTTATATTAAACATATTTGCCCACATCTTTAATTCGTCACGTATCTTTTCATTTTTCTCATCGTTTGTTTCCAAAGAATGCAACTGAGAAAACTCATCATCATCTTCTAGTTCAGTAAACCACTTATCTCTGTTTTCATAATGTTCAACAGTATTAACCTCTTCTTGTTCAGCAGTAAGCCGCTTTTTCTTACGTGTGACCTCCTCAGTGTCATTATCAACATTATCAACTGTGATATTATTCTGTTTTTCATTGCCAAAAGGAACGTTTTCTATATATTGTCCACCAGAACGTTTGACTTCCAGTCCTGCAGTTCTTTCATTCTTTTCAGTTTCTTAAATTTCAAAGGTATAATTTTTTGGAACTGAATCCAAGAGGATTGAAAAGTTTTTTAAAACTTTTCGGTGCAATGTGCTGCTGTATTTTATTTTCTTCCAATTTTGTAATGCCGAATTCATTATTAAACATTTTGTTTGCTCTTGCCAATTACTTTACAAAACATAATCTATAATCAACTAATAAGTTTTATAGTATCTACTGGCGCTCTTGAGTTATATAAAGGTTGCACCTTGTTACTATCTGTAACTGATGTATATAATTGTAACAACTAACACCACTATACCGAAATGCCGAATTCATTATTAAACATTTTGTTTGCTCTTGCCAATTACTTTACAAAACATAACCTATAATCAACTAATAAGTTTTATAGTATCTACTGGCGCTCTTGAGTTATATAAAGGTTGCACTTTGTTACTATCTGTAACTGATGTATATAATTGTAACAACTAATACCACTATGAACCTAAACAATTAATAATTATATAATGTAGTAATTGTTACCCTTATATAACTTTATTATATACCATTTGGTAGCAACCACTTTAAGTTTTATAATGTAGTAAAGGAAATATATCTGTTACCATCTTATAGATCTGTAAGTAATAGTCACGCTATAAAACACTTGCATAACTCCGCAACTACTTTAGTAACAGTATAAAACTTCGTAACATGATTATACAAATCTGTTACACTTATAGACCCTTTATAAAACTAATGGTCACCGCATATTACTAGAAATGTTTGTTGGGTATATATTATAACGATACTTGGAACTAGATTAAATAGGGGTAAATGGGGGAAAATAAATGGAGCAATCTGGTAAGAGTACAGAAACTTGGGATTTGATGTATCTACTAGAAGACCTCAGATTTCTTTATAACATTTTTCAACCGGAAGTACTACTAAATAGCATTCTATATAATTTTTATTATAACTGATAACGATTTGAATTACCCTTAAAATCATTTATCAAAATCAAATTAGAGATGATCTTCTAAAGTACTATGCTTTTGATTAATTACTTGCAAGAATCCCCTTTATGCCACCTTCAACTTCAAACTGTAGTTTCACATCAATCTATGGGTCGATTTTAAATTAAGAATTGCGTTCGAAAGATAATTTAAAGCTTTAGCGAAATCTACATAGTGTCACTTAAAAAAGAGAGTATTGGACCATCTGTTTCTTATAAAATATTTATTTAAAAAAAAGCCATAAAAGAATTAAATTGCCAGAGTAGTAATTTGTATTAGGTGAAAATATGTAAAAATACCTTTCGAATAATATTGTGGGTATTTACTAAGGAGTCCCTCAAGGGTTAGTCCTTGGTCCACTTTTATTCAATATCTTTATCAGTGATATCTCCTTTATGCTGATGACTTAAAAATTTACTACACGTTAACTGCATTGCTGATATAGAATTGCTCAAATCAGATTTAAAAAAAAATTATAACTGATGCAATAAAAATTAATTACTTCTAAATGTTGAAAAATATAATGTTGTTACTTACTGACGTGGGTGTAATATTCCCATTGATGAGTATATTATAAATGAATGTCATACAAAGAGTTGATAGTTTTAAGGATCTAGGTGTCACTTTTGACAGCAAAATGATTTTTATTTATCACATAAATAACATCGCATCTTCAACTTTTAAATCATTGGGATTCACAATAAGAAACTCCAAAGATTTCACGAATGTTGATACTTTGAACTCGTTTGTCAGAAGTAGATTATAGTATGCTGACGTAGTCTGGAGTAAAGCAAACTGGTAAGTACACAAATTTGAGATTTGGTGTATATACTAGAAGAGAAGGCCTCAGTTTTTTTATATAATGTTTTCCATCCCTCCAAAAACCCCCACACTTTTACTAAAGGAGTTAAAATTAAATTGAGATTTTCACTTGAAATTTGGTACACGTATGTATTATAACGATATCTGAAACTAAATTACATTTTGACAAGATTTCGCTGAAGAAGTGGAGGCTAAGTAGAGGTAAATATGGAAAAATAAGTAAAGCAAGCTGATAAGAGTACAGAAACTTACGATTTGGTGTATATACTAGAAACCAAGACCCCATATTTCCTTCTAATACTTTTCAATCCCCCACCCCCACCATCTCCACTCCATTCTTAAAGGGATTGATAACATAAAATTGAGACATTCACTTGAAAGTTAGTACATGTATGTATTGTAAGTACATCTAATTGAGATGATTCCGTTGAAGGGGTGGGAGGTGGGGAGGATTGTCAATAGGGGTAAATAAGTAGAGCAAGCTAAAAACTTCATTTTTAACATATGTGGTAAAGCCTCAAATTTTTCTATGACATCTGCCCCAAATATTATTAAAACTCTATGATAAATAATTTCCACATACTAGAGTGCAAATATAGTCAAGATGTTTCCTTTAAAGCATTTTTTATGAAAAATATGGATGTGGAAGTAGTGATTCCTTGGGCAGCGATTTTTAAAATACTTGAGCTACGTCGAGGAAAACATTTACCTACCTGTTGGAACCAGTAATGATATTTTGTTAAATAGATTTTCACTTAATTCACTTCAAACTCGCCGAGAATTACACGGAATTGTAAATCTGTTTAAAATATTAAATAATGAACTCGACTGCTCCGATTTATTAAAATTCATTGAGCTATGAGTTCCTTCTAAGTCAACATGATTACACCAAATATTTCATATCAAAGCTTCACGCACTAATCTATTAATGCATTCACCTATAAATGTCATATGCCGGAAAGGCAGAACTTATAATCATGTACAGGATAATATTGATATTTTTTATTGTAGAATTAAGGATTTAAATTATCAGATAATATTAAAAAATATACAGAATGCTATGTAAAATAAAACAGTTAGTAGCACTTCCGGAAGTGTTTTTGTGGGTCTGGTTATGTCTAGAAATGTGTTTTATGCCAAATGTTCTGTACCGTAATTTCAAATTTTTATTTTTTAAAATAAAGAAGAGACTGGTCTCGTGAGCAGCCGGTATGTTTTGCAGTTTTGATGTCTTGTACATACTTGTATTGTTCTTTGAGTGATCACTTTGTATATTTTTCTATTCACTAAAGATATATCAGGTTTTCTCTCTTGGAAACATTTCCAACTAAATTCTTTCATTTTCCTCTTTAGGGTCTCCATGACCATTTTGTATATTTTCACTTAAAATACAGCTTTTATAGGTTTCTCCCTTGTGACAGTTGTATCCCTACTTACCAAAATCATTATCTTGCATCATATTTTTTCATAATTTTCTTATTATTTTTCACTAAAAATGTTATCTCATTTCTTCGTTGGCAATACCATAATGACAACAGACGAACACCAGAAGAAACAGATAGATACAGAGATGGAATTGGAGAACCTTAATTTTCGTAATCTAAATACTCTCAACCTTGAAAATCTCGTAGAAAACATTTTAAATAATTGCACTACTTTCCTTCGTTACGCCGAAGGAAACAAAAACCAAAGGTTGAAGAGTCTCATTAAGTATATTTCAGTAACACTATAACACTTAGCTCGAAAATTATAAGGAAGCATAATTTATACAAATTGTGGTGGTTTACACAACTCTGACGATCGTCCGTATGACAGCTACGAGCCAATTTCAATGAAAATATTTTATCGTATTATTCTACATACATGTTTATGTATCATGTCTAAACACTTTTTATCCTACATTTCAGTTCGGACTCTTATGAAACGTTTTCCTTTACAAGAACTATTTTTCTGTGGTGACTATTAAACATTTGTTTGTAGTTATAACATACCTATTTCATCAAATTAAATAGGCGCGATAAGTATAAAGAAATGCCGAGGATATACGAGAATTCTTATTTAAATTATATAGGACAAATTAAATGTTCAACAAGGTTTACATATACCTCATTTTAACACCACAATTTTGATATAGGCAATTTGGGATAGAAATGTAATAGAATAGAGAGCTTCTTTTGAGAGCTTCCTCATTATATGATGTAAAAAACGTATAAATAATGAAAGATGACTCACCCAAATGACCTATTGTATATAAGCATATACCGGGTGAGTCACGAATTGCGCTCGCCCCGATATTTCCTAAAATATTTGGAATAGAAAATTGAAATTTGGAAGCCTCATTACGCGACTAAAATGCCATCTTTTCAATAAAAAATCAAGTTTGGTGCACATCCGGTTTGACCGGAAATGCCCACAACTTTCGATTTTTAAATGGAACACCCTATATATTTTTCCATTTTTGGAATCTAGAGGAAATTTTGAATACAATGCATCCATTTTGGTCACTTTTTGATAAACATTAAACATTTTATTAAAAAATCTATTTCTGAATCCAGATTGCTGTGGTGCCCAAATTATATTTTAGTTTGTGTGCTACGTTACTATAAAAATAAAGAGAGCAATATGATTGCATTACTTAATTCTCTAGAGGCGTTTAAAATTTTTAAATGTGATTTTTACCCACTAACTCGGTTTTTTTTAATGGTAATTTAATCGTTCACCAACATTTTTAAATACCTCATTTTCAAACGAATCTAATGATACCAAAATTTTGAAAATCCGCTCAGAAATATTTGAGATTTCAGCCAAAATACAATGCAACCAAGCTTTTAGAAACATGCGGCTAATAGATAATAGATTAGTGGGCTTTGGAAACTAAAATGGCACATTTCTGTGTAAATCTGGTAACCTAATAACATTGGAAAAATCATAGTAGCCATTGAATGTAATAAAACAATATGAGCTGTCAGACAGACTCGTGTAGTTATAGGCAATCTTGAGCTATCAAACATTTAATAATTGTGAGCGCAAAGAACGTTACAATTAAGTTTAGCATAGGTATGTGGAGGTAAACACAATTACATCAACAAGGACATTTGCAATAGAATGCGACATCAGTTCGGTTTTCAGAGTTTTATTTAAATGAACATAAATATCGGGCCTATAAATAAATAAAAATCAATTCCGTTTGAACAATTAAACTTAAACTAGGTAACATTAGGTATCTTTAAAATAATTAATATAATTTAAGCCATAAATTGACATTTACAGATATTGTTCAAAATGTCCACCATTTTTTTCTATACACAATTCGGCTCTGCGTACAGTAGCTTGAATGGCTCTACGCAATTCAGCCGGCGTTAGTTCATTAAGAGCCCGTACAACTTTATTTTGCAGCTCTTCACGGGTATTTGAAGAAGTTTTATAAACTTTATTTTTGAGAGTGCCCCATACATAATAGTCGAGGGGTGTTAAGTCAGGTGACCTAGGAGGTCACCTGATATGACCTTGATTTGCGATAAGGCGTTCACCATGCAAGTTGTTTAAATATTCCATCACTCTTCTGGAATTATGTAGGGGAGCACCATCTTGTTGGAAAAACAGATTTTGTAAATAGGCAAGAGGAAGTAAGTCAAGAAATTCTGCTGTCTGGTTTTGTAAAAAGAATAAATATCGTTCGCCAGTAAGTGTTCCATCAAAAAATATGGGTCCAATTATTCGATCTCCAAGTACTCCAAACCAACAGTTAAACCCAAATCTTTCCTGAATATTCCCCCGCCCTACCAACCTCGGATTTTCTTGAGCCCAGTACCTAGTATTGTCTCTGTTAAACATACCTTGGTTCGTAAATCTACTTTCATCTGAATATAAAATATGAAAAGGAAAACCTGGGTTTTGGTATACTGCATTTAAGAACCAGTTGCAACATACTAGCCTCCTATCGTTATCATATCCATAAAGATGTTGGTGTTTTGCTATTTATAAGACCGAAACTTATGGTTCTTTAAAATTCTGCAAACCGAAGACTGACTAATGTCGCATTCCATTGACAATTCCTTTGATGTTGTTGGGTGTACCATCACAAATCCTAATACATCAATTTCTTTGTCCTCACTTACAATAAATGTTTGATGGTCATCTTGTTGATTGGGTTCGTTTCTTAATTCTTGTTATACTCTGGCAAACAAGTGTCTGCTTGGATGACGTCTGTTGGGATATCGTTGCTGATACAGTTCTGCAGCTGCAGTTGAATTTTTGAGACGCTCTCCATATATCAGTAACATATCGACCTTTTCATTTCTACTA
Organism: Stenurella melanura; assembly: GCA_963583905.1. Taxonomy (NCBI): domain Eukaryota; kingdom Metazoa; phylum Arthropoda; class Insecta; order Coleoptera; family Cerambycidae; genus Stenurella; species Stenurella melanura. Next base: position 170,607,996 of record OY757311.1, on the reverse strand, counting down.
AAATTATTAATTTTCTTTAATTTTTACTCAAAGAGATTTCCGCAACGCTTTATTTTGTATCTGTCTGACAGCTGATATTGTTTTATTACATTCAATGGCTACTATGATTTTTCCAATGTTATTAGGTTACCAGATTTACACAGAAATGTGCCATTTTAGTTTCCAAAGACCACTAATCTATTATCTATTAGACGCATGTTTCTAAAAGCTTGGTTGCATTGTATTTTGGATGAAATCTCAAATATTTCTGAGCGGATTTTCAAAATTTTGGTATCATTAGATTCGTATGAAAATGAGGTATTTAAAAATGTTGGTGAACGATTAAATTCCCATTTAAAAAACCGAGTTAGTGGGTAAAAATTACATTTAAAAATTTTAAACGCCTCTAGAGAATTAAGTACATAATGCAACCATATTGCTCTTTTTATTTTTATAGTAACGTAGCACGCAAACTAAAATATATTTTGGGCACCACAGCACTCTGGATTCAGAAATAGATTTTTTTAATAAAATTTTTAATGTTTATCAAAAAGTGGCCAAAATGGATGTATTGTATTCAAAATTTCCTCTGGATTCCAAAAATGTAAAAATATATAGGGTGTTCCATTTAAAAATCGAAAGTTGTGGGCATTTCCGGTCAAACCGGATGTGCACCAAACTTGATTTTTTATTGAAAAGATGGCATTTTAGTCGTGTAATAAGGCCTCCAAATTTCAATTTTCTATTCCAAATATTTTAGAAAAAATCGGGGCGAGCGCAATTCGTGACTCACCCGGTATATTACACTTCCTCGGTTCATGTTTTTTAATTATCTCCCGATGACGTCAACTTGCTTAGTGAAGTTCGCGTCTAATGAAGAATTAAGTATTTACCTATTCGGACTACATAATGATAATAATCATATCAAAGATTCCCTTCATAGGGTTCCCATACGTTGTAAAGGGATATTGGATAGATGTTTTCGATTGAATAGACTAAAACGTGATATTGTTCTGGAAGCGCACGTGCATAAGTTTGTGTAAAACAACATTCGCTGAGGTAAATAATACAATTTTCATACTGGTGGCAACTCAATTCATTTCGGTTTCATCTAACAAAGACGTTGGTAAGTATGGCTTTCTGATTTTCAATGAAACTCGATATTATTGTATGCGGATCAAACTTCTATAAAAATGCTCATAATCTATTGTTTTTGTGTTGGCTAATGTGATATCAATAAAAAAAAGTTATAAAAGTGCCCACAAAGGCTTTTATGTCGGCTTTTGTGGACTCTCAGACAGAATTTTACAATCTATAAAAGAAGCTATAAAAACCATGTCATGTCATTGTGTAACCGTGATGTGATTAGATTAAATACAGAAAAGATAATTTAGCACGTTTTTCAATACATTCATTCTAAATATGGCAGCGACGAATTCACCGACGGGAAATCGATTGCTCATTTTACCATTGAAATCGCTATGATGCTATTGTATTCCGAGTCACAATATTTTGTTGGAACTCTGACAGCAAAAAAAATTAAAGTATTTTTTTTTTTATTTAACAAATAATCGCATTAACCTCTTGGGTTATGAGCGAGGTACAGTGAAAGATAAATTATATAATCGTATAGTAAGTTACAATGAAGATATTAAATTCTTGACATAACATTAATATCAGACAAAAATAATAATAAGTTCTTTAAGTCACTACTATCAGCTAATATTTTGTTTAGATCTTCCGGGATTTGTCTGTTTGATCTATGGAACTGGTATTTAGGGCACTCCACTAAAATATGTTTAACTGTCACCTTTGTTTGGCACACTTCACACTTAGGTTCTTCACTACGATTGCTGAGATACTCATGTGTAAGTTTAGTGTGGCCTATTCGTAACCGCGCCAAGATTATTTGTTTCGTCTACCTTTAGGGGCTAGGGACCATGGTTTGACTGAAGCTTTGACTTCGTTTAGCTTAGTTCTTTTCTGTTCCCATTCATATTGCCACTGTTTTTGTAGTAATTTCTTTACTTGTTGCTTCAAGTCCGTATGTAGAGATGTGGTCACTACCGTAGAGTTTACACTTGAAGTAGCGTCTCGTGCAGATCTATCGGCTTGCTCATTACCTTGTATCCCAATGTGAGAAGGTACCCACATAAATGTGACAGATTTATTGCTCTCCTGCAAGAGGAATAGTTCCTCTTTAATTAATTTCAGTAAAGGGTTATTGGGATACAGTTGTTTAATTCCATAGATGGCACTCAAGGAATCTGTTATTACTAAAGTTTTCGGACTGTCATGGATGTTAATATACTTTAGTGCTTCTAAAATGGCATATATTTCACCTGTAAATGTGCTGCTGTTTGCTGGTAGCTTAAATTGATGTGTTGAGTTGGTGGTTATAAATGCTGCGCCGACAGCTTCTTCCGTTATAGATGCATCAGTGAAAACTTGGCTGTATTCTTGGTACTGGTTAATTATGTTGTAGAATTGTCTTTTTATGATCTCGTGATTGGTGTCCTGTTTATTGTATTGTGTTAGTTTGGTGTCACATATGGGTAAGGGTATTGTCCATGGAGGGTGTGTTTTGATATTCGAGGGATAGGTGTTGGGAATAGTTACGTTCAGGTTAGCCAGGTATTTGTTTATTCGTTGGTAAAATGGGGGTTTTATTTTTCTTCTGCTTTCATATATGGTTCTGAAACGATTTGAGAAAGTGTTTTTGTATGTGGGATTTTCTCCGTTGGCTGACATAACTGCTGCATTTGATAAACTGAGGTACTGTCTCCTCATTGTAAGCGAAGGTTCTCCAGATTCACAATACAAAGATTCAGTCGGGCTTGTACAATATGCTCCAAGGGCAATTCTTATTCCTGCATTGTGGATGGTGTCGATTGACTTCAATATAGAAGTGTTTGCAGTGGAATATGCGATAGCGCCATAGTCGATCTTGGATCTAATAAGGGTACGGTATATACGGAGTAAAGTCGTGCTGTCTGCACCCCAATTGTAGTTGGATAGTACCCTTAAAAGATTTATTCCCTTTTGACACGATAACTTCAAATTTTTTACGTGAGGTTCCCAAGTAAGCTGTTGGTCGAATGTAATGCCAAGGAATTTGATGCTGCTTACAGATGTTATATTTTGGTTATTAAGAGTTAAAGTTATTGTACTTGGGTCTATTTGTTTGGAGAAAATGATGTATTTGGTTTTAGTGGTAGAAAATTGAAAGCCTGTGGTATTCGACCAGTGTTCTATATTATTGAGCTCTTTTTTTAACAGGAGTTGCATTGTGGTCAGGCTCTTTCCCTTTAAGAAAAGTACAAGGTCATCTGCATATAATCTCGCCTTAACGGGGAGTTCAATGTTTCCGATTACATCATTGATTGCTACGAGGAAAAGGGTTACACTTAGGACAGATCCTTGCGGGATACCATTTTGTTGTTGTCTCTCTTGAGAAATTGTCCCGTTTGTGCGAACGCGAAATGTTCTGTTGTTAAGAAAATTTTTAGCAAACATTATCATGCTACCTTGTATACCCCAAGACTGCAGTTTTTGGATAATGCCATATCTCCAGGCAGTATTATATGCCTTTCTTATGTCAAAGAATATTGCTATGCATTTTTGTTTATTTGCAAAGGCCTCGTGTATTTCAGTCTCCAAATCTATAATATTGTCGATAGTTGATCTGTGTTTTCTGAAGCCACTCTGTTCATTGATTAATAATTTGTTTTGTTCCAGATACCACATAAGTCTCTTGTTGATAATTTTTTCAAGTAATTTACACATGGCACATGTTAAAGAAAGACCAATTTCTTTAACATGTATGATTCAGGGTCGGACTTTACGTTGTTAGGTTTTAATATGGGTATTATTACAGCTTTGGACCACATATGAGGAAATTTTCCTTCTGTGTATATAATGTTTAGTATACGTAACAGGTACTGTTTTGCAAGTTCTGGTAGATTTTGAAGGAATATGATTGGTATGTCATCTGGACCTGGACTTGTATTTTTACAATCATTCATGGCATCATTAAGCTCAGCTCTGGTTATGGGTAGGTTTATTGGCTCACCATTTGCAGGGGTATAGTTGGTTTCATGTGTTTCTTCGGAAATTTTGTACGCTAAAAAGTTATGGCTATAGTTGGAGTTATTCGAGTGTTTGTGGTATGTGTCTGCTAAAAGTTCCGCTATCTCTTGATTAGATGTAAGTACTGTTCCTTCCTGCATGAGATTGTTAATTCCGTTGTATGTATTTGATCCTTCTATTTGCCTGATTTTGTTCCACACTTCAGATAGGGGTGTTGAGCTGTTGATACTTGATACGTATTTAATCCAGGATTCCTTTTTGCATTTTTTAATTATGTATCGTGTTCTTGCCCTGAGGTTTTTGAATGTCAGGAGATTTTCCATCGTTTTATGTCTCTTGTATGTGTTAAAAGCTTTTTTACTTTGTTTTATGGCTTCCTCACATTCTTTGTTCCACCATGGCACTGGGGTATGATTTTTAACTTGTTTCGTTTTACCCACTGATTGTTCTGCCGCTCTAAGTATAATGTTCGTAAATTCTTCTAGTGTTTTATTAATATTCCCTTGTATGTGAAAGTGTGTGATATTGTCCTCTATTAACGTTGCAAATAAGGGCCAGTTAGCGTTATTTAGTTTCCATTTTGGGAAATGTTTAGAATTGATGCTATTTGTGTTGGTATTAATTATTTTAATAGGGTAGTGGTCGCTTCCGTATAGATAAGGTAAAACTTCCCATGACAGTGCAGATGCTAATGATGGTTCACATATTGTTAGGTCAAGTACCGATGAATTACCCGAGAACGCATCAAATCTGGTTTTTTCTCCGTTGTTTAAAATAATTAAATTAAATTTATTTACAATATTTTCTATCATACTCCCCCGTGCATTAGTTGTGTCAGATCCCCATATTAAGTTATGACCATTAAAATCCCCCAGAATGATTCGTGGTTGTGGAATTTGTTGCAGTAATTCGTTCATTTCATTTATGTTGATTTCCTGATTTGGTGGGATATATATATTACATATATAAATTTTCTTAGGGTATGGTATTTGTATTGCTATGGCTTCTAGGTTAGTTGTGATAGGGAAGTTATGTACTTCTATGCTGTTTTTTACATAGATAGCAACACCGCCGCTTGCCCTGTCTTGTCTTTGTCTATTCTTGAAGAAATTGTAGAAGTTTTTTAGTTGTTGCACATTATTGTCCTTAAAGTGAGTTTCCTGGATGCATATTATTGTTGGATTTTGTTTTGAAATAATAACTTGAACCATTTCTAAATGGGTATAGTACCAATTTATATTCCATTGTAATAGAGATTCGAATGCGACAGTAAATATTTAAACAGGGTGGGGGTATTGTTGTTAGTATGTTTCGAGAGAAGAATCACTTTCATAATCGGATGGTTCCTGGTTCAGCTGCTTCATGATTTTTTTTCTAATTTTTGTACATCTGGTTTTGATGCTTCTTTGCGTAAGGTGTGGATATATCTTTGTTAACATATCGATCAGGGCAGGCATATCGTTGGTGTAATTGTTTGCAATACTGAGGGGATCTGGAGACCCAAATGCGTTTTCGAAAAAGTCTGTGATTTGTTCGTAGTTTAATACAAAAGGGGGAGATTCCGATTCAATGAACTTTTTTGCGGGGGCCGTTAAGTCTTTAGTTGTAGGTAGATTTTCAGTTGGCGTGCTTGACTTCGGTTTTTTTGTTTTTCTTGGTGCGGGTGTAACAAATATATCTTTTTCATTTAAGGTTTGTTCTGAAATTTCTATAGGAGGGGTTACTACTTCAGATATATTACGTTTTGTAGAGGTTGAAGGGGTGTTATTCTCTATGTTTGTAATTTCTGTGTTATGTGATGTGTGATCTGGCTGCGATGAAACTTCCGTAGGAGGAATTGCCTCTTCAGCCAGGTTTCGTTCTATAGAGGTTGTAGGGGTGTTATTTCCAGTGATGTCTCTGGTTTCTGTGTGACATTGTGATGCAATGTGACCTGGTTGTTTACATTTGAAGCATGAGAGCCCATCTTGGGAGAGAAATATACGATAGGTAGTATTATCGTAGGATATAATAATGGATTCAGGGATAATGATGTTTTCAGGGGGGGATATATATATCTGGCGACGGAAGCTGAGGATGTGACTATATTCTGGAAATTAAAGTATTGTTTTTGGGCTATCGAGCTATTTATAACCAAATAGTCCGTTGCACAAATTTGGTACTACCACTAATTAAACATAGTGAGAATGATAGAAAACTGTGTTAAAAAAATGTTAAGCCTCGTCAGACTACGTTTCCTTTGTTATTTTTTGTTTTTTTTTTTTGTTAAGTTTTGAAATCGACGAAAATAAAATACATTTACAAATAAAACCATCAAATTGAAATTTTTTACTATTTATTGAGAAGAATGTTAGTCGAGTACAAAAAGTAAAAAATGACGGAATGAAAATGAATGGATTTTCATGATTGTTTTTGCATTTAGTTTCTAATACTGAGTACAAAAAAATTTACTCTTTTCAAATTGCCGCGTTTTACTTGCGGTTGGTTCCCACCACCTCTAGAGGGGTGAGCAAAAAAGTAAAATAGTAACCATAGAATGTGATATAGAATCGTGTTATAAGAGAAAAAGGTGGTTTACAATTTTTCATGCAAATTTATATTTTTCCAGTTATAACGATTTGAGGATTGTGATTTTAGCTTTAAGAAATTGGTACCTTATGGAAAAAGTGGTATGGTACAAAAAATAAGACTATGAAATTACAAATACTTTATTTTTTATTTATTTCTGTACGATGAACATTTCTCAAAATGTCAAAGTTTAAAAATGAAAGATTATCATCCAAAATAATTCATTACGAGGAGCTTGGCACTGTTACCTTTAACAATCGCGTTATTGGTTGAGAAAATGTGTTTTCGAGTTTTATCTTTATATTTTATCAGTTTTAACTTATTATTACTATACCAACGTTAGGCAGAGCTGTGTGTTTCGCTAACCGTTGTTTGTAAGTTTCATATCTTTGCTATCATTTATAAAAGTTGCATCATCTGCATACCTAACAGTTTTGTTCGGAAAGAGATAGAAGTAAAGATCGTCAATGAAAATAATGAATAAGAGAGGACCCAGTACAGAGCCTTGGGGTGCTCCGTGTTTCATTACCCTGAAATCTGATGTTTGATTTTAATATCTTATGCATTGTCCTCTATTAAAAAGAAATAACTCTAATAAATTTAATGTTGGTCCTCTTACACCATAGTGGCTAAGCTTTAGTAAGAAGATTATGAGAGACACAGTCGAAGGGTCGAAAGGTCAACCAGCGTAATTGCTGTATATTTACCCTCCTCAAAACCCTCGACGTTTACAACCTTGCATACTGCGTCTATGGTAGAACATGATTTTCCAAAGCCGAATTGGCATTTGTGAGTGAGCGAATACTTTCAAAAATTTCGTTTAGCGATTTTTTTTCATAATCTCAATAATCTTACCGAATACCAGTATAATAACAATAGGGCGATAATTATATACACTCACGACAAAAATTCTAGTATTTCTTGCTAAACTCAGAAATAAAATAGTGTATGCGCCATTTACAGTTATGTTTTTTATTTCATTGTTATTATTATTTCTTGAAGATTTTGGACAGTTGAATAAGATGGTCTGGACCGTTTCTCATATCGCTGTGCAATTATTAGGGCACGAATATAGACATAAATGGCCCATTCAGCACTTTTAGGTTAGATTTTCTTAAAATTGTGACGTGATTTCGCAAGAAAGCCTTCAGAGTAACCTATTTCGGTTAAAGAAAAACAAAAAAGGTATTTTTTCCAGGTCTGTGTTATCGACGTTCTTGTAAATATTAAAAAAGCTATAGAAGACAGCCATATGAAATATTATGTTTTTGAAATCAGAGAAAAATTAGAATTATGATTCTCGAGTTAGATACAGGGCGTTGCATTTAGAAAATCAAGTAACAACCTATATATTTAGGATTGCACGTCATTATTTTCTCAATATGATGCATAAAGACTTGTTAGAAAATAATTTAATTTGGTTTTTGAAATTCTCAAATCGGTCCAGAAATAATTAAGTTGGAGGGGGGGTGGGAGCATTTATGGTGAACCACCCATACAGTTCTAATATTCACTAATACTTACAACAAAAAATACTAACAAAAACCCGCAGGGTAATGTATGTGTAAAACTCAAAGATGTGTACATTTATCAAAGTGTTTGATATACTACTATCACAAAACGCAGAAACATTTGGTAGGATATCCAATGCAATTTAACCAGTCTTAGGAAGAGTAATTTTTTGCCTCACTGTTTTACGAATACATTTCTGTTTCGTATATCCCGCAAGAGTTTGAGCTTTATCCCACTTAAGAAGTTCGACGTACTATGCTTGAATCCCATCAATTTGTTCTAAATTGGTTTAGAACCTTTTACGTGATTAAACTTAAATGTATTTTGACGGCAGACAAACTACATATAAGTTACGCTAAAATATTGACAAGCATCAAAACTTTCCAATTTAATTTGCATAATACACTACTCATCACCACCTTAACCCTTTCGGCTACATACTTAAAAGTAATACGATGTTCCATAATGTAAAAGCGCCAATCTTATCCTAGTTAACGAACAAGTAAGTGGAAGTCGGGTGTTGCAGACTATGAAGTAACTATTGTAGAACAATTTTAGTTAGATATAGCACAAATAACTTCTACTAATAACAGATTTACAATTATTAAATTACCCGAAAAATGTGAAATAATATGACTCTAATGATTATTATGGACAAATATCATGCAAGTAGGTAGCCTAACAGTTATTTATACCAAGGCTACGATACAAGTGGAGATGCACAGGACGGTTTTGTTAATACTAGCAATATTGCAATTTTTAGCAAAATTCATTCAAAAGTATGAATTTATATGTGGCACTCACTAATTATTAGTAATTGGAGTGTGTCTACTATGAACACTTTCTAATTGCTCTGACTACTACCACTAAGTTCGTTGTTAAATTCATAACTTCACAATAATTTCTGCCGTTCAAGTTATTTATGTGCGTTTTTGCAATATATAAATATGTAGGATGAAAGTATCACATTCAGGAGGCAGCCAAAAATGCGTGTGCTTCGTTGATGCCAGAAAAATCAAAAGAATGAAGTAATTTTTTATATTCAAAGTTCAAAGACTGATGTGCCTCAAAGAAACAACAGCGTGACTGAAACAACTTACTATTTTGATTGATCTGAACGCTTAGAGTCCTTCAAGTTTACGGTGTGAATACTTTATGCTTAAAACGACCCCATCGATAAATGATAGCATCCGAATTATTTAAGAGCTTTCTTGAAGAGGAAAAATGAGGGCACAAACCAAAGAAAGCAAGTATGTTTTCAAGAACGGTAATTAATAAATGCCTAACTGAGGCACCTGCCGAGAATTGTTTTTTGATAAAAGTGTACTATATGTTTTTAACAATAATATAATGATTTACAAGGATACTACTTTTTCAAAACTACTTCCACAACCACATAGTGGAGTAGAAGCACAGTAATAGTAAAACAAATTCATAAATTGTTTTTGTTGAGATAGGTTTAGAATGTCGAGATTTTAAATTTGAGCAAAAAAATTTCTGTCTATCTGTCGGTCTGTGACTTGGGGTTGTTTTTAGATGTAGATACATGCATGTTTTTTTGGCCATTTTGGCGGTTTTTTGCGTTTTGCTGCAAAACTATGCATTTTTGAGAAAATATAACCTGATTTGATATTGTAGATCTAGCGATTCTCTACAATTTTTGTTCTCTTCATTTTTTTTGAAATTCCGCTTAGTTACGCCGCTAGAGCCCGCTGAAGTTTATGTAAATGTATATATTTTTTTGGTGTTTGATTTTAAGCCAAAACTATGCATTTTATAAAAAATATCAAGATATCAAAGTTCTAGATAAAAAAATTTTCGACAAATTTTGTTCTTTGTTTTTTTTTTCAAAGTCGCGCAGTTTTGCCGCTAGAGCGCGAAAAACATTTTTTCAATACTCTTGAGCGAAAAAAAATATAGGGCATATATTTTTGATACACAGGCAAAACTATGCATTTTTTTAGAGTACTCGTCAAATATATAAAAATTTGAAGAGCGGAAAAAAAATATTTTTTTGAAACCCATCGTTCATTTCTTACACAGCTTCGCATAGAACGGTGCATCTAATAGTATGAACTACGCGCATTCAGCTGTAGTCAAAATACTACAGCTGTTCACGATGCCTATATTTTTTTTATCCGCTCAAGAGTATTGAAAAAATGTTTTTCGCCCTCTAGCGGCAAAACCACGAAACACCAAAAAAATGTATACATTTACATACACTTCAGCGCGCTCTAGCGGCGCAACTAAGCGGAATTTCAAAAAAATGAAGAGAACAAAAATTGTAGAGAATCGCTAGATCTACAATATCAAATCAGGTTATATTTTCTCAAAAATTGATAGTTTTGCAGCAAAACGCAAAAAAACGCCAAAATGGCCAAAAAAACATATGTGTATCTACATCTAAAAAACAACCCCTTTTTTCCATGCGCTCGATGAAAAATATGTTAACACAACCCCAAGACAACTTCCTATACGGGTGGCTTAGCTGTAGGAAAAATTTTCCTCAATTTTCCTAATTTGAAGGGACTATATAACGAAAACTGAAATTGGATTATATTTGGAACTTACACGGTGAAGGGTTGTTGGGTAAATAGGGGAAAATAAGTAAAGCAAGCTAGTAAGAGTGCAGACATTTGAGATTTGGTGTATATACTAGAAGAGAAGGCCTCAGATTTTTTTATAATATTTTCCATCCCACCCATCACTCACTTTATTATTAAAGGGGTTGATAAAATATAATTGAGGTATTTGCAATTTGGTACATTTATATATTATAACGACATCTGGAACTAGATTATATTTTGAGTTGATTCCGTTGAAGGGTTGGGGGTTAAATAGAAGTAAATAGGGGAAAATAAGTAAAGCAAGCTGGTAAGTGTACAGAAACTTGGGATTTAGTGTATATTCTAGAAGCGAAGGCCTCAGATTTTTCTAATACCCTTTAACCACCCCACCACTCCCACTCCATTATTAAAAGGGTTGACAAATTAGAACTGAGATTTCCACTTGAAATTTGGTACACGCATGTCGTATGTATTACAAGACATTTGAAACTAAAGTATATTTTGAAATGATTCCGTTGAAGAAGTGGTGGTAAGTAGAGGTAAATAGGTAAAAACAAGTAGAGCAAGCTGGTAAGAGTACAGAAACTTGGGATTTTAGAAGCCAAGGCCTCAGATTTCTAATATTTTTAGTTTTAGTTTAGTTTTTTTAGCTACATTTAAAAAGTTTATATATACAACTTTTATACGATTTACTTTATCTCCAATAAAACAGAAATAAGGGAGTTGGTGGGGGTTTTAAAATATACTGAATGACCCTGTACATAATCGAAAACGACTAATGAATATTTGAATTTGAAAGTAAATTCAAGCTCGAAACTATTCTAGCCATTCCCGCCTCTAAAATAATGTACTTTCCAAGCGCTTACCTAGCACATTATCTACATTTACTACAATTCATTGTTTTGGTGAGATGTATGTAATTAATAATCAGTGGCGGTTTTACCAATGGGCACACTGGGCGAGTGCCCAGGGCGGCAAAATTTCAAGGGCGGCAGAATTTTTTCTTTTGAATATTGCTTTAGTCGTTTTTATGATTCCGCTAATGCGACAGTTCCATTGAAGCCAAAACAACGCATCGAGCAATATGGATGGCAGCCAGAAGCGGCTTTCCTTCATATCTAATTTATATTAGAAAATAAATACCCGCTACAAACTGTTCTGAAGAAAGGAGTTTCTCGACCTTGCGACGGGTAAAGAATTGCTTACGGTCCACAATAATGCAGGAAAAGCTAAATTCACTGGCAGTATTAAATATTGAAAATGACATTTTAAAAACTAGGAAAGCAGGAGATATAATCAATGATTTTGCTGTAAAAAAAGGAAGAAAAGTTCGTCTTTACCTTGTATAATTTTTTTTTTTATTATTTTATTTTTAAAATTATTTTATCTCTTCTTTATTTTTTATAAATAGAAAAGTCATTTTATATACCACTCACCTCTAATGTGTAGTGTCCTTTGTTCTTTTAAAATAAAAATAAATTTTTAGTAAGTATTATTAAGTACTTCCCTCGCATACCGAAGGGGAGTATTGTATTTTCCGAGATTTTTTCGGATTCTGACGTTTTAGATCACGTAGATTATGAAAATATAAGTTTTTCAATTCCGTTAGTTTGTCTGTCTGTTGGTGCATGAACTAAAAAAAACTACTTGACGGGGAGCAGTCAAATTTGGTAGGTAGTTGACCCTACTGTCAGCGAAGAAATGGTTAAACATTCACTGGAAAATCTACAGGGTGGACTGTCTAAACGGAATAAATAGTGAAAAAAATTTTTTTTTGCTCAAATTTAAAATTTTCACGTTTCAAGACACGCTATTTCAGAAAAAAAAAATTGAAAATTTTTTCACCAACATTTTTGAAAAATTTTTTACCACTAAAATAGACGAAGAAAATATTACCACTAGAAAAAATAGAAAAAAAATTCTTTTTGCACAAATTTAAAATTTCCACGTTCCATGGCATTTCAGAAGAAAATAATTATGAAAATTTTTTTACCAAAAAAAAAAATTACCACTAAAATAGATGGAAAACATTTTTTTCTTCAAATCTAAAATTTCCACGTTTTATAGTTTTCTAAATCTTTAAAAAAAATAATTATAAAAATTTCTTTTACCATTTTTGAAAAAATTATACTAATATAGAATCAATTTTTTTTTCTTTGTTCAGATTTAAAATTTCCACGTTTCCATGGCATTCAAACAAATTTAAAAATGTTTTTGAAAAATTTATAAAAATTGTTGATAACATTTTTAATCTATCACTACTATAGAATAGACGAAAAATTTTTTTTGCCAAATTTAAAATTTCCACGTTTCATGACATTCCAAACCTATTTCAGAAAAAAAAAATTTTTGCCATTTTGGAAAAAAAATTAACACTAGAATAGATCGAATTTTTTTTTCACCAACATTTTTGAAACATTTTTTACCACTAAAATAGATGGAAATTTTTTTTATTTGCTCAAATTTAAAATGTTCACGTTTCATGGCATTCTAAACCTATTTACAAAAAAATTTAAGTTTTAAATTTGTAAACTTTTTTTACCACTACTATAGAATAGAAGGACACTTTCCTTTTTGCACAAATTTTAAAATTTCTACGTTTCATGACATTCTATACCTACTTCAGAAGAAAAAAAAATTGAAAATTTTTTCACCAACATGTTTGAAGAATTTCAAAAAAATTACCTATTATACTTTTATTAAAAAATGTACAGGGCGGTCATCCCAAGAAATAATTCATTCAGTCATTGTGGACATTTGTAAAGGGATTTGCGCAAGTCTTCCATATTTGGCACCTGTCATTTAGTATTGAACTTTTGCTGTTGGATGAGAAAAATATAAATTTTTTTGACCAAAATTTATCAGCCTTTCTTTGTAATAATAGCAATAACTATATTCCGATTAATATTCTTAATTCATTTCGTAATTAATGATTTTTTAGAGTGACCGCCATGCACAAATAACGAGGGAAGTTCTGTGTAAATACCTTTACCGATTTTTTTTTTTTGTAAACATTTTTGGGTAGCATATATATTTGTTAATAAATTAAACACTGCTTTTAGATGAATCAATCAATATATTATAAATACTCTACATATGTTTCGGCTTATTAGGCCTTTATCAAGAGTACTACATAGTGAATACAGTATTCACTATGTAGTACTCTTGATAAAGGCCTAATAAGCCGAAACATATGTAGAGTATTTATAATATATTGATTGATTCATCTAAAAGCAGTGTTTAATTTATTAACAATTATTTTCAAGATGTTTCACAAGGAACCTACCACAAGTTCAGTTCAGTGCATATATATTGTTATATTTTTTAAGAGTAGGGGCGGCATATTAAAATAGTGCCGGGGGCGGCAAGCATGTTAAAACCGCCCCTGTTAATAATTACATCGCCTTTGTTCTACCACAACGTCATTAAAGACTATATTTAGACCTGTTTTAATTAAAAGGTAATAACCGTTTTCCTAGAATTACCCTGTCTCGTTGTAACAACTCTACCCGGGATCTGAAAATATTAGTAAAAGTGTCCTTGATTTGAATAACTCTGAACCGGCGAGAGGCTTTTAAACATTAAGCCGTGATTTCCTTCTGCCTCCGGCATTTTGATTGCTGGGGTGAGGGTACTTTGAAATAATTAAATGTTCTAAATTAAAACTGTCTAGGAGTTCGTGTTGCTTCTGAACTCAGTAATAGTATAGCAGTGGTGAAGGCTCAAGGTGAATGTCGTTTCCATACACCCGTGGAGTGTATGTAGTCTTGTGGAATGTTTTGGTATTATGCTGTACCATATTTAAATTAATATAAATTGTACCAAGTGTTTTGTTAGAAAATGGCATTAGTTGATATATTCCTCTTATTCACAGCGTCTTCACAGGTATTTTTTAAGTCATGTAATGTTTTACTTGGCCTCCCCTTGCTACGTAGCATACCCGACAGCATTAATTTTTCCGATTACATGTCAGTTACACACGGAGTACCACAAGGTTCAGTTTTGGGGCCCTGTTGTTTATTATACAGACTGTCTATTTTACGAGGGCCACACCAAATATCTCGCTTAATATCTATTGTAGAAGAATAAAGTTTTAGAAACATTTATCCCATTTTTTGTGAGCTATATTTCAGTAAAAAGAAATTTGAAATCCATAGCCTACCCTACTTTATGAGATATATTACAAAAACCTGAAAAATAGGAAAACCACAAACGGTTATAGCTTCCTTATTTGAGGAGATACGAAAAAAGTTAAAGGAATGAAAGTTGACGGCAGAGACAAGAAGAATAATAACGTGTAACAAAAAAATCGAAAAATGCAATTGGCTTTGACATACACTATTGTGCAAAAATGAAAAATACATATCTCAAAGTAGGCCATGACGCCATTAATTCCGTTATTTTTTTCTCATTCCAACGATATAAAACATGTCACAGAAATTTTAACCGATAGTGTCAATATTTAATATTTTACGAATACCACAATTCATATAATTGAATCGTAAAAATCAGCTGTGCCATAATAGTAAAAATTCACTTTATAATAATTATAATTCCGTAATTATTTATTACAATTTAATACAAACCAATAAATATCTCATAAATAAAAATACAAGTACAAAACGAACATCCAAAGAAAAAAACAAAAAACTATGTATAACAGTACTACCTACTACTATATTGAAAAGAAATTGTGTGTATTTATTTTTCTAACTACAAATGCTCAAATTATGCACCATGCATTCTGACACATAAACGTGCTCTACGAGACACGTCACGCATTACATTTTGGAGCATTTCAGGAGTAATTGCCTCACATGCGTTTCGAATTCTGGTTTTGATGTCCTCAATATTTTCAGGGGCAGTTTGAAATACGTTGTCTTTAATGTAACCCCAGACGAAAAAATTCAAGGGAGTAATATCTGGTGATCGAGCTGGCCATAGAATGGGTCCATAGGTGCCTATCCAGCTATCTGGCATAACTTGATTTAAATAATTTGTACATATTACAGCAGTTTGAGGTGGAGCCCCATCTTGTTGAAAATATGAATAATTTAATCTTTCTGCCATTGTTAATTCATAAAGAAAATCTTGAATTTTTTGCAGGAAATTAAGGTAGGTATCTACGAGCGGTTAATTTGTCATCATAAAAATAAGGTCCAATTACTTTAGTCCCTAAAAGACCCAACCAAACATTCGTAGAAAATCTTTCTTGGAAAGCAGTCTCTCTGCACCAATGTGTATTTTCTCGTGTCCACTTATAATGCATATTTCTATTGAAAAATCCATTATTAGAAAAATTTGATTCGTCCGACCAAAGAATTTTGCTACATATCAGCGCGTCATTCCTTTTCTTATTTAATAACCATCTACAAAATCTTACTCTCCTTGGCTTATCTCCCTCATTTAAATGTTGAACTTTCCTCATTTTGTAGCATCGAAATCCGTTTTTTTTCAATATTTTTCTTGCACTGTCTTTTTTTATGCGACAGTTTCTCTGAATTTGTCTCAAAGAGGTTTCCTCATTTTGGTTAACATAATTCATTACTCTATTCACTTTTCTTACATTATCCGCAACATGCGCTCGCCTTACTACTTTTTTTGAAAATGAACCGGCGTTTTTAGATTTTGAACTAACTTCCTAAACATAGTTCGATTTGGCTGCGGAGCATCTGGAAATCTATCTCCGTAAACCGTGACTGCCATCTCAGCGTCAAAATTGCACTGACAATAAATGCTAATCATATCGAATTTGTTATTATTGGTGTACACCATAATTACTGATATAAAATTTGTCTTAGAAGTCGACAACGCAACATACAACAGTTACAATCTGTCAAATTTATTAATAACTGTATACATTATTTTTCACTAATTATGGCACAGCTGATTGTTACGATTCAATTATATGAATTGTGGTATTCGTAAAATATTAAATATTGACACTATCGGTTAAAATTTCTGTGACATGTTTTATATCGTTGGAATGAGAAAAAAATAACGGAATTAATGGCGTCATGGCCTACTTTGAGATATGTATTTTTCATTTTTGCACAATAGCGTATGTCAAAGCCAACTGCATTTTTCGATTTTTTTGTTACACGTTATTATTCTTATTGTCTTTGCCGCCAACTTTCATTCCTTTAACTTTTTTCGTATCTCCTCAAATAAGGAAGCTATAACCGTTTGTGGTTTTCCTATTTTTCAGGTTTTTGTAATATATCTCATAAAGTAGGCTATGGATTTCAAATTTCTTTTTACTGAAATATAGCTCACAAAAAATGGGATAACTGTTTCTAAAACTTCATTCTTCTACAATAGATATTAAGCGAGACATGTGTTGCATTTGCTGATGATACAACCATAATTAATTCTGGTCCAAACTTGAATAGTCTCATTTATTTATTCATTTGAATACAACCACCCAACAGGTAACCAATTACGGGGTGGGAACATTAAAATAGAGAATACGAACACAATATAATAAACTAAAAACTAACTGAGCTAATTAAACTATCACGACATAAAACATTGTGATGATATATAATAAATTAGAAATATAAAGATAATCATAGGAGAAATACAAAAAGAGAAAAATATAAATCAAAAATTAAGTTGTTTAATAGAATTAATACTATAGTTGAATATATCAAGCTGGTCTTGCTGTAGATTATAATTGTTACACATGAAATATAAAGGTGAAAATTTTAATAAGTTAGTTCGAGGGGTAGGAAGATAGAAAGCATCACGATTCCGACTTGTTATACGAGGCATATGAAAATTTATTTGTTCTAAAATGAGAGGGCAATCAAACATGTTATGTATAATTTTGTAAAGGAAGACTATTGAATGTATTATGCTTCTATTTTTCAAGTTAGATACGTGAAATCTGTCCAGCATAATATTTTGCGAATAACCAGTTATTGGGTAGGTACCATCTTCAACAAAGCACAAATACTTAACAAAACGGCGCTGAACATTCTCAACATTATTTACGTAAAAAGCATATCTTGGGGACCATATCATCGAGCAGTATTCCAATTTTGGTCGTACAAATGAATAGTACAGCAACTTCATAAGTTCAGTGTTGCTGAATTCTTTACAGTTTCTTATTATAAAATCTAAAATTTTGAAAGCTGACGCTCAAGGCTGTAATACCAGTTTTTAATTTGCATAAGAAGATGAATAATCTGTTTTCTTTTGGTATTTTGCAATATTCTAATATTAGCATCATCTTCAAAAAAAGAGAGAACGTACCAGAAGGTATTCCAGTTAAGTCGATAAGTTGTTCATCAGTTTTTATACATGAAATTCCATTAAAATAATAACACTTTTTTATATCAAAACATAGATCAGATGTTGACATAGACATTGATAATCCACAAGCTCTATCAATAAAAACTTTTTCACCTGGTCCACATTTCTTATGGTTCACCTTTTTGTTATTTTGCACTTATTTCAGTTTGTTTGTATGTCAACTGTGATTTAAGTATAGATGCAGAAGTTCAAGCTTACGCAGAGGATCCGGATCCAACTCTACTCAAAATATTGCTTGGAAAAACTCGAAATTCATGTTTCATATGTGGTGGACTTGAACATCTCATCACCTATAGAAGTGTGCGGTGTCCTTTAATTCAAATGTAAACAGGTGAAATAGAGTTGTTTATATAATAGTCACATTGATAATTTGAGGTTAAAGAACCTACTTACTTCAATCTTTACACAGCAGCTATCCACTTTTTTCGCTATTCTAATTTGTACCACAATTTCGGAAATCTGTAAAATGTCAAATTACTTCTTTCAACGTTTCTATTCTTACAATCGACTAATCAACAAGTTAAAACATCTATATTTACTATTTTATTATAAGAAGTGTCCATATGCTCTAATTCGCCCCACTCTGCACATGCACCCGGCGGATACAATGCATTGTAAGATTTTTTATTAGGCTTCAGGCCCTATATTTTCTTTTAATACTGTACCAGAGGAATTTTATTGCCAACATCGCGTGTCTCAAGCGAGGTATCAATGGGATCACTTGTGGGGTGAATCACTCTTTAAGGCCTCAGCAGCGTTTTCATTAATATAGTGGGAACTCTTTATTACCTAACAGATTGTAATCAAGTGTAAATTGCCAACACAAATATTTAAGCGTGATCAAGTCACCGGGCACAGGTATCCGATACATGCAATGTGGTCGTTGTCAACAATGTATCGATTCTGTTATGCAACATCTAAATGGATTTTTAATAGTTATGTGAACGGTCACGTCACTTTTGTAAAAAACGCCGTCCTGGAAAATGTAAAATATACCTCGCTTTTTACTTCCCTCGCATACCGAAGGGAAGTATTGTATTCGAGAAAAAAATCACCCTCCGAGATTTTTTCGGATTCTGACGTTTCAGATCACGGAGATTCCGTCAGTCTGTCTATCTGTCTGTCTGTCTGTCTGTCTGTTGGTGCACTTACTAAAAAAGTACTTGACGGAGAGCAGTCAAATCTGGTAGGTAGTTGACCCTACTGTGAGCGAAGAAATGGTAGAACTTTCACTAGAAAATATACAGGGTGAACCGTCTAAAGGGAATAAATAATGGAAAAATTTTTTTTGCTCAAATTTAAAATTTCCACGTTTCATGACACGCTAAACCTATTTCAGAAAAAAAATATTTGAAAATTTTTTTTACCAACAATTTTGAAAATTTACCACTAAAAAATGTTTTTGTATTTGTTCAAATTTAAAATTTCTGCGTTTCATGGCATTCTAAACCTATTTCAAAAAAAAAAAAAATTAAATTTTTATTACCAACATTTTTAAAAAAAATTTTACCACTAAAATAGATGGAAAAATTTTTTCTTTGTTCAAATTTAAAATGTCCACGTTTCATAGCGTTCTAAACCTATTTAAAAAAATTTTTTTTGAAAATTTTGTTACTATTTTTGAAAAAATTTTACCACTAATACAGACTGAATTTTTTTTCTTTCTTCAAATTTAAAATTTTCACGTTTGACATGACTGACATTCTAAACCTATTTGAGAAAAAAAATTGAGCATTTTTTTTCACCAACATTTTTGAAAAAAATTTTACCACTAAAATAGATGGAAAAAATTTTTTTCTTTGCTCAAATTTAAAATTTTTAGGTTTCATGGCATTCTAAACCAATTTCAAAAAAAAAATACCACTGTAGAATAGAAGGAAACTTTCCTTTTCTCTCAAATTTAAAATTTCCACGTGTCATGACATTCTAAACCTATTTCAGAAGAAAAAAATTTTGAAAATTTTTTTAAAAACATTTTTGAAAAATTGAAAAAGAAAATGAAATTTTTTATCCACCACTATACTTCCACTCCACTACGTGTATGTGGAATTGAAAATATGACATATGGCAATAATATTAGGCACATACACCTATTACACTATTATTGAAAAATGTACAGGGTGGACATCCCAAGAAATAATTCAGTCATGGTAGACATTTATGAAGGTATTTGCCCAAGCCTTCCATATTTGGCACCTGTTATTTAGTATTGAACTTTTGCTGCTAGCACTCTGTATATTTTTTTGACCAAAACTTATCAGGTGTTCATTATAATAATAGTGTCACTTCGTAATTATTAATTTTTTAGAGTGACTGCCATGCACAAATAAAGAGGGAAGTTCTGTGTAAATATCTTTACCGATTTTTCTTACAGAAGTAATATTTTATAGAAGCGTGTTTCTTTTGAGTTGTGCTGGTAATGCCTAGAGATAACTCTTAGTCCATTAGCTCAGTGTTGACGACTATTTATTTTTGTTATATTCTGCTAACTTTGTGTGTCTTAGTTTTACATTTTCAAACTTATAGAAGCGTCCTGAGAAACGTTCGTGAAGATTGCATATAAAAAGCGTCAATAGGAAACTACATCAAATAGCCCAGAAAGAAAAATGTAGATGTTAGGCTGATGTTATTTATATCACTACTGAGTATTTACAATTTTATTATGTAAAGGTATTTCCTCGGGAGTATAAAACGTTCGTGCCCGGGGCGTACTTTCACAATTCATCAAAGGTTGATGTAAAAAGTATGACGGTTTGTTTTTCATGTATCAACTTTTTTTTAATACTGAACCGTCTTCAAAAAAATCGGTAAAGGTTTTTACACAGAACTTCCCTCGTTATTTGTGCATGGCGGTCACTCTAAAAAATTAATAATTACGAAATAACATTGAGAATAATAATCGGAATATAGTTATTGCTATTATTACAAAGAAAACTTGATAAGTTTTGGTCAAAAAATATACAGATTGCTCATCCAACAGCAAAAGCTCAATACTAAATAACAGGTGCCACATATGGCAGGCTTGCGCAAATACCTTTACAAATGTCCACCATGACTGAATTATTTCTTGGGATGACCACCCTGTACATTTTTCAATAAAAGTATAATAGGTGTATATGTCAGATATTATTGCCATCCGTCACATCAATCCAACATTCGCGTAATGGAGTGGAAGTAAAATTTCATTTTTATTTTAATTTTTCAAAAATGTTAAAAAAAAAATTTTAAATTTTTTCTTCTGAAATAGGTTTAAAATGTCAAGCGTAGAAATTTTAAATTTGAGCAAAAAGGAAAGTTTCCGTCTATTCTATAATAGTGGTAAAAGAAGTTTAAGATTTAAAAATTATACATTTTTTAAAAATAGGTTTAGAATGTCATGAAACGTGAAACTTTTAAATTTGAGTAAAAAAAGTTTCCATCTATTCTAGTGTTAATTTTTTTTCCAAACTGGTAACAAAATGTTGCAAATTTTTTTTTTCCGAAATTGATTTGGAATGTCATGAAACGTGGAAATTTTAAATTTGAGCAAACCAAATTTTTCGTCTATTCTATAGTAGTGATAAATAGATTAAAAATGTTTTCAAATTTTTTTACAAATGTTTCAAAAACATTTTTAAATTTGTTTGAATAGTTTTAGAATGCCATGGAAACGTGGATAGTTTAAATCTGAACAAAGAAAAAAAATTCTATCTTAGTGGTAAATTTTTTTTTTAAATAGTAAACAAAATTTCTAATTTTTCTTTTAAATAAATTTAGAACGCTATGAAGCGTGGAAATTTTAAATTTGAAGAAATAAAAAAAAATCCATCTATTTTAGTGGTAAAAAAAATTTCAAAAAATTTTCAAAATTTTTTTTCTGAATCAGGCTTAGAATGCCATGAAACGTGGAAATTTTAAATTTGAAGAAAAAAAATATCATTAGTAGAAAAAAAATTTTCAAAAATGGTAAATTTTTTTTTTTTATAGTTTTAGAATGCCATGAAACGTAGAAATTTTAAACTTAAGCAAAAAAAAATTTTTTCATCTTGGTAAAAAATTTTTCAAAAATGGTGAAAAAAAATTTCAAATTTTTTTTTTTTTAGAAATAGGTTTAGCGTGTCATGAAACGTGGAAATTTTAAATTCGAACAAAAAAAAAAATAATTTCATCTTGGTAAAAATTTTTTCAAAAATGTTGGTGGGTGATTTTTTCTCGAATACAATACTTCCCTTCGGTATGCGAGGGAAGTAAAACGGGTCACTGAAAAATATGAAATAAAAGTTTACCATCGCCCTATTAGTTGAGTCTTATTAACTAAGAACGATATTGAGGTCGCGATCGGTTAAAAATTCCTTCTTTCTTTTTTGTTTTAGGTTTTTTAAGGCGATGACTAAATTTCATTTCATATTTTCACTAAAGGCTTTCTTGAAGGTGGCTTATTTTTTCTCAACATTTCTTTCGCCATTTTGAGGGTCTATTATGTAGATTCTACAAAGTAACAGTAAATATCCGATCGTTTGAATTCTAAGATTCAACATCGGACTCTTTATTAGAGAATCCTCTTATCCCCCATGTAGCAAATTACATGTAGGTAAATGTATTGAATCCGAATCTATTGACATCAGATTAATTATGTTAGCTACTCCGAAACTGTCAATATTAATACAATTCGGTCATAATCGCCTTTCGTCATTATTAATGCATTCGCCAAGTTTTAATTTTCTCCAATTTTTAATCATCTTATGCTAGATATAACTTGATGAGAAATATGCACATTAGATAAGTACAACTATCACTGTTATTTTAATTAAGGTTGTAGTTGTGTTTAGATTTACAATTATGTACTACTGGGGTAAATCTAAGGGTCCGAATTGCCTAGAAAGGAATTGCCTCACTATAGCAATTTTTTGCTGAAACTTGTTGAAAACATTTCGAGAAGTGTACTAAAAAGTTTTGGATTAAATCCGTGAGGCGGAAAGCTTTTGTTTAAACAAACGAATGTTCAGAATCCTGTTTCTTCGCAATTTTTCTTAAATATCTCTGGTTGTATAATCCGTATCGCAAAAAAGAAAGAGACACAAATTATTAAAAATGAAATTGCGAAGAGAACTATATTTATTCGAAACTTTTTGGTGGATATGCCAAATCGTCAAACATTTTAGGTAGGCCATTTTGAAACAATTGATGATAACTTGAACAATAATACACATATTCTAACGAAACTTTAAAACAGTATACCCCCTGTGGAGTTAAACTATCAAGCCAAGTTTAAAGTTAAAATGTTTACAATAACTCCTAAAAAACAATTGTAAAGTCGAAAATCGATTGCTTGTGGGCATCAAGTCGTATTTCAAAAATTTGTTTTTCAGGTTATAGTTGATCTTATGTTCTTTGTGGTGATATAAACAAAAATAAATTTTAAATTTTTTAAGACCGAAAAAATGTTCAAGTCATCATGTCTATTAGCTTGCTTATAAATGATCATAATGCAATAAAATGTCATATCTAGGGTCGCAATTGCCGGAGATAAAACTACTTTTTTAGTAGCTCGTTTGTTATGTACTTTTAAGATATACGATAAATTTTTATTTTTGGGCAAAACATTTTTGAGTAAAATTCATTTCTTAAAAAAAGAAAATAGAAGAATTGAATAAAATTGGTATTAAAACATTTAAAATATATTATTGTTTATGCCACCACAAAGAATATAGAAACAGCTATAATCTGAAATACAAATTTTTGAAATACGACTTGATGCCCACAAACAATCGACGATTCGATTTTCGACTTTGCAATTGTTTTTTAGGAGTTATTGTAAACATTTTAACTTGAAACTTGGAAATTACGTAATTTGAGATTTCCCTTCCGTAGCTGTTAGTGCGAAGATTAAACATCACAAAACCACAAAAATCAGTTCTGCGGGTGCCGCGCAATCCCCCAAAAAAACCACCTCTTAGGTGAAAAATGCTTTATTTTACTGATAATTCGTTAACCGTTGCAGATATAGAAAAATTGCTCTTCATACATAGGAAAGATTGACTAATTGGCTAAAGAAAAGTCCTCTTGTAATTTTCCTGTATATGCCATGGTTTTCGAGAAAATCGGTGCATTAACATGCAGTTAGCCAAAAAAAATCCAAAACGGCTGCATATTAAATTTTTTGATGATATTTCTTTAATATCATTTTATAACTATTAAATGGTTAGAAACAATAGTTATATGATATATAAAGTCAAAAAAATGTTTCACCTAAATTTTTAGGATGTTTGGGTCTCTTTTTTTATTTTTAGGAAACAATAAAAAATTGGCCAAAATTTGTCTAACTTCAACATGCTGGTTTTGTAAATGTGATTATTTTTATTCTTAACTTTTTCTGTATTGAAGTACTACCTTGAACTAAAAGATAATGCATTTATAACTTGTATTAAAGTTACTTTTTATTGGTCTGTGAATAGTTAAAAGTGCAAGAAATCAAGAGGTCACTATATTATATTGCTATTTTTATATACTAATAAATATCAATAGTCATCAAAAATGGAAACACTAAAGAGTATTTTATATTCCCTTTAAAACCCATTTTGATTTTTCTTCCTAGCATGTTTGGTTTTCGAGCAATTCAATTTTTTCTATAAGCCGCACGCAAAAAATTTCAAATAAACGAAAATTCGTACGCATTAAAAATGCAAATTTTGCAATTTTATCCAATATCGATTTTCTCGAAAATCATGGCATATACAAGAAATACAAGAGGACTTTTTTTTAGACACTTAGTCAAGCTTTCTTTTTTATCATGAGCAATTTTTTTATATCTTCAACGGTTAACGAGTTATCAGTAAAATAGGGTTTTTCTCACCGAAGGGGTGGTTTTTGGGGGGGGGGGGGTTGCGCGGTACCCCCAGAACTGATTTTCGTGATTTTTTGTGATGTATAATCCCTCCACTAACAGTTACTGAAGGAAAATCTCAGATAACATTTTTTGCTATGGAAATCTTTATAATTACTGGAATAGTATTTCTTTAAACTACATTAACTTAAGCAAACGTAAGTTCATGAGGTTCAGACTGACACATTTATCGAAAGTTTCCCGTAGACCAAAAAGGAGTTTGAACATTTCCTAGGAATTATCATACAATATACAAAAATGAGGTAATTTTCGAAATATATATGTTGATGATTTGCTTCAATATATTAACCCTTTATTAATATACAATTATATGCATAAGAAACGTGGGACTTCTAACTTTAAAATGTTCCCTTAATATTTTAATTTGTGTGAATTTTGTTTGTCTAAGCAAAGGGACTTTTGCACGCCAAGTACTGCAAAATGCGCTTTTGGGCACGGACAAACTTGCACAGCGATTCATCCAATATCTCCACTTCACTAATTTTTCATGGAAAATCCGTGTCATTAAACGAAATTTTTGTAGATACATTTTTTTGTGTGAAAATGTGTGCTCTTTCTAGAAATAGTTTTTGTTTCCTCCTACCTCGACTCGTTTCCGAAATTTTGGGAAAATTGTAACGAAAAAATAATTTTTTCGTTTAAGCACCCGTGCTAAATAAATTTGAATTACCCGCCGAAATAGCGACCGGAAGTCAACAAGTGCGCAAACGCGGTAGAAGCATCATTTGAAATATCCCTGCTAGTTCACTTTTGATTTCGACCTAGGTGAGTGAAGATGTTCTTTAACGAATTTTCACGTTTATTTCTTTAATCCTTTGATATTTTGAATATATTTGATTATTAAATGATGTCATATTATTGAGTTAACGTTGCTGTATAGTTATTTTTGGGAATTAAAGGATATTCCGTATAATAATTAATTTTTATTAACACACATGTTTGTGTGATGTCGGCGTCCATTTGGACACATGCTAATTCATTAATTATCGCGGCAATTTTGTATTTTGTGGTCGCTTGAGACACAATACCGTGGTGTTTTGTCATTATTTAGATTATTTGTACGAGGATTAAGCTCGGAAATTAATCAAAGGATAAATTAGAATCTTTGTTTCTTAATCGTGTGTAGACAATCTTATCTCATTAAAAGTCGAAACCTAAAGTCATTTTGTCGCATTTAGTTAACCTCGTGTTAGTACAAGAGGTTAAGATATCATTTTTATTAGTTAATTTTTTTTGGGAGATTAAACCCATAATGTTGTTTGCTAAATTTGTTACAGTATTAGTTTTTTTCAGATAGTAATTCAGATATTTTCTCTCTAATTCTAACTAAATTTTGTTACCTTCATTCAAATTTTTGGTCATAACCAGTCAGCCATTTTGTAAACGGCTAAAGTTTCATGAGAGTAGAGTTTTCTTACTTATTAATTTCATATATTATATTAATCAGTAGTTTATTCATATATTTTCAGTAGTAGAGTAAAGTAAAATTTTATCAAGACTCAGGTTTTTTATTAAATTGCTGATAGTTTGGTTTTGCAGTGACCTTCGTCACCATACTTTTTTGTAGTTTTCTTGTATCTCTTTTTTCTCACCATTTTAAAGTTTTTATATTATCAACTGGTTCTTTACATTCCCCTTTTTCATGTAAAATCCTGGACCAAACCACCATTGAAGCAAGGCACAAGGCATAACTTGAATATTTGGAGTTATCCTAAAAGTATTGGATACTATTCCGACGCAGCGTCTCCTGGAAATCAGCGTTGTCAGGACCTGAATATTACGTCCTTCCCGGGTACCCGTGGCCATCTTCAGGAACAGACCTCGTCGGGATTCCACATCTCCGCTAAGCTAAGTAGCCAAATTTATGTGCAAAATTCAACTTTTGGTCAGAAGAAAATTTGTAAACCAGTTGATCGTTTCATTGTAATTTTTTTGTTAATATTCAAATTTAATTTTTTTTCTAAACTAAATTTTTGTTTAACTAATTAAATCAAATTTCACCATTAATATTTCTACTAAATTGTAAAGTGTTGTAAAATGTTCACTCTTTTATACTTATGTTAATATATTATTTGTTTTATATTTGATTTTGATTGTTTTCTCCCCCTGATAAGGTTTGCAAGAGTGTTATTTACTGAATACGCTGGCGTCCAAATTGCAAGAGTGTTATTTACTGAATACGCTGGCGTCCAAATTTGTATAGTTTATTAAAGTTTTGTTTGGTAAATTTGACAAGCAAATAATTGTTAAGAAACAAAAATATATAACTCTTCTCGCCACCTAGTGACCCTCGACCAGCCCTGAGCTAACTGGTTGCTACGCTTTCATAGCTTCCTCAGCAGCCAGCTGAGAAGTTGTGGTTGCAAAATAAAGGAAAAACAAAGCACAAGCACAAATAAAGTTCCACTTTTGTTTTTTTCGCTTACATTTCGAAAACGGTGCGTCGCGTCGTAGGGAAAAATTGTCGTATACCAAATGAAACTCATGAATTTCTCGACAACTATCATAGTATTTACTTTTATCGAGTTCGCAACCGTTTTCGTGCTATACACTAGGAAAGCGAAAGTTTTCGAAAAACACATTTTTACCTTACGTCTTCAACTTTAAAGAAAAGCAAGGTGGACTTCTCAAAATTGTGCTTAAAGTCATAAATCATCAAGGAAGCGATCCTTTACAACCCTTCCTCCACTCAAGGCGAGGTTGAAGAGGCTGGGAATATTTGCTTCCTCAAATGGTATGTGGCACCAGCAAGACAGACCTCCGTCAACCGGTACCGCCTCCAGTCAGCTCCCTCCCACCAACTGAGTGCGCAGCTAAATAGCATTTCCAGCGCACCTACCACCAAGTACAGCAGTGACTCGGGAATGAGCTGCCCCCCTCAAGAGTGGGGGTGGAAAGATGTAGGAGACACTAGTGTCAATTACAACAGAAGAATCACCAGCACCGGAGGTCCTACTGAAAACGATATTTTGCCGCTGCAACAAGGATTGTGGTAGTGGCAAATGTGGATGCCGGAAAGCAACTGTTCTGCGGCGTGCCTCCACTGACAAGGGAAATACCTCAACGGCATGCCTGTTTACGACGAGGACGACGCTGAAGACAACGTAATGCCCCTTCAGCAAGTACCACCCACCACTGAGGATGAGGATGCCATGGACGAGGAACCCTTGCCAGGAGACTCACGGTCAAAGAGGATGAAAACGTGAATCCAGAGAAAGTTGAGAGTTGAACATTGAAAAGTTATTGAGAGTGAGGACAATGAAAATTATTGAAATCGAATAAAACTGCTTACCTTATATGGACTTTTCTTTATCATCTTTAAAACACAATTTTCTATTTTTCAGGTAAACATCTGTTTTTCGAAAAATTTCACTTTTGTGGAGCGTGTAGCTCGAAAACGGTTGCGAATTCGAAAAAAGTATATAAAACGAAAGTTGCAGAGAATTTCATGAGCTTTCATTTGGCGTAAGAATTTTTTTTCCTTTTTCGAGATATAAGCGAAAAAACCAAAAGTGGACTCTCTTTGTGCCCCCTTCCCTCCGGCTCACCTCCTAGACGTCAGGACTTTCAGTATGTTCACTCCATAAGCAGCCTGAACAACTTTCTAAAATAATCGCTTAGGTCCCTACTCACGCACTCTACACCTCCTTTATTGACTGAACTATAATAACTTCGGAGGTGACAATTTTCTAAAAATTGGTCACCACAACCGTGTTTACAAGAGTGTAAGATTTATTGGACCCTCTTGCTATTTGAATTTTCTGAGAAAGTAAATTTCTAGATTAGAGAAATGCCGATATGTATAAAGAACAAATATTAGGGTAAGTTGACACCAATTTTCAAGAAAACTAGTACCTCCACAGTTATTCAGGGTGGCTACTGTTGGTTGGGACACCCTGTAGTTATCTGTTTGTTGTATTGTTCGTTTAATACAATTTACTCTACCGAGCGTAATAAATACAATTTAGGGTATTTCGAACTAAACCGACATTGAACTATTTCAATTAACAACTAAATTATTACCTGTGGTTATGCAGCCTGAAGTTATTTCCTGAAATGTAGAATATCCTGTGTAATATGGTTAAATTAACGTCTATCTATTTATTTATCTATGTATCTATCTATCTGTCTATCTCTTCTGGCAGGCAATTAACTACATGCTAGCAGGCCTATATTCCATTATATAAGTTAGCTCTAAACAAATGAGTTCCTAAGTATTCTCTATAAAAACACACACATCAAGTTATTGACTCAATTTTTACTTCCCTCGCATACCGAAGGGAAGTATTGTATTCGAGAAAAAATCACCCTCCGAGATTTTTTCGGATTCTGACGTTTCAGAACACGTAGATTCCGAAAATATAGGTTTTTCAATTCCGTCAGTCTGTCTGTTGGTGCATTAACTAAAAAACTAGTGAATTTTGAAAATTTTTTTCAATCATTTTTG
The DNA here is from genome assembly GCA_963583905.1 of Stenurella melanura. Taxonomy (NCBI): domain Eukaryota; kingdom Metazoa; phylum Arthropoda; class Insecta; order Coleoptera; family Cerambycidae; genus Stenurella; species Stenurella melanura. The sequence continues at coordinate 170,578,634 of OY757311.1, read as the reverse complement.
AAAAAATGTTTACCACTAAAAAAATTTTTTTTCTTTGTTCAAATTTAAAATTTCCACGTTTCATAGTGTTCTAAATCTATTTAAAGAAAAATAAAAAAAAATTTAAAAATTTTTGAAAAAATTTTACCACAAATAGATGGAATTTTTTTTTCCGATTTAAAATTTCCACGTTTCCATGGCATTCCAAATTTATTAAAACAAATTTAAAAATGTTTTAGAAAAATAAAAAAAAATGAAAACATGTTTTAGTAATCTATTTATCACCATTATAGAATAGACGAAATATTTTTTTGCTCAAATTTAAAGTTTCCACGTTTCATAACATTCTAAACCTATTTCGGAAAAAAAAATTTGCAACATATTTTCACCAATTTGGAAAAAAATTTAACACTAGAATAGACAGAAAACATTTTTGAAAATTTGTTCTATATTTTAATCACCACTATACTTCCACTCCATTACGTGAATGTGGGATTGAAAATGTGAGAGATGGCAATAATATTTGGCATATCCTATTATATACTTTTATTGAATAATGGCATCCCAAGAAATAATTGAGTCATGGTGGACATTTATAAAGGTATTTGCGCAAGCCTTCCATATTTGGCACCTGTTATTTAGTATATTGAACTTTTGCTGTTGGATGAGCACTCTGTATATTTTTTTGACCAAAAGTTATCAGGTTTTCTTTGTAATAATACCAATAATTATATTCCGATTATTATTCCCAATGTCATTTCGTAATTAATAATTTTTTTGAGTGACTGTCATGCACAAATAACGAGGGAAGTTCTGTGTAAATAACTTTACCGATTTTTTAAAATATATTAGGATTACATACAGTTCATTGCAGAGATATAAGAAATATAAATATACGCCAGAGGATACCCCCGATTTTCAGACGGAATAAGTGGGGCAAGTCCTTCATTTAAGTACAAATTGTGCATACGTGAAGGTTTATTTAAAAAATCTTCTCGCTATTCCTAATTAAGTGATCTCAATGCGCAAAATAAATTTTTAAAAATGGGACCGTTTATATAAACGAAATAATCTTATTGGAAAATTGAGATAGCGACTGGTGGAAATTTTTTTAGAAAAGTATACATTCTGCATTATATTATTAATTATGTCTCTTCTGTTAATAACTTACATTGATTTGTTTTAACTTAATCCACCAATAATTGTACAACTATTTAATTTTGATGACAACAACCTACCTATAATAATAATATTTCACCGTTCTTTATAGATATACAGTGAATGTGTCCCTGATTCGATCCTCACCGCTAGGATTTGATAATTGTTGTCGATAGGAACATGATTAAATGAGAGCAGTTTTGTGGTTACCAAGTCTTATTGGGCCGAGACTATTTAGCCTCTTGCTTGATGATATAAAACATCAAGAAAGACAGTATCTATTCAGAAATAAATTTAAACTATTTTTTTCAGATAAAAGCCACTATTCTATATTAGATTTTTTTTGTATATAACGTTAGGTCTAACAGCAAATTAATATGTAATTGTCTTGTTTTTCTTTAAGTGTCAGTGTTTTTGTCTTATACAATTGTGTGTATTATACTATATTTGGCTATTAGTATAAGCTTTTATATTATGTAACCTGAGATAGTGTTTAAATGACCTGTCTTATATATCATATACATGATCAAAAAACCAATAAATATTTGAATTTTAATTTGAAATAGGTCTTGTCAATGCATGTATTTGCTTTACTTCCATAGAAGAAATTGCACGAACGAGGGCCTATATGGGGCATATTCTTTATAGGATTTTGCGAACAACAGAAAAAACAACTATCTATATATAACTAAAAGAAAAACTATGTGTAAAAATATTAATGAAATCTTTGCATTCTTTCGATAACCTGAATTCTGGTTATGCTAACAAATTAAAATCCTAAAATTTGTCTAATTTCTCATTTGACAATTCTCATTCTAACACAGTCCCCTACGGCCATACAGATTAAACTGGTATCTAGATAACCCCCTACGATCATGAAGATTTAGTTAAAAATGAGAACAAAGGCTTAAAATGAATTTATTTTCTACCTTGTCTTAAAAATGCTTCATTCTAATTTATTAGATTTTCATGAAATCTATCATTCTGTCTCTTAGAAATGCTTGGCCCTTGAAGGCTAGGAAATAAATTCATTTTAGGCCTTTGTTCTAATTTTTAACTGGATCTTTATAATCGTAGGGGGTTATGTAGATACTAGTTTAATCTGCATGGGCGTAGGGGACTGTGTGGATGCGAGTGTTAGAATGAGAATTGTCAAATAAGAAATTAGACAAATTCATTTTAGGATTTTAATTTGCTAGCATAACCAGAATTCAGGTTATCGGAAGAACGCAAAGATTTTATTAATATTTTTACTCATACTTTTTTTTTTAGTTATAAATAGTTATTTTTTCTGCTGTAAACAAATAATAATTCATTTTTAAACCTATATGGGGGTTCTCCATTAATTCCGTGTAAAATATACCTTAACCTCGTTGTTTACTGTACTCCTGTGATTGTACATTACATCACAGTACGCTACATATTGATGAAAACGTAACCTAGTTTAGAAGCATTTTCGACAGGGATACATTCTCAAAGGAAAATATTTTTAATTTAAAATCTAATTCGAGGTAACAAAGGATGCGTTTTACGCTCAAATCTGAGGCTTGAAACACGAGGTACTTGTAAACACATAAAAAATTCCATATAAAACGGTATAAAAAGAAAATTCCTTTTGAGAATGAGTTCATTAAATATTTCGGCATCTGGATACAGGTAGACAAAAAAATCCATTAATTTTAACTCAATGAGATACCTACATACCGCTCTTTCTATGGACTCTTTGGAAAACTAGTACATTGTTTAGGTACCTATCTTCCGTTTAGTAACGCTAAAGGGATTGTTTGGTATTAAGACAAACTTTCATTACTATAGTTCCCACTTTTTTACATCATATTTGGTTATATAGGGGGTCCCAAAAGTTTAATGATAAAAGTCTCATTGACTATATACAATTTAAAAAAAGTTCTGAGGAATTTATAAATATCTCATTTATAATCTTGTGCTTCTTCTTATTCACAGTAATTTAACTGACTTATCTAATTTGTGTATTATTTTAGTTGATCTCCCCGTAGGGCACATATATATCAGCATCATACAATCTGTCGCGATTATAATTGCTTGTTAGGCAAACGGATTCACTAACTCTTGAAATTTGGCATTTTTTAAAAATAACCCTAAACTATTGTTAAATTACAAAAATTCCAATTTTTAAATTCTTAGAATTCGAAGCTAGTTGTAGTTCTTGTTGTCTATCTCAGAGACACAATTTTGAAAAAAACTTTTCTAGGTAGTTTCTGAAGACTTGGGCACACAACTTATCATCGTACCGAATTTCAACTTTCTAGCTTGTCTAGAAATAAGTTCAAAATTTTCTCAAGACGAAAGTGTATTTCGGCCGCCATATTGGAGCAGCCATTTTGAATTCTTAAAATTTTGGAATATGTCTCCGTGCCAAATTGCAAGTTCCTAACTTGTTAGCAAGTACTCCAACAATTCACATGACAAATATATGATGAAAAATAATGAAGCTCTGCTTTCTATATACGGGGTGTCCCGAATTGTATAAGCCCAGTTCACCAAATGATGAAATTTTCAAAATAATAATAAAATAGTTCCTATAAACATGGCTCGGGAAATGCGTACTTTTCAAGATACACGTCGCTCGGGTTAAAATCCTGAAAATAATTTCATATGAATATCATTCAACTAAAGATAAGTAAATCGAAATTCAGTCAACTTTTTTTCTCGTATTGAACAGCTCTATCAGAAATTTGGTCGTTGCAATTTGATGCGCTCCTTATAGTACTATTTGGATGTTAATTGTACTATAAGTCCTATTACAACAACTAGTAAAAAAACCACTGCCTATGGAATCACCACTTCCACATCCAGATTTTCCATCCAAGTCTATTTAAAGGAACACATCTTGAGTATAACTGCACTCCAGGTATGTGGAAATAATTGATCATAGAATGTTAATAACACTTGAGGCAGATGTCATAAAAATGTGAAGCGTTAGTTAGTTAGCTTGCTCTATACATTTTCTCCAGTTTACAGACCACCCCACCTACCTCTGTAACGGAATCATCTCAATCAGATGTCACCTGATACCCTCGCTGCTAGGATATACACCAAATCTCAAATTTCTATACTCTTACAAGCTTGCTATACTCATTTTCCCCTATTTACCTCTACTTACCCCCAACCCTTCAACAGAATCTTCTCAAAATATGATCTAGTTCCAGATGTCGTTATAATACATACGTATACCAATTTCACGTGAATATCTAAATTAAACTTTATCAGTCCTTTTAATAATGGAGTGTGGGTGGCGGTGGGGCTGAAAAATATTATAAAAAATATGACTACTAGAATTTACACCGAATCCAAGTTTCTGTACTCTTACCAGCTTGCTTTACTTATTCTCACCTATTTACCCCACTTACCCCCGAACTCTTCACGGGAGTCATCACAAAATATATTCTAATTACAGATATGGTTATAATACATACATGTGCCAAGTTTCATGTAAATATCTCAGTTTTATTTTATCAACCCCTTTAATGATGGAGTAGGGTTGGTAGGGAGATGTAAAATATTACAAAAAAATTTAAGGCCTTCACTTCTAATATGTACTCCAAATTCTAAAGTTTTGTACTCTTGCCAGCTTGCTTTACTGATTTTCCTTTCTTTACCCCTATTTAACCCCCAATTCTCCATAGGAATCATCCCAAATTATAATCCAGTTATAGATGTCTTTATAATACATACGTTTACCAAACTTTAAGTGGATATCTCATTTTATTTTATCAGCCCCTTTAATTATAAAATGAGGGCGGTAGGGGGGATGGTAAATATTATTAAAAAAATCTGAGCCTACGCTTTTAGTATATACACCTAGTCTCAAGTTTCTGTGCTCTTTCCAGCTTGCTTTACTCATTTCTCCCTATTTACCCCCCAACCCTTCACCGGATATGTTAATAAAACAATCCAGTTCCAACTCTCATTATAATTCATATGTGTATAAAATTTCAACTCAATATCTTAAACCGTTTCAGAGAAAACGTGCGGACAAAAATAGTTACAGACCGTCCGACAGACACGCAGAAAGAAAAATTTGTTTTCGCTCAAATTTAAACTCTCGGCGTTCTCGACATTCTAAACCAATTTCAAGAAAAAAATGTTTCGCAACTTTTTTACAATTACTATACTTCCAATCCACTACGTGGATGTGGAAGTAGAATACCCCATTTATCAAGTAGCTTTGTCTGGGCATATACGGGAATAACATTCATTACAGCAATGGAAATAATAATTCACAAACCTTACTTTCATAAACTTTTTCAAGGTTGATCCTTGAAGCATGTGGTCGCTGAAGGACTGGAATTAATGAGCGACCTTCGAATTCTCGTTGGCATCATACCAGAATTAAGGTTGCATGTTATGCTGAAACTTGCGGTATTTCGCTCCTCGTATTGATTCAACTTAACAACATGTTCTGCATCTTTCATCTCGCTACTCTAGATTTGTTTTGAGAAACTACTTATAAAGTTCAGATGCACTTATGCGAAGAAAACTGTTTTAATCGTTTTGTTTCGCCGTTTTACGAAACGAGATCCTTTGAATGGATAATTAATTTTTGATAACGAAACATAAATAAGTCGAAGTTAGATTGAACTTTGTTTAAGGCTGACTAGAATTTATACGGCATACATTGTGGTTTTAGTAGAGAGAGTACAAGGAAACAAAAACATTAAACTTAAACATCTAATAGGAACAGTAAACCGCAGAATCAATTTCATAATTATATGACTCTATGCTTCAAGTTTCGAAAATTTTAGCTAGTCGGTCTCGTGAAGTGTTGCAGCTCACTTCTAAAAAATCACATTCTAGGAGCTAGGTTTTACGCTAGGTTTTACACTCCACGAGTTATTTTTATCGTTTTATTGATGATAACGATTCACAACATAGATTTCAAGTTTTAAAAGGTCATCATTACAAGCTTATTTCTTTGTTTACGTACACTTGTTATATCTCTAGGGAATTAAATAAGACCGTCACAAAATATGCCGTGCCAGGAAGTGCAACCAAAAAGATCAGAGTTCTAAAGGCAGGAGGTGAAGTACGCGATCGTTACAAGCTTTTTTCAAGTTGAGAATGTTTATTCAAATAGTTTGAATATAGAAAACTATTCCCAGAATATTAATTCTGTTGGTTTGACTAGCTAGAAAGAAGAATGTTGAAGAAACTTATACGATAGAAATCATCGTATATACAGGGTGTAATTAGTTTCGTGTCATTAAAAAAACTGGTAATAGGGACCGACTAGACAAACAGAAAACCTGTATCACCTTTTTCTCTAGGGGCACTTTGAAAAAAACTGACCTGGGTTTAAATTTTAAATGTTATGGTAGGAAAGATTTGAGAACCACTGTTTTTCAGGGTCAATGGATGTTATAGTTCCGAATATTAGAAATAATAAAAAAACTGTAATACCCGACTTGTGTTCCCGTCGGTAGAAGTGCGGCACTTTGATGGGATTATTTGTATCGAACTTTTTATAACACTAATTACGAAAATGTAAATAATTCCTTCACTTTCGGCACAACGCAAGCATAGCATGGCCGCAGGGGTTTAAATGGTATTTGTTTACATGTGTTTTTTAATTTGGGACAAAGCTATTGTAGCTTTTATTGTCGTTTATAAGAATTTATAAAATTTAAAAGTGGTTTATTAACATTTGTAACATTGTGTTAAAAGCTTAAAAAATTAGTAATTGTTTCATGAAATTGGAAAACGAACAGTTAGACGTCCGAGATACGATAACAGAAATTAGTTGTGTATTTTAAGTTAGGAAAAAATCTGATTTTTTTAACAAATTGAGCGCATATTTTTTCCCAATCAGTTATCGAAAACTAAAAGTCGAGTCTTTGGTCTCTATGAAAATCAATGTAAACAATAATAAACAGATAAAAACAAGACAACGAATACTAATAATAATAATCATACCTTTAATGCCCAATAGGCAACACCCAATAACTGAACAATTCTTTTGAATTTCTTACAAAAATTGTTCGAAATGACCTCCATCTCCACGTATACACATTTCGGTACGTCGAACTAATAACATTCTTATTCCGTTCAACACATTTGGTAAATTAGGATAATTTTTTATGCTTTCTATGCACATTAAAATACGTCGTTGCAATTGTTCTAAAGCTCTTCCGCACCAGCTGCATTTCCACTACTTTCTCCATGTACCAAGTACATATCCTCGAGCTCTGGATAAGTGTAATCTTCCATAATGTCCAAAATCTGCGTTTTAAAACACCACATTAAACTGTGAATTAACGTTATCAATAAAGAAAACAAAAAGAAAAACAAGCACTAACGACTTGAACGATAAGTCAATGAAATAAATCTTAACATAAGTGGCACAAAATACAAAAAGAAAACAGACAAAACCAAGGAACGGGTACGTCGCGTCATGTTTGCGTTCTTTACCAAGTAAGGACAAAACTGAAATTATTACTTCAGAATATTACAAGGGAGAGATAGCACGCCTAATAGGATAATTGGCCGCGAGGAAGCAAAAAACATGACGATGTCCTCTGTCGGTCGCTTTTAACCTCTTTGTCGGCATACTTATTTGCAGGAATGTCAGAGTATCTCGTGCGACAAGACGCGAGGCAATAAAACCTACCCCAATATGCCAGCAGTTCTCAAACTAGGTTATTAAGTATTTTGGAAGTTTTTGTTTATTTTTTCTCTCCAAAACTATGAGCTTTAGACCCCATGTTATATAAGGTTTTTTGTTTATGTTAAAATAATGCATGTTGCATACATTTCGAGGTTGAGCCAAGAGCTACACCAACACTTAACCTACCTGGCTACAATTTCTCTATCTTTTTGAAATGTAAATATAAGTTCCCTTAACAGCAACATAATTATCCGAAAATATTAGGATTAACAAAGTTATGACACACCTAAATGTACATAAATGTAACATTTTTCGCCGAGTTAATTCCACTTAACAAAATATGCGTTCCAGGATGAAATATCGTGTAAAAATATTATGACGGAAGTTTGGTGATCTCATGCATTATTTCTCATTCAGAAGACTTGAAACTATGAAACAGTTGAAAATAAAATGACTTTTTAGTAATGATATGAACGATACTTCTGAGATGCGGCAGAAACTTACCGAAAATGTTTAGTTTTTTGTGCTTTTATCACCTTCCAAACGCTCTAAGATTATTTTGTTATCAAGGAATTATACTCTCATTTCAAAAAAAATTAAAAACTTGTACCGATAAGTTGAGAGTTGTGAGATAAAGTATGCGACACAGATCGATATTTGGAAGCACTATTCTTTGTGCTCAGATAAACTGATAAAATTTTCACTCTGGAAATAGTTTTCTGTGTTCAAGATGTTTGGATAAGGATCTTCATTCTGGCAAAAAGCTTGTAACAATCAGGTATTATAAATCCTTTTTTTACAATTTTAACATTTCTGACTTCGTACACATGTTCTGGCGATCATATTTTATTTACACAAAAAAGATGTGAGCCTTGTATCGGTGACATATTTTCTTTCTGTTTATTACAAGCCTTCATTCAACTTCGTGTCATCTTATGCTGACAATATAATATTTTATGATAAGATCCATAAAAATGGACTATACAGGGTGATTCACGTAGGCCATTCATTAGAAGTTTTTCAACTTGCAGCTATAATCGATCATGCCTGTTCCATCTAAAATATTTTCAGTCCTCCAACTATGTGTGCCAAAAATTGGCACCAACTTTCTTATTTTAAATGGAAACCTTTATTTTTCTTTACATGGTTCGATTGGTCTTCTAATTCTGAGTTTGGAGAACCTTAGTTATGTACGAAATTCTTACGTAACTGTTCAATGTGACCACCATATTTTTGTTCAAATATTCTATTATTCTACTTTCAACAGATTGCGTAGTACATCTTTGCGCCTACCATTTCTGACGCCAGAAATCAATGCAAAATTGAATTTTAGGGCCACTTTTATTAACATTGTGTATGTCTATCTACAGTCGTTTTTGAGTTATTGGCATCTTTTGAAAAAAATATTGTTTTTTTTTCTCAAGGGTAGTAGCCTTTGGAAACAATAATTTCATTTTAATTTTTATTAAAAAATCGTATTGCAATAATAAATAATAACAACAAAATAACAACAAATAAACAGATTAACAAAATAATTATTTCAATACAAATGCTCAATGTGTGCACCGTTTTCACTGACAGAATTTCTTCAACATTGTTCTTGTTCGTTAATAATAATTTGTTGGTGTTGTGTGTAATTAAATAAGAATCCATTTTTTTTTTTAAATTATTACAACTGTTTTTGTTTCCATGGCATACTTGATGAAGTAAGGAATCTCTCGGCAAGATAAGGTATTTCTTTTTTATTGAATAACTCGATATGGGGTGAAGTTAGGTATGCTTAAGTAACTCACCCTAAAATTAAATTTTCTTTCGAACGGTGTGAAAAAAAATAGTAGGTGCCATTTGAAAAAATTGACTTTTTGACAATTTTTGATTGCGACATTTGAAAATCGACTGCGCCCATATGGTACAAATTGGGACCACCGATGGGACATCAAAAGTTAGCCTGGACTTCCAGCTAACTGCTTCACAAATTTGGTTTCATAATTTTGAAAGGTTTGCGAGATACAAATTTGTTCGTAAACTACTACTGCGGCAATTTTTTTCAAAAAATTGGACATATGTCAAAAATTGTAATAGATAAGTTAACATAACTTAGGTTCTCTAAACTCAGAATTAGAAGACCAATCGAACCGTGTAAAGAGAAATATAGGTTTCTATTTAAAATAAGAAAGTTGGTACCAATTTTTGGCACACCCTGTATAGTTGGAGGACTGAAGATATTTTAGATAGAACGGGCATGATCGATTATGGCTGCAAACCAAATTTCAAGTTTCTAATCCAACTGCAAGTTGAGAAACTTCTAATGAATGACCTACGTGAATCACCCTGTATAAGCTAAAACACGATATGCGTTAAAAGAAAAGGTGTGTGTCACCGGCGACTCCGGCAGAAATTGGATAGTGATGGCAAATTGGATAAATTGTATATAAAAATTCTTCTTAGGCTACTTGCATCTTAATTTGCCACTCCTTTTGTTAAGGTGGCTATTCCCTAGAAAGAGACATCCGATAGGGAAATATTGATTATTTTTGCCCATAACTTTTTTTTCTTAGTACGTATATTTAAAAAAAATATAAGAGTACCTAAATAGAACTATAACAAGACTATTACTATGAATTTTCACTCAATAATTTCAGTGGTTTGCAAAATAGCTCGATTTAAAACTACGAAATAGGAAGATTAACACAATTTTTAAATTTAAATCGAGCTATTTTGCAAACCACTAAAATTATTGAGTGAAAATTCATAGTGATAGTCTTGTTACGGTTCTACTTAGGTACTCTTATAGTTTTATTAAATATACGTATTAAGAAAAAAAAGTTATAGCTAAAAATAGTAAATATTTCCCTATCGGATGTCTCTTTCTAGGGAATGGCCACCTTAAAAGTCTTTTATTCTTGTCTCAGTGACTAAAATTGAAATCATAAAACATGAATTTAAAAAAATGTTTAAAACAAGCTTTTATTAATATGAACTAAAACGAAGAAAATAGATAGAATAAAATAGAAATTTATTCATACTCTATATACGTAAATGATGTTTGCATACGTCAATGATAAATAATTACTTAACTTAAAAAAATTAAGAAGTTAAGTTCAATTATTTACGCGTGCACCGCTTCGTGTCTTATTCACCCGATCAGATATTGTTTACAACGTTTATGTATTGTCAGTTTCTTTCCGGTTTCCGTTACTTTTAAATTTTCTGGTGTGCTGTATTCTACAATTTTTTTTTTATTTTCACCATTTTTGTTGTGTGATTAAAGCCAAAAAGTCACTTCTAACCCCAGATTGGTTAAAGTCATAGGCGGCGCATTTCTATAAAAAATATGGTAATTTTTTTATAATATTTTTTTAATTTTTCATTTATTTACCTCCTTTCGGTGGGGACAACTTATAAATTTTCCGCATATTGTGATAAATCACCCTGTATTTTTAGATGTGAGACTTTTTGAAACAATCAAATATTTAAAAACCAACCTCTGTCTGACCCGTTTGGCGCAAAGGTTTTTTCATTAAAAATTATTAAATATTTTTCAGTGGCAAAATACCCAACAAAAAGCATATCAACAAAATAGTACAAGATCAAGCGTATAATTATGTGACACATTTGTAACAGCTAGACACATGATAAATCCTTCGCCTTAGAGCATGGCAGACAAGAAAAGTGATAAATGAAATTAATATTTAACAAAATATCAGCTTCACATTTACTAACATCATGGTTTAAAAATAGACACCTTGCAGGTTTAAGATGTCTGCCACTGTATCTCCAATAACCGTATGCCTGCCTGAGGACCTCCATAGCGGGATTTATGGCGATCGTATTTTTGTAAAGGCCCCTCTACACAATGGCCCATCACAATGGGCCATTACGATGGCCAATCATCGGCCATCGCCATGTGAGGCCATTGCTACCGTCCATACGGTGGCCCATCTTCGAGTATCACGGTAGTCGAGGATGGACCTGGACGCTGATACGGTTGCGGCTTCTGTCGTTTATCTACTTAGCACATATAACTATTACTTACATGTGCACAACAGAAAAGTAATTAACAAGAAATGGCGAAAAAGAAGGTGGTGGATGTTAAGTATTCACCGCAACAGAACAAGGTAAGTGTACTTATATATAAATGTCGTTGTACCTAACAACATAATCACAAACTGTAAAAAAGCTTACTCATTTAAGTTAATTCTATATATGTTTTTTTTTTCAGGCAAAGCATGGCTAACCAATTTTTTGAGCTTCTCGCAGAACCATCTGGAGAATTCCGTAACTTCGTTCGTATGTCCGACAGCGACTTTGAGTACCTTATACAAAAAATATCCCCAGTTATTGCAAAGCAAAACACACATTGGAGGGAATGTCTACCAGTGAAAGTACGGCTCGCTGTAACATTGAGGTTCTTAGCGACTGGAGACAGCTATAGAAGTTTACATTATTTGTTTAAAATTTCAAGCCAGATTATATCGAAAATAGTTCCAGAAGTATGTTTAGCAATAAATGAAGCCCTAAAGGATTTAATTAAGGTAAATAAAACACTTATTATTATAACTTTTTTTTATTAGACATAATTATTAGACATAATATCTTTATTGTGTATCTAAATTTGCATCAATATAAGCTTCATATAAAATATAATGTGATTCTGCGATTGTTTGAGAAATTTGGGTAGAATGGTTCGGTATAAGGGTAGTTACATCAGATGACTGGTTTGGATGTGACTGTTGAATGTACTTAGAAAAAATTTGAGGTGATGGAACATTGTGTATTTGAACTTGTGAAGAAAGTGAACCGAGCGATGTTGACGCTGAAGGCGAAGGTGGAGCGTATGTACTATATGTAGATGAGGAATCGTTGGGAGATGGTGAACAAGGAGCAGTGAATGAAGATGAAGGACGGTTGGGAAATTGGATTTGTGATGAGGAACTAGGTAGTGAAAGATATCTGCGGCGTCTATTCAGTAAAAGTCCGTCGATGTCATACATTATTTCTTGTCTTTCGTTATCTGAATACTGTCTAAGTTTCTTCGCTACAAGTCGCCCGTACAGATCGCAATCGTCTTCTTTATTTTCTTGTTTATTGGTGAGAATGCTATCTAAAGTATTTAAAGCGTGTTTCATTTGTTTGTTTGCTTGTTGTAATTCAGGTGGGTTAGCAGAGCGACGCCTTTGCACTGGAATATTGGGTGTGTTTGGAGCGGGTACAGGTGTGCTAGGAGTGTTTACAGGTGTGTTTGGAGTAGTTACACTATCCGCTTTCTCATTATCAGAGCGACGACTTTGCACTGTAATATTATCCTGTTCTTCTTCAGTTTGAGAGTCTTGCTCCAGCACCTAAAAGAAAAAGTTTTGGTTTCTATTAAAGCATAACATTAATTCGCTATTTTAATCTTTCCAGATCCCTACAACCCCAGAAGAGTGGCTTGCTAAGGCAGAAGGATTCAGGTTTCCACATTGTGTGGGCGCTTTGGATGGGAAACATGTACCGATACGATGTCCAGCTGAAACTGGATCTGAATACTTCAATTACAAAGGAGGTTTCAGCATTGTTCTTTTAGCATTGGTAGACAGTGATTATTGTTTTATATTTGCTGATATAGGTTCTCAAGGACGCATTAGTGACGGCGGTGTATTTAATCAAAGTGGATTAAAGGAAAAAATTACAACAAACAGTTTAAATTTACCACCTCCTTCTCAACTACCAAATAGTGATATTTATCTGCCGTATGTATTTTTGGCTGATGGGGCCTTTGCTCTTAGTAAACATATAATGAAGCCATTTCCAGGACACCATGAAGTAGGAACCCCAAAAAGAATTTTCAATCAACAACTTTCTCGTTCTCGTGTAATTGTTGAAAATACATTTGGAATCTGGTCTGGAGTGTTTCAAGTTTTTAAAAAACCGATAGCTCTTGATGTTGTTAAAGCCTCAATTATCACAATGACATGTGTATTATTACACAACTTCTTAAGAAAGAGTAAAACTTCGCGAAATATTTATACTCCCTCAGGTGCACTTGACGCTTACGTAAATGAAGTATTAGAACGCCCGGGTACTTGGAGAAACAATGAAAGTACTGCTTTGGCACCTTTACAATCTCTCCCACGTAGGGCTACAAGAAACGCACTCCAAACAAGATTAGATTTTGTTAATTATTTTTCTCAAAATAAATAGGTAACGTGAAGCGATTTTAGATAATTTACTGTCCAACTGGTATTATATTTTTGTTTTTGATATTTAACAAACACTGTTTAAACTTAATAAGTACCATATTATATGATATAACATTGTGTTAAAACTTGTGTCAAAATAAAATTAATTTTTTTTACTACCATGCTTATTTACTTACCCTGTTTTGTGTATTCATAACGCTTGCGCATTCATAGATATCTCTTAGAAAAACTTCCATAGCATCGTAAAAGGCCCATACAGGTTTGTAAACCTCATCCACCCCTGCTCCTGAGCGTATAGATGCTTTTTTTTCTTTAAATGTGTTCTGAACGCTGTCATCAATGTTTCCTTTTTTTTCTTCAGCTCAGCTGCTGGAATGCCGATAATATTAGAAATTCTAATCCAGGCATCATTAACCTGAACATTTAAAATTATTTAAAAATGTAGGTATACTATTCAAATTCACGCAGATAAATGTATTAAAATACCATACAAATCCGTTCAGTAGTATGTAATTAAATCGCATAATAATAATATGAATTAAACTTACCTTATTTCTATCTTTATGCTGTTCATGTTGTGGATTCCATATAACAGGTTCATTTTGGTACGTTTCTATAAATTGAAAAGTTTCCGCATTTGTCCAATTATGTACCATATTTGTGACATTCACTCGACGAGCTTCAACTTTCAACTAAGCACAGAAAGATGGACCATTGTGTGGACACGTGTTAGCCACTATTCGCCACGTTCCTTTGATGTGTGTCCAAAAAACCGATACAGAAGCCATCGTCGGCAATGATCAACCATCGGCCATCAGCCGTACGCCATCCTACGCCATTGCGCCCTCTACACGATGGCCCATTGTGATGGCCCATCGTGATGGGCCATTGTGTAGAGGGGCCTTAATACTTAATCGAAAAAATATCTGCTTGATGCTCTTTTATTATGCCCAGTGACATTGCGTGTGGATTTAGAATGTCTCTCGCTAGACCTTCACTTCTTCTTCTTCATCAGTCTATACGCGTCCACTGCTGGACATAGGTCTCCCGTAACTGTTCCAGGAATGTCCGTCCTGTGCTATATGCATCCAATTTGAATGAACTAGTTTAAGATCATCTGTCCATCTGGTTGGTAGTCGCCACCTGTTCCGAAGAACGTCCTGTCTCGGTCTCCATTTTAAGATGAGTTTCATCCACCCGTCATCATTTACTTTTGCAATGTGTCCCGCCCAGTTCAACTTCAAATTTGCTATTCTATCAACCGCATGGTTTATGCTAGATCTAACAGGTAATTCTGTATTTAGTATCCGATCTCTCAAAATCAATCCAAGCATGGCTTCTGTACTATAATCATTAAACGTATAACACCCATTCTTTAGTCGGAGCTAGAAAAAAGGGTTTCATTGGCCATGTTAATAAGCGAAATAATTGAGTTAAAATACACTCATGTGACACAACCAGTAAACCGGTTGTGTGGATCTTTCACAGTTTACAGTTCTAAAGTAATTTAGCTTGTGGAAAGTTAAAGTGTATACTTTCCATTTAAAATTTAAATTAAAAAGTATACAGACCGTAAATATTTTGTCAAGCCAAATCATTTATCTCTGTCCCTTTAAGCTGAATACCTGAAGTAAGGTAATTTGGAAAACCGTAAGTAAATATTTGATATTAAGTATTCAAGATTTACGTAAACTTTCAAACATGTCTGAAATTTAATTTGACGGCGGTGCTTCCGTCGGGATATCTTCAATTAGACTTATTTCTCGCATTTATTTGATCGCCGCTGAATTCAATTATCCCCAACACGATCGCTTTGTAAATATGCCGAAGTGACTGACTAATTTTACGGAGATTTATACCGTCAATTAAGACAAACGGATAATATACATAAATATTTTTATAAAAAGCACTCTATTACGAAGGAGTGAAGTACACAAAACAACTGTCAGTATTCACACGATTCAAAAACTTTGTAAATTATGGTAATTCATAGGGAGGGATGAATTTTTCAAAGAATCTTTCAAGTGAACTTTCAGTATTTAGGCCAGTCATTAAAGCAAAAAAGGTATGAAAAATTGCGAAATTCTTTATCTTTGGGACGATATTGTAGGAGGTGAAAAAATAATGAATCCGGTTTTGCACCCTTTTCCGCTCCCGGAACATTGTTAAATTAACAAAAAAGGTTTATTTTCAATAACTTTTTGGAAAAAATTCCGATATTTATGCAAACCTTGGAGAACATTTTAATAATTATTACACATATTCTATCAAGTTTTGACGTTTTAAACAGTAAGTAGGGGTCTCTCCTTGAAAGAAGGTGACAATAACATACACTCGCACATACTCAACACACGAAAATACAAAAACCCACTATCCTGCCTTTCCGCGCCATACCATGCCCCTTAAAACACCCTAAAAAATATTTTTACGTATAAACAAAAACTCTAAAAATTATCCCCCGTCATTTTAACTAATGACCCATTTTCTTTGAGTAGGTTTTTCCTTTTATATTCTACGTGTTCATAAAAGATTATTTTTGTTCCACCCAACCACGCACTAACTAATATGCGTTAAGCGGCCCTCAGTACTTGATTTTATGTATCAATAAAATAGTCTGTAATCTTGTTATATGTTTTATATGTGCACTTTATATACACCTAGGCAATAAGTTTGAAATGTAGGATAGCTAAAAATAAAAAGAAAGCTTGAAATGTTAAAAATCTTTATGTAAAAACCCTTCTTACCTGTAGAAAAGTACATAGCTCTGCAGCCAGAAGTACATCCCGCGTTAATTTTTAATTAAAATAAAATCTTTGAGTGCAGCTCTGAAATTTTGTGTACTTATATATTTTAACTGTAGAAAGAAATAAATAAATACCGTGTAAATTTTAGGATAAGAAATATCAGTCAAAAAGTTGAAAACAAATTAAAAAAGTACACCCGTACAGGATTCGAACCGAGAAATCCGCTGTCGGGGTGGACTTGAAATTTCAATTAGTCTCGTTGGAAAAGCAAAACATGAAATTTTTAAATGTTCATAACTCAATAAATGCATCAGCAGGAAGGCTTCGTAATGTCTATATCGAAAGATCGAAATTGGCATTTTCACGGCATCGTTATAATTGCATGGGCGAAATCGAAAATTCGAGACGACAGAAGTGAACGAAAAATAGCATTTTTTGACATTTCGCGAATTGGATTTGTTTTTTGTTCCATTAATGTCACTGGTCGTTAATAACCGGAAAACCCGGAATAATAATGAGATTTTAAATATACAAACGAAATCGCCAGAACTGCACCTTGACCAATGTCAAATTTTAATAATCTGAACCATTTTCTTACAACTTTACCGATTTCTGGCAACTTTTAATCTCCAACCTAGACTTCTGGCAATAATTTTACGCAATTTCTACAATTAAAAACTATAACTACACAAAATTTCATCATTTGCACCTATTTTTCAATTTTCTCGAGACAAGCATAGCTTCGTTATTTAAAAAACACGTAATTTAATTAACTTCCGGGACATTTACGAGGTTTCAAATTCAGATTGTATCATTTATTGGTGTTACAAATATTTGCAACCCGATTTTAAGACTGTCGCAATTATTTAGACCCCCACTTATTGTTTAAAACGTCAAAATCGTGTCTGTGCCAGATAAAAAAATTGTGAAAAAAATCTTCCGGGGTAAAGAAAGTTATGCAAAATGACAAACGGGTTTGTAACCCTTCTCTGTTGCATAAACAATCATTTGCATAACTTTCGCAATTTTTTCCACAAAATATTTCATTATAAAGTTAAAAAACAACTATTTTCAATGTTCCGGTCATCGCAGCAGGGTGCAAACTTGATAGAATACGTGCAATAATTATTAAAATTTTCTCTAAAATTTGCATAAATATCGGATTTTTTTTCAAAAAGTTATTTGCAAATTTATGTTTTTTGTTAATTTAACAATATTCCGGGGGGCGGAAAAGGGTGCAAAACCGGATACATGATTTTTTCACCTCCTCCAATATTGTCTCAAAGATTAAAGACTTTCGCATTTTTTGTCTAACTTTGCATTATGGAAGTCCGTGGTGACTGGCCTAATTAGAAATTTCCTGCTACGGTGTGCATTAAGACGGATGTGAGTCAAAATGTTGTTTAGACTTTCATTGGGATGTTGAAAGTTACATTTTCGGCTTGGCATATTTCATTTATTCTTTGTATATTAATGCGTTATATTGAAACTACGAGAAAATAAATTGAAGCCTTTTTCAACTTTTTCTTTGCGCTTCAAATAGAGAGGTTAAATGAATTTCCGGTGCACTGGTAGAATTAAACGAGCAAAAATCCATTGCAATTAATTATTCCAGCCTGTCGATTAAGTACCTCGAACAGGTCGTTAACGGATGACGGTGGTGAGCGTCCTTCTAGCGAATTTTATAAAATAGTAGTATTGATTGCTGTGATAGGGATCAACCACGAAACCAACCGCAAATTTATCTAAATATAGCTAAGCGGTACGTAAATTTGCGGTGCATGTTAGAAAGTGTACGTACCGGGCCGATTATGGAAATAAAAGCTCTATAGTATATGCGATGACAATACGTTAGGAGCTTTATGTTTAAACTGAAGTTTTAAAGAAGATCGGGAAAGTTGCAACAGAACATTGTTCACTTGATTTTAAAGTTATATGCACACAAGTAGCCGAAATTACTAGAACAAATAATAATAATAATCCTATTCTAAATCTACGAATAAGTTTTTCTTAGATAAAAATAAACATTTTTAAAAGTGAATTATTATTTGTTTGCTTATAATTGTATTGAAACATATTCTTTATAGGATTTTGCAAACAGCAGAAAAAATATGTATCTATGAGAACTAAAAACTATGTGTAAAAATATTAATGAAATCTTCGCATTCTTTCGATGGATTCTGGTTATGCTAGCAAATTAAAATCCTATAATAAATTTGGTTAATTTCTTATTTTAAAATTCTCGTTCAACAAGTATCATGCACACAGTCCCCTGCGGTCATGCAGATTAAACTAGTATCTATATAACCCCCTACGGTCATGAAGATTCAGTGAGAACAAAGGCTTAAAATAGTAAATACAAGGTAGGTAAATAAATTCATTTTATTCATTTTTCTTTAGTCTGCATGGCCGTAGGGGACTGTATGGATGCTAGTTGTTGAATGAGAATTTTAAAATAAAAAATTAAACAAATTCATTTTAGGAATTTAATTTGCTAGCATAACCAAAATTAAGGTTACCGAAAGAATGCAAAGATTTCATTAATATTTTTACACACAGTTTTTCTTTTGGTTCTCATAGATGGTTATTTTTTCTGCTGTTGGCAGAATCCTATAAAAAATATGTTTCAATAAAAATAAACAGTTGAAAATTAGTGAAAATTTTCATGTGTTGGTACAAAATAAAGCATATTTTTATTTTCCTAATATAGAAAAATTGAACTTTTTACCTCGTGTCCTACTAGAATTGATCATTATTAATATCAATATAGTTTAATTTGTAGCTTACGATGCGACATCAACGTATCGATTGAAAAAAAAAATATTTGAGCCTGATATAGACCTCTAAAGAAATAGTTGTAGCACAAGACATAATTAGTATTTTACAAAGTATAAGTGGATATTAAGGTTTTTTTCCTTTTTCAATTCTTCCTGCCACATGTATGTTTCCTTTTTAAGCGGTGCTCGGGGAATCTACAAAATATCACAATTAACCAGTATGTTACTGGTAAATAACCTCTACGCCTGTGACTTTTACGTCAAAGGATCAGTTAAAGGTTGCTTTTTTAAATAAACAACACAAATAAGTATAAAAACTTGAAATTAAATATTTCGCCGACGTTTCGGAAATCTATTGTTTCCTTTTTCAAGGCTTTTTTTGAAAAATATTTTTTTCTGTGTATGGTAAATACACAGCTCTAAGAATGTTTGTTATATTCAATATCCATAGATACTTACTATTTACATAGAACTGTTGATATAGTTAACAGTTTTTTTAGTTTTCATACAATTTTAAGTTTGTGAAGTTCTTCCTTTAACATTGGCAACCAAGTTGTACAGACATCTACGGAACAATTCGACACGCATCTATCCTCATTCAATAATATTATCGCGGATTCTTTAATTTTTCTGTTTTGCTATCTGCCTCTTTTGTTAAAATTTTTGCCGAGACCCAGTTTATTCTGTGTCCATTATTCCAAGCGTGTTTGCAGATCTTGGACTTCTGAATTTCATTTTTTCTTATATAATTTTGATGTTCGCCCAATTTTACACTAAAAGGTCTGGATGACTCACCCACATATAGTTTGTTACACTCACACGGAATACTATAAACGCAGTTTTTTTAAATTTTGCTCGTGGTTCTTCGGGTTCGTCTTGGTCAGAATATATCTTAAAGTGTTGTTTGTTTGAAATACCGTCCTAATATCAAATCTATCACCGATGCGGCGCAACTTTTCTGATAATCCGCATACATAAGGAATGAACGCTGTGAAACAAAAACCTGAAAAAGGGAACAGCATAGATTTCGAAACGTCGGCGAAATATTTAATTTCAAGTTTTTATGCTTATTTGTGTTGTTTATTTAAAGAAAAGCAACATTTAACTGATCCTTTGACGTGATAGTCACAGGCTAAGATAATGCCGCAAATAACATTTAGACAATATATGGATATTAAGGTATTTAAAACAGACGTGATTTTTCGAGCACGACGGTGCACGTTTTTAAAACCTGGATTTAACACTCTAAGGCGTACTTTAAATAAGCAAAATAGGGTACCAAAAAAAATAGTATATTCTATAACAAGTTATGGAATAGTGAAAATTCTACACGAGCGAAAAGTTTGTAGTCCGAGTCGAAGGCTCAAGATTTCAGAAGTTGTACAGAAAAGCTGTAAAACTGTTCAAAATGTAAAATGCGAAGCTAGAAATAAATATCTTTTGTTCGACGTAACCATAGCAACCTAACCACTTAATGTGACTTAACGGCTTCTGATTTGTCGAAAGCCGTGCGGTATTATACCATAACAATGTGTTGGAATGATACTTGTTCCGACACAATTTTTAGTTGTGGAATTTGTAATTTCTGAAATGGTGTTAGAGAAAGTACTTTTTTAAGTGCTTTAAAACATGAAGCAAAGGACTATTTTCAAAATATCTTTTTTACATTTATTTATCAAAGAAGTGATCGCAGTCAGCAACGCCCGAGTGCAAATGGCATTCGTTTCGTATTACCCCTGTTAAAAATACCTTAAAATCATTTTAAATTAAAATTTATATTTTATCTAATTCATTTACAAGTTTGTTCGAATCTGGGAGGCACTCTGTATATTACTGTTTCTATATCTTGCATATTTTCATATTTTTGTCCGCTTATTCAAAAATTATAGTAACAATTTGCTCTTTATACCGGATACCCTCGAGATCTGATACACGAACAATTTCTTCCTTATTTTTAAAGGTGAAAATTTGAAATCAGAGTTCAGGACATTTGACATAAAAATACATTTTTTTGACATAACCAAAAACTCTCTTCCCATTAAACCGGAAGTATTAGCAACTTTTTATTTCAAATAGTGTTCTATATATTTTTTTATCTTATCTGATAGCGGACTTTCAGAATGGTATTTTCAAAATCAAAGTCGAATCAAAAATTACATTCTCTTGTAAGTTAGTTACTAACAAAAATGCTAATCCTCATTTTGTCGTCTCCAACGTCAAACTGTAGTTTCTCATACATTTATGGATGGATTATAAATTTTAAAGTTGCGTTGGAAAGCTAATTTAAAGCACTACCGAACGAGCATGACAATGTACCTGGTTTTATTTAGGAAAGGGAATTTTGGGACGTTTATTTTATATAAAATATTTATTTAAAAAAAAGTCATAAATGAACTAAAGTGCCAAAGCTGACATTCATTTTAAGTGAAACAGGTTTAAAAATACCTTTTGATTATATGCTGTGGATACTCACTAGGTATTATAAACTTAAACATGATTTTCATGGCCATTTAAAAATCCATTTTCAAGGTTATTTATGACTCGACTTTGACTTTGAAATGACTCTCGATGAAGATGATTCAAAATCCTATAGGAGAAAATTAAAGAATATACAGAGTGCTATTTAAAATAGAAAAGTTATTAGTATTTCCGGTTAAAGCAGAAGTGTTTTTTGTGTCAGTTTATTTCAAAAAATGTAATTTTGTACCCCTTTGATAATCATTCAATCTCATATTCAAACCAATTATTTTACCATGTTATTTTCATCAAATTTCTCGGATTTTCAATGAAATCTAACTACACTTTTAATTTCAGAGAGCCACTCTCGTACGCCGATATAGATCTTCACGACTTTTTTCATTTTCAATTCTTTAAAAGGACGTTTTGGTGTTTATGACCCATAAGATTGAAAAGTACGCTAAAATTCTAAAGAACGTACACTAAAATGGGAAGAGCACTCCATGGCTATGGCTATTGGATTCATTTTAATCTTGCCAAAAAGCGAGATTTTTTTTTTAATTATCAAAACAAGCTAATATTATTCATATAGTTTTCAAGAAATATCTTTGGGTTTTCTCTTAGAATATATTAGGCTCTCACTTCCAGTTGAACTAAAATCAATCAAATTCCGCCGAGTGTGAATACCCTATTATTCAATAATAGTAACCGTCTGAATAGTAGTGCCGCCGTTAAGGGTCTAAATCTTGATGAGGGAAGATAATTTGTCTCAATAAATTTAAACATTTGCGGCCGTCTGATGACTACATGTAATGATACTTAGCAATTTCGTCGTTATTTTTTGTACTGATTCTAAAATTAGAAAGAGGATAAAGAAGATGTTTTTATATGACTTGGTCGACATACGATATGTAAACATTTCAATCTAAATAAATTAGGAGCAGTAAATAATTTACTTAAAAATAACTAGAGAGGATAAATTACTTTAATTACAGAAATCTTTTAAAACCTCCACAAAAGCTAAATTCGAATACACAAACACTTTAAAATACTATTAATATCTGAAAGATGCAAACGGGGAGAATATTGTTACACCCTGCACGTTATCTTCTGCTCTTGCGTTGCGGAAATTCTTCTACAACATTTTGTATCGTTTCCGGAATGATTTGATTAATTTCTTGCCTTATTCTGTCTCTTAAATCATCGACGTTATTTGGTCTGCTGTAATAGACTTTCGATTTTAAGTAGTCCCATAAAAAAAATAGTCACGTGGGGTCAAATCGGCAGAACAGGCAGGCCACTTAATTTCACCGTGTCTACCAATCCACCTATTGGGAAAAACTTAACTGAAATAATCCCTTACTTCCAATGCAAAATGTGATATAAATATTTGTCTCAATTTCACTAGGGTTGTCATCATCTGGGAAAAGTATACAACTAAAAAATTTTGCAAGAAATCCAAGTAACACGTGCCAGTTAATGTGATATCAAAGAAATATGGTCCGATAATTTGAGACTTTATAATTCCAGTCCAAACGTTTACCTTCTTTGGATATTTAGTATTGGCCTCCATCATCCAATGTGGATTTTCTGTACTTCACTATCTACAGTTTTATTTGTTGACTTTTTGATTTGAGACGAACGATGCCTCATCAGAAAGAGAGTGTTTTTTTTAAAATACCAGATCATCTTGGCATCCAATTGCCATGATTTCGCAAAATTCCAATCGGCGATCAGGGTCATCGTCGTTAAATTCTTGAACCAAATGAATATATGGGCGGTATTTTTCATTTTTTAAAATACGCAATATGGACGTATTAAACATATTCTTTATAGGATTTTGCAAACAGCGGAAAGAAAAGTATCTATGAGAACTAAAGGAAAAACTATATATAAAAATATTAATGAAATCTTTGCATTCTTTCGGTAACCTGACTTCTGGTTATGCTAACAAGTAAAAATTCTTATTTACCATACTCATAATAACACTAGCATTAAACATAGTCTCCTACGACTAGGCAGATTAAACTAGTAGGTGATCAAATCAGATCCGATCCGATCCGATCCGATCCGACCCGACCCGACCCGACCCGATCTGATCTGATCTGATTTGATTTGACTCTCGTTCCATTTAATCATTTTAAAGGGGTAGCTGTCACTCCAAGTGGGTTGAAGAGGGAGGTATAAAATTATACTCAGAAAATGTCATTTTAGAATTAAAAATTGACGTGTTTTAGGATTTTGCTCATAAATTGTAATTTACGTAGATAATGAGATTATCCGTTACTTATGGACCTCACTGTATACGCGTAAAACATGAAAAGTTGTATTAAACGTTCAAAATAACCGCATTCATTTCAAATAAGATTTCAAAATTGAACAAAACCTAATTATGTTCATGTAAATGAGAATCTCCAAATATTGAATTTCCAAAGCGAGCTTCGACGATAGTGAACATGCAACACCTACACTAATAACAAAAACCTTTTTACGCATAGATGAACAAGACATGGAATTCGATAAAAGAAAAGTAACATGGCACGTAACATTGCAATCGAGTTACCTCGAGTATTCCTCAGATATACGTATTAGATCTAGCTCCCAACAAATTAGATTTTTGTCAAAACTGAATATATGATAGAAAAGTATCCATTGCTGACCACTGGTGTATTAGTACGTGTGTTGATAATTTCATCTTTTCTATAGAAGGTAATTACGTAAAATTAATTTTAATGGCTCAATGAATAGCTCTGCTATACATGTACGTTTTTTATAATGATCAATACAGACAGATAAATTCTTCTAAAGATATACTCTAGATTCATACAATAGGTTACCTCAAAAACTTTTCAAAACAATTTTGAAAATATGTGCCTGTACGCTACTGGGGTGAATATAGATCCAACTTGAGAATGTGGAGAGTTAAACAATATTAGTCAGTTATCACATGAGAGAAACATTTCAAATCAGTTAAACCCATTTATTGCAGGATTATTTATTTCCAGTAGTACAGCCTGTTTTCCGCTGAGGTCATAGCACTAAAACAGCACTTCTACATCATGAGACTGAGAAAAAAACACTTGCATTTGAACGAGGAAATTCCTCAATATAGCATCATTATTGTTTTCTGTTTATACATCAGATTGCTATCATAATTTAGAACTTTATAAAAACTTTGCGGAATATGTTAAATTCCCACAGTTTTGTTTACACCTATAACTTTCTGGGGGTTATTTTGTTGTTAAAGTATCTTATCTTCATTTACTTCCACATCCATGTAGTGTTGAAATAGGCTTACTATGTCATAAAACGTCGAGATTTTAAATTTGAGTGATACAAAATTATCTGTGTCTGTCTGTCTGTATGTTGATCTGTAACTTTTATTGTGCTCATGTTTTCTCAAGAACGGTT
Organism: Stenurella melanura; assembly: GCA_963583905.1. NCBI lineage: Eukaryota > Metazoa > Arthropoda > Insecta > Coleoptera > Cerambycidae > Stenurella > Stenurella melanura. Next base: position 170,553,283 of record OY757311.1, on the reverse strand, counting down.
AAAGATATTGACTTGAAATTTGGTACATATATGTACCATGACGAAATCCAAAACTGGATTACACTAATTCCGGTGTAAGATTGGGGGTTAAATAGGAATAAATAAGGAAAATAAGTAAAGCAAGCTGGTAAAAGTACAGTAACTTGGGATTTGGTGTATATACTAGAAGCAAAGAACTCAGATTTTTTATTTTCAACACCCCTTTAACCACCCCCACTCCATTATTAAAGAGGTTGATAAAATAAAATTTTGATACTCACTTGAAATTTGGTACACATTGAAGGGTTGGGTGTCAATTAAAGGTAAATGCAGGGAGATAAGTATAGCAAGCTAGTAAGAGTACAGAAACTTTGAGATTTGGTGTATATACTAGAAGCCAAGGCCTCAGGTTCTTTATAATATTTTTCAACTGTAATCCAATATTGATCGTGACGTGTAGCCATCAAAGTATTTGTTGACAGAAACACATGTTTTCTACACTTATTTCTGATAAGTTTTTAGTAACAGTTGAAATGATTAGTAGTATTTTTGCTGGAAATATAATTATTTCCATTGTTTCTATTTTAGAGAACTTTTACATTGTGGAGAATTCGCATATAAATTTAATTATATTTTATCATTTATTTCCATCAGTTTATGTCAAACATCTGGGTTAATAACATGTCCTTCTTTCATTACCGCTTAAATTGCTATTCAGTCACTCGAATGTCATTTGTGGCAACAACGAAACAGAAATGTATGTTTTATTTACGCAATCCCTCAGGTAAGACCATCTAGTGTCTTTTCAAACTTGAAAGGACTACGGCAAGTACTGGGTAATTGGTTCTCGAACGGCCTCCTCTGATTTCTCGCAGATAGTAAATAAATGGCTTTAAATACAAAGGTTCTCCCCATTACATTTCCACCATTCCAAACAGTCACTAAGAATAATCGAGTCACAAGATCCTGTTAAATTAATGTGTATTTTAGATTTTGCCGGCTTAATTTTATTTATAATATGAAAATATTCCTCGCAGCGTCTCAGGTCTATATTTGCTTTTATTTCCACGAATAATTGGATTTTTCCTTTTCGCGGAGTAGCATGAATGAAAATCGCGAAATTAGTTTTAAATTAATTTTCTACTATTCCCTCAAAACGACGCGTCTAATACGCCGAAAACATTTTAAATTAAAATGTTATCCGTCAGCAGAAGTAATTATTTTTTGAATGGCGAGGCGCCCGACTTTTGTACATCTTAATCACTACGTTGAAAATCCTGCTTGCATTGACCACTTCTGGAAAATATTACAATCATAAAATATTGAAAACGTAGATAAAAAAATCCGTTACTTGCTTGTACTTATAATATATAATATATTATCTTAGTGTTACGTCCGGCATTCATAGACACCACGTGATAAATTTATAGGTTATAAGGAAATAATTGCTGCTGTCACAAATTAGTTATGAGAGAACATCAATGAGAGATTAATTGCCTAAAAGGAATGGTTACAAGCGCTCAGAAGGAAAAAGTGCAAAAGCCGAGTGGGCCCGAACCCTATGGCTTATCTAAGGTACATATAACAGAAAATAAAAGAAAAATAAGTAAATAAGTACAAAACTTATTCGACAAAGAATACCATACGGCTTAGAACTCGAAAAGTCCGACGTAAGGCGGTGATAGGCCTCCTAGCAGGTCATTATTCCTAACTTTTTCTGCATTGAAGTACTTACTACCTTGAACTAAAAGATAATGCATTTATAACTTATATTAAAGTCAGTTATTTCTTATGGGTCTGTGAATAGTTAAAGGTGCAACAAATTTAAGAGGTAACTATATTATATTATTATTTTTATATACTAATAGCCATCAAAAATGGAAACACAAAAGAATATATTATATCCCCTTTAAAACCCATTTTGATTTTTCTTCCTAGCATATTTGGTTTTCGAGCAATTCAATTCTTTCTATAGGCCGCGCACAAAAAAAATTAAAATTAACGAAAATTCCCGCGCATTAAAAATACAAATTTTGTAGCTTTTTTCAATATGGATTTTCTCGAAAACCATAGTAAATACAAGAAAATTACAAAAGGACTTTTTCTTAAGCAATTAGTCAAGCTTTCTTTTTTATGATGAGCATTTTTTTTATATCTTCAACGGTTAACAAGTTATCAGTAAAATAAGGCTTTTTTCACCGAAGGGGTGGTTTTTTGGGGAGGTTCGCGGTACCTCCAGAACTGATTTTTGTGGTTTTATGATGTATAATCCCTCCACTAACAATTACTGAAGGAAAATCTCATAACATTTTTTTGTTATGAAAATCTTTATAATTATTGGATTAATAAGGGAAATAGGTTAGATATGCTTGAAATTTTGGAAATCAAGAAGGCCTTAAATAAACAGAAAAACTTTACTAATACACAAACTAAATTTCATAATATCCCCATAATAGACACCATACTAAAATTAACCATACCTAGAAATAGTAATTAAAAATTTAAATTAAATTCCTAGTAGTAGCTGTATTAGAAATAAGTAATAAAATGTTTATTAGGTTATCTATATCTCTCATATCCTATAAATATCTTGTAATGGTAACTCTTAGGTTAGTTATTAAAACTCTTTAATAATGGTCGAAAGGCCGAAACACATGTCACAGAAATCTGAATAAAAATTGTGAAACAGTAATAACAAGTGTTTTTAATATTTATTCTATTTAGTATTATGTATTACATCCCCTTGAAACTGGAGATTGGCACGCCTATGCCAAATAGTGAGTGACTGGAAACTTGTAGAAAGAGATAAAGTTTTCTAGAGTGTTGTGAGAAATTAATTAAAGTGAAATTAATAGCGAAAAAGTGATGTTAAATATCAAGTAAACAAAGTGTAAAGGTTATTTTGAAGTATTGTATAGTCAGTAAATTATTAAATAAAGTGTTAGTGGTTAACCCCTTGTTAAAATTATTTAGAACCCACGGATTCATACAGGGTGTTTCCTAAGAGGGATACACGTAACAGTATGTTTCACCAAGAACCTACCGCAGACTCAGTTCAATTAACATCTTGCATGCGTAAAGAATATGTTCCGTAGTTTCTATTGCAGCATCACAGTGTCTGCACATATCATTGTCTGCCTTGCCCATATTCTCAAGATAATATCTCAAGGGGCAATGACCTTTCAAGAGGCCTCTTATCAGCGTTAAGTCAGATTTTTCGAGTTTAAGAAGCCTTGGCCTAGTATATTCCTCCAGTAGAACCTTTTCTGTTCCTTTTCCCATTTTAGGATCTCCTCCATTATGTGTTCATTGGATAAACCACAAAACGGTTTGGGTCCAAAAAATGGGACAATTAAACTAACAACATAACGACATATGCAAAACTTCATCCAGTCCATATCCTTTCACTTTTTTCAATCAATAGTCTATCTCAATCTACCGATCGCTTTTCCTAAGTCACCTGCTTTTTTCCATTCATTGACTACATACTACAAGTATGCCCATCTCTACCTATCAAATTATTCTCCATCGCGAATTGTGAGATTTGTACACATACGAGGAAATTTTAAAAAATTTAGAAAAAAATATTTTTTGGAACCTGCACCAATATTTGAAAACGTCTTTCCGTAAGGCCGTTTTGCGTATTTTATCAAAAATCCACAAAAAAGTATTATTCGAAACTACATTAAAAATTAACGCCCGTTCTTGGAGGAGCAGCATCAATGCCGGCTGAATTCAGTTTTCAACTTGAGTTTATAATGTTGGCATTGATTTAAATTATTGGCTGTAATTATTTATGATTAGGAAAAATTATTAATAAAAACAAAAGGAACAGTCGCGTCATTTTAGCATTTTACCTCTAAAAAAAGGTACAGGGTCAATTGACTTCATTTTTGTTACAAAATGTTCAGAAAGGCATTTAGAAAAAGCGGTACCTTTTATTTATTGGCGGAAATGTTTGGATTGGTTTGGGCCAATAATTGGCCAATATCAATGGCCAATTTAATAAAATTAGTTGAAAATGGTTACTCGGGGGGTTTTTGAGGTCGCTGATCATCAATCTGGAGTCCAATTTGGGAAATTCAAATTGGCCGTCCGGAAATCGGGCCATTTTCCATAAGAAATGAGAATGGATATATTGGCCCTGAATGGTAAATTCAAAATGGCGGACCGGAAGTAGAGTCAATTTATCAAGAAAAACTCGTATCTTTTTCTTTATTGGGCTAAAGATGAATACTCGGGGGGTTTCTGGGGTCGCTGGTCACGAATCAGAGGTCCAATTTACGAAATTAAAAATGGCGGACCGGAATAACAGTACATTTCTCTGGAAAACTCGTATTTTTTTGTTTTGGGCTGAAAGTGAGAACTAGGGGTTCTCGTTATCGCTGATAACAAATCTGATATCCAATTAGGGAGAATTCAAAATGACTGACCGGAAGTAGTATATTTTTCAGGAAATACTCGTATTTTTCATACTCTCAGCCCAAAAAAGTAAAAAATACGAGGTTTTCCGGAGAGATTGATTGTTCTTCGGGTCCGCCATTTTGAATTTCGAAAATTGGACCTCTGATTCGTAATGAGAGACCTCCAAAACCCCAGAGTACTCATTTTTAGCCCAAAAACGAAAAAAATACGAGTTTCTCCTGATAAATTGACTCTACTTCCGGTTCGGCATGTTGAATTTACCAAATCAGACCTCGGATTCGTAATCAGCAACCTCGAAAACCCTCGAGAACAGATATTCAAGACCAATATATACATTCTCATTTCTTATAGAAAGTGGCCCGATTTCCGGACCGCCATTTTGAATTTCCCAAATTGGACTTCAGATTGGTGATCAGCGACCCCAAAAATCCCCGAGTAATCATGTTCGTCTAATTCTATGGCATATTGTGTATGATAACAAATGTTTCAACTAATTTAATTAAATATTTGCCAATTACTGGCCCAAAAATTAAACCAAACACTTTCGCCAAAAAGTAAAAGGTACTGTTTTTTCTAAATGTCTCTCTGAACTCTTTGCTACAAAAATAAATTCAAATGAACCTGTACCTTTTTTTAGAGGTTTTCAGATTTTTTCATGCTAAAATGATTCGACTAGAAAGAAAGACATGGATAGGACAATAGAAATATAGAAATGGATGTGATATTACTACAAAGATTAGAGAATGAGTATGTATGAATGATATCGAAAATCAGCAGCGCCTGGTATAGTAGTTTATGTTTAATTCGAGATGGTGAACTAACACCCAGAATTACATAGAAAGTAAAACAAAAAGAGTCTGCCTATATATCTATTTTTACTGCTTGGTTAAATACATATTTGACACGATCCAATTAAAACAATAAAGAAAATTCAAACCTATAGCACATTTCTCACGCTGCAGCAAAGCTTTATAGATGTGGATTAATGTTGTTGCTGTGTTATCACAACCAAATGCTTTAAATTATGCATTATCTCGAATCCATTACAATGACATTAATTTTTAATGCCCTATTACCGTTTTTATTGCAAATTGAGCTTTTGTTTGGTAACATAAAACTTTCATATCGTTTATTTTTCCGCATGAATCCGACCATATACTAGCATGGGAGTTATTATTTTTTAATTAAACCCTGAAACAATTAAGAGGTATTTTTATATTTCAGTATACAATTTCCACAATAATGTTAGTTATGTTTTTAGTGCCGCAACAGAAACATTGTCATATCAAAATCATTAAAACTGAGTTTTAATCACATCATCTATTGTAATATTTACTATATATTTTGGATATTAAATTAGTGTTGGATGAAGATCTCCACTGTTTTTGAAAAATCTACAAACACAGAAGTTATTAAACATTTTAATTTCAAAGAGTGTACATGAAGACGGGCGGTTATGCTCTTCGTAAAATAAATTTTAAATAAAAAAAAACAATTTTAAAAATGAATTATTTTTTGTTTGCTTTTACTAAACATTTTCTCTATAGATATATAAAATCAATTTGTCTTTCTTATCGGACAATTCTCATTCTAACACTAGTTTCTATACAGTCCCCTACGGCATAAAGTACCAGCGTTTTCAAACATTTGGCGCCTAATTTCATCTAATTTGATAAAAAATTGAGCGTGGGCTAGAATTTCGAAAATGAAAACTCATTAATATCACACTGTGTGGCGCTGCAGTACTGTTCAGCACTCAAGTGTAATTTTTTTGAGAGATTAAATGTCAAACCTTCATCCCATTTTATACAAAAAATGCGTATATGCCAGAAGCTAGTGACTTAATTCCGTAAATGCTGTAGCTTTCTTTCTTTCCCAGTGGACTATCACAGGAACAACGAAAGAATCAAGTAAAGTGTATAGGAAGACCGTGTTCAGGACACATAAACGTAAACTGGCACTCTCCTAATCTTTCCCTCATTTGTAAATAAATATTTAAGGAGTTTTCCATTTCGGCTTAGGAATGTATCTCTAAGCGAATACACAAAGGCGTCAAATTCGCCGCCTGACGCCTTCCAGGCTTGACATGTTTTTACATTCTCACTTTCGACAATAAAACTTTTTCTATGTAAATTGTGACTTGGCGGATGCGGAGAAATAACGGGCATTCTACAAATGGTGATTTAAATAATCTCGTTCGCTGCGCTTTCTCCGCTCAAAATATGTGCTGTAACTTTTAAATTATCTAACAGAAGGGCATATGTGGAGGGTGTTCGTGCGATGAGGAATTTAATAACTCTACTGAAATGTATGCTTATATGCTAGTACGCTGTATGCTAGCCTTTGTTCATTAGTATACCTGTAGACCGATTCTGATAAACATGATAACTTCTGTCAGACCTAAAATTAAAAAAAAAAAAAATTGGTACATATAAAATAACATTTAGGCATAGAAACCTCGCCCCAAATAATAAGCCAACATTGGGAATTACATACTCATAAAAAGGCATTACAGAGGAAACCATATAAATCATACATTAGACGAGAATTCCGAGAAAAAAAGCTTCCAGCCCAATCATTAGAGATATTTACCTCTAAGCAAATCGGAGGCGAATTCTTTTCTTTTAATGAGTTCTCTGGGTAGTAAATAATAACATTAATACACCGGGTGAGTCACGAATTGCGCTTGCCCCGATATTTCCTAAAATATTTGGAATAGAAAATTGAAATTTGGAGGCCTTATTACACGACTAAAATGGCATCTTTTCAATAAAAAATCAAGTTTGGTGCACATCCGGTTTGACCGGAAATGCCCACAACTTTCGATTTTTAAATGGAACACCCTATATATTTTTACATTTTTGGAATCTAGGGGAAATTTTGAATACAATACATCCATTTTGGTCAGAAATGTGCCATTTTAGTTTCCAAAGCCCACTAATCTAGTATCTATTAGCCGCATGTTTCTAAAAGCTTGGTTGCATTGTATTTTGGCTGAAATCTCAAATATTTCTGAGCGGATTTTCAAAATTTTGGTATCATTAGGTTCGTATGAAAATGAGGTATTTAGAAATGTTGGTGAACGATTAAATTCCCATTTATAAAAACCGAGTTAGTGGGTAAAAATCACATTTAAAAATTGTAAACGCCTCTAGAGAATTAAGTAATACAATCATATTGCTCTTTTTATTTTTATAGTAACGTAGCACACAAACTAAAATATATTTTGGGCAAGACAGCACTCTGGATTCAGAAATAGATTTTTTAATAAAATTTTGAATGTTTATCAAAAAGTTACCAAAATGGATGTATTGTATTCAAAACTTGATTTTTTATTGAAAAGATGGCATTTCAGTCGTGTAATAAGGCCTCGAAATTTCAATTTTCTATTCCAAATTTTTTAGGAAATATCGGGGCGAGCGCAATTCGTGACTCACCCGGTATATGGCATAATTTCCAGACGGACAACGTTAAGAATAAATTCAAAAACTTTGTTCTTCCAGTATTTTCCCAAAATGTCGAAAATGAGTCGAGATAGAAGAAAATAAAAATATTTTTAGAAACAGCATACATTTTCACACAAAAATATATCTACAAAAATTTCGTCTAATGCCACGAATTTTCCATACAAAATTAGTGAAGTAGAGATATTGGATGAAGCGCGGTGCAAGGTTGCCAGCGACCGAACGTGCGTTTCGCAGTACTTAGCGCGCGAAAAATCCTTTGCTTAGATAAACAAAATTTACACAAATTAAAAAACTAAGGAATCATTTGAAAGTGTTTTGTCTCACCTTTCTTATGCATACAATTGTATATTAATATAAGGCTAATATATAAATAGAAGCAAATCATCAATATATGTAATATACAGGGTGTTTCAAAGTTAAAGGTACATACGTTACTTGTGGATAGAGGACACTTTGGCGGTTCCAAATTACCCGGCATTAATGCATCCATCGTCCTTCCTTACTGAGATACAGGATATTTTACTGATTTTGGCTCAATCTTTCTTTGATCATAACTATTGAACCACCCTGTATAATCGGTTCATACTTAGAATATATGTTTCGCTTATTTTCTTGATGGAACTTCATAATAAACCAAAAAAATCCAGGTCCGTCTTAATAAAGAATAGATAATATGTTGTATGTTAAAATCAACACCCTGTATGACAAAATTTTGTAGATCTGTTTCGAAATTCGAAAAGAGCGGAAAAAACTGAAGAAAGTAGCTTATTTAATTCGTTTGTGCATTTCATTCATCAACCTTGATTACTTTCCGAAAAACCAATTGCACTAAAATGGTGGAGAAATGGACAGTTGGAACTTGAATATTTATTTCAGGGTTAATTAAGAAAAAAATGTAACTTGCAGCAGTGACAATTCTTTCACTTCTAGACTAGGTAAGTGAACTATTGTAAATTAATTTTGAAAACAATGTCGATTTGCGCACACAAATAAAAACACTACTTAATTTTGTGTCTACATTTAAAAATACTATTATTTTTAATGCATGTATGTACAATAACAACAAATACGTGAAAGTAATAAATACATAACTACAATAACTGTTCAAAGTGGCCTCCACTTCGTTGAATACATTTCCTTACTCTAGTAGTAATATTTCTTATTGCACGTCTAATCATATCTGGATTATTTCTAACTTCTGCAAGCGTTATTAACGCGTTCCAAAAGTTCCTCTCTACTATTAATGGCTACGTCATATACCTTTGCTTTTAAATGTCCCCAAAGATAGTAATCAACAGGACTGAAATCCGGTGACCTTGAATGCCAATGATGAGGTCCATTTCGACCTATCCACATATTTGGAAAATTGTCATTTAGAAAATTTCTCACAATATTCCTAAAATAGGGTGGAGTGCCATCGTGTTGGTAATACATTCCCGCAATATTTTCATTTTGCAATAACACGGGTAAAAATTTTTGCAAAAAGTCTAAATAAAGTTCACCTGATAATCTATCAGGGAAGATATGTGGCCCAATCAAATGATTGTTGAAAACACCGCACCAAATATTAACAGCAAATCGATGTTGGAATTTATTCTGTCTTGCAGTATGTGGATTCTCTTCGGTCCAAACATGTGAATTTCTTAAATTATAAACACCATCTCTTGTAAATTGTGCCTCATCTGGTAACAGACATCGGTTAAGAATTCTTCGATTCCAAATAATCCAGTTACTAAAATTTAACCGATGAATTTCGTCCCCTTCCTCTAACCTTTGAACCTGTAGAACATGAAATGGATAGAGATTTTTTTTGTGTTCTCCAAACACTGACACGTGGAACACCTAAAGCATGACCCACTCTTCTTGTGCTAATTTTCGGATTATTTGCAACAATATTTAATATATTCTCTTCTACAGCTAAAGGTTGCCTTACTTGATGCTGATTTAAGGTGGCCGTTGGATACCTACCATGATTTTTAGAATAATTGACAATTCTATCAAAAGTTTTATGATCAGGAATTCGGCGTCCAGGAAATCTTCTTTGATATTCTCTCACAGCAGCCCGTCCATTGCCATCACAAAATCCATACACATAGATTATATCCGCATATTCACCATTTGAAATTTGATACGGCATATTATGTACTTTGTAATGTGGGTACCTAATAATATTAATACAAATAACAAATATTTTAGAATAATAAAACGCAAGTATGTCGAACCAGTAAATATGAAATGTCAAATACTAAAATTTTCAGCATTGCCTACTTGACGACAAAGCAGCTATGTTATAAAATCATCTCTTAGGTTTTAGTAAATGGATTATTCGGAATCGAAGCATTTTTAACAGATGTCTGTTTACCGATGAGGCACAATTTACAAGAAATGGTGTTTACAAACAGAATAAATTCCAACATCGATTTGCTGTTAATGTGTATGCATTTGGTGCGGTGTTTTCAACAATCATTTGATTGGGCCACATATCCTCCCTGATAGATTATCAGGTGAACTACATTGTCCTCAAAGTTATTTTACAATAGTTCACTTACCTAGTCTAGAAGTGTAAGAATTGTCACTGCTTCAAGTGAAATTTTTCTGTTAATTAAACCCTGAAATAAATATTCAAGTTCTAACTTTCTCGACCATTTTAATGAAACCTTATTAATTACACTTCAGAGGACTCATAAAAAAATGACACATCTGCCTCCGAACATGTTTGAGATTTACAGACAAAATTAGCTACACCGCCTGGGCTATTCCTTGACTCCACTATATCTGAAATGTAACTTCATAAACACTCTCCTTCACGATGGACTATTAGGTAACAAAACACCTAACCTCGTTATACTCAGTAGTTACCATAAACACGGACATATTAAGTAACATCCAACGTTAAAGGCGAAGATGGTCTATACAAAAATTATAATAATGGTAATACGATAACTGGTAAACCTAAATTTGCTTAGTAAACTACATTAATCCCCATCATCAAAGCAGAATTTCCTTTTAATCTAAATGAATAGCGTAGCGGTAATCAACATAATATGACGTTAGTACATCAGAGAGAAGGAATATTTTAGTGAATTAATAATGCGGTTACAGGGTAAATCAACGAAAACTCTAAGTGCGCGTAACTTGTTAGCTTATGTAAATTAATAAGAAACGGCAAATCAAGTATGTATGTATGCATAATGTTAACATTTCTCACATATGCTACGTTCAAATTTGTGTATGTTCAAACTTGAAAATATACCTAAACTTCTCTTGTGATTAACTTTTTGTTATTTGGTGTTTTTCATCCATTTAAGGCAAATATCCCAAGTAGCATTTTTAGACAGAGTTTCGAAACAAATTTGGTAGTGGGAACTAGTTCGATGCTTATGTGAGATACAATGGTTTACATACATTTCTGAAATTGTTACCAATTGTTAGACTTATACATATAGCATTACAATATTACTCAACAATTTAGTGATTGTTTCTACCATTAAGTACAACTTTTCTTCAGAACAATTTCGAAACATGCTACAGCATCTGTTACTTTTGATTAAAATATCTAGGAACATTTAGTGACATAATGTTTTTAGGGTTTAAGTTGACAATAGTTCGTTACAGAAATGACAAATGACTGTGAAGTTCATAAGTGGAGGTTACATGTTTACTTTGTTCTTATTTGTAATAAAATAAAAGTGTGAAAAGCTATCTAGAAGTTGAATTGTGTTCATCCTTACCCCTCATTCAACAGCATTCCTAATAGTGAACTTATTATAACTGTAATCTTGTGATTCTCGTGTCATCACTGAAAGTGTTTGAAACTCATTCTTGTTTCCAGCACAAAATAGATTATTAACAGAAACTGGGGACTTGTTTACAAATTATAACAATTTAACAAATTTTGTAACTGTTGCCAGTAACGTGGCGAAAGTAGAACAGTGTCCTATTTGGATAGACAATATTGAGAGAGGTAAAAAAGTTGAAATGAAAAATACACAAAAGAAATAAACAAAGTCCCTCAAAGTACGCGTGCGCAACGCCGGCCGATTCATATACATATTGCTAACATTTCCGAAACAATTTAGAAACACAGAAGAAATAGTTTCTAAACATGTTCCTTACATATCTAAATTCTAAATTTCCGAAATACATAGAGAACTGTTTCCATGGGCATTTTGGTTTTAAAGTGTTGGCTTAATGACGTTTGTAATTCGGCGGCCAATATGGACAATTTTCTTTCAAGAGAAAACGTTGTTTATGCAAAAGCTTAAATATCGATACAAATTATGAAAAATAAACATTATTTGATGTTTGGATACATTACTAATTATGAACATCAAAATAATCATAAAAATATATACAGGGTGTCCCGAGTTGTACAGGCCAAACTTCACTAAGTAATACAACTTTTCAAAATAAGAAAAAAGTTCCTATAAACATGGGTGGAAAGTGATTAGTTTCCGAGATACTGGGTGTTCAAGTAATTCTCCTGAAAATGTTTTATTATGAATATTTTCGAAACGTCTAGAGATAAACAAATGATAATCTATATAGGAATTTAACTTTTTATGTAACTATGTACGAAAATAATTCAGGAGCGGATGAAACTGGTGGGGCCTAGGTATAATTTAGCACCAACTTTATTGTGTGACACTTTTATATTAATTTATAAGCAGAACTTAAAAATTTGAAGTTTTTTATACAAAAAAAGTCTTTTGTGTTTTTTCTCTTAAGTTGTCAGTTTTGAGTAAATCTTATCTGAACTTTATTCGAGAATAATTTCTTATGAATAACGACAAACATATAAAAATAAGAAAGTTATGACATTACTCTGTGACGAAACCTTTTTTCCTGTTTTATAACAGTGTTCAGTGGTCAATACATTTTCTCTATTTTCTATTTCTATTTCTATTGACCATCTTGTATTATTATGTCCGAATGTAATAAGTATAAGGACTATTTTTTTAAGAACAGTGATTTAAAATTACAAATGTTTCTGATATTTACTTCCCTCGCATACCGAAGGGAAGTATTGTATCCGAGAAAAAATCACCCTCCGAGAATTTTTCGGATTCTGACGTTTCAGATCACGTAGATTACGAAAATATAGGTTTTTTCAATTCCGTCAGTCTGTCTAAATGGAATAAATAGTGAAAAAAATTTGTTTTTGCTCAAATTTAAAATTTCCACGTTTCATGACACGCGAAACCTATTTCAGAAAAAAAAAATGAAAATTTTTTTCACCAACATTATTGAAAAATGTTTTACCACAGATGGAAAAAAAAATTGTCTTCAAATTTAAAATTTCTACGTTTCATAGTGCTCTAAATCTATTTTTTTTTATTGATTTTATTTTACCATTTTTGAAAAAATTGTACCACTAAAATAGATGGAAATTTTTTTTCTTTGTTCAGTTTTAAAATTTCCACGTTTCCATGGCATTCTAAAACTATTCGAACAAATTTAAAAATGTTTTTGAAAAATTTTTAAAAAATTTTGAAAACATTTTTAATCTATTTATCACTACTATAGAATAGATGAAAAATTTTTTTTTGCTCAAACTTAAAATTTCCACGTTTCATGACATTCCAAACCTATTTCGGAAAAAAAAATTGTAACATTTTTTTACCAGTTTGGAAAAAAATTTAACACTAGAATAGAAGAAATTTTTTTTTTGCTTAAATTTAAAACTGTTACGTTTCATGACATTCTAAACCTATTTCAAAAATAAAAAAAATTTTGAAAATTTATATTTTTGAAAATTTTTTTTAGCACTAGATGGAAAATTTTTTTTTCTTTGCTCAAATTTAAAATGTTCACGTTTCATGGCATTCTAAACATATTTGAAAAAATACATAATTTTTAAATTTGTCCACTCCATTACGTGAATATGAGATTGAAAATGTGACAGATGGCACTAATATTTGGCATATGCACCTATTATACTTTTATTGAAAAATGTACAGGGTGGTCATCCCAAGAAATAATTCAGTCATGGTGGACATTTGTAAAGGCATTTGCGCAAGCCTTCCATATTTGGCACCTGTTATTTAGTATTGAACTTTTGCTGTTGGATGAGCACTCTGTATATTTTTTTGACCAAAACTTATCAGGTTTTCTTTGTAATAATAGTGGCAACTATATTTCGATTATTATTTTCAGTGTCATTTCGTAATTATTAATTTTTTAGAGTGACCGCCATGCACAAATAACGAGGTAGTTCTGTGTAAATACCTTTACCGATTTTTTTAATAAACATAAGTTCCGTTTTACATATTACATTGAGTATAGAATATTCCATCTACTAATCAGTACGTTTGCACGATAGATAGATAGATAGATAGATAGAACTATTTTTGTGCTCATAATGACGTTTCTTGAATCAGCTACCTGTTTGATCAATGTATACCCCAGGGCAAGAACCGCAAGTCAACTTATAGACTCCTGATTTATAGCGTTTTTGGGTTTTGTCTTTATTATTTTTAATGTATATTCCTAATGAATTTATTTGTCTCATAAGCAATATTCAGATTACGTTTTCTTAAATATGCCGAAACTTTTTGCGTTGGGGAGCCTAAATACGTGATTGTTTTGAATTTTGAGTCGTTTTTCTTTTTGATTGGATATATTAATTCCAAGGTCATATTATACTTCTTTTTAGCTATAATACTTGCTATATATAAAATAGTTACAATAAGAACAAAACAGACTCTACATATGCAAATCATTTATTAGAAGAAAAACATTCCTTTAAGGATGATTTCGAAATTTTACACGTAGAGAGTAAACATTACTTGAAAATGATTTGCATAGGTAGTATAGTTTTTCTAAATTCATTCCAAATTTAATATTTTGCATAAGGTATTTATTAGGTATCTTTTATTATTATGCTAATTACTTTTATAATATGAAATCCGTTAATATTATTCTGAAAATGTACTTATTTAGGTATCTCTTCTTTTTTGTTATAATAATTACTTTCATTGTAAAAGATTGTTTATAGACTGTAACTTAGTTATCAACTCACCATCTGATGAAGCCTATGTTAGGCGAAACGATCGTCATGGTTCTTAATAAATTATTGTAAAAATCAAACCACGGTGTGTTCGTTAAATTTAAGTTTAATATGGATTATCATCAAGTAAAGGCCGAATCAATCAACTAATATTATTTTCCATAAAAGAATTATGTATGAGTTTCGTTAATTTCAGTCACTCATGTCGGAATTTATTTAAGGAACATAAGATTCCTACAGTGTATTCTGTTTATATTCTCGCATATATCATGGTTATCTATAGAAATTATATTCAAAGTTTCCTAAATATAAAAATGTTAACCATGTAGATTATTGTGAAGAGTTCATAGGTATTTAGTTCGACTGAAATATGATTATTTTTAATGTATATCTCGAGACAAGCGTTTAGGTCGTCATGAACATTGAGAAAATGACGTTATTTGTCTGATTCGATAATTTTTAACTTACTTTTGTTTTTATTCGTATGAATAAAAGCTTGTTTTTTAAAAGTTGTTTTCTCCTTAAATTTTATTATTTAAGTTTTGATCGTGGATGAGTTGCATGATGAGCTTGCCATTCTGACTGCAGCATCAGACCATGAACCTCAGATAACAGTAATGGTATTGGTACTACATATGTTTGCAAAACTTCAAGACAATAGATCGACTCGAAATGGTTCAGAACTGACTCGCAAGATTTGACCTAAACTTACTGAAAAACAGGCGCGTTTTCTTGAAAAGATACTTTTTACACTTACCACATATATGCGCCAGCCACACCATAGATGTATTTTATCGTACGTGGCTTAGATCAATTAAAACGAACTGTAACTGGTCTAATTTTAAACAGAAGTTAAAGTGTTATTCACCTACTTGCAATTTTTAAAATTAATTGAAATAGATTTTATTATTCCCAGAAATTAAAAACACATGCACAACAATGTCATAAAATGATTATAGTATTTAAGTTTCTGGGAAGTGTTTTTGTGATCGATTTCTTTATATCTTTTTTGTAGATATTAAAATAAACAACTGTGTCATTTTTCCGTGGTTTGTACGGAGAGCGTGCCAATATCTCGCTTCCTTATCCGTGGTATACTTAAAGACAAAAAATTTATTAACTTAGAAAAACATTCACAGAAAATCACTTCACAGGACACTGAACTCAAATAACTGCGTGTAGGTCTGTTAAGTGCCAACTCAAGTATTCAACTAGATACAAAATCAAATTCTACCCTTAACGTATATAAATAAACATTGGGCTAATTTAACTACAACAAAAATTATCTTGGCTTCTAAATGTGCTAGAGCAATTTTTCTTAAATGTGCGTTAAATTACCAGCTACTCAAATGTCAAAGTTTTATTTCATTTGTTGTTAAGATATTCTCAAAAAACATACCCCAAAAAAATAATACTTTTTCAAGGTCATTTTCAAGGTCTAAAATATAATAATTAAAATATAATAAAATTATATTCCCATAGCAATTTCATAAAATAATATAAAACGTGGACATTTTTCATTTGAGCAAACAGAATCTTTTTTCCATCTATTCTAGTATTAAATTTTTCAAAAATGTAAAAATACGTTCGAAATTGTTTATCCCTAAATAGGTTTAGAATGTCATGAAACGTGGAATTTTTAAATTTGAGCGAAACAAATTTTCTTCAATCTATTCTAGTGGTAAAGAAGTTTCCAATTTTTTTCTTTTTTTGAAATAGGTTTAGAATGCCATGAAACGTGGAAATTTTAAATTTGAGCGAAAAAAAATTTTTTCCATCTATTCTAGTAAAAAATTTTTAAAATATGGTAAAAAAAAAATTTTTGAAATAGGTTTAGGAGGCCATGAAATGTGGAAATTTGAGCAAAAAAAATTTTTTTCATTATTTATTCCATTTAGACGGTCCACCCTGTATATTTTCCAGTGAAAGTTTAACCATTTCTTCGCTGGCAGTAGCCTCAGCTACCTACCAGTCAAGTAGTTTTTAGTTAATGCACCAACAGACAGACAAGCAGACAGACAGACAGATTGACTGACAAACTGACAGAATTGAAAAATCTATATTTTCTACATGAAACGTGAAAATCCGAGAAAATCTCGGAGGGTGATTTTTTCTCGAACACAATACTTCCCTTCGGTATGCGAGGGAAGTAAAATAGTACACATTTTTTTAATTTCCATTATATGGCCAATGGCAGCAATATGATTCTATATCAGATTGGTGGTTACTATTTTACTTTTTGATCCACCCCTCTAAAGGGTATTTTTACCGCCCTCTCTAGTAAAATGTGGTAATTTTTAAAGGTAAACTTTTTTGTATTCAGTTTTAGAAACTTAATACAAAATGTTTCATGAAAATCCATTCACTATAGCTGTAACCTTATCGCCTCGGGAAGTTTAAAAGATACTATAAAATTAAATGGGATAAGCCGTAACTGACATTATCACTTGCAAATTAATTTATAATACTAATCAGACAAAGGTTATAACCTACTACCAACACAATTAGGCTCGGCCAGCCAGTTTCACAGGAGGCAGAGGGCCATGGGTGAGCGTCAACAATAGCCTAGATAATAAAGCCAAGAGTGATCTAAGTTCTTAAAGAATTAGAAAGTTAAAAAATTTAATTTAGTGTTTAAATATTAAATTTTGTATGCAGTAAAAATATCCAAAATTACCTTGGGCGCCAGAACCTAAAGGAGAATCATGAAAAGGAAAAACACGTCACAGATAACACACAGAAAGACGACGGATAAAATCGAAATCTATTTATAGCTGAGCTCCGTCATTTGTCATTTTTAATGGCACTGCACTACTAGCCTTGGAGCTACTTTAAAAAAAGACCACTTCTAATGATTTTTGAACATTTAAATGTCAATTTAATGTTCTCACTATTTAAAATGGGATCAAATTCAAGGCTGTCTGTTACTAGTAAATCTACCCATTAAATCAGGTGGCTTCCTGTGGCGAGTTACGTCCAATTTTCGTATACTTTTGTGTAATTCCACTGGCCTACTAGTATAGCAGTTGCAATTCGTAAAAGGTATGCTCCTGGAATATCTTAGGGACAAACTATTTGTTTAGTTAAATAGCTGATAGATTTGAGGTGCATAAACTTTATATCAATCTGTTTGACAGTTTAACCCGTCAACAACTACGGTACTCAAACAGTTAACGGTGTTATAATATACAAATCAGTTGATACTACCCATCATTCGAAAATAGATTCGTTCGGTGAAAATAAAAATATTATTTTTATCCATCTACATTTATATTGGTTTACCTACGTGATTTTCATAGCTAGACATTTTCTTCGTCCTTTCTCTCGCAAATCTAAAAATAGTGACGGATTACTATTAATAGAATAAAATCAGTTCACAGCTTACGATCTAATTGTCGCGAGATTGATATAGGCATAAATCCAAATATACCTTTTTATTCCTCTGATGATGTATAAATGTTTGAAAATCTACTTCAGTATATTTTTGAACCATTATTTTTATTAATATATTCATTAATGTAATGTCGTATAACGTATTCTGGCTAAAATTTAGTTGTGTACATTCAATTATAATAATAATAGTGATAATGATGATAATATCTATACTTATCATAATATCAGTAACGGGGGTAGTAGCAAAACAACTGAGTAAACATCTGGACCAACTAGATCTTCCAGAAGGTCTCATCAAAACGAACCAGAAAGCGGCTATTCTACAAACCTGCCATATTGTGCGCAAGTTCCTAAATGCATGACAGAATAAAACGAATTGCTTCTCTGTTTTGTATAAAAGAACAATCATATATATTTATTCATATATAGCTGTAGGTTATGCAGACATGAAATGTCATATAGGCTAATGTAAATGTACGTAATACATACAGTATAAACCTAAAGAAACGCACAAAATTCATATCTTTGGTATGTTATTTTTCAAAAAAATCCTCGAATAGGTCGATTTTTGTTTTGTAAATGCTACATTTTGTCACTATACCAAAATTTATGACGTCATTGGTTTTTGAGTTATGACGCCATCATAATTTTTTTTTATTAGAAACGGACATTTCTGTTTACTGTTTTTGGTGCTATATTCCTTTAGCTTTCTGTAGATATAAAAAAAATGATATTACCTGAGCCATTCTTTTGGAAAAGTAACATTTTATGTAAAAATAGCTTCCCTTTCGCAAATTCACGAGCAATGTTCCATTTTCTTATGGACTGACAAACCTTGTTGCCTACATTTTTGTTCTAACTAGCATGAAAACATTTGACATAACATCAAAACAAAGAAAATAATAAAAAAACAATAACTTTAACAACAGAGAGATACAAACCTTTTTGTGTAAAGTATCGGTCACTTTTTTATTCCTGGCACGTGTGGAACCCCAGTTTTGTGACACTTCTGGGACAGTGTAAAACTAGTGAATGTAATGCCACGCTTAAGTGAAAGAGAACTTGTAGAACTTTTGATGATGGTTGAATATGGTGATAGGCTGAGAACTCATCAGGAAGCATGTGATGTTTTCAATGCCAAGTATCCCGAAAAGCAAATTTCTAGATCTAAGTAGATTGGTGGCTAGATATGATGAATCTGGCAGTGTAGCTGACCTCCCTCGATCTGGCGGCCCTAGCACAAGCAACGAAACCAAATTAAATATTCTTCTAGAAAGTGAGAAAAACCACCATCTTTCGACAAGGCAGCTGGCTTTAAATCATAACGTCAGTCAAACTTCTGTTGTACGTCTATTGGAAAAAGAAAAATACCATCCATACAAAGTGCAATTAATCCACGAATTGAATGAGGACGATCCAGATCGGCGCTTAAAGTTTTGTGAACAGTTGATGACCTTGTGCGATGAAAACCCAAATTTTTTTAAGAACATTGTTTTTTCTGATGAAGCTACATTTTCTTTAAAGGGTACTGTACATCGGCATAACTGTAGGTATTGGTCACGCGAAAATCCTCATTGGACACAAGAAGCCCATACACAACGACCAGGCAAAGTAAGCTTGTGAGCAGGTATGATTGGTAATTGTTTATTGGGGCCTTTTTTAAAGAAAATCCTACGGCCGCAAGACATTTACAGTTTTTGCGAGTTGCGTTAGTGCCAGCCTTAACAGTTATGTTTCCGAACAATAAAGACGAAGATATTCCTACTGAAAACGTCTGGTTTCAGCAAAATGGGGCCCCACCTCATTTTGGGATAGCAATGCGTCAGTTTTTAGATGACACTTTTAATGGAAGGTGGATAGGTCGTCGAAGTCCGATTGAGTGGCCTTCGCTTTCACCGGATTTAACCCCCTTAGACTGTTTTCTTTGGGATTACTTAAAGTCAAGGGTGTATTTTAACAGACCGGATACCATAGAAGAATTGAAATAAAGAATTGGCTTGGAGATGAGACGAATTGCCCATGAAATGATTCAGGACAGCGTGCAAAGTGTCTACACTTGTCTTGGTCAACGCCAAATAGTTGGAGGATCGCAATTTGAGTAATGGAGATGATTGTTTTCTCACAATTACTTATGTCAGGTATAATTCAATAAAAATATGTATTTCCAAGAGAATGGCTTAGGTAATATCAATTTTTTTCATATCACCAGAAAGCTAAAGGAATATAACTCCAAAAACAGTAAACAAAAATGTCTGTTTCCATTAAAAATAAAATTTAATGACGTCATAAATTTTGGTATAGTGACAAAATGTAAAAGGACGCAGATAAAAATTCATTTATACTATAAAAGCATCCAACACGACTTATATATGTTTTTTTTAAGATATTATAACCTGTCACGTTTTTCAAATTAGTGGGCAATTTGTTATACAGATTGATGCAATTATAGTTAGGTGAATGTTTATACGAAGTCGTGGTATGTTCAGGAATACGCAATAGTTCACCATGCCTTGTAGTGTGGTCATGAATACAAGAATTATTGTTAAATAGATATAAATGTTATTTGACAAATGTTAAGCATTTGTAGATATAAATAGAAGGGGCTATAAGAATTTTGTTATCTACAAACACCTGCCTACAACTTTCATTGTAACTCAAATTAAAAATTATAGTCTAGGATGGCGTGCAAATTCGAGGACGAAAAGTTACTGCTTTGCTCCAAATATTGCAGTAATAGGACTGACATTTTTTGGTTTCTAAAAATCAACGGTTGAAAAAAGTTGGTTTCTTGTTAATAACTTCCTTATGAACGGATCAGGATGAACCTAAGCTCTAATTTTTCATATTTCCTACTGCAATAACATATCCAAAGGCAGGGCCGGATATAGGGGGGGGTTTGGGGGGGTGTCACACCCCCCTAAGTTTGAAACCAATTCGGCAAATCGTTTACCATTCGGCACTTTCAGCGTTCGGCAATTATGTACATAAAATCATAGACAAACTCAAAACAATAGAAACTCAATGTTATAAATAATTATTACTTGTCAGTAAAGTCAGTCTGGATGTCGTTTGAGACAATTATAGAAGTGCTTAGGGAGATAGCAACAGATCAAAGTAATTTTGACAGCAAAACAAGAAACCAAGCCTTTAGTATCACCAAAAAAATACTTACTTTTGATGTCATTGTTTCAATTATGTTCATGAAAAATATCATGTATAAAACTAAAAACTTTACAGAATTATTAGAATCCAAACAACTGAATATAATTGAAGCAATATCATTAATTGACTCAACCATCATTTCACTAAGTACAATCAATAATGATCGTAACGGAATGGTTGCACTCATTGAAAGTGCGCTTATATTTGCTAAGAAAATCGGAGTTGACGGTGACACTGACTTTCAAATATTTCATAAAAGGAGAATAACTCCAAAAAGATTGGATCCAAATCGAGAGTCAGAAGTGACATTAACATTACATTCATTTTATATAGCACAATTTAAAATGGAACTAGATACCCTTATCAACCCAATGAAAGATAATTTAAAAAATGTTTAGAGATGATTGTACAGCCAGTTTACCAAATCTTTAAATTCCCTTAAGTCGACACAACTGCAGTTTAGAACTTGTAGAGGCAGCAGTAAAGTTACTTCCAGATAACCATGTAGACTTAGAGGGCCTTCAGGCTGAATTAGAAATATTTAGCGACCAATGTCGAGAACTTACATCTGTAGATAAAATTGTTGAAAAGGCTTACGAAATAAAGACCATTCTACGATTGTGTTACAAATTATGTACTTTAATTCAAACGGTGCTGGTGAGTGTGGCTTCAAATGAAAGGAGTTTCAGCAAACTAAAACTAATAAAAAAAATTTGTTAGAACAACAATGACCGATTCACGTTTAGACTCATTATTAATCTTATCACCAGAGAGGGATATTCTGGAACAAATATCTTTCAACATTTTAGTTGCATGATGGGCCACTTTAAAAGAAAGAAGAGTTAAAGTTGCTTAAAAAAAATAAGTTGTGTAATAATATATCGGGTTTATTTATAATTAATTTGTGGCAATTTTCATTTATTATGTTTGTTGGGTATGTTGCCACTGTAAAAATATGTAAAAATTTTAAAGAAAAAAACCTCTGCGCCAAAAGGATCAGACAGAGAGAGGCCGGTTTTTAATAATTTTAGCACAAAATGTCACACAAGTGAAAGTTTTGATAACGGAAAAAGAAATAGTTTCCGAAACGTTAACAGTCTTCGATTTAATTTACTTCATTATCATTTAACAATTTTCTTTCAGTTTATATATTTTTAGGTGTGACTAGTGCGAGACATTTTGTACTAAAAATATTAAGTACCATCCACTCCCTGCCTGATACTTTTGGCGCAGAGGTTGTTTTCATCAATATTTTTACATATTTTCACAGTGGTAAAATACCCAACAAACATAAGGATAACCGTTTTGCATCTTTCATATTTTGCATTTTACTTTAAAATAAAGGTTTTTTCTTCAATCAGATTTACATTTTTTTGTATCCCAAAAATTGAGTGACCTTCATATATAAATAAAACAGAGGACCAGATGAGAAGAAGTCATTCGGCATTATAACAATTTCACACCCCCCCATAAAAATTGCTTAAAACCGGCCCTGTCCAAAGGACGTTTCTTAATATTTATACAAAGAAGGGATACGAAAAGGTGAAAAAAAAAACCTTTAAGAGGTGGTTTGGAGGGGGAGGGATTCAATTTGATAAAAATGTCTGCCAGTCAAGGTAGGGCTCTTTAGTGCCTTGTGAATTATAAGCCGACCTGGCAAACGACTTTTTCACATTTTGCGCTAGGTTTGGTCCTGTAACTAAAAATTTTATTTTTTCAATTTCCGATTACCGCGCCCACCGGAAGTTTCTTCTGGCAGCGTAATTGGGTTATGTGGAGTACAAATACTAACTACCTGTGTGAAAAGATATCGGTAACCGTCTGTTTAAAAAAACTGTCCCCTCGACATCAAAAATTTCCAAAAATAAAAAAGTTTAGTAGTTATATGTTTTCTTAACCACTAACAGACGGAAAATTTTCGGAAAATCTCTTCCACAACTCCAGCCGAATACATTCAGAGAAATATGTGAATAAGCCATAGTGTATTTGTGACATTGTTGTTTACTTGTCAAAATATTGCAATAGTGTAAAAACCAATAAGCCCCACACAGGTGATTTAGTTAAAGCTGATGACAGTAATAACTCCACTTACCTCATCCGCTTTAAAATAACAATAAAATAGTGATATGTTTTATTTCGGCTACTCATTACATATTCAAATAAAGATAGATTTACACTAGAAAAAAAGCTGTCTCATCATTTATTATCCACAACAGCACACGTAATTATTGGAGGGAAAAAGTGAAAATGTTTTCAAAAAGTTGGTTAAAAAGAAACAACTTTGGCTTTTGGTTTTTTAAATCGCTACCAAATAGCTTGAAATCTTAACCAAACAAATAATTTAAAGTAACCTTAAGAAGACATATTTTGGCTAGTGCTTACTACAACGTATCAGATTTTAAATATGTATATAGGAAGAAAACCAAACATCAACCATGGTTTGGTCTTCTTGATATTTAATTTATACTATTGACTAGTTAGGATCGTATCCCAGTGTTCTAGATTTTTTTATATTTTGCCTATAAAAGCTGATGTTGTCTCACGGCATCTCTGCTACAATGAGCAGGTTTTGTCTCTTAGTGTGTACACATAGGTAATAACGAATGGAAGATTAATATGTATTAGGTTATTTTTTTGGCAGTTAGCATTAGTCAGTGCCTCAGAATAAGCATTTTTGAAAACATGTAACTTATAATTTTATTAAAATTCATAGTTAAAAGTTGTACCGTTTATGTTGTATTAGTGCATCCTTACAAAACTGATATGAATATTATAAAATCGATAATGAATGAGTACATATTACACAATTTTTAATTGTTTCTTTAGGTGTTTAGGACAACGTTAATAAATATTTATGAAACCAAAAGTATAAACAACCAACTACTCTTTTACAATATTTATGTTTATCCAACACATCTATAGGACATGGCTATTAATATATTGATTTTACATATAGAATGCGATGTATTACACACTAGTAAGAAAATATTCAAATAGTAACTAGTGAGAGATTAAAAGTCACTAGAGAGAGAATGTAAAAATAACTTTTTTTTTGTTTTTAAATTTTTGACTAACTTTTTAAACAAGCAACCAGTTTTTCATATTTAGAAAAATCACTATTTTTATCTCTTTAAAGTTGCCTTCAGCGTTGAATACTTTTCCATATTGAAGAAGCTCAACACTTTTTCTGTACGCTAAGAAAATAAACCAGCATTTCATCTTCATTTACACCAATAATACCCCTGCGTTTCTCCCAATCGTTATATTCGCTGAATTCCTTGTCATGAAAAGCTTGGCATTTTTTAGGTAGTAAGTTTAAACAAACTTCATTTGCTTATTTTCTAATTTCTTCCGAGACATACTAATTTTCATCCATTTTTCACAAGTAATGATTATTTTTTATCTGTATTTGTTGTTTATGTGTATAAACTGGTAAACAATAAATGACAATCAACACCATAGTAACCATTCCATGACTTTCCTAATTAAAATTTTAACAAACATAAAAGTTAATTTGTTACATGTATTGTCAAATTTAAAAAAATATTAATAGTAGCAATAGTAATCAATCCTGGAAGATAAAAATGTCAGCTTCTCATAGTCATGTCCATAGATTGTTATCATTAAAGTGAAATAATGTCCATTTTGAAAAGAAGTTACATCCCTTAAAATAAAATCAAAAAACAATGGATATCACAGATTAGACAAGCTAATTAAGAACAAACAAAGAAAACTGTTGAAAAAACATTTTTATAACGCGCCCAAAGAAAATAAAAAGTGGCATTGTATTAAATTGGTAAATCATATTAGCAACTCAATTTGTAACAGGTTAAGTAAACTTGCCATTAATACCATTTCCTCGAATACAAACAACTTAGGTCACTTGTTGATTAACGACAAAGAGAAAACTGACGATTCACAAAAAACGTGAGTATATGAAATATTTTTGTGACGATTGCAAATGCTCTATACATAGGTCAGAGTGGTAGAAGCTTTGACGTACGGCTAAATGAACACAAAAAGCCTATTTTAGAAAATAAAATTCAAACGGTTTCTCAAAACATTGTATAGATAAAAACCATTTTTTCAACGGTAGTAGTATTAAACTTTTGCACAATGTCAATAAGGGAAATAGGTTTAGACATGCTTGAAATTTTGGAAATCAAGAAGACCTTAAATAAACAGAAAAACGTTATTAATACATAAACTAAATTTCATAATACCTCCATACTAGTAGACACCATACTAAAATTAAACATACCCAGAAATTGTAATTAAAAATTTAAATTAAATTAAATTAGGTTATCTATAGCTCTCAAATCCTACAAATATCTTGTAATGGTCACTTTTAGGTTAGTTGTTATAACTCTTTGATAAGGGTCGAAAAGTCGAAACATATGTCAGAGAAATCTGAATAAAAATTGTGAACCAATAATACCAAGTGTTTAAAAAACGAACTATTATTTGTTTGTTAATAATTGTATTGAAACATAGTTACAGTTATTTTTTTCTGCTCTTTGCAAAATCCTATGAAGAATATATTTCAATACAAATATAAGCAAACAAATAATAATTCGTTTTTTAAACATGCATAGAGTATATAGGCTATAATACTAGTTAGCTAATAGATAGGTGAAGATCTGTTGTTTTTATCAGTCAATGTGAAATATAATTATTTCACACTTATTCATAGAAATTGTCTTGGTTTTGCATGAAACATCTTTATGAGTGGCTTTATGTCTTTCTGATGAGCTCCAGAATAAGGGCGAAAAACGTTTCAAAGGCTAAGCATTTCCAAGAAACAGAGTGATAAATTTCATGAAAATGTAATCCATTAGAATGAAAAATTTTTAAGACAAGGTAGATAAATAAATTCATTTTAGGCCTTTGTTCTCATTTTTAACTGAATCTTCATAATCGTAGGGGGTTATGTAGATACTAGTTTAATCTGCATGGCCGTAGGGGACTGTGTGGATGCTAGTGTTGGAATGAGAATTGTCAAATATGAAATTAGAGAAATTCATTTTAGGGTTTTAATTTGCTAGCATAACCAGAATTCAGGTTATCGAAACAATGCAAAGATTTCATTAATATTTTTACACATAGTTTTTCTTTTAGTTATAGATAGTTATTTTTTTTCTGCTGTTTGCAAAATCCTATAAAAAATAATACCAAGTGTTTTTAATTATACTTATTCTATTATGTTTCGCCAAGAACCTACCGCAGACTCAGTTCAATTAAAAAATGTTATTCAAATAAAACGTCATTTAAAAAAAGTGTTGAATAATATCTTGTATTGCACACGTGTGTAATTGCAATTAAATCACTTAAAAAAATTACCCACTCGACCTAACGGTCTCGTGGTTAACATTTTCTTGCGTAACTAATGTGCATAATTACACACTAGTACAATGAATAACTATTATTGAAAGTTTATCCATCTATCGTTTTGTCTAATCGGCTGGCCGGAATATCATTTCGTTCATGCTTAAGCGATCCCCATATTCGTGAGCCCATAAGAATATTTTCAATACTAAAATGTCCTTCAATGCACGCTTTTCGATTCTCTGTATCCCAACTATAATGGTAATAAGCGTAATAAAAACGTTTACTCAAGCGAACCCTATCCAAACATCCAATTGTGCTGAGAAATGTTGATGTTGGGATGTTGTATCTAAATTGGAATTATTTGGTTTTGCTACGCGTTACGTATTCCGGAGTGAACTGAAGTCATTAGGCTTGGAGCGCACTTTAAGCACTTTGCATTATGCTCAAATGGTGACAATAAGTTGGAAACATACAAACCGTGATTTCCCTGGCTCTTGTTACATTTGTGTTACCTAATGACATGCCATATGCAATTAATTAGAAAATCTAAAACGGCTTTCGCTCTAATGAGGAGCTTCAGTTTAAATAGAAAACGAATGAAGTCTTCTAATGCAAATGTTTGATCTCGAACGTACGAGCTGCTTTAGATGAAAATTTTCAGCCATTCGTTTTTTGGATTAGTACAACTAAATGCCGATGGAATCACTACTTCCACATCCAGATTTTCCATCCCACTCTATTTTTTAAATATAAAGGCAAATAGGGTTTTTGTAATGCAAAAGAGAATCATTTGAATATTATTTGATTTAAGCTATAGACAGTCATGTAGACATACATTTAAAACAAAACAAAAATAATGACTGTTACGGGAATTTAAATTTTTTAAATTTCTTGCTTCATGTACAAAAATTTGAATAAATTTAAAAAAGGTAATGATATTCACAGTTACTCCACTTGAAGTGCGCGAGAAATACACATTAATAGTTTTAGTCTTAGAAAATATAAAAAAATCACCCTATTATGTTGGTATTTCTTATATCGGGTGTAACAGTGTGACATTCAAAATTACCTGAATGCCACTTGTTAATTTTTATTCTAATAGCAATGAATTTTTGTAGTCTTAAACCACAATTCAGTAAACTTATTAATTAATTTTTCAGTTCAATCCTGAAGCCGTCCTTGTCTTACTGAATCCGGAAGAATTTGTGTTTATCATTCCAACTTTAAATTATAAATGAGCATACAAGCGCCATCTGTTACTTCTCTTGATATACACCTACAAGTCATCTGGTACAACAAATATTTAACAGAAGAAATCTGTATTAAGTGAATAAATCCCAAGTCAATAAACAAAATTATAAATCGATAATTCTGATTAAATTAGAACTCATGAATTCATATAAATGATACAGTAGAGTAATTGTGTAGATTTGTATTGTATTTAAAGAATGATTTATGTTACCAGTGTCAGCGACACCTCGCGTAACTATGAGTAACTAGGTTTATAGATCGTACACGAGAACAGGTCAAGACGATTTTCCTGTCTACTTCGAGCAATACAGACGTGTTTCGGACCGATTGACACCTAATCTGGAGTGGAATTGAGGTGTTAAGTTGACCCTTAAGAATTGATGTTAAGTTAACCCTTAAATTTGGAGTTTTACCAAAAAATTGGCTTAACCTTGTGCCAAAGAACTGGGCTGCTGCTACTAATCCATGGGTTATTTGCCAAGAAGGAGTCTTTGAATCCAAATTGTTGGAGCGTCTTGGTAGAGTCCACGCTGGATGAGAGCACTAAGTTAGAGTTTTGGTAACCGTCCAGAGAAGATTAAGTTCTGAAAGTCGAGGGATCTCTGCTGATGTCAGTAATCGAGTGGTGGTAATACACAGCGAAGATTCGGTAAAACGAGGACCAGGGTTGGTTTCTGCAGGACGCAACCGGTGGTAACAGTATCACTTGAATTTCTCTTCATTGTTCAACTTTCAACATTCAGCTTTCGATACATTTTTAAACATTTATAAATTATTACTATTGTTGTATGTTATATATTGCCTTCAGCTATTTATTAATTTTTTACATTTAATTATTTAATCACAGCTTAACGATAAATTGTCATATTCTTTATTTTTTTGGTCTTCAACCTAACCATAATTACTTAAAATATGTAATTAAACTTTCTGTAAGGAAGTAGCTACATCCAACCATAAGGTGTAATATTTAAATTAATTAAAATCAATCATTTCAATATAATAGAGTCAATAAACCAGATATACTTAACAGAGTAGTGTGTTTATCTGTGAGAATTGTATAAGTATCTATGACATTTTAATTATCTCTGAGTAGTCACAGTCGTACAGTTAGACAAGTACGTTGTAGATGCTTTTTTAATATGACTACTGGCGCCTAACCTAAAATAAAAAATTTTTCTGAATAATTTCCGAACCACGACCCAGTTTCCACAAACTAAACGAGAACCGGGCAACCTCAACTTCCTAACCTGCTGAGGGCCGAAGTTTTCTCCTTCAGTTTTGCAGATAATTGATTGAAATTTAGGATATACTACATACATAATAAGCGGCACTTTTTGACATACAGTTGTTTTTTTTTCATCGAGTTTCGCCGGAAGTGACACTAACTTTCGTTTTTTAAATAGAACACCCTATATAATATTGCATTTTTGAATTCTGCATAATGCCAAATAAGTAACATTGCAAACATCAATTTTTTTTATAATGTAATTTTTTGTTTTCCATTTAAGTGTGCAATGACGGTTCCGATTTATTCTAAATGACTCGTGTAATGCTACAAAAATCGAATTCCCATTAATTACACTAAATTACGTGATTTATGAGCAAATAAAGTTCACCAAAATTGTTTTTGGGGCAAAACTCAATTTTTTCAAATGGAACCATATCGGTACCATGGTATCATTTATTAGCACTATTAATAAGGAATTTATTCATATGTCGCATTAAAATGTGAGATAAATATAAACAAAACTACAGCATTAGTTGGCTCAAGAAAGAATGAATTACTTAATCGTGACAGTTTATGAGTATAACTTGGATCCAGAGTAATTTTGTTGGCCAGTGTAGTTCCTATTTGTCTGAAAAAGGTATTATAATGTTCAGCGATTTCTAATGAATTATTACTATTAACCATGTGTCCATTTGCAGTTCTTATTTGATTAATATCGTGTTAATTGGGTTTTTTCCATCTATTTCTTTTATGCAATTCCATAATTGATGTGTACAGTTTTTATTATTATCTATTAGGGATTTGTAATAGTCTGTTTTGGTTGTTTTCGGTAGGTCATTGAGTTTATTTCGATATTTCTTAAATTGATTGCAAAGTTCTATGTTGTCTGGGTTTTTTTGTAATTTTTTTTATATAGACAGATTTTATTAATTCCATAGTAATGCAACCAGGTCTTTTTCTGTTACTTTTTATTTTCTTTATATATGTGCATTCATTTATTTTTTATTTTAAATGATCAACAAAGGATTTGGTTGCTACGTCTACAGTTTGCTCGTTATATATTGGGTCTCAACTCCTATAATTTTTTATTTTTCTTTATCTATATAGCATATATAATTTTTATGGGCTTTCACATTTAGATTTTTTTGTTTCAGGTGTGGCATTAACTTGAAGAGGGGTGGAATAATGGTCGCTAATGGTTGTTTGTAAAAAAATTGGCACAAATAAGTTATCGTCAATTTTAGATTTTATGAATACATAA
The DNA here is from genome assembly GCA_963583905.1 of Stenurella melanura. NCBI lineage: Eukaryota > Metazoa > Arthropoda > Insecta > Coleoptera > Cerambycidae > Stenurella > Stenurella melanura. Next base: position 170,522,780 of record OY757311.1, on the reverse strand, counting down.
TCAATGCTTGTTTCGCGATTACTGTATACCGTCGTAAACACTAAATATCAAGTTTCTGGACACTTGCCAGCTTGCTTTACTTATTTCCCCTATTTAACCCCAAGCCTTCATCGGAGTAAGCACAACATATAATCAAGTTCCACATCTAATTATAATACATAGGTGTACGAAATTTCAAGTCAATATATAAAACCGTTTCAGAGAAAACGTGCACACAAAAAAAAAGTTACAGACAGACCAACAGATCGAAATTATTATTTTTTGCTCAAATTTAAAATGTCCACATTTCATGACATTCTAAACCTATTTCAATAAAAAGAATGTTTAGTTTAGTTCCACTCCACTACGTGGATGCAGACGTAGTTATGAAGAAAATGTCAATTTGGTGTGATTAATTCAACATTAGTGCCTAACATCAAACGAATAAATGAACTAAACTATGCTTAAAATGTATGAAGGTTTTTACAAATATTTTTTTTCAATGTGCCACTTCAAAAAAGGGCCACTGCAAATTATGAAATATGGACCATTCGCAACCAGAAACACACCATTTTCTATAGTCATCCGCTTGTTAGCTAATTTATAAAGCATTCTATTTAATATAGAGACATACTTTGAAAACATTTTGTGTATTATTGGTTTCGATTGTTTTATTACTATGGGTCGTTTTATAATGTTCATATCTTACCTAATTTATAGTTGGCTCATTACCACGTGCAAATCAAAGTCCTGAAAATAAAAAAAACAGAAATATAAATTAACGTCACAATTAGAGATATAAATGTCTCCAAGAATATTAAATGTATTGAAATACCGTGTATTGGTCAATACATTTTGTAACAATGTGTGATAATTTAAATGAGTTCTTAAAAAACTACAGCAATAGTTATTTCATGTATCTTAGTTTATATAATAAGGGTGCTTGTACTGAAAATCTGGACAAGAATGCTTATTAGGAGGTAACATATTTTTATAACAAAATTGAGTAAAACACTACTATGTTTTTACCACTATATTTGCACAAAACGTGACTGCAGTTTCAACCCTTTAGGTCATTTCCAAGCAATGATTCAACTAAGAGTGAAATACAAAGATTTGGTCCCTATTTAAATATGTTTATACAATTAAACAGATTAGAGAATTATGAAAGTACACAGGTAGTTTATGACATCCTAACCATCTAAAGGTGGGGTTTCTCAGAAATATTAATTACATTTTGGTAGCAGTAAAAAGAGGCAAATACGTAATATCTAATTGACCATTTAACAAAATTAAATCATCCTTATTATTATATTTGTATATTTCCAATGCTTCTAACAAATTAAATTTCAAACCTTTGCTAGCATAGTGTAGGATTTCCATATTATTAATATTTGAGAAGTTATGTCCACTCACTAATATGTGATTAGAAAAAGCAAAATCTGTGTTTTGTAATCTGAAGGACCTATCATGATCGAGGTATCTGGTTCTAAAATTATGTCCGGTCTGTCCTATATATATGCAATTGCATTCTAAGCAATTTAACCTATAGACTCCAGATTTTTCGTATCTATTGGCGTTGTAAACTAAACTTGATAATTTTTGTTGGGGTTTAAATGCTATCTTGAAATTATGTGTTTTAAGAATATTTGATATTTTCTCTGTTAGTGTATCACAGTATGTGATGGTAGCATAAGGTTTGTTTTTCTTCTCTAACTATGGGATAAACTGCTTTAAAAGTATACTGGTTTTGTTTTTTGTTTATTAATTTGGCGATAGTTTCTGTGGGAAAAACCATTGTTCTTGGGTATTTTTTTAATCATAGAGAGCTTTGTTTTTATTTGCGTTTCACAAAAATAACCAATTCAAATTTGATATTTGCATACACTGATATAACTATCCCCTTTGATTCTTGCCATCCATACGCACACAAACTAGCAGCTTATAATTCAATGCTACATAGAGCTTTTTGGTTGCCTTTATCAGAAACGCATCGATAATAATCATGATGTACCCCAGGTCTCTGTCTTGGGACTGCTGTTATTTTGAATATATATTAATGACATTCCACAATTTATGTTGCCTACTAAATCAACATTGTTTGTTGATCATATCACTCCGTTGTGCTCTGATCCAACATAGAACTCGAGGCAAAGAAACTGGTTCACTTTAAATCAACTGAAACTCAATCGAGAGAAAACTCAGAGACTTAAAATATCTGCAAATAAATATATATCGAAAGGCGCTCACGTTAAAATCCTAGGCATATATCTAGATGACAACCTTAACTGGGTAAACCATATTGACCTGTTAAATAAAATGCTCTCATCCACTATCTTCCTCATCAGGAAATTAAATAACATGCTCGAATTCGACTCACTAAAAAATGCTTATTTTTCCCTTTTCTACTCTAGACTTTCCTTCGCAAGGCTCCTATGAGGTACCTCCTACCACGCATCAAAAGTTTTTCATCGACAAGAGAAGGTTATAGGAATACTAGTTAGTGCTGGGTTTTTGGATAACGGCCAACCTATTTTCATTAAACTGGGTAATATGACTCTGTCTTCACTATTTTATTTTTATTATCTTCTGGAGATTCCCAGAAGTGTGCCCAGCCTCTATCCAGTCTGATTATCATGAGCATAACACACGCCGCTGGAATTCTTAGAATGCCTCGTTATATGTTAACCCTAAGCGCCAAAAACTCCCCCAACCTAAATTTGTATAATCAATGATTTACCACCTGATATAAAGTAGCAACTAAACTAATTGTCCTTCAAAAATAATTCATTCTAAAGCACTGTTTTTACTCGGTTGATTAATTTTTTAGAACACCCTATGTTGCCAATCTTCACTGGAGTAATTTGAATGGTCATATTTACTGAATGCTCTGATACTCTACATATTTTTGTATATTCCTCTATTTTTATATTTTTGTATTTATACTTATTTAGGTCTCTGTATGTCAATGTTGTGTATTAAAACTGTATTGTTTCTTTTTCTATCGAAATGTTATACAGGGTGCCCCAGATTTAAACGGACATACTCTAGTGGAACGTAGAGCACACTCGGCTGAGTTCAAAACACCCCTATACTTAACGTTGAATGTGAGCCGTTTTTGAGATACGGGGTTGTTTTATGGTTTTTGACCAGAACTTCAGTGCGCCATATTTTTTAAATGACTGCACATATTTAGATAAAATATGGTATACATATTATACTCTTTTAGATTAATGAATAGCTTAAGTGATTTTGGAAAAATTCCAGGACCGACCTCCATTTTTTTAATATGGCTCTTAGGATCGTTTACATTACACTGTATATTATTTTTTGGTAAATGTTAGTAAACTTTTAAAAAGCCCATGGACCAATTTATAAAATAATGTCATAATATTTGATGGCACGTTTATGGTTATTCTTCAATCAATTTTCAAAAGTATTGAAAGACCAAATTTGACATTCTACAAATAACACAATCCAGTTGCTAACATCATTATTTTATTAATTTTAGCTAAATACCCCGTAAACGAGGTTGTTATTATTTTTGTTTCGACATTCAGTGTTTCTAAGCTTTTTCTAGTTTAAATTTCATCCAAAATAATACACATTCCATTTCTTTCATGAAAGAAAAATAGTGTTAGTGAAAAGGCTTGAATTAACAAGCACAATTTAAAAAAATATATTAAACGCCTTTTGAGAATAACTTGAAAATATTAAAGACAAAAGTTTGCAATTTTATTTTGACAAAATAAATTTATTTCAAACTTTAAATAATTGAAAATAAAATTTAAAACGGTGCAAATAATAAAAACTATAACAGGTTTTCAAAATAAATGCCCCCAGCGTCAATACATTTTCGAGAACGTTTTAATATGTTTTTCACTGGCCTATCAATCACTTCCGGATTATCTCTAATGTTATCACATACAGTAATATTTTTTTGTAAAAGCTGTTCTCGTGTATTGAACTCTTCATTGTACACCTCTGACTTGATATGACCCCATAAAGAATAATCCAGAGGTGTAAGATCAGGAGACCTCGGTGGCCAGTTTACCGGACCTCCGCGACCAATCCATTTGTTGGTGTAATGCTGGTTCAGGTGATCCCAGACCGGTACAGAAAAATGAGGTCCAGCACCATCATGCTGAAACCACAAACCCCTAGCATTCTAATAAATCTGGCAAGATATCTCTAAGAAAGTTTAAATGAACTTCGCCAGTTAGCCTTTCTTCAAAAATGTGGGGCCCTATTAGATGATTATTGTAAATACCACACCATTAATATTAAATCTGTATTGGGAATATTTCTGAATCACTGCATGTGGATTTTCGGTTGCCTAAACATGCTGATTTCTACAGTTGTTAATTCCGTCACGTGTGAATTGGGCTCTATTTGTGAATAGAACTCTCGATATTGTTCTTCTGTAGCCCAAAATCCACCTACAAAATGTTAGCAGAGAACGTCGTCGCCGTCGCCTAGGCGTTGAACTGTTTTAACATGAAATGGATACAAATGTTCTTTCTTCAATGTTCGCCAAACTCTTGTCTTAGGTACCGCTAACTCATTACTTATTTTTGTGGATGAATTATTTTCCACAATCTATAATATTTGTTCTTCTTGTGGAAAATTTCTGGGAACACGTCCATGCTTTGTCATTTCTGGAAATTGTCCATGTTCCCTACTAAATTAGTATACCTCTGAAAACGTTTTGGAAAACGAATTTGATACTCTCTTTTTGCAGCTCCCCCATTTCCGTCACAAAAGCCATACACAAAAATAATATCCGCATAATCTTCATTACTAAATTGATATGGTATCTTAAAATTTTTAGTCTTAATAACTGGTTTTTTATCACTTATTCTAATAATTAATAAGAGCGAACAGTAATTCTTATTTGTAAAATTACACATTTGACATGTGCCTACTTGGCGTTTTTGATGCAACACTGTCATGTGTTAATCGCATCGTTTTATTACTTATTTTTTATTCGTGAAATAAATGGAATGTGCTTTATTTTCGACGGAAAAAACACTGCATGCCAAAACAAAACCAAATAACAACCTCTTCTACTGGATATTTAGCTGAAATTAATAAAATAATCATGTTAGCAACTGGATTGTGTTATGTGTAGAATGTCAAATTTGGGTTTTCAATACATTTGAAAATTCATTGAAGAATAACCATAAACGTGCCATCAAATATTAGGACATTATTTTATAAACTGGTCCGTGGGCTTTTTAAAAGTTTACTAACATTTACCAAAAAATAATATGCAGTGTGATGTTAAAGACCCTAAGAGCCATATTAAAAAAATGGAGACCGGTCCTGGAATTTTTCCAATATCACTTAAGCTATTCGTTAACCTAAAAGAGTGTAATATGTTTACCAAATTTTATCTAAATATGTGAAGTCATTCATAAAATATGGCGGATTGAAGTATCTCAAAAACGGTTCACATTCAGCGTAAGTATAGGGGTGTTTTGAACTCAGCTGAGTGTGCTCGTATGTCCGTTTAAATCTGGGGCACCCTGTATACACATATATATTAGGTGTCTCTATTTTACAAATTTACTGTATATTAAAAATCTGTTGTTCACTAGTTACATCCTTGATGAACTGTTCAATTATATTTATTTCAGACATCGCATCGTGGGGAATGGGAATATCCATACAACAAATCCAGTAACACACATTAAAATGGATTACCTTTGGTTCGATTTTACAAAGAACTTTATGAAACCACAAGCTGTAAACGTCTCGGAGTAATTGATGAAGTATCTTCATTTATAATAAGTTCTAAAGATAAAGTTTCGTGGCAGCTGAAAGTTTGTATAACACCCTTAGAAAAAAGTTGCGCCATTACCTTAAGTTCCTATATCCTTCTATTAATATAAGTAATTTAAAAGTTCTTAAGAATATAAGAGGTTGTTTTGACGAGCGAGAAAGTTCGACGTTAAATCGTCTTGCAAAATCTAATGTAAACGCAGTGGAATGATCTACTTTATGTGGAGCGTATACATTTAACTTTAATTGTTCTGCAGTTTACTTAAAATGAACAAAATAAAATCAGGTAGCACGATGACTGCGATTAGCAGCTGCTCGTGCCGCTATTTTTCGAAAGGAACATGAAACTATGTTTGGCGTGTCAGCGACATGAGCACGTTAAAAATTTTATCATTACGAAGATGGTGGCGTGTCAGCAGATTCCTATTAGGAATAGCAGTGACAAGTATTACTGTTTTATCGGAAAATAGAATTCCTTCACGTGTTTTGCCACTTTCGATTTGTTGCATAAAAATGTGGTATTGTTTTTCCAGAACAAGTATTTCTCTATCACAAGTTGCTTAATTAATATATGCGTTTAGACAGAGAAGGTATTTTTCAATATATATGCAATTATTTGTCTTATTCGCCTCATAGTATCATTTAGGTGATGCCGTTTAATTATTTGCTTCCTCTCTTGTAAATTATAAACTTTCGCTTTGCCCGAAAATTAATATTAGTATTGTAGAATTCACATGTACAGGGCAAAGTGTACTGGGACGCAGTGCGAAGCACGACCAGAAGCCAGTTATCATCTCACGTCGAAAATCGTCGTATGCCGAATCGAGCCCTGTCAGTTGGCGAAGGTCGACTGGACATATTGCACTCATATCCATGTTTGCCTGGACTGATCTGTTTACGGCCGATGAAGTAATTTTTTGGCGGCGAAATATTAAATTAAAATTTAGAAACTCTTATCCAGGCCGTAGAAATTCAAGAGTTTCTAACTATAATTAAGTATCATCTTCACAATTATACAGATTTTGAATTATATGAATTATGTGAAAGCAGAATCTTTAATTATGTTTGTCTAACGTTGTTTGTGACAATCCTTTCTTTTATGTACCTACAGTGTCTAAACCGACCTTTATTAACATAACGATAAAGTAGTCTGTATATTTCGTTTATTAATTATCTGTTTACGCATTTATTCGAATGGCTTTGACATATAAAATCAAATAATTTAATTTTGTTTAAAATAAATTCAGTTGGTTTGTACAATAGAATTGAAATTTGCTTGTTTCAAATTATAAAGCTGTCAAGATGATAATTATTAATTAATATTTATCTCGTTGAATAAATTAGTTTTGAAGCCAATCGCTTGAAAACATAATGTAACACTGGAATGTTAAATAAATAATGACAGTTATGATTTAGAATAAATGTGAATATTCAGAGAAAATATGCTTACCTACAAATTGCGGTATTTTGGGAGACGTTGCAGCTGAAAGTATGTATAAATAAAACTATTTTGCCGATTTATACATTTTTTAAAAGATTCGGCCCGTGTATGTTCTTTTATAATTGTTCATTCACTATTCTGAAGTGGCTTTGTTTGATTTCTTAACTGCTTCACAAACCAATGAGGTAATTATTAAAAATCCAGGATTTTGTTAGGTAAAGAGAGACGGAGGCGCTACAATATAATGTGGAATCCTTATTATAATTAAAAGTATTTCGTGTAAGTCGCTAGATAAGACAGTTTGTAAGCTAATCAGATAGAATTTAATAGAAATTAATATTACCATAGGTATGGGTATGAGAATTAAGTAAGTATGGTATTAGTACTATTGCGACAAATAAAAACAATTTAGCCCGATTATTAGTCGACAATAAAGAGAAAAGTCTGGAGTGTGTGAAATAAAACATAATGATTGCGATGCAGCGAGGTCCATAAGTAATTTACAATTTATGTGTAAAATCCAGAAACGACAATGTTACTTCCACATCCCGTAGTGGATTGGAAGTATAGTAATCGTAAAAAAATGTTCAAACATTTTTTTTCTTGAAATAGGTTTAGAATGTCATGAAACGCGATAAATTTCAGCGAAAAAAACTTTTCTATCTGTCCGTCTGTCTGTCTGTCTGTCTGTAACTTTTTTTTTGTCCGCACGTTTTCTCCGGAACGGTTTACGGTATTGACTTGAAATTTTGTACACATATAAATTATAACGAGATCTGGAACCGGATTGTTTTTGAAGATATCTGGTGAAGGGTTGGGGGGTAAATAGGGGTTCATAGGGGGAAATATGTAAAATAAGCTGGTAAGAGTACAGAAACTTGAAATTTGATGTATTTGATGTATGCACTACAAGCCAAGAATAATAGTGGGTCTTCTAACCGGCCACTGCCGACTCAATAGACATTTGAGTCTAATGGGTCTGGCAGAGGACGCAACATGCAGATTCTGCCAAGAGGCAGAGGAAACCTCATTCCACGTTTTGTGCCATTGTGAAGGCCTTGCTAGACTGAGGGGCCCTTATCAAGGCTGTGGAGTCTGATACAAAGAACAAAACTGGATAAGGAGCTCTGAGGAAACCAATCAGGAGCACCACAATAGATCCATGGGGGTCGCGGTGGTCAAGGCTAATCAGCCAGCTCCTCCTTCCTAATCTAATCTAATCTAATCTACAAGCCAAGGCCACTAGATTATATTTTGACATGATTGCGTTGAAGGAGTAGGGGTAAGTAGAGGTAAATATGGAAAAATAAGTAAAGCAAGCTGGTAAGAGTACAGAAACTTGAAATTCGGTGTATGTCCTAGAAGCCAAGGCTTCCCACCACCCTTAATCCATTATTAAAGGGATTGATAAAATATTATTAAGATATTCACTTGAAATTTATTAGACGTATGTATTATAACAACATCTGGAACTAGATTATATTTTGGGATGATTCCGTTGAAGGATTGGTGATTAAATAGGAGTAAATAGGGGGAAATAAGTAAATCAAGCTAGTAAGAGTACAGAAATTTGGGATTTGGTGTATTTACAAAAAAATAAGGCCAATATTTTTCAGGCACCACTTCCGCTTCATTATCAATAGAATTGATAACATAAAATTGAGATATTCACTTGAAAATTAGTACACGTGTGTATGATCATCTGATTGAGATGATTCCATTTAAGGGGTGGGAGGTGGTAGGTTCTGAATAGGGAAAAATAAGTAGGGTAAACTAGAAACTTCATATTTTAACGTGTATGGTAGAAACCAACTCTTGAAACTTTTCTACGACATCTGCCCCAAACATTATTAAAATTCTGTGACCAATAATTTCCACATACTAGTGTGCAAATATAGTCAAGTTTTTCCTTTAAAGTGACTTGGATAAAAAATCTGGATGTGGAAGTAATGATTCCTTAGGCAGCGGTTTTTTATACTAAAATTACATTTTCTAGCAAAATTGTATACCTTTTCAACCTCCTTGGAGTGACAGCTACCTACCCATTTAAAGTTTTTAAATAGAACAAGGTACGTGTGATAGCTCATTTCAAATCTTTGTTAATTCTCTATCCAGCAATATAAAACCTTTTAAATTTCTCATTTTTTTTTTTAATATTACATTTTTATATTGTATGTAAACAAAAGAACATGAAACTGTTTAAATCAAATAATCAAGCTGGACGCCCGTTGCTTCTTGACAATAATTGAGGCGTTGCTGAGATTCTTCTAATACATTTTGTATCATCTTGATATAGACTTTCGATTTTAAGTAAAAGTTAAGAAATGGTCAAGCGGGGTCAAATCGAGAGAACGGTCAGGCCATTCAATTTCATCGCGTCTTCCGGTCCACCTATTGAGAAAAACTTGATTGAAATAGACTCTTACTTCCAGTGCACAATGTGGTGTAGCTCCGTCCTGCCGATACTAAATATTTCTATCAATTTTATTAGGGCGATATTTTTCATTTTTTAGAAGACTCACGTTTTACTAACATCATTATCGGTGGCAACTAGTCTTGTAAGTTTATGTGGATTATCTTGAATATCTAACAATATATCCAATTCCTTGTCATCGGCATCGTCTAAAATGCGTTTCCTACCAAATTAGGAATATCTGTGGAATTTCCAAATTCATGAAATTTGTTCTCTACTCCACTAACCGTAGACTAAAAAATGCGATGGTCAGGATACTTAGTATTGAAGATTTCGCATATCTGCTTCTGCGTTCTTGTTTTATCACCACATCCTAATAATATCAAAATTTCAAGTCTTTAGGTAATCGAAAGACTCATTATTAAAATAACGATCAACTTGACAATCAGCGATAAATAACTAAAATCATAAGTTTGCACAGATGTAGCAAATAAAGAAATTATAATTCTTATTATACTTTCTGATATGTAAAAAGAAACCCTTTTTACTTCTTTCTTCCTCAGCGTCGATATTAGGTAAGAATACCGAATTAATTGGGCAACGATGAAATTTTATTCCACAATATTCACTGACGGTTTTCTTAAAGGCGGTCCAATTTTTTCAACAATTCTTTAAGCATAGAGGTAAAAATTGATCTAAGCCAATATGCTATTAAAAGGGGTGTTTCAACTGATGCAGAAATATGAACTTCTATCTATGTCTATATTGTTACGTATTACCACCCCCCTAACTCCTGGCGAGTGATACGCCCATGATTACTGAAATTAGGTGCCAATAGTTAGGCAACCAGTAATACACACCATCATCTCTTCTGGAAGCTTGTAGATGCTCTAGAGTTCTATATTGTTCTGGAATTGGAAATCCCTGGATGGATCTAGAGGCAACTTTGGGATATATAAGGAGAAATCGACGGCGGAGAAGAAGAAGTTCTATTAATGTGAAGTGAGGTTAGAAGCATTGTTATTGTGTAATCAATAAATTATCAAATGAAGTGTTAGTGTTTATCTCTTGTTGAAATTATTTTGAAACCCACGGATTCATACAGGGTGTTTCCTAGGGGCGGAAGCACATAACAATATCTAACGTTCTAAAGACGTAGTTAGCTATGTTAATCTAAATAAGTTGTTAAAAAAGGTATGAATAATAACTGTTTTACTACAATAAATACATTTTGTATTTTAAGAACTTGGTTCTACGTTCCATTCTAAAATGACTGATGTTGACTGAAAACGTTGGCGACGACAAATGGATAGATAACAGCCATGCTATATAATATTATAAGCTTAGACTTCAGACTTGCCCATGGAATTTAAATTATAAAGCAAAAGCTTTGTGAAAGATGTTTATTTACATTTTGAGTCGGCAGAGATTGTTGGCCTTGTTGCTAATTTCAACTGAGCTAACAAATAACCGTGATAGACGACGTAATAATGGTAGAGGTGCCATACAGCAAAGGTAGACCAACTAAAAGAATGCATAGACCACAAGGCGTCTCTCTGCCAAGAAGTTATGAATAAGAACGTATATACTTTCATATCCATCATTAGAAGGAATCCGACATGAGGAATCATCTTTTTCCTCCTTACATTAATACAGCTTTCATGTCCCTTAGGAACGCCACTGATCATGTATTTTATCCGTGAATAAGCTTTTATAATTATCTACTGATTTACATATTACTACAATTAACACTTTTTAAATCCACCTTGCATAATACAGCGGTAGTTGGTATGGAAATTTAGACAACGGTAATGACACCAGTCCCCTATTATTCAACTTAACTTGTCCTGAATCATTATGGTTAGTTTATTATTGGGATTAATGATGCTGATTAAATTAATAATTTGCTTGGTCGGAAATGTCGAGACAAGTCTACACAGCCATGACTCTAACAAATGGGTAAGGATCAACATTGAAATTCTTATATCCTCCATCCATCTACAACAAATTTAGTTGTTTTAGATGTTGACGTATTGCTGCACATGTGTTTGCTTCTGGAGGTTCATCGCATTTGATATCCTTGAGTATCAATTTGAATAGTTAGATAAACTTTTTCTGTAGTAGGAACCTTGAAAGAGTATCCTTAGTATCAGTATAGTTTCTGGGTTCAATTCCAACTCCAACATTGGTATTGTCTGTAGGTATTGTATGTGCCTGCGTTTTTCAAGTGCGTAGCTCTCTTCCAGATAGCCTTGTTTTAGCATTTAGGGGTTATCATAGGCGTAATTCAGGGTGGGCAAGAATAGGCAACTTCCCACGCAATATTTTGAAAGAGCATTAAATTGTTTAAGGCAAGTCTGGTGAATTCCTAAATTCTACCGGAAAAAATAATAAGTATAACAATTAGGCCATCAAGTCAAAGGTTTTCAATACAATTAGGCAGGGACGGATTAAGACTCTGTGGGGCCTCTGGCTAAATTTTGAGCGAGACCTTCTTGCAATTCTCGTAAAACCACAGACAGGTGAGTTAAACCCCAGATGCCTGGGGTAAAGCGAATTCAATACTAGTAAACTGCAGACAGGCCACTTTATTCCCCGATGCCTGGGGGATAGCGAGTTCAATACTCGTAAACAGGTGAGGCACGTCTATGATCATATAGTATACTTTAAGGTCTAATGGGTGTATTACTAATTTTTATACCAGTGTCTAAAACCTGATTTAAATTTAAGTTTTTAGCGAAATTGTCCCATGGTAACCCATTTTTTAATAACAATTTTATAAACAAATAATAAATAACGCGATTTTCGATTCCAAAACACTTCTATCGTAGAGTATGGGTTAATACAAGAATAGAAAACTTATATAGGAAAGAAATTTTCAGATTCCGTAAAAACAATCAGAAACTTCAACTTAAAAATGCCGAAAGATTTATAAAAATTACATCGATGGTTTCAAAATTCTAGCATGCTATGGTTACTATACTTAAATTGCCTGCTGTAACCGCAAAAGCATGGCGCGCTGCGCCGAAAACTGCCAATTTTGATATCGGTGTAACTTTTATATTGGTGTAATTTTTATAAGTCCATCGGCGTTTTGAAGTTAAAGCCTTACAGTTTCGGAATATTTTTTTAGAATATAAAAATGTCTTCCCATTCCAAAGTTATTAAAGGTAAGAAGGCTAAAGAACACATTTGACAATCATCTGGAGAACGTTCGCACATCCGTTCTGTGAACGATCGCCAAGTCTTCCGATTTTTGCGCGAGCGTTATTTACCAAATTATTCTTTCACACCACTCGCTTTCCCTCTTTTGATTTTAATGTTACCTGTGAAGTGATAAACTCGCTTTCCCTCGGTCATCTGGGTTTAGGGTTTCCTGTCTGTGGTTTAACTTTTTGCAGCACTAGCTTTCTCTCGGTCATTTGGGTTTATAAGTTTATCGTTTAAGAATTACCTACCCAATAAAAATGCTGAAATTACGCCGTTGGTGGCGTGCCCATGTTCATGTACTGTAACTGTTTAATATTAAATAAAATCTAGACCAAAATTACGGTGATTTTGCTAACCAGCAAATTATCTAATGGCTTGTTAACAGAGATACATGCGATTACAATAATACCATCATAATCTTTTACAAACATTTTTGTCAGATAATGTTTTTATCTTCGTCAGATTTGCGATGCATGCATTATGTGTTGGTATTTGAACTTGATTCAAGGTGAGAGGTCATATACCTTCTTGAAATTTTATACGTGGTTTAAAAAATTTTGAACTTTCTCAGGTTCGAGGACCAAATTTCTTGAAAGAGACGGGAAAGGGGTGGAATGGATTTTGTGCAAATATCTGGAAAAATTGGGGTTTTAACAAGAATTATCGAGAAATATATTTTAATGTTTACGAAATTTCGACGAATTTAAAATTAATATTGACCAATTGATAGCGCTTTGAAGTTATGGACTTTTTCAGTTCTTTGAAGAAATTAAATTTTCGCGATCCATGTTTATAATTTACTCAAAAGTAGCGACTCATACATCAAACAAACTCCATATATAATTTCCTTCAATTACCTTCAACCGTGGTTTTAAAAGCCTAACGAAATAACAGTAACATTTGGTGTTCCTCAGGGGTATGTTGTTGGGCTCTTTTTATTCATAATATTTATAAATGCAATTAGCTATGAACTCTAATATAGCACTCTACTGTACGCTAATGATTTTAAGCTGTATACAGCCATTCATAACTTTGATGACTGCCTTAACTCACAAAAAAGGTTTGCAACACATTAATACGTGATCTAAGAAGAAAAAAATTACATCTAAACATTAACAAATGTATATCTTTTACTAGAAGTATGTCAAATTTTCTCCTTGATAATAGTGTCAACTATATAGGAAAATAATATTTGGCATATAATTGCCATAATTACCAAGGAAGGAACCTACACTTTTGAACAAAATTATACAGGATGGTCACGTTAAAAAATAACAAGGAATCGATGGAGGACCATAATACTTGAAATACAATTGGCTCAGTAGTCAAAGGGGAAATCTGCTATGCTTTTGGTGAATATTATACAAGGTGGTCCTACTCAAAAATGTTGAGAAACGACGGAGGACAATAATATTTGAGAGATAGTTGTTACTACTGCCATGTTAGTACAGTCAACGGAGCGCTAAAATGATCAAAATGTCTATTTTGAGTGCTAATGAATGGATTTTTAATGAAACCTTTTGCAATGTGTTTGTAATGACGTTTTTTTGAGGTTCAGTATAAAAGAAAAAAAGCAGTTTTTTTGCTCTATATCAACGGTATAAAATAATTACACATTAACACACCACAATCGTCATTTCACATTTTATGACTTGATGAAGTTTTTAAACAGGTTTTTTCTATTTATTTTCCTGTATTATGAGAATAGTTACCCTCACATTCCAAATAATACATTTACCATGCATTTTTAAATGCACATATTTCATTTTTCTGAAAATATTTAAAAGGAAATAAGCATAAATTGTTAGAAGTGCTTTGTTGCTGCGAAATGGTCTCAAACAAGCTAGCTGAGGTCTCTTGCCATATTCCTGGCGATCTATGTATTGTAATATAACTTTTATGTTGTATAGATATTCATATATTTTACACCATGGCGTATCCAGTTAAGTCTTGAAATGTTATATAGCTAAAAAGAATAAAGCTGATTTTAATGGTTAATGGTATAAAATAATGGTTTACATTTATCGAAAGAATGCAAAGATTTCATTAATATTTTTACATATAGTTTTTCTTTTAGTTCTCATGGATAGTTTTTCTTTCTGCTGTTTGCAAAATCCTATAAAGAATATGTTTCATTACTATAAGCAAACAAATAATACATAATTCACTTTTAAGGACCATGTGTTTTTATAGAGCAGACTTAAAATAAATAGTTGTAGGTGCTTCTATTTTTTATAATGAAAGCTTTCGTTGATGTAACATAACTGTATTTTTTTCCGTCTGCCCAAACTAGCAGAGTAAGTTTTTTAACCTTCCTGGCATGGGAACTTAATTGTAATATTACTATTTCATAAGTGTCTTTTTTCTTTTCCAATTTACTCAAACCAAGATCTAATGTCACATACAATACTATAACTCTGTAGTTGTCCTTAGGTTGATTGAACCTTACTGCCTAATATCGATATATCGGTATTAGGCAATAGGATCCAATTATCCGAATGACGCGAAAGTGAAATTTTGCTTCATAAATTTTATTGGCTATTTTTTTAATTTTTTTGTTTATTAATTTAAATCGGCGTCTCGCTATATGTCAGACTCCTTTCCAGACGAGACACCAATGGCAAAATAATTACGTTCAAAATAGACATGATAAATTGCGAGAACCTAGAAAAAGTTACAAATCGTAACTATTAATACAACTATTACACAAATCAATCAACATTAATAAAAAACAGTAAACTAATTTCCTTTAAAGTTCCCTTGAAAATCATTAATTAAACAGTAATGAACGCAATAAAAATCACCTAAATGTAACAGATTTACACGTTCCTTAATAATAATAACTATTTTAAACATAAAATGTAAGTTTAGCTATTACCGAATTTAGAATAAATATTTACGCACACCGGCTGCTGTCAGGACTACTTCTAAATAACTCGACTAGCTAGTGCACAAGGTTATAATTGTTTTAGTAGATTCAAAGTATTACTTCCACATCCACGTAGTGGAAAAATTCAAAAATTTGTTTTGTTGAAATAGGCTTAGAATGTCATAAAACATCGAAATTTTAAAATTGAGCGAAAACAAAATTTCTCTCTGTCTGTCGGTCGGTCGGTCTATCTGTCGATTTGTCTGTCGATCTGTCTGTCGATCTGTCTGTCGATCGATCGGTCGTTTTCTCTGTAACCTTTTTGTGCGCACGTTTTCTCAGCAACGCAACGGTTTAAGATATTGAGTTGAAATTTGGTACACATATGTACTATGATGAGATCCGGAGCTAGATTATATTTTGTGCCAATTCCGGTGAACGGCTGGGGGTTAAATATGGGTAAATAAGGGAAGAGTATTAGTCCATTGAAATATTACATTGACCTTGCATTTTGGACAGGACACGATTTTTTTATGTAAAGGGGGGTTCAGTGTGAGTATAAAACTCGATCTTCAGAGTTAGAAACCCCCCTCCCCATTTGACCGCCATCTTGAAAAATAGGACAAAAGGGTATTTCCGCGATATCTTGAGAACCGTGCCTCACAAAGATTTTTTTTGTAGAAAATTGAACTCTCTACAATCTTGGTATCTATTTCTTACCGTAGAATTGAAAATGAAAAAGTTGTAATTAAAATATAACTAACACTTTCAAGAAAAGTATCATTTAAAGGTTATACTCGAGTCGCTGTATCGAAATTTATAAAAAACCCAAAAACTGTTTAATACTTTACCGATTTTTTCGAAACTTTGAAGATATCTTCTTGGGTCCATAAATCGAAAAGTTAAGAGTTATTTTTGTCGGTCGAACCTCCGACATTGTTAAATAAACAAATTAAGTTAACAATTGAATAACTTCCTGAATAATTATTCAAAATGGCTGAAATTTTTTTAGGTGGGTTTTGGGGGTCGCTGATAACATACGTAAATTTAAAAATTCATAAAAAATATTTGTTTATTAACAAAAAATGTATTGAGATACAAAAATCCGCACGCATTCCCAAATAAACGATGAATTTTACGAAGTATAATATATTATCATAATTTGCTAGCATAACCAGAATTCAGGTTATCGAAAGAATGCACAGATTTCATTAATATTTCTACACAAAGTTTTTCTTTTAGTTATAGATAGTTATTTTTTCTGCTGTTTGCAAAATCCTATAAAGAATGTTTCAATATATTATCATAGGCATATATTTATGTGAATCTTATAGATACATCGTATGTAGGTATACATCAAAAATAAAATTCCACATATACCATATATTCTGGAAAATATATAAAAAAATGTTCTCGTTGGAAAAGTGAACTTAAACAATTAAAAAACTCAACGTGATTTTGGACTATAACAACAACAAATGATAAAAATCGGCTAGAAACTAAGAATACTCAAAGGTGCGTTCATTAGAAACATTTTGTTTTTTGTTTCACTCAAAAAAGCGAATCCGTTTTCCAGAAATTACAAAAAACGGAGCGATTTTCCAGCTGTACGCTGGTGGGATGGATGCTTATGAGGGGTCGCATTTGAAAACAATTACACGTATTGGCTTCAAACAAAAAATTGTCGAAAAGTACGTTTATTGGCTTCATTTTGCGCTTTATTTCATTAAAAAAATCGAAACTGTTTTCTAGATATTGAAAAAAGACGAAGCGATTTTCCGACCACATGCTGGTGTGATAGGTACTTGTGAGGGGTCGCATTTGAAAACAATTATAGATATCGACTTCAAACAAAAAACAGTCGAAAGGTACGTTTATTAGCTCAACTTTGCATTTTATTTCATTCAAATATTCTGATCCGTTTTCCTGAAATTCAAAAAAAACGGAGCGATTTTCCGACCCTAAGCTCGCGGAGTAGATGCTTATTAGTCGGCCTTTGAATACAATAACTGATTTGGACTCCAAACCAATAACATTTGAAACGTACGTTAAGCATGGTCATATTTAACATTTTGTTATATTAAAAAATTCGGTTTCTCTGAGAGTTATCATTTTTTTAGAATGACAGATTTACAAAAATATTAAAAATAATGGATCCGCCATTTTCAATTTTGACTTTTTCATGTTAAATTAATAATTCGCGACCTAAAAAGCTTTTCTGGAAATTTTCCGATAGAATTATGAATATTCACAGAAAATATTCGAAACAATTAGTGTCACAACCGCCATTTTGATTTTGGACTCTTTGATATCAAATTCGTAATCAGCGACCCCCAAAACCTCCCCAAAAAAAATTCAGCCATTTTGAATAATTATTCAGGAAGTTATTGAATTGTTAATTTAATCTGTCGGAGGTTCGACCGACAAAAAAAAAACCTTAACTTTTCGATTTATGGGCCCAAGAAGATATTTCCAAAGTGTCAAAAAAATCAGTAAAGTATTAAACATTCTTTGGGTTTTTTAAAAATTTCGATACAGCGACTCGACTATTATAACTTTTTTTCTATTGATATTATATATAGGTTTTTCAATTCCGTCAGTCTGTCTGTCTGTTGGTGCATTTACTAAAAAAACTACTTGACGGAGAGCAGTCAAATTTGGTAGGTAGTTGACGCTACTGTCAGCGAAGAAATGGTAGAAATTTCACTGGAAAATATACAGTCTAAACGGAATAAATAGTGAAAAATTTGAAAATTTTTTTCACCAATATTTTTGAAAAATTTTTTACTACTAAAATGAAATAATTTTTTTTTTCAAATTTAAAATTTCCACGTTTCATGGCATTCTAAGCCTGATTAAAAAAAAATTTTTGAAAATTGTTTACCACTAAAATAGATGGATTTTTTTTTATTTCTTCAAATTTAAAATTTCCAGGTTTCATGATATTCCAAACCAATTTCGGAAAAAAAATTGCAACATTTTACCAGTTTGGAAAAAAATTAACACTAAAATGCTCAAATTTAAAAGTTTCACGTTTCATGACATTCTAAACCTAGGTATTTCAGAAAAAAAAGTTTTTAAAATTTTTTTCACCAACATTTTTCAAAAAGTTTTTACCACTAAAATAGATCGAATTTTTTTTATTTGCTCAAATTTAAAATTTTCACGTTTCATAGCATTCTAAACCTATTTTAAAAAATACATAATTTTTAATTTTTAAACTTTTTTAGCACTACTATAGAATAGAAGGAAAATTTCTACGTTTGACATTTTAAACCTATTTCAGAAGAAAAAATTTTGAAAATTATTTTACCAACATCTTTTAAAAAATAAAAAAAAAATTAAATTATTTAACCACCACTATACTTCCACTCCATTACGTGAATGTTGGATTGAAAATCTGACAGATGGCAATAATATCTGGCATATGCACCTATTATACTTTTATTGAAAAATGTACAGGGTGGTCATCCCAAGAAATAATTCAGTCATGGTGGACATTTGTAAAGGTATTTGCGCAAGCCTGCCATATGTGGCACCTGTTATTTAGTATTGAACTTTTGCTGTTGGATGAGCAATCTGTATATTTTTTTGACCAAAACTTATCAAGTTTTCTTTGTAATAATAGCAATAACTATATTCCGATTATTATTTTCAATGTAATTTCGTAATTATTAATTTTTTAGAGTGACTGCCATGCACAAATAACAAGGGAAGTTCTGTGTAAATACCTTTACCGATTTTTTTGTATATCATTTCATTGTGAACAATTTTCAGTACTTATTTTTAAAATTTCTTTTCTTTGGAAATCTAATCTACTTGTTCTGAAACGTCAGAATCCGAAAAAATCTCGGAGGGTGATTTTTTCTCGAATACAATACTTCCCTTCGGTATGCGAGGGAAGTAAAACATCTGATATTGATGATGATGATATTTTTATTGAAAATGTTAGTATATTTTTAATTATAACTTTTTAATTTTCAATTTTACAGTAAGAAGTATTTAAATCGAGATTGCAGAAAATTCAGTTCTCTACAAAAAAAACTCTAGAAAATTTATTGTGAGGCTTACGGTTCTCAAGATATCGCAGAATAACTTTACACATCCTTTTTCAAGATGGCGACCAAATGAAGGGGCTTTCAACATCGAAAATCGAGTTTTATACTCACACTGAAACCCCCTTCACATAAAAAAAAATCTTGTCCTACTCAAAATGCAAGGTTGGGCCTAAATTTTGTAACATTTCAGTGGACTGAGTAGTTTAGAATTGACGAAAAATGAATAGATATATAATTTTGTCAATTTTTAAAACTCCTCCATTTTGGAAATAATCGCGGTTAAAGTGAGAGCTTGATACATTTAAATCGTATATTAGGATCAGTGCTATTATTTAGTTATACATAAAATACAGTTTATTGTCAAAACATATTTAAAGCATTAATTAGTGTATTTTGTGTACCATTAGATGGTACAAGTATGTATTTATAAATGAAATTAACATGGTAACATTAGAAATGAGCCTCTAAAAATCTGTATTGCAGGATGTGACGTGCTTTCTCAAATGACTCGCATCAGGTTACAGACCGTATCATATTAGTGCCAATTAAAAGAAAAATACAATCCAAGGAGGATACGACAAATTTGCAACATTAATTAATATATACTACCACTGATTAAAGTTAAAATTAGACAATAATAACCGCTTTTGTCACCGCCAGACACATTTAAAAATTAATAGTTCTTTTATGAGTTATCGTGTTTAGTTTTTCTTTAATTGGCCTGTCATACATCACTGGTATTCCATAAACATGTTATATGGTTAAGGATACAACTCAAGCAGTTTTAAAAATACCAAAACATTAAACAGAAGACTCGACAGTACTTTTCGCCAAAGAAGTTAGCATCATCAGGAGACGAAGAAAATTAAATTGAATCCAAACGTGTACTCTGTTTACACACTTTCATTATATTCAATTAATTTTCAAAGATTTGGAATGCTATACTTTATTTCTTTTGTTTTTCTCTCAGCGTTATATGTAAAAGTAATACTGTTACATTTGTGTAGTTTAAAATAAGGTTAAATGATAGTAGATATTTTTTTTTTCAAAATGTAAATAGATGTCTTGCTTTCTTTATGCTAAAGTATAGACTTTAGGTATAGACCTATTTAAATGGATGTCAGTTTAGCAGAATTTTAGTAGACCTTCTTTGTTTCACGTAAAGTAATGCATATTTAATTCGATATTTAATATACATTAAGTTTATAAAAAAATCTACAAAATGTCACTACCCTTTATTTTCACAGCTGTAGTATAAATAAAAATCGTAAAATACAACGTAAAATGCCAATTTAATGCTCTTCCACAAGCTTATCGCTTGCCTCCTTCCCCGTTCAATTTACGCCAAATGGATTTTCATATAATAAAGCGTATGATTTCCTAGTAAAAAGACATTATACAGTTTATAACCTGACGTCAGGGTTTTTCGTGAACGGTTATTATCGGATTAATACTGTTAACGTTATATACGCCTATATCTGGAGGTGCTTGTGTCAGAACCCACACCGAGATTTTTTTTACACACAATTATAAATTATATTCCATGCAGATATTGTGATGATATGATTTTTGTGCTATAAAATATAAGGTACACAGGAGTATCTCCAAACAAATGAAAATGCTTATCATGTAGCTACAAATTAGTATCCACCTAAAATTTCCCCTTCACAGATTATGCCTTGTTTCAAAGAGCAACTGTGTGAGGCCCACATATTTTTTTCTTACTTTTTATTGGGTATTTTGCCACTGAAAAATATTTAAAAATATTAATGAAAAAACCTCTGCGCCAAACGGATCAGACAGAGGTTGGTTCTTGAGTACTTGACTGTTTCAAAAAGTCTCACACCTAAAAATATATAAACTAGAACAATGTTATAAACTAAAAACTGAAAATCAAAGCTATAGGTAGTTAACGTTTCGGAAGAGAATCTACTTCCGTTCTCAAAACTTTTACCATGTGTGATCATCTTCTCACATATTTTTTGTCGTATTTTACATGCACATTTTAAAAATCTTGAAAATATTAAATTATTTAGAAAATCTGCAATACAAACTCTATTTGAACACATTTTCTATTAGGTACAGAAATATTTTGCCACCCAAGTCATTTAGTTGTAATTCTGTGCTCTTACTATGCGTTTTATTTTACTTGAACAGAAACTAGAATATGAATCTATGCTATGAAAAATGATTAAGCAAAAAATTGATTCTTACAACATATGAAAAACTCTTGTACCATAGAAAGATCAGTCCTTCTGTCTCCAATAATATTCATCATCAGAATCTCTTTCTTTTTGCTTTGCTGTATAGTTACCTCAGAAAATGTACGTACTGAACAGCTCACACAATTTGATATATAATATTATATGCTTCACTACCATTGCATAGCATATGATCACAATCGAACCAAATGTTTAAGGGACACATGGTTAAACAATAATGTCAAGTTATTTTAATGTATCATATATTCTGGAATGATCATTGCAGAGTACGAGGTGGTGTAGTGAGAGTCTCAAGAAGGTAACCAAATATTGTTCATAATTATCTCTGTGGTATTTTCAAACGTTCTTGCCTTTTGTTTATACAAGATGACCTAAAATTTTGTTCCGATAATCCTCTAGCTGATCGTACATCCAAGAATAATGTTAGTATTGACTGATTGATTTGCCAGCGTAAGGTGGGCATTGCTGCCGATTCCAGGCATCCTGTCTGAAGATTAGTTCCAACACGTAGCCCGATCGCCCGCTGAACGGTCAAATTCAGCCGCTCAGTCGCCCATTGCATATTCATGCCACGACTGGGCGGCCCCACCTGACCGCCCAACGGATGGCTAAGCCGTTGCCGGATCGAACCTCGGGAGCTTTTATATACCGCTGGACTGGAAGCATGCCGTGATTGGACATGGGTCGTGCTTGTTGTCAGCAGCGACAGCCGCATGATGCATGGGGTAGTAATATAGGATGGGACGTTTAGTTGTTTGTGAGATGCTTCTTTTTAGTTACCATATGTGATCATCTTCTCACCTATTCTTTTTCTGAGTTTTCTGTTTCTTCTGTTTCTGAATCCGGCACTGTGTATATACATCCTTGATATTTCTTTATTGTATTCCGTCTTTTGTTTCGCCGTTCTTTCCCATGGTATAATCCTTGTCTAGTCTATTCACAATCCTCTCGATTACTCTAATCCATGTTTAGCATGACCTCCCTATTTTTAGTTTGTTGCTGTTCAGTCTTAGCGCTTTCTTTAGTAGATGTGTAGTGTCTCGCCTTTGAACGTGTCCCCAGCATTTCATTCTTTTAATTATTGTTTTCCTCCCTAGTAATACTGACGTTTCGTTTTTGTGGTTTTCCTGCTTTTGCTACAACTGCTAGCAGTTGTGCAATGTCACTTTCGGCTCTTCTCAGACTTCTTCTATTCTCCTTTGTCGTTGCTGCGTTTTTGACTCCGTATGTCATCGTAGGCATTATGATGGTCTTGTATATCTTTTCAGTTAAACTCCATGGTGCTCTGTTTTCCTCAATGAAAGGTAGCTCTTGTAACTCTGTAGGCTGTTAATTATTTCCCTTACTGTTCCCTTCTTTTTAGTTGATTCGTTAGATATGTTCCTAAGTATTTCATTCTCATCGTAGTTCTCAGAGTGTGGACTCCTATTTTGTATTCTTCCCCACTGGTTGTTTTTATCACCATTATTAGGCTCTTCTTGGAAGTTTATTTTCATTCCAGAGGAGCCAAGATGTGGTGTCATGGTTCTTAGAAATTTTACGATGTGATATGATGTGTGTATCATCGGCGTATGCAAGCACGATATGAGGTCTTACCGTTTCACCGTTTCATTGAAATTTTGTGTATCCTTTATTGTGCTTTCTATCACATGATCCAGGGCTGTGGTGAATAGTCGGGGGGATAGCGGACATCCTTATTTGACTCCTATGTTCTTCATTTTTTATTCCGTCGTCTGTCCAAGCCATTGTATTGCGGTGTTTTCGTGGAGACATGCTTTTATTATCCTGTTTAGTAGGTAGTGTGGCACTCTCTTGTTGCGTAAAGTGTTGACTATAGCCTCATGACTTATGGTATCAAATGCCTTCTAAAGGTTAATTGAGACTATATTATGTAGTTTTGTTCCCTTTTTCCACTTTTCTTCCAGGATCCGTCTAGTGGTGTACTTATGGTCGTGGATCTGCCCTTGATGAATGGTGCTTGATAGTTCACCGATGTATTTTTCCATTTATTTGAGAAGGAATTGTACGTAATAGTGGTAATGTCTAAGGTTAGCTGCTTTATGTTGTCCGATCTATAGTGTAGTAGTTCGTTGTTTATTTTGTCTAATGGGGCGCCGTGTTTTTTTTAACTCTCACCATCATTTCTAGTATTTCTACCTTTGATGGCGGTTTGCCCAAAGGCTAATGGTCCGTTTCCTGTATTAGTTCTGTTTGATTTCTCTTTGCGTTTCCTTCTTCTTCTAATTTCCTTATTCAATACTGCAGTGGGATGTATTTTCTTGGCTGCGTATTGTTGTTTCTCCTGTATGTTTTGAGGTGTCTGAAAGTTTGGTTTAATCTCTGTCCTGCTGAGAGGGATTCTATTTTCAAAGAATTCCCTGCATTTTTTCTGTTTGTGCCTTCTCTCTGCGTCTCTATTTTCTTTCGCTGCTTCTTTTATCTTTTTGTCTATGTTTGGTGTAAGTACGTTCTTTTTTTTTTCTTTCGTTTTTCGTATTTGTTGTACTCATCTTTTCTTGTTGAGCCCATAGGAAATTTGTTGACCAATTTAGTTCCTCTCCTGTTAATTGCTTTTCTATTTCCTCCTGGTATTTATTTTTAAGTTCTTCGTTCTGTAGTAGGGAGATGTTCCAAGTGTCATTTGCTGATTTGCTGAGTCTTTTTTGTACTTCTTGTTTCTTTCTCTCTAGTGTTGCATATAATATTTTGTGGTCTGTTTGGACGTTTGTTGCTTTCTTTGCCTTAATATTTTCAACCCTGTCCTTTATTCTTCTATTCACTAGAATATGGTCTATTTGAGAGTTCAGATTTCCGCTGCTCCATGTATCAAGGCAGGTTAGGCTCTTGCTCCATCTGTTTCTTATTCTTTCATTGAATAGATATGCTAAGTTTTTTAGCAAGCTTCCATTAACGTTTGTCCACGTTAATAAATCCTTTTACACCTAAAAAATGCCTGGAAATATTTTTTGAAATATACATACTTGGACTAATTGCCGTAATATGATTTGTACACATAATTATTTGATATAATGTTACGCGTCGGCCGGACTTGTTTGATTTTAAAAGGCAAAAAAACTATTTATTATTACGTATTGGTTTAACGATGCCATCATGCCAGTTTATTTTACAGCGTTATCTAGTTTATTTATTTGAAATTTAATTACATACATGTTTCTTTGGCTGGTGAAACTATCCAAAGTAATTTCGATGATTTAAAGTAAACTATCCTATTTTTATTTTTCCTTAGATGGAATATATAATCCCTATCCTGACATTTTTTTATTAATTCGTTACATACCCTTCATACTAGTTGAAAACAAAAAAATAATTTTGGTTATCCAGTTAATTCAGGTTTTGATGAATATTATTCTTTGGGAAATGTACTAATTATTTATGAGTTAATGTATTCATGTTCAGTTCTAAAAGGTTTAGAATAAGCAACTAATTTTTATATTATTTAAATATAGATATAAAATAAAACTGAGCATTCTTTCTATTTATTATAATTGCATAAACATGAATATGAATTTTCAGCTCTTGGCTGTATTCTCGGACTTTTCACCTCAAAATTTCTGAACATCTAGATCAGTTTTTACTTATTATCTTTTATTGGCCCCACATGAACAGTTAAGGTGTCCTGAGTGCTACATACATTGCGTATATTTCACCAAGGTTTAGCGTCATCACATAGACATATGATTGTACAATATTTGCACATAAAATATATGTAATAACGTTTTTTCAAACTCGTCTGAGTCCTCTTCTTATAGCTATGAAATTTCAACCTAAAATTCGGACTGTAATCATAACTGTTTTAGGCGATAAAACAATAATGGCACAAGTTAGTTAACATCAGTTTACAAAAACATGTTGTGTTGTTTTCAAACAAATCGTCAACGATAAAAGGGCGCCATAAATTATCGTTAATTTATATCCTTTTCGCTACCATTTCAGTGGATAGGTCAAATTGGTTTTAATTTGGCTCATTAATCTCTTTGGTTCTAATTACGGCATAATTCGTCCCGAGAGTTATTAATCATTGTTAGGCTAATTATAAATTTAGGAAACCGTATTATAATTCCGATGGATCGATCCGTGTTTCGAATACTTCATTTTGAATTATTTGTTGCTAATAAAACTAATCCTTGTTCGTATCTATATGACTATTCGAATGCGATAATATGAAGTGGAGTCATACATCTTACATGAAAACCCGCCGTTAGAAATTGTTTATCAATTGTTTATCTTTAGTTTGTATCATTTTGCCGTTCATTAATTAAAAAATGACAATTTTCCATAAAATACTGCCTACATTAATATTGTCATAAGTCTGTCATTATTCAGTATTTTCACGAAACTTGGTACTTATCGACTTCTGAATCAAGTGGAAGAGTCAGATTTTCAATAAAGAAATCGCGAACCAAAATTGTCCATTTTTGACATTAAAGAAAAATCATAGTAGGCTTTGAAAATGGAATTAATCTTTTTTTTGTCACAATGTAAAGGTTTTGTTAGCTTCTATTTTTTTTAATTCCATTATAGTCATTTTTCACAAAGGTGTTATTAGCCAACTCTTCGTTAATGATAGTAAAGTCACTACCATCAGTGTATACCAGTACTGTACTTGGGATGTTTTTAATTTAGTATAGTATATAAAGAATAGATGTAGATAAGAAACATCAAAGGCAAGGATAGATCCTTGCGGCACTTCTGAAATTACATTTGATATGCTATTATGCTATGCTATGCTATGCTGTATAACTTTTAACTTCTGTAAATTTTTAAAAATTGAATTAAATTTCATATAGGTATTTTCATTTTGTAGAAACCTACGGTTCATTGAATTAAGGGCTTTAGAAAAAATCGGTAAAGGTATTTACACAGAACTTCCCTCTTTATTTGTGCATGGCGGTCACTCTAAAAAATTAATAATTACGAAATGACATTGAAAATAATAATCGGAATATAGTTATCACTATTATTACAAAGACAACCTGATAAGTTTTCATTACAAAGAAAACCTGATTAGTTTTGATCAAAAAAGTATGCAGAGTGCCCATCCAACAGCAAAAATACTACATAACAGGTGCCAAATATGGAAGACTTGCGCAAATACCGTTATAAATGTCCACCATGACTGAATTATTTCTTAGGATAACCACCCTGTACATTTTTCAATAAAAGTATAATAGCATATGCCAAATATTATTGCCATCTGTCCCATTTTCAATTCCACATTCACGTAGTGGAGTGGAAGTATAAAGGTGGTTAAAAAAATCTCATTTTGTTTTGAAATTTTTTTAAAATTTTCACATTTTTTTCTGAATTAGGTTTAGAATGTCATGAAACGTGGAAATTTTAAATTGAGCAAAAAGGAAAGTTTCTTTCTATTCTATAGTAGTGGTAAAATTTTTCTTTTTTTAATAGGTTTAGAATGCCATGAAACGTGAAAATTTTAAATTTGAGCAAAGGAAAAAAATTTTTCCATCTATTTTAATGGTAAAAAATTTTTCAAAAATGTTGGTGAAAGAAATTTTCAATTTTTTTTTTCTGAAATAGGTTTAGACGTGAAAATTTTAAATTTGAACAAAGCAATTTTTTTTCCAATTCTAGTGGTAAAATTTTTTCCAAAATGGCAAAAAAAATTTGCAAATTTTTTTTTCCGAAATAGGTTTGGAATGTCATGAAACATGGAAATTTTAAATTTGAGCAGAAAAAAAATTCATCTATTCTATAGTAAGTTGTGATAAATTTTTTCAAAAAAATTTTTAAATTTTTCAAAATTTTTGGTTTAGGTTTAGAATACCATGGAAATGTAGAAATTTTAAATTTTAACAAAGAAAAAATTTCCATCAATTTGCGGTAAGTAAAATTTTTTCAAAAATGGTAAAAAAAAAATTTTAAATAGGCTTAGAACCCTATGAAACGTGCAAATTTTAAATTTGAACAAAGAAAAAAAATTCCTTTTGTTTGGTGGTAAAAAAAATTTCAAAAATGTTGGTAAAAAAAATCAATTTTTTTTTAAGTAGGTTTAGAATGCCATGAAATGTTGAAGGTTTAAAGTTGAACAAAGGTAAAAATGTTTTCATCTATTTTAGTGGTAAAAAATTTTTAAAAACTTTTTTTTCTGAAACAGGTTTAACGTGCCGTGAAACGTGGAAATTTTAAATTTGAGCAAAAAAAATTTTTTCATTATTTTTTCCCGTTAGACGGTCCACCCTGTATATTTTCCAGTAAAAGTTTAACCAATTCTTGGCTGACAGTAGCGTCAACTACCTACCAAATTTGACTGCTCTCCGTCAAGTAGTTTTTTAGTTAGTGCACCAACAAACAGACAGACAGACTGACGGAATTGAAAAACCTATATTATCGTAATCTACGTGATCTGAAACGTCAAAATCCGAAAAAACCTGGGGGGGGGTGATTTTTTCTCGAATACAATACTTCCCTTCTGTATGCGAGGGAAGTAAAAATCAAAGCAACATTGCCGACATTTTCTTATCACCACGTATTCTAATTACATTGTCCGTAATATTCAATAAACATATGTGGTGCTATGGAAGTTAGATATTTGTTTGTATGCTAATAGACCGCAAGTAAGTTAAGGTTGATAACTTTAGACATGGGTTGTATTAACGCTTGCTTCTGAAGATTAAAAGAAAGTAAGCAATATTTGACCAACCTTAATGACTCAATACTACTCACTTTAAGGCAAACAGTTTACTAGACAGATGTCTACGAATATTATAGTAATTAGTAGCGTGAGGACTATTACTATTGTTGACAAATTCAGAAAAGTAACCATTAATATCATCAAGGTCAGATAAGTTGGGTGCCAAATCTATTTTAATTTTTGACCGAATTTTTAATTCACCCCGTTTCCAATTCCCCGTTCACAGCAAAAAGCCAACTTGAATAAGTTTTCTTTTCTTTTCTAATGACAGATAACGTAAAGTTTTTCAGTTCTTTAGAACCAATCAGCCTCATTTTAAAAACTGTTAGAAAACTGAATGATATTATTGATCGGAATACTTTGCAAATCAAAATCATCAATGTTAAGAATCTTCATATATTTTTCTTTACTCTTTACACCTGAAATATTTAATATACAAAACACTAGTCTATGGTCAGTTTATTATTAAATGTGCAATGATGCCATATGCTCACAAACTTAATCAGGACTAATAAAAATAGGGTCAATACGTATCTGTGCATTGTGTGTAATTCTAGAAGCTTCATCGAGAATATGTGTTAAGATGTACCATCAAAACATTTTGAAAGCGACTTATTTAAATTAAAATATTTATATCTCCTAAAATGATGACATGCTCAACTAGGGGGACAATATTAGATCAAGTATCTAATAGCAAAACACATCTGTTGATATTCTTATTAAAACTGTACTTATATTGTACAAAGTGAAGTACTTTAATTTATAATGACAATACTAATAATAATATGTCTTTATTTATTCACAGAATATTCTTACAATTTACAACAGTTCTGGAAATTGCAGATATACAATGTATTTAAATGGCGAGGTATCGCTTAGTGAGCGTTTATCAAAGTTTATTACACATAAATTTAAAAAAATATTATCCAATGTAATATTTCTTATTAATTGGACATGGTTGGACATGGGGCAAGCTTGTTGCTAGCAGCGAGAGCCACATGTCGCATGGGGTAGTAAAATAGGATGGGAAGTGTAGGTGTTTGCAAGATGCTTCTTTTTAGTTTCCATGCTTCTTTTAAGTTTCCATCTATCATCATCTCCTTATTTATTCTTCCTCCAAGTCTTCTGTTTCTTCTGTTTCTGAATCTGTGTGCACCTCCTTCTGCCCGCTTGCATTCACTTTGTTTGTCTGCCAAGAAAAAAATACGTGTGCTCGTCGCAGGGACCCTCTTTTTTTATTAACCGTTCCACAGGAAAATATCCATTTACGGTGACAGTGCCCTATCTTGCGGTAAAGAACTCTTTATGGTGGGTTATGAGAAAGAGGCCCGAGAGAATATTTTGCACACCCTGTATATTAGATTGTTTCTGTAATAATTACTTTCAACTGCCGCTTTCCAATTTCGGGTATTTTCTATTTCATTACCTACAATTTTACTTTTAATTTTTTTTTCTCTGTTGTGTAATAAACTAAAAACTAATAAAACAAATACAATTAATAGACTAGACTAGACTTATCTGTTTGTTCCCTTTGTGTTTATATTGGCAGCGTCCCTCTTTGTTCTGTAGTATTCTGACACTACTTGCACCCGTCTTCATCCTTCCTAAAACTCAGCTTGTTGTCATTCACTGGTGATTTTATTATATACACATTCTATGATGAATTGATGAATTGTCCTTAACACTCATGCGCACCCCATGCAATTACTTCCACATCCACAAAGTGGATTGGAAGTATAGTAATGGTAAGAAACCTTTCAAATGTTTTTCTTCTTGAAATTGGTTTAGAATGCCATGAAACGTCGAGATTTTAAATTTGAGAGAAGAAAAAAATCTGTCTGTCGGTCTGTCACTTTTTTTTTTTTTAGTTTCCTCTGGAACGGTTTAAGATATTGACTTGAAATTTTGTACAAGTATGTATTGTTATGAATTACACCCCCTTGGAACTGGAAATTGATACGCCTATGCCTAATATTGAGTGACTGGAAACTTGTAGAAAGAAATGGACTTTTTCTAGAGTATGGTGAGAGGATTCTCGATTGTTTCTGGATGGATCTAGAGAGGCAATTTCGGAGCATATAAGGCGCGATTACCAGCGCAGAGGAAGAAGTTCACTAAAGTGAAGTTTATTAAAGTGAAATTAGTAGCGAAGAAGTGAGGTTAAATATCAAGTAAATAGTATTTTGAAGTATTGTATAATCAGTAAATTATTAAATAAAGTATTAGTGGTTTATCTCTTGTTGAAATTATTTTAGAACCCAGAGATTCATACAGGGTGTTTCCAAAAAGGTGGAAAACACGCAATAGTATTATAACAACATCTGAAGCAAATTATATTTTGAGATGATTCCGTTGAAGGGTTGGGGGTTAAATAGGTTAAAATAAGTAAAGCAAGCTGGTAAGAGTACAGCGATTTGGGATTTGGTGTATATACTAGAAGCTAAGGCCTCAGTTTATTAAAATAATATACCCCCCAATTCATCCCCCCACCACTAAAACGGTTGATAAAATTAAATTGATGTTTTTCACTTGAAATTCTGTACACGTATGTATTACAACGACATCTGAAACTAAATTATATTTTGACATGATTCAGTTGAAGGCGTGGGGGGTAAGTAGAGGTAAATAAATTAAGCAAGCTGGTAAGAGTACAGAAACTTGGGACTTGGTGTATATAACTAAGTCCTCAGATTTTTCTCTAATATATTTTAACCCCCCACCCTGACCACCTCCACTCCATTATTAAAGGAATTGATAACATAAAGTTGAGATATTCCCTTGAAAGTTAGTACATGTATATATTGTAATGACATCTGATTGAAATGAATCCGTTGAAGGGGTGGGAGGTGGTGGTAGGTTGTGAATAGGGAAAAATAAGTAGAGCAAGCTAGAAACTTCATTTATAACGTATAAGGTAAAAACTTATTGGAAATTTTTCTATGACATCTGCCCCAAATATTATCAAAATTCTACGATCAATAATTTTCACATACTAGAGTGCAAATACGCAGTGGCGGCTCGTCAGGGGAGGCAGGGGAGGCTGAGCCTCCCCTTGGAAGAACCACCATATCTTCAAAAGTAATATCTTAAGAAATTTCTATTAGGTATATCTCAATTTTCAATATTTTTTATTGTTTATTATTCATTAATTAATTTTCAGTTTATATATAACATTTTTGCATTTCCTTTCCACAAACATACCTATAACGTTACAGTCCGGATAGTCTTTGTATGCATATTTCCCGGTCGGCCGGTCTTTTACTGAATGAACACTGCGGTCCGCTGGAGGCTAATACGAAATAGCTTCCAACTTTACCGCATTTACTTATAACATGAATGACCTTGAATTTCTTTGCGCTGTGTAAAATAGCAACACTTGGAATAGCCAAGTATGAGGCTAGCCTCCAGATCTCAGTTCTTTATAGCGCATGTGCACAGGTCATTCAAGAGTCAGGTGATTCACAAAGAAAACGAACTGACGTCTGACAGTTGCGTTTAGCCGGTTATAAGAACAACTTGACGTATAAATACATAAAACATTTGATAGGCGGGCTAGAAATAAGTGCTCTAGGTGAAAATATTCCCAACAACATGTCTTGTTGTCCAGACGTGGTGGATTATTTGTTATTAAATGGATTTACTACTCTTATTTATTACGAAAAGGTAAGAATTAAAAGAAATGCCAGGCCTACACCAGCAATGCTTTCGTTAGTTTTTAAAAGTGGTAAACAAAACAGAGGGTTTTGTGATAACAATTATAAAAAAGTCGAGTGGTTAACGGCATCAACAGTTAGAAACAAATTATATTGTTGGAGATGTTTATTATTTACTAATGATCAATCCTCAATTTGGGGCAGGGCCGGGTTTAATAATTTGCAAAATTTGTCGCGAGGTTTAGAAAGGCACGAAAAATCCCAGGAGCACATTTCATCTTGCATTAAATTCGAAATGTTTGGTAAACAAAATATTGTAAATTTCTTGGATTCTGCACATAAGAGAGACATAGAAAATGTTAACGAAAAGGTCCGTGAGAATAGGGAAATATTAAAGAGGTTAATAGATGCCGTTATATAGTTATCTTCACAAGAAAATTCTGTCCCAGGACATGACGAAAAACGAGAATTGTGCAATAAAGGAAATTTCAAAGAGCTGGTAGATTTTTTAAAAACTTATGACCCAAAATTAGAGAACTTTTTGAATAACGCCACTATTTTTTGAGACAATTCCGGTAAGCTTCTGTAGAATGATCATTTTCAACACTTAAACGCATAAAAACATTTTTACTAGAAACAAAATGAGTCAAGACCGCCTTTCAAATGTATCGCTTATTTCAATAGAAAAACGTTTTTTGCCAGAATTGAGTAAACGAGATTCATTTTATGATGAAATAATCAACCATTTTGCTAGTTCCAAAAATCGCAGGTTACCACTCATTTGTAAAAATATTCAGGCTTTAAAGCAGAGATTAATATAGGTAGTTGTTATTTTAGAAAAAATATTTATTTGTGTTATTTATTTTTTAGGAAATATTTTTTATAATTCTCCATAATATAGAGTTCCGCGGTTATATTTTTTTTATATAACTTCTTTCTCAAAACTATTTTAATTTCTATTAAAACTTATAATTTTACACGCCTGGCAGTGATAATGAATATAATTTTTTGTTTGTAGAAAAACACTTTAATTTTTTTACCAAAACTATTTTTATTTTTATTAAAAGTTATATAATTTAATTACAAGTGGGATAGTAGGACTCCTTTGGATACCGATACTCGAGTCGTAGGAACGAGAATTTCATGAGAATGATTTTTTCATCTCGTCATATTTTCTATTTCCTTTTCATTCTATTCTTTTATTAGTTCTATTATCTCAAGTCGTGAATCGGTATCCTGGCGAACAACCCACGGCAAAAAAATGTAACGCGCCGTTGTAATACCTCAGGGGTGGTGGGGAAATGTACAAATTGTAGTCATATTGCACATCAGTTGTCTTTCAGAATATCAAGCCTCCTCTGCGACAATATCACGAGCCGCCACTGCAAATATGTCAAGATGTTTCCCTTAAATTGACTTGGATGAAAAATCTGGATGTGGAAGTAGTGATTCCTTAAGCAGCGGTTTTTTAATGACTACAAATCTGAGTAAGTAACATTTTTCTACTAACTGTACTACACCTCGAAACCGTCGAATAAATATGTAGCGATTTTAAATGCAAATTTATCCCATTCCTTTGTCATCATAACAGACACGAATGAGGTTTTCATTAGAAAGTCGTCACTTTTTCATGTTTTCATACCGTTATACGTTAACAATGACAGTGATCTAAATTTAGCACGTTCCTCAGATAAAAATAAACCACGCTCTATATCTAAACAGGTCAATATTCCTTCATTATTAACTGATAACAATAATGCTAATTAATTAATTTATTCATCAGCTCGTAAAAATACAAGGAAACCGTATTTAACTATTCGTACAATCGAGATCTTGTTTATTTTGGATTCTGTTTATGCTCCTCAAGGTCATTACCGCGCAACTTGATAATGTTATATCAATTGACGGTAATCCATGTATTAGATAAAGCGAGTGTATCAAATGGATCATTAAATTATGGTAATAAAGTTAATAGAGATGTAAATAATACAGAAATAATTACTAAGTTATTTTTAAAAACTAACAGGTACGTGAATAAGTTTTCTGTCTCGTACCGTTGTCCCATTATTATGTACTGTTTTACTGTGTAGTTTGTAGTACTGGGAATATGAGTTAATTCCTTCCTTTTTAAAATTTTCTCCGTAAAGCTTTTGCCCAATATAAAGAGAAAAATTGACAACACGACGGATTTAATCCTCGATAATATAGTCCATGTAATGAAGGCAGAAATAGTGTAAATATTTCATGCAAAGACGAAATTATATGTCCCCCCGTTTTCGTGGGCGCTGAACACGGGGGAATGCCAATTAAGTGACATTTCAAACATCAATTTTTTTTATAATATAATTTTTAGTTTTCCATTTAAGTGTACCATGATGGCTCCGATTTATTCTAAATGACCAGTGTAATGCTACAAAAATCGAAATCCCGTTAAAAATACTGAATTACATACTGAATTACGTCATTTATGAGCAAATAAAATTCACCAAAATTGTTTTTGGGGCAAAAGTCAATTTTTTCAAATGGAACCATATCGGTACTCTGGTACTATTTATTAGTACTATTAGGTACTATTAATGAGGAATTTATTCATATGTCGTATTAAAATTTGCTATAAATACAAACAAAATTATAGCTAAAATAAAATAGGAAAATTTAATTTTGTTCTAATTAAATGTTAAGAAGTAACTAAGGAGGTGGCTTTGAAAATAGTGAAATATTTAGCTTGTCAAACATTTGTTGGTTTAACGGTGTTTTTATTGTCTTTAAAAATTGTTTAAAATTCTTGTTAATTGTTTTCAAAATGCCGCAAATTTATACAAGAGCTGAAAAATGAAAAAATTAAAAAGTGGACATGTTAATTATTTATGGGCAAAGTAAAAAAATGCAATTGCAGCTATGGACCTTTATGGCCGACGATATCCTGATAGACAATGTCCAGCGAAAAATTATTTTAAACGTGTTGAAAACCAATTCCGAAGAGAACCCAACAATGATCCTGAAGAAAACTTCATTATTGACAAAGGAACGGAAATTAATGTTTTGACTCGAATAGAAGTTGATAAGACTGCTTCTTTAAGGTAAGTTGGGTTTGAATTGAACATCAGTCATCAAACAGTAAGCCAAATTTTGCACAAATACCACTAGAAATCTTTTAAATATCAATTTCACCAGCATTTGTACGAAACTGGTTACAAACATAGGATGAATTATTGCAATTGGATTTTGTACAATAACGTGCAGCCAAACAATGATTTTTTTGGGACTAATTTTATTTTCGGACGAGTCAAGGTTTACAAATTTGGGATTATTTAACCGACAAAATACAAAATATTGGTCACAAGAAAATAAAAATTTATTACGGGAGGGTAACTTTCAAGTGCGGTTCGGTTTCAATGTTTGGCTTGGAATAATCGTAGTAGAATAATTGGTCCAATAATATTTGAAGGACCTCTGACTGGTGCCAGATACTTGAGATTCCTGGAAAATGAGATTGAGGACATTTTAGATGGGTTACCTAGATTTAGGACAGGAATTGTATTTCCAACAAAATGGCACTCCTCCCCATAATTCAAGGATAATAATTGATTACCTTCAACGGAGATTCGGAGAAAACGTAATTTCGTCGAATGATTCTGTGAGGTGGCCTCCAAGGTCGCCTGATTTAACGCCCCTTGATTTCTTTGTTTGGGGTCATTTAAAAAATATTGCCTATGCAACCACTATTACAACCCATGAAGACCTGGAGCTACGAGTAAGACAAGCAATTAATAGCATAACGGCCCAGCAATTGGCGAACGTTCTTCGAGAAACAGCTATGCGAGTTCAGAAGTGCATTGACGTTAATGGACAGCATATTGAACAACTGTTGTGATGTTTTGTGTTAATTTTTTGTATTTCAAAACCACCTTATGTGTAACAAGGTAATTTGAATAAAATTGTGTTTTCTTATTTTCTATTAGCTGTAACTTTATTTGTGTTTATCGCACATTTTAATACGACATGAATAAATTCCTTATTAATAGTACTAATAAATGGTACCACGGTACCGATATGGTTCCATTTAGAAAAAATTGAGTTTTGCCCCAAAAACAATATTGGTGAATTTTATTTGCTCATAAATGACGTAATTTAGTGTTTTTAATGGGAGTTCGATTTTTTTAGCATTACACGGATCATTTAGAATAAATCGGAACCATCATGGCACACTTAAATGGAAAACTAAAAATTATATTATAAAAAAAATTGATGTTTGAATTGTCACTTATTTGGCATCGTTGGATTCAGAAAATTATGCAGAATGCAAAAATGTAATAGTATATAGGGTGCTCCATTTAAAAATCGAAACCGGAAGTGACAAAAAAATCAAATTTGTCAAAAAATGCCGCTTATTATGTATGTAGTATATCCTGAATTTCAATCAAATATCCTCAAAACTAAAGGAAAAACCATGATCCTGTTACACCCGGTATATGAATCATTATTTTCGAAATTTTCTCACTGAAAAAAAAACGTCTTATAGAAATACCTATAAATCAACTGAAAAACGATCGTAATTTTTTTATTTCGAATTGTACCAATATTATCAAATATCTTGACATCCATAACAGTTTCCGGACAATTATTTGAACAAATTCTGTCTCGAATCATAGTCTTGATAACGAAGAGGAAAATATGTTTTCTAAATTTTGCTAAACATGGTGGTGGACTAGTGAGACGGTGGAGGGAATATGAGGTAGTGGAATCGACAAGCAACGGTGAGAAATAGATGGAGGCGTGGATTTTAATAAATAATATATTGAAGTGTATAGCCATTCGACACTCACATCTTTTTGAAAATAAAAGATCTTACAGTCTCTTCATAATTACGAGAACTTCCACCGTCGCATTTCAAGTTAATCAGTCTATTATATTTTAAAAAGCAAACATATTTCGTGTATTAAATCTAAAAGCTGAAGAAGTGTACGATCGCCTCCCATTGCCTGTCATTTCACGAAAGTTTTCCCGCTTCATCAAATTATTATCAGCCCTGAAAACTGGAAATGATGGATGGCTAAATCAATGGGTGGAGGTAACAAAGCTATGCGGAAATCATTAGCTTGTTTGGTAAAAACTAACTTACTCTAGATTTGTTCCGAGCTTCCATTAATCAAGATTATTTTTTCCGGAAGCCGAACTTTAGTATAACATGTAGATTACTATTCATGGATGTACCGAATGTCCCAAAATTACGTGAATATAACTACCAGGGGTTATTGAGCCGTAATCGTTTTTTAAACTCAAATTTGATACGTTCTATATGGTCCTTTCTCCGGTTAATGCGGCCAAAAATAAGAGGATTCAAGAAAATACGATGCATTGTTGACACCTTGGGCCTTTTTTCTGGTTTGTACTTCAGTTAGAGTTTCAGCAGTTACCCATGGTTGTTTCACTTTTCTACGTGTCTCGCTTTGTGCCTCTGTTACCATTCGTGTGATGTTCTCTTTTGGACAGCCCCACAGGATACTTGGATCTTTGTCATGCAGTGAGTTTTATTTATATAATCCCTGAATTTATTTTGGAAAGCCAGACCATCAGTTATAGTGTGTAGACGTTTTTATACTTTCCTTCGTCACGTTTTCAGTTTCAGGAAGAAGGTGCACATGAGTAGCCGATAGTCTGAACCACAGTCAGCGCCAAGAGTTTTACATAGCTTTATTGATGGTCGTCACTGAGACTCTCTATCATAATATAGTCAATTTAGTTTCGAAATCTACCGCCTACACTGTCGAGTAGGTGTTGTCAAGACAGAACTGAGTTAGCCTTTCGTCTCTTTCATTTCGTTCTCCAATACCGAATTTGTCGACAGGGACATTATCCAACTGCTAGCAAAAACAGGAAAACCACAAAAACGACAGAAAACGTCAACATTACTAGAGGGAAGAACAATAATCAAAAGAATAGAATCATACGCAATGAAATACTGGGGACATGTCCAAAGACGGGACTCGACACACCTACTAAAGAAAGCGCTGCGAATGAACAGCAACAAACTGAAAATAGGGAGGCCATGCTACACATGGATAACAACAAGCGAGAGGATTATGAATAAGCTAGGAAAGGATTATACATACTGGGAAAAGCTGGCACAACAAAAAATGGAATACAATAAAGAAATATCAAGGATATACACACTGCCAGACTCAGAAACAGAAGAAACAGAAAGCTCAGAAGTAGAATAGG
The DNA here is from genome assembly GCA_963583905.1 of Stenurella melanura. Classification (NCBI taxonomy): domain Eukaryota; kingdom Metazoa; phylum Arthropoda; class Insecta; order Coleoptera; family Cerambycidae; genus Stenurella; species Stenurella melanura. The sequence continues at coordinate 170,484,256 of OY757311.1, read as the reverse complement.
AGAGAAGATGATCACAGGCAGAAACTAAGAATAAGCATATCACAAACACCTGAAAGTAAAAAGAAGCACGAAAACCTAAAAGAAGCATCTCACAAACGCCTACACTTTCCATCCGATGAAGACAGAAGGAAAACAAGAAGAAACATCTCACAAACACCTACACGCTCCATCCTATACTCCTACCCCATGCGTCATGCGGCTCTCGCTGCTGACAACAAGCATGTCCAATGTCCAATCCAGCGTATGCAGCTGGTCCGGCGGTATAAAAAAGCACCGTCGGTTTGTTCCGGCACACGGTGGGATGATCGATGGGCGATCGGGCTGCGTGGTGGAACAAATCTCCATGCACCGGAATTGGCAGCAATGCCCACCTTACGCTGGCAAATCAATCAATCAATCAATCAATCAACAGCTAGCTAGTGGTGATCTTCCAGCGTGGAACCTACTTTGGCGTTGAAATCACCCATGACAATGGTAATTCTCTATTCGAAATAGTGTGGGGATGTTTCCAGATTTTCATATAATGTGTCTTCTGCAGTAGCTGTAGGTGCATATATCTGTACCCATGGCTTCGCGTTGATCCTTAAGGAAAATAATCTATCGCGACGGCACTTGCGGCCGCGTTTTGTAAATCACAGGGAACAAATGGGTCATGTTATGCACTGCCGCCCGTTTCACTTGCCGTCACTTAATTTGCCGCCGCGTTACCGACGCGACGGCACAAAACGCCTGCATAAAGGGGCTCTTACTATGTGTTCGCACGACGACTTGCTGACAGAACTTCCACACGTACCAATATCCGATAGAGAGGACGCTGAATGAAGGAAACCTGTTTCATTTCTTGTAAATTGGAGAGTTTTCTTTTAACAGTAGAGCCTAGATATGTATTTTCTAAGAACTGAAAAATTGCATTATGGCCAATAAATCGCTACCCGGGACCCATAGTGCATTGCATTGTATTGTTCAACTAATACTTTAAATATCGACAACAGGAGTATCTCTATTTTGAAACAACAAAGATAATTAGGCCAGGAAATGTTCCAAATGCTGCCGATGCACTTGTAGGTAAGCAGTTTAATGTATGACAAACTTCTGTTCCAACTTCCTACGCCCTTGATGTTATTAGAGCATGTGAAAATACTACTTTTTAAGTAAAAAAGTCCTTTAATACAAACACGTTACATATTAGAATAACCCTTGATGAAGCACAATTCTACACAATTTAATGATCACACTTCCGACTTGCACCTATTTGTGTATATGAAGTTAGATTAATATTTTAAACCTTTGCCTAGAAAGCCAACTATAAATATACCAAAAGCAAGACGTTATGGGATTTTTCGGAGTTCTGCTTTTGTCGTAGTTGTGACGCAGTGGGATAGTATTTTTTCCAAGCAGCGACTGTTGCCTCGTTTATTTCACTGCAGGGGAGGAAACGACGCCAGTCAGGCTAGTGTCTATTCTGCGGGGAAATATTCCTAGCTTCATTAAGCGTAAAATAGGAATAGACATCATTTATTTGTAGTGTGTATGTATTATTTAATGTCGGGGAGTAACCTGCACTGGAGATCGCATATTTATCTGCGGCATTTACCTGCAGGGAGACGTATTTCTAGCAGACGTTAGTAGAATTATCCATAATATACTATACAGGTGTTTTCTGGTACAATAAGACAACAATTTTGCTTAGTATAGATTTTGCTATCATGTACGGGATTAGTTCATCCAACACAGAAAGTTAATTTAAAATGAATGAGAAAAAATTCTGCATAAAACTGTGAAAAATATATTGTACAAACTTTCGGCCTTTTAGACATCAAAAACTGAACTGAATTTATAGTAGGAAATTTGTGAGACATGTTGAAATAATCAGTCTTAGTATAAGAAAAACTGCTTTTAAATATATCAAGTGTATACATTTATAATCCCACATACAGGGTGTCCTGAAGTATCGACCAATACTTTATGATTTGACAGAGAGGTTAGGGTTAGCGAAAAAAACTCATACGACATGTTTTAAGACGAAGGATTTGCACTCTGAACAACAATCAACAATAACCCTAAGTACTCAAAACTTTATCGGAAGACACACTGTCACAACACACAAGTGATCTCTCTATTTATGAATCTCCTGGACTAAAGGAACCCTTATGTGCAGTTTGAACGAGTATTATCTACACACAAATTATATTTCATTTGTCGATCAAAAAATTATTTGGGAGACGTTCTCTTTGAGGCTAGGATTCATAGCATAATATCAAGTATGTCAAATTCTGAAAATCGAAACGTACTCAAAGCGCTAATTATATTTTTATTGAAGTTAAGATCAGATCATTCATATAATATAATAGCAGGGATATGGAAGTAAGCGAAAATGTCAACGATTCGATTCATTCTGTCTCAAATAGTTTTGGAAAAGATATTCTTCCAGTACACTTTGGCATCGATGCTAAATCAAGAGGGTTCATTCTTAACGAAACTGCTCCAACAGCTAAGCTTTTACATGACATCGGTGATTAATTAGTGTCTATATGTGATGGTACTTATCTACGACATGAGAAAAGTCACAATAATCTATATAAAAGGAAATCATATTCTGGGCAAAAAATTGTCTCTATGTAAGCCGTTCACTGTGTGTACGATAAATGGATATATAACGGAACTTGTAACGATACAGAAATTTTAAGGGAGTGTGACGAAGTGAATTTTTGCAGACAAAAATGCAATTCAATTTAATCATAGGCTTCACCACTTTTCCCATCTTACGGCCGAAAGATTAGAATTTGTTCTGTTCATTTTTATTTAGCCCGCGACATGTAGCTTTCTGTAGGAAATTAATGTAAGGTTCCGCGGCGATGAGAAGTTTTCTAAAATAAAATTTTAATTGATTCCGATAAATATTCCGGATGGCGTTAGTCGCAGTTAAATTATTCCCCACTTGGTATTCAACACCAAGTTGGAGGGGATTTTTACTTGTTGGAGGAACCAACTAGTCAAAGAGACACAGAACCGAGAGTTCACTTCGGAGAGCCTAGAAGATTAACACGTGGGGATCTAGTACCGTACCGACCGTTCACCTGGAGATCACCACGTGTGTAGTTCAATAGTCTCTGCCATCGCCGCAAAATATAACAGCAATGTAAGTTTTAAAACATTTCTTAGTATTTCCGTAAATTTCAAAATTAAATTTCATCTTAACAGTTAAATGAATTAACACGTGGGGGTTCTAAAAGTACCGTACCGACCGTCCGCCTGGAGAGCACCCCGTGCGAGTTTACTTAACTGTGCCCCGTATACCAGCAGTGTAAATTCACAATTTATTTTTATTTGATACACTTCATAAATAATATTTTCATGACAAGCTATTAAATCTCTGTTAAATATTCATTGTCCGAGTTGTCTATATTAGAGAAGTGTACGTTAAAAATTATTTGATCCGAGATAAGCCGTTGTTTCTTGCTAGCCGTTTTTATTCTCTGTTACCAGATAAAAAATAATATATTGAAATGCGTGATTAACAATAAAACTTTAAAACGATTTCAAATTTGATGTATCAGAATATAATTATATTTTTCCGAAATACCGACGTAGATCATAGACATAACATAATTACTCTGTGTTGATGTTTGTCCAATCGGGGGCCCTGTAAGATTCTCAAGATTTAATCCAGATAAATATGTCCCAAATAATTTCCAAGGGAAAATGGACATAGACGATATTTCGAGAGAATTATTATTTCGTCTCAGACTGTGGAGTCAAAATAATATCCGCCAAGTTGGTTGGGATGATAGAAACCCGCTGTCCGTAAATTTTTGTGTTAATTATACCGAACCTTGCCGTGTAAAACCGTTCCAATGCCTATTATTTTAACTTAACAGTTGTTTTATAATTTATTGGGTTAAAATAATATCCGACATTTTGTCGGAGTGGTAGAAATCCGTTTTCGGCTATTTTATTATTTTATTTTAAATGGTTTTCAGTAATTTGTTATAGTCCGAGAGATCAGAGGAAAATCTGAGAAATACTCTGAATAAATAAATTATATTTATATTTTGATACATAAACCTTCTCACTGTACATCTGGCAAGAAACACGTGGTAAATTTATTTCCGAACCGAATGCAATTAGAGGTACTCAACTATGTGGTTTGAGGCGCTTGGCGAATTTCTCTGAACCGACCCAACACCGACGAGATTATTTCTGTCTGTCTGTCCAGGCAGAATCATCTCTACCGAGGGAGCTGATGCCGAATCCGATTACCGTTTAATTCGGTATCAGTTTTCCACAATTTCATCAAGTTCTTTACACCACATGCTGCCAACTCATATCTGACATGTATACAGATATGATAAATTCTGTCCGAGAATAGTTGTTTGCTTTTACTAAAAATTTAATTGCTTTCTGCGTTGCTGCTAATTTGTTTTGTCTTAACATACACTGCTTGCTTGCTTGCTGTTATAACCGACCGTACCGCTTATTACCGTTTTACCGCTTTGCCGCCAAGCCTACTATCGCTTTGCACATTATTTGCTTGGCTTTGTTGAAATCCGAATTAATAAGAAAATATTAAAATCAGTAGTTTAATATCTTCTCACCGCCTGATTCCTTGTCTTCGTAGTTTCACTTGTCTTCGTAGTTTCACTTGTAAATAAACCGATATGATATATCTTAAGTTTTACTTGTAAATTTTCATAATATGACATATCTTAAGTTTTGATATTATTTATCTGAACTCTAGAAGAGTATTTTGGTACCTGACCGTTTTATTTATTTTAATAATTAGTTTGTTGTTTAATACTTAATATATTTTAATAAACGTTGCCGTCCAGACCCCTGGATATACCGTGTCTCCACTGTAGCTATCCCAGCCCTACTTCAACAGGCTGCGTTTAGGAGGCTAATGTGGGACCTTTGCCCCACGTAAAAATTGCAAAGGTGGCGCTCGAGATAACCGAATTTAACCGAAATGCAGATCAGCGCTAAAGTGATGCTTCCGCTTGTCTATGCGCTAGGCAACCGGGAGAAAGCACGTCACAAGAGGTATTAAAAGATTATTCATATATAACATTATTAATATCTTGAAACCTGAAGATATATTCATTCTCGACCGTGATTTTCAAGATGTGCTGGATTGTAGATTTGTTAGAGCAAGACAGTTATCAAGTTTTAATGTCTTCCCTAAAAGAAAAAATGAATCAACAAACCACAAAAGAGTCTAATAAATCCCGAGTTATAACAATCCGTCGGTGGATTATCGAATCGATTAACGAAATTGTGGGACAAAAGTATAGGTTAATGCAAAATCAATTTTACAACAGTATGTTACCTATTGCTGGGGATTTTTGTATAATCGCTTGTTTCTTTAGAAAATGAGTTTGGCAAGCGTTTGAATACAGGAGACGGAAAAGTAGAGTTAATTGTAGAAAGAATAAAATCAACTAATGTTGAAGTTAATTCCTTGGCAGAACTTGTTTCCTCTTACAATTATTATAGTAGGAAAAGTGTTCCATTTCAAAACAATTCTTCAACTGAGTTTCTCGTCCTCCCAGAATTGACATTAGAAAAAATTCCATAAATAGGTAATATAGTCAGCTACCTTCATGACTTTTTCTGAATTTTCGCGTAAACACAGCCACAACCAAAATAACCCCTTTTTAATCATGTGGGAGTGGGGAGGGGCGTTGGGGTCATATGGACTATGACTACCTTATTTCTTTGCCCCCATAACCAATATATCAAGTTTACTTTAAATTCCGAGTGAGGGCATTTTGCCATTCTTAATGTAGGAGACCTTTTACGGAAAACGAGTTTTTGGTTTGTATAAATTTTTCTTTAGGTTTTACGAAAATACGTCCGTGAAAAAAGTTGTAGGTATTATAAATATTTACAAAATGAACCGAACCGTATAAAAGTCGGCTAATAAGTTACTAAGAATTTGCTATTTTTACTTTCAATACATGTAAGCTGTCGGCTAGTGATTTTCAGCTGTTGGATTCTAGGTACAATAATATACATGCTTATATATTTCCGCAGAAAAAATCCTGATTGGCATCTTTTCTCTAAAACTCCCGTTTGCCTAGGCTAACAGCGGAAAAGGCACTCAATGACAATTAATTGAGTTATTATTTTTTTAAGTAACTTCATAAATTCTCCTACCACGGTTTACCAGAGTTTGTATAAACACCCCGTATACTGTCTCTGTCTTTTACACTACGTACGTTAAATGGATATAAATGGGCCCTAAATAAACAGTTACTTACCCTCGTACACAGTACTCATCGCATAAAATTTAAATACATCGCATGAGTAAGCATAAATATGTAAAGAGTCAGTAAAACTTTATTTATACTTAGCTGTTAATACGCGGGTATCAGAATACCGGATGCGCCGGTGAAACGTACCTTTAAGTACTTATTCAGACAAGTGTATTGATAGAAAATAAAGAGGCTGTCGTAAATTCACAACACATTAATTTACTGCCGTAAATAAATATGTCAACAAGGCTGGTGTACAATAACGTACGTACCTACTCATACGCGGGCAAGGTCAGCTCGTATCAGAGGCGTAACTGTCGGGATTTATCGTCAATCTGAAAATTATTTGAAAATTCACAGATCTTGCATCTTTCGCAAGTATCTTAAGCGTATTAAAATACCAAATGCAACTATACTGCTCTAGGTCGAAGTCCTATAGGATCGTCCTATTGATATGCCTGCTAAATTACACCAAATTATTTTTATTTATATATATTTTTATAAATATTATTTTTATTAATCATACTATGAAAAACTGAATAATTATGTATTAAATACCTTCGATAATATATTTCTAAAATATATGTACAACCGTTGAGAGAAAGAATTAGAAAGAAAACGGTCGAAGGCGACGATTAAATAGTTATCGGACGAAAATCGACTGTGTGCGTGCTCAATAGCATAAGGACGAGTAAAGCAGGGACGTTCGGTAATTATGAACCTTCCTCGCATGTCTGTGGTCGGAGCGGCGAGATTCATCAACGGTCCACACAAAAATGCCCACAAATCAAACGGTAAATCCTATTATAAATTTGAAAAAACCTACTAAATCCTCGATAGCAAGCGTACAACGTATAGGAATTGTGAATTGATACGTTTCAGGGCAAGCGTTAATTCATTAAGGCTCTCCATAAGAAAGCATAGCGCTGACAATATTGAATAATTAGAAAAAAATAGTAAGTATTAAGATATGTACGTAAAATTTTTTTTTACTTTTTCGAAAAATCGCCCCGTGCAACCCCCTGTACAGGCCGATTTTTCCACAACCAAGTCAAATCTTCTTCTCTTTTGATGGGGCATCGTTTAAAATAGGTCGTAGCTTTTAGCAACACATTGCAAACGGAATGACACAATAGAGACAGCTTGTTACTCTACTACAAGGCCGGCGCAGCGGCCTAGAGAGATCTATCGCTCTCTACGAATTTACCGCCAATACACCCTGCCGTAATAGAAGAAACCTTAGTGTTTCGTCATTGAGCGGGATAGATTTAGAACGAAGTGAAAAGATTTTGTCAGAAAATGTAACGAAAAAATGTGACTCAAGGTACCATTTCTGACCCCTTCTTAGTTTCTTTAATATTAACGATAGGCGCAACTTTGTTTGACTGCCATTCTTCATTAGTTTTCGCGTTCACTTTAGTTGTACGCTATTGTGTTCAGCCACTACTGCCAAGAACCGTTTTAAAACTCATTTCTACGGTTTCTAGTCATTTAACACCTTGGCTGCCATCATCTGAACTGGCGCTCTGTCTTTGAATACTAGGTTATATAAAGCGATCACACGAAATGTATCTTATTCGAATAATTATCCGTATTGTATTTTTCAAATGTATGCTGTTAGAGGGCAAAATGTTTACTGAACGAAATATTAACAGAAATATTTCATTTAGCAAATACTGTTTTTTGTTTGTAAATCACGTTTCACTACATGGCGTATTTATAACCGAATCTCTTGTTTAAAATAAATATGCATATTCAAAAGACGCAAGCGTCTCCTAAGAAATTGGTGAGTTTCTCGTAAGATTGCAATCAAATAGTAATTAAAAGTTATTGGGCGGTTGAGCCAAAATAATTTTGAGGGTTATGAGAAAATAAAAAATGTCATCTTTATCGGTTTTTCATGTCGCGGAGGTTGTGAACACCCCTTCCACGTAATCTATAAGCTTCCGGACTTTGGGTTTTCGAGGACTCTATCTATGTATTCCCAAAAACAACCTCATGAAAACTAGAGAGCGACTGAAGGTGTCGGAAACAAACTCGAAGAAACCTATAACTAAATTGTCCATATTCATCAGGAGAAAATATAAAATTCAAATGGAAAAAACCCGACTGTGTGTAGATATTGTTACTCATTACGCCCCCTTGGGAAGGGAGGCTGATACGACACGGGTAGAAGTATAATTCTAGAAATGTACAGAACAAGATCGAGATTCTAATTGTTCTGGATTGTCGCCGAGAAAGGTATAGAAGATTTCTAGATGGCTCTAGAGATGTTTTTGGAGTATATAAGGCGCGATTCGCGGCTGAAGAAGAAGAAGTTTTATTAAAGTAAAGTTCGGTAGCGAAAAGTGAGGTTAGAAATCCGAAAGTAAATACAGAGTGTATTTTAATCAAAGAAAGTATTGTTAGTTTCCAGTAAGTTGTTAAATAAAGTGTTTATCCCCTATTACTACATTTTGAAAAAAAAATGTAGTATAGGTTTTGCATTTTTCCGGTGGACCATCGAAACCCGAAAAAAACGTCGGAACGATGTGAAAGTCATATCTATCGATTCGAGAGCGAATTTAGAAAATTCCGTCCGTCGGTCTGTCTGTCTGTCTGTCTGTCGGTCTGTCTGTCACGCCCAGCCCCCCTAAACCGTTTTCGGATTTCGATATAACTTGGGTGGTTAAGAGGAGGTCTTTAGAAAACCTGAACGCCGGAAGCTCGGCTCCGTTCGGAAACCGGAAGTACCCGATATAGACGTTCCGAGTTTTTCGGGAGAAATTGAATAACTCGGTAACGAGTAGTCGGATCGAGATATATCAAAAGAGAGATGGTGCCGCTGGCAAAGCTCTATAAATAAGTGTACCAGAGACTATGTCGAAAAACAAACGAAAATTGATTTTTTTGCAAAAAACTGGTTTTCTCGAAATCGAGCTAGGAAGCACGATAACTGTCCAGAATATTGATCGATTTCGATGAGACTTGGTGGGATCAAAGGTACCCGGTCACAAATGAAGCCTATTGCTGGCGGCTCGAATCCGTTGACGCAAGTATGTTTTCCAGGGCCGAGTATGATTTTTCAAAGAAATTAATAACTCCCGAACCAAAGGTCCAATTTTGATTTTCAAAAATGGCTTTCCATAGAATTATTTAAAAAAATATTACAAATTGATAAATTCTCCGTGCGATATATGTGCAAACAAATAATGTAATGTTATATTTAAAATTTCATTCATTTCCTTATTTTCATTTACTAAATAAAAATAGAACCGATGCCCTTTCCGTGTTTCAAAATGTAGTTAGCTTTTACTTTGGTCAATGCAAAAAAAAAAGAAAAATAAAACATGTCAAAGCACGAAGTCATCTTGCGACCCTCTGCTGAAAATGTGAATCATCCCAACAAATTGAATAAAAAGCATATCAAAATGTAGTTTTTTTCACTTGTTAACTTTATTTGAAACCCACGGATTTATACAGGGTGGAAGGGGTGGAAATACGCGATAATGTATTAATTTATTGTGTGTTTATTTATTTTGTGAAAGTAAATCACAATTCTATTCTAAGAATCATTTATTTGTTTAAAAACAATTTTTGGTAGAAATTATGTGAAATCAAAATTCTACATTAATGGTCATTAAAAAAAAATGAGGTTTGGTTACAAAGTTTGATAGACCAGAAAATAAATTCTTATTATAGAAATGGTAACTTAATTGTGAAATTAGATATATTCTCTTCAATGTAAAGGTGCAAATGTGTCCTTCAGCACGGGTGATGCCGTGTTTTTAATAAAATTATGGAAGGAAATAGCCGAGCAATATGTGAACAATTTCAATTTTTTTTGTATGCAGACCAGGCAAGCCGCTGTGCGATGGGTGATGTACGATCGGCGATGAGCGGTGCGCCGATGTGGCCATGCACTAAGAGCGGCCTTATTGTAAGTAGGTCCGATTGGAAAGATAAACCGTACATAATATGATAACTTCAGTCCCCCACATTTCGAACTCCAACAAAATTATTTTTCATAATCCGTTATCGAATGTTGTCTCAATTGACTTTTTCGAATGATTCGGTGTCACTAGAAGGGCGTCTGCTCTTTATAATTATAATATTTACTGCCTGTTATGACATGAATTCTATAGTTGATACGCCACTGGATAAAACTATTAAATTTATCGATGAAAGTTAATTAATGATTATGTTTTATAATTGAACATTTATTTTATATTATTATTATAATTGTCCGGTATACTAACAAATTAGAGAACCATACAATCAATAGATATGATATATTAATACTAAATTATTACTTTGAAGTTGATTAAAAATGTGAATCAATATCTAACGCACCAATCCGTTTTAATTGGAAGACGCTAACATACTCAAAATGATGTTAGAATAGTTCAGAGATAACATTTTAAAAATACACTACGAAATTTATGGAATACCACTAATAGTTTCTCACCTAGCCCAGTCGTCAGGGGTTTTCAGGTGTCACTAAATGTTATATGGCTGAATTTTTCAGAACTAATAGTTGTTGTGTTGACATAGTATTGAATTTGAGAGCACATTTTTAAATTCCTTAAACATTTGTTTCTAAATATCCTTGTTTGATACCAATAAAGCCACCTATTTTCGAGATAAGGAATTAGGAGTAACATCCTCGTCAAATTGTATGCTCAAAGAAGAATGATAATAATATACACAGGGTGAGTCACAGCATGGCTAGTATCTCCTCAACTGTCTGAAATTTGAAAAATGTCTGAGGTAAAAAATCGGCAGCTACTTCGGAACCTTCCCACCCAATGATTCTTTGAAGCCAAAGAGCACTAAATTTTATGCCATAACGGCACTAAACGTAATCCAATCTCAACCAAAACCTTTTCAGATCTTCTGGAGCACTAAAGAAACCCTCATGCAAAGTTTCATCCAAATCCATTTAGCAGTATCGCCGCTATCGTGCTAACACACATACACCCTTACACAGACACACACACAGACATTTTTCAAAAACCACTTTTTGGGTTCCTGAGACCTCAAAATATTTTATGTTATCTCAATTTTCGATTTTGGGCCAATTTTAGTAACCTCCCACAATTTTGTGGGAAGGTTAGAATTGTAGGAGATCAAGTGCGGAATATTTTAAAATTATTTTCTAATTTACAGAGTGTTTCACATAGTGGTGACAAACGAGTATTTGAATTTTTTAAATTATATGCATTGCTACCTGCCGCAGCTAAGACACGAACTTAGGAGAGATAACAACGATTAGAACCCGGGATTTCGTGATTTTAAGCCCAACACATAAGCAATTGAGTCACTGCACTAATAGTGGAGTAAATCTAAGGGTTTGAATTGCCTAGAAAGGAATTGCCTTACTATAGCAATTTTTTTGCTGGAACTTGTTGAAAATATTTCAAGAAGTGTAGTAAACAATTTTGGATTAAATCCGTGTGGCGGAAAGCTATTGTTTAAACAAAAGAATGTTCAGAATTCTGTTTCTTCGCAGTTTTTCTTAAATATAACTGGTTGTATACTCTGTATCGCAAAAAAGAGAGAGACACAAATTATTCAAAATGAAATTGCGAAGAGAACTAGATTTGTCCGAAACTTCTTGGTCAATATGACAAGTCGTAAAACATGAAAACATTTTAAGGAGGCCATTTTGAAACAATTGATGATAACTTGAACAATAATGCACATATTCTAACGAAACTTTAGAACCGTATACCCCTTGTGGAGTTAAACCATCAAGCCAAGTTTCAACTTAAAATGTTTACAACAACTCCTCAAAGACCATTGCAAAGTCGAAAATCGAATCGTCGATTGTTTGTGGGCATCAAGTCGTATTTCAAAAAATTGTATTTCTGATTATAGTCGTTGTTATGTCCTTTGTGGTGGTATAAACAAAAATAAATTTTAAATTTTTGTGTAGGTGCATTTTTTAAAACGGTATCTCCTAACAGTGACTTGGGAATGTTATTAAAAAATGAATTCAAATGATTACTGACTGTAATTTGGTCACTTATTACTTCACTATTTACATTTAGTTGTATATCTTTTTGATTATTGTTTGTATTCTTGTGATTGATAATATTCGAGACTATTTTAAACTTATTTTTTGCTTTCGCTGCCAACTCATTGTTACTTATATAGTAGTTTTGCTTTCTTTAATAAATTCTTTTATAATTTTTATAGTATGTTTTAAAATTGTCATTTTGTGTCAATGATAGTTTGTACATGTCGTTTAATTTTAGCGACGATATTTTAAGGCCCTTTGTCATCCATTTATTATTTTTGGTATCCATGTTCTTTATTGTTTTTGTTTTCATTGGGAAAGCCAATTCGAAATAATAAAGGAAGGTACTAATGAATAAGTCAAATATTAGCATTGATATCATTATTTACTATGTTCTCCCAATATTCATTTGCAAGTAAGTTGAAAAAATGTTTTATGTTGTTGGAATTATCTAATTGCCTATATTTAATGGTTGATTTTTTTACTTTGTTTATTGTTATTATAGGAGCAAAGCGACAAAAGTAGCACTGTACAAAACACAGACACTTTTAAATCACGCTAATAAGATTAAACTTTACTACCTTCTTGCCATAATTGTCATCAAAACAAACTTAGTAATTTCATCATCGCACTTTGTGAGTAACTCGTTAGTACACATGATTTACCAGTTCACTCACTCACACGCGCATTAAACTGTAACATAAAAACGAATGCATGCATATTTATTCACCTCGCATAGATAGGTAATAATTTTACAAGCAAATAGCTTTGTCTCGTAAACAGATGTCTATTTAATTTGGAAACATCAAAAGAGTGCTGTTTTATTGGTCGCTGAACAAATAAGTTGATCTGGAGAATGTGTTCATAACAATGGAATGTTTGAGGTCTATTTAAATATCATTTGTGATTTAAAAAATTGGAAGGAGCGAGATACAGTTAATTAAAATGTCAGAAATTCTAGCGGTATTTTTATTTGGCAGTCCACGTGCAGGTTCCTAATAGAATATTGTTACGTACTTCCGCCTCTAGGAAACACCCTGTATGAATCCGTGGGTTCTAAATAATTTTAACAAGGGGTAAACCCCTATCACTTTATTTAATAATTTACTGATTATACAATACTTCTTAATTAACTAAAATAACCTTTACACTTTGTTTACTTGATATTTAACCTCACTTTTTCACTCTTCAACTTCTTCACTTTTATGAAACTTCCCTTTAATAAACTTCTCCCTCTTCCACCGGTAATCGCGCCTTATATACTCTGAAATTGCCTCCAGATTTATCCAGAACAAATCTTCTCCCACCACACTCTAGAAAACTCTATCTCTTTCTACAAGTTTGCAGTCACTATTAGGCATAGGCGTATCATAGGGAGTGTAATGCATAACAATATTGTAGTTGATGTAATTTTTTCCCGTATGGCTCTAAAGAATGTGAAATACAATTGTGGTCATTTGGTACTTGCGACTGGGCAGAGTGGGGGAGGGGTTAATATTTCTAATTGTACATTATTTAAAAAAAATAAATTACTTTTAAAAAGTTTTCTGTATTGGGTTCCAGACGTATTGCAACTGATAATAGTTCATAATGTTTATTCAATATATAATCAGGCAAGATAAGTGCCCTATTAGACCTAAAATAGTGGAAACTGCAAATAGGGAATACAATCGCGAGACCAAAATGCAATCCCGGCATTCCGGGATATATATTTCTTTGTATATTTTTCAATAAAACTGTAATGTAATAGGTGTCTTCGTTGCCAATTGTGTTAACTATATGCCAAATATTATTACCATCTGTCCACACTTTTAGTTGCACATTCACGTGGTGGAGTAGAAGTATAGTAGTGATTAAAAAAAATTTCATTTTTTTTACCTCCTTAAGGGAAGTATTGTATTCGAGGAAAAATCAGCCTTCGAGATTTTTCGTATTTTCACGTTTCAGATCATGTAGATTACGAAAATATAGGTTTTTCAATTCTGTCAGTCTGTCTGTCTGTCTATCTGTTGATGCATTAACTAAAAAACTACTTGACGGAGAACAGTCAAGTCTGGTAGGTAGCTCACGCTACTATCAGTGAAGAAATTGTTAGATTTTCACTGAAAACTATACAGGGTGGACCATCAAAAGGAAACAAAATATGGAATAATGTTGTTTTTGCTCAAATTTAAAATTTCTGCATTTCATGTCATTCTAAACCTATTTGAAAAAAACGTGGATACTTTAAATTTCAGCGAAAAGAAAATGTTATCATTATCTATTCCCTTTAGACGGTCCACCCTGTATATTTTCCAGTGAAAAACTAACCACTTATTCGGTGGTAATAGCGCCAGCTACCTACCAAAGACTGCTCTCCGTCAAGTAGTTTTTTTTAGTTAAGGTGGCCATTCCCTAGAAAGAGACATCCGATAGGGAAATATTTACTATTTTTAGCTATAACTTTTTTTTCTTAATACGTATATTTAAAAAAACTATAAGAGTACCTAAGTAGAATCATAACAAGACTATTATTATGAATTTTCACTCAATAATTTTAGTGGTTTGCAAAATAGCTCGATTTAAATTTAAAAATTGTGTTAATCTTCCTATTTCGTAGTTTTAAATCGAGCTATTTTGCAAACCACTGAAATTATTGAGTGAAAATTCATAGTAAAAGTCTTGTTATAGTTCTACTTAGGTACTCTTATATATTTTTTAAATATGCGTACTAAGAAAAAAAAGTTATGGGCAAAAATAATAAATATTTCCCTATCGGATGTCTCATTCTAGGGAATGGTCACCTTAATGCACCAACAGACAGACAGACAGTCAGACCGACAAATGGAATTGAAAACTAATATTTTCGTAATCTACATGATCTGAAACGTGAAAATTCGAAAAGATCTCGGAAGGTGATTTTTCCTCGAATACAATACTTCCGTTCGGTAAATATGCGAGGAAAGTAAAACACTTTTGTTTTATTTGTTAATTCGAAGTATATAGCACTTTTTAAATGGGATTTTTATAATCATACATATAGTTTTCAACCACTTTTCCTCTGCAACTATTTTTTTACTCCATAAAGCCCGCTTTAATATAGAAAGAAATGTTGAAAACGTTATAACTCGAAAAATGTCTGTTATATTGACCTGAAAATATTTACCGAGGTGTTGTCAAAATCTCTGATTACGAATCCGAAATTCAAATATTTAATAAATGGGTTATAAAATGGCCGATTCTAAGTGCATATTCATACAAAATTATACAAGTATTTTATACCAAAATTCGAATATTATATCATAGATGTTACTGACGTTAAAGAAAAGAAATACAAAATGGCAACCATAGTGGCTGAATTTGTGACCAAAATCCTGCAGTATTCGATAAATCAAGAAAACAGTTATTTTCATTGGTCTATACATTGAGGCAGAAAAAATAATAAAATTGAATATGCTTTATATGGTTTTGCAACAAGTATTTTTTACACAGAGCCCTCCATTTTCATGTAAATTGAGTCTACTGAGAGCTTGTGTGAATCGCTGTTTGTCGTGCTGGAAGATGCCCTCCGTGTTTTTCAGTTTATTCGGGTAATTGGTAAATGAAAAGTTTTTGCAAGATAAATATTGTAGCTAACACATACAGTGATTTATTTGTCGATATCTAAAAGAAAAGCATAAATAGTAATCGTTAAAAATAGGCTATTTTTGGGGTGAAAAAAGTTTAAATAGCTATAATTTCATCTAGAAACATCGAAGTGAGACATACCAAGAATCAAATTCAGGACAATTACGTTAATTTGAATTAAAGTTGAATGACGTATATTTTCAGCACGCATTTTTTAGATATTTCCAAAAAAACAAGAATTTTACAAAATCACCTAAATTGCTACAAAAAAGTGCTTTTCAAATACGTACAGTAAATAAACTAAACGGTAAAGAGACCTATCTATCATGTGTTAAAATTGCAGCTCGTTTGAGTTGCTGGTACATACGAAAAAAAAAATTAAAACCAATGTATTAATAAAAATTCCACCAATTCAACCGTGCTGCAACTTTAATAAATGATAAATAGGTAGTAGTTGATTATGATTACAGCCTATTTTTTTGGTAGGTGTTGTTATAAAAAATTGTTCCATTCAAGTATCTCACATAGTGAATCATAAAATGTTATTTTTTATAGCAAATGTAGAACATAAAACAAACACTTTGTTTCAAAGCAATTTATTTTTTCTTAAATATCAAATATTACAAATTTTAATCCCTCTCCAATCTGGAGATCGCGAATCCCAGATGGCCACGATCACTTTTCAAATTCTGTGCAACACACGGAACAAAACTGTACCAACCACAATAATACTCTATCACGCGGAAAGCAGAAAGCCTACTAAAATCTGCTAAAGTGAACAAAACATAAATGCTGAAATTGATGACACCGAGTTGCAAAGCTAGGCTGATATATCTAAATCGCTATTAATCAAAACTATCCTGTCTATCCTATTCTATCTATACGTTTGTATAACTTAATTTCGAATGCCTACTGATAGGTACTTAAAAGCAACAACGTTAGCTGGTTTAGTAGCAGACCCTGTAGATTATAATACAGGTTTCTTATACTATGACTATAAAATTGAAAAAAGAACCTAACAGCACACATTTCTTAACTGAAAAACTGCGTAACTCCTCGTGTGAGCCCGACTAGACGAACAAGGCATCCGAGTAATTTTACGTAAAAACACCTACCTAAATCATATAGGTATCCTAAATTTACATAAAATATATCATAATCATTTACAAGTACATATAAAATGGATCCTTGCACTCATACAAAAGATTATTTCAGTTAGATACCTAATACACGTAAGTAGTAGACTCAATCAAAAGATTCGAAGACACGCACGCTAGGAATATCAAAATTAATCACTTACATTGTCTGCCATCTAAATATTCTCACTCCGTCAACAAAAGCCATGCCAAAAACAACACAAACAATACACATACACAAAACTATTATTTATCGCCCGAAATTATTATAAATACACATAACCAACACAAACTATGCGCTTCCGTGACTAAATGTTGCCGAACACGATAACGATACGCGATCGCTTTTTGTTTCGATTTGAAACGGCGTGCGTTGGAAAAAGCCTACTGAGGTTTTGCATCTCTTGCGAACGAAGCGGTATTGTTACCTCTATGATATCGGAGAACTGGGCAATGTGATTATTTGTATTTGTATTAAATTACTGAAATTTAAAATAAAACTTTACCGAAGTATACATGTGTTGTTACATCATAAAAATGATTAATTAATCATAATGTATGATCCCAGTACAATTTTGAATTAAAGCAACTACGAAGTATGTAAATTATTGTAGGCATTTTTTTCATATACCTAACTTAATAATAAGTAATTGAATTCATGTTTTATACGTACTTGACGAAATTTAATAAGCTATAATGTACAATGTGTTTACGATTGGCCGCAAGAAGAGAAAAAAGTTATGAATTTTGAATTTTTCGAAAATAAATTATTCTTCGTAAAAAAATCTTACAAATCAAGTTAATATGGTCAAAACTCCAAAAATATGTACCGAGTAGATAACGTAACAAGGCTAAAGTAATAATTCGGTAGGATACACTTTGCAGGAAAATGTTTGAAACGTTAAAATCAGACTCAATGACTGTTATAAAAAGAGAATTTAACATTTTAAAATAAAAATGGTGGTTGATAGTACCTTCAAAGTATATTTCATAAAAAAAAAATTAAAGGAAAAATTGAAAATTTTAACAAGGTAAAAAAAAAATTTACAACTATAGAATATACAATGGAAAATTTTGTTTGCTCAAATTTAAAGTTTCCACGTTTCATGACATTCTAAACCTATCAAAAAAAAAAAGTTTTGAAAATTTTTAAAATTTTTTTACCAGTACCATGGAATAGATGAAACGAAAAATATTTTCGCTCTAATTTGAAATTTCCACGTTTCATGGCATTCTAAGACTATTAAAAAAAAAAAAGAAAAATTGAAATTTGAACTATACGTCCACTCCACTGTGTGGATATGGAACTGAAAAAATGGCAGATGGCAATAATATTTTACATATAGTTAACGCACTTGGCAAGGAAGACATCTATTATAGTTTTATTGAAAAGTACACAGGGTGGTCATTCTAAAAAGTAAGTCAACCATGTTGTAAATTTGTAAAGGTATTTACGCAAACCCTTCGGAACTTTTTATTTAATATTGACTTTTTGTTACCGGATGACCACTCTGTATATTTTTTATACCAAAAGTTATCAGGCTTTCTTTGTAATAATACCTTCCGATTATTATTCTCATATGTGGTTTGGTAATTAATAATTTTTTAGAGTGACCGCCCGGTATATAAAAAGAGGGATTTTTTTTTACTTCCCTCGCATACCGAAGGGAAGTATTGTAAGTATTCGAGAAAAAATCACCCTCCCAGCTTTCTTCGGATTTTCACGTTTCATATCTTGTGGATTACGAAAATATAGGTTTTTCAATTCCGTCAGTCTGTCTGACTGTCGGTCTGTCTGTCTGTCTGTTTGTCTATCTGCCTGTCTGTCGGTCTGTCTGTTGGTGCATTAATTAAAAAAACTACTTGATGGATGACAACCAAATTTGGTAGGTAGCCACCGAAGGAATGGTTAGATTTGCACTGGAAAATATACAGGATGGACCGTCTAAAGGAAACAAAAAATGGAAAAAATTTTGTTTTTGCTCAAATTTAAAATTTTATGGCATTCTAAACTTATTTAAAAAAAAATTTTGAAAATGAAAAAATTATATTTTCAAAATTTTTTTATATATACAGACTGTCTATTTTACGAGGGCCACACCAAATATCTCGCTTAATATCTATTGTAGAAGAATAAAGTTTTAGAAACAGTTATCCCATTTTTTGTGAGCTATATTTCAGTAAAAAGAAATTTGAAATCCATAGCCTACTTTATGAGATATATTACAAAAACCTGAAAAATAGGAAAACCACAAACGGTTATAGCTTCCTTATTTGAGGAGATACGAAAAAAGTTAAAGGAATGAAAGTTGACGGCAAAGACAATAAGAATAATAACGTGTAACAAAAAAATCGAAAAATGCAGTTGGCTTTGACATACGCTATTGTGCAAAAATGAAAAATACATATCTCAAAGTAGGCCATGACGCCATTAATTCCGTTATTTTTTTCTCATTCCAACGATATAAAACATGTCACAGAAATTTTAACCGATAGTGTCAATATTTTACGAATATCACAATTCATATAATTGAATCGTAACAATCAGCTGTGCCATAATTAGTGAAAAACAATGTATACAGTTATTAATAAATTTGACAGATTGTCACTGTTGTATGTTGTATGTTGCGTTGTCGAGTTCTAAGACAAATCTTATATCAGTAATTATGGTGTACACCAATAATAACAAATTCGATATGATTAGCATTTATTGTCAGTGCAATTTTGACGCTGAGATGGAAGTCACGGTTTACGGAGATAGATTTCCAGATGCTCCGCAGCCAAATCGAACTATGTTTAGCAAGTTAGTTCAAAATCTAAAAACGAACGGTTTATTTTCAAAAAAAGTAGTAAGGCGAACGCATGTTGCGGATAATGTAAGAAAAGTGAATAGAGTAATGAATTATGTTAACCAAAATGAGGAAACCTCTTTGAGACAAATTCAGAGAAACTGTCGCATAAAAAAAGACAGTGCAAGAAAAATATTGAAAAAAAACGGATTTCGATGCTACAAAATGAGGAAAGTTCAACATTTAAATGAGGGAGATAAGCCAAGGAGAGTAAGATTTTGTAGATGGTTATTAAATAAGAAAAGGAATGACGCGCTGATATGTAGCAAAATTCTTTAGTCGGACGAATCAAATTTTTCTAATAATGGACTTTTCAATAGAAATATGCATTATAAGTGGACACGAGAAAATACACATTGGTGCAGAGAGACTGCTTTCCAAGAAAGATTTTCTACGAATGTTTGGTTGGGTCTTTTAGGGACTAAAGTAATTGGACCTTATTTTTATGATGGCAAATTAACCGCTCGTAGATACCTTAATTTCCTGCAAAACGAATTTCAAGATTTTCTTTATGAATTAACAGTGGCAGAAAGATTAAATTATTCATATTTTCAGCAAGATGGGGCTCCACCTCACACTGCTGTAATATGTACAAATTATTTAAATCAAGTTATGCCAGATAGCTGGATAGGCACCTATGGACCCATTCTATGGCCAGCTCGATCACCAGATATTACTCCCTTGGATTTTTTCGTCTGGGGTTACATTAAAGACAAGGTATTTCAAACTGCCCCTGAAAATATTGAGGACATCAAAACCAGAATTCGAAACGCATGTGAGGCAATTACTCCTGAAATGCTCCAAAATGTAATGCGTGACGTGTCTCGTAGAGCACGTTTATGTGTCAGAATGCATGGTGCACAATTTGAGCATTTGTAGTTAGAAAAATAAATACACACAATTTCTTTTCAATATAGTAGTAGGTAGTACTGTTATACATAGTTTTTCGTTTTTTTCTTTGGATGTTCGTTTTGTACTTGTATTTTTATTTATGAGATATTTATTGGTTTGTATTAAATTGTAATAAATAATTACGGAATTATAATTATTATAAAGTGAATTTTTACTATTATGGCACAGCTGATTGTTACGATTCAATTATATGAATTGTGGTATTCGTAAAATATTAAATATTGACACTATCGGTTAAAATTTCTGTGACATGTTTCATATCGTTGGAATGAGAAAAAAATAACGGAATTAATGGCGTCATGGCCTACTTTGAGATATCTATTTTTCATTTTTGCACAATAGCGTATGTCAAAGCCAACTGCATTTTTCGATTTTTTTGTTTCTAAAACTTTATTCTTCTACAATAGATATTAAGCGAGATATTTGGTGTGGCTCTCGTAAAATAGACAGTCTGTATATATTTTCCCACCCCGCCTAGCCTGTATAAATAAAGAGGGAAGTTCTGTGTAAATACCTACCCATTTTTTTGTAATAGGTTTAGAATATCACAAAACGGAGATATTTTAAATTACAGCGAAAATTTTTTTTATCATTATCTATTCCCTTTAGACGGTCCAGCCTGAAAATGAAGTGAAGTGAAAATTTTAAAAAGCTATAATTTCGTTTAAAAACATCCGAGTGAGACATACCAAGAATCAAATTCAGGACAATTATGTTAATTTGAATTAAAGTTGAATGACGTATATTTTCAATACGCATTTTTTAGATATTTGCAAAAAAACAAGAATTTTACAAAATCACCTAAATTGTTACAAAAAAAGTGGTTTTCAAATACGTGTCGTAAAGAAACTAAACGGTAAAAAGACCTATCTAGCATGTGTTAAAGTTGCAGCACGGTTGAGTTGCTGGTACGTAAAAAAAATAAAATCCAATTTATTAATAAAAATCCCACCAATTCAACCGTGCCTCTACATTAACAGATAATAAATAGGTAGTAGTTGATTACTACCTATTTTTTTGGTTATAAAAAGTATCTCACATAATTAACCATACAATGTTATTTTTTATAGCAAATGTAGAATATAAAACAAACATTTTGTTTCAAGTCAATTTGTTTTTTCTTAAACATCGAAAATTAAAATGTTTAATCCCTCTCCAATCTGGAGGTCGCGAATCCCAGATGGCCACGATCACTTTTCAAATTCTGTGCACCATACGGTACAAAACTGTACCAACCACAATAATACTCTATCGCACGGATGTAGTTAGAGAGCAGAAAGCTCATTAAAATCTGCTGAAGTGAACAAAACATAAATGCTCAAATTGATGAGGACACAGAATTGCAAAGCTAGCCCTAATAGCACACGGACGTCCCGAAAACGTCCCAAGAACGTACTCACAGGACATGAAAACGTCCCGAGGACGTACTCTACCGACGTAAGACGTACCGAGGACGTTTGAGGGACGTTCCGTGTCAGCAAAACGGGGTGTCCCGAGGACGTCCCACCCAGGACGTATGTGGGACGAATGTAGGTCTAGAGAGGACGTCCTGAAAACGTTGTTGGGACATACTATGCAAAACATATAGGTACCTCCCCCTCCACCACGTTTAAGGTGTATTCACAGCAGAGGGTATTTATGTTCCTTTTTGGGTTTTCTAACCACATGCATTTCTTTCGAAATAGAATCCAGTGATTGGATTCTATTTCGAAGGGAATAAATGTGGTTAGAAAAGCCAAAAAGATAAAAAAATGACAATATATAATTACCATGTAGAAAAATTATTCAAATAAATTGATTTCAATACTTGGTATTTTTATTTATTAACACCAAATGACAAATTTATGCGAACATTTTATTTCTATTGTGCTATTGAAAAATAAGTTATGGCATTTGTATTTTTTTTAAATTAACTTCTTACTCTACAAATTCAAGTGTCAAGTGTCAAAAACACAATTTTTATGGGATTTAAAAGTTATATATTATAATAACTAGTACAGTAAAATATAGTTATATATACATTAAGTCATATTGAATATTATAAGAAATAAGCCAAGTGTGCAATAAAACGTAAGATAAATGTATATCTCACCTTCTCTTAACGTTTTGCACACTTCGTCTTTTTATAATTATCTTAGTTTATTATATTATTTTCTAATATTCTCTCTTTTTTGACACCATCTCTGTTCTTTCTTTTGCCCTCTTCAATCACAATGTAATAGCCATTTCGGTATCCTTCCAAGACTTTGAAGCGTTAGCGACTTCAGCAGCCCCTGTGCAAATAAAAGAAAAATTAACATTTCAGATGAAATATTGGCAAAAAAACATTAAGACTAATATATGCCACCTGATGGCAAGCTTATATTAAAAAAAAATGTTATAATTTTCTTGGTGTCCTATTTAAAAAAAAATCACAGTTTAAATGTGAACATTTTTATGTTTAACTGACTTTTGCACTTGAAAGGTTCCCTTGTTCATTTAAAAATTTTAAGAACACCTCTTTATATGATCGATTCTACAAATAATACCAAAGACCGAGAGAAGCAGAAATATATGTTGTGACTAATGCTACCAGATTAATAACATTATTATAAGTTTAACGTTATATTTTTTGCCAATATTATTACAGAATTCAAGTAAAGAAAATGGCTATGGGTTAAGATGCATTAGGATTTACGGTTAGAAGCAGGTTTATTAGGTTGAACATTGATGATGTATAAAAGTTTTTGTACGTACGTATGTACGTACAGCATAATTTCAGAAAAAATATAACAAATAGGGCACATAAGTTACAAATTTGTAAATTTTCCTCAAAAAGTACCTTTGTTAGTGTTTTCCTTATATTAATTTACTGAAATCCCTAAATATAGGAACTTTACAAGTTTGTTGATGTTTTCTGGCAAATGTTTTTATTACTCGATGTATCAAACCTTACCTATTAAAAGTTTCATCACCTCCACTTGTTCATCAGAGATGTCGAACCATATATAACACTTCGTTTAACACAGTGAGTAGGTACTTCTTTTCAATTTTTACTTCCCTCGCATACCGAAGGGAAGTATTGTATTTATAATGTTTCACCAACAATCTTCTTTTATGTGAATAAGTTCGCTCCATGATAAACAACTAAAAACTACATACCCAGGTTCACAGGTGATCTCCCATAGAATTTTAACAGAGCGGGGGTGGTAGCAGGCTATAACCTACAAATAAGCAGCACCAAATTTATCTAGAATAAAATATCGATCTAAATACTTATATATTAATAAATCAATTAAATAGACTTACGTATTTTTGGTACTTTCTTTTGTAGCCGTTAAAAGTGACTAGTGGCAGTGTGCGGAAAAAATAAAAATGATGCAATGCAATAACCATAAGGCTGCCAAAGCCAAATTGAATTCCCCATAGTTTGACAGCAACTGAGCAACTAAACTAACCGAAACTCCCGTTTGGCCGTAATTTTAAAATAAAAGAGCTTTACAGGAACTTATTTACATATTTTTAATTGTTATTCATTCCAGTGGGTATTTCCATTTATTCTCATTGCGATATTTTCGTACTAAATGATAGTAGCACACTAATATAGAGGATAGTAGTGTAATAACTACACTGTACTGTCAAAAAGTACAAATTAATGTGATTTCGCAAGGTGAAAAAAATAGTTGAAACGAATATAAGATTTCTGAAATCAGAAAAATCAAATTGACAAAATTTAAATGGACCATGAAATATGAAAATATTTTGTTATCAAAAGAAATTTTGTTAGTAAAACTTTTTAAGGATTTTAATTTCATTCTTACAGTTTTTAATTTCTTTTTTAGTCATATCCTCATCTGCTCAAAAGAAACATCACTCCTAGAGGTTATTTCACAAATGTATTTAGGTTTGTCTTGACTAGACTCTAGCAGGATGTCCTTAAAACGTTTTATTCAGGACGTTTTAGGGACGATAGCAAACGGACGTCCTTGGGACGTACCATATAAACCCGGGACGTTCAGACCTAACGAGGACCTAATTGAACGTCCTGGGGACGTTTGTTGTTATCAGGTAGGCTGATATATCTAAATCGCTATTAATCAAAACTATCCTGTCTATCCTCTGCTATCTGTATATTTCTATAATTTAATTTCGAATGCCTACTGATAGGTACTTAAAAACAACAACTTTAGATGGTTTAGTAACAGAATCTGTAGATTATAATACAGGTTTCTAATACTATGAAAATAAAGTTGAAAAAAGTACCTAAGAGCACACACTTCTTAACTGAAAAACTGCGTAACTCCTCGTGTGAGCCCGACTAGACGAACAAGGCATCCGAGTAAATTTACGTAAAAGTACCTAAATCATATAGGTATCCTAAATATACATAAAATATATCGTACTCATTTACAAGTACATATAATATGGTCCTTAAACGCATACAAAATATTATTTCAGTTAGATAATACACGTAATTAGTAGAATCGATCAGAAGATTCGAAGACACGCACGCTAGGAATATCAAAATTAATCACTTACATTGTCTGCCGTCTAAATATTCTCACTCCGTCAACAAAAGCCATGCCAAAAACAATACAAACAATACACATACACAAAACTATTATTTATCGCCCGAAATTATTATAAATACCCATAACCAACACAAACTATGCTCTTCCGTGACTAAATGTTGCCGAATACGATAACGATACGCGATTGCTTTTTGTTCCGATTTGAAACAGCGTGCATTGGAAAAAGCCTACTGAGGTTTTGCATCTGATTATTTGTATTTATATCAAATTACTGAAATTTAAAATAAAACGTTACCGAAATATACATCTGTTCTTACATCATAAAAATGATTAATTAATCATAATGTTTGATCTCAGTACAATTTTGAATTACAGCAACTACGAAGTACGTAAATTATTGTAGACATTTTTTTGATATAACTGACATATTAATACCTATTTGTATTCATATTTTATACGTACTTGATGAAATTTAATAAGTTATAATGTACAATGTGTTTACGATTGGCCGCAACAAGAGAAAAAGTTATGAATTTTGAATTTCTCGAAAATAAATCATTCTTCGTAAGAAAATCTTTCAAATCAAGTTAATATGGTCAAAACTCCGAGAATATGTACCGAGTGGATAATGTAAGAAAGCTAAAGTAATAATTCGGTAGGTTACTCTTATTTTTCACTTTGCAGGAAAATGTTTGAAAAGTTAAAATCAGACTCAATGATTATTATTAAAAGAGAATTTAACATTTCAAAATAAAAATGATGGTTGACAGTATTTTCAAAGATAACTGTATCATAAGTAGATAGATAGATACATAGATGTTTATTTAACCACATTGTGTACAACATAATAAATAATGTATTATTTATTTTAGTTCAAATGGAACACCTTGTATTTTTACATCATGTTATGTAAAACTAAATTCTCTTTTTTTTTCTAGTATAGGCATTTTATAGGTTAAACTTACAACTTTTTGAAATATTGGCAATTATCTTAAACGATCAAGAATTTTTAGTAAAAACTGCCATCAACTTGCAACAAAATACCAGCACGTTTAAATTACACCCATGAAGACTTTTTAGATTTGTTTATTATTTATGGAGAATGTGATAAGGTAATATTAAGTACACGCAATACATTTGCTAGTCGATACCCACAAGAACAGAAACCATCACCATATACTGTAAAATGCATATTGAATAATTTTAGAATATCTTGCTTTGTCGACACAGGAGTTCTAAGGAGGCAGTAGTTATTTTTTTAATAGGTTTAGATGGTCATGAAACTTGAAAAATTTAAATTTGAGCGAAAAAATGTTTTTCATTATCTATTGCCGTCAAGCGGTCCACCCTGCATATTTTCCAGTGAAAGTTTACTACCAAATTTGACTGTTATCCGTCAAGTAGTTTTTTAGTTAATGCACCAAGAGACAGAGAACAGACCGACACGTAGACAAACAGACAAACAGACAGACAGACAGACGGAATTGAAAAACCTATATTTTCGTGATCCACACGATCTGAAACATGAAAATCTGAAGAAATATCGGAGGGTGATCTTTTCTCGAATACAATACTTTCCTTCGGTATGTGAGGGAAGTAAAGGAAAACAACCAAACAACTTTTTTAAACTAATTTCTTAATCCATCAACATAGCCTAGACAAAGGAGCCTGAAAAGGCCTTGTTTAAGAAACAATTCCAGCCATGTTTTTTCACCGGGAATGTGTACCTCTCAGACCTCAGTCAGTATGTATAACTTATACCCAAAATCCAACAGCTGAAAATTAGTGCGTATATGTTTAGTTAACAAGTAAGGTTACTTTAAGTTATGGAAAACAAGTTTTTGGCTTGTATAAATTTATCTTTAGGTTTTACGAAAATACATCCGAAGAAGTTGCAGATATTAAAAGTATTTACAAAATAAGCCCAACCATGTTACTTTGCGATAATATACAGTATGTCCGGTGATGAGGTAGACAAGAGGACAAATGGACCGAAAATTTTATTTTTCGAGGAAAAGTCATTCTTTATGAAAAAATTTGCTTGCTGAAAAAATACGATTGTCGATGAAAAACAAATAAAAATTGTATACAGTGTGTCCAAAATGTTAAAAATTCAAATTTTTTGCAACAGTAAAGTACCCAAATTTTAAAGTTTTTAGCAAAATGCTATTTAAGAAAATTGTTTCAAATCATCGCATCTTCTAAGATATTGTTTTTCATTAAATTTGGATATCATATTTTTTTTTTGTTTTAAATTATTTTTTTAAATAATTTTAAAAGAATTTTTTCCAATGATTTTTTTGCTATAACTTTTAATGATTTTGTTAGTTTACAATGTAAAAAACAGGACAAAGAATACATAATTATTTATTTCAAATTACTAAATAAAACATTTAACAAAATACTATAAACAGCAACCAATACATGATTATAATTTAAGGTAACATTCATAAAAATAGACCATAACAATTATTATTCAAACACTGCTCCTCCATGAAGGACGCATTTTTCCAGTTGGGCTCTAAGATAGTCATAACTCCTCCGCACTTCTTCTAGGGACATTGCTTCTATAGCTTGTGTAATTCTTTGTTTTAAAATGTCCACATCATTTGGCAGTGCATTGGCATAAGTTAACTATTTCAAGCGTCCCAATAAAAACATATCTGCCAACGTAAGGTCAGGACTTCTTGGGAGCCATAAAACTGGACCACTTCGCCCGATCCATTTGTGTCCAAATTCCAAATCAAGCCGCATAATGAGCTGGGCATTCATCTGGCTGGAAGTACATGTTATCTCTGTAATTTGCTGGCAGTTGTCGCAAATGATCAGAAAAAAAGTATTTAACATATTTAAATAAGAATTTCTATTACAAGTATTATCAAAGAAATATGGTCCTATTATACCATAATAGGAAACAGCACACCAAACATTCACTTTTTTTAAATATTGACGTCGGGTTGGGATTCTGAACATAGGATTGACATCACTCCAATAGCGGACATGTTGTGATGCCACAGTTCCATTTGTCGAAAACGTGGACTCATCCGAGAACATTATAAATTTATGGAATCCCCTATTACCACCTAAAATCTTACTCCCTACCCACAAACAAAAATTCAACCTTTTGCCATCATCACCCTCTTCTAATGTGTGGTTATGATGGGGTTTGTAGGGACGAATCTTATTTTGTTTTAAAATTTCTTGAATAGTACCTTTTTGGACTAGTTGCGTAGCTCGTTTGCTCAAGGACATTGTGGGGTTTTCTCTAATAGACTGCAGTACGAGTAGAGTCGCTGCATCATCTTCATTGTAGGATTTTTTTACTTTTTTTGTCTAATACGTTTCACGAAATTTCTTGAGCAACTTGCAGACCGCCCATCTGATTACTGGTACATTGGGGAACCTTTCATGAAATTTTTCAATAACGTATCTGTATGAAAAATCTCCGCCACCATAACATTGTATTAAATTAACATTAACATTGTAAACTAACAAGATCTTTAAAAGTTACTGACGATGAATGTTTTGATTGACACTGTAATCATTTATTTCTGTTATGTCTTAGAAGATGCGATGATTTGAAACAATTTTCTTAAATAGCATTTTGCTAAAAATTTTAAAATTTGGGTACTTTACTGTTGCAAAAAAATTGAATTTTTAACATTTTGGACACACTGTATACAATTTTTTTTTCATCGACAATCGTATTTTTTCAGCAAGCAAATTTTTTCATAAAGATTGACTTCCTCAAAAAATGAAATTTTCGGTCCGTTTGTCCTCTTGTCTACCACATCACCGGACATACTGTATATAAGCTATAGAAACTAATCTCCCCTCTTGGTTTGAACGTCCGCATATGAGACACCCTGTATAAGTAAAGTATTAGTAAAATGTAATCACCATAGAAACTGACGGGATAAATGCACAAATGAAAACAGTAATCAATAGTTATGCAGTACATTAAAAATAAAAAACAATAATAAATAAATAAATAATAATAAATAAATTTTTATTGATGCCAAATACCCAGTGGGTTTACATAAGTCACATTACATATATTACGACAAACTAACAATAAAAAACACATAATGTTCGAGAACAATTATTTTAATTATAAAATGTCAAATAAAAACTCATTAAATGAATAGTATGCTCCATTCAGCAAAATTTGTTTTACCGTTAAAATAAATTTTTTCTCCGGTAACTGCTTAATCTCTGATGGTAACTTATTGAAAAATTTCGGACCATAATAATTTATAGCATTCTGACTTTTGCCTAATCTGGTGTAGTCTAGACATACTAGATCCCTGTGTCTGGTATTATATTCATGAAAGTCACTATGCGAGACATATTTGTTTATATTTTTTTTAACATAAGTGATTGCTGTAAGAATATAGTAACAAGGAACCGTTAGAATATTCAGTTCTATAAATTTGTCCTTTACATTCTGTCTGAACGGCAATCGTGTCATTATTCTCATAACACGTCTCTGCAGTGAGAATATTCTGCCTAAGTGAGAGGAATGTCCCCAGGTAAGTATGGCATAAGAGAATACACTTTGAAATAAAGAGAAATATACAGTTTTTATAATATTTTGGGGTAATTCTGCCATTAGGTTTCTAATTAAATATGCAACTTTAGCTAATTTGTTACTTAAATAATCAACATGTTGATCCCAGCGTAGATGAGGATCAATGATTACACCTAAGGATTTTACACTCTCGGGATTGTCAAACTGATCTAAGCATCTGGTTGAGAAAAACATAGTCTGTGTCTTAGACTCATTGAGAAGTAATTTATTTGCTCTGAACCAGTCGGAAGCTCTCAACTGCGAGAGCTGCATATCCTGCAATAAATTATTTGCATCATTATTTAAATTTATCATGGTTGTGTCATCAGCAAAAAGTACTAGTGAAGAGCCATTTACATAATTTGGTAGATCGTTAACATAAATTAAAAATAATAACGGGCCTAGTACGGAGCCTTGAGGTACTCCAAATTTTACATTTGCTGATGACGACGATACTCCATTATATACTGTAATCTGGTCTCTGTCTGTAAGATATGATTTTATGAAATTTATAGATGTGGTGTTTAAGCCATATTTTTTAAGTTTGTTAATCAGGATATCATGCTGCACGCAGTCGAATGCTTTCGACAGATCGCAGAAGATACTTCCAGCAAAGCTTTTATTTTCAAATGCCATTATTATACTTTCCACCATTTTATTTATTGCATCAGTGGTAGATTTCCCGGAGCGAAAACCAAATTGACAATTTGACAGAATGTTATTCGATTCAAAAAAAGTAACAAGTTGCTGAAACAAAACTTTCTCTATTATTTTTCCCAGCGTAGGTATAATTGATATAGGTCGATAATTGTCCATTTCATTTACATCGCCCTTCTTAAAAAGGGGAATTACTTTTGAGGTTTTTAAGCACTGGGGAAATGTTCCACTACTTATACATGAATTAATTAATTTTGTAAGAGGAATAATAATAATATCTTGTATGTATTTTATAATGTTAATATTTATGTCATAAACATCTTTGCTAGGATTATTTTTAATATTTTTTAAAATATCACGGCATTTCGATAAAAGAAATCTCTGAAAAACTAAAAGAGTTTTCGTTTCCACTTTTTGTTTTGATTAGACTAACAGGATCAATAGTACTAGATATATTTTTTGTTTTCTCTAAAGCAATATTTGCAAAAAAATTATTAAAGGCATTTGAATTTAAATTACATTCCTTAACTGTACTCTTTTTGTTTATACGTTTTGAATTAACTATATCCCAAGATGCTTTTGCCATGTTTGTGCTACGAGAGATGTAAGACTCATTGGCATTTTTTTTAAGTATTCAATTTTCCTCCTATAAGACCATCTGTATTCTTTTACTTTAGCATTTAAGCCTGTCAAATTTGGATATTGCTTTTTTAAATAGTAAAGAAAATTTAAGTTTTCGCGCATTTCTCGTAGTTCGTCGTTATACCATACTATTTTTGATTTATCAGAATTTATACTTTTTGTTTTAATTGGAATAGCGACATCAATTTGTTCAACAAGGGTATTCAAAAAAATTTGAAATTTTTCGTCAGTATTCATTTTTTTGTCATTAACGAAATTCCAATCGATTTTATTTAAGTTATTATACAGAGTGTTTAATCCTACCTGTGTTACAGG
Source organism: Stenurella melanura (assembly GCA_963583905.1). NCBI lineage: Eukaryota > Metazoa > Arthropoda > Insecta > Coleoptera > Cerambycidae > Stenurella > Stenurella melanura. Next base: position 170,452,803 of record OY757311.1, on the reverse strand, counting down.
CCTATACCTTATCTTATTCTGCTTTGGTGGTTCTTTAACAATATCTAACTCTAGAACAATGGCCTTATGATCTGACAAGTTTGTCTCAACTGCATAGGACGTGTTATGAAAAGAATGAAAATTAATGAGAAAATTATCTAAACAGTTGTTTCTCCTTGTTGGTTCATTAATTAAACAATTAAAACCAAATGAATTTGTAAAATCGGAGAATTTTAAATGTTTCAAAGTGTCTGAATTAAAGTGTACGTTAAAATCACAAGTAATTATCACTTTCTTATCTAAGACCCTGATTAGTTCGAAAAGTTTTTGCAATGTGTCTAAAAAACGATTAAAGTCCCCATCGGGTGACCTGTACAAAGTTATTATAATAATATTGTATTGGATAATCTTTATGGCCGAAAGTTCGCATATCATTTCATGGGAAAGTTGTTTGTACCACCTCATCAAGAGGCTGAAAATCAATATTATTTTTTACTAGAATCATAACACCTCCGTGCGCCCTTTGTATTCTGCTGAATGAAGATGCTAGGACATATCCTTGAATTTTAAAAAATTCAATTTCGTTAATAGAGAGCCAATGCTCGCTAAAACATAAAACATTGTAACTAGTTTGAAAACAGTTATACAGATCTAGTAAATAGATTTCAATTTCATTTCTTTTATTGTTTATAGACTGAATGTTAATGTGAAATATTGAGAAGTTATCCCCCACTGATTTGTTCGTTAACGGTACCGGGGATGTAGCAGGCTTCTCCTCTGAAAATTTTGACTCTGGAACGTAAATCTACGTACAGCGGCCCCATCAGGCCAGGGTTATACACATGCTCCACTAATTCTTCGGGGAATGAAACTTTAAAGCTAGATTGGTATACGTTGCTTTTTACTAGAGTACAGCGGAAAGGAATATCTGGTGCCGTCTCCTTCAAACAGGCGTCCAAATCTTCTGCTGTGGTGTCTGGATGTAGGCGGTATACGCTTAGGTAGCCTTGCTTCGGTACAGTTTTTATTTTCTGATTTATTTTATTCGAGCCCGTAACAAAAAGTGTTGATTTTTTTGCTTCGTTTATAGCTATCTTTACTTGTTCGTTGGTTATAATTTGTTTTTGTGGTAAAGTTTTCGGAATGGTATCTGTATTGTTTCTGCTAGATTTGTATACACGGACAATGAAGCTCTGTCCCATATCAATATCAATATATGTTTAGATTCGGATTATAAAAAAAATCTTCTGTTGAATATTAACAGCACTGAATCAATATATTTACGTTTGGAAATTATATAAATTTTATAGTTTTATATCATTCATTATAAATTTTTAGATACAAAGGTTTTGTCGGATTTTTTACATATAGCAAGGTCTTCTTTACAAATTGACAGTTCTTTACAGTTGTGATAACTGAAATTGGTGCTGAAATTACTAATATGAAACAATTTTGCCATTTATAAGAGAGTCTGAAAAATAAGAAGTGTTTTAATCATAAAAAATTATAACGATTATGATACACACAAGAATTGTATCGCCTAGGAGCATAGATGATATACCAGTGTACATGATTTACTTATTTTTTGGGCATGCCGCATAGAAGGTGGACTACCTGCCTCATTTTCAGTTGTAATTAGAATAAACTATAAGCAATACTTTATTATGATTAAATTGAAGCTAAATTATACTGGTGTTTCTGAAAAGATTAGTTTTAATCATTTTCAGATGGTGTCATTAAACCCACATGTCGCAATGTAAAGTCCCAATATATAATTTAATGAGAGTCTGGCCAGATTGCCCAAAACAACATTTGTGGCAACAATATAGGCCGCACAAATCATGTAAGTTGTTGATTGTGTTATGAGCGTTTGTCCTGAAAATGAGAATTATAAGGGTTGGGGTTCCAAACTCAATTGTCTAATTCCCAGTGGCTTTCATACTGTTGTATGGTTTATACAAATTATATAAACTAATTAGTATGTATTATCGTATATTATCCAAGTCAATTTAAAATTAATATCAATACCTACTGTCATTGCACTTTTTTGAAGTGATTGAATAAATTGTCTGTCTACACTTATTTAATTACATATTCTTGTGAAAAATCGTACCTATAATTCTGCATCCTGCCAATCACAAATATAAATTCAAAAATCATTGTCTCGCTGATTTGATGATATTTTAAACCGAAAGCGACCAATTCTTGCAGCGGCTGACAATGACAGTGACAGCCAAGTGCATCGCCATATTGTTTGTTTACGTTTTCCAACGTATGCACTTGTTGAATAGGTGTAGAAAAAGCATAACATTACATTCACGATTGTTCACTCAAAAGATTTGCGCCACTCGCCTACGGCTCGTGGGCTCAAGCATCATCTTCGTAATTAATGGCTATCATAATCGCTCATATAATATACTAATTATCTCTTCCTCATAATATTATTACTCCTAATCAACATAGAACAAATAGATCAGTCGAAATCGTTTCTACTACAGTTTGTTTACACTCATCTAGATGATGGGAGACGTAAGCACATATTAAGGAGCAATTGATCCTCCTTTTGGCAGTCAATAATAAAATATCCTCCTAAAGTTATGTAACAACTCGTTTAATAATTTCGAAAGTTATTCGCAATATTAATGTTTCTTAAAATGCATGTTCTTTTTCTCTTAGATTAATTTTCATTAGGTACTTCCAATATTTATATCAAGTGCCACCTCCCCCACTTATGATGCTTCTGCATCTTCCTTTGAGAAAATTTGTAGCAACACATATAGTTGATCTAACCCAATAATTTTATATATAACCTACTAACAGAAAAATATATATAGATACTCATACTCATACTCATTTTATTTGACTACATTGCATACATGTCAGGTACATTTGTAGCATATCAAAATACAATTATATACAGATGAAGTTAAATACAAAATTTTATAAACATATAAAACATTTCTCAGGCAACTACAGATTAAAGTACTACAAAACAAAAATATATATACATATAAACCCAAACAGAAATGTAAGTAGAGATCCTTAATTGCATCCAGCACCAACATACGTACCATACTATGAATAAGTTTTTAATCCATGAATTTAAAAAATCAGGGTTGCCTGTAATCAGCCACCGAATAAAAACAGTTTCTTAAAAGAAAATATTTTATCTTACGTTTAAAACAGCTGTAATTTAATGATTTAACATTCGTCGGCAATTTATTATATGTATTTACATTTAGTGAATTTTTTGCGACTTGAAGTTAGTAATATTTTTATGAGTTTCTAAGGGTAAAGAAAATAAATAATGAAGGAACGGGCATTATGCCCAATGTGTTTTTTCTCCGTTTAATTTAAGTTTATTAGCTGTGAACCAATTCTCAGCTTTTTCGTCGGTTTCTATTGCAAAGTTAGGTTTAACAAATTTTTTGCTGAACTTAACAAGGTGATGTCATCATCAAAGAAAACACACTTTTTGGGACGCAAATAGTAATACAGCTCATTAATGTATATTATAAATAATATGGGTCCAATAACGGAACCTTGAGGCACACCAGTTGTAACAAAATTGAATTCAGATGTGATGTTATTAACAGCAACGCATTGATTTCTATTGTTTAAGTAAGAACTGAAAAGTAATAGTGAAACACCTAGTAAACCATAGTATGGCATTTTTTCCAGCAGAATGTCGTGAGCGGCACAGTCGAAGGCCTTGATAAAGCCACACAGTGTAATCATTGTGTGACTTCCCTCTTCAAGGCTATCGACTATGTCACCCACGATTTTTAATATAGCTTATATGGTTGAGCAATTTTTACGAAATCCAAATTGATGGGAACAAGGAGGCAGTTGTCACCCAGGTATTTAGTAGACCTGGATTTTAAAATTTATTCCATTATTTTCGAGAAAACAGGAATAATGGAAATTGGACGGTAGTTGTCTAAAGAATTTAGATCCCCTTTCTCAAAGAGAGGTATAATGAGCCTCAGATAAATCAAGCATTTATCAGTATTGTTAAAACAGGTGGAATTATGTCTGCAGTTTCTTTTATAATTGTACTATTTAGCTCATAAATATCAACAGACTGAGAATTCTTTAAAGATCCTATCACTTTAAGACTCCGTAGTGACGGGCTGGAGAAATGATGACGGTGGAGTAATGTTTCTTATTAGCTCCGTGTTTTTTAGATTTATATCAAGTAGTGATAGAATTATGTCATTGAGGCAATAAGAGGTAATTATTTAGAATAAGTAAAATCCTATATTAAACACGGAAAAATAATTGTAACAGTTAACAGCCGACAGTAATGATATCTTGTTTTCATTACCTATTTATCTATAATGGACTAATGCAGAAATATCTAATAGATTATATATGTAGGTATAACTTTCAGTTATATCCTGTATACGTACATGCCTCGAGTGTCAATTTATCTCCACAATACAACAAAACTCATTCTCAAACTTAATCAGTGGCCATTTTTCCCTGTACTAATTCAATTATCCTTCTTTATTTTGTCTTTATCTCTTACGAATTGCGAACAGTGCTCCATTTTATTTTCATAAAAACAGAAACAAAATGAAAAATTGCCACTAATGAAAATGCTACACGTAGATATATTTTATAAAGAACGTGATAAAAAAGACAATACTGTTGAGTTGTTGAATTTTTCGGCACAGAGTATGCCAATTTTTATTCCATTGAAGTAAACTCCAACTAATGATTATTGTACTGATATTTTCGCTAAGTGTTTAATCCCATTGTTCCCTACTTTTTGGTTTGTAATCCTGTTATTATTGCTCGCTTCGTGTTTCTGTAAGTTTTCTTTATTTTAGATTAAATTAAATATCCTAGCTTTATCTGGTGTTCTCTATGGTTCAGATCATCCTTTTCTTTGACCTTTCCAAGGCATTTGATTCTATAGAACCAACATTTGTGGCAGAAAAACTTTTTGCGATAGGAATTAGGGGTAACTTTCTTTCGTGGATAGTGTCATATCTCACCTTTAGAAAACTTGTTGTAAAATTGGAAGAAACTAGTTCAGAGAAGTATGATGTTAATCTTGGAGTTCCTCAGGGCTCTGTTCTGGGACCACCTATTTTCCATTTGTTTATAAATGACTTACCACTTCATATTAGTACCAAGTGCGTTGTGTTGTTCGCCGACGATGTCTCCATAGCAGAAGAGGCAGACACCCTTGAGGAACTGCAGGAAAAGCTCAATACTCTCTTTGAACAATTTACAAATTGGTGCGGTATTAATAAATTAATTGTAAACACGAAGAAAACTGTCTTAATGCAATTTTTTGGCAGAAAGAAATTTCACACTGACATAAATGTAACATTTAATCAATTAACACTTGTCCCAAGTTCAACAACAAAATTTCTTGGTATACATATTGACGGTGATATAAGCTGGAAATACCATATTAGCAATGTTTGTCGAAAAATAAGTAGTGGCTACTATGCAATCTTGCAACTTAAAAATGTTTTAGACCAAAACTCACTATTAAATGTTTATTATGCACTCATTAATTCGGTACTGTCGTATAACGTCATTTTGTGAGGTGGCGCTTCTGAGAGTGAGAGGATTCTAATTGCTCAAAAACGAGTCATTCGATTAATTTTTGACTTACAGAAAACTCAGTCATGTAGAGTATTTTTTAAACAACATGCTATATTGACGTTTCCTTGCGTGTATATATACAATTGTCTCATATATACAAAAAAGAATATTAGCAAGTATGAAACAACTTCTCAACTACATAATTACCCTACTAGACATGGTAATCTACTGAAAATACAGAGACGCAGAACAGCACTGTACGAGAAGTCTCCACAGCTGGCCGGGGTAAAATTTTTCAATTCCTTACCTCCCGAAATTAAAGAAAAAGCCTCCTTATATTCTTTTAAAAAGGAATTGCGAAACTATTTAATAAATGGTTGTTATTATTCAGTCGACGAATTTTTAAATAATAATTAGGTACTTTTAACTACTTAAGAAAAATAAGTGTTTTACGATATATTTGACTATCTATTTATTTCGATGTTATTTATGTATGTTGGTGCAATTATCGTCATGTACTATATTTTATTTATTATTATTGTTTTTTTGTTTATGTATTGACATGTCCTATATCATTATACTATGATCGAAAGGATAAGTAAATTATTATTATTATTATTATTATTATTATTATGCGCAGATAGATAATATAAAACGGTGTGTAAATTTTTTTATAATCCACAACTTATGTATTGGATACTTTTCTAAGACAAAAAATGATTATTTTGCTTACTTATGTGAAGCTTTATTATTCCAATTTAATGCTTTTTATTTCCCTCGCATGCCGAAGGGAAGTATTGCATTCGAGAAAAAATCACCCTCCGTGATTTTATCGGATTTTTACGTTTCAGATCATGTAGATTACAAAAAAAATAGGTTTTTCAATTCCGTCAGTCTGTCTGTTGGTGCATTAACTAAAAAACTACTTGACGGAGAACAGTAAAATTTGGTAGGTAGCTCACGCTACTGTCAGCGAAGAAATGGTTAAACATTCACTGGAAAATATACAGGGTGGACCGTCTAAAGAGAATAAATAATGAAAAAAATTTTTTTTGCTCAAATTTAAAATTTCCACGTTTCATGACATTCTATACCTCTATTTCAGAAAAAATATTTAGAAATTTTTTTTTACCAACATTTTGACCACTAACATAGATGAAAATTTTTTTTTTTCTGTTCAAATTTAAAATTTCCACGTTTCATGGCATTCTAAGCCTATTTAAAAAAAATTGAAAAATTTTTTAATCTTCTTCAATCACTACTATAGAATATATGAAAAAATTGTTTGCTCATATGTAAAATTTCCACGTTTCATGACATTCTAAACCTATTTCGGAAAAAAAAATTTTGGAACATTTTTTACCATTTTGGAAATAATTTTTACCACTTGAATAGACGGAGAAAAATTTGTTTTTGGTCAAATTTAAAATGTTCAGGTTTCATTGCATTCTAAGTCTATTTTTAAAAAAATGTCTTTTTTTTACTTATAATGTTCTTTTACCTCTACTATAGAATAGAAGGAAACATTTTTTTTTTGCTAAGATTAAAAATTTCCACGTTACATGACGTTCTAAGCCTATCTCAGAAGAAAACAATTTTGAATATTTTTTTACCAACATTTTTGAAAATTTTCAAGAAAAATTACATTTTTTTAACCACTACTAATACTTCCACTCCACTACGTAAACGTGGAATTGAAAATGTGACAGATGACAATAATATTTGGCATATGCACCTATTATACTTTTATTGAAAAATATACAAGGTGGTCATCCCAAGAAATAATTCAACCATGGTGGACATTTGTAAAGGTATTTGCGCAAGCCTTCCATATTTGGCAATTGTTATTTAGTATTGAATTTTTGCTGTTGGATGAGCATTCTGTATATTTCTTTGACCAAAAATAGTGATAACTGTATTCCGATTATTATTCTCAATGCCATTTCGTAATTAATATTTTTTTAGAGTGACCGCCATGCACAAATAAAGAGGGAAGTTCTGTGTAAATACATTTACCGATTTTTATTCTATTGTACTTGTACATTCTTGTTAAAAAAATAAGTTCCAGGTCAAACAATGAAAGATAGTTTCTTTTGTATTTTTTCCGTACAATTGAATGGTGTAATCAGTTTTTCAAATTTCTTAAAAATTTAAATTATCAACAATTACTGAAAAATTCATTGTTGGAAAAGTCATTTTTGAGTTTTTTCAACTTTTGAGCGTGTTGTTAAAGAGAGGCTATTATTTTTTATCATTGTATTAAAAATTACATGTAGAATAAAAAAATGAGGAGCGGAAGATCTCTGTACGATGATTTTTCACCACAGAATGTATTATTGAAAAAAAAGTTTTTGATACTTCTCAATTTTGTTATATAAAAAAATGTGTGTTTATTTAAGACATAGAAAGGCAAGCTTTCACAAAATTTCATCAAAATTGAATTATTATTGCGAAAATGAAGAATAAAAACAAATAAATCGTTTTTCTGCATTTTTTCTCGGAAATTTTGAAGTTATGGTAAAAAGTGACTCTTATGAAAGTTGTAGATTTTTTTATGATCTACAACTTTTCCATTGGAAATTTTTTTATGGAACGTCAAGTTTCGCCGAAAAACGAAATAATATATTTTGCACCCCTTTCAACCCCCGGCCCTGCATTTTTTTTACGTTCATTACAAGCCACTTTATCATTTCCAATGATGAAAGTCTACAATTAACAGTGGTCAATAAATAAAAAAGTTACTAATTTTTTAATTGAATTTTTGTTTTATTTTGTAATTACCCAAAAAATGTTTTAAACTAATGCCATTTACAAAAATAACTGCGAAGAGTATCCTACAGAATGTGCAACAATTATATAACAAGTGTAGTAAATCGGCGAAGAGTATAATGGTTAGATTGTTATTATATAAACCCCAAACGTTACGTCACTGGATTCAACCTTACTTGTCATTAATTTAAAAAAAACAATAAACACACTGAATTCAAAGCAGATATGACTCGTGTTGTACAGCGAAACTGACTTTTTTCGCTAACTTTAAGAATCAAAAATAACAACCCCTTTATAATGTTGCCAGAGCAACAGCCAATCAGATACCCATTAAATTCAACAATGGTCCTTAGAGAAAGTATAGGTTTATTGGAGACTTATTTCTCTGTCTGGTGAAGCTACGAGTATCTAGAAATCAGACATTGAACAATGCACGTTATTCCAAAACGTGCTTTATTCAATGTATTTTGCAATAACCGATCAATATTTAAATGTGCGCTTAGTAGAAGTTATTTTGATGTATCCTTATTACATTCGATCTGTACATTTCTAAAACCGGTAATATCGCTAGTAGATAAAAAATTATTATCATTAGTGTGTTTGTGATCGAATTCTGGACAACTTTCAAAATGTCTCAGACGAACATTGTCCGTCTGTTCGCCTGTCCGTCTGTTCGTCCGTCACGTCACGTTTCTTGTAAAAATTTTTAATCAAAATAATTTTTAAATTTGTTTGAATAGGTTTAGAATGCCATGAAAACGTGAAAATTTTAAATTTGAACAAAGAAAAAGTCTGTATTAGTGGTAAAATTTTTTCAAAAAGATTTTCTAATTTTTTTTTTTTGTAATTTTTGAAATAGGTTTAGAATGCCACGAAATATGAAAATTTTAAATTTGAACAGACAAAAATTTTTTTTAGTAGTAAAAAATTTTTCAAAAATGTTTTTTTTTCTGAAATAGGTTTAGCGTGTCATGAAACGTGGAAATTTTAAATTTGAGCAAAAAAAAATGTTTTCATTATGTATTTCCTTTAGACGATCCACCCTGTATATTTTCCAGTGAAAGTTCGACCATTTCTTCGCTGACAGTCAACTACCTACAAATTTGACTGCTCTCCGTCAAGTAGTTTTTTAGTTAATGCACCAACAGACAGACAGACAGACAGACTGACGGAATTGAAAAACCTATATTTTCGTAATCTCCGTGATCTGAAACGTCAGAATCCGAAAAAATCTCGGAGGGTGATTTTTTCTCGAATACAATATTTCCCTTCGGTATGCGAGGGAAGTAAAAAGTAAACCGCCATTTTGTGGTGGGAACCATCTTGGATTTTTAACTTTTTTCATGGTGCACTGTATCTACTCGTTAAGCCCTTTCATTTGCTAGCCATATTGAGGGGGTTGAAAAAATATATGTAATCCGCCATTTTGTGGCGGCGGCCATCTTGGATTTACAATGACAATGAATGTACATAATTGTATTGTCATCAGAACTAGAGGTGTGTACCAAACTTCAGATGAATCGGTCAACAGGAAGGGGGTAAAACTTTAATTTGTAAATTTGACCCACACAAGACAAAGTAAGCTAAATAAAACAGTTTAATAAATACTGCGAAAAGTATTCTATAGAATGCACAACAATTATATAAAAAGTGCAGTAAATCGGTGGAGTATAATAGTTAGCCTGTTTTTATAATAAGGATGCTCAAACTTGAGGGTATAAACGAACTAAATATTTATAATTTGCTAATATAATAAATGCTAATAAATGTTTAATATTCCTTATCGTATCGTGGTTTGGATTTGACCGGCAGTACATTTTCTGTGGCTTTTCCCGCATTGTTTCAAATATTTTTTAGTATTTCCATATTAATTTTCCTTTTATTTTGTTAAATGTATTATCTACGTACAAGGCAAACGAACATCAGCAAACGTCAAAATAGCAACAACTGTCATAGACTACTTGTAAAAAGGGTAAAAAGAAAAAGCTAGCAGCATTGAACTAGGTTACTAAATTTGAAAGGACACAACATGCTGAGAGATACGATTAATAAAGTATCGACAAATGTCATAGACTACTAATAAACGTATTTAAAAAATTAAGAAAAGACAATTTTTTATTAAAAAAAATATATTTTTCGTGAAAAATAAAATGTATGCACCACGAGCATTATTAGAATATAACGCCCATCAGGCAACATGCATCCATCGGGCCAACGACCCTCGGGCTGCATCATACATTTAGTAGTCTATGACATTTGCTAGTACTTGACGTTTATTAATTGTATCTGACAGTTGCTGATATTTTGCCGTTTGTTGATGTTATAGGAAAAAGGAAAATTAATATGGAAATACCACAAAATATCCAAAACAATGCATGAGAATCCACAGAAAATGTAATGCCGGTCAAATCCAAACCATTATACGATAAGGAATATGAAACATTTACTCTTTCTCTGCTTGGCGTTATGGCTATAACGCCCGCTCATTATGCCCGTGGTCATTATGAGCGTCTTTATGGTAACCGCATCCAAGGTATAATAAACAAATAATATGCAGGTGAAAAATAAATAACTATTATACGTACGCTAATGCACTATAACAATACAATAAAAAAAAAGAAAAGTATATTAAATAAAGTTCAACAGCAAGCCATACATAGAACATTAAATAAAAATTGTGTGGCATGAAAAAAAGAGAAAATATATAAATTAAACATTACGTGAAACATTTCTTGACGTCAACGAAAGTACAAGGTAAAATATCCAAATTGTATTCAATATGCAAGTGGTTACTTAACATTTGATACGAAGGCAACTTTACGAGAAAATTGATGCATGCAAGAGGTGCCGAGAATAAACTGTGCATGCTCGTAATTCTCGGTAGAGTCGATAATTAATCTTTGCTATAATTGACTCACCTTTTACCTTATACTGAATTAATTTAAATAAAGAACGGATTAAATGCAATGTGCGTCTAACTAGAAAACTATGCCGGTCAAATTGCTCAAAGAACTAATCTTTCTTGTTGGATAGACACCGTCTAGTAAAAAAGGCTTTAAAGAATCCTAGTTGAACTCCCTGGATCTGATATATGAGTTATGCATGTGGGACTCCATATTGGTGATACATACAGAAGGCTGCGACGCATGCCGGATGAAGAAATAATCCCTCCGACTTCTCCAGAAGAAGTCAGAGAAATCCTGAGAAGCCTCAAGCCCCGCAAAGCTCCAGGGTGCGACCGAATAGGAAATATGGTACATCAACGCCATCCTGAGACTACGTTATTTCCCCACCAAGTGGAAGAAAGCCGACGTCATCATGATTCCCAAACCAGGTAAGAATCTAACCATCCCTTCCAGTTACAGGCCCATCAGTCTTCTACCGGCGATGAGCAAAGTAGCAGAGAGGATCATCTTGAAAGGACTTAAAACCCTGACCGATGAGCTGCAGATCATCCTAGATGAGCAGTTCGCCTACAGAACCGAGCACTGCACCGAGCTCCAAGTGTTACGTCTAACGGAACACATCACGGAGGGCGAAGCGTTGATTTTACAAGGGTATTAAATAATATACGCAACATATAAATATTTTTAAAAACCTTACGCACAATAGAACCAAGGCTATTATATGCACCACTCAAGAGTTTATCAATATGGTGGAAGAAATTAAGCTTATAGTTAAAGAAAGCCCTAAAACTTTGACGTATGCATTCCTCTCGAGAACTCCATCATCAATCAAATTTATAAAAAGTGCTAACTTTTTGGAACGAAGAGAGAATATTTCACGTATTGATACTGAGTGTCAGTTTGGTATTACGGCACCAATTGCTGAGCGTAATCATATTTCCTTGAAGGTACTTACAATAGAAAATGGGCGAATATCTACAACATAATGTAAGATATAATTATATGCAAATGCAACTTCCTGGAACTGTAAAAGCTCTATAACAATAGAAACAAATGAAAATATATTACCAGAAAATACTAGTAATTATTCAAACTTTTACAAAATACTTATCACAAATAAGTTTAAAACATATATCTTTCTTATATCAATTATAACAAAGAATATGCCCATTATGAACAGTACAACTGTTATCATAATGTTATTTTTAATTTAAATTATCCTGCTCAATGAAACCCAAAGATAATCAAAACAAAAGCACTTACCGATATAGCAGTAACACAAAACTTTAGAACATCCACAGACACGTGTTTCGGCATCTATGCCTCTTCGGTGCGGCTTTTTCTAAAGTTCACAATCAACTGAAATATGTAAGCAAATACTCTTGTTATAACTATCAAAGGATTACCAGAACAGGATATTAAACGACGAAACACGTGTCTGTGGATGTTCTAAAGTTTTGTGTTACTGCTATATCGGTAAGTGCTTTTGTTTTGATTATCTTTGGGTTTCATTGAGCAGGATAATTTAAATTAAAAATAACATTATGATAACAGTTGTACTGTTCATAATGGGCATATTCTTTGTTATAATTGATATAAGAAAGATATATGTTTTAAACTTATTTGTGATAAGTATTTTGTAAAAGTTTGAATAATTACTAGTATTTTCTGGTAATATATTTTCATTTGTTTCTATTGTTATAGAGCTTTTACAGTTCCAGGAAGTTGCATTTGCATATAATTATATTGATAATTATCCCTTTACGGGGAATTTCCTATAATCTTATTTTAATTTTTAATATCCTGTTCTGGTAATCATTTGATAGTTATAACACGACTATTGGCTTACATATTTCAGTTGATTGTGAACTTTAGAAAAAGCCGCACCGAAGAGGCATAGATGCCGAAACACGTGTCTGTGGATGTTCTAAAGTTTTGTGTTACTGCTATATCGGTAAGTGCTTTTGTTTTGATTATCTTTGGGTTTCATTGAGCAGGATAATTTAAATTAAAAATAACATTATGATAACAGTTGTACTGTTCATAATGGGCATATTCTTTGTTATAATTGATATAAGAAAGATATATGTTTTAAACTTATTTGTGATAAGTATTTTGTAAAAGTTTGAATAATTACTAGTATTTTCTGGTAATATATTTTCATTTGTTTCTATAATGTAAGATCATTGGCATACATTAAGTAGTAGACATTAATGTATTTAACAATATCGTTTATAAATACTATAAAAAGAAGAGGTCCGAAAATTGATCCTTGAGGAACGTCTATGTTATGCAAATCTCGATATTGTGCAAATTGACATCAACCCGTAAAGTATGACTACCAAAAATGTATTAGGCCTATATATAGTACGACTCCATTCAGCTTGTTTAAGAGTAGAACGTGATCAAGACAATTAAGCTCCGTAGAGAAGTCAGTATAATATAATGATAATAATAATAATAATAATTCATTGGTGTTAATATACAAAGCAGTATTTACACACGTCAGGAAAACATGATATACACAAATGCATAATTACAAACACAAACACTATAAAATGCCATTGTAAACAAATAAATATAAAATAAATTTATAATATTATAATCACTAATGGGGGTTATTATTATTAAAAATTATTAAAATTTGACAAAAAGTACTCCTTAAATGTATAAAAAGCATTGGCTGTCAGAAATGATCTCACAGTTTTCTTAAACAAGTTATATTCTAGCTCTCTAATATGTATGGGTAAAGCATTAAAAACCTAATGGCATAGTAATTGGTTCCTGAACGAGATTTTGATAGGTGTATATATATACCCTCTACCTGACTTCTCCCGTCAACGACTTCAAATATAATAGTATATTATTATATGAGCGATTATGATAGCCATTATTCACGAAGATTATGTTTCAGCCCACGAGCCGTAGGCGAGTGGCGCAAATCTTCTGAGTGAATAATGGTAATAATCGTGAATCCTATGCTCTTTCTACACCTATTTGACAAATAAACTAGACTGAAATTTGATCAAATTAATCGGGACCTACTCATAAGAATTGCATACTTTGGAAAACGTAAACAAACAACATGACGATACACTTGGTTGTCACTGTCAGCGAGTTGATTGTCAGTTGCAGCGAGAGTTGATGGCAGTCGATTTAAAATATCATTAGATCACTTTTTCAATTCCGTCAGTCTTTCTGTCTGTTGGTTCATTAACTCTAAAACCTATTTGACGGAGAACAGTTAAATTTGGTAGGTAGTTGACGCTACTGTCAGTCAACAAATGGTTAAACTTTCACCGGAAAATATACAGGGTGGACAATCTAAAGGGGATAAATAATGAAAACATTTTTTTGCTCAAATTTAAAATTTCCACGTTTCATGGCATTCTAAACCTATTTAAAAAAAAATTCTTTTGAAATATATTTACCAACATTTTTGAAAAAATTTTACCACTAAAACAGATTTCAGAAAAAAAATTTTGAAACTTTTTTCACCAACATTTTTGGAAAATTTTTTACCGCTAAAATAGACGTAAAAAACTTTTTCTTTCTCAAATTTCAAATTTTCACGTTTCATGGCATTCTAAACCTATTTCAATTTTTTTTTTTATTTGTGATATTTTTTTACCACTACTATAGAATAGAAGGAAACTTTCCTTTTTGCTCAAATTTAAAGAAGACAAAATCGTAATAACAGCGTAAACTCTTTCTCATTTTCTTATGAAGTAATGCAGTATTTTCATGGTATTAACATAAATACATAAAACAAAGAATTGTGTAAAATAGGGATCTAATCTTATTAGAAGACCAAAAAATAACATAAAAGTTGACTTAATGAAATTAGTATTTAGTGTATAAACTTTCCCCATGCAAAAACCCCATTGTTGCAACAATAAATTTTCGATATGGTCTCCACTTACTTCTATGCTTTTTCTAATTCTTTTCATAAAAGATTTTCTTACATTGAAAAATACATTTTCCTGTCATCTAATAAAATTGGCTGCGTTTTGTATCTTGTCTCACAGTTCTTCTCTTGAATTGATAGTATGTGCATAGACTATGGATTTCATATGCGTGTGAAAGTCTCGTCAAGATAATTCCTGACTTCAATGTAGAAATGAGGGGAGCTCCATCTTGCATAAACCACATTCTAGCATGAAAGCATGTAATATATCAGCAAGAGCGTTTTGAAGAAAAAAACATTTAAATTTGGAGGAAGGACAAATGGTTCCAATAACTGATCGCCAATAATACCACACCAAACATTAATCTTAAATTAGTGCTGAAGATGCCTTTCTTTAACGGCATGAGGATTTTTCATTTCCCAGCAATGGGTATTTCTCCAGTTAAAAACGCCTCGGCGGGTAAAAGTTGCTTCGTCGGTAAATAAAATGTTCTTAACAAAATTTCAATCCCTGTTATGTTTATTTAGAACAAATTAACAAAATTGTAGCTTTTGTGGAAGATCCCTTCGAAGTAAATTTTGTACAGGGGTGAAGTGATATGGGTAGAAGCGTTCTTTGCGTAAGACTCTTAGAACAGATTGTTTACTCAGCCCTGTTGCCACTGATAAACGACTTGAGCTGACTTGAGGATCCACACGAACTAAAATTTCTAGTTCTTGATTTGGAGCAATTCGTTTCGGTCGTCCTACATCATTTTTATGGCGAAATGAACCTGTTTCAAGGACGAAACAGATCTTTGAAAATCTTATGGTCTGGCTGTATTCTATTTGGATATTGAAATGAGTATCTCCTCGCTGCAGCACGTCCGCTAAATTTTTTTTGTACGTATATCCCTCATTTCCCTATTTGAAAAATTATTATGTCGAGGCATTTTAAATAAAGAAGTCAAAGAATTAGCTCCAGCAACGAAATAAAATGATTAAATGATGTACATGACAGAACTAAAACGTAACCAAAGCATACTTTTCAATAAATACACTTTGTTTCATTAAATTTGAATTTGTCTCCGAGAAAATTATTCAAATGTTTAATGGCAATTTTCTCGAAAACGGAGTTATCAAGTTCTACTAAGTGTACCTTTTATACGTGGAAATGACGCCCTTATCAGATTTTCTGGTCAGAAGTACCACAACGTTTCGTCCAAAAGAAATATGAAAAGAATCATCAGATGCAGGTCCTGCGGCGCCCTCTATGATCTAACGTGACGTAATACATAAAGTATTGTTTCTTAGGATAAAAAAAGTTCCTCTAGCAAATTTGGCGAAGATCAGTTAAGAGGCTGTTAAGTTATTGCGAAGAAACGAAAAAATAATTTTAATGTATCTTTTTCCACAGCAACATTTTACTAAAGCATATATTTGGTTACATCCTCATGTTTAGGCCCAAGGAATCTACCTCTGCACTATGGCCTATTATTAATAGTCCACCCTGTATATATATTAAACTGAGAGGAAGCCATTTTGACGACTTTATGGAGACGTAGACAAAGGTAGGGAGACCACGTATGAGATGGTCGATATGGGTTAAAAACACATAAAGCAATTAACACACAGCTCTAAAAAATCTAACCTAAACTATCGGTGGTTAATTTTTTGGGAATCTCTTATATGCAGTTACAGAAGGAACACCATTTATATTTATTTTTTTCAAATGCTTCCCATAATGTTTGATATTGCGCAATGCGAGAGGCGTATATATACCCTAGCGCCATTATTAATCATATAACTGAGGATTGATTTAATTTTTTTATTGCCATATCAAACATGCTGGAGCCTTATTTGGAATTAAATATATTTACTTTATGTTTATTTTATTCTGTTATCTACACCTGAGTAGCATACCTTTCCAGATAATATTAATATGAATGTCTAAACCCCTGATTTATAGAAAGAGCTTAAGCAATTTATGGTTTAAGCATTTTTAAGTACCATTTTCCGGGACTAGCAACAATAACATCATCGGGTTTATACAGTAAAAATCACAAAAATGATATTTTTATATAAACAAATTAATAGTGACTCATTCTCTACTCTTTGGATCTAGTTTGCAGAAAAGAGTAACACTTTTTTTAACGTCGAAGCAATCAATCTTTGTGTAATGTCAGATTTAATTGAAGATTTCTGTTTCTGTTTTATCCAGCCCTTAACGATAAGGACTTGTTGTCTGTGTTGGTGAATAATGTCGTATGTGTTTAACCAACGTAAAAAGAAATTTAAAAGGAAGGCTCCCATTCGAGCTCTATATATACACGATATTTTAAAATTGTGTTTTTTCAATCATTTCATTTTATTATATTTCGATTAAGCTATGGTGAACAAAAATTATTTTTTTCATGGGGCTTTCGACATACCACTCGTTCGATCTGATCTCACTCTTATTATATCGTAAAAAAATATATCAATAAAACATCACAAAAGGCAAATAAACCCAGATTAACCTGATTTGATCCCAATTAATCTATTTCCATCTACAAATATTCGAAAGTATTGATAAAACACACCATAGAAAGCAGTGGAACACAAAGTGAACCGGTCTAACTCCGATGGACTTAATTACATCGAGCTGCATATAAGCGTATCCAAAATTTTCAATAAAACATCATAAAAAGCAATGAAACACAAACTGTGCCGAACTGGCCTCAATCGATCTATTTTCACCAACAAAAATTCAAAATTACCATATATTTTTTAAACGATAAAACAGCATATACCCCAGTGGACTTAATTACATCGATCTGCAAGCACATGTACCAACAATTGTTAATAAACATCATAGCAAGCAATGGAACACCAGGTAACCCGATTTAATCCTAATTGTTCATCGACACAGTTGGAATTACAGGGATTTAGAAAAATATCAATAAAACACTATAGAGGTCAGTGAAACACAAACTGGCCCGATATAACTACAATGGACTTAAGTACATCAATATGCATATTGATAGATAAAAAATCATCGATAATAAATTATTGAAAGGAATAGAACAGAAGAGCCATATTCAAAATAATATCACTGTGTAGGTGATCGAATTCTGAACAACTTTCAAAATGTTCGTCCGTCTGTCTGTCTGTGTGTCCGTCCGTCACGTTTCTTGTAAGCACGACAACTTAAGAACGAAAAGTCCGATTGTCTTGAAATTTGAACAGTAAGATAGTGTCAGCTGGAAGAAAAATCCTGTTGTTGTTGAACAAAATCGATCAATAAATAAAAAAATTATTAATTTTTTAAATAAAACAACTGTTTTAATGTTCTGTAATCAAACTAAAAATGTCTAAAACTAACATTATTTACAAGAGCGAAAAGTGTCCTACAGAATGTGCAACAATTATATAAAAAGTGCAGTAAATCGTCGAAGAATATAATGGTTAGCTTGTTTAAATATACCTAAGCCTGATTTAAAATATGTTTCTTACTTATATTTTAATTGTATGCTTTCAATATTTTAAGTTGAAAACATATTCATGCAATTTAGCAGGGTGAACATTTTTGTTTAAAAATATCTAATTTGATACATCAGTTTTTCGAAAACTCCCATTATTTCTTCCAGGACAACTACGGAAGTTAACGAACACGAAAATAGCAAGCGTGTACTATAATTACTGACCTTGACTTCATGCATTAACTGCTGCGGTTAGTTGATAAACATACATCGGTTATTCCCACTACTATACTGTACCGAGCTAAATTGCACCAGCACTCGGTATATTATTTACCTTACCTAATTTTGTGTAAACACCAACAACACGCAGCGTAATTCTGCTTACATAACATTCCTAATTAGCTGTAAACAGAACATTAATGTCTGTATATACAGTATTGGTGGAAAACAGCCGCCTTGCACAAACAGGGTCAGGCAGGCCTGGGTGAAAACAATTGATGTGAGAAATAGACTTCTAGATGTGAATGCGAAACCATGGTTTTAAGAATAAAAGTGAATGTGCGTTTCTTATTAAATAACTCGCTAAAATTATATTGTTGGTAATGACTAATGATAGCAATTGTAGTAATTAAGTAAACACGGAGTATATATAGCATTCAATTAAGTATTAACATAATGTGGCGACAATATTGCGAGTTATGGAATTTTAATGGAACGACACTCGTTGACACACATTCGAGAAATTAACGCCTTTACTCTCATTTTAGTTAATCAAGGCAAAGGTAATTGCTTCAGATAAAGGAGGATGAAGGTAAATCAATAACAATCGATTGTTATATAAAGAGAAACGCATTTGGACTATTACTGAACACTTATAGTACAGGAGCAAGCATGCAGTTACCACACACATTTGTAACAGCTAGGAGATCAATTCTTTGCCTTAGAACATGACAGACAAGAAAAGTGATGAGTGTTTTTCTTAGTGCTGGAAACTTAATTTATAAATAAAATTAATTATTTTCAAAAAAATCAGCTTGACATTTACTAATGATGGCTTAAAAGTTGACACATTGCACGTTTAAAATGTCTGCCAGTGTACAGGGTGAAAAGAATCCGCGATTATTTTATTAAACGAGGATAGATGCGTCTCTAATTATTCAATAGATTTTTGTACTAGTTGGTTGCCCATCCTTAGAGACGAAGTAAGTAAAAATAAGATAAATATAATTTAATGTCTCACGTGACTATGGAAATACATAAACAAAGAACTGTCATGGTTGACGGCCAAAAAGTTTTGAGAACGGAAGTAGATTCTCTTTCGAAACGTTAACTACCTATAGCTTTGATTTTCAGTTTTTAGTTTATAACATTCTTCTAGTTTATATATTTTTAGGTGTGAGAAACAGTCAAGTACTCAAGAACCAACCTCTGTCTGATCCGTTTGGCGCAGAGGTTTTTTCATTAAAATTTTTAAATATTTTTCAGTGGCAAAATACTCAATAAAAAGTAAGAAAATCTGAATATGCCACAAATAAACAATTACAGACAAAAATGCTAGATCTTCAGTAGGAGAGTATAGGAAACTATATCCGAATCGTCCCGTTCCAAGTCGGAAAACTTTCCAACGTATGTTGGTCAAGATGAGTGATACAAAGACACTGGAAAAGAAGGTAAATATTAAGAATAATGATGAAAACGGTAAGTTGAATATTTTGTTATATTGTGAGGAAAACTGAAAGAAATTCGTCACAGATTGTTCAAGAGATTTAGATCTCCTATTCATTGACATTAAAAACTCTTCACGAATATAAATACAGGGTGCAATCAGTTTCATGTCATTAAAAAAACTGGTAATGGGGACCGACTAGAAAAACAAACAACCTTTATGACTTTTCCCTCTAGGGGCACTTTGAAAAAAACTGATCTAGGTTAACATATTTAATACTATGGTAGTCAACTATTGAGAACTACTTCTTTTCTTGGTCGATGGACTTGTACTTCCCAATTATACAACTTTTAAATTGTCATAAAAAAGTGCTCGCCGGCACACGCGGTGTCAAAGGATCATCGCCTTTGATGGACCGCCTCAACTGAACTGAGGCAAGTATAAAGAGGTAAATAATTCGTTATCTTTCTCCTGCACAACTGCAAGCAAATAATGGCCATATAGGTTTAAACAGAGCATTTCTTTACATGTGTGTTTTTTAATTTGGAACAAAATATTGGATTGTTTATAAATTTAAAAATTTATTTAAATGTGGTTTATTAACATTTGTAACATAAATGAGTGTCCTGGGTTAAAAGCTTACTACATACCTAAATGATTCAAAATCTCTGCATCTGTATCAATACACAGTTCGATACGTCGAATTAAGTACATACGCACTTCGTTCAACACTAAACACTAAACTATCAACTAACGTTGTCAATAAAGAAAAATAAAATAAAAACTTGGTACAAAAGCCAAAAAGGAATACAAAAAGAACGAATAAGTAAGTTGTGTCGGTACATAATCAAGAATTTGACAACTTGAACGGTAAGTCAATAAAATAAATCTTAACTATAAATTGCACAATGACGCGAAATTCAAAAATAACAAAAACAACGAACGGCGGGTTAGACGTGTGTACATAACGAAACACCGACAGTAACTAAAATATTGCACGAGGGAGATTTAGAGTATAGTTTTCTTCAGATCAAATCTAAATCTAAACCTACCTCAACATTCCAGCAGTTCTCAAAAAATTTTATTGAAAATTTGCGAAATTTTTGTTTATTTTTTTTCTCCAAAACTATGAGCTTTAGACCCCCATGTTATATTAGATTTTTTGTTTGTCTTGTCGTTCCCTACCACCAGTTTTTTTAAAGACATGAAACTAATTACACCCTGTATAAAGCTCGAAAACCAAATGGATTACAGATATTATATCCCAATGATAATATTGTGAGCAACAATTTTTGTCAAATTATGCTGGAAAAGCACAGAGAAGATCCACTAATTTGCAATCGTATTCTTTAGACCGATGAGGCATCATTCAGCACATCTGGAATAAATAGTAGAAACAATAATCATTACTGAGCACCGGTAAATCTCCAAATAGTGGAAGAAATGACCCATTTAGAATGGAAACACCTTTATAAATTTTTTATTTTTTGTCCGACTTGAACCAAATTTTACCGAAAGATAGACAAATTAGGATCTATTTATGACAAAAAAAAACATTCGCATATTAGGCATTTTTTGATCGAAAATCTTTATTAATGAAAGTTGTTCAGAATTGTCCAAAAACCTAGAGTCCAAAATTTTAACAATATTGAAAATTATTAAAATTTTGTTTAAAGTTGTTTTGTTTTTCTTTATAAAATTGTGCTATGACAATTTTGTTTGAAATTAAACGGAAGCTGTCAGGTAGTTGTCAAGTGATTTGTATTTTTTTAAATTTTTGTTGAAATTTTGGACTTCAAAAACAAAATTCATTATTTTTTAATATTGCTGAAAATTTGTACTCTAGGTTTTTGGATAATTCTGAACGACTTTCATTAATAAAGTTTTCCGATGAAAAAATGGTTAATATGATTTCTTTGTAAATATTGAACAGATTGGGCCGTTACTTGATGAAAATCCATGATAATAATTGGGAAGAAAACTATATTAGTTTTCGAATTTCACTTTATTTCTTGTCAGCATGACAATTGTGTTATATAAAACCATATAGTTTGTGCATTGTACAATCAGTATACTAGTACTCAACATCCGAAGAAGCCACTGTGTGGCGAAACAATTGTCATGTTGACAAGAATAAAGTGAAAATCAAAAACTAATAATTATGGTTCATTTGTTTTTCCATTTATTTTAGTAGATGGCTTTGCATTTGTAGGAGGCGAATGTTTTTTTGACCATAAGTAGATCCTAATCTGTTATATATTTTGATAAAATTTGGTTCAAGTCGGACAAAAAATAAAAAAGTTATAAAGGTGTTTCCATTTTAAATGAGTCACACGGTATATGGTAATATATAAGTTTCTTGAGGGCAATATGAATGGCGGTAAATATTTGGACATCTTCCTCTGAATCAAATGATTAGAACCAGCTGGCAGACATGGACCTATAACGTGGCCACCTAGAAGTCCCGATCTCACACTGCTTTTTTTAAGGGCTAGGGGCCATATGAAAAATGAAGTTTACGAAAAAAAATCTGATGCTTTCGATGAGTTGAAGGAAAAAATCATTGAAGTAATTGATCACATCACTACGAGCCATATTTTGGAAAACGTGTCCAGAAATGTTACTAAAAGAATAAACTTGTGTGTAGACAATGACAACTCCCACATGGAACAATTATTGTGATTTTTCTGTTCGATGTTCAATAAATTTCTTATCTTGTATTTAACATAATTGAATTTTTGGTGCAGTTTCATTAAATGAGATGTATCAATAATTACAAAAAGTACCTTTCTGGTATTCCACTTCGGACTCGGCTATTTATCTGCGACGGTAAGCGCCATGGATGTTGGAGAGCTAGTCGGAAAAGTAGAGGAAATTAAAATAAATGAAAAATGCTACATCGTTGTCAATGACTACTTAAAATTTTCTGGCCAGTTTATAATTTATACATTATCGACCTTCTTGTAAATACTAGAAAAACTATAGAAGATAGCCATGTGAAATATGAAATTTTTTAAATCTGAGAGAAATCAGGAATATGATTATCGAGTTAGAGACAAGGTGTTCAATTTTAAAAAATCAAGTAACACCCTGTGTACTGCTAGATTTGGGTGTCATTATTTTTTCAATATGATGCACAAAAACGTACTATAAAATTATTTTAATTTGGTGTTTGAAAGTTTCGAATCGGAGGGGAGGTCATTTATGATGAATCACCTTGTACTTCCCATAACTATGACTTACGCCTACCTCTGGAGCTCCACTAACTGACATGTATGCCACTTGTGTTTTTGTATTCACTAAGTGGCAATCACGATTGTATTTCGTGGCATTCATCGGCCCTTTATGAGTAAAATCCATTTTTCCTGAAAACAGATCGCTCTATTGATGATAAAGAATATCTTTTTTTGGGAAATTATTATAAGATTCATAAATTAATTTATGTCAGAATTTAAGGGTAATAACATTACGGGTGGTCCACCCCTGGCTTCCTACATAAGATACGAAAGGCTCCATACTTCTAAATCGATGCTTCTTCTTACTATTTATTCGGTCAAAATTTATGTTACAATCAATAAAGTAGTTCCCAAGATATCAGCAAAACACCTTTCAAAAATGTATCTTTTAAAGGTGATTAGCTCCAAAAAGGGGCGCATTAGGAAAGCAAATTATAGATACATTTAGTATTGTTTCAACCCAAACCATACACTCCTGAAGTGTTACCCCATAATCTAGGGGCATTCTGTAAACAGAAAACACTTATGCGCAAACCTTTTCATTTGATACTTATATCAAGGGGGTTGTGAAGAAAAAGGTAATCCGGCATCATGGGCGTCCGCTGCATTGGATGAAGAACGATATTATAGTGGATCCCAGTTTAGAATGCAGTTGTTTTCATTATGAGTCGAGCATAATTTACACAAGCACATGGGAATTCCCCATGCACACAAAATAAAAATTAACGGTTTAAATTCACTTGCATTTGGAATTTGGCTGCCTTATAAATACATTGAATTTATATAATTTAAATTACAGTATGAACGTTCTCATTTTATTGCAGTAAGAATAAAAATACACTATTTATTTTGCACATTTAACATGGTTAGATAATCATTAATACGCTTTTTAACTTGTTAAAAATTGCAAAAAATGATATCATTTCGGATGCAAGAACTGCAATGAATGTTTGTGATACTACAAGTTTATTATATTTAAATAAAAAGTGTAACGCTCACGTTTGGAAACACACTATAAGTTAATTTGCAAATTTCAGTTATGTGTGCCAATACGATAAAGCGCGCGAATATTCTATTTATTATTTAAATTTAAATTATAAGATACTAATCCTAGCATTACATGCGTTTAAATCTTATCGGCTAGTCATGACAAATCCTTGGCCAATAGCGTAGTAGCACATATAAATCCCATATGCGACACTGAAAAGGACAGAGATATTTTGTGCAACACTAGCAGAGATATATCCAGGTTAAAGAGCCGAGACCCATACGAATAAACAGTTTAGCTACAATAAAAGATTGAACTTTCGTAAGACGTACAAATTTCACTATTATTTTAAAATAAGCGTTACAAATGATACAAATAGGTAATGTACGGAATTATGCGATGTAGGTAAATGTATTGTATGATGCAGATATTATAATTATACGATTAAAATCCTCTATTATCTACTTCAGTCGGGCACTAAAATTCCGATTCGGATTATCCGAATCATCCCGAGCGTATTTAATCTTGACGTGTCAAATCCACAGTAAAAGTCCGAGGTCATCGGCGGCATTTCTGCTAGATCAAAGGAGGGTCGCATATGGGATTTATATGTGGTAGTAGCTTGTAGGACCAAGTTTAGCCCATAGCAGACGAGCATAAGCATACGCCGACTCGAGGAGAGACGCTGAGAAAAACGGCGTAAGCAGAGGTTTGGCCGTGTAGGCTGTAAGAATTATAGCCGCCATATATTTGTAAATACCTGTAAATACTGATTAATAACTGCTAGCAGAATCAGTAAAGTAGTTATATTATGTTATATGTATATGTTTATTGTGTATCATCTGTAAGTACAAACTTTTCTATTATGTACGCCCCTCGTGATGCAACTTCATTCCACGATTGGGCAGTAATATTTCCTATTGTATCCGATGTTCGATTAAGACTTCTCGTACCCCATGAGAAGACTTTAGTGCGTGAATAATTTCGTTTGAACGTTTTTTAGACATCCCCCGTGTGTTTTGGGCATAAAAACGCAGTGCTCAACTAATGACGAAGTTTATGTTGAAATTATTAATTGTCGCGCCATTTCTTTGTCCTTAATATTACGTACAGTTTGCATTATTTTCCTTTTGTGTGTCTATACACATATAAATCCCATATGCGACACTCCTTTGTTCTAGTAGAAATGTCGTCGATGACCTCGGACTTTTAATGTGGATTTGACACGTCAAGATTAAATACGCTCGGGATGATTCGGATAACTCGAATCGGAATTTTAGTACCTGACTGAAGTAGGTAATAGAGGCTTTTAATCGTATAATTATAATATCTGCATCATACAATACATTTACCTACACCGCATAATTCCTTACATTACCTATTTGTATCATTTGTAACGCTTATTTTAAAATAATAGTGAAATTTGTACAATCTTTTATTGTAGCTAAACTGTTTTTGCGTATGAGTCTTGGCTCTTTAACCTGGATATATCTCTGCTAGTGTTGCACAAAATATCTCTGTCTTTTTCAGTGTCGCATATGGGATTTATATGTGGTCTATATGTAATTTAGTTGAGTTTAATTATGTTATCGTAAAAATTATTTGTTTATAACTCTCTGACCGGCCCGCGTTTAGTTTGGTGTCATTATTTACTTTATACGGATCCTATTATGTACAATTTTGCCTTGTATTTTGCTATATGTCATCAGTTATTTTACTTTAATATTCTGACGAAAGTTTTTTGTAGTTAACCTGCACCCTGATGTCAATTGATCTACCATTGTTTGTGTCTTATTCTGTAAACCATTAAATTAGTTAAATTTACTTGATTCGTTTTATTTCAACTTTAGAAATGTTAACGTTTCAGAAGTTGCCAATGTATAAAATTGTCTATTGAAATAGAGAATGTAACAAACTTTGTTAACTTATACAACATGAGTTTTACATAAACTTATTAAAACTTATTCCGGAAGAAAATCAAATTCATCTAAATCGGAAAATTCAGCGTCTTGATCAGATGAACCTGCATTTACTACATATCTCAATTCCATTTGTTCCACTACTGTGTTATTCAATTTGTACATATTTTCTTCCTCCTTTATTACGTGCTCCACGCGTTTCGTCCGATTTTTGTATTAAAACTTGGTTTGACTTATAATGAATACAAATATATTCTAACAAAATATCACTTTTTTTATTAAGTACTTAAATAACAGCTTATATCCTGCACCTGATATGAAATCTGTTCTGATTTATAATTTTCCCTGCGTAAACTCGACTTGCAAATGTACCAATCAGAGACAAAGACACACGTTCCCTGTGTTTACAAGCACTGCATTTTAAATTAAGATAACATATAAGCAGGATGAAAATTGCAGCTAACTCGAGAGAGTAGCGATGGCTACCCGAGGACTGTATTAGCTACATTTGCGGACTAACTTAGCTTACTTCTTCTCAGCCGAGTTTTATTGATGATTGGAAGAGCTACACTAAAATTGAAATTCATTGCGAGTATTAGCGGGAGATCATCTCTGTTATGTAAAGGATTTCAATACTACTTTAAGAGGAAAACCTTTGATGAAAACGAGTAAATGTCCTAGATAGGTAGGACTGTGTGAGAGACTCGTTAACTTAAATGTACTGAAAAACTAACAACCAAAGATGCTGAAGTGTTACATATCTGCTTCCTACAACTCGTCTTGTGTGTCTAATTTGGTCGAATTGGAGGTTCTGAATCTAAAACCCGACCTTAGGTAATGACAACTCTAAACATAAACATGACCAAAGTTGTGTTTCCACGATTCTTAAGCGCACTAGATATTTAAACATATGTAATACAAAATTCATTATCCTCAAGCGTGAGGAAAAATAATATCACAAGTAGCACAAAACAACTAATCACAAAATCAACTCAAAATGGCTGTCACACATCGGCCATAGTTTCAAAGATTATTTAAAATTGAAAGAGGTGCTCAGTGGAATACTCTTCAAGACTGCCTTGCGATAGCAAATAAATAAATACAACATAGTTCTTAGGAAAACTGAAAGAAGTTGTATTTCATGTCTATTATAGATTTATTTTATTTTTGGGCATCATTTTAAAATATGGAAACTGGATGAACGTTTCGAATCACGGGCATAAGTCCGCCATCTTGCATTATATGTCAAACTGACAGCCACGCATTTCTAATTACTTATCCATTCTTCATGTTTTTTTTAAATTCGAGTCAAATTATCTTTCAGGACACAAAATCATTATACATTTTTGATAAAAATCAAAGAAAGGCCCACATGCAAATTACTAAATTCAAAAATTGTATTAATTAAATTTAGACTATCTTGGCTTAAATTAATGTTAGATTAATTCTTGAAACACCGATGAAACAACTTTCTCCAAACGAATGATGTGTATATTTTCATAAGAATTCGAAGACGGTGAGACACGCTACTTTTCCGAAATCTAAACATAAAACAGTCTGAAGACGTTGTAATTTTTTATATGTTTGTAATACTTAAACTTTAAAACCAAATAAAATATGATACGTTGGGAATTTATTTATTCGGGTAAAATCAAAACTTGTAAAATCCCATGATTTATTTTGAAAAACCAGTTATGTCAACAAGTCGGGATACCCTTGCTTTGCGTCGGTCATACGTTCTGTTTTTATTGGTTCACCCGCTAACTTCAAAATAAACACGGCGAACAACCTGTCAGATAGCTATTTTTCGGCCGTTTTTATCGCTCCATCAAAAATCCATTAAAAGTTAAAAGTCGCGAAAACACTTTTCCGATCGTAAAAAGCGCGCTGGCAGGTAACTTCGCAGAGGAGATAAAATCCCAACTCTATACACCAACTAATAAATTTTAAATTCTAATCAATTGTACAAACATTGCAAGGTAAACCGAACTGCTTAAATGATAATGACGGCAAACATCTAGTAGTTAAACAACCAACAAAAAACTAACCAGGAGAGAAATTTTGTTTGTTCAGATCCAATCCAGTAGGCCAACTTTGTCTCTTACATCTCAGATTACACTGTCAAAAACGCACAAAAGGAAACTAATCATATAATCAACGGTCCAAGCGGTTGATTGAAGATCGTCGTCGGCGCTGTTTGAGAGCTAATGTCACGCGCTGATCTGTGTACAGGCTCGCGACGCAAACTACTGTTGGCGTTGAGACGCACGACGGACGACGACGGCTACAGGTGGTGACGAAACATTGTCTGCGCCTACGCAGCGACGCTTTTCCTCTGATAACACCGCGACACTATCCTAAGGTATAGTAAATGACACTTATAGTCCGCGCAAATTAGAAAAGAAAGGTGGATAGAAGAATTAATTATAAATATATTTTTCAGAACTCGTTCGCAAGTTGTTTCTATAATCCTTTGGAATTATAAATAAACTAAACATTATACTCTTCGCTGATATATTGAACCTTTTATATAATTTTTGCACATTCTATAGGATACAGTTTTATCGTAAAATATTAATAATAATAATAATAATAATATTACATTACCTTGAAGCGGAATCCGAGACTGTTGACTGTCGAATCAAATAACTCAACTTAGTGATTGGTCAACTGACCCCACTAAGTGATAACCCATTTGGAGGTGGGAAAATAATAATAATAATAATACCTTTATTTTCTTTCGAGATGTTTTACATGTATACAGTGTGAACCTAAAGAAACGCACGAAATTCATATCTTTGGTATGTATCATTTGTCAAAAAAATCCTCGAACAGGTCGATTTTAGTTTTGTAAATGCTACATTTTGTCACTATACCAAAATTTATGACGTCATTGGTTTTTGAGTTATGACGCCATCATATTTTTTTAAATGGCAACAGACATTTTTTATTGATATTACCTACGCCACTCTCTTGGAAAAACATGTTTTTATTGATTGATACCTTACATAAGTAATTGTGAGAAAGAAATCATCTCAATTGCTCAAATAGCGATTCTCCAACCATTTGACATTGACCAAAATGGGTGTAGACACTTTGCACGCTGTTCTGAATCATCTCATGGGTAATTCGTCTCATCTCGAAGCCAATTCTGTCTTTCAATTCTTCTATGGTATCCGGTCTGTTAAAATATACCCTTGACTTTAAGTAACCCCAATGAAAAAAGTCTAAGGGGGTTAAATCCGGTGACCTCGGAGGCCACTCAGTCGCACCTTGACGACCTATTCACCTTCCAGTAAAAATGTCATCTAAAAACTGACGCACTGCTATCCCAAATTGAGGTGGGGCCCCGTCTTGCTAAAACCCTACGTTTTTAGAAGGAATATCTTCATCTTCATTGTTCGGAAACATAACTGCTAAGGCTGGCACTAACTCAACTCCCAAAAACTGTAAATGTCTGGCGGCCGTAAGATTTTCTCAAAAAAAAAACGGTCCCAATATATTGTTAACCAATCATACCTGCCCACGCGTTTACTTTTCCTCGTCGCTGTGTACGGGCTTCTTGAGTCTAATGATGATTTTCGCGTGACCAATACCTACAGTTATGTCGATGTAGTGTTCTCTTTAAAGAAAATGTAGCTTCATCAGAAAAAACAACGTTCTTTAAAAAATTTGGGTTTTCATCGCACAAGGTCATCAACTGTTCACAGACAAAATTGTAAGCGCCGATCTGGATCGTCCTCATTCAATTCGTGGATTAATTGCACTTTAAATGGATGTTATTTTTCTTTTTTCAATAGACGTACAACAGAAATTTGACTCACGTTATGATTTAAAGCTAGCTGCCTTGTCGAAAGATAGTGGTTTTCCTCATTTTCTAGAAGAATATTTAATTTGGTTTCGTTGCTTGTGCTAGGGCGACCAGATCGAGGGAGGTCAGCTACACTGCCAGATTCATCATATCTAGCCACCAATCTACTTACAGCGGATCTAGAAATTTGCTTTTCAGGATACTTGGCATTGAAAACATCACATGCTTCCTGATGAATTCTCAACCTATCACCATATCCAACCATGATCAAAAGTTCTACGCGTTCTCTTTCACTTAAACGTGGCATTGCATTTACTAGATTTACACTGTCTCAGAAGTGTCACAAAACTGAGGTTCCACACGTGCCAGGAATAAAAAAGTTATCGATACTTTACACAAGAGGCCTGTATGTCTCTGTTGTTAAGGTGATTGTTTTTTTATTATTTTCTTTGTTTTGTTTTTATGTCAAATGTTTCCATGCTAGTTAAAACAAAAATGTAGGCAATAAGATTTATCAGTCCATAAGAAAGTGGAACATTACTCGTGAATTTGCGAAAGGTAAGCTATTTTTACATAAAATGTCATTTTTCCAAAATAGTGGCTTAGGTGGTATCATTTTTTTATATCACCAGAAAGCTAAAGAAATATACCACCAAACAGTAAGCAAAAATGTCTGTTTTTATTAAAAATAAATTATGATGGCGTCATAACTCAAAAACCAATGACGTAATAAATTTCGGTATAGTGACAAAATGTAGCATTTACAAAACTAAAATCGACCTGTTCGAGGATTTTTTTGAAAGATCACACATACTAAAGATATGAATTTTGTGCGCTTCATTAGTTTCACACTGTAGAATAATGTGAATATGAGAAAACAATACATTAAAGATGTATCAAATACGTATTAATACAATAAATAAATTTGTAAGAATAAAATAATACAATGTTGAAACATTATACAAAAGATGCTGTAAACTATGCTAATAAATAAACATTTAAATATAATGTACCTATTATATAAGACACACGACATGACAAGAAACATAAATTATACGATGAGTGTAATACCATTAACTTGATTCTAAGATTTCTATGATGGATCTAAAGTACTCGTCAACAGAATAGAAGGTGTTTCCCAGAAGATAATTTTTTATGACTTTTTTAAATTTAATTAGATTGCATATTTGTTTGATGTTGTCAGGCAAGTGATTATAAATTTTTATGGGCGTTATTGTCGGCCCATTTACAGTGAGTGACAAGTGATGATTCAATTTTTGATTTTGTTTTAATAGGTTTAGAATGCCATGAAACATCGATATTTTAAATTTGAGCAAAAAAATAATTATTTTTATCGGTCTGTTTGTACATTTTTTGTACGTTCTTTTTGTCTAAAATGGATTAAGATTGAAATTTGGTATACACATGTATTTAAACTAGATCTGGAAATAGATTATATCTTGAACTTATTCCAATGAAGGGTTCGGGGGTAAATAGGGGTAAATAGGAGAAAATAAGTAACATAAGCTAGTAAGAGCCCAAAACCTGAGATTTGGTGTATATACTGGAAGACATGTAAGGTCTCAAACTTATGATCACATCTACCAACCCCCACCACCATTATTAAATGGGTTAACAAAATGAATTTGAGATACTCATTTGAAATTTGGTACCGTAAACAGGGGTTACTTTGCACAATTTTCACGGTTTTCTGAAAACAACTTGGGTGCATTTTCATGAAATGCCTTGATATCAAACTAAGTATATGAAATTTTTATGTTTTTTGTGGGTGCTCCCCAATTTTTAACGCAAAAAGACAACGGAAAATATATTTTTTAAAGCGTCAAAGAGTCGGCCAAGGTGCCCCTGCTTCGGGGAGACTTTGCCAATCGACTTTTTAGCTTGAAATCGCCTATTCCGTGCAAAGTAAATGTCACAAATAGGTTACTTTACCCTACCACTAGACATTTTAAAAAATATTTTTTTGTTCTTTTGTAAAAAAAAAACTTATTGCTGAACGAAATTATGATTTTATTCTTGACTTGAATAATTCAGAATACGTATGAATAGAAAATCTATATCTAATAGAAAAACGAGACAAAAGAATAACTCCCAAACTAAAAAACTTAACTCTTAAACTAGTAATTTAAATCCGTGAACTAAGAGGTAACTTTGCCAATGGCTAAAATATTGTATTTCTATAGCCTAAATTAACAACAATAATATTAATAAACTGTTATAAGTTTCATACATAAGCAGTACAAAC
This sequence comes from Stenurella melanura, assembly GCA_963583905.1. NCBI lineage: Eukaryota > Metazoa > Arthropoda > Insecta > Coleoptera > Cerambycidae > Stenurella > Stenurella melanura. The sequence goes on along the minus strand of OY757311.1, from coordinate 170,420,351 downwards.
AACAGTTCTCAAATCTAAATAGATTAGGGTACATACCCCTTAGCGTAGCAGCATGTTTGAATAGGTAAAAATGCCAGTTATTATTTATGTTCTGAAAACGCTGAGAACATTTTTTCTACAAGTGCTAAACCTGCACTAACATTTACTTTGCTTATACGTGAATATTGTTAGACATGCGCGGTTAATTCAGTTCTACCAACTTCCACGCAATGAATTTTTAATTCATGGCGGGCACGGAATGGCAAAATTGCCCCAGCTCGCAAAATAACCCCTGTTTACGGTACATGTTTGTATTATAATGACGACGTCTGGAGCTGGTTTAAATTTTGAACAGATTCCTTTAAGGATTGGGGGGATAATATTGATTCAGTTAGGGAAATCCCGTGCAAATTCGACGATGAAAGGTTACCTTCTCCAATCGGTAATCGAAGAGACTATATACAGGATCGTTATTAATAGGCCATAGTGCGTAGATTCTTTGGGGCCAAATTATGAGGATATAATCAAATATGTTTTAGTAAAATGTTGCTGTGGAAAAAGATACAGCCTTCTGACTGATCTTCGCCAAATTTGCTAGAGGAACTTTTTTTATTCTAAAAAACAATAATTTATGTATTACATCACGTTAGATCATCGAGGACCTGTATCTGATGATGAATTTTTTTCATGTTTTTTTTTTGACGAAACGTTGTGGTACTTCTGACCAGAAAATCTGATGAGGGCGTCATTTCCACGTATAAAAGGTACACTTGGTAGAACTTGATAACTCCAACCGTCTTCGATGAAATTGCCATTAAACATTTGAATAATTTTTTGAAAGATAAATTCAATTTAATGAAACAAAGTGTATTTATTGAAAAGTGTGCTTTGGTTACGTTTTAGCTCTGATTTTTCAGTGTTTTTTAATTCTCACATCGGCCGTTGAGCGCTCCGCTTTCAGCTTCAAGCGGACAGTAACACTCACTGCGCGGCTAGCCCTCCACCACCACTACCAGCGTTCTCGCTACGCTGTTACATTCATTTATTCATCGCACATGTTTTCAATGATAATAATAACAACAATAATAATAATAGTAACATTAATAATAAGCATATGTACTAACTAACTATGCGGAAAGATATCGCTAACCGTTTGATTTAATAAAGATGTCCCCGCCTTTCTATCCACCCAACATACCAAACATTTTCAGAGAAAATAAGTTTGGTAAATGGCCTTTTCGATTACCGAGTGGTAAACGATAATCTTTCATCGTCGAGTTTGCACGCTATTTCTTAGACTAATTCCTTAGGCAGCGGCTTTCCTCTAAAAACTTTGATGCGTGGACTATTATCATTTTATTCATTGGTTCCTCTCCGTTGCATTAAACGGCGGATGGGTAAGATGATCACATGAAATATCTGTGGGTGTATGGCATCAAACTTATTTCATTTTATGATGATTTATAGTCATAAAAAATTCAGAAAGCTGGATCAACTTAGATTCTCATCGTCTAGTCTGGTGTTAAAAATATACTGTCATACCGCGCCAGCAACTGTGAATGAATGTGTTATCGACGAAGAATACAAATAGCAATTTGCCGGTTGAGTAAAATTTAGCTTGACAGAAATATCACACGAAATGCACAAAAATTGAGCTTGCTAACACCCTAGTTTTTTCCATTTATCCTCTGAGACATAGGTCGTTAGGGACATAGACAGACACTGCGTGTAGTGTATCCTACATTAAATGGATATCTCAATGCCGTCTCTTTTTAAATAATATTATTACGTGTTTATGTTAATGACCCCTGTAATATGCTTCAAAACCACATAAACCTTAAGAAAAATTTAATTTCACCAAAATTTACTTCCAAAATTGTCTTAGTAAATTTCTCACACATTTACATTATTTTTGCATTTTTTTATCATTGCAGCAAATTCTAACAAACAGACAGTAAAATTAAATCTTTCCCCACAAAATTAATATCGTCCATGTAGTTACTGATGTTTTGGTGAACCGAAAGTCACCCAAATATTTTTCAAATGGATTTATTGTGAAACTCAGTTGTTAATTCTCGAGGCGTTAAAAGTGTGCCAAAAAAACTAACGACATCATTCAGGCACACTATTAGACTATTTTGAAAACCTGTATTGTACATTGTTGCCAAAATCCATATACAGGATGATGTTTTTAGGCAAGATCCAAAATTTAAAAAATTGGCTCAGGCCCTGACTTTTTTGTTTTCAATACTGAATTGTGTAGACCTCTATTAATAAAACATATTTATTAAATCAATGAATGCACTTTTTCTAAACCCGCCCAACCAGACTACCTCTGGCTTTGGCATTAACACCAATAGTTATCATACTGAATCAAAATTAATATTGAATGCAAACATTGGGGCTAGCTGCCACTCTATGTACTTAACTTCAGCTACTAACGATGAGACATTTGCACTGTTGAAAGCAGTTTCGGTAAAAAATTCTGCAGGACTGGATGGTGTTCCTTGCTCCCTGCTTGGTGGTATTGTCGATATCCTAACTCCGGTTTTCACTTTCTTGATAAATAAGTCCGTTGAAGAAGGCATCTTCCCTTACAACTTAAAAAAATCTATTGTTAAACCGATACACAAGAAAAATGAGACAGATATGAGAGGGAACTATAGGCCAATCTCGCTACTTTCTGTTTTCTCAAAAATGTATGAGAGAGCGTTTCACTCTAGATTACTGAATTACTTCAGCAAAAATAATATTCTCACTGATGCACAATATGGTTCCCGCAAAGATCTTTCTACGAAAGGTGCTATACTAAATTCAATTAATTCCATTATTAAAAGTATCGATGACAAAAAATGTGTTGCCGGTTTATACTTTGACTATAAGTGTGCCTTCGACATGGTTAACCACGACTTACTCAAGCAGAAACTTTTTTATCATGGAGTAAGAGGATTGTCCTATAGTTGGATTTCTTCGTACTTATCCGAGCGTTCGCAGATGGTTGTACTGCGGGCAGGTGGCAGGGACCATAACTCTGACCTCAACAGATCAAGATGGGGGTGCCTCAAGGTAGTATCCTAGGCCCCCTACTCTTTCTAATCTTTATAAACGACATAGTTGAATCATTTCATAAACATTGCCACAGTACAATAACTTTGTTTGCAGACGATATGTCAGCAATTGTCTCAGCCGACAATGTAAAGATGCTTAGTACACCAGATAATGTTTGTACAAGTACTGTCCTTGATTACAGCCTTGCGAACAACCTGTTGCTAAGCTTCAGTAAAACAGAACTTATGTTGTTTAATACTACAGCTTCCAATTATAGTCTTCTGGTTAGAACTATGACGGGTACTCCTAGTATAAATCAGGCTGATAACACGACATTCTTGGGTATTCGGATTGACAATAGGTTATCGTGGAACTCTCAAATTAATAGTGTTCTAAAAAAACTCCCAGTCAATTGTTTTATCATCTGCAGGCTAAGGTCATATGTGAATTTAGAAATGTTGCTCTCATACTACTTCTCGTATGTGCATTCAGCACTGAGCTGTGGCATTGTCGGCTGGGGTAACACAAATCGCATAAATGAAGTACTAACTGCGCAAAAAAAAATAGTTCGTACAATGAAATTTAAAGCCCCTAGACATTCCTGTCGTGAACTATTCAGAGACTTAAAAATTCTTACTGTTACCTCTATATACATCTTGCAGTGTATAATTCACGTAAAGAATAACATTAGTCAATATACATCAACTGCAGATATAGTTAGCAACTATTCACTACGCTTTAGTGACAACCTAAGATTACCCCAACATAAACTTGCCTCAACGGCTAAAAGTAGCTACATAATGCCAATAAAAATGTTCGATCATTTACCTAAAAACATCAAGTGTATTACTTCTATAAGTATTTTTAAGAAAGAAGTTAAAACTACTCTTTTGAGACATAGCTTTTACAACTTGAATGAATATTTTACCAGTGATCTGAATTAAACTGTATTCTCCCTAATGGTTTTGTCATTATTTGTGCTTCTCAGGATTGCCCGGTGCTGGCATAGTACAGGTTTTTATTTTTATTTTTTACTTTTTTCTCTCCTCTTTTGTATGTCTTTCTCTAATTATTAAGACTTTGTTATATATTGATGTTATTTGTGGCATTATCTTGATTTTTTTCCTTCTTCAATTCTTTGGGACTTCCTGCCACATGTATGTTTTGTTTCTAAGCGGTGCTAGGGGAATCTACAAAATATATCACAATTAACCAGTATTCTGACAAAGACGAAATCAATAAACCACGAGCAAAATTCAAAAAAACTGCATTTATAGTATTCCGTATGAGTGCAACAAACAATACGTGGGTGAGTCATCCAGACCTTTTAGTGTAAGATAGGGCGAACATCAAAATTATATCAGAAAAAATGAAATTCAGAGGTCCAAGATCTGCGAACACGCGTGGGAGGACGGACATAGAATAAACTGGGACTCGGCAAAAATTTTAACAAAAGAGGCAGATAGCAAAAAAAGAAAAATTAAAGAATCCGCGATAATATTATTGAATGAGGATAACTGCGTGTCGAATTGTTCCGTAGATGTCTGTACAACTTGGCTGCCAATGTTAAAAGAAGAACTTCACAAACTTTACATTGTATAGAAACTAAAAAACTGTTAACTATATCAACAGTTCTATGTAAATAGTAAGTATCTATGGATATTGAATATAACAAACATTCTTAGAGCCGTGTATTTGTCATACACAGCAAAAAAAAATTTTCAAAAAAGCCTTGAAAAAGGAAACAGATTAGATTTCCGAAACGTCGGCGAAATATTTAATTTCAAGTTTTTATACTTATTTGTGTTGTTTATTTATAAAAACCAACCTTTAACTGATCCTTTGACGTAAATGTCACAGGCGTAGAGGTTTTTTACCAGTAACATACTGGTTAATTGTGATATATTTTGTAGATTCCCCTAGCACCGCTTAGAAAGAAAACATACATGTGGCAGGAAGTCCCAAAGAATTGAAGAAGGAAAAAAATTGATATGTGTAGTTGTAAGTTTTTGTAAATAGACATCAGACCTACAGACCGGAATTCAAGGACCTTGATTTTGGTAATCTACATCACCTGAAATGTGAAAATTCAATTATGACATTAATGGGTTGCTCAAACACATGAACGCCTATGACTTTGTATGCTGTTTATTGCGCCGAAAGCATCTCTAAATTCTGTTCTTTTATAAGTTCAGATTTATAGGTATATGGTAGATTTTCACGATACGCTACTAAATAATGTCATCTCGAATTATTTATTTAGCTGCCTGCAGCTCACAAAGTCCATATGTAAATTAAAATTATCCTCTCGGTCGAGTCCAGCGATGTGTAAAAGGACCAAACAACCTTCTAGATGGAGAAAAATGTTGCATAATTCACGATACGTATTTCGTATGTTTCGTAATAACGAACATGTAAAAATGTCTTTAATAGCAAGCAAGGCTTGCAATTCTGACAAGAGTGTGTTACTGGCGCCGCCGCCAAATCAGAAGTCCAATTTTAAATTCCGACTATTGCTAGTTGTTTAAAACGACATGCCACGTTATCTAACAGTCAAGTTAAGTAATATAACATTTTTTTTTATGTTTCGTTTAAAACTCAATTAAAAAACTGACATAACTTATATTTAGATACATCTAAATTTAGATTTATGTTATGCACAGACACGGACGCGGACGGCGAGAGAAAAGAGAAACGTTTTGCTTTTGTCGATCACAGATAGATAGATACATAAGTAGATAGATTGTCTTTATTTCACCACTATATTAGTGCGGTCGTCGTAACTTTCTTTGGTCAGAAATTTAAAGCAATTTTATTGACTACTCTTGTGGTCCAGGAGGCGACTGCATATTTGTGCGGGGAACGAGTGGACGGGATTTAGCAGTTTAGAATACTGCAATAGTATGCCCTAAACTCATAACCGCTGGTCGGCCGATCACGGTCCCTGGCGGTAATGAGTAATTACGGTAATTGTTTATTGCGGCAATGGGGCGATTGTGGTGACAAAGTGGACGTTTTTTTTTTAAACTAATTTGTTAATTATGATCCAAAGAATGTAAAATGCTCAGTCGGCCGATCCCCACCCCTGGCGATAGCCTTGGCCGACCATTAACAACAATGCAATTTTTAATGCCTAGCCTCCCCCAAGGAGTGACCAGGTCGGCCTTGGTCTATTCGAAAGAACAACATTTTTCCTTTCATAAAACCCTGGTCGGCCGATCTCGGTCCCTGGCTTTAATGAGTAATTACACTAATTGTCGTGGGGGGCACAGGGGGGATTGTGGTGACAGAGTGGACGATTTTTTGTTTAAACTTTTTTTTATTGTAATCTCGAGTCTAAAATGCTCGGTCGGCCGACCCCCACCCCTGGTGATGTCCTTGGTTGTAAAACAGTTTAATTTAAAAGTACGAACTAGGAAAATTGGCATAATTTTTAAATTTAAATCTAACTATTTTGCAATCCACTGAAATTATCGAGTGAAAATTAATAGTAATATTCTTGTTAAGGTTCTACTTAGGTAGTCTATAATTTTTTTAAATGTACGTACTAAGAGAAAAAAGTTATGGCCAAAAATAGTAAATATTTCCCTATCGGGTGTCTCTTTCTAGGGAATGGCCACCTTAAGGGGGTATTATTCCAACAATAGAATAAAACAGGGGATTTTAAAAAATTTTTACTCAAAATGTGTATAATTTGTTTTCTACAGAATTTCGAAACGAATAATATCTACGTGTATGAGATTATAATAAGGAAGCACGTTTTCCTTCGGTGTGTTGTTGGTGTCCAGATTTTACCAAATGTGGCCCCTGGTTAGTGCCACAACACGTCCCTTTATAAACAAAAAAAAATTAATAGGACAAGTTTTTGCTTCAAGAAAATTGATTTATTTGATATTACGTAATTTAATATCTTAGAAACAATTTAAAAAATCATGAAATGAAATAAATAATTTACTTGAATTAAGCAAAATTTTATACAATTAAATAAATGATTTGCTTAAAACAAAGAAACATTTCATAGGTTCGTATTTAAATTAGAACGTTTTCTTAAAACTATAGTACACTTTTTCTCTGAGTGCAGTTGCTACAACATTTATCACCCCCCCCCCCCCCCACCTTAAGGGGGGGAAGAAGTTATAAAAGTGAAAACAGCGAGGTAATAACAATTCTTTTGATAATTCACCCTTTCGAATATTCCAAGACCGATCTGCTAAATTCGTGCGTGAGAAACGGCATTTACAATGTTGCAAATGGTCGGCCAGGGACATCACCAGAAGTGGGGGTCGGCCGACCGAGCATTTTAGACTCGAGATTACAATAAAAAAAAAAAGTTTAAACAAAAAATCGTCCACTCTGTCACCACAATCCCACCTGTGTGTAATTACTCATTAAAGGCAGGGATCGAGATCGGCCGACCAGGGTTTTATGAAAGGAAAAATTTTGTTCTTTCGAATAGACTAAGGCCGACCTTGTCACTCCTTGGGGGAGGCTGGCCATTAAAAATTGCATTGTTGTTAATGGTCGGCCAAGGCTATCGCCAGGGGGTGGGGATCGGCCGACCGAGCATTTTACATTCTTTGGATCATAATTAACAAATTAGTTTTAAAAAACCGTCCACTTTATCACCACAATCGCCCCAGTGCCCCAATAAACAATTACCGTAATTACTCATTACCGCCACGGTCCGTGATCGGCCGACCAGCGGTTATGAGTTTAGGGCATACTATTGCAGTATTCGAAACTGCTAAATCCCGTCCACTCGTTCCCCGCACAAATTTGCAGTCGCCTCATGGACCATTTAATCTGCATGGCCGTAGGGGACTGTGTGGATGCTAGTGTTAGAATGAGAATTGTCAAATAAGAAATTAGACAAATTCATTTTAGGATTTTAATTTGCTAGCATAACCAGAAGTCAGGTTATCGAAATAATGCAAAGATTTCATTAATATTTTTACACAAAGTTTTTCTTTTAGTTATAGGTAGTTATTTTTTCTGCTGTTTGCAAAATCCTATAAAGAATATGTTTCAACACAATTATAAGCAAACAAATAATAATTCATTTTTGAAGGGAAATAGTATATTATTCAACGAGCATATAATGATGGCTATTATTCACGATGGTGAAGTTTAAGACACGAGCCGCAGGCGAGTATCGTAAATCACCAGAGTGAATAATAGCCATTATATGCGAGTAGAATACTATGACTGTTAAATATTTAATATTTATCTAATTCATCTTCATTTCAATTCTCCTATTTAAGAAAGATTCATATATCATTTTCTCGATATTTCGGGCAACAAGTTTAATGAGGCGATTTCTGCAGTTTCCTTTATCTCTGGCGGTGTCAAAGAAATCTCGTTTTCACTGTCAGTATCCATTTATTTCATTTTATTACTCTTTTTGAGTACCTAATCCGTAGAATTATTGTAAATTTGGCGTTGAAATGGCATACATTTTGACGTTTCAAATCAATTACAGAATTTCAGAATTACGCTTTGACACATTGCCATGGCTTACTAATAAAATAATACAGTTTGTAGGCACAGCTAAATAGTTTCAAAAACAATGTTGAGGATTGCCGCGTGTTGCTAATAGATGATGATTTGAAAACAAATTACTCATGTAGTTTTTGAGTGTTCATTAAAGTACCTTTTCGGCATGTACCAGTTGAGTGCTTCCGAGAAACCTTAAAGAGACAACACTTGTCTTTTGATTGCTGCAATTTTGACATTTTTAATTTTTAGTAAAAAGTCACTAATGTCATTTCTCATAAACAACTGACTGTCCTCATTATTCACTGTAATCAGTGAATAATGAAATCATTATTCACTGTAGGGAACAATGGATAGCATTATCAGTGAGGAAACACGTACACAATGAGTACATTATTTAATAGTCGTGGACAAATATGTTTCTTTTACGATTGCTATACTTCCACTCGACTACGTGGATGTGGAAGTAATTCACACTTTTAAACACTCTTAAAGGAAACCTGGATAGCTTCTGCACTGTCATCGGTACTCTGAAACATCTATTATTATTATTTGCATATAATTCAAAAAAAATTAGGTATTTTTAAAACAAAACGCAGATGTTTGTTGCATGTTTACAGTGAGTGACGAAACCGCAATCCATTCATTAATAATAATATAAAAATAGACTTGTTAGGAATTTTACAGTTTATGCACGCTTGTGATTCGTATACCTATCAATCATTTTTCATTCAAGCCTAAACCCATTCGGTACGGTAATCATATGAAGGCGTGTTGGAGGAAGCCAAAAAACTGTTTATCGATCATTTGGCGTTTATTGGATCTACGATATTAATTAAACATATTTCACCTGAGTCTGGTCATTTCTGGATTTGTGATCGTGCTTTGAAATTATGAAATGAGCCTAGTTCTGTATGGAATGAGCTGCAAATTTGCATCATCAAATATTCATAAGGTATACTATTTCATTCAGCAGCAATTTGTGTGGGTTTTAGTATATGCCGTACTGCATTGGGTAGGTAGTTTGTGAAAAACTAGTATTCATTTCCGATTCCATGTTGCTGAAAATCAATGCTTAACGATCTACTACATACAGGGTGTCTCAGTAAAATGTTGCTACTCTGAATTGTAACATATTTTGATACCTAAATATTAAAACATGTTATTCCGTTGCGAACGGCAGCCGATTTTTGGTGGAGAGCACAAGGTCGTGGGTTAGGATTGTGTGTGGACACTCAAAAGGGCGCCACCGGCTGTATGTTACGTAATATGATTTAAATAATTTTGCCAGCTCGGAACAAAATTAAGTTACTAGCAACCATGCGATCGAATACTCAAAATATATCTGTAATATCAAAACTCTACTTTACTCTATTAAAGATTTAAGCAAATATCAGGAGTACCAGTGCAAATAATAAGAACATGTAGACACTAGACATTTATTACACACACGTGAAATATACAACAATAAAAAACAAACAGTTTCCCAATTGTCCCCTGAACTTAATCTATATATGCAAAAGAAATGCAAATTATGTAATTGACCCCTTCTAAAATTATTTCAGTGATTTGACCTTTTCTTTATAGAAATGCAACTACGGCTTAAATGATACCAACTATGAGTTTCAGATTCACAACAGCGAGTTAAAGATTCACAATGGATTCAAATTACAGCTCATCAATAAAATATTACGTAACAAAAAAGATTCTGTGAGCCAATTTTCGCAATGCTCGCTGTGTGCACTAGAATGTTACAGAATGATCTAAAATAATTATGTTCTATTACAAATACTTTATATATGACATAGTAGAAAGTAAATTAGTATCACGTGGTACCATGCGCTACTTACAGTAAAAAATCTTAAGATACTTCATCATGCTGGGTATGTAGTTGCAAAATCGTTGTGTAATTTACTTTAATATTTTGACAAAAAATCACTGAATGAAACTATAATAATTTCTTTAAAATTGTATGACTAAAATGAAACAATAAAACCTGAGTGGAGCCTTGGCGTTTTCTCTGATGAGTGCAACGTGACCTGTTACCACTTCCTAAGATGTTCTCGACGTTGCTTACGACTACGACTCCGTGTCACTCCCAAAACTTCTGCCCAAATCTCTTAGAGACTGCTGCGGACAACTCTCCAACCAAAACTTCTCAAAATGTCAGCAGAACCCACATAAACCAAACATCTGAGTAATAGACTTCCTCCTATTACTCCTCTAAATGCTGGGCCCCATTACATAACCAAAATGGCAGCACCATTCATTCTGAACATAAACCTCTCTAAACATAACTTATTTTCAAAGGGCCAGTCCCTCCAAACATATGCTTATACCAAACATAAGCCTCTCCAAAACACTCTGTAATAATTACAGTAAATAAGAACTAAATAAAACACCAAACTAAGTAAAATAAAAGCTCACCTCCTATAGAGAGTATTGCATAACCTTACGAAACACGTGGCGATCGGATTACGACAAGCAACAGAATTCCTTCCTGGAATTTACAAAATGCTTCTGGCAGGACGGTAAAGAAACACTGGGTACATCAAATCAAATCCCTTTTCAGTGTCAGCGATGTAAAACCCAAATTCTTCACTACAAAACCGGGACCGCCGCCTTCAGCTCTCTCGTCGCTGTCGACTCGTGGCTCTCTCAAAGACCAATCCTCGACGGAAATCCTCTTGACAGTTCTCCGCGTTGCCAACTTGAACATCTAGAGAACACTTTCTCTAGCCAATAAAAATGCGCCAACAAAGGGCTTTGCATTTTAAAGACTGAATTACACGATTATGTAATATTTCCACTACAAGAATATGTGAGTAACACCTCTATCAAAATCATGCTTAAAGAAAACATGTTTACTACCCACAATTTCTCATCAGGATAGGCAACCATCTACTATCGGATTCTAGATCGTGGGTTGCATACTCAAAAAAATGAATTAATCAAGGTTAATTTACAGTATTCAAACTGAAATTATTAATGTAGCTTTTTCAAATGCTACAGAATAACTTTGGAAGAAATAATTACCTGCAGTATTAAGGAAACACGTCGACTGTATTTCCTAGGCATATTTTGACGTAATATTTTTGTACTTACCTCCATCAGTCTACCCTACACAGCCACCTGTCTAATAATCGAAACAGCAGTGGATCGAGTGATACCTGGATGTTTTGAAAGGACTTTTTCAACTGGCAACTGTGGGTATTTTTTTACCTTTATAATGTCTCAAACTGTGTGCGAATATTTTATACACATCTGGAGTCAATAAACAGCACAGGTACTCGAAAAGTTCGCTCACCTAAATCTTCAAGAAATTCGGGTTTGGTTACCAAAACTTTTGATTTCCTATGTTCCCACAGAAAGAAATCTAAGGTATGAGGTCAGGTGACCTTGCTGGCCACTTCACAGGACTCCATTTTGAAAACTCGTTCTGGTAATAACTTCCGCAATAATCTCTATTCAACAATTATAAATCCTGATCTAGGAATAACATTAAGCGCCATGATTCCAACTCATGCATCATGTGCATTATCTACTTTGTGCCATTCTAATCGCGTCATTTTGGCATTTTACTTCTAAAATTGAAAGTACAGGGTCACTTGCCTTCGTTTTTATTGCAGAAAGTTCAAAAAAACATTTAGAGAAAACATTACCTTTTATTTTTTGGCGGAAATTTAAAAAGGCGGACCGAAAATTGAACCATTTTCCAGAAAAAACTGAGAATCTGTACTCGGGAGTTTTCGAGGCCATCGATTACGAATTCGAGGCCTAATTAGGTAAATAGGGGGTTTTTGAGGTCGCCGATCACGAATAAAATTTACAAAAATTCAAAATGGCGGACCGGAGGAAAAGTCAGTTTCTCCGGAAAAACTCGTATTCTTTTCTTTGATTCTGAAATTGGAAACACAGAAGTTTTCGCTATCGCTGATAATGAAGCTGATGTCCAATTAGGAAAAACTCAAAATAGCGGACCACAAGTAGTATATTTTTCAGGAGAAACTAGTATTTCTTATACTTTCAGTACAAAAATGAAAAAAATACGAGGATCTGGTTCTACTTCTGGTCCGCCACTTTGAATATTCTCTAATTGGACATCGAAGTCGTTATCAGCGATCACGAAAACCCCCTAAGTTCCCATTTTCAGCCCCAAAAAGAAAAAGAGTTTTTCCTAAGAGGTTGATTCTACTTCTGGTCCGCCATTTTGAATTTACCAAACTACACCTTCGTGACGTGACCTCGAAAACCTCCGAGTACAGATTTTTAAGAGATATCAATGCTCATTTCTTCTGGAAGATGGCCCAATTTCCGGGTCGCCATTTTCAATTTCCCAAATTGGACTTCAGATTCTTGATCAGTAGCCCCCAAAACCACCGAGTATCCATTGAAACAAAACCTTTCCTCCAAAAAATAAATAATACTGTTTTACTTCCCTCGCATGCCGAAGGGGAGTATTGTATTCGAGAAAAAATTACCCTCCGAGATTTTTGCGGATTTTCGCGTTTCAGATCGCGTAGATTACGAAAATATAGGTTTTTTAATTCCGTCAGTCTGTCTGTCTGTCTGTTGGTGCATTAACTAAAAAAAAAAAACTACTTGACGGAGAACACTTAAATTTGGTAGGTAGCTAACGCTACTGTCAGCGCATAATATACAGGGTGGACCGTCTAAAGGGAATAAATAGTGAAAATATTTTTTTTGCTAAAATTTAAAATTTCTACGTTTCATGACATTCTAAACCTATTTCAGAAAAAGAAAAAATTGAAAGTTTTTTAATTTTTAAAAAAAATTTTACCACTAGAATAGATGGAAAAAAAATTCTTTTTCCTCAAATTTAAAATTTGCACGTTTCATGACATTCTAAACCTCTCAGAAAAAAAAAAAATTTAATTTTTTTTCCATTGAAAAATTTTTTACCAGTAGAATACATAGAAAAGAATTTTTTTGCTCTAAATAATTTCTATTTAAAAAAATATATTTTGAATTTTTTTTTACCACTAAAATAAACGGAAACGTTTTTTTTGCCCAAATTCGAATTTCCGTTTCATGGCATTCTAAACCTATTTAAAAAAAAATGAGAATACAATTGTAATCTTTTTACTACTTTTTTTTTAATTTAAAATAGAAAAAAAATTTGAAATTTTGAAAATTTTGTATAAACTGGATGATGAAACAAAATTTGTTTGCTCACATTTAAAATTTCCACGTTTCATGGTCATTCTAAACACATTTCAAAAACATTTTTTTTAGAAAATAAAAAAAAAATAACATTTTTTATAAAATGGGTGATGGAAAGCAATATTTTGCTCAAATTTAAAATTTCCACGTTTCGTGACATTCTAAATCTATTTGAAAAAAAAATTGAAAATTTAAAATAGAAAAAAATTTTGAAATTTTGAAAATTTTATAAGCTGGATGATGAAAAAAAAATTGTTTGCTCAAATTTAAAATTTACACGTTTCGTGACATTCTAACCACATTTCAAAAACTACTTTTTTTAGAAAATGAAAAGAAATTTGAACATTTTTTATAAAATGGGAGATGGAAAAAATATTTTGCTAAAACTAAAAATTTCCACGATTCGTGACATTCTAAAACTATTTGCAAAAAATGTTTTTGAAAATTTAAACTAGGAAATTTGTATAAAATGAATGAAAAAAAAATATTTTGCTCTAATTTAGAATTACTACGTTTCATGACATTCTAAACATATTTCAAAAACAATTTTTTCAGAAAATTAAAAAAAAGAAAATTTTTTATAAAATGGGTGACAGAAAAAAATGTTTTGCTCAAATTTAAAATTTCCACGTTTCATGACATTCTAAACATATTTCAAAAAAAAGAAATTTGTTTTTGAAACTTTAAAAAGTTATCTCTTTTTAAATTTTTTACCACTACAGTAGAATAGATGATGGATAAAATGTTTTTTCTTCAATTTTAAAATTCGCACGTTTCATTATATTCTAAGCCTATTTCAACAAAAAAATGTTTTGTAAATTAAAAAAAGAACAAAAATTTGAGAAAAATTTACCCCACCACTATACAGTAGATGGAAAGAAGTTATCAGGTTCTCTGTAATAATAGGGCTAACTACATGACGATTATAATTCTCATATGTCATCTCTTAATTAATAATTTTTGAGAGTGACCATCTTGTACGAATAAAGAGGGAAGTTCTGTGTACATACCTTTACCGATTTTTTTCTAAATGTCCTTCTGAACTCTTTGGAATAAAAATTAAGTCAATTGACCCTGTACTTTCAGTTTTGGAAGTTTTCAGGTTTTCATGCTAAAATGACGCAACTATTCCCTTATACCGAAAATCAACATACCTCCTACTTCAAGTCCCACGCTTGCGAATCAATCAATTTTCAGGTACACTTAAAGGGATTTCATATTAATGTTTCATTATTCTAAAATCAAACGCGCAAGGAGAGTTAAAGTCGAAGAACTTGTGGCAGTGAAATTCCCAAAGAATTGAAGAAGGAAAGAAATGAAGAACTTGTACTTGAGAGCGGTAATGGAGTTTTATTTTTTATAAATTGCTGTCTAGTGTCGTGTACTTGGGTATTTCTATTTTTAATGGACTAGCTATTTATCGCTTATTTTTCAATAGTATTAATTAAGAAATATACAGAAATTATTCATTGTTCATAGAATACATTTTTCTAATTAACTGAGAATAATGTACTGTGACTGAGCTTAAGAGAAAATTCTACTGTCAATTATGTCAACCGTCTTTCCTTTGCCGTTTGTTACCCACCATTATTAAGGTTATTAGCAGATAATAAAACGAATCGGCAAATAATAACAACCTTTTAATGGTAGAGCAAATATGATAAAAATGTTAACAGCATTGTACATTATATTATCGCGAAAAATCCGTGCATTTTTGGTATTATTATTTGCAGACCTTTTACGAGAGAATAAATCAATCAGCCAGACAAACAAGAGGCAAACAAAAAGTGTCGATTGATGGCAATATTCTATTAAGGTCATCATAACAATTTAAGGGTTTACATAATGTGCGATAGTATGACGTGGAAAAATATAGGAATCACAGTCAGAATCAAAGCAAATAAAATTTAGATTATATTAATTTGTTTATCCACGACCACTGTTATATTAGGAAGGTATAATACGTCTATTTTCCGTAGATTAGAGGCCCTTTAATACACTAGTGAATTAAAATTCATAATACCACATTTATATCAAGAACGATCTTTTTGTCATTTTTACCGGGATTAATCAAATTAACTCTATAGGGTGTTTTTGAATAAGAAATGGAGGGGTCCACAACTTCGCCGACATTGGCTAGTCGATGTACAGGGTAGGACCTGGATTTTTTCAGCGATTGTCACCTTGCTGGACAATGATTCTTCTATATAACTTTACGCTACCGTACTTGATTTTCAACCACCGACCGTGACGCTCGACTGTGGTAATATCGCCCCCAGCATTGGCCAATGTTGCCGAAGAACGCTTCATTCCATGCTCGGTAAAACTTTCTGGATCAAGGAGCCCAAGAAATGAAGCCACTTTTGAAAAGGTTTTCGAAATTGTGTTGATGCCTACATGTTGTGTAGTACATTTTCCAGCCACATAGCGCAAGAAATATCTCCCATCGGCAGTTTTAGGTCGCAAATTGATGTATTTTCGACACATTTCTACAGCATTGACTGAAAAAGCTTCTTCCATGATCGTAAAACTTCTTGAAATGTTAGTTTTCGTATCCGGAATGAGCACGTACTACCTTTGCCTTAAACATGGTAGACGAGTAAAATTGGGAAGCAAAGACGCTTAGTTTCCGAGAAAAAAAAAACTAGCGTAGAACCAAACCAGACTTGGTGCGATTCTTTAATTAGGTGATCGTGTACATGAAACCACTTTTCACGACATTTTCTGGTGGTCTGGAACTTTTTTATTTCGAAAAAACTGTAAAAAAATGAATTTTCCATGAAACATGTTTTTTAACGTCCCCATCGTTATATCTTTAAAAATAATTGTGCTATGGAACTGATTTTTTTTTTAAATTGAAGTAGACACAATAGCGCTTCTAACTATGTACAATGTGATTGTAAAGTATATTTTTTTTAATTGTTAAAATAATAGCAAACTTAAAGTTGTTATTTTCGTGAATGTATTTTTCAGCAATCGAGAAAAATTTTTATTTATGAAAATATGTATATACATGCTGTGAACAAATTGAAGCCAATATATGAAAAAAGTTTTTAGAATCATAATTTTTGATGTGCAGGTTATAGTATGTAGTCAGCGATTTTTTTTAAACGGGCTAAATCATATTCTTGCACGCCCGGCTCTCATTATACTGCTTACCGCCTGCGGACTACAGTTGTTGGATTCATGTGTACTAATCGGGCTTTTATTAACAGCTCCAAAATAGGTACGAACCTACCTTTTGTTGTTTTAAGGTAAAAAATATTTAAAAGCAGGTAAATATAAATCATTGTTATAAAGTAAGTACCCACCTACTAAGTAGGTTATTACACATTTTTGATTGAATTAAACCAAGACGCAGGAATAAAACAACTTTATTTTTTTTGCAACTATTTTTCTATATTGAAAAATGAGTATTTAGTTACGTAGGCCCTGCGTTAAAAGCATTCTAGTTCGTCTGTACATTCATCGAAACCTTTAAATAACAGTATTTCAAGTACGGCATTTACACTCGTTACAACATTTTAGGCCTTCTTTAACACAATCATATTTTCGATTTTTACAATTTTTATCAGAACAATAAATACTTAATGAAAATATTGTCCAAACATCGTCACTTAAATTCCGTCCTGAACCATGTGCATTTATAAGTGTAGTTGGCATATTGCTTCTGTACGATATTCTAAGTTGATGCATAAACCTGCAATAGTTAACTAAATGTATTAGATAGGAAATCTATGATTTAAATATATATGTTTACCTTCAGAATGGGTGGTACAAGGTGCCTTCAGTTGAAGGAAGCTCCGTTTGTTGTTGTTGCTAATTTGATCCTTAGGTCGTTTAATATCTGAATTTGTTTACTTTTGTTTTTGTGCAGTACTAGAATCAATTTTGTAAAGATTTTTAAAGCTTCGTCTTTAGACAGCAATGGCAATTCCGATAATTTTTTAAAAGCAACAATATTCTTTAAGAACATCAAACGCAGATTTTTTAAATATTAAAAAAAAACATTGGTGGTGTCGCAACCAGTAAAAGAATGAAGACAAGAACAAACTGTAGTTCATAAACTTTGCACTACCTTCTATATTTACAAAAATTGTCTGCTAGTGAAAAAAGGAGAGTAAGTAAAATTAATACATCTATATCAACTAATTTCACCAATGTTTGTTTGCTAAATTTAGTTTCGTACATTACATGCAAAATCATCCTGGTATATCTTGCTGTTTGCTAAATAGATTTTTGGTCATTTCTGAATGACGTTTATGTAGTGAAACTCCTTTTTCTGTTAATTTAAACCCTCCATCTATTATTAATATTTCGTATTCGATTAAGTACTGTGCAGCATCTGTTGCAAATCGGCGCGGCGCGGCGGCACTGTATGATTGCAAAAAACGTTCATGTTTTCAAAACTTGTCTACCTATACGACAGTCTATATGATATTTTAATTAAATTTCGTCATTTAAAATATCTTTTCTGACACAATATTTCCGCGATGTCGTCTTTCTTCAGCACTAGATATTAGTGACAACAAACCTTGTATCCTAGGCCTTGGTACCACATATTTGTCATCATCCCGCGCAATTTTCTTACAAATAATGCACTCCATTATTTTAGAAAACTAAATTGCGAATATTCTACAGCATCGCATTTATTTAAAACTATTTATACGTATACTCTAAATCCCGCAAACTACTAATATGCGATTCAAATGTATTGACCCCTCATTTTAACCGCGAAATCTCAAAAATGGCGGACCAGAGAAAATTTGAGAAAATATGTGTTCATTATGTGTCTATTGTAAATTATTCACTGAAGTTTGAATAATGTACATTGGACGGTTTTGAGGTTCTGCTAAGTTCTATTGAAAAATACCCTACTTTTTAAGGAAATTTTGACCATACCAGTTTTAAATTCATTATATCTTGAAAAATATGCCTACTATATGAATAATATTTTAGATACCGATAAAGCGCGGCATTTTTTGTACGAAGAAATTCTTTCATCATTTTTTATTCTAAAATTTGGCAGTTATTGTCAAAAACGTGCCTTCATGTTTATTCGGCTATTTATCAAGGTATTTAAAAGATTTTTAATAAAATAGTTAATCATATAAAATGTAAGGATTTTCAGAAAAAAGAATTGGTATATATCAAATATTAATTTAGTTATCAAGTGCAATAGACAATATTGCAGAACCCGGGCAATAATATTATCTATTGCACTTGATAACTAAATTAATATTTGATATATACCAATTATTTTTTCTGAAAATGCTTACATTTTATATAATTAACTATTTTATCAAAATTTTTGTAAATACCTTAATAAATAACTGAATAAACATGATATGTTTTTTAGAATAACTGCAAAATTTTAGAATAAAAAATTATGAAAAAATTTCCTCGTACAAAAAATACCACGCCTTATCGGCATCTAAATATATAGTAGGCATATTTTCAAATATATAATGGATTTAAAACTGGTATTGTCAAAATTTCCTTAAAAAGTGGGACATTTTTCAATATAACTTAGCAGCACTTCAAAACTGTCCAATGTACATTATTCAAATTTCAGTGAATGATTTACAATAGACACATAATTTTTTCAATTTTTTCCGTTCCTCCGTTTTTGAGATATTCGCGGTTAAGGTGAGGGGTCAATAAATTTGAATAGTCTATTAGTTAGACGCATCTTATCCTACCTTCCATACGCGGTGTACAATAATACATATGACTAATTTAGAGCGCTTTAAAAAAAAATCGCTGTTGCCAAACGATACACATTGGGAAAAAAACAATTATATCAAAAACTTTTCTAATGTTTGGGCTACATTTGCTTCACTGTATGTGTATAAAAATTGTCAAAAATAAAAAAGTTTATCGATTGGTGAAAATTGTAATACGTAAAATTCAAATATCTAGATTTCCTAATTTTTAAGGAAATGAAAATGCGAAGTGTGTAAAAACCATTAGTACAGTTAAAAGCGCTATTGTGTGTACTTTAATTGAAAAAAAAACAACGTCGATAGCAACATTAGTTTTGAAGATATGACGGTGGAAACAAAAAAAAACACATTTTATTTAAAATACAATATTTTCCCTTTTTTTTAATTTAAAAAGGTCCAGACCACGAAAAAATGTCGTGAAATGCGATTTCATATGCCCAGTGACATGCTTAACAAAACCTACCATGTTTGACCTGGTTCTACGCCAGAAAAAAAAAACGGCACGATAGAGTCTCGAATTCGCTCCTCTATGGCTGATATCCAAAAAGGTTAATTCATTACACCGACAAGCACCTGCAACTCCTATGATCGTTGCCACATGAGTTCAAAATAAAAAGGTCAGTGTATAAATTGAAATATTAACATCGTGTAGTTCCTACCTTAATTTATAAATATTCCTCATTCGGTGCTTTTTTTCAGAGATTTTTCGATTTGGTTTCTCCCCAGTATCTTTGCCTTCCTTGGTTTATAATTTCTTGATTTCGCTTTCAAATACCTACAAAGTAAGTTTACCATACTTTAAAATATCAATAGGCACCTTTGTACACTTTCAACTTTGATTTTAACATGGAATACTTTGTCCACACTGAAGAGGCAGCATATCGTTTCTCCACATTGAAAAAATAGGATAGTAGCACCTGTTCTGTAATTGCTCCTTCTCCTATGCCCCTTTGTTTCGCCAGATGTTGAATTCCACCAATTCCTTCTCGTATACACTTTTGTTTTCGCTGGTAACAGACGCTTACGAAGCTCAAGAACCAGCATTAGCTGCTTCAATATTTGGCTTAGAATAATCGGTAGTAGAATCATTGGTCCAATAATATTTGAAGGACCTCTGACTGGTGCCAGTTACTTGAGATTCCTGGAAAATGAGATTGAGGACATTTTAGGTGAGTTACCTATAAATTTAGGACAGGGAATGTTTTTCCAACAAGATGGCGCTCCTCCTCATAATTCAATGATAGTAATTAATTGCCTTCAACGGACATTCGGAGAAAACGTAATTTCGACGAATGGTTTTGTGAGATAGTCTCCAACTTCACCTGATTTAACGCCCTTTGATTTCATTGTTTGGGGTAATTTAAAAAATATTGTCTATGCAACCGCCGTTACAACCCGTGGAGACCTGGAGCTACGAGTAAGACGAGCAATTAGTAGCATAACGGCCCAGCAATTGACGAACGTACTTCGAGAAACAACTATGCGAGTTCAGAAGTGCATTGACGTTAATGGACAGCATTTTGAACAACTGTTGTAACGTTTTGTGTTAATTTTTTGTATTCCAAAACCACCTAGCCATGTGTAACAAGATAGGTAATTAGAATAAAATTGTATTTTCTTATTTTCCTTTAGCTGTAATTTTGTTTGTCACGCATTTTAATACGACATATGAATAAATTCCTTATTAATAGTACTAATAAATGGTACCACGGTACCGATATGGTTCCATTTGAAAAAATTGAGTTTTGCCCCAAAAGCGATTTTGGTAAATTTTATTTGATCATAAATCACGTAATTTAGTGTTTTTAACTGGATTTCGATTTTTGTAGCATTACACGGGTCATTTAGAATAAATCGGAACCGCCATGGCACACTTAAATGGAAAACTAAAAATTTCATTATAAAGAACATTGATGTTTGAAATCTCAGTTATTTGGCATCGTTGGATTCAGAAAATTATGCAGAATTCAAAAATACAATAATATATAGGGTGTTACGTTTAAGATCGAAAGTTAGTGTGACTTCTGGCGAAACCGGAGTGAAAAAAAATCAATTGTATGTCAAAAAGTGCCGCTTATTATGTATGTAATATATCCTAAATTTCAATCAATTATCTTCAATACTAAAGGAGAAAAGGGGGGTATATCATGATCCTGTTACACCCGGTATACCGAAAATGTCGTATATCTGCCTCTTAGCAATCCATGTCTCAGAGGCGTAAAGAAAGATGGAGAAAATTGAAGATTTAGCCAATCTGATCTTCATGCGTTTTCTGATAATCCCCACACAGCACATGACATCCCTAGGATATCCTCATTTGGTCCCGTATATCCCAATCGAGGACAACATTCCTCAAGATATCCTTAGGATAAAATATATACAACCTGAGAATATCCCAAATGGGGATATCCTAGAGAAATCCTGGTAGGATGTCCTAGTAATATCCTGCAAAGATATTAAAATCCTAACAAAATATCCACTGTAGGAATATCCTGGGCAAGTCCTAGAGTCGTCCTATTATAGGTATTATTATTATTTAGGAGATTTCAACAACAAAAATAATGAAAAGTATATATATTATTTTGAGGCTATTTATTTATACTGTCTTTTATTGGTTTGTAAAATATGCTTGTAAAAACTTATTTGTTTGTTCTATTTGATAATCTCCTCTAGTACAAATAATTCATTAAAAATGTATTAAAAATCTATATCTTATATAAATAGCAGTTATTTATAATTTGGTTTTAATACATTTACTGTATTTTGAATTAGCCACCTTTTTGTGACAAGTCGAAAGTTCTAAGAAATCCGCCGGGCGTCGATGTCTTCCACATTCATTTTAAAGTTTTTTCGACAAATAAGATTACGTTAAATATTTCATAAATATAATGCTGCTATGTTATATCTTTGTGTTTATTATATTATCTAAAAGGGGAAAATGTGATTGGTTATTGTCGGCAGATGTTATTGTCAGATACGTAATCCTTTATATTTTTTGAGTGAATAGAATTTTTTTAAAATTCATTATAACTTTTCAGTACGCTATGATTTTCCAAAGTTGTACATATCATTCCTTATAACTTCTAACCACCCTAAACTCTGTTGATTTTAATAATACCAAAAAAGGCAAGAGATTAATTTTTATGTAATGTTCCCATGCTTTTACAATTTTTATTTGAAACTTTTTTTTACTATCTTTTACACATTTTGAGTACTTTTCAAAAAACACTTTGTTATATTTTTTTTTACCCCTTCTCGGGGTTGAAAAAAAATGTCTTTCAATAATCGTCTTCAAATACTTCAAAGTAACATATCAAAAATTCAAGTATTTACCTTAAAATTTTGATTTGTCGACCTATTTCATTGGACTATATATAACCTCTATTAGTTCGGTAGATTTACTTTTAAAGTGATATAAGCCACAAATATGTGTGTATGGAGTTATACATATATGTATCACATTTATATTAGTCATTTTACACCACTGCCATTAAATAAACTTGTATTCCTTTGTCTTCGCTTATTGGCTCAGTTTAAAAGCAATGATCCTATAAAATAATATGTATTTTGTGCTGTCTTTAGAAATATCCAATAAACCCTAAAAAAACTGGGGATGCCCTATATAAAGTCCGAACAATGTCCTCAGGTTGTTCATAGTAAAGCCCAGGCATAACCCATATAAGAGCTGATGATATCCTGTACACACCCATACTGATGTCCTGAGGACGTCATCAGCAAGGCCCGAACTGTCCCATTTGGATATCCTGCGGACATCCTAAGGTGATAATGGGATCTTCCCAGGATATCCCATATGTCCTGAAAAGTTGTCCCCAGTGTGTTCTGAGGATGTCCTTGTGCTGTATGGGTCCTATCACACCAAATTTTGCTTAACACAAATTATTTCATGAACTCTTCTTAAAATTCATAAAAAATGCAGTTCATGTATGCAATAGCAATTGATTTCATTATAAAATATTTATACATATTTTATTATTAATAAGCATACATACAAATTCCTTTTAAATCTCGATAGTATAAGATACGATTTTTTCGGTCAGATCGATTTGTATACTATATAGTTATTAAAGTCTGGTTAAAAAGAACTGAGAATGGTGTCGAGAATAAAAGTTAATTCCACGAATATCGAAACCTGATGAAAATATTAACACTCGAATAGTATATTCGTGAGATGATTAAAACTAATATTACTAAATATTTAGCTTTAGTCGTAGGTCTCTAGCCGGGAGGTGTCCGGCACCCCTAGGAACACTTCAGCACCCCCTGAAGATACTCCAACATTCCCTGTGTGAAACTGTTTTGCATATTTTCTTAAGTTATATAAGAATTGGCGCCCCCTGAACTTCTGTGACACCCCCTACAATTTATCTTCGGTGTCAAGTCTGATGATGTCATATTTGTTGACGAAACACGCTTTGAATATAGTATCCAATTGTTTTAGTGTCATTAACTGCCATACCAAAAATTCCAGGCCACCTTCACAAAATGGTAACTAGTTCAATTGTAAATCACATATTAAAATGAATTTTACAATTTTCATATAAGTGGAAATTTTCTTGTTTATTTGGTGTATTGTGAAGCAAAATTTTTGTTTAAATTAGATAAAAATTTAGGATGTTTAATTTTGCGTAAATCAGATCGAAACATGGGGCAACCAACATTACGAAACTCTTGCAATGTTGGTTGCGTATATGTGGAAATATAATAGATTTTCATAATTTAAATTATTCACAATATAGACAACCAACATTTCAAGATAAGCATATTGTTAGTTGCCGAGGCTTCTCACTCTTTTTATGTTCAAATCCATTTTTTAAATACTAAAACAGTCTTTATCCTTATTGATAATGTATGAAATATTAATTGAGGTAATAATAATATGTTTCTGATTATATGGGATTTGAAGGATTTAAGTAAATAATGAAAATATCATAAATTTTATGGTTTAATAAAGAATTAAACCATACAGATAAAATTGGGATTACTTAAAAGAAAATATCATCAAGATCACGCATAGAGATCATTCAGCTTTTTTATTATCCCCTTAATTTCCTACACTCAGCCAGTCAAGATAGTGAGAGCCGGTTCATTGGACCAGAAGACACAAGACATTCGAACGTTGCAAATGTTTATATAGCAACCTTCCAAATCCTCTCAATTACTCTAGAAAATTTGTAATAATAATACTTATTAATTCATGTGCAGCTGTACATATAGTTGGAATCACGAATCTTGTCGTTAACGTCATAATTTGTGTACTTATCAAAGACATGACATTTTTCTATCAACTTAATTACTAGCGCATGACAAATGTTTTCTTAACCGCTTCTCAAGTCACCGAGGTGGGTAACTCGTTGAAAATCCAGAATGATTTTATGTTAGGTAAAGAGAAACAAGGCCCTACATGCAGTTTATTGTGGAGTTCGAACCACATCTTGGGGGTAATTTTGTAATTAAAATTATTTCGCGGTGAGCAGGGAATGAACCTGCTTCGCTATGTATGCCAGTATGCAAGCTAGACATGCTACCGTCCCCTTTGTAAATAAGAGAATCACATCTGATCGAGCTATGACAGAAGTTTCAGGCGTAGCAATGCATTTTAGATAAATAATACAACCAATTATTCTACAATAACCAACCAACGTTCAGAATTCTGTCAGTTTCAGTAGCGTGCAGTTGGCGCATTTGTCAAATTTAATGATTTTTCATTTCCTCTCGTTATTTATATAAGTTTGTAGTGTTTTTTACTGTGGTGTTTTAAGTTTCCTGTAATTGTGTAAACAGTTTATGCATACTTTGGTTTTACTGTTTGTTGAGAAACTAATCTTAAAATGCCTGGCAAAGGACTTCAGTAGCCAGAGACAGGGTGGTGAAATTAGTTGAGTATTTCAATCAGGAAAATGCAACGGAGGTCCCCTTTTTAAGCTTTCATGGGACCCGTATCTCTATAAGTACTCCATGTAAGCTTGATAACAACTAAATATCTTTTGTTTCTCCAACGCGACAGGTTTTTTGTTTCACAAGCACCTTAAGACCCACAGAGAAAAAATGATAATTGTTGATTTTTCGTTGATATTACACAAAATTTTAGTATTAATTTGTGTACTGAAACAGGTGGACGTCATGTGTTATTTTTTAGAACAAACTGATAATTCCTTGTACAGGTCGACCAGCCTAGAATGGCCAACGAGATTAGGATGCGCAGTAGTTGAAACCACCCCACCTTTACGGAGCTCACTTGTTTACGTTCCTTCCTCGTGTAAACATCGGTACAGTCTTGAGAAAAGTGCTTGTAGTATGTATAACATTTTTAATATATAGGTACCTATTAGAAGTATTTACTTATAAACATTAATGTTACGTGTACAAAGAACTGTTGTTCAATCGAAAACATCAACTAGACTGTGACATACCCGGATTGTTGGTAAATAAGAAAGCACTTTTTACTTAAACTTCTTCCCCCGACTGTACTACGTTCATAGTTAAGAAACTTGTCTCTTTTCAACAGCGACGATATTTCGTCTCTCTCTGCGCGGCTGTTGGCAGTGTTGGCCATCCTACAATGGTTTACTTGTATTTTGATTAATATTACAATGCTCTGCAAAAATATTCAAGTATTCGATAATTTTACAAGGCGATTAAAAAACTACAGCCAATCAAATATTAATTATTACGAAAAATAATTGAGACACAAAACATATTTGGTTGGAGTTGGAGTTTGTGGGAGGGCAGTCACAAAGAGTGACCACAGCACCTAGGCCCCATTGTGCCCCTTGTACGTCCTCCCGAGGGAAACAAGATTCCACCTAGGCCTCCAACCAACCTAATCTTGTGAAGAAGGTGGTGATGCTGCCTAGGGGAATATCCCTCAAGTCGGCCAAAGTAGGCCAACGTTCTCCCAAAATGGATTCTCTGCTAGAGCAGACTGCCGGGCACTCACAGAGTACGTGTTGGACGGTCTCGTCTTCTTGTTCACAGCCTCTGCATAGGGGTGTGTCGTTTAACTTCATGTTATAAAGGTGCTTTCTCAGCTGGCAATGACCAGTAAGAATTCCTGTAGCGAAGCACAGGTTCTTCCTGGACATTCCCAGGTAGATCATCATTGTATCTTTGTCAGGGTATCTAAGCAGATCCCTGGCCAACTGACAACTATGAGTTTCATCCCACAGTTTTTTAAATTTTCTGTGGGTGTTTCCTTTAATCATTAGCATTATTGCTGAGGTCGGCAGTATGTTGGAAGGGCCAGGTCCAAGTATACTTAGACTGGCTGCCTTCTTAGCCAGACTGTCAGCTTTCTTGTTGCCTCTGCACTGTGCATGCCCTTTGACCCAGCATAGAATGACACTGTTCATGCTGGAGGCGCCCACAAGTGCTTGATGGCATTCCCATACTGACCCTGTTATTATTTTGTGTCTCTGTAGAGCCAGTAGTGATTGTCTATTATCAGGTGTAGATTCTGATTGTTTTTCCCGTTATTTATCTACGGGAAATTTCTTTTGCGGCTGTGGTTATTCCGGCCAGTTCTGTTTCTGTTATACTGGCTTGTTTGTTTATATTCCATTTAATTTGAATTTTCAGATTCCTGGAGTATATCCCACAACCTGGTTCCTTCTTTCTTTTTCGATCCATCTGTGAAGATGTTAACTGTTCCTTCACTAACAGCCTCATTGCTATTGCCGGTGTGTATTGCATAGGGTCTATCAAAGATGAACTGTGGAGAAATACCATCTGCGCGTACCTGCAGAAGTGGCATCTGTTTGATTGCCTCATTCCACAGCCGGCATCTGGTCGCTTCACATCCTATCTTTGGCTGTATCGGATTTGAGACGTACCATAGTAGTTAGGGCCATCTCTTCTAGATATATGGAGAATAGCTCCCACCAAAATTTGAAACTTTTATCTTCAATATAACGGAAATTATTGGAATAAAATGTTTTCTGTCTAACTTTAAGAGCATGTACTTCCTCGGGGATGCATTTTTGGACCAAGGTAAGTTTTTTATTTCCCCTTTAAAATCAATTTTGATTTTTCTTCCTGGCATATTTAGTTTTCTATTAATTTAATTTTTTCTATAGACCGCGCTCAAAAAATTTCAAATAAACGAAAATTCGCCTGCATTAAAAATACAGATTTTGCAATTTTTGTCAATATCGATTTTCTCGGAAACCATGTCATATACAAGAAAATTACAAGAGGACTTTTTTTAGGCAATTAGTCAAGCTTTCTTTTTTATGAGCATTTTTTTATATCTTCAACGGTTAACGAGTTCTCAGTAGAATAAGACTTTTTTCACCAAAGGGGTGGTTTTTCGAGGGGTTGCGCGGCACCCCCAGAACTGTGGATTTTTGTGATGTTTAATCCTCGCAGTAACAGTTACGGAGGGAAAATCTCAGATAACATTTTTTGCAAGCTACTGGTGTATTTTTTACTTTACCGACTGGACTAATTATAACGCGCTAGTATTTAGGCAGATAGGAAAATTTTATGTATTTGAAAAGAACATAAATTGATGATGTGAATGACAACATTCATGATTTGGACTTAAAATCGCATCAGTTTAAAAGAATAAAGAAGTCATGTAGTCAGTACCTTTAGGCTAACTCTATACAGGTGCCCTAACTTCGGCCCATTTTTATTTTCATATAAATTTATGACAAATTTATTCCTGTGTAACTCAATATATTTCTGAATCCTTAGATGAACGTGGGCAGGTAGATGTCATATATATCGATTTCTCCAAAGCGTTTGATAGACTTGATCACCAGTTGTTACTTAATAAATTAGAAAAAATCGGCTTCTCATATTCTTTGCTTCTTTTGTTTAAATCTTATTAAATGAATAGGAGTCAGCAGTTGCATTAAATGGGTTCAAATCGATCGAATTTTTTGCCACATCTGGAGTTCCCCAGGGATCTATTCTGGGGCCCTTGTTTTTTAACATTAATTTGCTTCACCTTTTATATGCTGACGATCTAAAAATTTTCACAGTAAATGATGAAATCGATGACTGTTTTCAACTTCAGACTTCTCTTGGCAAAATAAACGCCTGGTGTATAGTAAATAAATTATTCATGAATCCTAGTAAATGTAACGTAATGTCCTTTTCTTTAAAACTATCACCTTTTATTTTTGATTACAGGTTAGATAATGTCATACTTCAAAGACCTATAACATTTCGCGACCTCGGCGTAACTTTTGATAGTAAATTATCCTTCACTGATCATATCGATACCATTGTGTCTGAAGCCTCCAAAGCCCTTGGATTCATCGTTCGTACTAGTCGAGAGTTCACTAATACTGATACTCTGAAAATTCTTTATCAATCCTTCGTCAGATTGAAACTTGAGTACGCATCGCTAATTTGGAGTTCGAGTTATCATGTTCACAAGAATAACTTGCGAGGCAATTCAACGTAGATTTCTTAAATTACTGTGGTTCAAATCCGACGGTACCTATCCAGTCATTCGTTTTCCGCAAAGTAACTTGCTTGAAAGATATCCTATGACTACTCTTGAGGATAGGCGTACGTACCTTTCTCAAGTATTTTTATTTAAATTACTACACAATGATTTTGACGCACTCGAAATGATTAGTAAGCTTAATTTTCACGTTCCCAGATTAACCACTCATAATCACCAAGTTTTCTATTTATCTACTCCGCGTACCAACGTACTAAATAATTCACCTTTATATACGATTTGCAGTACTTCTAACAAATTATGTAGCGACTCCGATATTTTTAATTGCAGCCTTAGTGACATAAAACAAAATGTTCTGAATTAAATAACCAGTGAGTGTCTGTTTTTCTTAATTTACTTTGAATCACATATGTGTATATATATATATATTGTTCTTATATTTAAACATTCCCTGTTATTTTTTTCTCTCTCTTCGCATCATTAGTTATTCATAGTTCGTACGTCTAGCTGCATAGTCGAAGACGGAAAACTAATTCGGTACAAATCAATATCGCTTAAAACCATATAAAACATTAGCCGCATTTGTCTTTAGAGTTTTAAGCGGTATAAAAAGTTATCCAGCTTCGGTAAAGTTTCTACGGGTAAAGTGCACCATCTGACTAACGTAACCTCAAAGTTTTTGTTAACTACCATTTTTAATGTTTTTATTCGCATTTCTAGATTGGAACATTATCAAACTGTCTCAAAATGCATTTAATTTGTCAATATGGCTGAACATTAAGAACCTGCTAATTATAAATTGGGTTTCCAACCCATAATTAGAATAATTTTTTTAAATGACGCATAAACCGTGAACATCGAGAGTCAATAATGACTCATGATTCGGCACAAATTCTGAACCACCAAGTTGGAAAATTCGTCGAAAATAAAACACAGATGCACCGAGAACAGACATTTATTTCCCATTTTACGTCAGCTTGTACAAAATTATTTAAAAAAAAATACAATAAAAAAAATAAACAAACAACTCGAAAAATACATCATCTGTGATATAAAAGCATCTCGAACAATTACATGAGTAGAAAATATACAGCGTTACTTATATGACTAGCACCTGAAAATACCTACAATTTATATTTTAAGGGGAGAGAGATAACCATCACAAATGAATGTGTATGTGAAAAAAATTAACCCCAAAACTGTAACAGTAAAATATCTGGGAGAAATAAACCGTTCCTCTTTTAGGTTTTTACGGATTTTTTTGTATTTTTCAACTTTAGTTTTCTTTCCCTTTGCTCGCAAGTGGAAAAGACTTTTAAGTTAGATGTTGCAATCATTTTTTTGGCACAACCTCCACCGATAGGTTCTTGTACGGGCAGACGTTGTATTTTATTTGGGTTTTTTTTTAAATTGTTATGAAGGAAAAATCATTGCAGCAAGACATAAGGTCTTAAGACGTTTCATGTGCGAGTTGACAAAAAATAGAAGAAGTTTGTCGCCACTTTCAAACGGGTTACTTGCTTTTTATCTACATCAAACATTTTACAAATTATCCCTATACGAACATCAATGAGAATATAAAAAGTATCAAAAATGTATTTCGCGTCAACCCTGTCGAAAGCGCCGGCGCCAAACCTGCGAACGTGGTGTACGCACGAGACGGGTGCTCCCCCAAAAATTAATACTAACTTAACACAAAGTCGCCATGAAACGCCTTTTGTCTGCTATTTTATAAAACCTCACGCGCTAAAAGTTGTTAACATATTATGATTATAGAAGTGATGGACTTGAGCGCGATAACGCTTAAGCACTGCTTTCTGTGGTTGTATTCTGCACCGGTTGACTCTCCTGCAACAAATACATTCACCATTTAAAATCGGGATATACAAAAAGGTGCAATCGACCATTTTCGGTTTATATCACGCTGGTGGCGTGGAGGGCACACAACTCATTGTTTCGTTAGAGACGGATAAAAGTTGTTATTTTTTAATAACAAGCTTAAACTGATACTGGTAGCAACTCATCTCTAATTGTTTACATTTCTATGATTGGATGAGGTTTGTGTGCCCTCCAGACTGTGTCGACATCAGGTGACCGAAAACTGTCAATAATAGGGTGTGTGCATTGTATGACTAACATAACCACAAATATTACATTTTTGTACGTTTATACTCATTTTTAATGTTTTAATTCGCATTTATAGATTTGTATCTGTGTAACATTTATGGACTCTGTCAGAAAGGATGCATATAATTTTTCTAAATAATTGATTTTTAAAAATATACTGATATTTACAGGTTGGAAATCCAACCTATAATTAGCGGTCTATTTTTAATATTCAATGACTTAAAAAATATGTACACATCCTATCCGAGAGTTCATTAATGTTACAAAGGTACCCACCTAGAAATGCGATTAAAAACATTAAAAATTACTATAAACTTAAAAAATGTAATATTTGAGGTTAAGTTATTCATAATACACGTGCCCTTTACTACCTATTACATAATAATAAGGGCTGTTACTTTCGGTCCTGATTAAGTTAATTTACTAAATATTAACCAGTTGATTTGGTTACTTTGAAGCTTAGTTAGGGTTTAATCTCAGTTAAATGTGGCGTGGCTGTAGTTAAATTAAATCGTAACATCGAGATACGACCACCGAAGATGATCGAGATTAAACATAACCGTATTTTTTGTGAAGATTAGTCGTATCGGTTTAACCGTACTTAAATTTTATTTTTAAAAATGGATTTATGTAAATTGGCTCACTATTTGATGACAAAAATGATGAAGATTTGGATTATATAAATAATTTACATACGTATCATGCGCAAATGGCACCATCAGTTTTTATAGTTTTCGATAGTTTCAAAGTTTGCATAAACAAACCAATTTCATTCGAGGTGAAATTAGCCCCTTGCTTCTTTTTCTCCATTTCAGTACTGTTTAGAAATTCATATATCACACTGAACAGTAATAACATGAATACTGAAAGTTTACAAGAGTAATAAAAAGTAACTAAAGACATTTTAAATAACCATAACCTCAATCTACAGAAACTTAATAAAACATGCTTTTTTTTCATCTCTCTTCAATATATAAACTAGAAATATAACGTATCTAGAGCGTATGTCCACTTTAGACTACTTAGATCTAAAGTAATACAACAGAAGAGCCAACAAATTAATAAGGCCAACTAAAGGAAACCTGGATCAATTAACTGAGCTACTAAATATGATGCGAAGTACGCAACCAATTTTAACAGCTGAATTCACCAAGACGTGCTTAACAGCTCATTTACTAACAGTTCGCTAAATTTGAAATGGCCGTTAGTGCTATTATGTACTCACCAAATGAAATATTAGAATATTTAACAAAAGGTTATTTAAACATGAATTTTTAATGTTTTCCGGACGGGTAGTAGCGCATGCGCTCGAATGGAAATAATGGAATGTCAATGCCATCAGTCCGTTTATTATATTTGCCTTTGTATTGGTGTTGGTAGTTTTGTTGAAAATATGGATTCAAAGAAAAGTAGATCAAAAAATTTTACCGAACGTGGGAAAGAAAATTTGCTCAATACTGTGCAAGTTTTTTTCCACATTGTGGAAAATAAGAAAATAGTTGATTATTTATTATTACACTTATTAAATTATCTAGGTATGTTATGTATGTTGTGTATGTTATGATAAGCTTTATTATTTATTAACAAACAAAAATATTCAAATTATTCCAAATCAAATTGTAGCTTTAGGTGTTTTCACAAATTTTAAATTCACTTTCACTGTGAAGATAATGCTTTATTATAGTTAAAAATACTTGAATTTTGAGAAACAGTCGAATAATACCTTAAGATAAGCAATTTTAATTTTATACTGAAATGTTTTCTCCAAATACACTACATCAATTCACTACGCACTCATGGCGTCATCAGTTACATTATCAGTGTCATTTTGTTTTATAAACACGTTATTTTGCAGATAAATTTCCTAAAGTAACTTTTACAAATCCCGTATTAGGTAGGCGTTACTTATTTAATCACATGTAAACCGTAAGTAAGTGAATAAAACGTTGTTTAATAATTTTTGAACGCGATTTAAGAATCCAATATAACCGATGACATCACCGCGTGTTTTGCTTACTCGTTCAATTACTAAAACTTTGTTATTCATTTGTTGAAATTTTAATTTGATGGACGATAGAATGCTGTTTAAATATCAATAAGTGCTTTAGTATAACAAGTACTTCATTTTAATAACATCAAAAAAAGCAAATTTGCACATAGCGAAAACACCTAATAACATAACCTAAAAACGTTAACAATTCGTTAAACTAGTTGCCTACCCGACATTCGTCAGTCAAGTTAGAGAGCGCGTTAAACGCCAACTGAAGTCCATGAATACGTAAACATTGATTTAACAATCTGCTAGCAGTTTAACGAACCGTTATCTACTTAACTAGCATTGGTGAACACGGCTGTTAGCCTTGGCTACTTATTTTGGTTAAATTAGCAGGCAGTTTAATTAACCATGTGTTTAATCAAGACCAAAAGTAACAGCCCTAAGACACATTAAATTTAAAATTTTCTAACCATGCTAGTAAAGCGTAATCATAAAGAATATTTCCACAAAATTCTATTTTCAAGTTATCAATTTGATGTACAGGGTATTTGGTAAAAATATCGACCCTGAGAAGGTCATTTGGCATCAGTTTGACCTAACATACCTATGTGAAAAATGCAATGGTTTTTTATAACACCAATTTTGTACTTTTTTTTTTAAATCTCTATTTTTCATCATTTACGTATTATGCACTAGTTAAACTTCTGATATTCAGATTTGTTTTCCATTATCCTATATTAACTTTCAACAAAAAAAATTATATTGTTTAGGTAAAAAAACATTTATAGAGCCAAACTGCAATGGTAGGTAAAAACGTCGAATTCAAAATTACAGGAATTTTAAAAAGTTTTTAAAACCTCTCTATTTTATTCGTTTTATGTAGTATGATTATACATACCATCAAAGTTTACCAGTTTCTAAAAAACTGTCACATAGATCTACATAAAAAAAAGTTCGGTTCCAAGGATTAAACCTATCATTGCTTATGTATTTTTGTGTGCTGAATCCAAATTTTCAATTTAAAAAATTTTCTACCGTATAGATTTCGAGTAAATCGCGATTTTTATTGCCAAAATTTGGATTTAGCACACAAAAATACTTAAGGAATGATAGGTTTAGTCCTTGGAGCAGAAAATTTTGTTATTTTGTAGACTAATGTTATCAACTTTTACATCTTGGTGAAATTGACAGCTCATTGACACCTGTCATTAAGTCGAAATTTATTTTTGACTTCAGATTCATTGTCAGCGACCCAAAAAACAAATACAAAGGTCATAAAAAATAAATTAATTTTTTTTTTCAAAAAATCTCCTCTATAAGAGTTTATGGGGGTTATATGGGGATGTAGAGAAAAATTGACGCGGTAGAAAAAAATATTTTTGCCGTATTTGGTTTCAGCGAAATGATGGGTTTGATCGCAAAGACAGGACTTTTTTTTGTAGACCTGTGTAATTCATATAAAGTAATAATAATTGAACTACAGTGCAATCCATCAACACCATACCGTCCCCCTCAACTCTAAGCAGAACAACTACTATAGTCAAAAGCACTACTTAAGAACTATAGAAGGAAACAATGTCGGAAGGAATACTTACTTCGGTCTTTACGGGTGCAGTGGTTTCTGGAGCCTAAAAATACAACAAGAAAGAAGTGTAAGAAAGGGTGCATAAGATAGCAAAGACTACACAACTACAAATCGTGACGTGATTCATACAAAGTCTTTACAAAACAGTAAATTTTATTCTCCCACGGCAGGATTTTCACCGACTGTCTAAAATATCCTTAAAATTAGGTATAGTTTTCCCAAACCAAAAATGTTGTTAATCATTTTGCTATAAAACATCATGAAATACTTCTGTGTTTCAATACCCCAGAGAAATAAAACTTCCTCTGCGGAATGAGGCCGAACAAGCTGAATTTTTGCAGAGACCTTCGTTTTGATGTTCCAATGAAGCACAAAAAAATCTCATATGCCTACCCTTGTGCGTCTTGAGATATCGAAGGTCAAAGGTCATGAAAATCGGTTTTTCGCGAAAATCTCGCTTCCAGTGCATCTGACGTCGTAAGAACCCATAACAAAACTTACGTAAAATAGTATTCTCTACAAAATTGTTCATATAAATTTTTTTCGTACGACCAACCGTTTTCCAGATATAGCATGATAAAGCGGGAGCGCGCATTCGTAATAGGTAATACTGTATTATACTGCAGAGCTATAACTATAAAAGCACTTTTCTTAACTTCCCGCTTTATCATGCTATATCTCGAAAACGGTTGGTCGTACGAAAAAAATATATAAACAATTTTGTAGAGAATACTATTTTACGTAAGTTTTGTTATGAGTTCTTATGACGTCAGATGCACTGGAAGCGAGATTTTCGCGAAAAACCGATTTTAATGACCTTTGACCTTCGATATCTCAAGACGCACAAGGGTAGGCATATGAGATTTTTGTGTGCTTCATTGGAACATCAAAACGAAGGTCTCTGCAAAAATTCAGCTTGTTCGGCCTCATTCCGCAGATGGCCTTTTTTTTTAACTTATTTCACTGGAGTACAAGTGATAATGAAAAATGAATCGATAACCTTTTCTGTATACTTATATGATGGGGAAAACCTCAATATCTTAAGAATTTAGTCCTGTCGATTCATTTTTAACATACAATTACCAACTACAATTTTTTTTCTATTAATCATTCATGTAACTTTCTAAAGTATAAAATAAATTACAATTATTTTTATTACAGCATTTTGCTAAATCGTGTGTATGAATCAGATCTTAAGATTTTTCAATCTATCCAGAGTATTTTTAAAATGCAAAGACCACAGTATATGACAACGCTGAAATATTTGTGCAGGGTAAACTTTTAATGACAGAAAGACAGTGCAAGTGTGCCAAATATGAAAAAAAGTAAAAAGTATGTGTGGATTTTATTCTTAAAACTTAAAATAAAATTTATAAAAATACAGGGCGTTTCAAAAAAACATATTTACAAACATTTCTAGTACATTAAGAAACAATGCATCCGAAATTACAATTTGAGATACTAAATACTGATATTAATTTGGGAGTAGGACAATTGAAAAACCCAAATTTGAAGATTAACAATACACATGAATGGTATATGGTATAAAGTATATCAAATCTCAAATTTTTACCCCAAAACATTATTTTCCTCCCCAAACTTTAAATATTCTGAGGGCACTTGGCAAGTTTTAAATGATTTGAAAATCTTAATACACAAAATTCTGTAGGAGTGCAATTTATGAAAAAAAAAAAATGGGATTAGTTTATATATAGTAACCTTATATTCTATCCCAACTTTACGGCATTAACTTTCAACGATATAAAAAGAAACTAAAGTGAATATAAACTGTTGCAAATCATTTGATTTCTTTCAACATTGTAGACACAATAGGACAAACTTTGACAAATTCTCAGTTTGGAATGACAGAAAACTTTATATTTAGGCCCGCTGCAAATTAAAAAGTGCAATTTCTGTTCATTCGATTTAAAAAGTTTCACTTTTAATATACAATCAGAACTCCCGCCTCAACAACAAATTACGAATCCAAATTTTACTTGCTGCATATAAGTAACAAAAAATACAATCCTACCTTGTTGGTGTTCGGTTGAGCTCCAGAATCTGATTGAGAGTTTCCGCCACGTACTCGTGGTGGACCACGCCTGCGGTAGCGTGGGCGTGGTGGTCCACGGGGTCCTTCCTGACCAACCTGCTCTCCAGCCTGGCCCTGGCTGTCTTGAGATCGTGGTCTTCCTCCGCCTCTACCGCCACGGAAGTTTCTAGAAAACACGCTAAAATTAGACGGTTTCGTTGTCCATTAACTACCGCTACATTTTTGCCATGATATATTATTATCCTTTAACAAAGATCTTAATAGGCCAGTGGCCGGGATTCTTGGATCACACTAATTAAATTTTAGAGGTATCATACAACCATCTTCTAATATCTCAACAAATAGCAAAGTTATAGGTATTTAAAAATGTGCACTTTTTTTATATTTTGCCTGTAAGTCACACAGTAGGCTTTTAATTGACATTATTTTTACCCCAGATACCCCTGCCAATGAACTACAGGTTGGGTATGAAAAGTTTTTATATCTTAAAGAATAACTGAGACATATATTATTATAGTGGACCCACTTAAGAACCAAATGGCACAACAAAAATATTCCTAAAATTTCCATTCGAGCCAAACCCACTATCACATACCTGCGGAAAAATCTTCTTGGAGGTCCGCGACCACGGGGAGCATCACCATTTTGATCCTGATCTCCTGGGGGTCCACGGTAAGGTCCTCTATAGTATCCACCTCCTCCGTAACCTCCGCGCCCGCGCCTCGGTCTGTAACGACGGGGAGGCCCTTGAGGACCGCCTTCTCCTCCTGATACGGCACCATCTTTGCCTTCGCCTTCACTCTGGCTTTCTCTTGGGGGGCGCCTATTGCTTGGCCTGCGGCCTCCCCTCGGGTAATACCACTGACGGTACCCGCGTCTGCGATCGGCTGCATAAGGGGAGCCTCGGACAGGCTCGCCGTTGGGACCTGTTACGTTGGCCGCCTCATTGCCTTTCTCCCCTACTACTACGCTAAATTCTACTATTTCGCCGTCCCCTACAGAGCGGACAGCTTTCTTTGGGTTATTCTTTATAATGGCTGACTGTGGAAAAAATAAATTTTAAGTAAATATCCTCCGTAATATACTCATTAACAGTGTATTCCATTCCAAATGTGTTTGAACTAAGCTGGACTATATATTTTAGCAGAATTACTGAAATATCTGTCAATTGCTTGATAGCAAAAATTTTTTCTAGCAAAATTGATTATATAATATTTAGACCTATAGCTTTAAGACAGTTATTTAGAATTAAGAAAGGCAAATATTTGTTTTTTAGTTTGACTACATTTAATCAGATTTATCTGACATACAGGGTGTCCCAGACTTTTTGTGAATATCATTATTATCAAAAGGTTAAAATTTTTCACAACCCACCAAAATTCAGAATCAGTTGGAATGGAGTTCGTGATTTATTAGACACCAAGTACCGCAGTAAAAAATCTTTAAATTTGCAATATAAAGGAAAAAATTAGAGGGTTATTGAAACTGGGTAAATGTTGATATCTATTTCCTGTTTCAGAAACCGATGAATCTACCAGGATTGACAGATTTTTTTTTTAATAGGCGGGAAGGGGGTTACATTTAACCCCTTCTCGCTAATATTTCCAAAAATAAGCGTTTTAACGGAAAATGTCGATAAACTTAATGATAAAAATTACCTTTTGGTAAAAAAAAACATGTTTTAAAAAAAGCTATATACACCACGATATTATCAATTGAGGTCTTATTAATTTTTTTGACTAGATGTATTTTATAATAGTTATTTAACATTGAATTTTTACATGCTTTTTAGCCATTATCTTGGCTAATTTCTGTTATAAAGGGCTATGATATCAATCAATTAAAGATTTTGAAAAATAATTAAACTTTAAGGAGGTTATGGCATTAGACGAAAATAATGAAAAAAATCTGAAATAGAGTTTTTTTAATATATTTTTATGACAAAATTTTTTGTAAAAAATCCAAAGTCACTAGGAAACTCATATACTTAGTTAAAAAAAAATTAAAACTTTTACATGTCTTATGGAAAACATGTCAACCCAGCATGCAAATGGTACATTTTAACACAAATAACTAAATAAAACACACTACTATGTTTTCTACCACTATGTGGTAGAAAACATAGTAGTGTTTTATTTAATTATTTATGCAAAATGATTAACTACCACAGAGTAACGACTCCTTCAACCAATTTTTGGTACATTTTAATATATAGCAAATAACCAAATAATGTCAGTCAGCAGTTCCGGAAACTATGTAAAGCATTGATGTCTTCATATATTTTAATATTGTTTACAATTTAATTAGGAGATTTTTAATAAATAAAAAAAATTATTAAACATTTGTAAACTGTCAAATTTCTCTTTTCGTTAATGATTTTTAACTGATTTTTCAATTATTTAATGATTTAATTTTAATTTTTACTGCTTCTCATTTTTTCTTAATTATTTACTGAAACAAATTTGTAAAATACACATACATTTTTTTTTTTAATGTTTGGACAAAACATCAAAAATTAGTTCATTAAGAAAAATAATTAAATCTACTTAAATCATTAATTAATAATAAAAAATGATTTATTTATGCCTTTATGACAATAATTATTGGTATCATCGACTTATAACCATTTGTAATAATTTATTATGGAAAAGCTCCAATTTAGAATTCGACTTACTTTTGGTTGGGACTGTAACGCCTCAATCTCCTTAACATGGTATGCGCTGATTTTAAATAAATTGCGAAAAATAGAACATAAAATTTGATGTCTTCAAAAAAGACTAATTTTAAAATGCTTAATTAATTTTAATCGAAAATGGACAAGACAAAATTTCGTAAGAAAACGGATATTTGGACATTTTTCGATAGAACACATATTTTTCGAAATATTTGAAAAAACGCATTTAGCTCTTTAACTCTAAAAAAACGTTTGTTCTCAATCCTGAGATAGATGCATCTTTTCCTAACAATAAACAATTATGTAAAGATTTCCTACTTCTATAGAACTAAAGTTCATTTTTTTAAATAAAGAGCAGACATAGTGGTATCTATTAAGATGTGTTTTCTGGAAGAGAAATATTCATCAGACTTAAATAAAAAACATAACATCCATGCATTGCAAATGCAATTTGTTTAAAAAAATTAGTTTAAACAAATTGGGACCATATTTTCCTCCGGCAAGCTCTTGATCCTTATTCAGACGCATGTCCCGGACGTGAATATGCAAAGAAATCGTATGAGACATTTTTTTTCATACGAAGGCAAAGTTTTCGCCTTATCTAAATTACGAGTCGAATTATTTCTCAAGATTATCGTTGTTTTTTAATTTTCTAAAAGTGAACAAGAACCGCCGTAATAAGTTTTTATCAAATCTAATTAAACTCATGTTTTTCTATTATAAATCTGTTGAAATATTCTGTCCCAGAAATAAGCTTGTGATAAATAGAGGTAACGTTCCACATAAAAAAATCATATCTATAAGAATTATTGTTCTCCAGCAAATAACGGATGGCAAATCGTTGACGATAATGCCACCTGACGTTACTCAATGGAGGTATCGTACTCTAGCACACTAATGACTCAGTCATCTCCTAGGAGATCGGAGATGGATCTAAGGAGCGTGCACAACGAAGCAAACAGAAAAAAATATATAATGAATAAAACATATATCTCTCACAGATTTGCAAGCATGTATAACAGTGTAAAAAATCGAAAAAACGTGTGAAATTGTAAAAATTATTATTTGATTTCTAATACTGCACTATATATTATTTGGAGGTAATCAGGATTAATATCCTGATGATGTCGACATGGGTGGCGAGAAGTGCGACAAGTGTAATATTCGGCATTTTATATAGGAACTTATTTACATTAATTTTATACCCAACATTCTGCTATCGTTGCTATTGGTAAAAATGTTTTAAGTTTTGACACAATTGATATTTTCAGAGAAATTGCGGGAGCAGCAATCCCATACAAGTCCCTTCTTTGGTGGCAAATACTTAATTTAAATTTATATCGGCTTTAAAATAAATATAAAGTAAACAGCATTGTTATAACTTTTAAATGTTTGATTGACTTTAATCTTGCCTTGCAGTTGTCACTATTTTTTCAGAAAGAATGGTATTTGTCAAGTAAATTTAATGCGATATAGAACCTCTTGAAAACAACAGTTTTGATTCCATAAAAATACTCGTGTGTGTGTGTGTTACCAATGCAAAGTAGAATATATTTTGGAGTCGCAAATAATTTTCTTAACCAAGTCATACAATTTTAGCTGAGCTGCCACACTTCCAGCACGTCAAAAAATTATACGTTTTCTGTCGTATTTCTGGTTATAAAGATTTTTTTAGTGTACTTATCAACTTATCCCCGAGCACTTCAAATTTTTTTGAGCTAAGAACGACCCTAATGTGTAATCACCATTTTTATTATAACATGAGTATAATTATTAGTTAAGAGATTGTATATATTGACCATTTTCGGTCACCTGATTTTGACACAGTCTGGAGGGCACACAAACCTCATCCAATCATACAAACGTAAACAATTAGAGATGAGTTGCTAGCAGAAGCAATTTAAGCTCGTTATTAAAAAACAGCTTTTACCTGTCGCTAACAAACAAATGAGTTGTGTGCCCTTCATGCCACCAGCGTGACGTCAACCGAAAATGGTCTATAGGGCGCGTGCATTGTATGACTAATATAACCTCAAATATGACCTTTTTATAAGTTTATGCTTATTTGTAATGTTTTTACTTGCATTTCTAGATTGACACCTGTTAACATTGATGAACTCTCTTGGACAGGACCATATAATTTTTTTAAATCATTGAATATTAAAAATAGATCGATAATTATAGGTTGGATTTCCAACCTGTAAATATCAAATTAAATATATTTTTTAAAAAATCAACAATATAAGAAAATTGTGTGTATATTATTTGAAAAACTTTAAATATTATACTGGTTCTAATCTAGATATTCGAGAAAAAAAACAAGATTTTTAAAAAAAATTTTATGATTACTATACTTCCAATCCACTATGTGGATGTGGAAGTAAAATGAGAATAAATTACAAAAACGTAAAATTTGAGGTTATGTTAATTATATAATGCACGCACCCCATTGCATTACAATGAAACCATTATACTCCATTACCATTATACTATCGGCACATTTCTAAAACCGGTAATATTGCTCGTAAAAAAAAAATTCATATCACTGTGTTTGTGATGGAATCCTGAATAACTTTCAAAACAATGTCTGTCCGTCCGTCACGTTTTTTAAAGCACGATAACTTAAGAACAAAAAGTCCGATTGTATTGAAATTTGGACAGGAAGTTAGTGTTAGCTAGAGGAAGAACCCTGTTGTTTTTGAAGAAAATCGATTAATAAATAAAAAAGTCATTCATTTTTTAATATTTTGTTTTGTAATTAAATAAAAAATGTCTAAAACTAATACTATTTACAAAAAAAAAAACTGCGAAGAGTATCCCATAGAATGTGCAACAATTATATAACTAGTTTTTAATTATGATAGTAAACTGTGGTACGGTTATATGAAATAGTGATCATGACATTTATAGAAACTGTCAACTTTGACAAGTTTCACCAGAAATTAATTATTATCAAAGTACTCGTATAAAGGACTCCCACCACTCTTACAGAAAATTCGGTTCTGTTGGAATTGTTTACATTTTTACAGTGTCAGATATATCCGAGGCATTTGAAAAAAATTGATTTTTATTTCCTAACTGTTGATTTAAAAATTGTTATGAACAGAAAAAATTATATTTAAGACAAATAAAGGACACTATTATGTAGAGCGACCAGAAATATAAGTAAGAAATCGGCAGTTTTTAAATTTTCATAGGACTGCTAATATTAACTGAATAATTGGAAAATATAGGACGAGAAGAATTTCGTGTTTAAATTAGAAAAATTTCTGAAATCGATCAAAATTTTTCCAAAAATCATGCAATGGGCACGATCTTAAATTAACAATGTTGGAGACATGGCCTGTCACAAGTAAACAATTTTCATCATTTTAGACATTCAGGAAATTTTTACTCTGGGGTTTACATTAACTTTAGAGAACAAGCGCAAAAGATAAAAAGTGTTTTAGTCTAATAACGATATACGAATTTTTCCAGAATTTTTCTCAATGTTTATTAATAAACACGTTAGTGCATTATAAACATTTTTTACTTTTATTGAAAGTCGTGATTGAAACTTTTATTCAGGAGGCCACAATCACAACATGGTAAA
The DNA here is from genome assembly GCA_963583905.1 of Stenurella melanura. Lineage (NCBI taxonomy): Eukaryota > Metazoa > Arthropoda > Insecta > Coleoptera > Cerambycidae > Stenurella > Stenurella melanura. The sequence continues at coordinate 170,377,458 of OY757311.1, read as the reverse complement.
AAAGTAGAGAATAATATACCAATGAACCCCAATTTTTCTTTAAGAATGGCGGGGGCTCCTTTGTCGATTTTATCTTCTTTGTATCTTTTTTATCTTTATGTTTGCCAATATTAGCAAAACAGACAGTAAAACAGTTTTAGCAAAAGTATGATATGGAATCTTAATTTTGTCTGCTAGCATATTTCCATGTAGAAGAAATATAATCGAGCGAAAAAAATTATAATAAAAAATGGATCACACATTTCAAGTACTTGAAGAATACACACATTTTTTTTTGTCAGCCCAGACAAAAAATACCTACTGTTTTTAGGAAGAATCTACCTATTCAAGCAATTCAACAATACATTTCTTTGAATTTGTCCACCTTAGCAACTTTTAGAAATTTTATTCTGTATCTAACAAAAATTTTTACCAGCAAAAACAAAATTTCACGGTTGATTCGACAACCACAAAATTGTTATTAAACATTTAACAAAAACAGTATTCAAAATAGCAAATTAAAAATAAATGAAATTTGTTCTATATTGACTAATTTCTCTTGTAAACTAAAACTTTTATCTCCATAGAATATCTCAAACATTTTAAGCACTACGTAGCAGAAACAAACTTTAATGTCAGTGTAGCTTCCAAAAATAAATAGCCATAGATTTTTTGTTCTTACATCTGTCAGTTATAGAGGTAGACTTATTCAGATTAAAGCATTGATTTTACCATATTTTTTTAAGGCAAAAAGATGATTTAAAAATAAACATGAATTTTTTAAATAACTTATTAAAACCCAAGTTGAAATATGCGCACCTTACATAAAAATATCTCTTTTTCATATCAAAATTGCCCATAGTCATGAAGAGAACTTATTGGGGGAGATTATTGGACCATAGGTAACTTGCTTTTCTAATTCATTGCCAAAATCCTCAGGTATATATAAGTATTATTACACATCGCAACAAGAGGGAGTTTATTTTAATGATACGTTTGTTCAGAATATTACTTGACTGAAGTCCTAAACTGTCAAATACAAACGCTTGGATACTTTAAAAAATCAACCAATATTCCTTAAAACCTGCATAAAAGTTGAGTAACTACTAATAATAGCACGGTGCAAATTTATATACACGGATAATGTAATAAAGTCCCTACTTATGTTTCGCTATAAACAAAAATTTAATTGATTAGATATTAAAAGCAATTAAATATATTGCTTTATGACATTATCAATAAGTTGTTTATACATGTTCAAATCTAAACAAGGTATACAATAATAAACATACAAATAAGATAATCTCAATATTTTTAAGGTTCCTCAATACTTATGTAAATAATACTTACTTGATGAACAAAAACGTCTTCCTTGGTGTCATTTCGGTTAATGAATCCGTAACCGCTTTTAACGTTGAACCATTTCACTGTGCCAGTCACCTTACTTGCTGTAATAAATAATGATGAATTACCGACCATTCATTTGCATACATTTACATTAAAACGATAAAAAGATTAAAATTATCTTATCTTAAACCCGAACATTGCACGTAAACAAAGATAAAGAGAGTTTTATAACAAAACATGGATTTTAATTATCTAATTTATGCACATGGAAGAAAATCTCATAGAAACTAAAAATAAACATGATTCGATGTTATAAATAAACCAGTGAAATTACTTAGTGCCTGGCAAATGAGTGTTTCTGCAGCAAATCTACCGAAATTGTAAAAGGCAGTTGATTTTTGTAGGATTTTCAGGAAGCTAGTTTATTCACCGTTGTAGAAACGCGTGTACATAAATGGCCGCCAAAGCATCATCGATATTTGCCTATCCGTCGTTCTAAGTATAGTGCCAGAATTAAATTATGAATATATCGCTTTACCAAACGTCAAGCTTAACCGTTAAAGTAATTAAAAATTAAATAATGAAGTAAAAGCGACTACAAATACAAATATACAAATATTTTCTGCCATGTGCTCATAGGGGAAACATGGACGCCACAGTCAAATATACGCACGCGGTTTCAAAAATCACATGTAAAAAGAAAAATTATTTCTCACCTATCACTTCCTTCTGTTTCGGGACTGGTTTGGGTTGTTCTGGCGCTTGTTGTTGCTCCGCTTCAGCCATGATGGTCGGGCCGGTGGAAGATGTTATACCGCTACCTCACCTAGATGTTATTTCCTTCCTGTCGAATTCAGTTGTTGAAAGATCTTGCCGATGTTCAACTTGTTCAAGTTTAAATAAACTTCCCTGAACTAAGTTACGACCTACGATTAAGTTTGTTCTCCTTTACATTCAAAGATTTTCTTGCAGACGTACGTCTGATATCAAATATATTCTGATTATTCAACGCATGCGTGATCGTAATTTAAAAGAGCACTATCTTGTGAATGATAGCTCAAATATTGTCTCAGTCAATAGTGTATTAACTTGTGTACAGTTATTTATTATTTATATTATGATTAATATTGGAATGATTAAAAGACATCAATATCTAATAACTGACAGTATTGTATATAATTTGTTTATTGGGTCTATGTAATGACAGAATATGAAAATTGTGACTACTAAATTGCAATGTCGACATCGTCCACGATGAATTGAATTATATAGTGGACAGCGCCTAGGCGGACTAGAGTCTATATACAATGCTAGTAGGTTCTGTAGATTGACAATGGATGTTATTTTCTAAATAAATTTAAAAGTTATTTAAACTCGTTTCATTTAAAAGAACTCGATTTTATTCGGATAACTTTTTCACTTATTCAATTCGTTAATACAACTGAAATAATTTTATAATAATTTTTATAATAATAATTGTATGTCGATAAGTTGCATTTAAAATTAAAAATAATATTTTTCACTTACCGTCATCTACGGGCTGAGATGGGAACTATCATGTTGCTCTTTACAGATTTCAATTCATTTTAATTTTTACACGTGAGAAGTTTCCTTCACTCTCCATGAATGCTATGTTTAATAGAAAACTACAAAATATTCCTAAATTCATAGATGCCATCTGGGTGCAAGGGAAAAAATGACCATTTTCGCGGTGTTCCCCAAGCAGCTCGAACGCTTGACTGAATTAATCAATCAAAAACCAAATGAAAGATGTCTCCGAAAAATTTGGAAAAAAATATGAAGCTTCTGAAATACATGCATGATATTTTGAAGAAGTTTAGATTGATTTTCGACATTTTTCAAGGTTTGGCGATGTCAAACGCAAAGTATGTGTCGACCTTTGTTTATTTTCTGCAGTTAAATAGGTAGGTAAGTATTATGAAACTTTAAAATTTGCCATTTTTTTTGTTTATGTATTTCTGGTTACTCTACAAGTTTGCGTTTTTTATTTTTCTCAATTATGCACTTTTCCATGTAAAAAAAATTGGAAAATGGATATTTTTACTATTGGACTTCTCCGACTCCATTTGAAGATGAATAATGCAATCGATCGATTTTAGAAAATATTGCTTTTAACATTTCACAGTAGAGCATTCGAATTTTTTATTTTTTTTTTATTTTCTAAGTAACTGTGTGTAAAAAACAAGTGCCTCTTTTCAAAAAAAAAAAATTCCATGTTATAGAGGACGACTTCCCCCACTTCCCTGACACTTTCACATCCGAGATCTAGGTGGTACGGGGGGAGGGGGAGCTGTTAAACATACGGAAAATCGGTTTTTGTCAGTTGGCGCGCGATCGGGGACATGAACAAAAAAAAGACAAAAAGGAAAGGTCTCCCCGAGGCGCGTAAACTGGTTTTTGATTTTTTTTAAATCGGCCAATTAGGGCAGGAGTTTGAAGGGATTGAGTTTCAGGGTAGGAAAAGGGGTCGGACAGGAGGTATGAGGGTTGTTAGGAGATAAAGGGTGGGGCTAGGATGGTAATTTCTTTTTCTGCTGTGGGTGGTTATAGGGTGACGTCGAGGCCGCGGGGGGAGCTCCCTAGGCAATTAGGAAAGGAGATGGAGGGGGGAACGTGCAAAAAGGGAAAACGGCCATATCTCTAATAGACCGATTTTAAAAAACAAAAACCAGTTTACGCGGCTCGGGAAGACCTTTCTTACTTATCCGAAATATTTTTTTGTCCGTCTCCCCGATCGTGCGCAAACTGAGAAAAACCGATTTTCCATATGTTAAAATTTAAGAGCGACTATTGGTTAAGCGTATTTTTTAAGGTTGATAAATAAAACAAAATACGATTTATTCAGCCTGACATACACACAATCGATGTGTTCATTCCAGCTCATTGAACTACCTATGTAGGTCCATAGAGACTTTGTCAAGTTTTTTATGGATAATATATTATCTTTACTATTAATATTACTAGATCTTCTGTATGCTTTTCTGTCTAACCCTGTATTTTCTGGACATGTGATTTCTTTTCTAGATTTATGATTAACCGATTCCGTGAACACCATTCAGAAAGTTGTTTTATTGTACCATTTTTATTGGTAAATTAGGATGGTCGTGTCGTATATGTACATGAACACTGTCATCTTGTACATGGAGTGGCAGATCGTTCATGCGCAGCAAAAATGATAGGGGCCCTAGTACACCCCCCTGAGGAGTGCCAATTTCACAGTCGTAATCGTCCAAGTATCAGTTTTCGATTTTTACTTTGAATGTACGATATTAACCAGTTATTAATAGGGCCTCGTATACCATTGCATCTAGTTCGCTTGATAGGAAGCTTGCATCCAATGAGCAGAGGCACGAGATAAATAAAAAAAGACTCCAACTACAAAGTCTCCATTATCTAATAATAATAATAATAATAATAATAATTTATTAGTCCATTCGATCATAAAGTATGATATAGGATAAGTCAATAAGGAACATTAATAAATAGGTATATAAACATAATAACAAAGAGAATAAAAAACAAGAAAATATGTAAGTAAGCATACAAGATTTTGAAAACACAAAGACAACAAAAAATAAATAATATCATATAAACACAAAATATATAGGCAGCCTCACAATATTAAATATAACATTAAATGACATTCAGCCAATTTAAAAATAAGAACAATCCTATTACACTTGGGATTAGAATAGGATTACAGTCAAGATTTCCTTAAAAAGTACAACACATAGAATCAAAAAAAATATTACTACACACGGAATAATAAAGAACATTCATACAATACATAATGTACATATATCACAGAACATCATTTAAATATTCATTTAACGAATAATAATTTTTATTATACAACATATTTTTAACGTGTGTTTTGTATTTTGTTAAATCGAGTTCTTTGAATGAATTTGGTAATTTATTGTACACCTTTATTGCCAAATAGTGCGGACCTTTTTCAAACACAGATAATCTATGATTTGGAACCTCCAGTATTAATTCATTTCTAGTATTATATGAATGGTTATTCTTTAGAGTAGGTATATTCTGTAATTGATTTTTAGCATAAATGAGCAACTGTAAAAAAATATACACGGCAGAGTTAATATATGTAATTCTTTAAAAATATCTCTACAGCACGTTCTTCTGTTTGCCCCTACTATAAAACGTACTGCTCTTTTTTGTAACTTGAACACTCGGACACTTTCTGGTGATGCACCCCAAGTCAATAAACCATATACTTATAGTTAATAAGTATATGCAATAAACCGTAAGAAATCACAGAGTGAAACTGCGCGTAGTAGTAAGTCAATAACACTGATCTACTTACTATCTCTCTCAGTTGATTAATGCAATAACATATTGGGGCAATCTTTTTACTAACGGTATCAATATGAAAGGTCCATGAACAATTTTCTGATAAGTGCAAACCGAGAAATTTTACATGTTTGTCTTGTTTAACAGTGCCATCCTTTGTTTTAATTAAGTAGCTATGATTAAAATTAGTGTTAGCAGGATTAAATCTTATAAAAGAGGATTTTTTATTATTCAAAATAAGCATGTTGTCGTTATACCACTCATGTACCCTTTGTAACATAAAATTCGCTTTCTGAACTGCATTGTCAGTTTTGATGTCAGAAATAAGTATGGATGTGTCGTCTGCGAATATTATGGACTGTGCAAAATGAAAATCATTTACATACATAATGTATAATAAGGGTCCTAAAACTGATCCTTGAGGAACACCATGCGAACTGTCTAGAATATTAGATGAGCAATTGTTTATTTCAGCATAGTGTTTTCTACCTTGTAGATAGGATCTGAACCAATCTAACGGTTTACCTCTAATTCCATACAGTTCAAGCTTATTTAATAGTCGTTCATGACATACTAGGTCAAAAGCTTTACTAAGATCTAGAAATACACCAATACATTTTTTTTTATCATCTAAGTTGTTATAGAGATCATTCAGAAATTTAGTGACTACACTAATGGTAGATAGGCCTTTTCGAGAACCGAACTGATTATTGTTAAGTAATTTAATTTTTTCTAGAAAAGCAATCAATCTTTTAGCGATAAATTTTTCAATTATTTTAGAAAAACTACTCAATATACATATGGGTCTATAGTTATCCATTTTGTTTTTGTTGCCTGATTTTAATAGAGGTTTGATTTTAGCTAATTTCAATTTTTCAGGAAATATTCCGCTACTTATCGATGTATTTAATATATCGGTTAGTGGTAAGGCTATTTGGTGCATACATTTCTTTAATAAATTAACACTAATGTTGTCACTTCCTGTCGATTTGAAATTTTTTAGATTTTTTATAATGTCAAGCACTTCAATATGAGTTGCAGGTTCAATAAAAAAAGAGTTTTCACTGATTTCTATATTTTGTATAGGTGCATTTTTAAAAACTGTATCTCCTAACAGTGACTTGGGAATGTTATTAAAAAATTAATTTAAATGATTACTGACTGTATTTTGGTCAGTTATTAATTCATTATTAACATTTAGTTGTATATCTTTTTGATTATTGTTTGCATTCTTGTGATTGATAATATTCCAGACTATTTTAGACTTATTTTTTGCTTTCGCTATCAACTCATTGTTATATAGTAGTTTTGCTTTCTTTATTAATTGTCTATAAATTCTTTTATAATTTTTATAGTATGTTTTGTCATCTTGTGTCAATGATAGTTTGTACATGTATTTTAATTTTAGCGACGATATTTTAAGGCCCTTTGTCATCCATTTGTTACTTCTGGTATCCATGTTCTTTATTGTTTTTGTTTTAATTGGGAAAGCCAATTCGAAATAATAAAGGAAGGTACTAATGAATAAGTCAAATTTTATATTAGCATTGATATCATTATTTACTAATTTGTTGTTTACAGTTGGGTTAGTTCTGCGGTAGCGGACTCTGTAGAGTGGCCCTTACGGAAGCCACACTGGCTATTTGTTAAAATGCTGTTCTTATCCTAATATAGACTGCTTTTTCTATAATTTTTGAAAATGGGCTGTACTGATGTAGCTCTACAGTTGTTTACCACTTTCGACTCACCTTTCTTATATACCGGAGTGATTTTTACTTTTTTAGATAACTAGGAAATGACTGATTTATTAATTTATTATTGTGCCAAGATAAGCACTAGTTTGTCGGTCGTTTTCTGAATTAGGACAGTAGGTACTTCATCTAATCCAGTGGAAGTTTTCTTCTTTAATTTTAGAATTATATTTTTAATTTCTACCTCATAGAATGGAGCAAAAATCATCAATTTGCATGTGTCTTGCGTTGTACAATCATAGTTAGATTGGGAAAAGTGGGAATTTATTTATTGGTCTTTTACAGATGCGGAAAAATATTCCCCAAATGCATCTGCTATTATTTTACTGACGCTAGTAAGTGAATTATTTAAATTAAGATTTATGGGGTATTTTTTGTATTCAATTTTAAATTTACCAATTTTTACCAATTACCATAATTTTTTATTTTTGTTTTCAGCTGAGTTTATAAAATCTTTGTAGCGCTTTCTTTTTCATTTTCTATTTTTTTACCCATTTCTTTTTTATGAATCATACATTTATTTTGTTTTGAGTATCCTCGTCTGCAGAAAACTTTCTGTACCAGTTTAGTTTATTAAGTTTTTTTGGTTCATTAGAGTTTGTGGCAGGTTGACTCGATTTTTATCATGTGAGTTATATTTTATTCCTATTAGTCCTTTTGGATGTGAAACTTTAACCAAGAAAAGTGGGTTCAGAACTGATTCTAACCGTTATAACTCGCAAGATATAGAAGATACAATAAATAATAGATGTATCTTTTATAGAAAAATGAATATTTTTTTTATAAAAAGTTCTCTCAACTTTAGGATGGCATAGTTAATTTAGTTTCTATTCCACCCCCTTTAAAAGATTTTGCTCTTGAACCTGAGATAAAATGATCACTTCTTGATATCTAGAAGTTTAGATTATATTTGTAAATTTTATGCACAAGTGTTCAATAGTACAGGCAATGAAGACAAAATGTTGTAGAAACCTCGCAAAACTTAATAAAAGAATCATCTCTGGGATTTAAGTAGTTAATAACCTGTAGAATGGAATGATGCATTCTTTGCACTTCCAAGTTCCGAGAAAATTCAAAAAAATTTGAAAAAACTTGCTGATTTTCGGATTTTTTGCTCTAATGGCTAAAATAATGAAAATACCGAAAAAAGTTTTCAACAAAATTTGTAGCTCGCCTCTTTCTCTACAAAATAGGTCTTTACCAATTTGTGTCTTACTTAAGCCGTTTAGGAGATAAATCTAGTTTTCCACTTATAGTTTTGAGCCGCTCCGAATGCGCGGAAAATGAGAATTCTCTGGGAGTTTCGTACGACCGGACATATCGATCGATAATTATTACTATTCAGAGCAGCTAAAAAAATGAAAACAACATAAAATGTAGAGAAAAGTCTCAGCTTTAATGTGGAACTAATCACAAAATTCATACAAATTTTTATCATAGAGAAAAAAGTGTTAGAAGATGGCTTAGTAAACTTTATACAGTTGATTTATTCATATCTTTGAGTTTTATGCATCCTGCATATTTCTCCCGTAACAATGGGTGCTTTTTCACTGCATGGATTCGATTCCACGCACTTTAATCTATATTTCGTCAAAATTTCATTGAAGAATGTTAAGAAACAAATAAGTTGTATATGTTTTACTGTATAATTGTGCATTTTCTGAACGTGTATGAATAATGTAGACAAATTCAAAAAGTACTGCGCGCATTTAAAAAACTCTAAAGTCATTGGAAAGAATATGTTTTATTGTACTTATAATCCAAAAATTAAGACTGTGCTATTATTATTACTTAAGATATAGGGAATTGAACTCCAAAATTTGGAGGTGACTGATCGATGAGAAATATACCCTCTACTTTGATCGCAAGGCATATTTTTCCAACAAAAGTAATTGCAATAAAATGTTAATTGGATTAATATATCATTATATAAGAATATATAAGCAAAATGAATTTTCATTCTAACGACTCCCGGCAAAGATATGAATATCTCTGTGGATCAAGTGTACAAAGTTCACTAAGCCATCTTCTGACACTTTCTTTCCTTGATACATTTTTTTATGAATTTTGTGATTAGTTCCACATTAAAGCTGATACTTTTCTCTACATTTCATGTTATTTTTCATTTTTTTTAGGGGCTCTGAATAGTAAGAATTATCGATCGATGAGCCCGGTCGTACGAAATTCCTGGAGAGTTCTCATTTTTCGCGCATTTCAAAGCGGATTAGAACTATAAGTGGAAAACTCGATTTATTTTCTAAACGGCTAAAGTAAGACAAAAATTTGTAAAGACATTGTTTGTAGAGAAAAAGACGAGCTACAATTTTTGTTGGGAACTTCTCTCTCTATTTTCATTATTTTGGCCGCTAGAGCAAAAAAAAACGAAAATCAAAAAGTTTTTCCAATTTTTTTTGAATTTTCCCGGAACTTGGAAATGCAAAGAATGCATTATTTCATTCTCCAACCTACTTAAATCCCAGAGATGATCCTTTTATTAATTTTTGTTACCCTAAATTGTTAATTTGCCTGTACTACAAGTCCGACAAAAGAATCAGAAAATATAATATTTTCATTCATTTCCTCAGAAGTTTACTTTGATTTTACATCATTGTTCAATAAGACCACCTGAAATATTTGCGTTCTAGCAGAAAGTATTCAAAAGAATTAAAACACTTGATTTTTAGAAAAATACCTTTATTTACACATAAAAATCATATACAATATTTACTGAATCTGCATTAAATATAATACAATTTTACTATATCCAAGAGTATTAAGTCAACTTTTTAAACAGACATAAAACATATGCGACATATAATACAAACTATCCACAGTATGATCGAAAATGATTGTCGCTAGTATTTACGGATAGTCTCTGCTAGTGTCTGTGGCAATATCAAATAAAAATCTCACTCTTAATTCCTAATAGACAATGAGGAAGACATTAAAGCAGCTAATAAAATCAAAATAATATTTTTTTACTAAATTATATACATATTATACAACATACATTTAAAAAAGTCTCTTTCCCTCGACAAGAGCCACTGTCATCTTCCAAATTGTCCGACTTCATTGAAAAGTTGTGCACTCGGAGCATATCTATCTGCGATTTTTCGGTCATTTTCGATCACCTTATTTTTAAAATTAACAGGTTTAAAATTTGAGGTATTTACAATTAACAAATCTATATGCAAAATCACACTCGTACTGGCAGTTAAATTCATTACGTTTTCTTAATTACGACACATACTAAATTAAAAATTGTATTGCAGGTTTAGGGTAAAAATATCCTTCTTTAGGAGGTAAATACTGTCTATCCTCCGGAGGAGTTGGCGGTGGATGGGTTGTATATTTTGTTGGTGGTGGAGTATAGATCTTAGGTGGTGTTGAATAAGTTATAGGAGGTCTTGTAGTAGGTGAAGGAGTAGAGGTAGTATATCTTATCGGTGGAGGTGTTGATGGTGGTGGAGTGTAAGGGGGCCTGGTAGTTGGAGGGGGTGTGCTAATTGTATACCTTGTTGTAGATGAAGGGGTAGTGTAAATAAATGGAGGTCTGGTAGGTGTTGGAGGTGTGCGGGTAGTATAAGTTATTGGAGGGAATGTTCGTGGTGTGATGTACACTGGAGGGGTAGTTTTCGGGGGCGGTAAATAAGTTGAAGGAGGTCGTGTAGGTGGAGTGTAAGTTATAGGTGGTCTCGTGGATGGAGGTGTGGGTGGGGTTGTACGAATAGTATATCTGGTTGTTGGTGGAGTGTATATTCTGGAAGTTGTTGGGGGTGGTGTATATCTGGTGGTTGGTGGAGTGTATATTCTGGAAGTCGTTGGAGGTGGTGTATATCTGGTGGTTGGTGGAGTGTATATTCTGGAAGTCGTTGAGGGTGGTGTATATCTGGTTGTTGGTGGAGTGTATATTCTGGAAGTCGTTGGGGGTGGTGTTCTGGGGGTAGTATAACTTATTGGAGGTAAAGTCCGCGGTGTGGTGTAAATTTGAGGAGTTGTTTTTGGAGGTGGTAAATAAGTAGAGGGAGGTCGTGTAGGTGGGGGTGTACGAATAGTATATCTCGTTGTTGGTTGAGTGTATATTCTGGAAGTCGTTGGGGGTGGTGTATATCTGGTTGTTGGAGGTGGTGTATATCTAGTTGTTGGTGGAGTGTAGATTCTGGAAGTCGTTGGGGGTGGTGTATATCTGGTTGTTGGTGGAGTGTATATTCTGGAAGTCGTTGGTGGTGGTGTTCTGGGGGTAGTATAACTTATTGGAGGTAAAGTCCGTGGTGTGGTGTAAATTTGAGGAGTTGTTTTCGGAGGTGGTAAATAAGTAGAGGGAGGTCGTGTAGGTGGGGGTGTACGAACAGTATATCTCGTTGTTGGTTGAGTGTATATTCTGGAAGTCGTTGGTGGTGGTGTTCTGGGGGTAGTATAACTTATTGGAGGCAAAGTCCGTCGTGTGGTATAAATTTGAGGAGTTGTTTTTGGAGGTGGTAAATAAGTAGAGGGAGGTCGTGTAGGTGGGGGTGTAGGAACAGTATATCTCGTTGTTGGTTGAGTGTATATTCTGGGAGTAGTTGGGGGTTGTGTTCTGGGGGTGGTATAACTTATTGGAGGTAAAGTCCGTGGTGTAGTGTAAATTTGAGGAGTCGTCTTTGGAGCTCGTGTAGGTGGAGTGTAAGTAACAGGTGGTCTAGTACGTGGTGGAGTTGTGCGGGTAGTGTAAGTTATTGGAGGGAATGTTCGTGGTGTGGTGTATACCTGTGGAGTAATTTTTGGGGGCGGCAAATAAGTTGAAGGCGGTCGAGTAGATGGAGTGTAAATAATAGGGGGCCTAGTAGGTGGAGGAGGTGTACGAATCGTTGGTGGTGGAGTATAAATTCTAGGCGTAGTTGAGGGTGGCTGAGTAAATGTAATTGGTGGTCTGGTACGTGGTGGAGTTGTGTAAGTTATTGGAGGGAATGTTCGTGGTGTGGTGTATACCTGTGGAGTAGTTCTTGGGGGCGGCAAATAAGTTGAAGGCGGTCGTGTGGATGGAATGTAAATAATGGGCGGCCTAGTAGGCGGAGGGGGTGTACGAATCGTGGGTGGTGGAGTATAAATTCTAGGAGTAATTGAGGGTGGCTGAGTATATGTAATTGATGGTCTGGTAGGTGTGGGAGGTGTATACCTTGTCGGTGGGAATGTTGGTGGAGTAGATTTTGGTGGTGGTATATAAGTTGGTCTTGTAGTTGGTGGAGGAGATGGTCGAGTGGTATATCTTGTTGGCGGTGGCGTTGGTGGAGGAGTATAAGTGGGCCTTGTGGGTGGAGGAGTTGGATACGTAAATGTAATAGTAGGTGTTGAATAGGTGTATCCTCTTGTAGGCGGTGTATACGGCGGAGGGGTTTTAGGAGGAGGTGGAGGAGTTCTTATTATTGGTGGTAATGTAGGTGGAGGTCTAGTTATTGTTGGAGGTGGAGGAAACGTCCTTTGTGTAGTTTTGGGTGTGGGATACGTAAACGTAACAGTCGGTGTTGAATAGATATATCCTCGTGTTGGTGGTGTAAATGGCGGAGGAGTTCTTGGAGGTGGTGGGGGTGGAGGCGTTCTTATTGTCGGTGGTGGTGTAGGTGGTGGAAACGTACGCTGAGTAGTTTTGGGTGTGGGATACGTAAAGGTAACAGTTGGAGTTGAATAGGTATATCCTCCTGTTGGTGGTGAATATGTAGGAGGAGTCCTGGTAGGAGGTAAGGGTGGAGGTGTTCTTATTATCGGTGGTGGGGGTGGAGGAGTTCGTATTATCGGTGGTAGTGTAGGTGGTGGAAACGTATGCTGAGTAGTTTTGGGTGTAGAATAAGTAAAGGTGACAGTAGGCGTTGAATAAGTATATCCTCCTGTTGATGGTGTATACGGTGGAGGAGTCCTGGTAGGAAGTAAGGGTGGAGGTGTTCTTATTATCGGTGGTGGGGGTGGAGGAGTTCTTATTATAGGTGGAGGTGAAGGGAACGTCTGATGTGTAGTTCTGACTGTTGGATACGTAAAGGGGACATTAGGTGTTGAGTAGGTATATCCTCCGGTTGGCGGCGTATATGGCGGAGGAGTTCTTGGAGGTGGCGAAGGAGGAGTAGTTCTTATTATCAGCGGAGGGGGTGGCGTAGTTCTTATTATCGGTGGTGAGGGTGGAGGTGTTCTTGTTATTGGTGGTGGGGGCGGGGTAGTTCTTATTATAGGTGGAGGTGGAGGAAACGTCCGCTGTGTAGTTTTAACTGTTGGATAGGTAAAGGGAATATTAGGTGTCGAATAGGTATATCCTCCTGTTGGCGGTGTATACGGAGAAGGAGTTCTTGGAGGAGGCGAAGGTGGAGGAGTCCTTATTATCGGTGGAGGTGGTGGCGTAGTTCTTATTATTGGTGGTGGGGGTGGAGGGGGTGGAGGTGTCCTTATTATTGGTGGTGGAGGCGGGGTAGTTCTTATTATAGGTGGAGGTGGAGGAAATGTTCGCTGTGTAGTTTTGACTGTTGGATAAGTAAAAGTAACAGTAGGTGTTGAATATGTATATCCTCCTGTTGGCGGTGTATATGGAGGGAGAGTTCTTGGAGGTGGCGAAGGTGGAGGAGTCCTTATTGTAGGTGGAGGTGGTGGCGTAGTTCTTATTATTGGTGGTGGGGGTGGAGGGGGTGGAGGTGTTCTTATTATTGGTGGTGGAGGCGGGGTAGTTCTTATTATAGGTGGAGGTGGAGGAAATGTTCTCTGTGTAGTTTTGACTGTTGGATAAGTAAAAGTAACAGTAGGTGTTGAATAGGTATATCCTCCTGTTGACGGTGTATATGGTGGGGGAGTTCTTGGAGGTGGCGAAGGTGGAGGAGTCCTTATTATCGGCGGAGGAGGTGGCGTAGTTCTTATTATCGGAGGTGAGGGTGGAGGTGGCGGAAACGTCCGCTGTGTAGTTTTGACTGTTGGATAAGTAAAAGTAACAGTTGGTGTTGAATAGGTATATGCGCCTGTTGGCGGTGTATATGATGGAGAAGTCCTAATAGGCGGCGGAGGAGTCCCTAGTGTTGGAACCGTTACTCTGTAATAACGAAAGAAAACGTATTCAAATTAACAACTCTTTTGGTAAAATTATGTTTAATATTGTTATCGTTAAAACAAGATATGTAGTGTTTGTGGACTGGACTGTTTGTTAAAATACTGTCTATATCGCGTTAAGGAGAGCAGCATGCGTTTATCTGAAATGGGTTATAACCAGACTTAAAGGAGACATTTAAATAGAACAAGTCGAAATAGCAGAAAACATACGTCTGCATTATACACTGCCGGGCAAATAAAATGTATTGGATATGCAGCTGACTTTGATTAAATTCCAGTGAGTACAGAAACAGCACGTCATACACTGACCGCCTACCGCGCTTTTATTTCCTAATTTTAAATCTATTAGAACAAATAATGAAATATCAATTTAAAGCTAGAGTTACACTATAAAAATGTTGGTGGGTCTTGTTATATGACCGGCAGTGTATTAGTTTGGAAAAAATAATGAAGTATTAAAAATTATGACTGCAATTTCCCGCAACCTCAAGCCTGTTTATCACCCCTTGAAGAAATTGGAATTCTTCTGTGTAGAGCTATTTTGCATATTTTCCTAATTGTAATGGAAATGGCACCCCCTGAAATCTCATGAGCACCTTCTACAATTTATTTCTGGCTACAGGCCTGGACAACCTCACTTACCGAGTTGTCGATGGAGGCAAAGTATATGTAACATGTGGCGGTGTGTATGGTGTTGGTGGAGGTGTCCTTCTGGTAGTTTCTATCTCAAACGGAACCGACGGCGGTTCATAAAAGTAGCCTTCTTGTCTCTTAATTCTTTGTAGAGGATCCACTGAATTGAAAATAATACAGTGGATGAATGTATCTGGCTTGGCACAAGGATCAACTGTTCTCTCATATGTAGCACTTAGCACCGTAGGTGCTAAAATGCACACGAGGTAGAGGAGTCTCTGCAAAGGGAAAACGTGTTATAATTAAGTACGCCAATTTAATACCCATAAAAGTAGCCATAAAAAATGACCATGAATCTCTGTCTCGTTAGCATAAGTGATATCCCACAGAACCGTACTTAAAATTTTTGTGCACAATAACAGTAGAAATTTATAAATATTGTCTTTGGTGAGTAAGTAGTTATTTGGTATAGTGATAAATTTAAAAATGTAGGCAGGCAGCGGGCTTTATAATGGTGAGCCAGTAAGCAATCGACCACTTTCGTTTGAGGTAAGAGCATAACATTTCTGGTGAACTATATTTGTATACGGATATCGTTTTCAATATTCAATAAGTACGCGGTCTTGGGTCTTATTCTATTAGAAATAGGCTTTGTAATGACTTATTCTGGTAGCAACGCTTTATACTGAATTTCCAAATTAATAATAGAAATACGTCCTAAAAGTATTTTTAGTAGGAGGGAGTAGTGTAATAGGGAATATCAAAATAATTTAAAATTCTAATTCAAACAGGGGCGTTTCCTTTAATTTTTTATTTTAATCATGCTGGAACATACTTTACATGAGAACAATGTTGTTCTATGTATTAAGTAATACATTATATTTATGATTTAACATACCTAAGCGGCAACGAGGTTTTTATGTGCATTAAATATATGTGGTCAATTATATTTGTTAAAAATTTTGTTCATATTTTCTGTAAAATGTTCTTAGTTGTAAACAAATATATAGGTTATTCACAGAACATGGAATTTAGAGGGTGGCTGTTGAGATTATTATTTTATTATTTCCAATATACAGTCGCTTGTAAGTTATAATTAGTCAGTTTTTCAGTACTTGATCTTTATTTTTATTTTTGTATGATTCTGTTTTCCGTTTTCCGCTATTACATAATGTGCGAATATAATAATAATAAGTTGTAAATACTATTAATTATTAAGCATCTCGCATATGTACCGTACAAGAAGTCCAATCAACTTTGAATTATTTATGATGATGTATCTATTATTGAAATGAATTACACAAGGACATCATCTAGTCGTATAGAATATCGTAAAAATAGCAAATATATGAACATATGCCTTATTAAAAAGTCAAAAATATGCGGCAGTATTAGTAGCTTGTCAGATATAGTTTCTAGTCCAAGTAACAATTGTAATTTTAAAATCCATAAGTTATCCTAGAAACTTATTTCCAAGGCTACATATAAACGTAAATAGTTTGGAAGGACACTATGAAACCGATTTAAAAAATGTATAAGAGTACAGGGCTCATCTATAGAAGGGCCTACGTGCCTCTTTTTAAAACTACTATTAAAAGTTTCAAGTTTTAACGAATTACCTAAAGCTGAACTCAGACAGTATCTGAAAAGTAATATAAAGCCATACTTGGTTTAGGATAGGTACTACATCAAAACTTAAAAGACACACAAATGAGCGGACTTTTTGTATTTAAGGAAATAAAAACAAGCTAAGTGTTATACTCTCACTGCACTTTTTATACAATTGTTGCACATTCTATAGGATACTCTTCGCAGTTTTTTTGTAAATAATATTAGTTTTAGACATTCTTAGTTTATAATTACAAAACATAAAAAAAATATGAAAAAAAAAATTATTTAATAAATTTATCTCTTTATATATCTATCGATTTTGCTCAAAAATAGGGTTTTTACTCTAGCTAACACTAACTTACTGTCCGAATTTCATTACAATCGGACTTTTCGTTCTTAAGTTATCGTTCTTACAAGAACGGACGGGCATTTTGAAATTTGTTCAGAATTCGATCACCAACACAGTGATGAAATTTTTTTCTCTACGAGCAATATACTCTTCGTTTTGTATTTGCGAAGAGTATATACAGGGTGTCTCACCGGGAACTGGTTACTAATGTCGGTGTGGCCAATCCAACTAAAATAATTAGAAGCATGGGGTACTTCTGGTTATACCGGAAGTCGATACCAGCTTGCTTATTTTAAATGGAACATACTATATATTTGCGACTTTTCTAGATGACAATAAATTTCTGAGTTCAGGCATGTAGCAAGAACCGTTATAACTTTTTCTATGTAGGACATCCTTATTTACTCAAGGGCAAAAAAGAACACAAGGAGAACTACGTTCTCCAACTGAAATAAATTCAATAATATCATACCAAGTGTTCCGTTTTTCGTGTTACATTTTGTCAACTTCAAACCACGAAAACTTGTTTAGAACAAATGGAACACCCTGTATTTTGTTACGTCAAGTTGTGTAAAATTGAATTCCCTTTTTTCTGATATCAGCATTGAGGGGTTAAAGTTTTTAACTTTTTGAAATATTTGCGATTTTATTAGAAATTCATGGATTGTTGTAATCATTTCATCAAAATAGCCATGATTAGAAACAATCATTATCTTACGTCAAAAAATGCCAGCACGTTTAAATTACACCCACGAAGACTTTTTAAATTTGTTTATTATTTATGGAGAATGTTATATGGTAATATCAAGAACTTGCAGCACATTTGCTACTCGATATCCAGAAAAACGGAAACCGTCACCAAACACTGTAAAACGCATACTGGAAAATTTTCAAAATGATGGTTCTGTCAAGGCAAAAATGCAAAGAAGAAAGCCTATTCTTGATGACGAAAACATTGAAATAGTCATTCTGGAATATTTTCATGCCTTTCGAAGGATGTTATTAAGACAAGCTGCTCTGGAATCGGGACTATGCAAGGATTCAATTCACAGAATCTTATTAAAACATAAGTTTCACCCGTTTTCATTCCATATGGTTCAAGGATTAAAAGAAACAGATTTCCTAAGAAGACAGAATTTTCGTGAGTTTATTCTAATAAGGTCTGAGGGTGACGATTCTTATTTGGGAAATATTATATCGACAGATGAAGCAATATTTACTAAAAATGGACTTTTTAATAGACACAATTCGCATTCTTGGAGTGACTCAAATCCTCATATGTTCAGAGAGCCTTTCAGGAAAGTTGGCAGTTCAATGTTTACTGTGCCATAAGAAACTATAGAGTGGTGGTATTGCAATTTTATCAGGAAAATTTAAACGGTAAATTAAATTTTCTCTTCTGCTAATATGTATAGGTAAATTTTTGTTTTTTTTAGGTGAAAGATATCTGAATATCTTGCAAAATTTAAATAATAACTATTTAGAAAATTTACCTCTCGCCGAACATAGAATCATTTTTTATCAGCACGACGGTGCTCCCCCACATAACGCATATTTAATTAATAATTATTTACAAGAAACTTTTTATGATCAATGGATTGCCAATAATGGACCTTTGTTATGGCCTCCTCGCTCGCCCGACTTATCAGTTCTGGATTATTTTATTTGGGGAATTATTAAAAATAAAGTTTATGAGAGCCCATTAACAACCATTGAAGAATGTATGCAGAGAGTAAGAAATGCATTCCAAAACAGGAATCAATTAGAAGAGCTACCCAATGACTTCAGAAAATCTGAAGTCATTGGAGCTACCCATGAGGAACTAATCCGAAGGTGCGAAAAATGTGTCGAGGTTCGAGGGCGGAATTTTGAGCAATTATTAAATTAAAATCCAATCATGTTTTAAATTGATCTTATCTCTGCTATTTTAGTTCATGTCATATCTTCAATTCGATTAATATGCATGTTACAGTGTTAGTGTTATTTTCCGTTTTTGTGGATATTGAGTAGCAAATGTGCTGCAAGTTCTTGATATTACTTTTTTTTCCTTCTTCAATTCTTTGGGACTTCCTGCCACATGTATGTTTTCGTTTTAAACGGTGCTAGGGGAATGTACAAAATATATCACAATTAACCAGTATGTTACTGGTAAAAAACCTCTACGCCTGTGACGTTTACGTCAAAGGATCAGTTAGAGGTTGCTTTTTTTAAATAAACAACACAAATAAGTATGAAAACTTGAAATTAAATATTCCGCCGACGTTTCGGAAATCTAATCTGTTTCCTTTTTCAAGGCTTTTTTTGAAAAATCTTTTTTGCTGTGTATTTGTCATACACAGCAAAAAGGATTTTCCAAAATTGTTTTACAGTTAAAACTTTGCCTAATATTTTTTTTTTGGAAAATTTGTAACTAATTTTCTTCATAATGACGGACGCCACTAGTAGATTTTAAAATATTTTACTATGACACAATCTCATGATGAATAAGTACCTTCCATCCAAATTTTAAAAAAATATCATTTTTATTTAGAGAGCTGTGATGTGGGAGTCATAAAAAGTGAGATATACTGTATCTATTTTAATAATAATACGAAAAGAAAATATTTATTTTCATTTTTTTACCTCCTTTTTACAAATTTTCAAATTTTTTAAAATTGCTCTAAAATTCACATTATTCTCAAAATTTGATTTCTTTTGTTACAGTTTATTAGACTTTATTGATATAAATATTTTCCTTTTTGTTTTAGCTCGGAGGGGGGTGCATTTTTTTAAAAAGTTTTATAACTCTGGATCACCCTGTATACCAAGTGCACTCGAAGATAATTTAGTCTTAAAGGTTTTACAAAGGCCTTCAAGAACTTGGCTTAAAATTAAATTATCTTTTATTCTTTATTCTTCTACACGTTTTAAAATTGAAATTGTGTTTGGGACGTACTAAAAATGTAGCCTGCATAGCAATCACAGTAAGAAAATATAAAATTGTTGTCTAATAGTTCGACTTAATAGCTTTGTGACATTCATTTTTGCACACTTTTTTTCCTTCAAGGTGATTAATAAATAACAGATGTTTATGTTTATTATTATAATTATCTAATTTGCGTTGTTTAAGTTTCATTTGGTCAGCCTCCCATGTATCTCCTGAACGTGAAAGTAACTTTAGCATCTATTCGAAGAACGCCGTATATAACAGGTGATTTTTTAAAAATCATAATAACTATTACATAAACATAAACAGAGGTTTCCTCAAAGTTCAACGGTTTATTTTCATTGCAAAATATTAAGTAACAATAACGAGAATATATGAGTGCTTATTTTTAGAAAAATACTTAGTAAATATATTATTTTGTGGATAGACATAAGCATAACTGCTGATCTAAACCAATGTGATTATCCAATTAATAGTATTCCTATTGAACTCATAAATTAACAACGCCGTTAATACAGAATTGATTACAAAAAGAAAAAACAATTTGCAGAAATGGGTCCAGCATGTAAACATAAGCTATAAGAGCCTGAACCATAGTATCTGAATTAAAATAAACTTGCCGGTTAATATATCAACAGAAAATACAACCAGATGGTTGAGATCGGGCAATCGAGGGAGCCATTGCTAGTGGATAAAGACAAAAACGAAACGTTTTCTTTTTTGAGTGCTATATCCTCAGTAAGAAACAAGAGTCCCGCAACGGATGCTGGATCAGAAAAAAAATACAACAGTAGCTGTCGCAGTTGCTGATATTTATAGTACATTAAGAAAACTAGGAAGAACTACATTCAAGTTGCCCTAAATTTACATAATTCTAGAATTCCCATGTGAAGTCAAGACCTATCTTATGTTGTATAAACATGTGATAGAAGCCGTTTACAGAACTCTGAAAGATGCGAACGATAACGAAAAGGCAATGGACGGAGAAATAGCTCTTCCTTTCTCGGGAGATTTACGCCAGTTACGAGTGTTGTTTTCAGAGTTACCGATCTCAGGGGCTGGTGCTCATAACTCATGAGTAGTAACCGGTATTAAGTAGCAATGGTAATAGGCCACTGCAATATACCAGCAAAGCCTGTAATTCGCGCCATCTCTGAGTCACTAATAGTACATTTTCTAGAAATTAGAAACTTATAGAAGAGGATCGAGATATTTACATTGTTCTGGATTACCGCACGAAGGCGGTTTAAGACTTTACTTGAAATATGTTGAAGTTTGATTGAATGCTTCTAGATGCCTTTTTAGTCGCGGGATTTTAGTATTTTACTTCTAAAATTTAAGGTACAGGGTCAATTGACTTCAGTTTTGTTGCAAAGAGTTCAGAAAGACATTTAATAAAAACAGCACCTTTTAGTTTTTGGCGGAAACGTCCGGTTTCATTTTTATCCAATAGTTGGCCAATTTCAATGGCCAACTTAATTAAATTAATTGAAAAATTTGTTATCATACACAATAGCACATAAAATTAAACAAGAATGGTTACTTCGAGGTTTTTGGAGTCGCTGATCATGAATCTGAAGTCCAATTTGAGAAATTCAAAACGGCGGACCGGAAATCGGGCCATTTTCCAGAAAAAATGAGAATGGATATCTTAGCCTTGAAAATTTATACTCGGGGGTTTTCGAGGTCGCCGATTACGAATTCGAAGCCTAATTTGGTAAATTCAAAATGGCGGACCGGAGGTAGAGTCAAATTCTCAGGAACAACTCATATTTTTTTGTTTTTGCGCTGAAAATGAGTATTTGGGATTTTTTAACGAAATTCAAAATGGCGGACCGGAGGAACCGTCAATTTCTCCTGAAAAACTCGTATTCTTTTCTTTTTTGGGCAGAAAGTAGGAACTCGGGGGTTTTCGTTATCGCTGATAATGAATCTGATGTCCAATTAGGGTGAATTCAAAATGGCGGACCGGAAGTAGTATATTTTTCAGGAGAAACTCGGATTTTTCATAATTTTAACCCACAAAAGCAAAAAAATACGATGATTTTCTGTGGATCTCTACTTCCGTTCCACCATGTTGAATTTCCTCTAACTTGACATCGGATTCGTTCTCAGCGACCATGAAAATCCCCGAATTCCCATTTTCAGCCCAAAACCGAAAAAATACGAGTTTTTCCTGAGAAATTGACTGTACTTCCGGTCCGCCATTTTGAATTTCCCAAGTTGGACTTCAGAATCGGGATTAGCGACACCAAGAACCCCCATGCAAATATTTTCGTCTAATTTTATGGCATACTGTGTATGATAACAAATTTTTCGATTAATTCAATTAAATTGGCCATCAAAATAGCCCAATTATTGGAACAAAGAAATGAAACCAAACATTTCCGCCAAAAATGTATGTACGTTCAAATCTCATTATCGAGTTTTTGACCACATACCGATATCCAATGATAGTGAAATTTTGCACATAACTTTGGTTATGATGACAATACAATATACTATATTCAATATTATGGTAGATCCAATATGGCGGCCACCAGAAAATGGCGGATTGCCTTTTTTTGACAACCCCCTCGACATGGGCATCAAACGAAAGGGCATATAAATTAGAATACAATAAGCTGTTCGACGTGATACTAAATCCAATATGGCGGCCGGTACAAAATGGCGGATCACCAATTTTTTTACAACCCCCTCGGCATGGGTATCATATGACTAGCAGAATACAAAATGCTGTGTAACGTTATTCTAAATCCAATATGGCGGCCGACACAAAATGGCGAATTACCTATTTCTTTACAACCGCCTTGATATGGGTATCAAATGAAAGAGTTTGACAAGAGTAAACGAAGTGATGCATTTGAACTAAAAAAAATAGGCAGACGGGAAAGTAGACAGTAAAAAATAAATTAATTTAAAAAAAATTAAACAATGGTTTTCTTTTAAAACTGAATTGCAATAAGAAGCAGAAAATAATTTTTATTTGGTGATTAAATTACATAATGATGATGAAAAAGGAAACCATTGGGCGCTCACATAAAGTATTGCTTATTACATCACACCATTTACTCATAACGTTTTATCACAATGCTAATTGTTGATAAAGGTAATATAATATATTATATTTTATGAGTGTCCAATGGTTTTCTTTTTCAACATCATTTTGTAATATAATCACTGAATGAAAATTATTTTCTACTTTTTAGTGCCATTCAGTTTTAAAAGAAAACCATTGTTTAAAAAAAATATTTATTTATTTTTTTACCATGGAAATAGTACTTACTAGCGACTGAATGACCCTCGAAGAGGATGCATTAGACATAAGGATATAGTAATCAAGTACTTACATTAGAAACTAAGTAAATGAATAAATAAACATGTTTATTTTAGCTCCAACACATCAAACCAAAGATGTTGTTCGCAAGAAGGCACACATCTTTATGTTCACCTACTCACAATAGTGAATGTACCAATTTTCATTTTATTCTAAAACAAAAGCTTTACTGAACCGTTATTAACGTCACTTATGTAAAATTTTAATTTTTTTTTTGTAATGTTTCTGTCTAAAATATTAATAAAATGGCTGTTAGGCGCACATGTTGCTTCAATTTTGCAATCTAAATACATGTGCGGATACCTATACTTTATTCATTTTTTTTATCTATTCAAGAACGCCTTTAAATTTCGGTAATTTGCGTAAATATATAATATATTTATAATTAATTGAAGATATATTCATAAGCATTCACATAAAAAGATAGGTGTACATCCTTTTAGGTTAATACTTCGTACAAGGTTTATGTTCCAAGATTTATATTTTTATTAGCAATATTTATGGACTATTGGATATGGCACAATACAATTTTGCATTCATTAGCAGGTAAACTTGTTGCAGGTTTGAGCTTAAATTAGAAACAATGTATTCAACAACTAACGAAAAGCTGTAAAATTAACTGACAATCATACCTATGTCACGTGAATAACATTAAGTTCAATTATCTTTCAGGATGTTGCTCTTTATGTGAGTGTAGTCAGGCTCATAGCCCGAGAGCTCACGACATCGAGCGTGAAAGAGCTTGTAAAATCAATAGTTTTAATATGTCAAATTAAAATAAATCAGAGTAGTTATTTTCCGTTGAACATTAATTCTCTCGTCAATATACTAACAATTCGAAATGGGTCAATTTTCAACTTTGGAGAAACCAGAGTTTTTACTGATTTATGGAGAATATAAACGTAATGCTAGAAAAGCTTGCACAGTTCATTCTCAACGGTTTCCTGGTAGACGCTGTCCTGACCATAAAACAATTTTATAAATTATTAGTTGATCTTAAAAGATATGGGTCTTTTACCAAATCAAAGAGAAACAGAAGTAAATCGGAGAGGAACGAAATTAATATAAATGAAATTGTCGCTGCTCTTAATGAAAATCCACAAACCTCAATATCAGCAATCAGTGCTAGGACAAATATTTCTTCGACTTCGGTCAGAAGAATCCTCAAAGACAAAAGTTATCATGCTTATAAAACGATTTTAGAGGTGTTTTAAAACCTCATGAGCCGTGACCTTCATATGCGCAGAGACATAATCCGTCCTGTTGACTCAGTTACACTTCTTAAAAATATTGTATTTATTGATTACAATTTATCCCGATCTCTTGTTTATGTATACAGCAAGGCAGCCTCCAGTGTCTTCAAAAACATACTTATAACTCAGATTAAACTTTGCCTTTTGCGCATTTTGCGGCTCATGAGATTCTGAAACACCTCTAATACACCAGATTATGGCCGGCGACTTTATTTTATAGTACGAATGTCCGTACTGAAGGAAACACACAATTTCCTTCATAACATTCTTTGGAGCGATGAGGCGACATTCAATAAAACCGGTAGTGTAAACAGGCACAATATGCACTATTGAAGTGATAGGAATCCTAATGAATGCGAGAATGACATTTTCAGGTAAAATATAAAGTCAATGTGTGGATAAGTATGCTTGGTGGCAGACTAATACGGCCACATTTTTTTGAAAATTTACCTAGATTTTTTACAAAATCACTTACATAACTATTTAGAAGAAATTCCGCTGCAAATTAGAAGAAGTATCTGGTTCCATCAAGATGATGCTCCTCCACATAATGCCCGTATTGTTTCTAATTATTTAAACACGATTTTTGGAAACCAGTGGATAAGCAATACCGGACCTGTGCGATGGCCAGCTTGATCACCAGATTTAAATCCGCTGGAATTCTTTTTGTGGGGTTACCTTAAGGGATTTGTGAATAACACCCAACCTCAGAACATTGAGGATTTAAAAAATAGAATAAGAAATGGCTGTAATTCTATTCGACGGAATACTTTATTACGTACAGTGAATAGAGAATTAATAAAAATATTTAACTACTGCATTCAGTTAATGGGCAAAATTTTGAACAATATTTGTAAAAAATTTTTAATTCT
Organism: Stenurella melanura; assembly: GCA_963583905.1. Lineage (NCBI taxonomy): Eukaryota > Metazoa > Arthropoda > Insecta > Coleoptera > Cerambycidae > Stenurella > Stenurella melanura. The sequence goes on along the minus strand of OY757311.1, from coordinate 170,352,009 downwards.
CTCTTTATTTGATAAAATGTTTCAAGAAAACATTAATGTTTATTGCAAAATCAACATTATTCTACTTTTAGGTATTGTTGTTAACAATTAAGAATTATTTTTATTTGTTTTTTTTAATAATTATGCACAATACTTTTCATTTTAAATAAAAATAAGTCTACCAGCTTATAATTTTTTTAAAAGTGTTTTTATTAAAACTTTCATGGCTAACTTAGAAAATGTGAAATATTACTAATAACAAAGCTATGGTTAATTTATTAAATCTGAACAACTTAAAAGTCGAAAGAATAAAATAAAATGCATAAAAGTAAGGAAGTTCATGAAACTGAATCATGATTATAAAAAAAAATTATTTAAATATCTGTAGAGCCACTAGAAGAGCAACTAAATGTTATTAGTAAGAAATGTGATTTACATGAAAACATGCATTTATTAGCAATGGGTTCATCACGTGATATCACAAAATAGAAAAAAAATGTTTCCTTTTATTTGTTGTTGCTGTTGTTTTGTTACTTTAAATCTTGTTTATGGTATGCCTTTTACAAATACAGTTTAAAATTATTATTTACATTCTTTTCAAATTTATTTTAAGAGAATTCAGTTTGGAGTCAAAAAGAGGGTTTTTAATTTTTTTCTCTAAAACGAAAGAGAATATCGAATATGACGTAATAACATAAATTGAAGCTAATTAAAGCCTTTGTAAGAAAACATTAACACAGTTCATGTACAGGGCGAGGGAAAGAAATATTCAAGGAGATTAAGTTTCATTTCGTAATAATTTTTTTTTAATCACTCTGTGTGCATATTTAAAGGCATTAAAAATATCTACAATTTGATGTGCGAACATGGTCGTAGCTTAAAAAACAAGGGCGTTACGAGTCTGGGGAATTTAATTGGCGGACCCTGTATATTCAACAGGACGTGACATTATTATAACAAAACAATTTCGTCTCATATCTGCAGTTACTTTTAAAGGTTAAAATGACCCATCAAATCATGGCAGCAATTAGTTAAATTTATACGCTAATTATAATAATAAAAACCAGTAAACTCTCCATATATTGTCTTTACAAGGTATATAAGTGTAGAAACTTTTATCCTTTTCCTTAGAGACGAAATGTCAAGGTTTTCGATTGGTTCCTTTTTACAAAGGAATTTGAAATTTTACGGATAGAAATTCCATAAAAAATTTAAATAAATATTGTAATTTGAGTATATACTTAATAAATCCGTAAACGCGTTCGAATTTTATTTCTATTCATGCAAATCGGTTATTGGAAATCTTAGATTTGAATAATTTTATAATTGTGTGTTATGCCGGATGCGCTGGTTATAATAAGAAACACGTTAATGCATGCGTGTACGGTACAATATAAGAGACTGCGTACGTGGTCCAATAAAAATAGGAAATGTAGAGGAATAAATTAGGGAATCGGTCAAACATTTGTTACGATGTTCAACTTTTACTTACTCTTAAGAATATCTGGATTTCCTAAAAATGTCTAAAAACAAATTGGTCAAAGTAATTTTTATCTACTCTTAATATACTCTTGGCAAATACAAAACGAAGAGTAAATTGCATTCGATCGAATTCTGAACAACTTTAGAAAAGTCCGCCTGTCTGTCCGTCCGTCACGTTTCTCCCAAGCACGATACCTGAATTGATTGGTTGATTGATTTGCCAGCGTAAGGTGGGCATTGCTGCCGATTCCGGTGGATGGAGATTTGTTCCACCACGCAGCTCGATCGCCCGCCGATCATCCCACCGTGTGCCGGAACAAACCCCCGGTGCTTTTATATACCGCCGGACCAGCTGCATACGCTGGATTGGACATTGGACATGCTTGTTGTCAGCAGCGAGAGCCGCATGACGCATGGGGTAGGAGTATAGGATGGAGCGTGTAGGTGTTTGTGAGATGTTTCTTCTTGTTTTCCTTCTGTCTTCATCGGATGGAAAGTGTAGGCGTTTGTGAGATGCTTCATTTAGGTTTCCGTGCTTCTTTTTACTTTCAGGTTTTTGTGATATGCTTCTTCTTAGTTTCTGTCTGTGATCATCTTCTCTCCTATTCTACTTCTGGGTTTTCTGTTTCTGAGTCTGGCAGTGTGCATATCCTTGATATTTCTTTATTGTATTTCGTTTTTTGTTGTGCCGATTTTTCCCAGTGTGTATAATCCTTTCCTAGCTTATTCATAATCCTCTCGATTGTTGTTATCCATGGCATGGCCTCCCTATTCTCAGTTTGTTACTGTTCAGTCGCAGCGCTTTCTTTAGTAGGTGTGTCGTGTCTCGTCTTTGGACGTGTCCCCAGTATTTCATTGCGTATGATTCTATTCTTTTGATTATTGTTCTTCCCTCTAGTAATGTTGACGTTTTTCGTCGTGGATTCTATATTTTCGAAGATTTCCCTGCATTTTTTCTGTTCGTGCTTCCTCTCTGCGTCTCTTTTTTCTTTCCCCGCTTCTATTATCTTTTTGTCTATGTTTGGTGTATATTGTTTTCTTGTGGCCACTATTTTCTTTAGTTTTTCGTAATTTCTTTTAGTGTTTTTTCTTGTTGGGCTTATAGGGGATTTGTTCCTTTTCAACGTTTTCCTCGCCGCTATTTTGATTTTTAAACTCATTGTTGACCAAATTAGTTCCTTTCCTGTTAACTATTTTTCTATCTCCTCCTGGTATTTTTTTTGTATTTCCTCGTTCTGTAGCAGTGAGATGTTCCATGTGTCATAATATTTTGTGATCTGTTTTGACGTTTGTTGCTTGTTTTGCCTTAATGTTTTTGACCCTGTTCCTTATTTTTCTATCCACTAGGATATGGTCTATTTGAGAGTTGTTGTTTCCTTTACTCCAGGTATTAAGGCAGGTTAGGTTCTTGCTCCATGTGTTTCTAACTGTTAGATCGAACAGATGTGCCAAGTTTTTTAGCGTCCATGTGTGGAGTAAGGTTTTTCCTATGATATTCTTGTCTTCGTGTGTTTGGTCGTCCTTTCCTATATGCGCGTTAAAGTCTCCTAATATTATTTTATTCATTTTTCTATTCCTATTTCTTCTAGTCCCTTGGGTGATCTGCCTGAATACTTGTCCTGCCCGTTTGTCGGAGGGCACATGTACTCCTAATATGCATATGTTTTCCTTTCCAACTTGTAAATCTGCCATGGTTATGTTTTCGTTTACTTTTCTTGTCTTTATCTGGATAGGGTGTTCCGTCTTATTGCCCATGCGACTCCTCTGCTGGTTTTTTTCTTTGTCCCCTCCACTTAGATGCCATTTGTAGTTTTGAGTAACTGCGCTCCATATAGGCAGTTTCCGTCGCCGTCGATTTTTTTTTGTACCAGTAATTGATGTGTTCTCGTTTCAACGTCCTGTATTAGTGTGTCCATTTTATTTGCCTTGTTTTTCAAAACCCATATTAGCTTGCTGTAAGAGAGTCTTTTTATTATGTTATCTGTATCGCGGTAAAATAACTTTTTACAGCGAGTTGCAAATGAGAAAGCGGCCCGAGAGAAACCTCCCCACACCCGGTATATTGTTTTGATTTTTGTAGTGCCTAATTCAAACTGCCGTTTCCCAAATGGGAATAAAATAAGACATTATAAAAGTAAAGTAAAAATAATACTATAATAGCCAGGCTTTTTTAAGAAATTGCAGGGATAATAGGAGGTCATATGGATGCTTTGAAAGTAATTCAGTAGTAGAGATATAACACAGCCCCACAAAAAAAAGTTCTGTACCAGAAACACGAGCACATAGATTCTGTGTATTTTTGGCTGAATGCGAATCCGCAGTGCAAAAACCTTTTCACCAGGTAATTTTTTAATAAAATGCAAAAACATCAAACAGCAAAATCTATGGTCCTCGTGTGTCTGGTGCAGAACTTTTTTATTGTGGGGCTGTGTAACCATTTAGTTTTACATACTTTTGTCTAAATTTTTGTGGTACTTATTAGAGCAAACCATTGCAGAAGTTTAAGGAATATGAATGTATTGCAACCAGTTAATAGTGCACTCATAAATAATCTTTCAATATTTTATGTAGGTAAAACGCGTGCAATTTAAATAATCGAAAGTGTTTTATTATTCGAATAGTCGAATAATCTGGCGCCGGAGAAATTCAAAAGGAGAAATGAAAATATTGCATAAATTTATATCTTGTTTTGTGTCAAATGCAATACCGAATTGAAAGTTGTAATGTTATTTTTATACTTAAATTATTTTAATGCTTTTGGTGTAAATAGCAAATACAACACAGACAAACAGAAATAATAAATTGTAAATTATGGATTACTTAAATACTTAATCCATCAATTAAATAATTAAATACTAAATATACATATGGCTTATCTTTATTGTGGATTGCTGACATCTGCTTGTTTATTTACTCTTTCCAAGAAGGCATTGGGGTTTTATGTCTATAAATATTAGTGTTTGACGAACAAAAAGTCCGATTATATTGAAATTTGGACAGTAAGTTACTTCTTTTCAAAAATTGTTGAAAAATGCTGTAGTGGTCTGTCTCTCGCCATACCATCAGGCGGTCGGTGCATATATTTACATCTTGCATGTACTTTATGTATCGATTTAAATATTATATTATATATAACAAAATATCTTATGCCTTAACATAAACATGAAATGTATATAGTTAAACAAAATTTTTAAAAAAACATTTAAAGGTAAAGGTAAAAAAGGTCTTGGAATGTTGAAAATGTTCATTTCTATTTTATAGCCTATTACAATAACTTCCCTATAGGTATGTTGAGAGATTACTAATAAAATTAATCCTAACTTTACTGGCAGCATGCAAAAGTTAATTGTACCAAATTCAAGTAACATGTTAATTAAATGGGTATTCACAGTCTACCACGCCCAGCTACGACTTCTACTCGCTTCTGTACGAAATGGAAAGATTTTTTTAGCAATTGCAAGAAAGCTTCTCAGCTAGTGAATGTAAAAGTTTGCGAAACTTTATTATATTGTACGTAGTCCGTAATGGCTAATAAAAGTATGAAGAATCCAAGAACATAAACCTTGTGCGCTGAATTGACCTAAAAGCAAAACTACGTGATCGTTCATTCAGTAGAAAACTAATTTTTACGCGTAATTAAATAGAATTTGCATATTATTATGAGAATAGACTCATAGATTCAATATCTAATACTAAGAAAATACCGAGAAATTACAAACTCTTTACATACAGGGTGTCCCGTAATAACGTGCAAAAAATTTAACTTCTAATTCCTTATCGAAAATGAATGTGGGTTCCTTATATAAATGTTTTCAAAGTAAGCCCTTCTTGTTGCCCACCTTCATGTTCGATAAGCGGTAGTTAAATTTTTTGCACGTTATTGCGGTACACCCTGTATATTGTTGATTTATTTCTTATCGAGCTATTATATCAATGAAATCAATCAATGACATTATTATGAAAATATAATAATACACATACCAACGTTAAGGGAACGGAAATTAATTATTACTTTTTTCTACATAATTTTTTTCTCTTCTCCAAATTTAAACAAAATCTTTTAAAAGAAAAAAATAACTGAGACCTGAGCTAATGGGCTTGTTCGGCATTTTTTTATTTCATAAATCGAAAGTGCAAGTATAAAATATTGGATCTGCAAAAAATCAGAATCTTATTCGCACGTTTAGTATTTTAAAAACCATTACAAATCTCCACTTCGCGAAAATGGGGCGTGGCCAGGAACAAAACTTGACCCCCACTAATAATAATTACGATATGACTATATGACAGACAAATATGTATTATTTTTTTACTATCCTTTGTTGTTCTCAGCTCTTTCTACGCTGGCAATTTTCCATGAGCTACAGGCTAAGCCAAGCACCCTCATGTTTAATTCAAAAACTTGCGGACTATTCTTGTTGTTCCTAGAATCACAGCTTTTTGTAAGGTTATATAAGTATTTTGTGTGATTTTTTTTTTATATTTTCATGTAAACTCATAGGGACGACGCCGGTGGTTGACAGTACAATGGGTTCTATACAGATTCGGAAAATGCAGTTTAGGGTATAGGAATAACGATGTAATTGACCACGCCCCGCTAGTTCCATAAATCATGAAAGCAGACACACAATGAATTGAATTTAGTACGGTATGAAGTAAGGATGGATGCGGACGTAGGTAATAATTTCTATACGAAACGAGAAAATATCTCTTCGTCAAGAGCGAAGAAGTTTTTGGGAATAAAATAATAATTCTTATTAAAACCGAAATGAAAATAGAACATTAAAATAAGATTAACTCGAAAACTAAAATCAACTAGTAAGTATCAAAAAATAAATTATTCTTATTAAATTACAAAAACAGAACATTAAAATAAAATTAAATAGCCCTCATATCAACTAATAATTATCAAATAATAAATTAATGAAGTAAGGATTCAAACAAACCACCTTCTTGTGCCAAAAAATAGCCAAACCGATTATACATTGAACCTCTCATATCATTGAGTTGATCTGGAGTAATGCTTGCACAAAGTTGGATAAGTTTTTCCCGTAATTCAACTAAATTATTGGCTCGCTTAAACGCATATTTGTACGCGGTTTCCTTTAAAAAGTCCCACAGAAAGAAATCATGGGGGATATCAGGTGACCTGGGGGGCCATTTTATCATTCCCCTCGTAGCTGTTAAACGATTGGGATATTTTCTTTCCAGAAAATTAATAACAGTTAAGGTATTGTGACTTGGGTAGCCGTCTTGTTGAAACCAAATGTCGTCACAGTTGACAGGAAGATTTTGAACTGCAGGAATTATTTGGTTTTGTAAAAGCTCTAAATATTTATTGCCATTTAAATTGCCATTGATTAGTAGTGGGCCTATAATATGATTGTCTAAAATCCTCGTCCAAACGTTCAACTTTTGAGGATACTGAGTTCGCACAGCAACACACAAATGTTTATTTTTCCGAGACCAATATCGTACTATGGATGGATTGTGTTTCCTATGTAATGAAAAGGATGATTCATCAGTAAACAATATATTCTTTAAAAAGTTTTCATTCTCATTCACTTTATTTATCATGATTTCACAAAATTCCATCCGTTTGAAATTGTCCTCGGGAAATATTTCTTGCGTTGTTTGAACTTTAAAACCACTGTACCCATTTCTTTTCAAAATATTTCTTACAGTTCTTTCCTTCATGTCAACTTCATCAGCAATTTGTCTGCTAGAACAAGGTTCACTAGTTTCAACAAGTGCACAGACATTTCACGTTCTTCGCTCATTGGTTGATGACGGGGTTCGGGTTGACAGCATTTTTTACAATAATTCACGACACACCCGAAATTCTGAATTTTTTTTAATAATGTATGAAATTATGCTAGCTGAGGGGATTGGTCTGTCTTGATATGCCACAGTAAATAAATTTATTGTGTCATCAGTGGAATGGCCCCCGAAGTACCACTTTACAATTTGCACTTTTCTGCAGTTGAATAAACACACGGCATTTTAATAACGAAATTGAGATTAATTTATTTTATTCCCACACGTCTAAACAGCTACGCTATTAAAACCTGAATGAGTGCGCTCGCGCTATTCTCAACTCGTGGCGGTCAAGCGATGGACCAATGCCCTGCATTGTTCTACGACAAGGCGTGGTTTATCTGTGCAGAAACAAGTTTACGTACCTAAACCTAAATTTGCTGAATCTGTATATACGTTTCCATACCCCACATCCGCTTTCTTCCGTCAAACGTCAGAAGTAAGTACACCTCTGACGTTTTGCTGTTATTGTTTTTTGGACGTCGTTAATGTTTGGGATAGCAATGTCTAATAAGTAGGCGGTCTTTTCTCTTTTGGCATGAAGAACTGTATCAGGTCTGTTATTATGGATGGTTCGGTCCGTACTGATAGACTTGTCGTAGTACAGCCTATCAGACTCTAGCACGGGCTCAGGTGTATTTGTAATACGGTAAGCTGTTTTCAGTCAGGTTCTGCTTGATGGCTGGGTTCTGGTGTATTATATTTTCAGCCTGATTGTGTCGGTGAAGATAATCACTTTGTGTCAGATGGCTACATGCACCAGTAATATGTTGTATAGTTCCCGTCTTTTTACCACATCTTCTGCACATGTCATCTTCGATAAGGCCATCTTTAATAATATGCTTTTGGTAATTCATGGTGTAAATCACTTTGTCAGAAAACCTTTTCTTTCTGGGAAGAGGTCTCCATTCCTGAGCCAAGCATTCGACGCTATTTTGTCGACTTCTATGTTGCTCAGATCATGGGGTGTCTCCAATGTAGTGTCATTCCTTTACATTGGTCGATCCTCTCCCTAACCGATGTAACCTGCTCATTTTGCTGTGTCGTGTGATCATTAAATTTAAAGGGGAGTATTTCTCGTCAGAAGAACATATAGGTGTAACTGGGACTTCCGCCTTTGATGAAAGTATATCGAAACTTTTATTTGATTGTCATTAAGGTTCTTTAAATCTCCTCCTTCGTCTCTGATTAATGTCAGTCTAATAGGGCTGGCTTTATGGTGATGTTTTCTGTGGTTAGTTAGCTCAGTTCTTATCTTCCTTTGCAGGGTTTCTAAATCGGTTATTATTCCAAATGTATAAGTTATTTAAAATGGGAATAGCATAGGTGTTTATAGCTTTCACAATATTCTAACCGTTAAGCTCAGTCTGATACATTCTTTTAAGTCGAGATGTAGATTCTGAGGTAAGAGTTTTTATTATTTCAGAGTGATCTATGGACTTTGATTGTTGGAGTCCTAGGTATTTATAATTTTCTAATTCGTCTATTGGTTGTATAATCTAATCTTCTTCTGTTGTAAATCTTTTCAGTTATTATTGTTATTATTAAACGAAAAAATATTACGGTCCCGTAGTTTCATTAGTTTATAAGACTGTCAAAAATAATAAGTCTCGTCACTTTCTGTACCACACAAGCGTTTTTATCAAACGTGAAAATGACATATTTAAACCGCTTTTATGATTTTGGTTTCACTTTGCAATGCATTACCCAAGTTTTCGGCCCCACAGAGTACCTTAATTACGCCACTCTTTACTTTTAATTTATTTTTCTACCTTTTGAAACAATCTCGGGCAATATTTTTTTAGGCACCTGTATTTATGCATTCAATTTCGAAGAGCAAATAATTCATCGGTTCAAAAGCAAACTGTCACAGGCAGCAACTTTTATAAACAAATTTATAAAAGGAGATATTTTAGTCACAATTCGTTGCCATCGCCATTAGGTAATCAACAAATATGAAAATGATTACCTACATTTTTACCAATTTTTCAGAGATTCTACGAATTATTTAGACATTTACGTTTACTTATTAAATATGCAAATGATTTTTATAAACAAGTGCTGATTCTCCATTTAAATGTCTATAAAACTTTTTTGCATAATTAATATATTATTTACAATTCATTTAAGAAAATTGGGTAATAGAACCTTCGTATGACCGAATAGACAATAAATTCTAATAAAAATTATATTATTAGTCAAATTATACATTCTATACGTTCATTCTGTGACCTTTTTGCGACGTATGCTAATATTTTATTACGATTTTAAATAATCATGATTATTACCGTTACAAAGACTTCCAGTCATATCATCATAGACGTACAAAGGAAAAAGAGAGGGGGGACAACTAACGTTCACACATTTTCCTTCATCACGAGCTCATATTTCAAACTTGAAAGGCATGTGATAAAATCTACTCAAAAAGCTCCTTCCAACGATGTCATGTGCGTAAGTATATAAACGATTTTTCATAACTTAAAAAATAAGAAAAATTACCACTTGAACAGAATTTGGTGCAGTAGAAATAACACGAAACGCACAAGGATCAAACTTACTAACTCCAAAGTGTTCTCAATTTCTCTTTACGTGTCTGAGATATGGATCAATTGGACTATTGTGAAGATAGACACGCGACAGTGTTCCACCCCCAGCTTCTTAGACTAGACACGGAAGGTGGAATGCTTTCAAATAGAAGATACCTTTACTGTCCAAATGCTGCTACAATCGTTAAAACAGTTTCGCTGTTTAGCTATAGGGCTACAGGGCCACTTGCGTCAGTAGATAGGCAATGGAGAACGTTCGATGGCATGTGTCCATCCGGAGCGACCAAGAGATTGCTAAAGACGGCCTGGGGGCTGAATAAGTGATCGGCAATGGCCAGAGGTTGTTGGGCGGCAATGACCACAGAATGCTGGCCGAGAGGTGGCGAAGAGGCTGCCGAAGACGGGGTGATGCACCACCAGGACAATAACGCGTATTGGTTTTGTTAAACATTCATTTGTTTCTTATGATTACCATTTTACATCCATCAACTGTTAAGTTATACAATATACAAAGTTTGTTACGAACCCGATGTTTCAAATGTCCGTTCGTCTGTCTGTCTGACTGTCCGCCTGTTAGGTTTCTTGTAAGCACAATAACTTAAGAAAGAAGGTTCGATTCTATTGAAATTTGGATGGTAAGTTAGTGTAAGCTAGAGAAAGAATCCTATTGGTTTTAAAAAGTATCGATCAATAAATAAAAAAGTAAAAATGTAATTAATTATTTCAATTTTAAGAATATCATTTTTTTATGTTTGTAATTAAACAACAAATGTCCAAACCTAATATTATTTACAAAAGAAAAACTGCGAAGAGTATTCTATGGAACGTGCAACAATTATATAAAAAGTGTAGTAAATCGGCGAGTATAATGGTTATAGTATATATAATCTCAATTGGGCAGCATAAAAACGAAAACTCGGAGTAAAGTCGGCATCTCCTTTAATGGCACACAGGCGGCGGAGGTAGAAATGTAAAAATGCTTTAAATACTAAATAATTATTTCTTAATTAAAAAAAAGGGATTTCTATAATACCTTTATTCAATGGAAGTGGTTAATAAAAAAATATGTTTATCACATTTGATAAGTCACATAAATGATATATTAAGGCTACGTCTATTGTCTAGTGTCCTACCTCTCGTTCTATCTTCTAGCGGCAAATTTATGTAATCTTAGGTTGGAGTTGCATAAATGGTATATAATCCTTCCGAAGGGGTGTAAAGCAGCGACTATTATGTTTATTAAATATTAGGCCATGATACTATGAACTTTGCAGTATCATGATGTTAGGCAGATAGAAAATTTCTACTATTCGGTAAAGGAAAGATTGGGTAAGATGTGGGCAACTTCTGTTCATTGTAAAAGTCATATACAAATCGACAAATGACGTCTTTAGCCGCGTTATCAAGTTTTTTAAGTCTTTGTTCAACTCTTTTCCGTTTAATAGAATGATCAACTACAGTCCCGGCTCTAATAACCCTATAAATTGTACTACGGCTAAATTTGGTTAATTCACAAATCCTCTTCACAATTTGATTATATTATCGTTTCAACATTCGAAGAGGACAACGTTTTTTAGACAATCCGAGGCCAACCCCGAGGACTACCCCAGAAAGTCCGAACCAAGCTACAGGTTTCACGTAGAGTCAAATCTAGATATAAAAAAATGTAAACACCGACTCAATTTTCTTCACCTTAATATACAGGGTCTATCTAAAAGTATTCTCGAACTAGAAGTCTTCTTAATGAGCAGTAAGTCCTTTGACTTTGTATTACTGAACGAACATTGGCTAAAAAAATTGGAATTAGACAACATAAACATACCCGGATATTATGTGGTTTCTGAGTCTTGTAGACAGCGTTTTGAAAGAGGAGGGGTGTGCATTCTAGCTAAATCTAACTTGAACTGTCAAACACTCAATATTAGTCATAATTCTGAAGAATTTCACTTTGAAGTTACAGGAATCATTTATGAAAACCACCAAATAATCACAGTATACAGGTCACCAAGTAATGGCAACTCTGACATCTTTATTGAAAAACTGAAACCTTAAATAAAATATCAATGCACAAGAAAATTGTATTAACTGGTGACTTCAATGTGAAATTCAATACCAAAGATCCACAAGCTTTAATTATTTGTAACCTGTTAAGAACATTTGGTTTAAAGCAAACAAATTTTGCGAGTACTAGAAAACATAACTGTTTAGATATATTCAGTAACATCGACTCTCACATAGCTATAAAAGTAGTGGGGATACATTTCTCTGATCATGATGGCTTAGCACTCCAACTTAGCACTGACATAATACCTAGCAAAAAGAAAAGAATAAATTACAGACCCATAACTGACTCAGGTCTTAGACAGTTTTTTAACCAAATCGCAGGCACAGATTGGAGTTTCATTGATAGTCCCCTCACGAATGAGGAAACAAAATTTGATACATTTAATAACACTTTCCTAGACACTATTGAAAATTGCTTCCCAGTAAAGTCGAGAATTATGACACCAAATGATAATGGTCCAAAAGTAAACTGGTACAATGACCAACTAAAAGGTATGCGAAACAACTTAAACCTACTTACCGACATTAACAAAAATGACTCAGCCCTTGTTACTAATGATTAGCTAAAAAAATACCGTAACAAATACCGAGCAGAATTAACTAAAGCAAAAAAACAGGCATACGATAACTATATAGAAAAGGCGGACAATACCCAAACAGCCCTGTGGCAAGTAATAAAAAGCAACAATAGAAATCTATCATCATCAGCTCTAGACACAATTAATGCAACAACATTTAATTCATTTTTTATAAACATTGCTGAAAATATCGTAAAAAACTTACCCAGATCTGACATCAAACCTGAACAATACCTCAGAAATATTAATATACAAAAGGTTTTCAAATTTAGAGAAGTATCGTATAATGAAGTGAGAACAGCAATTACAAACCTAAAAAATAGTAAAAGTAAAGATGCACGGTAGCTCAGTCGGCTAAGCGTCTTAGTGGCGAGCGCGCTTGGTCAGACTGCCTAACGTGTACTGGGTTCGATCCCCAGCACCAGCACTGGCAATGTTGGTGGGTAATGGGTGTTGTCTGCGTTTTTTTAAATGTGTAACCCCTTCCGAACAGCCAATGAGAGGCTCTGGATTTGGGGGTTGTCTACTATGTGTGGTGTTTATGTTATGTATGTTATATGAGATCAATGTCAAACTAATAAAATCTGTGGTAAATCAAATAGTCTACCCCCTTACAAAATTAATAAACCATTGCATAAACACTAATACTTTTCCCGATCTGCTGAAACTATCAAAAGTTGTTCCAATTTACAAAAAAGGTTTAAATTATGATCCAACCAATTACCGCCCAATATCACTGGTGCCTATTTTCGCGAAAATTTTTGAAGTCCTTCTAAAAAATCAGATAACTGAATATTTCGAGGCAAATAACTTGTTTCACCATGGCCAATATGGATTCAGGAACAAGCGCTCAACTACACTTGCCATAAACAATTTCACTGAAATTGTTCTGAATCATTTTGAAAATAAAAACCACACTAAAGCCACATTTTATGACTTAACAAAGGCATTTGATTGTGTGTCACATGATATCCTCCTTCTTAAACTTAAACATTACAAATTTGACAGTTTAGAGCTCTTACAATCATATCTTTCAAACAGATATCAGTATGTATACTATAACCTGGAAAAATCACAAAAAGAAAAAATTAATCATGGTGTCCCCCAAGGATCGGTCCTAGGACCGATCCTTTTTCTTATTTATATAAACGATTTATCTTACAGTGATTTAGATGCGAACTTTATACTTTTTGCTGATGATGCGACAATCCTTGAACACCACCATTCACTAGACACGCTAAATCTAAATTATCCTAACACACAATCAAACATCAAAACGTGGTTTTTAACTAACTCCCTGAATCTGAATGAAACTAAAACTCAATCGTTGACTCTCGCTTTAAGAAATCTTGTAAACATTAATACTTGTGAATCAGTAAAGTTCCTGGGAATCCGCTTGGATCCACTGTTGAATTGGGAAGAACATGTTACTTCCCTCTCCATAAATCTTTCAAAAAAAAATTATCTTATCAGAAATCTAGCTAACTCACTATCCCAAAGAGTATTACCAACAGCCTACCACACTTTTTTCCATTCGACTATGACTTATGCCATACTTAACTGGGGACATTCCCCTCATGCCTCAAAAATCTTTAGCCTACAACGAAAGTGTTTGAGAATAGTCAAAGGATTAAAATACCAAGATGACTGTCGTGAACAGTTGAAAAAAACACACATTCTCACTGAACCATGTGTCTACATTCTTGAATGTCTTCTGTATATAAAAAAAAATCAAGACAGGTACAGGATGCGAAGCGATACACATAATTACCCTACAAGAAATAACAATCTAATTGCGCAAAACTTCCTACGTCTCACAAGGAGCAGAAATGGCACGGGATATTAATTCATAAAATTCTTTAACTGTCTCCCCAATACCATAAAAGATCTAAACATAACACGCTTTAAATCCAAAATTAAGACATATTTGCAGACAAAATCCTTTTACACTATACAGGAATATCTTGCCAATGATTTTTCAGACATGAAATAAGCATAAGGTGAAGAAAAGTGATAGGTGCCATCCAATCAGCGATATATATCTTAAATTGTTAAATTATCATATAAACTATTCTTATCTTAATGAACTCTGCTGTTTGACTTGTATAAATACTCTGTACCAATAAAATTTGTATTGTATTGTATTGTATTGTATTGTATATGAATCAATATTTTCACCTTTTAAACACGAGTAAACATTCAAAATAACCCTTTGAGTTCGAACGTGTAAGATTTATTTTGAAATTCCGATTGTGTAGGCTATGTATCAAAATCGTTCGTTTCGTTGTCACTACTATCGAATCGACAGGCATCCAAAATGCCATTTTAAACAATTAATTGCAAGAAATCACTCAAACACAGTAATAAAACTAATAATTTGTTCCACTATTCACATGAATTAAGTAATTTATAACGCTGCCTGGCTGTACTGCATTGCCTCGTACAGATCATACGATACAAATAGTTCATACGTATTTTTTGTTTTATATATTATGGCATGCAAAACCTCTGAACAAGGTTGGTGTTGACAAATCAAATTCGCTAAGCATCTAATCCCATCTATATTTCTTTGTGACAGACGGATCCAGTCAACGTGGACTGTAAACGAGGAGTGGTGAATATAAATCTTTAAAATTCTGTGCTCTCTCATTAAATGTGAAGCGATATATTGAAAATACCCCGTGACAACTAAAGAAGTTCCGTGTTGTTCCAATTGAGTTCGTAAATACTATAGCTTGTGTATGTGTTATTTTAATCTAAATTTTATACTTCCAAAGTGTTGCCCCATACTTCTAGGATATCCTATACTTCTTAATTCGTCTTGTGGGGTTCTGCGTAAAGACAATATAATTCACCTAGTTATAATATACTTAAAAGGTTAATCTGATCCAATTCATCAGCCCGTATGGTCATCTCTAGAACGCCATTGCAAAGCGTACAGTAGGACGGGCCGGAGAGAGCTTCTGGCATTTGGTAGAGTCAATTTATTTTGCAATACTTTCGAAACATATTCCAAGTCACACACACTGCCAACTAGAGGGACAATCAATGATCTCCACTTGTTTAATAAATATATTACACAACCCATTCAAATCGATTACGAGGAATCTATTCATAATTTCGTTTCTCAATTTGACAGGTGAGTAGCTGACAGGTTGATGGTGGACCGATCATGTTCCATTTTCATGTAGAATTGTCAATAATTATGGTAATAATTGTTTGTGAAACTTCTGTTAACATGTAATTTATTGTGAGGATAAAGATATTGCTATTTTATAATTACAGGGTTGTGTAATTTATTCAAATTTATTCTAATTGATGCTGCCGAATTGTGCATAGGTAGGTAACTATTTGTCTTACTGGTATGAAGGTGACCCGCCCGCTCATTACTCTATGTCTAATTAGTTTCAGCATTTGAACTTATGAAATTAATTTGCAGTAGGTACTAAGCAGTCAATTGTACAGGAAGGTATTTTGTCAAAGAAACCAAAACAAAACTTATAGAAAATGGATCGGTCAATATGGTTGAAAATGTGGTAAATGTGTTACTTTTTGGTATCCTGCGATCAAAATTGTCCATAGGCGCAAATCCAAAAATGGGCAGTTTTCCAGCTATAAAGCGTTAAATACTGAAATACTGAGTTCATTGACTAATAACCGTTTTATTGTATTACATCAAAATATTGAGTAATTTTACTAAAAATTGGGATCCGGGGATTTTTCAGATCGCAGATTATAAATATGTGATTGATATTCAAAAATTTTGAATGGTGGCCTCAATGCGGCGGATAAGTTCTACCATTTATTGTCTGATTCGACTAAAATTCGATATACACGGATAATCGAGATTGCAGATAATAAATATTTGGTCGAAAAACAAATCGAAATAGCGGCATCAATATTGCGCATAGGCTTTATATAGGTAGGGAAATTTGTTAAGTGACACGTATTTGATGTGTGGAATTGTTTTTGAATCAAATAGACACACTAGTATAATTGCTGCAAAACTAAGAAGAAAATAAATAAATAACTTTAAAAATGTTAAAAGGCGCTTTTAAGAACCAACCCAAACCGTTAAAAAATGCACTATCCTTAAGCCGCCATTTTGAATTTTTGAATTTCGACTAAATATTTATGATCTGAAACCTCGATAAGCGTCTGATGCCGATTATCAGTCAGGTCAGGCGATAAATGATAAAACTTATTCGCCATTATGGCACCGCCATTTTGAATTTTTGAATATCCATCATTTTTTTAACATGTTTAAAACCCGCGATCGAAAAAATACTCAGATATCAATTTTTTGTAGAATCACTGAGTACTGTGATCTAATACAATAAAACAGGTAATAGAGTCAATGAACCCAGTTTTCAGTATTTAACGCTTTAAAGCTCGAAAATTGTCCATTTTTAGGCATTGCGTCTACGAACACTTGATTAGGGTACCAAAAAGTATTCTTTTCTACATTTTCTGCCAGATTGACCGAGATCCACTTTCCATACTTTTTTTGCTGGATTTTATCAAACAGATTATTTGCATTGTATTTCCATCATTTGTAAAGTTATATCTCATAGTATATACAGCGTGTCTCATTTTACTTGGAACCACTCCTATAAAAAGTTAACTTTTTGTGAGATCTGTATCGATTTTTTTATAATAGAGATCTTTGGAAAGTGCATTTTTGTGGTACATCAAATTGCATATAAATCATGAGAGCTCGATCTGCTGTGATTTTCTTTCCGAGCACAAAATAAAATCTTATCAACAATGTTTTTATTGCAAATTTGAGTACACCACTGGATTCGGCAACCACTCAAATAAGTTTGTACCAAATTTTGTGAGCAAAATCATATTTTGGAATCTCTTCTGCAGTGCAGTCTATCTGGGTTTCAAAGTGACATTTTTTTTTCTTTGTGATATGATAACGTCGGACCTCCCGAATCTTGTGGTAACCCGTGTCGACCACTCACATGGGATGGAGGGGGGGAAATTTACATGTAAATACGGGATATCAGTTTTTCAGACATAAATCGCTTAGGTTCATTTGAATCGAAAAATTGTATAGGGTAAAAATAAAGGGCTCGCAACTGTGCGTAAACTGAATTTTGATTCGTCGAAATCGGTCTAACGGTTCTCGAGGTATTGCAATTTGAAAGTCCGGTATTGTATACGGATTTTTCACTGTGGCGAGAGAAGTGTTCGCGATTTTTGCGGGGAAGAAAGCGAATTAGCAACTTGCCTTTTTTTCCCCAATAGATAGTCGGGTCCAAAGTACTGTGTCTAAATTTCAAGTCGGCTGGTTCAAACTTTTTATCATATATTTATCATTTTCGACATAAATAAACAAAAAGAAGCACGAAAACCTAAAAGAAGCATCTCACAAACGCCTACATTTTCCATCCGATGAAGACAGAAGGAAAACAAGAAGAAACATCTCACAAACACCTACACGCTCCATCCTATACTCCTACCCCATGCGTCATGCGGCTCTCGCTGCTGACAACAAGCATGTCCAATGTCCAATCCAGCGTATGCAGCCGGTCCGGCAGTATATAAAAGCATCGGGGGTTTGTTCCGGCACACGGTGGGATGGTACGTTGGTCGGTTGGGTGGAGCCGCATGAATATGTTATAGACGACTGGGCGACTGTAGATGGACGTTCGGCGGGCGATCGGGCTGCGTGGTGGAACAAATCTCTATGCTCCGAAATCGGCAGCAATGCCCACCTTACGCTGGCAAATCAATCAATCAAATGGTTGCAGAAAAACCGATGTTTTTTTCGCCAGGAAGGAAAGGGGTGACGCAAGAAATTTTTTCACCATCGGATGCGGAATTTCTTCTCTTTGATTTAAACCCGGCCATACTGCGATCGGATGAATAGAACGGGAACGAAGAGAGCGCAAAATTTTTAACCTATATAAGAGCAAAGAAAAGAATTGGGGACTTCGGGCCGGACTCATTTTCAAGGGCAATCAATTCTCTTTCGGAACTTTTTTACCACGAAACTCTATCTGCATTAGGGCCCGCACGCGCGCGTGATATATTTATAAAAACGTAGTCCTGACATTATATTATTTATTTACCCGTAAAAAATCGGCCCAGTCTCAGTTGATTCGTGAGGTCCCACACTGTTATATACATATTATTATATTTTATAAATGTATCATGCGCGCGTGCAGGCCCTAATGCAGTTAAAGCCTCGTGGTAAAAAGTTCTAAAAGAGAATTGATTGCCCTTGAAAATGAGCCCGGCCCGACGTCCCCAACCCTTTCCCTTTCCCTTACATAGGTTAAAAACTTTCGCTCCCCTTCTAATTATCAGATCGCAATATGGCCAGGCTCAAATCAAGACTCCGCATCCGATGGCGAAAAGATCTCTTGCCTTTCCTTCCTGGCGAAAAATTACTTTTTCTAAAAAAAAACATTGTTTTTCCGCAACCATTTATTTATACTGCAAGTTATAAACAATAAACAAATGATAAAGAGTTGAGGTAGGAACATTGATACATAATGTGTGAGCGTTTGGCGATATATGGCCAATATTGCGGAAGTTACACCAGTTTTAATTCTATTTTCGTTTACCAGCCCCCCCCCCCCCTCCCCTCTCCCAATCGAACCAGTCGACTTATGGATACAGTACTTTGGACCCAACTATCTATTGGAGGAATGAGGCAAGTCGCTTTATTCCCCTTCAAGACAGCGAACACGACTCTCGGTACGTATCCACCGCAGCGAAGAATCCGTATACAAAACCGGACCTTCGAATTGCAATATTTCGAGAACCGCTTTACCGATTTCGACGAATTAAAATTCGGATTACGTGCATTTACGAGCCTTTTATTTTCACCCCATACAATTTTTCGATCCGAACCAAACTAAGCGAGTTATGTTCGATAAATTGATATCCCGTATCTCTACATGTAAATTTTTCCCCTCCACTACCCGTGAGTCGCCCACACGGGTCACTACAAGTTTCGGAAGCTCCGACTTTATAATACCACAAAAAAAAATCAAAAAAACGTTGTCACTTCCGAGGATTTTTCGTACCAGATCGACCCCACTACTGAGAGAAATAAAAATTCTGAAACATTTACTGCTAGCTACGGCTTAAAAAGTTTTGACAACGGAGATAGATTATTTTCCGAAACGTTGACCGTTTCCATTTTCAATTTTTATTTTACGACTTTATTTGCATGGGTTTTGTTTGCTTAAACTTATGCTTGTAATAACACAGGGCGACAAAATTTAACCGGCCTTCTAAACCAGAAATCAGATTTTACTTCTCCGAAGGTTTTTGAGTCCGAATCCGACCTCACGTCAGGTTTTAGAGAGATTTTAACTTAGAAGTAAAAATAATTCGGATTTTCGCTATATTTGAGAATATTCTACATCACGACGTAATTTGTCTCCACAAAATTCGTTACGGCATCTGAAAGTACCTTCCTTCAAAATCATATTGAATTTTTCCTCTTCGAGAAAACGTTAGTCGTTAATGAAAGTTTAAATGAATTTTGAGCTGTACAATTTTTTATGGCTGAATCTTCCGTTTTAAAAAAGCTATAAGTAAATTATTTGCCGAACTGAAAGTGATTTATGAGATAAATTGAGCACTGGCACGCCGCACAGTGGTCCCAAATCGAGTATTTTGGTTAAAAAATGGCTAGAGAGCGCAAGTCTTATCGGAAATGAACAATTTTTTTTAAACAAAAGCTTCCAACAAATTATCGGTGCCCGAATTTTGAAAAAGGAATTTTCTTTTTTTATTGTAGAAGTTAAAAGCTAAAAAAAAATGTTTTTAAATAATTTCTGATACACTGAATAAGTTCATACGATAAAAATATCGAATCCACAAATTTAAGTCACATGGCGATTTTGCTTTACTTTATTTTCTAGCCAACTTTAATTATTCAAAAAACCTCGAAGCAACTATTTTTGTCTGAAAATTGTAAAGTATAGGTCATATGTCATTTGACAGCTATCAAGCTATCAGTAAATGTCTTATGCCAAAAAGAAAATGTAATTAAATAATGTTTGATATAATATACTGAATAACTTCATACTAGAAAAATATTGAGTCCTTGATAATGAAGATTATAACTCGAGTATTGGTGATGTCACTAGGTCAAAATTTAACGCCTAATTTGGCATAGGATATTTATTGACAGCTCGACAGCTGTCAAATGACAGATGACCTATACTTTACAATTTTCAGACAAAAATAGTTGCTCCGAAGTTTTTTGAATGATTAAAGCTAGTTACAAAATAAAGTAAAGCAAAATCAGCTGTCAAATTAGACAAAAAAGTGTCCATTGACAGCTGCCAAATCGACATTTGGCTTATATTCGTGGATTCGATATTTTTATCGCATGAAGTAATTCAGTATATGATATCAAAAATAATTTTAATTTTTTTTTTCTTTGGCCTTCAACTTAATATAATGAAAAGAGGGCTCCGATGATTTGTTGGAATTTCGCTAAGCTTTAATTTTAAAAAAAATCATTTCCGACAAGATTTGCGCTCTCTAGCCATTCTTTAATCAAAAAAACTCGATTTCGGATCACTGTACGCCGCCGCGCCGGACGACAATAGAGGACACACCCAACAGGTTGTGCAATGCAGGAAAAGATAACGAACACGGACAATACGACAAATATGCAAATCTGGAAGATGTTTAGATTTGTCTGATTATAGTTGAATATATTAGCACAGGCTTCAACAAATCTATAAAAAAGCAAATACAATATATAAAAGAGTGTTAGCTTATATGACGGAAAAATCATTAACATTAATTGTTTACAATGGGAACGATTTGATTTGATTTAAATAATTTTAGAATCTGTTAAAAAATAATATTCGTTTAGGAATTAAACTGTAAGAAAACTAGAACTGCTTCTATGGTTTGTGTGATAATTAAGAAATACTCATGATTTCTCTACATAATTTCGATATCATAAATAAATAAATAAATAAATAGAATTGTTTTGAATACAATGGTTTTCTTTTAAAACTGAAGTGCACTAAAAAGTAGAAAATAATTTTAATTCGGTGTTTAAATTACAAAATGATGAAAGAGAAAGCCATACGTAAAATATTATATATTACTTTTGTCAACAGTCAGCATTGTGATAAAACGTTATGAATAGTATGTTGTAATATAACAGCAACAGCAATACTTTATGAGCAACCAATGGTTTTCTTTTTCATCATCATTTTGTAATGTAATCACTGAATCAAAATGATTTCTACTTTTTAGTGTAATTCAGTTTTAAAAGAAAACCATTGTTTTAAGAAAACTTTTTTTAATTAATTTATTTTTTACTTTTTAGTTTCCCGTCTGCGCCACTTTTCTTTATTCAAGCGCCATCATTTCATTTACTCTTGTCAAACTCTTTCATTTGATCCCATATCAAGAGGGTAGTAAAGAAATAAGTAATCTGCTATTTTGTGCCGCCATATTGGATTTAGAATTCCGTTACACAGTTTAATATATTCTACTTTATATACCCTTTCATTTTATATCCATGTCGAGGGGGTTGTCAAAAAAGGCAATCCGCCACTTTGTGGTGGCCGCTATATTGAATCTACCATAATATTGAATATACCATATTGCATTGTCTTCAGAACTAAAATTGTGTGCAAAATTTCAGCATGACTAAACGGAATTTCAATAGACTATGCTGAACTTTACTAAACTGTGTTTGACTGGACTATCGGTCTTATGAAATCTAGCAGGCACTTATCATCAAACGAATGAAGTGTTTTTCCTCGTGTTTATTAGGTAGATAAATAATTTATTTATTATCTATTATCTATATAATTAGCTATCCTAATTATTTATATAATCAGTTATATAATCATTTATTAATTAATTATTAAATCAGTTATTTCTATCTATTTATTTGGCAGCAAAACTCTGCATATCGAGAAGTGGTCAAAAATTCGCTTAAGTATCAGATTTCAACATACATGCATACATACATTTCGAGCTAAAGAAACCCATTGAATAAAATTATATTAAAAAATATTTTTAAGAAAAACCTTTTATTTAAAAAAGGTACTAAAAAGCAATTTTTTTTAAATTCATGCATTTGGAAATCAAAGCTTTGGGGATGGTCATATAGCACTATTAATCAGCTGGTCAATTGACCGCCGTTTAGTAAATTTTTTAAATAAAAGGTTTTTTTTTAAAATGTTTTTTTATTGGTACCCTATTTTGCTTATTTAAAGTACACCTCAGAGTGTTTAAATCCAAGTTTTAAAAACGCGCGTGTTTTAAAGTTACCATGGCAACAACTACAACCCGAATCAAAATGTCAACTTTTTAATTATTGATCTGAATTAACCGCGAATCTGCTTTTCTATTTAAGTAATCAATGTTAGAACTTATTTTAAAGCAATATACAATCAGTAACAACTGAAGTGACAATAATTAATCCTATGTGACAGATTGCAAATTAATTTTTGCATTCCTCATTTGACACTGACAGGTATCCTGATGTCACATCACGAATTCAACCATTTTACATTCTTAAATCTTATTTCCATTTTTTGTAGTAATCATACCAGTATTTATGATTTAAAAGTGTACCAATAAAAAAAATAGCGTAAAGTATTCGTGGATAACTGGTCTTTAAAACACTTGCTCTATTTCGAGCACTCCGGCTGCGCCGCCGTGCTCGAAAAATCGCGCGAGTTTTGAAGACCTTAATATCCACTTATACTTTAATATACTATGTTACATAATTTTATTTTTCACCTTTTAGTCTTTACTTATTTTACAGACAAACAGACAGACTCAACCCTATTTGATACCCATGTCAAAGGAGTTGTGAAGAAAAAGGTAATCTGACATCCTAGGGCATCCGCCATATTGGATTTTGAAGGACGTGACATAGTTTATCATATTTTACTCGTCATACCCTTCATTTAATACCTATATCAGGGGGGCTGTGAAGAAAAAGATAATTTGCCATCTTAGGGCGTCCGCCATATTGGATTAAGAATGACGTTGCATAGTTTATCGTATTTTACTCGTCAAACCCTTACACTTGATATCCATATCAAGGGGGTTGTGAAGAAATAGATACTCCGCCACCTTGGGCCGTGCGCCATATTGAATTTAAGATGACGTCACGTAGTTTATCGTATTTTACTCGCCGAACCCTTTCATTTGATACTCATATCAAGGAGGTTGTGAATAAATAGGCGATCCGCCATCTTTGGACATCCGCCATATTGGATTCAGACCGATAATGACTATACTGTGTTGCATTGTTACCGGACTTATACACGTGTGCAATACTTCAAAATTTTAGCTTAATTAGAATTAGTCGTAATTCAGCTTGCAAGGTTTGGCCTAAACGAACACACCAACTAACATTGCAAGTTAAATAAAAGCTTTTAAATAAAAAAAAATAAAAATCTGCTACAAAATAAAATTAGTTCCAGGATTAACAATTTTAATAGAACTAAACTTCCAATAGAAATAACAAGTGGACAAGCTAAGGCCGAATTAATAAACAAACAAATAAATAAACAGACTAAAATATGGACGGAGTAACATTTAAATTATTTATAAAATGAATTATATTTTTACACATTCCTCGGATGTGGTTGATGAATGAATATGTACGTATAAATCCTCATTGAATAATTAATATATCGATTATTCCTACGGTATATATCTGTTTGGTTATATAAGAGAGATATATTCCGTTAGAGGTTTATGCGTATTAGTAATGAATTAATTACCGATCTTATCGGATAGAAGAATTAATTAAGGGGATATAAACACTCCAGATTAACTGATGTAGAAACTAATAGTCTGTTTTACTCTAACGTTTAAAAATTGAAAATGCGCCCAGTGGCGTATCAACCCTATTTTAAAAGGACGCGCACGTCTCTAGAATAAAGTAACTTAAATTAAAATTTCTTGTCAACTAAATAAAATATCTTGGTCTACCTGAAACTGAAACTAAACTTGATAATTTAACAGAATTAAATACAGCACATAACAGAAGAATATCAATGCTAGGGATATCTGATGATAGTGAGAAAAGAAACACAAATAGGAAACGAAAAAGAGAGTATGTATCATTTAATGAGGATGAAGAAATTATTAAATAAAATGTATTCCAAGAAATGTAACAATAAAAAAGTAAACTTCATACCTAATATAACAGCTAAATATTTTGTTCTGAAAATATATATTAAAAAGTTAAATGCTAAAAGTTGACGTGTCCGCGTCACTTTCTGAAGAGGGATCATTATCTGGTTGAATTATAATCGGCGCAATGGGGGGGTAATGTTGGATATTGATTTTCTTTTTCAATTACATGCTTAACGCAATTTTTCCATAAATTAGTACTGTCGAGGTCATTTATTACTTCTCTTATATGATCAACTACTATCGCGCTTAACGTTGGAGAGTCATTCATTATCACACACGATCTTTTAAAGTTGCTGAAACCATCTCGATAGGATTAAATATGCATAGTATGGAGGTAACCGCAAAAGTGTATGACCGTGTATATTGGATAAGTTATAAATAACATGTTCCCTTTTGAAATTCTGTTCCTTTATTCATTTCAGTAATTCGCGCTTTATTGGAACTTTTACAGGAATTTCCATAGTTTTTTCTCTCATGAATTTTAAAATGTCTTCCTTGTACTGGTGTTTGGTATTTTATTAAATATTCGCGAGTGATAGGAAGCATTATCTAATAATAACCGAATTAAGCGGAATATTTGATATAAAGCTGTTCTGAAAACCATTTTTCGCACTGCACTGGAGAAAGATCGAGTCTACGTTGACTAATGAGTGATATAACTCGAACACCGACCGACCAATCGGACTGAGGAATACCCGGGTGCCAGCCAATCGTCGCCACCCGTCCTCAAACGCAGGCCAATGACAACACATCTCACAAGTCCACGTTGACTCTTGAGAAACGATTTACAAGGTTTTTTTTATGCTAGTGGACCTGTCCGTTTTATTATCTTTAAACCAGTGTAGTCGTAGATGGTTCATTCAGGCTGATTACATTGCCAGTCTTGGACTCGCCTGCACAGTTTCAACTACTATTCGATTCCCGATACCATTGTTAAATACATAGAACAAAATATCAAGTTAAGTGCGCACGGTCCTGTGCTTTAACACTGACCAGTTTCAATTGACTTCGTACGATAACTTAAAAACGAAAAGTCCGATTCTATTGAAAGAGTGTGGCAGAATAAGTAAGGTAAAACGACTCTCATTTTAATTTTTTATCTTTGCTAATTGTGCGTTAATTATTATGAAAAAGGAGAATATAGATGTGATTTAAGTACACATCTTAGGAAAAAAAATTGTGCTGATTTTGCTGCCCCTTTCGTATGAAAAATATATTGAAGGAATCAAATAATTATTTATGCAAGAAAATAATGTTTCACGTACACAGAATTTTTACCAAAAGTACACTGTTCTGAGTAGTTTACTGTATATTTTTTTCAAATTTTAGAAGCGGTGCGCCATACTTAAAAAAATATAAACTGTTACAACGCAATGTTTAGTGGTGCTTACAATTGAAACTTTATGTATCCGTATTTCTTACGTTTTATTCGTTCGCATACTGCCACCGAGGACGAGGATGACAATCCCCTAAAAGTTGGCCAAGTAATCTTAATTTAAGCATCACCAAGCAATCTGGTTGTTTGCCTTATTATTTATTTAAACGTAAATTGTTGACACAAAAAATCGTACAAGAAATTTTTTTTAAATTTCACTTTTACTACAACCTTACGTTGATACTAAATTATCTACGGAAATAAAAACAAATGTTAGGTAAATATACAGGGTATTCACTTTAAATTCCCGGGGCTACTTTCTCGATTACTAAGAGGGATATTTGATATTTGTAAAAAGTGTTCACTAGAATATACAAGGTGGGGCCATAGTGTCTGTAATTTCGTCTTGGCTCGCCCTGTATATTCGAAAATAATTTCCAGTTATAGACTTTTTTATCTAGTTTACTTGCAATTTTTTAAAAAGTTTCTAGCTATCGTAGAACTCGAGACATCGAGATCCGACGTACTATTGCGCCACCCTGTATAGGGTGACTTTTAGTATAAACGACCTTTTCACAAATTGAGGTAAAGATACGATGCAAAGAACCTTTTCGATCCCAGGAACCTTCAAAAAGAGGTGCATGTGTTCAAACAATACATTGTGAACACCTTTTATAATGCGAATAGTTTTCGAGAAATGAGAGTGCTTTGAGTTACTTGAACTTCAATGTCACTTCTTAAGTAACAAAAATGCCATTTGAACTACTTTTTAAAAATACATTTTAGAAAATAAATTCTTTATCATGAAAAAATTGAGAGAATGTATGATTTTTCGAAAATTGATCGCATTACTAAAGTTACTTAGAACGTATTGTTTCATCACATGCGTCTCTTTTTAAGGCTCCTGCTATCGAAAAAATAATTTTGCATTGCAACGCCACGTTTACCTCAATTTGTAGAAAATCGTTTTTACTAAAAACTGAAGTCATGTATTCCAGTGAACACTTTTTACAAAATTCAAATATCGGTTTTAGTTATCAAAAAAATGGCCCTCGGAATTTTAAGTGGGACACGTTGTACATTTACCTGAAACTTTCATAGATAATTTAGTAACAACGTAAATAACATTTTTTTTTTTATTTTCTTGTACGATTTATTATGTCAACAACTTACGTTCCAATGAATAATAAGCAACCATAATGGAGTGGTGATGGTTATCTTACGATTATTACATAATAATATATTATTATATTATTATTATTATTACTTGACCAACATTTTAGAGATTGTCATCCTCTTCCTCAATAACAGTATCCGAACGAATACAACGTGAGAAACATGGATCCATAAGGTTTCAATAGTGAGCACCACTAAACATTACGTTATAACAGTTTTTATTTATTTTTTTAAGAATAGCTTCTAAAAATTTGAAGAAAATTGACAAGCAACTACTCATAACAATGTATGTTGATTGATTGATTGATTGATTGGTTGATTTGCCAGCGTAAGATGGAAGTATAGGTGTTTGCGAGATGCTTCTTTTTAGTGTCCATGCTTCTTTTTCAGCTTTTATTTGTCATCATCGCATGGGAAGTGTAGGCGTTTGCAAGATGCTTCTCGAGAATAGTTTCCATGCTTCTTTTAAGTTTCCTTTTATCATAATTTCCTTATTTATTTTTCCTCCAAGTCTTCCAGGTCTAGCAGTGTGCACTTCTTCTGCCCGCTTGTGTTCACCTTGTTTGTCTGCAAAGACAGACATGCATTAGCTCGCCGCAGGGAGCTTTTTTTATTAACCGTTCCGCAGGCAAATATCCATTTACGGTAAAAGTGCCCTATCTTGCGTTAAAAAAGCTTTTTATGGCGTGTTGGTAATGAGAAAGAGGCCCGAGAGAATATTTTGCACACCCTGTATATTAGTTTGGTACTACAGTAATTACTCTCAATTGCCGCTTTCTAATTCCGGGTATTTTCTATTTCATTACCTATATTTAATACATTTTCATGTTTATCCCTAAATTTTTTCTCTGTTGTGTAATAGACTGTCCTGTGACAAGGATTAATAAACCAATAAATTGAACTTAAAAATAAATAAAAATAAAACTTATCTTTTTATTCTCTGCTTTGCTTATGTTACTGGTAAAAATACTGTGTAAAATTTTTTCATAACAACGCACAACTTGTAAAGACAAAAAATGAAAACGAAAAATTATATTTATTATGGTACATGGGGCTGAAACTCGCGTAAATATGTCCTTTCCTATTTTCAATCTACTGACGCCGAATTAGGTCTAAAACCTTCTAGGGCCATTTTACCTTACTTATTCTGCTATACCCTTTCGACGGTAAGTTAGTGTTAGCTAGATGAAGAACTTTCGAACAAAATCGATCAATAATCATAAAAGTCATTTTTTTATGTTTTGTAATTAAACAAAAAACGTCTAAAATTAATATTATTTACAAAAAAACTGCGAAGAGTGTCCTATAGAATGTGTAATAATTATATAAAAAGTGCAGCAAATCGGCGAAGAGTATAATGGTTAGCTTGTTTTACTTACGTTCTTTTGAAATGAAAAGTAATAGTTAGTGTGTTTACAAGAAACAGTTTACAAATATAGTGTTTACGAAGTCAATTGAAACTGGTCAGTGTTAAAGCACAGGACTGTGCGCACTTAACTTGATATTTTGTCCTATGTATTTAACAATGGTATCGAGAATCGAATAGTAGTTGAAACTGTGCAGACGAGTCCGAGACTGGCAATGTAATCAGCCTGAATGAACCATCTATGAGTGCACTGGTTTAAAGATATTAAAACGGACAGGCCGACTTGTATAAAAAAAACTTGTAAATCGTTTCTCGGCAGTCAACGTGGACTTGTGAGATGTGCTGTCATTGGGCTGGGTTTGAGGACAGGTGGCGACGATTGGCTGGGACCCGGGTATTCCTCAGTCCGATTGGTCTGCTGATGTTTGAGTTATATCAGTTAATAGTCAACGTGGACTCGATATATCACCTATTTCTTTATAACATTTCTTCAGTGCAGTGCGAAAAATGGTTTTCAGAACAGCGTTTGCTAAATATTCCGCCTAATTCGGTAATTGTATTAGATAATGCTTCTTATCACACATATTAAATAAAATACCAAACACCAGTACAAGGAAGACATTTTAAAATTCATGAGAGAGAAAAGTATGGAAATTCCTGTAAAAGTTCCAATAAAGCGCGAATTACTGAAAAGAATAAAAGAACAGAATTTCAAAAGGGAATATGTTATTGATAACTTATCCAATATACACGGTCATACACTTTTGCTGTTACCTCCGTACTATTGCATATTTAATCCTATCGAGATGGTTTGAGCAACTTTAAAAGATCGTTTGCGAAAATGTAATGACTCTCCAACGTTAAGCGCGGTAG
This sequence comes from Stenurella melanura, assembly GCA_963583905.1. Classification (NCBI taxonomy): domain Eukaryota; kingdom Metazoa; phylum Arthropoda; class Insecta; order Coleoptera; family Cerambycidae; genus Stenurella; species Stenurella melanura. The sequence goes on along the minus strand of OY757311.1, from coordinate 170,322,585 downwards.
TAGTTGATCATATACGAGAAGTAATAAATGACCTCGACAATACTGATTTATGGAAAAATTGCGTTAAGCATGTAATTAAAAAAGAAAATCAATGTCCAACACTATCCCCCATTGCGCCTATTATGTTTCAACCGAATAGTGATTCCTCTTCAGAAAGTGAAGATTCGGACGCGTCAACTTTTAGCATTTAACTTTTTTAATATATATTTTCAGAACAAAATATTTAGCTATTACATAAGGTATGAAGTTTACTTTTTTATTGTTACATTTCTTGGAATATATTTTATTTAGTTGACAAGAAATTTTAATTTAAGTTACTTTATTCTAGAGACATATTTTAATTTTGTTTTTATTTATGTATTATCTATACAAATATTTATTTTTGTTGTACTAATTCTATGCTTTGGTTAACAAACATACATTTTTATTTTTATTTTAGAAGAAACTTAAATTTTATTTTTACTATATAACATCCTTGCCCCTCGCCAATATAACCTGCCCCATCCCCTCATCCCGGCAAGGATATGTTCATACCTTCTCGTTGGTCCTTGCTGAGCAATAACATTTCAATATAGTATGGGATAAAACTAAACCCAATAAATTTAAATATTTAGACTTTATATCTAAAACTGATATAATACTTAAAAAACATGTTATTGGATAAATGAACAAAAATGGCCTATATAATAAACAAAATATAATAAAAATTAATACATTTTCTTATGACAAACATTTTAATTTACCTCCGCCCGTGTACAATAAAGAGTTGCCGACTGTTTATACCGGCTTTTAGTTGTTATACGATTTCAATTGTGCTCGTATACACTTTACGTACATACAGACACACAGATTTTTTATTTTTATTAGAATTCACGTTGTTGGATGTCTGCAGATTTTTTTTTTTTTTCTATAATGATTATTACAAAAACTATTATAAACGATTGATTGAAACAAATAGGTATGAAAAGACCTCTAAAGCAAAATTTCACTATTCTACTAAACCCTACCTAGCTATTAATGGAAGGTTAACAAAGACTGTGACCTTATTACCTTAATGTCAATTTCAATCTCTGTAATATTAATTTTTATTCATATTTGTTCATGGGATACACAGAAAAAGTACTTAATAGGTAATAATACTTATTGTATGTTCACTTCATTCTCATATCAGACAAAGGGCATTGCACTCACGACGATATTTCTTGCAATTCTTGCTAATAAATTTGACCCAAATGTAATGAAGTGTAAGAAAGATTGCCGATTATATAACCTTATGCTACCACCTAATGTAAACGTGCTGATAACGATTTACAAGTTTTTGAATTTTAACAAACGTGTAATAAGCGATAGAAAAAAGTTAATAGAACATTCCTTTGCACCTCGACGGAATCTTCGCATTATATGCTAATTTATTAGGATGGTATATGGCGCTGAACACATTGTTTGTAATGAATAGTGATATAAAAAATTCTCGAAATGTTATTAAAACAGAATGTTTTGTTAATTTTTTTGAGTAATAACTTAGGAAAAGCGTAAATCCGTCCAGGTTATTATACTGAAGCTCGATATGAAAACTTAGGCAGTTACGGTTAATATGTGAATGAGTGACGTCCAGAAAAATACAACTACCTTGACCCACCTCCTAGCGGCTTGTGTATCACCGTACATGAAGAAGATATGCAATATTTGGCGAAAGATGCGTAATTAATGTCCCATCCTTTGGAGGGTATGTAGTCATTTTCTTAGCTGTTAGACTTAATTCGGTAAAATGTTCAGTGAGGGTGGCTCGTTTCTTGGCGTCGTCGGTGATAAGCGGATGCTGAATAAATGCTTAATAAAAGTACGTTATTTAGTTATTTGAAATATTTAGTTTTAGACATTTTTTTATTTTATGACGTAAACTTAATTGGTGAAACACTCCTCATGGTCTAGGAGGTAACTACATATATGGGGCCTGGGATAAAACATGTTGGCTACAGAAAACCCAGAGTGAGTCATTAATTGTAAAAGACAATATTCCCAAAAAGTTAATGTTTGACGTGGTTTACTCAATGAAACAATCACTGGTCCTTTCTTTTTTGAAGGTAATATGAATAGCATGCAGTTTTTACAGTTCCTAAGAAACGAATTTTGGAATATGCTTTCAATACAAGAAATAGTAAATCTACACTTTCAATTAGGTGGCAGCCTTGTCCACAATGCCAGAGTGGTTACCAGATAGCTTAATGCTAACTTTCCTAATCGATGGATAGGTCTAGGTAGCCCGTTAATTGGATGGCCACCCCGATCCCCGGACTTAGCACCGATGCAGTTCTTTTTATGGGGTTTAATAAAATCTAAAGCTTACATATCACGCCCGAGTAATAGAGAATATTTGTGTGCAAGAATAAGACAAGCTTGTGCAGAAGTTACCCGGCAACAATTACGGAATGTCGTAAAGAATATTAAAAAACGATTCGACAAATGCATCAAAATAAACGGCGCGAGGGCCCTGTAGAAGCTACAAAAATTTAAGATGAATTGTATTATTGTGTTTTAGTTTTAGAGTAATGTTGTAATGTGTTGTTATTTTGTTTATTAATTACCTAATTATTATTACCTTCAATTGTTCATACATGTTTTCAAGTCAAATATGATTAAGTTTGTTTAAAAGACAATATTTGTTAAAACTATCCACTTAATTTATCTTTCTATTGTTTATTTTTCATGGGCTACTTCGAATCCAGTGGCATAGTTATATTTTATAAAATCGTTGATCAAATTTGTCCATTTTTGACATTGAAAAAAAATCATAGTGGGTCTTGAAAATTGAAATTTATCTCTAAATTTTGTCATAAAGTAGAGCTTTCTTTAAATGAGAAATTGGGGAAAAAAGTCACTCTAGGGATTAACTACATATTATTTTTTTTGTTCCCTATCTGCAGTAGCAAAAGGTAGTGCAAATAGGGAGAATAAAATTTCATCACATATGGTGAAATAAAAAAAAAAAATCAGTAATGAATCTGTAATTAATAAACAAAAATTATTTTGAAACACAGTCTATTTTCAAAGTGACCACCGCCAAATTCAATACATTTTCTTGATGGATTTGTCATTTCATTTACGCTTTTTCTAACAATCTCTAAATTGTTTTTAATTTCATTGCAAAAATGCTCAATTCTTGCAATCAGCTGCTCTCTGGTATTTATTTCTTGTTTGTATACTTCAGTTTTTAAATAGCCCCACAAAAAATAGTCAAGGGGTGTGAGATCTGGTGATCTTGAAAGCCATGCAACGGGACCACCCCGACCAATCCACCTATTTGGATATTGTTCATTCAGATAGTTTCTGACTCGTACTGAAAAATGCGGCGTAGCCCCATCATGTTGAAACCACATTCCTCTTGTGTTTACATTATTTAATAAATTTGGCACAGTATGTTGTAAAGAATCTAAATAATTGTCACCATTTAAGCGACCTTCAAAAATATGAGGACCTATGAGATTATTATTGAACATCCCACACCACACATTTACAGAAAATCTATGTTGGGAATTCTTTTGGATTATTGCACGGGGATTCTCGTGACTCCAAATATGAAAATTTCTAGTATTATTAATACCGTTACGGGTAAATTGAGATTCATCGGTAAACAATACTCTTAATATAGTTCGTCTATGGGATAAAACCATGCGGCAAAAAGTTAACCGAAATACTTCATCACCTGGCACCAATCGTTGGACAATTTGGATATGATAAGGATGCATTTGTTCGCCTTTAATAGTTCTCCAAACTCTGATTTGAGGTATATTTAATTGTTGACCAATTCTTCTTGTGCTGATTTTTGGGTTCTAGTCAATCATATTTAAAATCAAATCTTTTTCTTGCCGGATCTGCCTAACAGGACGTTCTATTTTCATGATTGAGGGAACTGTTCCAGTTTCACAAAGATGTCTAAACACTCTATAAAATGTTTTATAATCTGGTACACGTTGATTTCCAAACCGGCGTCTGTATTCCCTTTCAGCAGCTTTTGCATTGCCAGTGCAATATCCATAGACAAAAATCATATTTGCGTGTTCTCTACTCGTGTATGTTAACGGCATGATTTAGAATTATTACAAGACAATATTGTAACCAGTAAAAGCAACAGTGGTGACGTGACACTTCTTAATTACAATATGACTGATTTTTGACAGGTACCTACTTGATTATTAAAAAGTACGTAGCCATAACTTTTAAAACAAATGTAATGGCAACACTAGATGATTGTAACAATTAATTACTCTTGCAATGAATTAAATATTGCTGAAACCAGAGTATGGAGAACTACCTTTTGGTAGTGCAGAGAGGGAACAAAAAAAGCAATATGTAGTTAATCCCTAGAGTGACTTTTTTTTTTCTCAATTTCACATTTAAAGAAAAAAAAATTGAACCCTCAACAATTTACTTTTTTTATTTAAACAATGAAATGGTGCCAAAAGATTTTTTTATGGGATGTTGTATCTTTCTAGGTGTAAAATAATATTTTAATGTCAAATATTTTATAAACATTATACAGAGTGTTATTTTCTAGAAACAACTTAAAAATATTTTTATTCTGGGTCCGGCCATGATATTTTATTAGTATCCCAGGCATTAGATGGTGAATGACCACTGTAATCAAAATACAAAATTTCATTGGATTCCGCTTACGCGTTACAGATATATGGCGAAAAAAATATTCTTCCGAAAAATATAAAACACCCTGTATTTCGATATCGGGGCCGCTTTAGCCATTACTGTTTGGGGATTTAAGATCACCACAATGCTTTCTATCTTTTGGTAAAGTACAACCCTCTCCTCACGAATCACCCTGTATAAAAATAACATCAAGATTATGCAACAGCAAAAGCCTTATATAACGATGAATTTCTACAATATGAAACATTTCTCTAAGCAGTGTAAAAAAAAACTATTTTCAATAATGCAAGAGTTTTAATTTTTCTATAATATGCAGAGTTTGTCTAAATTTGTCTCTGTTTGTGTTTTATTGTTTTCATATGTTTTTATCAATTTTATTATAATGTATTATACCAAATTATTATACAATTTTTATAGAATTAATTTGTCATACTACTAATTCTAATCTGTATTATTGTACTTTTGACTTGTATCAAAATTGTATCAAAAACACCGATAAATTTTATTTTACTTTACTTTTATATGAACTTTTCTTTATAAAATGACTTAAAAAATCACACGCTGAAATATTAACATGTCATTAAGGAACACCCTGTATAATTAATATTTTTGAAAAAAAAAAATCGTTTTAATTTCTGAAAAAATAAAAAAAGGAAGAAATGTTTTTAATATGTCAACTTTTTTTTTTTTTAAGAAACATTCACTATTTAACAGTTCAACCATATATGGTAAACGGTTTCAGGCAAATACATCGACCGAGGATTTATTCCAAAATGGTTCACTTTTGAGGACTTGCAATTAACTTAAAAGGCATTCGTAATCAAATCATACAAAAAACATATTTTTACCGCAAATACAAAGCACTGCATATTAAATCAATCCCTAGGTATAAAAAAAAGCACAAGCACTTTCAAGAGCTTCCCACAAATGCATCCAACTGAAGAACAATCCGTGCATAAATCACCAAGAACAATTACGCAACAAGCGTACGACGCGCGATCCACAGGCGTTCCAAATATAGGTGACCGATAAAGATGTAACGGCACGCTAACGAGCACGAAGAAATGAAGATGTACCTACCATTTTACTCCTGCCCGACCCCGATTCGACAGTTGTGGTAGCAAGCACACGACACAAAACAATAATAGCCGCGATTTTGTTAGAGGGGCTCTTTTATATTATCAAAACGAAGGCAAGCCGGTTGCATCCTTACTCCTACGATTTCAGGCTCCTCTTCGACCGATAGTGTCACTTTTTCAGCGTGTGCTTCATCCGATCCCAAATTAATTTACTTAGTTGATTATTTAATGATTCCGCTGACATATGGCAAAATATGGGAGGGATTTATTGTCCGTGCGTAATAGTAATGACTGACTAAGTGCATTTTAATTATACAGGGTGAGCCAGTATTCCATGAACGGTCAAATTCTCCTTAACCGTTTGGAATTTGAAAAAATGTAAGACTTTGTGGGGCCTCTGGCTAAATTTTGAGCGGGACCTTGTTGCAATCCTCGTAAAACCATAGACAGGCAAGTTAAACCTCAGATGCCCGGGGGAAAGCGACTTCAGTACTCGTAAGCGGCAGACAGGCGACTTAAACCCCAGAGCAGCGCTATTCTTGACTCCACGCATTTTTTAAGGTTACTCGCATTTCACTAAAATTCGAATAAAAATTCATCCTAGACATTCTTGACCGTTCGCAAAGTATTCGAGTGCTCGCATTAAACAACAAACGGTTTTTGGCAGTCGGTAAATATGCGAATGATGATACATAACCTAATGTTTTATTCGATATGTTTTTAAAGTCTTCAAATTCGTTACGATAAATTAAGAATATTTATTGTATTGTTATATTTGTTGATAATGGACGATCTGCAGTATATTGCGAATTTTGAAAATCTGTAAAATGCAGAAAAGCTCTCATACAGAAGCACAACGACTTTAATAATGTAGATCAGTTTGAACTTTTAAGTGAAAAAGAGTTCATAGGTACAAATATTTAAAATGTCTGAGGTATTAAGTAGATTTCTCATTGAAACTGTAGGACCATTTATGAGACCACAGAAAAGAGCTATAGCTTTGAGCCACAACAGTAAGGTTTTACTATGAATTTGTAGCAATCAGGTGTTTTTTTTTTTTAATTTAATAATCAGTTCTTGACACAAACACTGACCATCCTTTTGCGTAAATTCATTAGAAAATTTCTCAGAAGTGGGTCTTGGAATTTAATTTATGAATTCTAGAATTATCCGCTTTTGTTCAGTAGAGGCATTGCGATTTCGGCGTGGAGTCTCCTTCACATAATAAAGTCTCAGTGAACTAATAGAAAAGAATCTATTTTCTTCAATACAAACAATTTGTCGTGGCTATATAGACTATGTTCCTAATAAGCCATTTCCTTAGAGAAAAAATCTCTATTCTTTTATTTCTTTCTCTTTAAAAGAATAAAATCAACTACAAATTATATCAGTCAAGATACGTTATCTGCTGTTTCAAATGCAGTGAAGATAGGTATTTTTCGAAAATTGCCATGATGTCAAGTACATTTTAACGAGTGATTGCTATCGTTCATGTACATAAACGAAATGCAGTCAAGAATACCGTATATACACTGCTGGCCACTCGAACTTACACATAGAGACTTTTAGGCAAAATTTGAAGTTCAGTATTTTCAACAGGAATGCAAATTTTTTAACGCGGCTTGCAAATTTTAAGAGCTAGTTTTTTTCGGATTAAGCTGCATGACGTATATTTATCGTAGGACCATAAGTTTATTATATACGGGGTGGTCGTTGCAATATGGTTCCTTACTAAGGTAACATCAATATCTCTAGACTGTTTTGTCAGTTTTTGGATTAAGGCCCTTAGGCCTTGTACACACTACTCAACATAAAATTTGGATACCGAAATCTTTAAAATGCTATAACTTGACATTGGATTGACGGTTCTTAATGATTTTTGCGGATTTGGAATCCTTATTTCACGTGGATTTTCTATGGTCTAAGCATTTTATTTGAGGGTTGAAATTTACACATTATACCGGGTCGATAATAAACAAAAACGTAGCGACAAGAACAAGTTTATTACATTAAATTCTACAATATACAACATTGCTTAACAACGACCAAAAGTCAATTCTTAAAAAATTTATAATTCTAATTCTGGTAATTTGTAATAACTGAAAAAAAATTTAACTAAAAAATTAAAAATTAATTTAATTTAAACTTAAATTAAAATTAAATTAAAATTACCTAATTAAAATTAGGTACATTAATTAAAAAAAAGAGAATCTAATATTTTGTTGGTCCTCCTGCTCGGAATATTACTTCCCGACATCGATTTGGTAGAGTATTCACAAGATTATTTATAAAATCTTGTGGAATATTCTCCCATTCTTCACGAATGGCCTCACTGAGCGTTTCTAAGGTTTCAGGTGGTACATCAAGAGATCTTACTTTAAGTTTTAAATAAGACCAAACGTGTTCGATGACATTAAGATCCGGAGACTTTGCAGGCCAGTCCATCCTATTGATGTTTTGTGCCTGCAAAAACTATGTGATCCTTCGCGCTCTGTGAAGTCGAGCGTTGTCATCCACCAATAGAATTTCTAGGCCGTAATGTCGAGCAAACGGAACAACAATAGGTTCCAAAATTTCCTCCTGATAAACAGTAGCATTAATGGTTTGGTTGGTAATGAATAGCTCGGTTTTACCATTTCTTATGATACCTCCCCACACTGTAACACCTACGCCACCAAATGCTTCTTGAGGGGCCATATTTTCCTCCAAATATCGCTGATTTGGCCTTCTCCAAACTAACATTCGGCCATCGGAGTGAAACAAATTAAATCTTGTTTCGTCAGTAAATAAACAATGGCTCCACTCTGCATTACCCCAATTCGCATGCCGATTTGCCCATGCCCGCCTATTCGCTCTATGGCGTTGTAATAACCGCACACATTTTGCTCTGCGACGGGCTCTATAATTTAAAATGTTTGGCATTATGTTATGTTTAAAAAAAAAATCTCACCTCAAGTTGTTTTTATTTAATGTTCTTCTCACTGTTCTGTCCGAAACTCTCACCCCAGTTTGTTGTCTTAAAGAGTCATTTAGTTTTCTAGAGTTCTTTGCTCTATTCCGCATAGTTTCTCTCATTAAAATTCTTTCGGTTCTTTCGTTTATTTTTTTTGTATGTCCACCCCCATGCCCATAATTATGATCACCAGTAGTTTCGACGCGGCGGTTCAAATTATAAATTGTCTTTCGGCTGACATTGTAAATGTGCGCAACTCGCTGTTTTGACATTCCTTCGTTGAGAAGTCGAATGTAATTTTCCCTTTCTGCCGTGGTTAAACGCCTCATATTAATTAAACTTTACAAAATTATAACATTGAAATATGTCAGATTATTTCTAAAATAATGTAAACAGTTTTTAAATCCATAGCAACAAATTTGTTTTTCCAATGCCTACTTTGAAATTGACGCGTCGCGTAGAAATTACACCCGATCATAATTATGGGCATGGGGGTGGACAAAGAACTCTGTAAAACTGAATGATTCTTTGAGACAACAAACTGGGGTGTGAGTTTCAGACAGAACAGTGAGAAGAACATTAAATAAAAACAACTTGAGGTGAGAATTTATTTTTACAAAAACTTAAATAATGCCAAACTTTAGAGCGCGTCGTACCCTACGTTTTTGTTTATTATCGACCCGGTATAATGTGTAAACCCTCGAATAAAATGCTTAGACCATAGAAAATCTACGTGAAATAAGGATTCCAAATCCGCAAAAATCATCAAGAACCGTCAATCCAATGTCAAGTTATAGCATTTTAAAGATTTCGGTATCCAAATTTTATGTTGAGTAGTGTGTACAAGGCCTAAGGGCCTTAATCCAAAAACTGACAAAACCGTCTAGAGATATTGATGTTACCTTAGTAAGGAACCATATTGCAACGACCAAAAAAATTTTTTGCGGAAATTTCACTCATACAAACTTTTTGATTTTTTGCATGACTTCATTGATCACCCCGTATATAATAAACTTATGGTCCTACGATAAATATACGTCATGCAGCTTAATCCGAAAAAAACTAGCTCTGAAAATTTGCAAGCCGCGTTCAAAAATTTGCATTCCTGTTGAAAATATTGAACTTTAAATTTTGCCTAAAAGTCTCTATGTATAAGTTCGAGTGGCCAGCAGTTTAGAAAGTGTTCGTAAATATGCCGTTCGCATCAATACGTATACGTGCACTGCGACGCATGTCAAGAATAAGGCTGCAGATGTCCGGGGGATAGCGAGTTCAATACTCGTAAAATCATAGGCTACTATTATAATTAAATATTACTTTTACGTGGCACGTCTATGATCATATGGTATACTTTAAAGTCTAATGGGTTTAGGGTTTCTTTTCTAGGCGAACGGTTTGCTTAGGATGTTTTATTAATTTTTATACCAGTTTCTAAAACCTGGGTTAAATTTAATTTTTAGCGACATCGACCCGTGGGTCCCCATTTTTTAATAAGAATGTTAAACAAATCACAAATAATGCGATTTTCGATTACAAAATACTCCTATCGTAGAGTATGGGTTAATACAAAAAAAAGTCTTATACGTACAGTGTGTCTCACTTAAGATTGTAACAGCGTAATAATTGTTTTGTTTTTTGTCCGATTTGAATCAAATTGATCTTAAAAGATGGAGGTCACCAAGGTCTATTTAAGACCACCAAACCACTTTCCATCTATTATACTAAATTCAAAAACCCTGAATCCGAAGTGTAGTTAAATTCTAAACAAAATGAGGTCCTGAAAAAAATCCGCTTGAGGCATTTAAAAAAAATCATTTCTGAATTTATTTTTTTGAAACAATTTACGCTAATGAATAATAAATACAACCAAAAGAATTAAATATTATGTTCTATAAAACCTCCATCAGTCCGAATGCATGCCTCAATTCACTTTCTGTTATTGTTCATTTTGGAGGATACAATCCTTTAATTAAACTTCGGATTCAAGGTTTTTAAATGATTTCGAACGCGTTTAGTTAACAAATTTTTTTGATTAAAAAATGCCTATTATGATTTTTTGATTTTTGTCATACAATTTAATATCATAGATGACCTTGCATTTAAAGATGGAACGTGAGGTCTTAAATAGATCTCGGTGACCTCTATCTTTTATGATCAGTTTGATTCAAATCGGACAAGAAACAAAACAATTATTACGCTGTTACACTCTTAGGTGAGACACACTGTATATGTTACGTCAGAAAGATTTATTATGTAAAAGTTTTTAATGTTTAAGCATTGGAGAAATGTGATTTTTAGTCTTTTTGTCCTTTAATGACTTTTGAATAGAAATAAATTTTTAGATTCTGCAAAAATAATCGGAAACTGCAACTTCAAAGTACCGAAATATTTAAAAGATTACATCAATGGTTCCAAAGTTATAGCATGCTATGATTACTATACTTAGGTTGCCTGCTGTCAGAGACATGGTCTGTAATCACAAAAGCATGATTCTCTGCGCCGAAAACTCCCAATTTTGAAATCGGTTTAACTTTTATATCGATAAAATTTTTATAATTCCTTCGGCGTTTTGAAGCCAAAGCCTTGCACTTTTTTCAGAATCTAAAAATTTCTTTCCGCTCCAATATTATTAAAGGTAAAAAGGCCAAAAAACGCATTTTTTTCAATATTTATACATTAACAACTTTTTAAACCTTTTCGACATAATATACATGACTCTTTTCTTGTTTTGACTCATACTTTACGATAGAAGTAGTTTGGAATCGAAAATCATATTATTTACAATTGTTTTATAAAATTGCGAATGCTCGCGGAGTTATCGCAAAAAATTCAAATTGTACACATCAGTGAAAGCTCGCCAACATATCACCGAACGTAAGCAAACGACAATCATCTGGGGAACGTTCGCACAACCCTTCTTCCGATTTTTGCTCGAGCCTTATTTTCCAAATTGTTTTCCCCACCACTCGCTTTCCCTTTTTTGAGTTTAATATTAACTGTGAAGTGATATAGTCGCTTTCCCTCGGTCATTTGGGTTTATGGGGTTATCGTTAAAGAATTACAGGGTTCGCTTTGCTTCCATCTATTGGGATTATCAGTGAAAAATCCGTACCTACCCAATAAAACTGATGAAATTACGCCACTGTTTAGGTGTAATAAGAGCATTTTCGAAATAGTGAAAAGAAATAATAATAATAATAATAACAATAATAATAATTGAGTAAATTAGATTTATTGACCATGCTAATCAGAAAAAATATCCACATGGAAAAATGTCAGTGGCGTACCACTTTTTTGTTAAAAAATATCAGAGGACATGTTTACAGGGAAAAAAAATGTGAGGCCTTGGTTTCTAGTATTTACACCAAATTACAATGAAACATATTCTTTATAGGATTTTGCAAACAGTGGAAAGAAAAGCTATCTATGAGAACTAAAGGAAAAAACTATATATAAAAATATTAATGAAATCTTTGCATTCTTTCAATAACCCGATTTCTGGTTATGCTAACAAGTAAAAATTTTGTAATTATTTTATTCATGGATATTGTCTTAGTTTTGCATGGAACATTGTTATGAGTGGCTTTAGGCTTTTCTGATGAGTCCACAATAAGGACGAAAAACGTTTCAAAGGCTAAGCATTTCCAAGAAACGGAATGAGATTTTATGAAAATGTAATTCATTAGAATGAGAAAATTTTTAAAGACAAGGTACGTAAATAAATTAATTTCAGGCCTTTGCTCTCATTTTTAACTGAATTTACATATCGTAGGGGATCTTGTAGATACTAGTTTAGCCTGCTTAGCCGTAGGGGACTAGGTTGGATGCTAGTGTTAAAATGAGAATGGCAAATTAAAGCTAGCTTTACTTGTTAGCATAACCAGAAGTCAGGTTATTGAAAGAATGCAAAGATTTCATTAATATTTTTATATATAGTTTTTTCCTTTAGTTCTCATAGATAGCTTTTCTTTCCACTGTTTGCAAAATCCTATAAAGAATATGTTTTATTACTATAAGCAAACAAATAATAAATAATTCACTTTTAAACACCAAATTACAAGTTTCTGTACTCTTATCAGCTTATACGCCTATTTACCCCCCGACCCTTAACCGGATATGTTAAAAAAACAATCTAGTTCCAGATCTCGTTATAATACAACATTAATACGTGAACAAAGTTTCAAGTCAATATCTTAAGGTCGCAATTCCCTAGAAAGAGACATCCGATAGGGAAATATTTATTATTTTTGGCCATAAACATTTTTTTCTTAGCACGTATATTTAAAATAAATATAAGACTACCTAAGTAGAAGCATAATAACACTATTACTATGAATTTTCACTCAATAATTTCAGTGGTTTGCAAAAGAGTTTAATTTAAAACTACGAACTAGGGAGATTAGCATCATTTTTGAATTTAAATCTAACTATTTTGTCAACCACTGAAATTATTGAGTGAAAATTTATAGTAATATTCTTGTTAAGGTTCTATTTAGGTAGTCTTATAGTTTTTTTAAATATACGTACTAAGAAAAAAAAGTTATGGTCATAAATAGTAAATATTTTCCTATCGGATGTCTCTTTCTAGGGAATGGTCACCTTAAACCGTTCCAGAGAAAAAGTGCGCATCAAAGAAGTTACATACTGACAGACAGACAGACAGATTTTTTTTTCGCACAAATGTAAAATCTCGACGTTTCATGACATTCTAAACCTATTTCAACAAGAAAGATTTTCGAAAATATTTGAAAGTAATACATCTTTTGTCACTAACATAATTAATGAAAATTTGAATTTATGTAACATTCCAATAGTACTGAATATCAGAGCCAACCCCCTCCCCCCACAAAAAAATTCATTGCACACTACAGACTTAATGCAACTATATACATAAGTATACTAATTAAATTGAATGAAATAGCACAATTAAAATTTTACCATTTACACAATTTTAATGTCAAGAAATATTCATATTGTTAGAAACAAATAGTCACAAAAATATGTTGCTTATGAATAAACAAATCCATAAATTAATTTAAATACTAACAAATATAGACAGTTGGTATTTCGAATCCAAAACTACTTTATTTTAAAATTACATCATGGTTGTCTAATACGAAATTTGCATACACGCTCTTTATTTGCTCCTACCGGAGATTGAATATACAAACAGAGATTTTCGGAATTTGCATCTACAATTACCTAACAGTTCATTGTAAATTGGCCGAAAGGAAAAGTGGATCGTTTATTTTGTCTCCCAGATACAAAACCATTTGACTCTTAATTCTCTATCTAGGCATGAAATTTTTCGACTTGCACTGCGGCGTTGCAAAGTTATTGCATTTTTTCCTACAAAAATGCGTTTGCAGCTGTCAAGAATAAATCTGCAGAAACGTACATATTTTCTAAAATTTTACTGTAATTTCGCTTTGAATATTAGCCAAGGCCATGTACTAATTTTCAGGACTCTCAAAGTCGAACCTAATTCTACAGGGTATTCTCCACGATAACTCAAACTTGGCAACCAATAGGGCCGTCGAAAGCCAGAGCGGGACTCGGAACAAAAGGTTTTTCTTTGCCCCAACACTGTTAATATAAGTGGAGGAGCGTCCGCGGAGGCTGCAGAAGCTCGCAGGAAGCGCCGCGGATGAAAATTCTTCAGGAATTTCAAGGTCATTGTATTTTTCTAACCCTTTAAATCCATGTAAGGCTAAAAACGGCATTAAAATATTGATCATTGGGCACGGGCCCTTAAAAGAGGCGTGGACATAGGAAATTTCCCCTCCCTCCTCTCGTCGGGCCTGGCAATGAAATGCCATTTTTTGAAATCGTTGCATGAATCAAATATCATTAGTAGTACAAGAACTAGATCGACTTTTGACAGCATGAACAAATCTTCTCTCTTCTCTTCTCGAAAATGTAGTTGTATATAGTTTATCTCAGTTTAAAATGCAGTGCTTGTAAAGATAGGGAACGGGTGTCCTTGTCTCTAATTGGTACATTTGCAAGACAAGTTTACTCAGGGAAAATTAGTATAAATCAGAACAGAATTCTTACAAGGTCCGGGAAATACATTGTTATTTAAGTAATAAAAAAACTGATTTCTTTCAAAATATTCGTGTATTTATTACACAGGGTGTAATCAGTTTCATGTCATTAAAAAAAACTGGAAATGGGGACCGACTAGACAAACAAAAAACCTTTATGACTTTCCCCCCTAGGGGCACTTTGAAAAAAACTGATCTAGGTCAATATTTTTAATATTATGGTAGACAACTATTGAGAACCACTGCTTTTCTTGTTCAATGGACTTCTAGTTCGCAATTATACAAGTTTCAAATTGTCATAAAAAAGTGCTCGCCGGCACACGCGGTTGTCTACGGCGTCAAAGGATCATCGACCGCCTTTGATGGACTGCCTCAACTGAACTCAGGCAAGTATAAAGAAGTAAATAATTCGTTCTCTCTTCGTGCACAATTGCACGCAAATAATGGCCATAGAGGTTTAAACAGAGCATTTCTTTACATGTGTGTTTTTTAATTTGGAACAAAATATTGGATTGTTTATAATTTAGAAAATTTAAATGTGGTTTATTAACATTTGTAACATAAATGAGTGTCCTGGGTTAAAAGCTTAGTACCTACCTAAATGATTCAAAATTTCTGCACAACACTAAACACTAAACTATCAACTAACGTTGTCAATAAAGGAAAATAAAATAAAAACTTGGTACAAAAGCCAAAAAGGAATACAAAAAGAACGAACAAGTAAGTTGTGTCTGTACGTAATCAAGAATTTGACAACTTGAACGCTAAGTCAATAAAATAAATCTTGACTATAAATACACAATGACGCGAAATTCCAAAATAACAAAAACAACGAACGGCGGGTTGGACGTGTGTACATAACGAAACACCCACAGTAACTAAAATATTGCACAAGGGAGAGTTATAGTTTTCTTCACATCAGATCTAGATCTAAACCTACCTCAATATTCCAGCAGTTCTCAAAAAATGTTATTGAAAATTTTTTTTTCTCCAAAATTATGGGCTTTGGACCCCATGTTATATAAGGTTTTTTGTTTGTCTTGTCGTTCCCTACCACCAGTTTTGTTTTAATGACATGAAACTAATTACACCCTGTATAAAATCAAACCAAGTTTTAATGAAAACGCTGAATTTTCCAATTTGATATTCTCCCGGAATAAGTTTTACTAATATACCCATTTTGTGTACAACTCATGTTGTTTAAGTTAATAATTTTTGTTACATTCTTTATTTCTATACACAATTTTATACATTGGCAACTTTTATCTAAATATAATAAATCTGTAGTATCACAGACATTAATTGCAGTTCTTGAATTCGAAACGATATCAATTTTTTTACAATTTTTATGAAGTTGAACATATTGTTATGTATTACACTCCCTTGAAACCGGAAATTGATACGCCTATGCCTACTAATAGTGACTGCAAACTTGTAGAAAGAGAGTTTTCTAGAGTGTGGTGAGAGAAGGTTCTTGATTATTTCTGGATGAATCTAGAGGTACTTTCAGAGTATATAAGGCGCGATTACCGGTTCAGAAGAGGAAGTTTATTAAAGTGAAATTAATAGCGAAAAAGTGAGGTTAAATATCAAGTGAACAAAGTGTAAAGGTTATTTTGAAGTATTGTATAGTCAGTAAATTATTAAATAAAGTGTTAGTGGTTTATCCTTTGTTAAAATTATTTAGAACCCACGGATTCATACAGGGTGTTTCCAAAAAAGGCCAAAAAACACGTAACAATATTAATTATTATCGAACCCTGTTAAATGCGCAAAATAAATAGTGTATGTGAATAAAAGCAAAACTAAAGCAAAAATAAAAAATGGGCTGATAGCGAGGTTCAGATATCGAGCCTCAAACTAAAGGACTTGTATGTTTTAAAAAATGTATACATCACATTGGCTTCTTTTTAAAATGAAGAAAATAAATACAATATTTTAAAACATAATCAAATGCAAATGCAAATTCCCTACAATGTAAGAGTAGGATACAGAAACACGTGTCTGTGAAAGTTTTCAAAGTTTTTGGTAAGTGTTTTTGTCTTTAGTTGTTTTTTGGTTTTGTTGAACAGGATAATTTAAAATTAAAACTAACATTATTGTGACAGTTTTCTGTACGTAATGTGCATATTTCTTTCTTATAATTCAATGTTGTTCGTGGCATGTAGCCAGCAAAGTATTTTGTTTAGAAAGATATATGTTTTTGTACTTATCTTTGAATAAGTCTTTAGTAAGAGTTTGAAATAATTACGAGTATTTTTGCTAGTAATATATTCATTTCCTCAACAATATTTTAGTTAAAAATACAAAAAAAGATATTATGAAAATAAAATTGATAACTCTGACAACACAAAATCGGCATGGAACATTCTTTCTGAATTGTCTAACAAACTAAAACAAAACTAAAACATTATAATTAAAGAATAAAGTGAAAAAGTCGATAATCAAACTGATGATGTTGCTAATGCATTCACTAATTTCTTCAAAAATGCTCCATTGGATATTATTAACAAAATGCCACATAAGGTTAGTGAAAATGCCTGCTTTAGTAATAATATAAATTACCAGCATAGCACAATATTTTTAGAGCCATATTCAGAACCAGAAATGTGTAATATCATAAAAAATAAACTAAAAAATAAACACTCATCAGGACATGACGATGTACCTTAATTTCTCATAAAAGAGGAATGATGGAAATAATAAAACCCTTGGTTTATATTGTAAACCTATCATTTTCCGCTGGAGCATTTCCGGAAAATTTTATAAATTGGAAAAGTAATCCCTGTTTATAAAAAAACAATTTAGGAATTTATCTCCAAACTTTCTAAGTATGGAGTAAGGGGCCTAGCCTTAGGCTGGGTTGAGAGTTATTTGTCATGTCGCAAACAGTATGTGTCAGTAACCAATATCACGCACAATACAATGAGCAAAATGGATAATTTTTTTAAACATCACAGATGAATAGATCACTAAAAAACATTATTTTTCCAGTATTTAATTTTTGTTTTATGTTCTAATTAAAGGTTAAAAAAATTATTTACTGCAGCTGTCAATTTAACTGCGTTTAAATGGAGAAGTTTTCGCGCTACTTGTGTGTGACGTCATCGGGCACATCGCACCGACGGAAAACGTATTGTGATTGCGAATGTGTACACATTATTTATGTTGTGTTATGGAAAATACAAAGAAAAGTAGCTATAAATATTGTATTGTGCCCAAATGTACAAATACTACAATAAAAACTCCAGAAAAGTTATTTTTTAATGTGCCTAGGCGCGATAAAGTTAGGAAGAAATGGTGCAGAGCTATGAGACGAGACGACCGAAATGCAGAATTATTGTCATCCTCAAGATTATATTGCTGCCAGGATCATTTTGATGTAAATTTACCCATTAAAACTAATTATTTTATAATAATATGAAAATATGTACCTACCTAACCCTAATATTATTGTGATAATTTGTTTACATATCATGGTGAATTTGGTCACTTTCCTATTTATAGGAATACAAAAGTTTACTAACTTTTGTTAATAGGAACCTTGAATTAAAATGTATAAATGTATAAGAACGGTGGGAATAATGCAACTTCTCGGCGTTCTACATATTATCCAGTTATATATTTATATATACCTATGTATGTCAACAGTTATTTTTACTATTAATGTACCTACCTACCTAAAAGTACGTACTTAGTAAGTGACGGGAGGTATTTATTATATAAAAAAGTAAAGCATTCTAAGATGAAAAATATTAATTAATATAACATTAAAACATTGCCTTGTTTACCTATTTTGAGGTTAGGTACATAAATAATTTATTATATTTAACTACAGTAAAAGGATATAAATGGGCACAATTGAATTAATGTTTAGAATAATGAATGACACATACCTTGTTGCTTTAGTACTTCCAATTTCTGCACTAATAAAATCAGTATTAGTAGCAAAAAAGTTTGTCATCATAAACACATCAACAACGGGCAAATTGTCACTCTGGCCCCGTAAAAACCCACTGTCCGTCATTTTTACCACTTAATAATTAAAATAAATAAATAAATGAATGATTTCTTTTATGAAAATATCAATACACATTTACAAAACACAAAACAATTTACAATTTAACCCCTTGGCAGATAGACGACCATTAGACATTATGCCGAATGACGTCAGACCAATAGCGTGGTGTTTTCAGTCACGTGGATATGTTCCCATAAAATTTTGAATTTCAAAGTCGTTTATTTAGGCTACACATTTTTTTAATACCTTTTCTTCATTACTTTCTCAACTTATATAACATATATAATGAAAAAATAATAAATTATTGCATTTCTAAAATTTATGCATGTTGCTCATTGATTCTGTTAACTCGACTTCTGTAGAAATTAATATGGGCGTACCACAAGGGTCGGTATTAGGTCCCAAATTATTCTTAATTAATGATCTGGATGGTTTGAGTACTTTGATAGATTTTAGTTTTTACGCAGATGACACATCCATTATACTATCAGGTAAAATTGTTGATATTTTAGAGACGAAATGTGATGTTTTGTTGGAAAACCTTAGTAATTGGTTTGGTGAAAATTCGTTTTAATTTAATGTTGAGAAAACACAGGCATTAGTTTTTCACAACAGACAAATAGTAGGGAATCTAGCTTGCCGTACGATGCGTTTTAAAGGTGGGGGGGTCAACTCATATGTATACAATAACTAAAAACAGTTTTCTATGTAAAATTTTCTGCCGAATTCGAATTACGAGTTCACCACTAAATTCGGAATTGCGAAATTAGAGAAAAAGTTGTTTATTTCCAAAAGTAAGAAAAACACAATAAACATTAGTATTCACATTCCCCACTCAATATCTCATTTACTGGTAATAGTATCGATCTGAAATTTTAGGAGAATAATCTTTTAACTTTCTTCTTGGGCTCTGTGTAGAGCCAAATTATTGTATCAATATAACTTGTTTATAAAAAACAACTATAGTCCTACATGTCGCACAAAAGTTCAAAAATGTATTGCAAAATATAGTATGCGAGAAACTTTTTTATAAGTAGAGATAGAGGTGTAGTTAATCGACATGAAATGATGATAAAAGACCAAAGAAGTTTTTGCATTTGAATATGTTTTTATACTTTGGCTTAATAGTGAAAAAAGGAGATTGTATTGGTTCAGCGTTGGCGCACATGTTGGCCTGGCCCGGTCAAATTGGTCTAGCCTGGTGTGTACACTTCATTGCGTGCTCTGCTAACCATTGTGTATCTATTATAAGATAAAAGCTTCCATATTAGTAAGAAAAAGGCTTAGGGTCTGCGATTTAATGAACCATATTTATATTGTGTCAGTCCAATTAAAAATGTTTGTATTTTATGTAAATAAAGAAAACTATTTAATTTTTAGTATATATTCTCTGGCTTTTGTGGTTTACTCATCATTATCGGTATAGTGTCTATATAAAATAATTAAAACAATTACCTCATATCTGTTTTATATGAAGTGAATAAATGTGCTCGTAGCTCATCCAAATTTCCTCTAAATAAAGGTCTGCCATAAAGAACCTTAAAAAATAACCTACAGGAATCTAATACACTATCAGTTAGTTTGTTAAGTTCCATCTCAGTTCGCTGCCCCAAAATGTGTTAATTCTTCTAACATATTTAACCTTTCGCGTAATATTTTAACTACTGTCTTTTTGCCTTTCTTAAAGGGATAACTAACAGTATCATTTCCAGAGGGGCAGTAAACAGCTAGTAAAATGTTGGTCAGATTTCTTTTGTCGAAATCAAATGTACTAGATATCTGGGTAATCACATCATGACAAAAAATAAAAGATTTTTGCCGTTGAAGCCATATTTCAGTGTTTAATATAGTCGCATAATACAATGAAAGAACAAAAATATCAGTGTCCACAGTATATACAGGGTGATTCACGCAAACCATTCATTAGAAGTTTAGGGACTTGTAGAGATAATTTAATTTTGAAAATTTTGTTGCTTACATAGTTTTTTATGCTCTTTTCATTCTATTTTCATTCTATTTTCAACATCATTGCATTTCCGCTTATAGCGGAGGTTACCATCAACTTCGTTATTTTAAATGGAATGATATGTATTTTCTTGCATTTTTGAATTCCACTGGCCATTTTAATAGGACTTTGATCATACTACCATATCCCTAAATCTAACCCTACTCGAGATATACTGACTTTTCGGAAAATTTGTGTCTTGACACCGAGTAGTTTGAAATTTGCTGTATCTAACATAATGAAAGTGAAAGTTACCATTTATACAACACAATTAGTGGAACCCTTAAGCTTCCTAATTGTGCTTTGAAAGTAACCTAATTGGTTACAGGGTGGTCAGAATTTACTGCCAATTTTGGCAAACTTCAAACGTCAAAAAGTATTTTTTTTAAATGGAACACCCTGTATATTTTCACTGTTTCTGATGTATAATTTTATTCTGCATCGATCTGCATTAGGGTTCCCTATACTCATCTTTTATAGTTTTTGTGTTATTGATAATTTTGTATTTTAATGTGCGAAATACATCGAAGTATGTGTTGCTCTTATAATAGTCGGCTGTGAAAATGACATTTGTTGCAATTAATAGCGTCTATCAAACAAAGTATTAATGTCTTACAATAGTTGGCTGTGGAAATGACATTTGTTGCAATTATTAATCTATCAAACACGTCAGTGTTTATAGCGATTTTATAAATAAATTTAGTAAAGGGTTATCAGTCATGGAGAATAATAGAAATGGATATTCAAACAATGATATTTTAAACTTATTTTTTATTCACGGCGAATGCCACAGAATTATACCTCGAGTAGGGTTAGATTTAGGGATATGGTAGTATGATCAAAGTCCTATTAAAATGACCAGTAGAATTCAAAAATGCAAGAAAATATATATCATTCCATTTAAAATAACGAAGTTGATGGTAACATCCGGTATAAGCGGAAGTGCGATAACCATGAAA
Source organism: Stenurella melanura (assembly GCA_963583905.1). Taxonomy (NCBI): domain Eukaryota; kingdom Metazoa; phylum Arthropoda; class Insecta; order Coleoptera; family Cerambycidae; genus Stenurella; species Stenurella melanura. The sequence continues at coordinate 170,300,859 of OY757311.1, read as the reverse complement.
ATATTTTTAGTGAAAAGAGCATAAAAAACTATGTAAGCAACCAAATTTCCAAAATTAAATTATCGTTACAAGTCCCTAAACTTCTAATGAACGGTTTACGTGAATCACCCTGTATGACTGTTCTAGTACATTCATTTCTAAAAAATGACAAGATTGCAAAAAGTCTGGTACCTGCTTCTTCATGATCGGAAAAATGTAGGGATTTCATGATTTTCACATTATTTTGATCGCATAAAATAGTTTTGCTATTTTCTAAAAACATACCTGCAATAACAATCTGAACGTTTTGATCTATTCTGAAATAACTTTCCTCAAACTTGCAAGCAAAAAAGTTCAAGTGTTCTCGTTTATTATCAGAATGAGAAATAATATTTTTCCAATTCGGTATACCTACCCCATCGTTTACTTTATACAGACAGTACACTCTTCTTACTTTGGTCCGTCGGTAGGTTACACCCTTTTGGTCTCATGTTTATAACTAATTTCAAAGACTTTTCAAAGAGTTCTTTGAAAGTTGAACAGCCATAGCTTTGATGCCTTTGAATTAAAGACATGATGTAAATAATAAGAACAGTATTTTTCGGTTCTATTGGTAACTGATAAACTTCCACTGGTACCATTTTTAAAATAAAACATACATGAACTAAATAATAAAATACCTACGTATCTCTGATATGACTGAATACGGTTGCGAGTTGCTAGCAGAGAGCGCTCGCGCCGGCCGAGGAGAACGGGCAATATATGAGTCGTTACACTACTATTTATTTACAACAGTCATAACAGCCAATCTAAGCATTCTAGAAAAAAATTCTTCAAGTAAAAAAGTTTCTATAATTCATAAGCTTTATTTTCTCTCGATCATATGACCATGTATCTTTAGTAATAAAAAAGTTTCTAGCATGTTATATTTTGCAATGCATTTTGGTGTTTTTGTCCGTTAAGCGAAGATTTTTATTTTTTTTGCCAAAAAACGACGTTGCCGAAAAAAGTTTCACATAAACTGTAAGTGAGGCCAATCTCCAAAGATATTGGTGTCAAAATTTGAAACAGATATCTCGAACGGTTAACGAGGTATTGACTGAGAAACAAAAAAATAAATGTTTCCCGTAGTTTTTAGAAATTTGCCCAAAATTGCATTTTTTTCCCATTTCGCAATTCTGGATGAAGGGGTGAACTCAAAATTCGTATCCGTCATGAAATTTTACATGGGAATCCGTTTTTGGTTTTTGTATATGCCACAGTTGACCCCCCCTTGCTGAATTGGAGGTCTTAGATTCCCTACTAAAATATTAAACTTGATAATACGTCGATATCAACAAGGACGTCGAATGCAAAATTCTTGGGTATAAATATTGACAGTTGCTTAAACTGGAAAAGCCATTGTGAATTTCTGATAGCCAAACTACATTCAGTAGTTTATCAATTCAAAAATGTAAAAAATGTTCTAAACATGGCTCAACTAAGGAATTCATATTTTGCTGAGATTGATACTCAGTTAAGATATGGTGTTTGTTTTGGGGGGATTTCCACCCTATCAAATAAAGTATTTTTAGCTCAAAAGCGTGTGATAAGATGTATGGTAGGCTTATCAACAAGAGAGACCTGTAAAAATACATGTTTGAACTATAATATATTGACACATCCGTCAATTCATATTTGAATTATGTTTGTTTGTCTTGAAAAACAAGGATAAGTTTGTTTGTAACAATCAATTACATAATGTAAATACTAGGCGAAAACATGATCTTTATGTGCCCTTCAGTAGATTAAATGTCTTTGTAAATTCACAAAGTTGTCTAGGACCTAAAGTCCATCTCCCTGTGGAAATAAAACATTGCAATAAACTTTCACTATTTAGAAAGAAAAATGTTTTTAATTAGCAAAACTTTCTACAAACTACAAGATTATTTTAACATGTAAGTTCTTTGTTTTTATTATCGATATTAAGTCTGACTATTCTTATACAACCCCCACCCTTCGAAATCGTCTCAAATTATATTCTTATTAGTTCCAGATGTCGTTATCATACATATAAATTCAAAAATCTGAGGCCTTGGCTTCTTGTAGCAAATCCCAAATTTTTGTACTCTTACCAACTTGCTTTATTTAGTTTCCCCAGCTTATCCCTATTTACCACCAACTCTTTACCAGATAAGTTCAAAATACACTCCATTTTCAAATCTCGTTATAATAGGTACATACATAGACAAAATTTCAAGTCAATATCTTAAACGTTTCAAAACGTGCGCACAAAAAAAGTTACAGACAGACAGACAGCATTTTTTTCGCTCGAATTTAAAATCTCGACGTCTCATGACATTCCAAACCTATTTCAACGGAACAAAAATAACAAGTTTTAATGATTACTGTACTCCCACTCCACTACGTAGATATGGAAGTAAAATGACCATAGCACTAGTTTTTATATCGTAGACGTAATTAAATATACGATGAAAGTTCCCGCTTGGCCATGACAAGTATTCAGTAATTTGATGATATATTAAAGTAGATACTTATAAAACGTATTTGTTTTCTTATTTTGCAACTTTTTATTAGATTTTAATTATTTACGTAATCTGTCCAAATTGTTTTATTTGGATATAAATTTGATAGAATAAACACGCTGCTGTTGAAATTTGGGTAAGCCCATTTAAGACACCTTGTATAAACAACAAGCACTGCGTGCTTATTGGGTCCAATATCCGTCATAACGGAGGTATGACCCCCCCTTCAATAACGTACAATGTTTGGTTGCTATTTTTAAATCGAATTATGCTAATGATTTAAAATGTTAGGCACGAACATTGTTAACAACGCATAAGTCACACATATTGTGATTCTCATTCTCATTACACAGTGTGATTCCAGTGTCCTTAGAAGAAACGAGAAATTATTTCCTGATATTTTAATTATTCTGTTTTTATTGAGCGTTGACGTGTGGGTGTTCTAATGTAAGGCACATTCTGATTTCAGTTGTTTTGCTTTAATTAAACATATTAGATATGTTATTGACGACGTTTAAAAAGGATGTGTGAAAATTGAAATCTTAGGTTTTGATGGTTTTCACACTTGTGAAAGAAATATGTAGCAACTGCTAAAAGTTCTTACTTAACATAAAGAATTACTAAACAATTTGTATTCTTATCAAAAAGAAAGCCTGCACTTTGACGTCTCAACAAAAAAGTTTTATTTACCGGAGCTGCTATCTAATCAGGAGTGTTTCCAGAGTGTGTGCCTATAACAGGCAGCCGCGATAAATGGCGTGAGGCTGTTGGACAGGCTATACAGCAAAGGGGGGCCAACTAGAACATAGCATGAATCGCAAAACTTTTGTCAAGACGTTATGAATAAGGAGATGAATGTTAGAAAGACGTGAACTTATGACAAAACGTCACGATGTGCTGGCAAATATGGATATTCCTAAGACACACAATCCATCAAACAATGCGCTATTTATATTTTATCTCATGTTGACTAAGTACTTACATAAATGAACACAGAGCACACGTACTTTTAATACTTATAGTAACTAATAAATCTTACAAAATTTTAAATGTTAAGAAAACTTTCTTCAAAATGTCATGTGTCAAAGACCAGCGGCGATAATATTTTTAAATGATATTACTGCATTTATGCTTGCATTTGAATATTGAAAGGAAAGTACATTTCTCATGTTTATAGTATACATAGAGGAATTAAGATATTCAGGTTGATTAAAAACCGAACCACACGACTCACGCCTATAATGCACGAGTAAAATATCACGCCCTCTGTGCACTTCTAAACATTTTAACATATGAACAACCTGGGAATATAGTTCAGCGTCGAATTGCAGCACCGGGAAACCGGGAAATTATTTTATACGTCGCGAAAAAAACGTCACTCTAAATAAATCGTTATAAAATCGGTCAAAATCAATATTTTTGAAAATTCCAACGGCATGTTAAATTTGAATAGTTTTTTCGATTTCCTAGCCTGGTTTGGATAGTTTAAATTATTTACAAAAGATATGGCACGATTTGCAATTAAGGCTTGAAAAGAGAAATCGATCGTTTATTACTTAAAAATTAAAAAAAAAATCTTGCTGAAATTTGGAACACTTTTTTACTATAATAATAATAATAATAATAATAATAATCTTTATTAACCATTTGTTATGATACAAATTTTGTATATATGGCAAGTCAGAAATATAGATAAAATAACAATACAACAGTAACAATGAAATAAATAAATAACAAATGAATGAAACCAACATATCATCAGAGAACACATTTACGATAATTTTACATACATCAGAAATATAAACATACCTATATATACACACATATATACATACATAAATACACATATAAGTAGATAATCAACTCTCAAGAGATAGGTTATAACAAAACAATTAATCAGAAGAGAAATAGTACATACAATTGTGTAATATGTCTAACAAATAAATACATACAATTATATAGTATTTTACGTAATGACGTCGCTTAGGAATTCATCTATTGTGTAGTATCCTTTTTGTACAAGGATTTTTTTAATGGTAATTTTGAATTTGCCTATGCTCATGTTTTGGATATTATTTGGCAATCTGTTATATAATACAATAGAGTTATATTGAGGTGACTCTTTGAAAGTCGATGTCCTATGTAAGGGAATTGTTAGAATATTATTATTTCGGGTATTATATAAATGATGCTCAGACAGAGTCACAAAAGCGTCAATATTATTTTTGACGTTTATTAGACATTTATAAATATAGATACATGGCATCGTCAGGATTTGTTTGTTTATAAATGTAGCTTTGCAGCTTTCTCTGTAGTCTAAGTTAAACAGGAATCTCAATATTCTCTTTTGTATAATAAAAACTCGCCTAGCATGGGATGATCGACCCCAGATACAAATATTTAGCGACATGTGTCAATATGCTAACGCATAGTAAACACTAGTGAGTCCCACTTCGTTTAGCATATCTTTAAGTTGCAATAATGCAAAGTAGGCTTGATTAAGCTTTTTACATACGTGATTAATATGCTGTTCCCAAGATAAGTTGCTATTTACCAAGGTGCCAAGAAATTTCGAGTAATCACTTAAAATTATGCCAGGTAAAGTAACCATACGCCGTAAGTTAAAATTCAGAAATACTGTTTTATTCTCGTTCAGCATTAGTCTGTTTCGATCACACCAGGTACTCATCTCACTCAATACAATATGAATTTTATTGGATAGTTCTTCCGGGTTTGTAGCAGTTACGGTTATGGTGGTGTCATCCGCATACATAATGGTGAAGCCATTTTTGATGAAATTTGGAAGATCGTTTACATAAATCAAAAACAACAATGGGCCTAATATAGATCCCTGAGGAACTCCCAAGAGAATATCAAAAATGTTCGATTGCACTTCATTGCAGTTTACACGCAGAGTTCTGTTTTGCATGAATGAAATCAGGTACTCTTGTAACTTACCTCTAATACCAACACTCAGTAACTTATCAGCTAATATATCTTTATCAACAGAGTCGAAAGCTTTTGAGAGGTCAAATAGAATTGTCACAATATACTTACCACTGTCCAATTCCTTATAAATAAAATCAAACAATTTAGATGACGCACTCTCAACTGATCTACTCTTTCTAAAACCATGTTGGGAATTTGATAACATATTATATTTTTCTAAAAATATTATTACCCTATTGCTGATGATGCGCTCGAAAATTTTTGATATTACACTTAGTAATGATATTTGACGGTAATTTTCCAGATCAAGCTCACAGCCTTTTTTTAGTATCGGAATAACGGACGAGATTTTTAGTGCATCAGGGAAGTGGCCATTTGAAATAGATTTATTAATTAGGTGTAACAACGGGTCAATTATGTTTGATGATATACTTTTAATTATTTGTACAGTTAAACCGTCTAAGCCTGATGACTTTTTGTTTTTTAGTTCATTAATGGCCTCAGTCAATTCAGATTTGGTAACATCATGAAAAAGCATTGAGTTTACGGTATTTTCAGATACTGTAGGAGGTAATGATAAATTATAACCAAAATGTCGTTTTGCATTCATTGGGGCTATGGTTACAAAGTGTGATGCAAAACAGTTTGCAATTCTATTACTATCAGATACTATCTCGTTGTCTATATTTAATTCAATGAGTTTCCTTAAACCTTTCGTTTTGCCAAGTCTTTGATTCACAATATCCCAAGTTATTCTCGATCTATTTTCGGCATTATTTATTTTGTTATTATAATAAATTTGTTTAGCATTTCTAATGTTTATTTTATGCCGCCTTTTCCTATCACTATAAATTACAAGGCTGTTGTGATTTTGGGTACCTTTAAGGTTATTGTATAGGTTTTTAAGGGCTAGCCCTTCTTGAATTATTTCCTTACTTATCCAACCATTGCCATTTTTATTATTTCGTTTAGATTTTTTGTATTTGAGAGGGCATGATACATCGAAACACCATTGTATATCTCTTAAGAAAGTGTTAAAAGCTTCACTTGGCTCTAAAGTTGAGATATAATCCCAGTTTATGTTGGACAGCCTTACATTGAATTCATGAAGATTTTCTTCTGTAACAACTCTTATTAACTTAGATATCTTGCTATCATTATTGTTATTTGTTGCAGTTCTAATGCTAAAGGAGAATAAATGCGCAGAGTGATCTGCTAGTTGTGCGTTATATACCTGTACCTTATAACTTGAGATCGGCATATTAGTCACTAAGTAATCTATGGCTGTGGAGCTCATGTGACCATTTACATTTTGAAATATGCGTGTTGGTTCCTTTGTAAGCAACAGTTTCTAAAAGTGGTGTTTCCACTTCCGAGTTATTCAATGTTGAAATAAGGCACTTTTTCAACTTTGAGCACTATTTGCAAATAAAAAAACACTTAACGACTAGTCTCATTTTTTAGATAATTCAATGAGGAACAAAAAACGAATAAGGTACACATCGCGAAAAATGCACAGGAGAGGAGATATAAAGAAAAACGTGAAAAGAAGTCGTTCTTTTATTTAAATCAAAATAAATCAAAACATTGCCCCTGGCTCAAAAATGCATTTTTTAATAGTTTTTTGTCTCTGCCTACTGGTCTAATATACCTACTCAGAAACAGAATTTACTGTTACTCGAAGTAGAAAAAGAAAAAAAATGCATGTTAAACAGTGAGATGACAGCGATATAATTAATAATCAGGGACCAGCCAAAAAATTTGAAATAGAAATATTTAAATTGATTATTAATCAAGTTACACAAATTTAAAAAATTTTAAATCACAATTTGAATCAGAATCTTTCACGAAATATCTCAATTGACAGGACTTGATGCATCTTTAATGAATACTGAGCTTATTAGTTTTGCGCAAAATTTTAATAAATTGAAACTTTTAAAAAAGATCACTGCTCATACTCATCATCAGCCCAAAATCAAGATGACAAATATGTAGATAGCGATGATGAAAATATAATTTTCACTGTGCGGCATACTCCAATTTGTATATTGCCTATATCTTTTAACCCTCTCTTGCACACAAGTGTCTTGCGAACGAGTTTTAAGGGTTTTAAAATACCCGGATCCTCCGCCATTTTTTAAAATACTGCGTCTATACAAGTGAATATTTTACGCGATTCAGGGGCGTTTTGTTTTAAAAAATTTAATAGCGTTTGTTGACAATAATTTGAAGAATAATCTGATAGCACCTGAATTTAGAAAGAGTAAGCTTTCTATTCGTTTAAGAATCATTAAGAAATGTTAAAGAGTAAGGCTACAAATATAGTGTAAATTAAATTCATCAATGTTCAGTAATACAAATCTTTCCGGGAAAAAAGTTTGTATGTTTTATTTGCAATCTCGGACAGAATGGCGTCCTGTAGAAGGGCAAGGTCATTCCACATAATGTGTATATTTAGACATTTTGTGAGCGCCTTATGAGAAGCTATATTTCCTATTGCTAACAGTAAATACGCTACCTTGCCAGGGATCTAGCCCATTTAAATTTGTCTAGGTGTATAGCAGCAACTTGCAAGGATAAGAACAGGATACTGAATAGGAGATTATTTTAACATCACCCCATGTATAGTTTAATTTCTCTCAATCGTTTATTATCGATCGTTTATTAGTTAACTCATTAGTTGTGTTGGCAATAAGTAATAACAAAAAAGTTTGTTTTATTATACATTCAAACATTTCTGCTCTCTCTCTTGTTTCCGATTACTGTGATTGTGTGATTAGCAGAACAGTAATGAAGTGTGCATCCAAGGTTATCTACAACCACGATGAAAAACTATCTTGAAAAACGCATATAGCACTCATTAATTAATATTAACATAAATAACGGGAATTTAAAATGTTAGGTACCAAATTATACAAATAACACTCTAGGATAATATTAATGGTTGGGATATTATACACTTTTTTTAGTAATTAATAATAAATACAACATAGTTTACAATTTTCTAACTTATTAATTTATTATGCTGCTGGTAATTTTGGCAAAAAATATTAGCGATTTTTATATTTTTTGAAGGCGATTCAAACCTTGTTTTTTGACTTTTATTATTTTTGAACTTTTGTCAGCAGTAATAACATCAATTAGTTTATCTATCTGAAATAATGGAAAGGGTTACTTACTATCAATTATTAGCATTTCTCGCAAATTAAAGATATAGAGGTAAATATTATGTAACTGAAAAATATTTAAAAACTTTAATGAAAGAACCTCTACACCAAATAAATCAGGCAGAGGTTGGTTGTTGAATACTTTATTATTACAAAATGTCCCACACCTAAAAATATACAGGGTGTAATTAGTTTCATGTCATTAAAAAAACTGGTGGTAGAGAACGACAAGACAAACAAAAAAACCTTATATAACATGGGGTCTAAAGCTCATAGTTTTGGAGAAAAAAAAATAAACAAAAATTTCCAAAATAATTAATAACCTAGTTTGAGAACTGCTGGCATATTGGTGTAGGTTTTATTGCCTCACGTCTTGTCGCACGAGATACTCTGACATGCCTGCAAATAAGTATGCCGACAAAGCAGTTAAAAGCGACCGACAGAGGACATCGTCATGTTTTTTGCTTCTTCGCGGCGAATTATCCTATTAAGCGTGCTATACTCTCCCTTGTAATATTCTCAAGTAATAATTTCAGTTTCGTCCTTACTTGGTAAACAACGTACACACGACGCGACCTACCCGTTCGTTGATTTTCTGTGTTGCTTTTGTTCTTTTTGAATTTTCTTCCACTTATGTTAAGATTTATTTTATTGACTTATCGTTCAAGTCGTTAGTACTTGGTTACGTAAGACACTAATTCTCGTTCGTGCTTTTTGTGTTACTTTTTGGATTTTTTCTTTTTGTTTTCTTTATTAATAACCTCGTTGATAACGTTAATTCACAGTTTAGTGTGGTGTTTTAAAACGCAGATTTCGGACATTATGAGAGATTATTGTTATCATAATTTAATAATTTTGTATTTATCAAAATTCATTTTTAACATAAGTAATTCCTAAGGAATGATGGCTTCCACGTCCAGATATCTCATCCAAGTCTCTTTAAACAAAACATCTTAATATTATGTTTGTATTCCACTATGTATAATAAAGAGGGAAGTTTGTGTAAATACCTTTACCGATTTGTTTTAAGATTTACTTTTATTAGAAAATATATTAACTTTTTATAAATTATTTATTTCAAGGCTATTCTAACATTCCATCTTACTAGTAAGTACTAATAACATACTTTTCATATTTTGAAAACAGGCGTGTTCTTTGGACAAAAAGAGCAACTTTCGGTTCTTTCAGTTTTTCTCTAGAACGCTACCTTCACTCTAAACTAATTAATAAAAGTCTATGAACTCCTTTTTTTTTGTTATTTTTTTCCAGAAGAAGGTAGCACTTTGGAAAAAACACCAAGAGACAAAAAATGCTTATGTTTGCCTAAAAAATGTGCCTGCATTTTTTTTTCAGAATTTTTGGCAACATTACGCGGTTCTTCGTTTTTGGTCTCTCTCTAGAAGAGAACGAGGTCACGTGACCTGCCGTTGGGGGGGAAATGGTAGCTACAGATGCCTACATCTTCACCAAGAGGCGGCAACTACGATGCCCGAAGCCACATTTGTCAATGGGCTCCCGTACTATTACCACTTAGGGAATACAAAACTACGCAATCAGCATACATCCCAGTTAGTGGAGGTCCAGAGGTCGTCATTTTAAATCTGCAAGCTATATCGCTAGGCATGACAACAAGTATCAAGCTGATTTCTTTGTTAGTGATTAATTACCGTTTTACATTTTTGTGACGTACTTTCTTCCAGTTGCCTAGCGCGTAGACAAGTGGAAGCGTCACTTTAGCGCTGAGCAATATTTAAGTTATCTTGAGCGCCACCTTTACAATTTTTACGTGGGGTAAAGGTCCCACACTAGCCTCTTGCAGTAGGGCTGGGACAGCTACAATGGAGAAACGGTTATGTCCAGGGGTCGTGGATAGCAGATTAGATTCAACAGCAAAACGCACATGTCGGTAAATATCTTTGGAACATAGTTATTTGGACAAAATCTTGAGAATATAACAGGCTCCCAATAGAGCAAAACTACTTTAATAATAAATTATATTTAATCTGAAATTTACTTCGATAATTCGAAAAACGGTAGGTAATTATATTTTGATACATGGAATCGGAATTATTTTAAATTAACATTTTTATACACGTATTTCAGTAAAGTAATATTATCCTTGTAAACGTAAAAACTGTGAGAAGAAACGGTGGCTATCTCAAATCGGTACTTACTGGATCGGCGGTCGGTGTATAATAATCAACTTAACTATTAGACAGGCAAAGCGGAATAGATTGCAAATCTGTTTCAATGAGAATGATTTGCGCTGGTTTAGCCAACGCCCTCAGTTGCAATTTTTGAAATTTGGCCCACATTACAGGCGATCTTCTCACAGCCGGATTTACTACATTTTCTATATAAAGTGGACATCTGCTTCACGGTTTAAGCCTGCTAAATTAGTCGTAATCTATAATAATGATTTACAACAACTAGTTTTCGACAGTAACACGTAACGAAGGATAATATTTATTTAAATTGCATTTTTAGTATCGGAAAATCACTTCGTTACATTTTTTGTAATTTTATATGACTTACTATAAAGTGTCTTGTAAGTATGTTGATCTGTATCATATATTTTATTGTATCGTTTTTTCCTGTTGTTAGCTATTTATAATTTTTTTTCTGGTGTCATTTTCTACATTATGTTTTTCTATACTTCTATTTATATATCATTTTTTAACAATGAAGAAATAAAATGTATTATTATTACACTCCTAGCTGTTAGTGGAGGTTCATAGGTATGCACACATACTGGTTAGTTTAGACTCAGAGGCATACATTTTGAAACTGCAGGGTGATTACTTTTATGGCATTACTAATAAATATCAAGTTGCGTTTTTTAAATAATCGATTTAATTTATAAATTCAGTTTCCACTCAGGCCCGTGGAGAGGAGAGGGTGGTGTTTCCCCCCGGGTCCGGCGGTTTTTGACGGGGCCCGGTGGTTTTGAGGGGACCTGGGTTTAACCCAAAGTTGAAGATTAGTATTTGCATTAGGTAAAACGAGAAAGGTATACTTTTAAATGATTAGTGATAATAATGAATTCGGAATAACTGATATTGTATATAATGAGATAAATAAAAAATTGTTAGGTAAGAGAATATACACATATTTAATTTTAAGGAATATCACCCCCGGCTCTTTAAAATTTCGAATATCGCCCCCTCCCCCCCCCTCCCCGCTCTTCAAAATTTCGATTGAAATAGATATTCAATTTTGAGGAATATTATTCCTTGCTTTTCACTATTTAATTTTAAGAAATATCACCTCCCGCTCTTCAAAACTTGCGATCGAGAAAAATATTCAATCCTTTCTAGGGAATACCCCCTATATACGCTCTTCGAAACTTTTGTAGAAATAAATCGTTTATTATTATGAAAGCCACACCCCGGGCCCCGATTTTCTCTCGACAGCCCTGTTTCCACCACAAAGAAAAATTCTCATTCTCTTTTAGGGTCTGCCACTCGGCTTTTGTATATTATTTGATCAACTTATAACTGATTCTCTTACCTCTTACCAAAATCCTGTTACAATATAAATATTTATAGTGTTTAATTTCTGTAGAAGCTTCTTCATAATTTGTCAATAACTTTAACAGGTATTCGGGGTATTCCAATACAACTATTCATAGAGCTAGTTCAAATAGCAAAGAAAACGAAAAAGATTTGTGTTGTCTTATAATTATAAGCCAAGGTTGATCATTATTTCATGAATTGAGTAAAATTCTGATTTATTTATTTATGTTAATGAACCACATAGTTATTTAACGCATTATAATTTTAATGATGATAGTTGATATTTTAATGTATACTCAATTTCTAATGGTAGGTTATTTAAATGTCGTACGCTTTGTTGCATAAAGATTCCATTTTACTAAAGGTAAATTATTAAATAAACGCATAAAGAATGCTATTAAGTATATAAAAATAAGTGAATTAAACTATTTTTTAAAATTGACGTATAATATATTGAATACTTAAAGTTCAATTTTTTTCTTCTCCGATTTTCAATCAAAATGTATAACTGCGTATTCTTTTCATTTGTAATCCTTTAATTGACTTGCCAGACAGTATTGAAATGCTATACAGGATCAATAAATGACTTCACCATATACAGTAAAAAAAATTGAAAAATTTGAACTGGCAGAAGAATCAGAAAAGATTATGAAGTAAAACACCGGTCGCACAGTGGAGCCAAGGCCAGGAAGAGTTGGAAGAGTTTATAAAATTTGGCATATATGAGCTACAAATAGGCGCGGGCTTGTATGAAAGTTATTTTACAAATGACACCTTGCGGGGTAGGTCGTAATAAGGGACGGAAAAAATTATACCAACAAAAAATTACGAAACTGCATTTTTGTTCATTCAGTTATGTTAATAATGGAAAAAAGGATAAAAAATCAAACCTATAAAGATGTTGTTTTAGAACGGTAAAAAAATAATTAAAACATTTCTAGAAAGTATATTTCTATAATATTCTTTAAGAAAATATTCAAATGATCTAAATTTATAAAATAAACATTTTATACACGAGTACCTAAACAACTTACGCATTTAATTAAAAAAGCAAAATGAATTATCTTTCCCCACCTTTCCCACATATGATGAATATTAACCTATATTTCAAATTAGCGCATATATGTGTAAACCTTTACTAACGAATTTACCAAAGATTTTAGAGAATTAATTTTTGCTTGTAATGTAAACAGACTTAGGTAGCTATAGTTATTCATTATTTTAGAATAATATTCATGCATGATAATGAAGTTTTACACTTACTTTACTTATTCAATTTACTTTGAAATGATCCTCACAGCAGAAAAATATTGATGTGGTTGTAGGAGGATCACGTTATCTTGCGTTGTTTTTGTTTTGATACTGTCACGAAAACCTTTTCAGGTGTGTTCTTGGATGTATTTTTGCATCCTGGCACAAAACACCACTCACTTTCCATTATAAAACGTTAAAGTTTTGCAACATAACGTGTATTTATAATACACAACCCATGTTTATTTACCAGCAATGTAACCTCTGACGACATCAGAGAGGGATACGGTCAGTGTTGCCAACTCCGTTAGGCGAAGAAACGGTATATAATAAAAAAAACAGTAGAAAACAGGGAATTTATTGTAATGAAACACAGGGCCGTCGTCGAGAGAAAATCGGGACCAGGGGGATCGCAACATACGACTCCCACCAATCTTCAAAATAAATTTCGGAGAACAGGGGGTGGCATTCACAATAATAAACTATCATCTATCTCTATAAAAATTTCGGGGTATTCCTTAGAACGAATATATTTTCTCGACCGGAATTTTGAAGAGCGGGAAGGAGTATTTCGAATATCTGTCTCGATCGAACGAGGAGAGGGTGTTATAATACCTTAATAAAACAATTGATTTATATGCAAACAAACAGTAGATTTAGCAGTTCGAACAAAAAACAGTAGATCTACTGAGAACACAGTAGTGTTGGCAACACTGGATGAATACGGTTACGTACGGTTTTTCGCGGTAAAATTTAAATTCAATTTATTTTAAGGAATAACTCGATTGCTTGGGATAATTCAATTTTTTTTCCATAATTAAGTATTACTTATCTTCACAGTCAAAGGTATTTTAAAATCTGTGAAAACACCGAATTGAGTAGGTAACGTCTCCATCATCAAAATAATACACAAATGGACCAGAATATAAATTATACTTAATAACTTAAGCAGGCTACGCAACGAGTAATTAGTTAGAAACAGGGCCGGATTTTGGAATTTTCCGCCCGTAGGCACATTTGAATCTGACAAAAACCTAAGTGGGCATTTAAACGTGTATGTGTATTTTTCATTATAAATCATAAAATGGATAATTTTGACATTATTCTTTAAAAGTCATCAAATCTTTTGGCGGTATGCCGCCCTAAAGAATTTGTCGCTCTATAGGCAGCTGCCCACATTGCCTATTGGGAAATCCGGCACTGGTTAGAAATGTACAAATTTAGAATAGTGAGGACTAACTATAGTGCCAAAGAGGAATATAACATTTATTCCGAGCTGGACAGCACTTAGAGAAAATTGTACTGAGTACCCAAAAAGTACTCAGTAACAAGTACTCGTGAGTACTTTTATTTGGATGGCACTCTGTACTCGAAATTTTCAAGTATTTTACATTAAGTGTTAGGTACTGGAGTACTTTTGGCGGTCACAACTGACGAGTAACAAGTACTAGTACCGACGTGCAACACAGACATGGCTCAGCTTGTCTTTTTCCATACAACTCATACAAGTGTGCAGAGCAGTCAGTGTCAGTCAGGCGGTGTGAGAAGTGAGTGTTTGGCATGTAAACCTATCTCACGAAGTGATAAGTTGGTGCTTTAAGCTTTGTCAACTTTTGTAGTTCTTCAGTTTTGTAATAATAAATGCGGATTTTTAAAATAAGAACTGGCAAAAATAAAACAGTTGTGATTGATGTACGTATCACATTATAGCTAATAGCTGGTGGCATAAATTTTTTTATCATCTTATTGCGTGACTGAAGTTGAAAAGTTTTAAGAAACATTACAATAAAAAGCCGGAAAAAACATTACACTTTAGTGCGGTACTCTGCCTTGTTCTGCATTTATCATTATTTTAGATTTTTCGAATATTTGTTTGTTGTCTCTTTTAATCTCCCCATCCATGGCTATTTCTAGAAGTAAATGTTTTCCGTATGCGCTGTTTGAAAGATATTTTATTACACTTTAGTGCGTAACCAATTTTTCAATCATTTTATTCCTTTAAAGATGCATGGTTAGGACAAATTATCAAAAAATAGTATTGTGCTCTAAAATAATTTTCTTTGGCCAGAGAACTCCTATTAAACGAATATATGGAACCCACCATTGTGTACACGCCCATTCGATGACCTTGAAATTGTAAACGCACCAATATGAAAACCGTTTATTTGACAGCTGTGACATTTATGTGAAAATCGAATAACAAAAGTAAATAAAGAAAAGTTGTAAAGTAATAACAAAACCTACTTGAAATATGTAAGTTTTCAGAGCGTAAATGTGCTCTTTTACTAATAAGCTGCTAGCTTAATTTATATTATTGTTGAATTACGTTTCTTGAAATAGACCTAGTTTCTTTATGTAGTATAATATGCATACAAAGTAGAGTAGGATGACTAAGTTATTTATTAGTGATATATTTTTGCTTTTATTTACAAGATTTCCGAAATGGAAGAAGACGATCATGATGAACTATTACAGTGCACAGATGACGAATCTCTCTCCGAAACAGAGGATCAGTGTCTTCCGATAGACAAGCCTGAAGAAAACTACAGGCACACTTTGACTTACTTCAGCCACACCAAATTAGAATTCCTAACAACAAAATTAACGTTAATTTTTACCACTACTGTTATGTTGATATTATTTCCCCTTTATTTAGAAGCCATAAACGTTCGAGGCAATGCATATTCTATGATTTTTACAAACACGTCAATATCGACAGTGCTGTTTGTTGTGACAATGGTAATTGCCAAATGCTTCTGCGAAAAATACAGGAATATAAGAATATGCAGCTTCCCTGTGAAATTTTCAAGACTCATTCAGCTGTCTGGAGTTTATTTTGTATGTGCGTTCATGATTGTTTATGCCTTGGACAGGAAACGCGTAATTTGCCATCTTCAGGACCCTATCAAAGG
This sequence comes from Stenurella melanura, assembly GCA_963583905.1. Classification (NCBI taxonomy): domain Eukaryota; kingdom Metazoa; phylum Arthropoda; class Insecta; order Coleoptera; family Cerambycidae; genus Stenurella; species Stenurella melanura. The sequence goes on along the minus strand of OY757311.1, from coordinate 170,284,561 downwards.
AGTTGTCTTGGTGTTCTCTCTCCTTTATTATTTCTTCTTTTGCAGGAAACGTGAGTAAATTGAATTCATAAGAAACAGCAAAATTGTTTAAATCTCATTAAAGTGGATATATATCTAGTCTACGCCAATATCTGTAGTTAAATTAGATTTTATTAATAGTATGGATAAATACGTTTGTTGTCTAGTTGTTGCTGATCATTCTTTTCAGTAATGGGACTTCAGAGAATATTCTCTGCGACCACGATCATTGTTGGGTTATTTATCGCAGTTGACTACGGGTTGTGCGATGAGTTTCGATGCAGAGGTTATGAACGTGAGAAGATTGCGGACGATACAGGTACCTGGAGTTGGCAGACTCATGCAATCTGGACAGCAGTGTATATTGGTGGACTGGCTTTGTTTGCTGCATACTTCACTCTGCTGGATAGATACATTTTGACAAATAATGAAATGGTGAGAGAATAATTATCGATCAGAACTACTAATTAATGTTTGCCATATAACTACGTGAGAATAATGCCCAAAGTAGTTCAGTTAATTAGATGATAAAGTGTATTTTTCAAAAATGTAATTTAATCAGTAATGTTTTGTTTTTAAATGTTCCTTGCTATGGAAACGCAAAAATGGATCAATAATGGCCATTTTATTGCTATTTTTTAGCGTGTTGCCTCACAAACTAGATGAAAACTTTTTAGATTGTATTTATATATAGCGTGACCCACTTTGAATGGAAATACCCGTGTAAAAATGTGTTTATTACCGGGGATCTTTTTTTGAACATAGGCTATGAAAACCTTTATGACAAATTGGGTCACGCTGTATATCCAAAACTGCATTTTTGTCTGTCAGGAGAATTGTATAATAATCTCTTGGAAATAAAGTTGTTAAGACAACATATAGTCTTATATAGCTTATGAATAAATCTAAGATTTATTGTTCAACATGATTTTTTATTGCAGGAGTTTCATAATATTACCATTCCCTCAACATTTCTAAGCACCGTATCAAGATCTGTTTCGTTCCCAAATACAAGCAGCGTTGCCCCCACTCAGTTCATTGCAACCACCCCTCCTGATAATTCCCACTTAACCAAAAAACATTCAGTGGTGCATTTGGCTATGTGGATCCATATCGTAGGTTTGATTATCATTTTGCTGCTGTTTTGGATTGATTTTATACCTTCTGTTGGAAAGGTGAGATAATTTTAATTTTATACCTAATAAAAGTTACTGTAACAATGTATATAATTTTTTCATCTATATTTTTGTCTGTCATATGCTGGAAATAAGTTTTGCACACCTAATAATGCAAAACGTTATTTCAAATTCAACTAGAAGGTAATAGGAAAACTGGACACTGCTCACAAAGCAAGTTTCGCTAACTAAGTTGACATAGTCAGGAGACAATTAGAATCGCGTTTTATTGTCTCTAGATGTTGCCAATTGAATGCTTCACTTTTTGTCGAAACGTACTTACAGGGTAAATCTTAACTCATACCTTTATGGTCTATAATCCTTTTAAAACAGATATAAATTCAATTAAGATATTTGCTGTCAATAAAGATTAGTGACGTCTTAATTTAAATTGTACATCAAATCTGTATGTATTTGCTGTTTATAGGTAGTTTTACCTTCAAAATCATTTAAAATGACAAAAAGATAGCCAAATCTTACTTTCAGATTGGTAGAATAATGAATTAATCAATGAAATAAGGAATTTATTGAACCAAAATTTATTCAACAGACTATTGACCAAGGTCCTTCTGCGTATTGTTACAATATTAATAAAATTTGTAATTGTTTTTGTTTTATTCTGGTGAATGAAAACAAAATTAAATACATACAGAGTGACCCATTTGAAAGAGGAGCACCTTTATAACTTTTTTTTTTGTCCGACTTGAACCAAATTTTACCAAAAGGACAAATTAGAATCTACTTATGTGTATGACCAAAAAAGCATTCGCGTCTTACGAATGCAAAGCCACCTGTGGTACCAAAATAAATGGAAAAAATGAAGAAGTCATATTAGGCATTTTTTTATCGAAAAACTTTATTAATGAAAGTTGTTCAGAATTCTCCAAAAACCTAGAGTCCAAAATTTCAGCAATATTAAAAAATATTGAATTTTGGTCAAAAAAATATACAGTGCTCATCCAACAGCAAAAGTTCAATACTAAATAACAGGTGCCAAATATGGAAGGCTTGGGCAAATACCTTTATAAATGTCCACCATGCCTGAATTATTTCTTGGGATGACCACCCTGTACATTTTTCAATAATAGTATAATAGGTGCATATGCCTAATATTATTGTCATCTGTCACATTTTCAATTCCACATACACGTAGTGGGGTGGAAGTATAGTGGTGGTTAAAAAATTTCATTTTTTTTCAATTTTTCAAAAATGTTTTTAAAAAGATGTTCAAAATTTTTACTTCTGAAATAGGTTTAGAATGCCATGACACGTGGAAATTTTAAATTTAAGCAAAAAGGAACGTTTCCTTCTATTCTACATTGGTTTTTTTTTTAAATTGGTTTAGAATGCCATGAAACATGAAAATTTTAAATTTGAGCGAAGAAAAAAAAAATTTCCATCTATTTTAGTGGTAAAAATGTTTTCAAAAATGTTGTGAAAAAAATTTTCAAATTTTCTTTTCTCAAATAGGTTTAGAATGTCAGTCATGTCAAACGTGGAAATTTTAAATTTGAGGAAAAAAAAATTCCATCTATTCTAGTGGTAATTTTTTTTCCAAAATGGTAAAAAAAATGTTGCAAATTTTCTTTTCCGAAATAGGTTTGGAATGTCATGAAACGTGGAAAAGCGAACAAAAAATTTTTTCATCTATTCTATACCCAGTGATAAATAGATTAAAAATTTTTGCAAAAAATAAAAAAAAAAAAATTTAATCAAAATAATTTTTAAATTTGTTTGAATAGGTTTAGAATGCCATGAAAACGTGAAAATTTTAAATTTGAACAAAGAAAAAAAATTTTCCATCTATTTTAGTGGTAAAAAAATTTCCAAAAAAGTTGGTAAAAAAAATTTCAAAATATATGTTTTTTTTTAAATAGGTTTAGAATGCCATGAAACGTGGAAATTTTAAATTTGAACAAAGACAAAAAAAATTTTTAGTGGTAAAAAATTTGTCAAAAATTTCTGAAATAGGTTTAGCGTGTCATGAAACGTGGAAATTTTAAATTTGAGCAAAAAAAAATTGTTTTCATTATTTATTCCCTTTAGACGATCCACCAGGTATATTTTCCAGTGAAAATTCTAACATTTCTTCGTTGACAGTAGGGTCAACTACCTACCAAATTTGACAGCTCTCCGTCAAGTAGTTTTTTAGTAAATGCACCAACAGACAGACTAACGGAATTGAAAAACCTATATTTTCGTAATCTCCGTGATCTGAAACGTCAGAATACAAAAAAATCTCGGAGGGTAATTTTTTCTCGAATACATAATACTTCCGTTCGGTATGCGCGGGAAGTAGAAAGGCTATAAAGACCGGTCATTAAAATATCAAAGTAAAGTTGTATTACTGCTGAGTACTACAGCGCCATACTTCAAAATTTTCACATAATATAATGAACAAAATAATACTAAATTAAAAGATCGTGTTTTCGGTAGAAACTTAATGGTGTCTGTTGTAAATTAAAACATCTTACTCTGTTTTGCATCAAGGTAGAAATATCTTATACATTGGTGGACGCATTACCCGTCCTTCGTGACATTGACGGATGAATTCAAAGTTATTTTGTTTCCTTGGTGAGGTAGTGCATTGTTTACTAAAGTGTCGCAAAACAAAGTATGCCTCATTCTCTCCTTATATTAGCTCTGTCTGCAGTATTGAGTTTTTTATCCGTAGAGTTATTCCGTATAAGTATAGAGTGAACTACACTTCTGTATTTTAAATATGTTTGTTATGTTTGTTATGTTTGATGGGTATAAAATTATATCTGTTATTGTGTAGCATAATAAATAAAATATACTCTTCGTTTTGTATTTGCGAAGAGTATAATAATTTTAAATAACACACGATGTAAACAATCTGACATTTATGTAAGATAGTAGGTCACAACCAATAAGGTGACATTTTAGAAATGCTTTAATATTTTGAATTTTAAGTAATCTAGTTTATTAAATATTTATTTAAATATGATAATGTATCTAATATGAATGCATTTAGGATTTTATGTTATATTTTATTGAGTAGTAATGCCTCATTTGAAAGGAATTTTTCTATAAGGAAAACACCCCATTCAGTAGATCAGTGGGTGTTCAGTATGATATAGACTTAGTTTGTTTCTTTTAACTCATCCAAATTTTCAGCTTTTACTACATCATTATATTTGCCATGTTTAATAATTAATAAACTCCCCTCTCTTCTAGGGATCAGACGGAGCGGAATTTTGGAACTACACGATAAATGGGTTGGTTTGCCACTTCCAAAAACCGGTTCCGCCAAATATGGGACAGTCTCCTTGCGGCAATGTCTTCCTGTTTTCATGGATTTTCATGTGTTCCTACGTACTTTTTGTGGTGATGTCCATAAAGTTCCTTATTCTCTCCCAATCTGCCGTGTACACTATTGCTTGCATGTCTACCTCTCTACCGCTGGTTGGAATTTGGTGGTCCCTGTTTCATGCAGCGCCACATACTAATGGTAAGAGACTGCACATTTGTATGCTAACTGTGAAAATCATTTTCCTTTTGTATTTTGAGAGATGATTGACGTGAAAGTCTAATTAATAGCCAATTATCATCTAACTTTATAATAATAAATAATAATAATAATACCTTTATTTTCATACGAGATGTTTTACATGCATAGAATAATGTCAACAGAAGAATAACAACAGATTAAACCTTCCCGTAGAGTAAAAATAATAAATCGTATGGTGAATACCATCAACTCATCCCTTACAAATGTGGAAGCAAAAACATGCAAACTTACTCACAAACTCATGTACTCTCTCCTTGCTATCAAGAGTAGAAATACATGTAAAAAGTGTGTGCATAAAGCCGGTGATTCAAGATTTCCATAAAAATATTCAACTTCAGTGATCCCATTCCTTATAACCCTTTACATATTGTGCGAGGAAAGACGAACGAAGTGACAGAAGGTTATGAAAGTTACTAATATTTTATCATTTCGTCTTTCTATATTGTTTGGGAATCTTTTATCATACAAGAATGGAAACAGAACAAGGATAAGAATATTAGTACAATTGCGGTCTTCCTAGACTTGAAACAGTAGATAAGAAGCTTGTGGTATATAGTTTTTCAGGCAAGGTAGGAGATTGGTTCAAAAGTTATTTAGTTGACAGAAATCAGATGGTTAGGTGGCAGGGGGGCGTTGTCTAATGAAGAAAACATACATGATGTTCCACAAGGCAGTATACTGGGACCACTCCTATTCTGTCTGTATATCAATGATTTACCTGGAATTTTGAAATACTCAGAAATTAGACTGTTTGCAGATGATGCATTGGTTTTTACTGCTGGAAACGATATTAATGAATTGACCATGAATATGAATGAGGAATTACGAAATAATTCCAGCTCATTAAACTGTAATAAGTTGAAGTCGAATACCAAAAAATCAGAAGCAATGGTGATATTCTCGTACAGAGAATACGCGGAATTAAAACGTGAAAACAAATGAATTGTTATTGATGGTGAGGGATATAAGTGCCTACCTTCTTTGACAGAAAGTTAAAATTTATAGAACACATTAACTGTGTGATTAGAAAAATTGATATAAAAATTGGCTTCATGGCCCGTGTTAGAATAATTTAACTATGGAATTAAAAATTAAAATTTATAAGAGAGTAGTACTACCACATTTTAACTACTGTTCAACAATATTATACATGGTTAATAGCGCCAAGATAGATAGACTGCAAGTTTTGCAGAACCAAAGAATGAGAGATATTTTAAAGTGGAATCCCTATGCACATATAGAATACACATGTTGAATACATTGAAATGGTTAAAGGGGTTGTTCATAAATGAGGTCAAGCTTCTTTGGCCAATTTTTGACCCCCCTCCTCCCCCAAGTCACACAATGTCACACCAAAGATTGGAGAACTAACAAGATAGGACAGTCAGACGGAGAAGACAAAGTAGACAAAGACAGTTGTGTACTCCAATTTAAAGGGACACGACATCCAGCAGAAACGGTTTCGGGATTTGTCGGTTACGCATTAAACCAATTTGACCAAGCTTACTAAAAGATAGGTTAGCTCATTAAAATCTACAAGTGCTACGTCACGTATAGACCTCGATGACAGCTGCGTGTCGCCGTTTTTTCCTCATTTTTTAGAAAAAGGTTTCAAAATTATTCTTTCAATGTACAATTTTATTCTAACCAAATAGATACCTTACATATAAACATAGAAATACTTCATGTGACATATATTACAAAGCAATCTGTTTGTTTAGTGACCTTGGCTACTGACAGTCAGCTATTGGCCTCTCTTTTTAATGTTGCCTTCTCCATCTGATTGTCACATTGTGGCAACTGCGCGAGAACTCCAATTTAAATGTCGAGGTCAATGGCGTCATTGCTAAAAGATTAAATGTTTTCTGCCGGCTGTCCTGTCTTGTTAATTCCTTAATCTTTGGTCACGCTCGCCCAACCTCCCCCAACCCCCCACTCACTGTAAATTAATACTGTCAAGGACGCTCTGATAATAAAAAAATCAAAATACTAGACACAAAATAAATTTCTTTTATTGTGGCATCACAATTGCTTGATATTTCATAAGATTAGTGAATGGTCCTTTACCACGACGAAGAAATGACAAGACCTTTAAGGGTTTTGTTTGTCTCTTCCAAGAAATTAGATTCTGTTTTCAAGTGCCTTGTCTTCTATATTATTATATGCTCTCTGCTAAGGGGGAAGACAGGCATACCATTTCATAGCATAGAAACCTGAAGTTTACGAGGCTTCCTCTTCCTTCTGCGAAGGGCGTCTCAGTAATCAACACACAAACTGGAAAGGAGATGGGTAAACATCGACCTGAGAATAAAATTGTTTTATTTTAGCCATTCTTTTATATTTATTTCTAATTTAAGTGTTCAACATTATGATTAGATAAAATTGATATAAAATATCCTACAGTAAGTTGCATTAATAATGTCTCAAACAGGGCATATTTGTTAGTTTTCTAACATTTTCGACGTTTTTTCGAGCTTTCAATGATATTTCATTGTAAAACGCACCATGAACCACTACATTTTTTTTTAATAATAAAGTTTTTAATCTTTTTTCTACGCGTGATTTATATGTGGTTCATTAAGCGCTTTATAATGAAATAATCACTGAAAGTTCGAAAAAATCTCGGAAAGTGTCAGAAAACCAACAAACATGCTTTGTTTGAGACATTTTTAATGCAACTTACTATAGGATATTTTATAGCAATTTTATCTAAACATAATGTCGAACACTTGAAATAAAAATAAACATGGAATGGCTCAAATAAAAGAAGAACGATCTTTACCCATCTCCTTTTTGACACAGCTGAGGTTTTAGGGCAACATTAACAGTAGTAATCCCAAAACTCCAATAGCCCGTTTCATGTCTCAAAAAAGGGGCTAAGAGTTGGCCAAAACAACAACTATTTTAATGTTATCTTTTTTTAAATTCAGGTTTATTGGTTTGGTCCCCGTCTTTGACAGGTGAACTCATATGCGCACTCCTGGGACTGCCCATCGTAATAATTGGTCTATTTCTGCTGTGCAAGGCCCACTTCAAGGACTACCAGTGGTCCAGGCTCACCACGACGCACGTCATGCCTGCCAACCATTTCGCCTGAAAATTTATATAAGTATAAACCTCTATTTGCTTTTGAAGGCTCGATGATTCTGTTGCACTGTTATAATTTTGATTTGTGATAGTATTGTGATTTAGGTTTAAAACCAAACTGGAATTTTTAAAGTGAGGATTGAAAGCCAAATTTTCGTTAGCGTAGTATAGAGAGCAAACTTTTCTTTACCGGAAAGACTGATTTTTCTGTAGACTACATACTACAAATTAAAATAGGTCCCGAGCTAGCATTAACCTGTCTCTGTGCTTCGGCTTCGTTGTGTACCTTTTGTATAATGTCTACTCTGACTGTTATGTAAATTTTAATCATGTTGCTCAGTGAAGATACTACCGTAAGGGGTACGATCATTCTCATAACTATTTACTAATGTTTATTTACAGCATGTATATTATTTCTTTGAAAATGTGGCAGGACATCACAAAGAGAAGTATGCCTCTTTTACAATTAGATGTCTCGACTTTATGTATTTTCGATTATGCTAAAAATAATAGATATCATCATTATAGATGTGTAAATCACTGTAATACTGCTAAAAAAATATATATGCAGCAGAAATCATTATATGCAGGGAAGTTGAATGTATACTATATACAGGGTGTAGGTATCTTGATTGTCAAAACACTCACCCTACAGAAATGTTAACTCTTGGAAAAATCCAGTGGTATTAAATGTGGCAGGCTAGCTGGTCATTGGATAAGACAACTTCTGATTTATTCCTTTGGAAAGGAATTCATTTCTTGATGAGGAATGTATTAGAATAGAAAGTGCGACGAGGGTTTTAGAACCGAATAATTGAATATAATGAAAATATGATGACATGGGAAAAGTTTTAGAAAATTGTGGACGATGTCGAAACTTCTACTTTGATGGCATAATAAACAAATGAATAAACAAGGAAATTTTTTGAAATGCTTGCCAAATACTGGCGAGTTGTTCATCTCAATTATGAAAATTTTTAAACACTTTTTGGTTCAGTAATCCCCATAAATAAAAATCCAGTGGCGTCAGGTCTGGAGATCGAGGTGGCCAGTGTACTACCTTCAATATTTCTTCTAAGGGAGAAATCATATAAAATTCTTGCTGTGTTCCAACCATCGAAAAATGTTGCATTTATAAACATACACATTAAGGGTTGCATTCAAAGAAGTTTTATAAAACTTCTTTGGTTACATTGTGATTGGCAAACAAGTAAGCAACCAGGGTACCCTAATTGTTTTACCTAAGTTGCATAATTTTTGACGTCACAACTAGTGGAGGCCACTTGCCAGATATCAATTTATGATCTCTTGACTTGATTTTATCAGTTAGTTTATTATTTTTGGTGTTCGAAAAATTATTTAATAAAACTCCTTTGAATAAATCCAGAGGATTTAAATCAGTTGACTGAGTTACCTTCCCTTCAGGTTCTTCTTGCGGTGCAAAAATAATTCAGCGCCGATAATTTACTAACCACGATGTTATCATAGAGATTCAGTAGTAAGAGCTGTTAAAGTTTAATCACTTTATAACATAATAATAATAATTCTTTATTTATCCAAGAGATCATACAATGATATGGGATACACCAAATACATTTCCAGAATAAGATAAACATATTAATACATTAAAAATTCATCTATCGAGTAGAATGCATTTTTTAACAGAAACTTTTTTAATTTTGACAAAAACTTGTTTGCACTCGATATAGTTTTAATTTCAATGGCCACCCAAGTAGCATTTTAAGGAACATTTTGGCAAACGTTTCTAACAAATTGTATCTGTTACCATGTCTAAAATGGGAGCTGTTTCCAACATGTTCCGATACATTTCCGACACGTGTATAATTTCTTATGGTTATACAGTACATGTTTCTATTGTGGTGGCACTAAGCGTTTCTTTGCTAGTTTCGAAAATAAAGAGAAACATGTTTCAAATTTGTAGCTCGCCGATTTATACACAGTTTCACGAATGTATCGATACATTATTATATTTTATATTGATTCATTTCCATACACACGTTTTTACAATGGGAACAAATGTGTGCAGTCAGTTTCGGAAATTTTTATTATCTTTCACCTAATACGAATATGTTTCCATATTGTGCGTATTGTTGATTACTTGTCAATATGGAAACAATTTAGGTACCTACACATAGGATAATAAAAATAAGATGGTTGGTGTACTACATATAATGTGAAAACTTTGTCATCATTGTAAGCCATGTCTGGCCTGAAGAGACATAACGGAAAGAATTTTATCGATTATTCGGCGGAGATACTTCGATATTTTCAATGGGCCTCACAAATTCAAACATTTTGAATATATTTTTGTATTAAATATAAAAATATGTAGGTTATAAAATACATTTTTTTCGATTACGTCGGTGATTATGATTATACCAAATTATATATTTTTTTCCTAATTATCGTAATTGGTGTTCTTCCATATTAAGCCTTTGTCCGAGTTTTTTTTAAGATTGCCCATAATGGCCGCTAAATAGCGAACGTCAACATTTACAACCAAAATGGCTACAGAAACAGTTCTGCATATGTTTCGAAAATTTAGATCATATTTGATGAAAAGAAACTTGATTCCTAAATGTATCCACTCAGTTCCGATTACTGTAGCATATTACCTCTGAAAGAAACTTGTTTCGAAATTGTTTTGGAAATGTTACACAATCATTTTCTGACAGAAACAATTTCTTTTGTGTTTCGGTCATGGTTTCACAATTCTTGTATAGTTTAACAGATTATAATACCTGGAAGAATGTTTAAATTGTTTGGTTTTCCCCTTTTTCCCAACTTTTCTATGGTTTTAATAATAGTAAATTGTGAGGTTATAATAACTATTAAAAAAATTTACACTGTTTCGGTTAATAATCTACTTTGTGGTGACATATGTTTCCATTATATTCATGGAAAAAAATGGAAACAGTTTGAAAACATTTGGCGACAAGACTGTGTTCCATACAATTTCAATAATGTATCGACACAAGTTTACAATTTAGAAATGAGGTAACAGATGCTGCAGTATGTTTCGAAAATGTGTTCAAACACTTGTTTCGGAAAAAAATTATATCGAAAGGTGGTAACAGTTGCTAAACTGTTCCATAATATTGTTATGCTATCTGTAATAGGTGAAAAATGGTAACAATTTCAGAAAAAATGTTGGAAATGTATGTAAACCCTTGTATCTCACATAAGTATCGAAACAGTTACAAAACTGTTTCTCATTACACTAAATTTGTTCCTAAACTGTGTCTAAAAATGCTACTTGGGCAACTTATTGTAAAGTGTACATCCCATGTAATATGATTTTCTTTTATACAATTTAAGTCTGTGTATATCGTATTGCAAATTGGATCCATGCCATGTAGGATTATTGTGATTAGCATTTAAGGAATTGAAGATGATTAAGTTTTTTTTTACAAATTTTAAAATTTCATATATATATATATATACATATATGCAGACATGGTAATGTAAAAACATTATGTTTGATAAATGTCTGCTTGCAGGATTCTCTGTAACTTAAATTAAACATATTACGAATAGCTCTTTCTTGCAGCAAGAACACACGGTTTGATGACAGTGAGTTTCCCCAAAAAATAATACCATAACGCAGTCTGGACTCTAAATTAGAAAAATAAAATATCTCCACAGTCTTTAAGTTGGTTATGTGACATAATCTTTTCAGTACAAAACACTGACTTGAACATTTATTGCAAATATAGGAGACATGTGACTTCCAGTCCGGTGATAAATCAATATACAGATCTAATAATTTAAAAGTTGACACTTGTTCAATTAATTTACCATTAAGCTGTAAAAGCAAACTCAATATGTAATGAGCTCTAACAGGATGAAACTGTAACGATAATGTTTGTTCTTGGTTCATTACCAAATTTTTATGGTGAAATAATTATTTATGTTAAGTAGGGTAGAATTTAACTTATCAATCGGTTCTTGTATATTTTTGGTACCTGCGGCAACATGATATCATCAGCAAAGGAGAAATGAAATTCATTTACATAATTATCCAAGTCGTTAATGTAAAGGAGAAAGAGTAGCGGTCCCAAAACACTACCTTGGGGTACACCAATATCTATTGTTTTAGTTTCTAACCTCGAACCTAAGAAATCGACCATATACTCTGTATAGTATACCTTCAAACTCCCTGCATATAAAACTGTTAAATATAGATATGCGTTATCAGGAAATTTTTAAGGAATTTGCTTTAAATTTCATTTCATACTATTGGAGTATTTTTAATGTTATATCATACTATTAGATTAAGGTTTTTAACGGATATATTTTAATCAAATATTTACTCACTCGTTAGATGTTAGAATTTTAAAGTATTTATTCTAAATAAGTCAACAGAAGATAATATCTAAATACAATAATTCAAATTTCAAATAATTGTAAGGAGTAACTGAAAACCATATTAATACTTGCTATATTAATTTAGTGAATGTAAAAAATCTTGACACTTTTTCGATACAATGTGTATTCCGAAAAACATAGGAAAGCGTATTGACGAAAAAAAAAGTTGAAACAACAATGTTAAAAAAAGGGCTTCTTTGGCCCAGCCATGGTAAAGTGTGGAAACCAGCTCTTTTTATTAATTTTGGGGTACTGAATACGAAGCTGACATCCGAACTGGTTAAAAAACATCGGGAAGACAGTAAAAAATAACCGTTATCTGGGGGTGGCTTTGAAATTGAAATTAGAGCTTGCAACAAGAAGTTACTCTTTACTGCAGGAAATTGTTTCAAAATACCCAGTTTCATTAGGTAAGTAGAAAAAAGAGCTAAAATTCTAAATTCACCACCCTGCCCCTCGTTTCCCTCACCATTCACCACCCATAAGAATGGTGAAAGTTACAATATCAGGGTTCAGAGTCGTATGGAGAACCTGGAAAACTCAGGGAATTTAAAAATCTTAAAAAGAACCTGGAAATATCAGGGAATTTTATAAATTGTATAAGATTTCAGGGAATTCTGCGTTTCGATATGGAAAACCATAGTTCTTAAGAATTTTCACTGATTCAGTTTAATTCAGGAAATTATTTTGTCAAATAAAACCTGGAAAATTCAGGAAATTGTTTCAGCTTTGCAAAGTCTGAACCGTGAATATCTAATAGACGGTTATTTATTTATTTAAAAAAAAGAAAAAGAACTCCTCGTTAAATGGCTATTATCTGGTTATATGATTACTTCTGAATATTCTTACACCCATCCCCACTAATTAAGGTGGTGGATTTTTTTAAAAGTTTTTATTGGTTTTAATTGAAAAAAAAATCCCTAATCACCCAACCCCTTGCAGTTCTAATTGTAGTGGCAAGTTCCAATATCAATTCCAATGTCACCTCCAAATAAGGATTGCTTTTTAATGTGTTCCTGAGATTTCTTCCCAAAACTGATGATGGATTCGTTTTCAGCATCCTAAAATTAGTAAAAAAAAAAGATGGTTTCCACACTTTACTACGGATGGGCCAAAAAAGACCTTTTTTAACATCGTTCTTTCAACTTGTCAGAATTTCAGCTTGATTGAATTGAATTGCAGATTCTACATAGTATGTCGAAATTTCTACACAATTTGTTACATGCAATTTGTATTATGAAATTAGGATACGTTCTGTTATGTGCAATGTTGACTCTTACACATTATCCATAATTAGTTGTGGAGGGGAGGGAGGGGTGAACAAGGCTTACTATGTCCGGGCGGTGGAAGCAGTCGTGTAACCTGGTAAATTCAGACTGAAATTTCCCATCGATCTTTTGTTGAGACTTTTTGCTTACGATGTGATATGTTTCCAGATGTCGAGAACGATAAAAAAATACCCCTGCCAGCATTTTCTGTCATCAGGTTCGGTTCTAGGCCTAACTTCCGGAAATCCCGGAAAAACTGCTTTTGGCCAAATGGTGCAATAGTGAGACTTTTCAACGAAATTTTTAATATATCTTGAACGTGGTTTTTCTAGAGCTAAGGTGCTATTGCCAGCATTTTTTTGTGTCGCCAAAAGGGTTAACATGCAAAAATATGACCAAGTTGCAAAACCCTTTCTTGCATATTAACCCTTTTGGTTGCCTTTTAGGACCTCATCAAGGTAACTTTGTTGGATTTTACCCTTTGCTTTAGAGATTGTAGATTAGTTGTTGAACAGAACTTCTAAGCTTTTTGCAAAGCTAGGGGGCTAATTTTTCTATGTCTTCCGGTGTTTGTTCACCTTTTCTAGGTACTTTAGCCTAGTGCGGACTAACATCTTGCATTCTCAAAGAATATGTTCCGCAGTTTCTATTGCAGTATCTTGCCCATATTCTTAATATAATATCTCAAGGACAATGGCTTGTTAACACGCCAGTCATCAGCCTTAACTCGGACCTTTCGAGTTCGAGAAGCCTTGTGGCATTCTTTGGCGAATAAGTTATGAACTTTTTCGCTTGTCTTTAGCCTTTTTGCTCCTTTTTCCATTTTAGGATCTGCTCCTTTATGTGCTCCTTAGATAAGCCACAAAATGGTTCAGGCCCAAAAAATGGGACTTCAGCCCCTTTTTTTGCTAGGGCGCCATCTAATTCATTTCCTTCTATTCCCTCGTGCCCTAGCACTCACATCAAGGTAACCTTGTTTTTTGCCAGTTGCTTCAGGGATTGTCTGCATTTCCTGGCAATTTTAGACTTACACGTGTAAAACCTGAAAGCTTTTAACGTAGCCTAGCTATCTGAGAGTATATAGATCTTTGTTCTTCGAATGCCTAGCGCCCTTCGATCCAACAGCTGAAAATTAGTGCGTCTATGTTTAATCAATGAGTGAAGTTACAGAAAACAAGTTTTTGGCTTGTATTAATTTATCTTTATGTTTTACGAAAGTACGTCCGCGGAAGAAGTAGGTATTAAAAATATCTACAGAATTAGCCCAACCGCATTAAAATTGGTTCATTAGTTTTTTAACAAAATGCAAAATACTACTAAAAACGCTGTTTTTTAATTAATTTTTAACTTTAAAAATAATGAACGTAGACTAATAGTCCAGTCGGTAAAGTAAAAAATACACCAGAAGCTCGCAAAAATGTTATCTGATATTTTCCTTCCGTAACTGTTAGTGCGAGGATTAAACACAAAACCACAAAAATCAGTTCTGGGGGTGCCGCGCAACCCCCCCAAGAACACCACCCCTTCGGTGATAAAAGCCTTATTCTACTGATAACTTGTTAACCGTTGAAGATATAAAAAAATTGCTCATCACAAAAAAGAAAGCTTGACTAATTGCCTAAAAAAAGTCTGAGGCAGACCTTAGGAAGTCCATAGATCTTGCTAAATTGTCTGCTGGTGTCAATAAAATGCATAGAACCTCAAATGGTGGAATTCTACTAAGTTGTAATGACAATGAAACAATGAAAAAAATTATTCAAGAATCTACAAACAAATTAAGTGGTGCATATGAGATAAGGGCCACAATAAAAAAGAAAGTATTCAAAATAGCTGGTGTAGATAAAGACGAATGTGTGGATGAAAATGTTTTAATAAATAAAATAATTTCCCAAAATAAACAGTTTGGGAAAAATGATAAATTAAGGGTACTGAAAATAGTTGATAAAGGTGAGGTTAATACAGTATTAATTGAAGCACAAGAAGAAACATGTGCAAAATTATATGATAGGTCACGAGTATACATTGGTTTTGAACGTTACACCGTTTTTGAAGTGAAGAATCATCTTATTCGTTGCTTTAAGTGTTCTGGATATGGTCACTTTGCCCAGGAATGTAGAAATAAACAAGCCTGTCCTAAATGTGCCGAGGACCACTATGTAAAGGAGTGTACAATATCGGAACATGAATATAAGTGTATTAATTGTAAAATTCAAAATGCAAATTGTGGGCTTAACCTAAATATCAATCATGCCTCATGGTCCTCTGACTGTGAGGTTTACAAAAATAAGTTAAAAAAAGTAACAAAAGTAAAGCAGAATAAATAGCAATCCGCATTTCGCGGTAAAGTGCACAACAGTTGGCAAATATACTACCAGAATTGTCGGGGCCTTAATTCAAAAATTAGAGACTTCTATCTAAATATTCTTAATTCAGATTACGATATAGTGCTACTGACAGAGACATGGCTAGCGGATGATGTACATAACAGTGAACTGTTTGGTGACAGATATAATGTTTTTAGATGTGATCGTGATCGTGTTTATACAGCAAAAAAGTCTGGAGGTGGAGTGCTTATAGCTGTAACAAATGATATCTCATCAGTTGAGGTTGAAATACCTATTCATAACAGAAACATTGAAATTGTTTGTGTAAAAGTCAATAAAAATCAGGAAGTTACTTATATTATGGTACTTTATGTGCCACCACTGTTAAGTAATAACTTATGTAATGAACTATTTGATATATTAGACAACTTATCCTTCATGTTCACATCAAAAGTACTTATAGTGGGTGATTTTAACCTACCAAATTTTAACACTGTCAATCCAAATATGGTAGAATTTAATAACAATTTGGCTTTTTTTAACTTAGCTCAAAAAAATTTTGTAAGAAATCATAACAATGTAATTCTGGATCTAGTCTTATGTAACTTTGAAACATGCAGTGTTTTAAAAGAAACATATCCCTTAATTGCTGAGGACAATCATCACCCGTGCTTGCAAATCTTAATAAGCAGTGAAAGTAAAGTGGAGAATAAGTGTCCCTTAAATAAAAAGGAGTATTATAATTTTAAGAAGGCTAATTTTTATCTATTATATGAGCTGGTTAGAGATACCGATTGGTCAGTTCTAACCCAATATAGTGACCCAGATGAATATCTACTAAAGTTTTATGAGCTTTTGTTTCAAATTCTAGATGTCTGTGTGCCTAAAAGTGTTTGCAGTAATAAATATCCAGTATGGTATACTAGAGAAATAATAAAAAATATAAAGAGTAAGGAACACTACAGGAAAATGTACAAAAAGTTCAACAAACGAACTCATAAAGAAAAATACAACGACTTAAGAAAATCCATCAAACATGATATAAAAGTAGCTTATGACGAATTTTTAGCAAATACTGAAAACAATATAATACAGGACCCAAAACAATTCTGGAATTTTCTTAAGTCAAAAAAGGGTGCCTCTAGTATACCATCTGTGATGAATTTAGATGATAGAATCCTTGATAAGGGACAAGATATATCAAATGCTTTTGCCGAGTATTTTGAGTCGATCTATAGTAACGATCATGTACCTACGCAAGAATTTTATGATTATTATACTAACACACATTTTAATGATTCAACAATAGCCCTTATGGAGCTTTCAGATTCTGATGTTGTGAATGCCGTTAAGTCTATAAAAAACAATTCTGCTGGCCCCGATGGTATACCAGCCTATATATGGAGGGGCTGTATTGAGTTTCTGGCACCACCATTAAGAATATTGTATAATATGTGCTTGAGTTCAGGTAACATTCCTATGAAATGGAAGGAAGCAAAAGTTTGTCCCATTCTCAAATCTGGCCATAAATCAGACATTAGGAATTATAGAGCCATCTCCATATTATGAACTCCTATAAAAGCACTGGAACAAATACTTTACAATTATATTTTTACAAATGTCAAAAAGTGTCTATCAAATAATCAGCATGGGTTCATGCCCTCTAGGTCGACTGTAACAAATCTCTCCATCATAACTCAATACTTAACTGAAAATATTGACAATAGAAACCAAATAGACGTAATTTATACTGATATAGCAAAGGCATTTGACAAAATCTGCCATACACGTCTAATAACTAAGCTCCAGTGTTATGGTTTTTCATCAAATTTTATTACCTTAATAAAAAACTATTTAAGTGGTAGAAGTCAATATGTCATCGTTAATAACTATAGGTCCCATTGCTATCACAGTAGTTCAGGAGTACCACAAGGTAGTAATCTAGGCCCGTTGTTGTTTTTAATCTTTTTTAACGATATTACAACTGTTATAACAGAATCTGAATGCTTGCTATATGCTGATGATCTGAAAATGTTTCTCTCAATAAAATCTCAAACAGATAGCCTAAAATTGCAACATGATCTACATAGGGCTGTATATTGGTGCGAAATAAATGGATTAGAGCTTAATATCAATAAATGTTTTGTTGTATCTTTTACAAAAAATGTTAATGTTCTAACCTATGATTATATCATAGATAACAACGTCATAAGTCGTAAGAGCACTGTAAAAGACTTAGGTGTCACATTTGATTCGAAGTTAATGTTTAGTGATCATATCTATAATGTCTCTAATTCTGCTATGAAACTCTTGGGCTTCATAATACGAAATACTAGATCTTTTAAGTCATGTAAATCTCTTGATATGCTTTATAGTTATCTCTTGATCTTTTGTGCATTTAACTATTCACAGGCCCATAAAAAATAACTGACTATAATATTAAAGTTAGCCAAAAAAAAATATCCAAAAAAGGCTGCATATTCAATTTTTTGATAATATTTTTTTAGTATAATTTTTTTACTATTAAATGATTAGAAATAATAGTTTGACGATATATAAACTCAAAAAAAATGTTTGGGCAAAATTTTCAAGATGTTTGGGTCTTTTTTTTATTTTTAGAAAACAGTAAAAAATTGGCCAAAATTTGGCTAATTTCAACATGCTGGTAAATTTGTAAATGTGAATATTTTTATTCCTAACTTTTCTGCATTAAAGTACTACCTTGAACTAAAAGAGAATGCATTTATAACTTATATTAAAGTCAGTTATTTTTTATGGGCCTGTGAATAGTTAAAAGTGCAAAAAATCAAGAAGTAACTATATGTATTATATTGTTATTTTTATATATTAATAGATATCAATAGCCATCAAAAATGGAAATACAAAAGAGTATTTTATATCCCCTTTAAAACCCATTTTGATTTTTCTTCCTAGCATGTTTGGTATTCAAGCAATTCAATTTTTTCTATAGGCTGCGCACAAAAAATTTCGATAAACGAAAATTCGTGCACATTAAAAATACAAATTTTACAATTTTTTTTAATATCAATTTTTTCGAAAACCATGGCATATACAAGAAAATTACAAGAGGACTTTTTTTAGGCAATTAGTCAAGCTTTCTTTTTTATGACCAGCAATTTTTTTATATCTTCAACAGTTAACAAGTTATCAATAAAATAAGGCTTTTTTCACCGAAGGGGTGGTTTTTTGGGGGGATTGCGTGGTACCCCAGAACTGATTTTTGTAGTTTTATGATGTATACTCCCTCCACTAACAGTTACTGAAGGAAAATCTCAGATAACATGTTTTGTTATGGAAATCTCTATAGTTATTGGACTATAACAAACTTTCATAGATTATAGAATTTGCTGTGTAGAACGAGTGTTTTTTTTTTTTTGAAAATGTGTACTTGTATAATTTTTTCAAAAAAGTATTTGTTTACCAACAAGGCACTTTTTTGAAAATTAATTTCTATGACTTAGGGATGCCTTAACGTAACATGGTTGGCCATATTTTCGTCCTAAAGAGTTGTACTTTCGATCTCTCATTTATAACAAAACAATTTTAGCAACGTAGGCGTCGCAAAATTGAATACAAAAACTTACTTGCAAAATTGAGTGCCAACAGGCGCAAGGAAAACTGAACTCGGACATTCAAAATCGTGCACGCTTGCAAAATCATAATTTTCTCGGCTTCCTGTGGATGTGCAAAAAGTTATAGCCTATCGTATACAGCTCGATGAGATAGAACGAAATATCGTATTGGTTTTGTGAAAAAAAGCATCTCAGTCCATAAAATGGACCTCTTTTGACTTTCCTTTCTTCTGCACGTGTCTTTGCAAATTATTTTTATTTGTATTGCTATTGTTGATGTCAGTGTAGATGTTGCTGTTGTCAAAAGAAGAACTCTTGAGGAAGAAAATAAGCTCAATCATGTTACGCTACAGCATCCCTAAACCGCAGAAATAAATTTTCAAAAGTGCCTTTTGGTTGTTGCATGATATGTAGTGTAACTGCCCCTTAGTGAAAATAAGTGATGTAGACAGATCTGCATCTTTGTATGCTCTTTATTTCATAGAATAATCGTTTTAACTGCTGTGACAAATTGTATGTAACAAAATGGCTTATGTTGGAAATTATAAATTTAATTCTGACGTATTTAGGATCTTGATATTTTATCCTAGAAAGTATAAAACATTATTCTACAGATGCTTAGTGGAAAACTATTATCTAAGTAAAAGAATTAAATTTCTTCTTTTCATTTAAAAATCGAATCTCCTAATTAATAACGTTACTATTATATAAATATTATAAAAACGTTGTATCAAATAATGACTCGATTTAAAGTACACCCAAATTACTTTACAAATCGCTAATTGTATTTAAAAATCATATTAGGATAACAATTTTGAAAATTTGACGTAATTACCAGCTACTATGTTTTGCTTTTGTAAATCAGCATTTACCTTATGAATAGCTGCGATGGTATTTATGTAAAGACGATTTGTAAATCCTAACTTATTCTAAATATATGAAACGTTATTGTAACGTCCAAGATAAGGTACAAATATCGCCAAAGTATGTTATAAGCTTTAGCAGTATTTTCATTGTTGCCATATTCTTATCGTTAATTATTAAACTTGATATAATATTAGGTGTAATATAAATAAATATCGTATTTAAGACATTATTAATTACAATATCGTTAATAATTTTGTGGCAGAACTGGTTAATCACACTTATTTCTAGGAGGATGCCACGTATAAAAAAAAATAAGAAAAACTCTTTCATTTCACAATGCTCAGCATCCCATTCCGTACTTCTGACAACACCAGATAGAGTTGGTAGTTATGTGATAGACCAGGTGCTATGGGCGCATGCGTTTCAAATATGTTTCGAACACAGTTTCTTTGCTGGAATCAGTTCGGGAGATTGAACTAATTATGAAAGTCCATGTTACCAGAGGGTAAACCTTGTCTGATATTGTTTAAAGTAATTTTGTTTATAACAAAAGGAAACATCACATTTATTCAATCAAACAGATTTAAAAAAATATTTTTTGACCAATTTCCAACAAGAAATGTTTAATAACTTTTCTCGTAAAGTTGATATTTTCTATGTTATTAATTATAAAATTGAAAAAATCGCCAATTTCTCGTGTTTTGATGCTCTAAAAGTATAATAATAGGGGAACCCTGAACCAGAATTTTAACCCCATCACGGCATGAAGATTTCGATTATTTTTCAACAGTTTATCACTCCCTGAAGAAAAAGTTCCATTACTGACATGTTCGGCGTTGCTGAAGGGGTGAATTCGTTTATCAAACATGGAAAAATAAATGATCCATTTTTATTATCGGGGCACGTCAGTTTCCTTGTTTTTCTATTAAAGGTAATGTTAGACAATGTAGGAAAAGTAATAACTAACATTTCCCGCCTCGCCCGCGTCTCTAGTTGGGGAATATTTCCAATTTTCCGACACTTAGAAAATCTTATCATCAAGGCATGTCAGTTTCCTACATAATTGCATACTTTTGGTGCCAGAGAACCTAGAAAAAATAGTAACTGACAATTTTCAGATGAATCAGACGATAAATGATAAAATGTGTCCGGATAATCGTGCCGCCATTTTGAATTTCTCAATTTCGATGTCATATTCGTAATCAGCGATGTCGAAAACCCCCGCATGCCCATTTTCAGCGGAATTGGATGACAAATAAGGAAATTATTTTAATGCAATTTTCGGTAATTTTTTCACATCCTGTATATGGTGTAACCGTGAGGGTTTTTCAGGACGACCCTGCCTTACCCGGCCAGTAATTTGAAAATTTAATAACGTGGATTTTTCAAACGTTCATACCTAAGTGAATACGTGGAACGGAAGGTCCTATTAGGTCTCTATGGAAAGAGAAAGGTTGTCGTTTTATTTTGATACCAAATCGCAATGGTGGAACCGGAAATCCGGCTCAGCACGAACGAAAAAAAATAGCGTTTCTCGTAAAAATGGAAGAACAAAGATTGTTCAAAAACTTAACCAAATACATACGTTTAGTAAGATGGCGCGCGATGTATCTCTCGACAGAGGAAGATTGGGACTTTATCCTAACCAAATTGTACTTGCAAAATCGGAAATTTGGCTCTGTAAGAGTAAAAGAAAAATGGCCTATTTGGACATCTCAAAAAATGCAATTTAACCTAAAAAGTTGAAAAACATGGGATTTTCAAACGTTCATAGTGGAAGCTCGTTCTATGTCTCTATCGAAAGAGGAAGATCGGCAATGTATCGACATCGTAAATTGCAGGGTCAAAATCGAAAATTCAGCTCGACGCGAACGAAACAGAATGGGCATTTTTACATCTAGTCAATTCTGTGCGGAATGAAGCAACTGAAAATTAATTTTCACCCCTTTTGCAACACTTTAGGACTTTGCTGCAAGGAAAAAACTTGCCTATTTTGATTGGAACTAAACATTTTTCATGAATTTAGTCATGCCGTGATTACACGAAATTTTGGTAGAGATCCCCTATTATAATAAAAAAATTATATTTTTCACAATATCTTCAAATCTTACATAAACTTCCAAAAAATGGAATTGACGATTTTTAATTTTATACCTCATAGCGACCACTTTTCTTTTACAGTTTTTGAAGAATTCAAGTCGAAGAAAAATTGTCACTATGGATTTCAGCAACTATGGGTAATTGATTGTTGAAACATTTTAAGCCAAAACATACAGGGATACAAAGTTGAACCTAGTTCTACAGGATATTCTCCACGATTATTCAAATTTCTATATTTTTGAATAGTAAACTGAATTTTTTCAAATGGAATGTTTTGACTTAAAATGTTTTAGCAATTAATTTCCTACATGCTGTAATCGGCGACAACTTTTCTTCGACATGAATTTTTCAAAAACCGCCAAAGAAAAGTGGTCGCTGTGAGGTATATAATTAAAAATTGTCAATTCCATTTCTGCAAGTTCATATGCAAGGTCTAAAGATATTATAAAAATTATGTATTGTAGAAATACATTTATTATATTTTTAGAACGTCAAAAAACAAGAAATAGGCTATTTTTTAATGTATCCAAAATGTATGCGCCCATACCACCTGCTCTATGACTACAACCACTGATCTTGCAGATGAGAAGTTGTAATGAAAATAATCATTTTGAAAGCAAAAATCTATACCATTGAATACAACCAACATAATGAGCTGAAAATCTACAGAAATAATAATAATAATTATATTTCCTTCTGGCCTGCTGAAAGAACTAAGAAAATGAACTATTGATTACAATATTAAGCAAAGAAAGTCTTTCTCAAAAGTTGTCGATAAGAAATGATCAATGAATTTACAGCGATTTACAAGAATACCCAGCTAGCTACTTTGTGGGTTTTATACCTATAATATCTATAATAACCAGATCAATAGGAAGTAAACTGATTATTATTATTATTGGCTTAGATTTGCCGATTGCGGCACTCACCTTTTTTCTTTTCAGAAGAGTAACCCAGTGTTTTGTAAATGTAAGCCTCTTTAGTATTTTGTTTATTTTTAGGTTTAATTTATGACTAGAAATAAGTATGGAACAATAATTTTAGACTTTTTATTTTATAATTTTTCGACTGATTTTTCTTTAATTTACAAAAAATCATGTAAACAAATTTTGTTAAAATTCAGAGATATTTTTATTTCTGTAAGTTGAGTAGATTTTGATTAAGCTGTAATTACAGAGTTCTTGATTTGTTCCAACAGAAATTTTACATAAAAATTGTGCCAAATATTTAGTAGCAATCTAATTTTGAATCCGTCTCTTTTATCAACGAAAAAACTAATCAAATTAATGAAGATTTAAAAACAGTACAAAACTTTTATAAAAATCAGAGACTTTCCACTTCAACTGTTTCTGCTACACATAAAAAAAGGTCTTAAAAACATCACACATTACGCTAACAGCAGTATGTTGCTAACATTTAACTGTATTTAACTGTTGTAAAGATGCAACGTTGTTTAGGAAGTTTTGAATGTAATATATGTGATCATATAGTTTCACAGAGAAATAAACTGCAGTTGGACTTTCTAAACCACAGGATGTATCTAAAACTGTTCCTTTGTCATATTATATCTATATTCTAATGTTATACAATTATAACGTGCTACTGTTTATAGTATATTTGCATTTAAATATATATTATATATTATTAAAATGTTGTTGCTCAATTTAACTGTCATATAATTGACTATAAATTATTGTGTGTTAATAATAAATTTTTATTGTAAAAAGGTTTGTTTTCTTCGTACAAATTCTCTTCCGCCATCTTAAACCATGCAGGAAAGTGATAGATAAACAGGTAAAAACAATATACAGATTCAGCAAATTTAGTTTAAGGTACGTAAACTTGCTTCTGCGCAGATGATCCATGCCTTGTCGTAGAACAATGCAGGGCATTGGTATAAAACAATAGCGCCATCGCTTGACCGCGTCGAGTTGAGAACAGCGCACCCATTCTGCTTTTAATAGCGTAGCTGTTTAGACGTGTGGGAATAAAATAAATTAATCTCAATTTCGTTATTAAAATGCCGTGTGTTTATACAACTGCAGAAAAAGTGCAAATTGTGAAGTGGTACTTCGCGGGCCATTCCACTGAAGACACAATAAATTTATTTACTGTGGCATATCAAGACATGCAGACCAATCCCCTCAGCTAGCATAATTTCATACATTATTAAAAAATTTGAGAATTTTGGGTGTGTCGTGAATTATTGTAAAAAATGCTGTCAACCTGAACCCCGTCATCAACAAATGAACGAGGAACGTGAAATTCGCGTAACTAATGTCTGTGCACTTGTGGAAATTAGCGAACCTTGTTCTAGCAGGTAAATTGCTGAGGAAGTTGGCATGAAGAAAAGAACTGTAAGAAATATTTTGAAAAGAAATGGGTACAGTTGTTGTAAAGTTTAAACAATGCGAGAAATATTTCCTAGGACAATTTCAAACGGATGGAATTTTGTGAAATCATGATAAATGAAGTGAATGAGAATGAAAACTTCTTAAAGAATATATTGTTTACAGATGAATCATACTTTTCATTATATAGGAAACACAATCCATCCATAGTACGATATTGGTCTTGGAAAAATAAACATTTGTGTGTTGCTGTGCGAACTCAGTATCCTCAAAAGTTGAACGTTTGGACGGGAATTTTAGACAATCATATTATAGGCCCACTGCTAATCGATGGCAATTTAAATGGCAATAAATATTTAGAGCTTTTACAAAACCAAATAATTCCTGCAGTTCAAAATCTTCCTGTCAACTTTGACGATATTCAACAAGACGACTGCCCAAGTCACAATGCCTTAACTGTTATTAATTTTCTGGAAAGAACATTTCCCAATCATTTAATAGCTCCGAGGGGAATGATAAAATGGCCCCCCAGCTCACCTGTTCTAGCACCCCATGATTTCTTTCTGTGGGGCTTTTTAGGAAGGAAACCGTGTACAAATATGTGTTTGAATGAGCCAATAATTTAGTTGAATTACGGTAAAAACTTATCCAACTTTGTGCAAGCATTACTCCAAATCTACTCGATGATATGAGAGGTTCATTGTATAATCGGTTTGGCACAATAAGAAGGTGGTTTGTTTGAATCCTTACTTCATTAATTTATTGTTTGATAATTATTAGTTGATTTTAGTTTCTGAGGGATTTTATTTTATTTTATTTTAATGTTCTATTTTTGTAATTTAATAAGAATAATTTATTTTTTGATAATTATTAGTTGATTTTAGTTTCCGAGTTATTTAATTTTATTTTAATGTTCTATTTTCATTTCGGTTTTAATAAGAATTATTGTTTTATTCCCATAGCATTTACGGCCAAAAAATAAACTGCAGAAATGCTTTCAATAGAAGAAATTATTTGTCAAAAATGTGACAAATAACTTCTTCGCTTTTGACGAAGAAATATTGTCTCGTTTCATATTAGAAGTTATTACCTACGTCCGCACCCATCCTTAGTTCATGCCGTACTAAATTCAATTCATTGTGTACCTCTGCTTTCACGATTTATGGAACTAACGGGGCGTAGTCAATTACATCGTTATTCCTATACCCTAAACTGCATTTTCCGAATCTGTATATAAATTACATGTACACAAAGGAACTGAGATAAATTGCCATTTGAATCTACTACAATTTTTTTTCTCCTAATAAAGAGTGACCGCAAAAGAGCTGTTTTTTCGCCTATTTTTGCATAGTTGATTGGGAGCTTGGGGAAAACCGTAAAAACACTTTGAAGGTCTCAAATTTATCGCCATTAAAAACCAAAAGGGGCATTATTCTTGGTTTTTTGAAAATGTTCAGTAATTACCACTATTCAGGGGCTGAAACCCTATCTTAAAAGGATATAGGTGCAAGACTTAAAAATGCTTTTAAATTAATTATAAAGATCCCAACATTTTTTATACCGACAATAAGTATGGATAAAGTATACCCATTTTTAAGTCCATTGACATAATTTTGATAAAAACGCTGGAAACATTCGACGTCAACCAAGTTGCCATCATCGGGAGATAAAACAGTTTAAATCAGCTCCAGATGATGTTAACTTGGTTAGCAAAACGAATGTCCAAGTGTAGATGTGCTTTAGTGAAGCCTATAGGTATATTTATTCAGCACTAATATCACATGCAAAACATTTATAGTATAACTTGCTCTCCCCACAAATTAATAAGTCGCCTTTTCCATGCACCCTGTATGTGATACAATATCAGGATTGACTCGGAAATTATTTTGTCAGTTTTATAGCCATAAGCCTATAATTTTAATTTAAACTATACACATTGATGTACCAAAAACAATGTGATAATAATGGGTTATTTTACATTAATCTGATGTAGGCACTACATTTTGTGATAGTACTCAAATTAAAAACAATTTAACTATGATGTTTACAAGTTCTAACATTTAAAAAATTATTCGATTTCATCTAGCAAATATCGAACAAAATTGCTACAGAAATAAACCTTCAATTCTTGTAAAAACAATTTAAAACTGCCTGTTTGTATTTAAAGAAAATGTAAACAACAATAAAATTTGAATAACCTCATGCAAATGCAGCCAACTTGACCAATTAACATGCACATGCACTTTGTCAATGATGGCTCCTATCAGCTGGACGTGCGCATGCGCACAGTATCGAGTGTGATCTCGGATCAGTGCGCGTACGTGCTCCCAGCGCTGGCTTCGCCCTATGCTAAATTAATGCAAAGTTTGTTATTTGTTTGTTGATATTAACCTAAAATGCAATAGTACAGTGCAAAATGGATGTGAAAAGTGTTAATGGTGAGCCAGGGCACGTCCTCAAAGTGATATGCTGGCGAACAACTCGAGATTAACCTCATTTAGGTAAGTAGTTTCGATGACAGTTTGTATGTGTGTCCTTGGTAGAAGGGTGTAATATTTACGGTAAATGTTGAATCCAATCGCAGGTGCTTTGGTGCATTGCATACGTCAATTGTTTACAAATGGTTCTTAACTAAATTTCTCGTATTATTTGTGGATATTTGCTGGACGTTCCGAGGAATAGCCGAACAACTTCAGGCTGTCATTTTAAGTGGGATAAGGCGAGTTACTGCCTGGCTCATTTGGGTTCCATAGGCTAGCTGAAATGTGAAATATTTTATTGATGTTCTCGCGGACGGATATCTATCGTTGGGGTTGATTCTATGTAAATTGTTATCGTTAAATTGTTTGGTTTCACTGATAGGGTGTTTTATCAGTATTGTGCGGGTGATACGGATGAATATCGACCTAAAGTCTGTATTGAATCTAGTCTTTACTTTGTACAATCCCCCAGTCAGCCAGATTTAGGGACAATGAACAGTATTTAATATTCGATTTTGAATAATTCAGGCGTATAGTAGTCGTCGGATATAAATATTTACTTAAAAAAAATAATTCCACCAATGAGAAAATATTCGTAGGGGCATTAATTGGTCTGTCGGGCGTTTTCAAAATATTTTTTTATGAAATAAAATTTTAAATACCATTCATTGTCTTTAAATGTTTTGATTTTTGTCAAATTCGCACACGAGAGATCAACAGCTCGTAAAAATTGTGTACAGCCGTATTAGCATCTAAATAGGTACCTACATCGAGAGTCGTTCATTGTTTGATTTATGATTTTTTTAAAATGTTTTTTCACTTTTTTAAAAATCGATCTACCATATTGCACAGCGGTTAACCCCTCGTTCATACAACTTAGTTGATTTAAGATATACAGGGTGTTCCAGAAGTTGGCGATGAAACGAAAGGTTATGAGGGAGGTCATTTTCAATCAAAATAATCGCATACTTACCTAAGTAGAATTTTTGAGGTTTGCTAGGTATGTCTACAGTAAACAATTCACAGCCAGGTAGGTAAGTACCTACAAGCCGCAATAAAGTGGATAACTTTGAAATAACAGTTGTCATGCTGGTCAAACTAATCTTATGCAGTAAAATGAGACAAAAACGGGCTTAACTTCGGAATTCCGTGTAACGGGTCGTATGGTCTCCAAACTTCTTTAAACTTGTTATAAATGCTCTGCGTATAAAAGTCCACCCATTAAAAAATGCCGTTGCTTTCTTATTGTTACAGTTATAAACAATTTTTGCAAAATTGAATGATAAATTGTATTTGTGTTAAATTCAAAAGAATAAAGCCGGAAAAATGTTAGTAGAGGGTTTCCGAGGTTGCTGATTACGAATATGATCTTTAAAATTGAAAATGGCGCATCCAATATTGCGAAAAATGTACACAAATATGTTAATGAAAAAATTCAGGGGTACGTAGGATGGTGAGAGAAATCGAATGGCGCAAACTAGAAGTCTATAGCTTTTTTGGTTCCCGAGATAGAGTCTCGAGAAGTGGGGGGGAAAAGAGATTTTCTCCTTTCGGTGACTTTGAGCGACCCTATCTTGGAAACAAAATATCGTAGGGATGTCTGGTTTGCGCCATTCGATTTCTCTATTTTTAATCCAAATAGTGCAAATTAACATTCCGCTGCGAAAAATGCAAAACTTCTCCGAGAAATGCAATAGAACGGAGCAAATCGCAATTATAGAATAAAAAATATGTGCCAAAAAATTAAAAACAAAAACAAAAATGTCCCCGGGCGGGATTCGAACTCGGGAAACCACTTAAAAATAGTCGCCGATTAGCACAACCGCAAGTCAATTTTTCAAACGTAAAAACTGAACAAATACAGCGATCGGAGACCCATTCTATGTCTCGATGCCGAGGAGAATGACCGTACAACATGACTCGGGAGGTGAATATTGAAAATTGGGACCTTCAGGAGCGAAGGCGGATCATCATTAATTATTGACAATTCGTGACAATTCAAAAAACGAAATTACCTAAGTATATGTTTCATTTTTTACTCATTTATGCACCACTAAGAGTTTGGTACAATAGCGCCTTCATTATAGATACTATATAAACTCTCCCTGGAAAAAATCTAGCTTTATAGATATTAACGCGAAAAATCTGTCGCTGCCTCCCGGGCTATAAAGACATTTTAGGGACGCCATTTTGAAACAATTGATGATAACTTGAACAATAATACACATATTCTGACGAAACTTTAGAAGAATAGGTATACCCCTTGTAGAGCTAAATCATCGAGCCAAGTTTCAAGTTTGTTTTCTTGTTCTTTGTGGTGGTATAAACAAAAATAAATTTTAAAATTCTTAAACCGAAAAAATTATGTCTCATAGCTTGCTTATAAATGGCCATAATGCAAAAATATGTCATATCATACCAATAATTTTTATTTTTGTGCAAAATATTGATGAGTAAAATTCATTTGTTAAAAAAAAATTGAAAAATAGAATAAAATTGGTTATAAAAAATTTAAAATTTAATTTTGTTTATACCGCCACAAAGAACATAAACAACTACTTATAATCTGAAATACACATTTTTCATGTACTTACGACTTGATGCCCCTAAGCATTGACTTTGCAATTGTTTTTTAGTAGTTGCAGACATTTTAATTTGAAACTTGGCTCGATAGTTTAACTCCACAAGGGGTATACTCTTCTAAAGTTTCCTTTGAATATGCAGGGGCGGTTTTAACATGCTTGCCGCCCCCGGCACTATTTTAAGATGCTGCTCCTACTTTTAAAACATATAACATATAATATACACTACCAAACAAATGTTTCTCAAAAAAAAAGAATACTTACTAAAAATTTTTTTGTATATTTTAAAAGAACAAAGGACACTACACATTAGAGGTGAGTGGTATATAAAATGACTTTTCTGTATAACACCTATTTATTAAAAGTAAAGAAAAGATAAAATAATTTTAAAAAAATTTGCAAGATCAAGACGAACTTTTCTTGCTCTTTTCACTGCAAAATCATCTCCTCTTTTCATAGTTTTTAAAATTTCATTTTCAAAGTTTAATACTGCTAGTGAATTTAGCCTTTCCTGCGTCATTGTGGACCGTAAGTAACTCTTTATCCATCGCAAGGTCGAGAAACTCTTTTCTCCAGAACAGCTTGTAGCGGGTTTGCTTAAAAATATTCTGAAGCATATGTCGATATTGGGGTACACGTCTTCTAAATTGTTTGACCACAACAGCTTGCTCAATTCTAGAATTGTTAAAGATTTCTTCTTCGTCAAATCGACCAAATCGTTCAATTTCAGAATTTTGAACTAAGCGCATTCTGGCAGTAGGCTTTTCTAAATCTTGGCTAAAATTTGTTACTAATGTTGCAGCTGATTTGTCTGTGTCCTGGTCACTAGTAGTAATTAAGTTCTCAAAAAAGCAAAATTGTTCATTTAATTTCTTGTAAACTTCATCTCGTCTGTGCAGCTTCTCGGTTAATCTATCGATTATTACATTTGATGTAGTAATCCTAAAATGATCCCTCCCATTTGATGAAGTGTTTTCGATTCCGGGATTTTCATCAAATTTACGTTTCCGCTTCGGCACTCTCTTCGTATCATACTCATGCTCTCTTAAACTATAAACTGATTTGGTAATCTTTTCTATGTGAGTAAACTGACTTCGTAACGAGTCTTCGAATTTTGATAAGCTATCAAACACGCTAGTAATATATCGCTTAAAGTCATTGTGGTTCTTTGAAGTTTTTATTATTTTTGTTTAATCTTTCAAGAAATGGATACCATGAACTCGTCATTAAGGCCGTTTCAAAGCGTTGCAACTTTTTTAGAACACCCAAAGCATCACATTGCACTTTTTTTTCAGATTCATCATCCATTATGTATCGCAGTCTTTATTATTTTTGGATGTTCATGCCTAAGAGCTCTACAGGCATCAAACCTAGCAGACCAACGTGTTTTAAGCAAACTTTTTAACACCAGTGGGGGAGTAGATCTTCGTTTACGTTTTGATTGTTCTGTCTCAGAATTAGAGGAAGTTTCTGAGTCTTCTACAGAACTTTCTTTGATATTTTCTTCTTCTGTAATTTGCGGTACCGCTTTTTCTTTAACATCTTCCTCTTTTTCTATTTTTACCATTTCTTCTTCAACTTGAATATTCTGTAATATTTCCCATCTACGAGTGGATACTGTGAAAGAATTATACAATTCTTGCAATGTCGAAAAATAATTCACAGATTTGATGCAACAATCTGCGGTAGATTGTCCAACCAGATTTAAGGAAGTGCTCCACAAGGTACGTGATCAAATAATTGATTATTTTCCTTTAGCCTGGCTAAAGCGAATTCTACTAATATTTATCAATTATCGAAACCGAAATAATTTGTTTTGTATTTCATTAACGATTTACGGCTCATTTGCTTAAATGAAACAATGAAGAAAAAAGTATTTATTTTCTAGTAATATAAATTGGGTATGAAAGAAAGTCGCTTCTGGCTGCTATCCATATCGCTCGATGCGTTATTTTGGCTTCAATGGAACTGTCGCATTAGCGGAATCATAAAAACGACTAAAGTAATATTCACAAGAAAAAAATTTTGCCGCCCTTGAAATTTTGCCGCCCTGGGCACTCGCCCATTGTGCCCAGTGGTAAAACCGCCACTGTGAATATGTGCATTATTGTCCAAGTTATCATGAATTATTTCAAAATGGCCTCCCTAAAATGTCTTATGTTTTACGACTTGCATATCGACCAAAAAGTTTCGGACGAATCTATTTTTCTTCGCAATTTCATCGTGAATAATTTGTGCCTCTTTCTTTGTTGCGATACGAGTTATACAATCAGAAATATTTTACATCATGTCATTTGTACGCGGTGTGAGGGGAGGGCAGTGTCAATTTTAAAACTTCTCTGTAGTTTTTCCATACTTAAGCGTTCAATAATGTTTTAATTTCGAAAATGATGAGGTCGACTTCACGGAGTTACATAAGATTCACTGTCGTTGCCACACAAAAAATGTACATTTGCTCTTTCTATTTACGACTGATTTTTGTTGATGCATTCGCAGACTATTTGACATCCTCTTTTATCACTTGAACAATTTACAAAAGCAAACAAATGTATTTTCATTCTAAACAGCTAAACAGTCACCGTTTAGGTATGTTTATATTCATTCTCTCCCTATTTTTAATTGGATGCAATTTTAAATGTATCCAAGGGCCCTTTTTTAAATATCGGTGTATCTCTGCTTTACTTTAAGTTATCATTTGTATTTATCAAAACTCTAACTATTGAATTTTTTGCAATGGTACTTACGTATACTTTTACCTTTCCCACTTTTTGGTTTTGAGAAATTGAGTTTTTCGCAGTGCCTTTTAAAATAATTGATTACTAGATATAAAAAAATCGGTAAAGGTATTTACACAGAACTTCCCTCTTTATTTGTGCATGGCGGTCACTCTAAAAAATTAATAATTACGAAATGACATTGAAAATAATAATCGGAATATAGTTATTACTATTATTACAAAGAAAACCTGATAAGTTTTGGTCAAAAAAATATACAGAGTGCTCATCCAACAGCAAAAGTTGGATACTAAATGACAGGTGCCAATTATGGAACGCTTGCGCAAATACCTTTACAAATGTCCACCATGACTGAATTATTTCTTTGGATGACCACCCTGTACATTTTTCAATCAAAGTATAATATGCATATGGCAAATATTATTGCCATCTGTCACATTTTCAGTTCCACATTCACGTAGTGGAGTGGAAGTATAATGGTGTTGAAATTTTTCAAAAATGTTGGCAAAAAATTTTCAAAATTGTTTTCTTCTGAAATAGGTTTAGAATGTCATGAAACGTGGAAATTATAAATTTGAACAAAGAAAAAATTCCATCTATTTTAGTGGTAAATTTTTTTCAAAAATGGTGAAAAAAATTCTATTTTTTTTTAATAGGTTTAGAACGCTATGAAACGTGGAAATTTTAAATTTGAAGAGAGAAAAAAAAAATTCCAACTATAGGTACTTATTAGTCCAGGGGTCGACCACTGGCCCAAAATGTGTACAAGTATTCCAGGAATACTGCATTCCCGTAGTATTTCCGAGAATATTGAGTATTCCTGAGTATTCCAGAGTATTCCCGAGTATTTCCGAGTATTCCCGAGTATTTCACATTATTTCCGAGTATTCCAGAGTATTCCCGTGGTATTTCTGAACATTTTAACTCATATTTCCGGTAGTGGTTAACCCCTCAAACCTATCAAATTCACATTGATTCATATTTTGTAAACCTGTTATTAGACAATTAATAATTACAAAACTACTAATGGTTTAAATCCAATACATATATTATTTTTACATCGATTTAAAAAAATATACAGGGTGTCGCAGATTTAAACGGACATACTCTAGTGGAAGGTAGAGCACAGTCAGCTGAGTTCATACCGTTGAATGTGAACCGTTTTTGAGGTACGGGGTGTTTTATGATTTTTGACCAGAACTTCAGTCCGCCATATTTTTTAAATGACTGCACTTATTTAGATAAAATTTGGTATGCATGTCATACTCTTCTAGGTTAATGAATAGCTTAAGTGAATTTGACGTAATTCCAGTACCGACCTCCACCTTTAAATATGGCTCTTAGGGTCGTTAACATCACACTGTATATTATTTTTTGATAAATGTTAGTAAACTTTTAAAAAGCCTATAGACCAGTTTATA
This sequence comes from Stenurella melanura, assembly GCA_963583905.1. Lineage (NCBI taxonomy): Eukaryota > Metazoa > Arthropoda > Insecta > Coleoptera > Cerambycidae > Stenurella > Stenurella melanura. Next base: position 170,250,639 of record OY757311.1, on the reverse strand, counting down.
AGATAATGTTATAATATTAATTTGATGGCACGTTTATGGTCATTCTTCAATAAATTTTCAAAACTATTGAAAGACCAAATTTGATTTTCGACAAATAACAGTCCAGTTGCTAACATCATTATTTTATTAATTTTAGCTAAATACCCTGTAAAAGAGGTTGCTACTTGTTTTTGTTTTGACATTCAGTGTTTTTAACCTTTTTTTACTTTAAATTTCATCCAAACTAATACATTCCATTTCTTTCATGAAAGAAAAATAATGTTAGTGGAGAAGTTTGAATTAACAAGCACAATTTAAAAAAATATTAGGTAAACAACTTTTGAGAATAACTTGAAAATATTAAAGACAACAGTTTGCAATTTTATTTTGACAAAATAAATATATTTAGAACTTTAAATAATTAAAGAAAAAAATTAAAAACTGTGCAAATAATTAAAACTATAACAGATTTTCAAAATGAATGTCCCCAGCATCAATACATTTACGAGAACGTTTTAATATGTTTTTCACTAACATATCAATCACTTCCGGGTTATTTCTAATGTTATCACATACAGTAATAATATTTTCTATACGCTGTTCTCGTGTATTGAACTCTTCATTGTACGCCTCTGACTTGAGATGACTCCATAAAAAATAATCTAGAGGTGTAAGGTCAGGAGACCTCGGTGGCCAGTTTACCGGACATCCGCGACCAATCCATCTATTGGTGTAATGCTGCTTCAGATGATCCCGGACCGGTACAGAAAAATGGGGTCCAGCACAATATTTTATTTTTAACTCGAAACGCACAGAACACTGAGAAGGAACCGACGATCTCAAGCGGAATGCGACCTTTGGTATGTTACGCGACCGTTTCGTGCCCTATTGAGTGACGCACCGCGCTTCAAATACGTCCTTTAAAAGTCGTATATTTCGAGAACAACATATCGGATTCATCTAAAATTTTCAATATCGCCTAATTTTAAGTAATGCTGTATCCACAACTACTAAATGAAATTCATTAAATGAGCCAATCAATGTAATACATATTGTTATACTGTAATACACAATACAGGTCATTGAAAAGTTAAAATAAATTTTATTTAATCTGACGTATTACACCAGAATACCAGAATTACCTGCTGATTTCTATTTTAAGAAGTAATGGTCTATTGCGGCCGACATCCGCATATGAAGTGAGGCGGTTTTAATATTTTGCGACGGTATTATATATTATACATAGGTACTAATCATACCATATATATAGACTATGAGCCGGTGCATATCCTTGACTCGATTCTCCACTATTTCCAAAGTATTTCGGAGCATTCCTGAGTATTGCCGGGGTATTCCTGAGTATTCCAGAGTATTGCCGGGGTATTCCCGTGTATTCCTGGGTATTCCCGAGTATTCCCGGGTATTCCCGAGTATTCCCATGGTATTCCTGAAAATTTGTACACGTATTTCCGGCAGTGGTTGATCCCTCGTTATTAGTGGTAAAAATTTTTTCAAAAATGTTTTTTGAAATAAAAAATTCGAGAAAATTTTTTTTTTGAAATAGGTTTAGAATGCCACGAAACGTGGAAATTTGAAATTTGAAGAGAGAAAAAAAAATGTTCATCTATTTTAGTGGTAAGAAATTTTTCAAAAATGGTAAAAAAATATTAAATTTTTTTTTCTGAAATAGATTTAGAGTGTCATGAAACGTGGAAATTTTAAGTTTGAACAAAAAAAAAAGTTTCATTATTTATTCCCTTTCGACGGTCCACCCTGTATATTTTCCAGTGAAAGATTAACCATTTTTTCGCTGACAATAGCGTCAATTGCCTACCAAATTTGACTGCTCTCCGTCAAGCAGTTTTTTAGTTAATGCATCGACAGACAGACAGACAGACAAGCTGACAGAATTTAGAAACCTATATTTTCGAAATCTACGTGATCTGAAACGTCAAAATCCGAAAAAATCTCGGAGCTTGATTTTTTTTCGAATACAAACAATACTTCTCTTCGGTATGCGAGGGAAGTAAAAACATGGGATCCTAAGAAGAGAAGAAACGAACAATTATTTCATTAACCTCCAGAAAATGGTCAATGGCGTAGTGAACGCATTTTGGAAATGTAAAAGAAATTATGACAAGAAAAAATACCGCCCTGTGTATCAGTTTTCATATCAGTCCTACTAAATAATGTCCTTATGTCCAAAGTACGTGTATAGAATTTGGAAATATCCTCGGAAATATATCATTTCTGGAAAAAAAGAGTATTAAGAAGGTAGGTAGTACCTACAAGATGTATTACATAACTTGTCTCGCATTTTGACCAATGAGAAGCTGGGATGTATTATAAGTTCTATAGGTAAATCCAACGCTTCTTAAAGTATATGTACTCTATAATTGTCCCCTCTCATATTAATGTGTAGGTAACCAAAATAAGCTGCGACAGAATGTAATACTGGAGGCGTCTGGAATTGATTGAAAATATCAAAATTTCACATATACAATGACAAATTGACGCTGCATGTATAGCCATCCATCCTTGGACTCCAAGAGCAGTATAGTTGCATCTGGTATTTTCAATACGCTTAAGATACTTGCGAAAGATGCAAGATCTGTGAATTTTTCTTTAGAAAATTGTGCCATGACAATTTTGTTTGAAATTAAACGTAAGCTGCCAGGTAGTTGTCAAGTGATTTGTATTTTTTTTTTAAATTGCTGAAATTTTGGACTCTAGGTTTTCGGACAATGAGCAACATGCAGGAATTTTAGAAATGCAATAATTTATTATTTTTTTGTTATATATGTTATGTAAGTTGAGAAAGTAATGAAGAAAAGGTTTAAAAAAAATGTGTAGCCTAAATAAACGACTTTGAAATTCAAAATTTTATGGGAACATATCCACGTGACTGAAAACACCACGCTATTGGTCTGACGTCATTCGGCATAATGTCTAATGGTCGTCTATCTGCCAAGGGATTAAATCGTAAATTGTTTTGTGTTTTGTAAATGTGTATTGATATTTTCATAAAAGAAATCATTCATTTATTTATTTATTTTAATTATTAAGTGGTAAAAATGACGGACAGTGGGTTTTTACGTGGCCAGAGTGACAATTTGCCTGTTGTTGATGTGTTTATGATGACTTTTTTGCTACTAATACTGATTGTATTAGTGCAGAAATTGGAGGTACTAAAGCAACAAGGTATGTGTCATTCATTATTCTAAACATTAATTCAATTGTGCTCATTTTTATCCTTTTACTGTAGTTAAATATAACAAATTATTTCTGTACCTAACCTCAAAATAGGTAAACAAGACAATGTTTTAATGTTATATTAATTAATATTTTTCATCTTAGAATGCTTTACTTTTTTATATAATACCTAAATACCTCCCGTCACTTACTAAGTACGTACTTTTAGGTAGGTAGGTACATTAATAGTAAAAATAACTGTTGACATACATAGGTATATATAAATATATAACTGGATAATATGTAGAATGTCGAGAAGTTACACCGTTCTTATACATTTATACATTTTAACTCAAGGTTCCTATTAACAGAAGTTAGTAAACTTTTGTATTCCTATAAATAGGAAAGTGACCAAATTCACCATGATATGTAAACAAATTATCACAATAATATTAGGGTTAGGTACATATTTTCATAATATTATTATAAAATAATTAGTTTTAATGGGTAAATTTACATCAAAATGATCCTAGCAGCAATATAATCTTGAGGATGACGATAATTCTGCATTTCGGTCGTCTCGTCTCATAGCTCTGCACCATTTCTTCCTAACTTTATCGCGTCTAGGTACATTAAAAAATAACTTTTTTGTAGTTTTTATTGTAGTATTTGTACATTTGGGCACAATACAACATTTATAGCTACTTTTCTTTGTATTTTCCATAACACCACATAAATAATGTGTACACATTCGCAATCACAATACGTTTTCCGTCGGTACGATATGCCCGATGACGTCACACACAAGTAGCGCGGAAACTTCTTCATTTAAACGCAGTTAAATTGACAGCTGCAGTAAATAATTTTTGTAACCTTTAATTAGAACATAAAACAAAAATAAAATACTGGAAAAATAATGTTTTTTAGTGATCTATTCATTTGTAATGTTTAAAAAAATTATGCATTTTGCTAATTCTGAACAACTTTCATTAATAAAGTTTTCCGATAAAAAAAATGCCTAATATGATTTCTTTATTTTTTCCATTTATTTTGGTACCGCAGGTGACTTTGCATTTGTAGGAGGCGAATGTTTTTTTGACCATAAGTAGATCCTAATTTGTTCTATATTTTGCTAAAATTTGGTTCAAGCCTGACAAAAAAAAAGTTTCAAAGGTGTTTCCATTTTAAATGGGTCACATTGTACGTTCATTTTTATATTTGAAAATATAATAATCCAATACTCACATGTTTCTTCTTTTATTTAAGGTTTGTTCAGCTCAATTTTATTCATTAGTTCAAAAGCTACAACAAACTTGGAGTAGCGCGTCCGAGACCGCGCACGCTTTGTGCTCCGTACTTATGTGTCGGTACGTTCCATTCTCGTGCGTTAAACAAAAAAAATCGGAAGCCTACATTTTTGATCGTACAAAAAAACTTCATACTTATACGTTTTTGATGTAAAATTTATCGCATTCTACGCAAAAAAAAATACTTAGGTATCCTGAAAAAGTCAACTATATAACATTTAGTAATGCCTTAAAACTCCTGACGACTGGTCTGTATGTCAAGATTAGTGTAAGACTAATTAAAAACAAAGAAACATTTTTCATTCATAGACTATGGTTTTTACTGTACCTAAGTACTACTACCCACTCTGTTGAATGGTATTCCTTTCCAAATCACTTCGTACAAAATATTATGAATAATTAACCTAAAAATTCATGTCTTAGACGCATACAGTAGTAAATGATTCTGAAATTTGGACAATACCTACAGTAACACAAAGGTCACACGGATCATCAGTTAGATATTCAAGGAGTTTACACACAAAAGCCGGATATCCTAATACGGGTAGAAATTACCAAATTAAAAGGAAAACATTATATATTTAATAGATGTCGTTTCACAGTTCTTTTTTATATAAGAAGTATTTTAGTCAGTGACCTAAAGAAAAATTCAAAACTACCTAAGTAATAAAACTTTTAAAATTTCTGAAATTAGCAAAATAGATAACCTGTCAAGGGTGGGCGATTTTTTAAGTCTGCTTTAATTCATTTTGTCCATGAAATATTTTTTTGGTATTTCTTTGATTTTTTATAAAACCTTTCGTATGCGAAAAAAATGAATAGAACGGCATCAAAGAACTAATAGGAAGAACTTTAATGTGGTCGTACACTTAACGAACAACCGTGGCAATAGACGTTAAGTTGCTAGACGTGTTATACGCCGAGGGAAGGACATTCTGCAAAAATGCAGAATGATGATCTCTATATCAATTAAAAACAGCCAATGCCTGCGCTAATGTGAGCTTGAATATTTGATATTTTGTCTTGAAGATAATCTTTCTTTTTTAGTTTTTTTTTTGCAGTTAAAACTACGTCATAATAACCTTTTCGCCAAAGTAATTCTTCGCCTTTCCTTCCATACAGTGACGATATACTTACCCAAAATATTCTATTCTTGATGTAAGTAAGTAACCTATCTTTCAAAATTGGGAAATCATGACGAATAACGACGTGCCATTATAGCATAATAAATAAAAAAATTTAAAAACACTTAAAAATCAACTGATTTTTTTTAATTTCGATCATATACCTGGTGCTCACGAGAGCAGGTACACCCCCACTTTTTTCTTTGTTTTCCAAGATAAAAATTTGAAATTGGAGTGCATGGTATTTGACACAAAAATACATTTTTGAATATAACCAGACTCAAAAAAGCACTTCCAGTTTAACCGGAACTTTTTAATTTTATATAGCACTGGATATTGTTTAATAAGATAAGATTTTATTTGATAAAGGTTTGAATTATCGTAACGACAGTTTTTTCAAAATCAAAATCGACTATTTTGAATACCTGCTAACAATTGTGGTATACTGAGGAATATTTATATTATATTAATCACCGTAGGTAGGGGGTCACAAGCCCCCAAAGCGGGTTGATTTTGGGCCAGGGGCTATGGAATAATAAAGATTTTTGAACCAAATGAATATCTGCTAACAACTGCGGTATACAGTAGCCAGTCTGTATAATTCTAAGTTGATAAAAAAAGTTACAATTTTCCCATGGTCCAAAAAAAGTTACAAGGCCACTTTAAACTCAGAATTAAACAAAAATTGAAAATTCCACAAAGCACCTATAAAATGGAAAGTTCTCGACGGAAAACGCTAAAAATTGGCATATGCCTTCGGGATATCATAAGAAATGACATACAGAAAACTTACACCTTTCTGCCTCCCCCACACGCCTCCAGAGAACCCATAAATGACTATTTTTGAACCCGTATTTATTCAAATTCAAACCCAATTTGCCTTAAAGAAGCAGTCTTATTAACTTCTGTTCGAGCCAAAACATTAATTTCCTTTCCATCGTCAATAATAAAGTTTTCTTCGGGATCATTGTTGGGCTCTCTTCGGAATTGGTTTTCAACACGTTTAAAATAATTTTTCGCTGGACATTGTCTATTAGGATATCGTCGGCCATAAAGGTCCATAGCTGCAATTGCATTTTTTTTACTTTCCCCATAAATAATTAACATGTCCACTTTCTCATCTCTTGTATAAATTTGCGGCATTTTGAACACAATTAACAAGAATTTTAAACAATTTTTAAAGACACAATAAAAACACCGTTAAACCAACAAATGTTTGACAAGCTAACTATTTCATGGTTTTCAAAGCCACCTTAGTTACTTCTTAACATTTAATTATAACAAAATTGTATTTTCTTATTTTCTTTTAGCTGTAATTTTGTTTGTATTTATCGCACATTTTAATACGACATATGAATAAATTCCTTATTAATAGTACTAATAAATGGTACCACGGTACCGATATGGTTCTATTTGAAAAAATTGACTTTTGCCCCAAAAACAATTTTGGTGAATTTTGTTTGCTCATAAATCACGTAATTTAGTGTTTTTAACGGGATTTCGATTTTTGTAGCATTACACGGGGCATTTAGAATAAATCGGAACCGCCATGGCACACTTAAATGGAAAACTAAAAATTATATTTAAAAAAAAAATATGGTGTTTGAAATGTCACTTATCTGGCATCGTTGAATGGGCTTGTTCCATGATATTCTTTTTATATGGTTTTTATACTTTTTCATGTAGTACTCGATATTCTCATTATACACTTAAAATTTCGTATTATTAACTTTTTCCGTTCTCGAGATATAAAGAGTTGAATTTAGTAATAGTTGCAAAAACCGAGCGCTCATTTGTGACGTCACTATACGCAAGTGACGTAAGAAAAATGGATTTCTGGGACCTTTCAAATTTAACCTGAAAAGTCGAAAAACATAGAATTTTTAAACGCTGGTAACTAAATAAATACGTCGAGTGGAAGTTCGTTCTATGTGTCTATGGAAAGGAGAAGGTCGGTGATGAATTATAATCGTAAATTGCAGGGTCGAAATCGAAAATTCGTTCTGGCAGGAGCGAGAGAAAATTGTAATTTTTTGACATTTCACCAAATTATACTCCCCTACTGTCAAGTATAGTAAGCAAAACAAACAATACTTTGAAAACACTTATAATTATAACCAATAAGGAGCATCAAGTCTATTGAGATCGCCGAGTCTATGCGTATAGTGACGTAGGCCTGGCCACGCCCCATTTTCGCGAGATGGAAATTTGTAATGATTTTTAAGATACTAAACGTGCGAATAAGATTGTGATATTTTGCAGATCCATTAATTTATACTTGCACTTTCGATTTGTGAAATAAAAAAAAAATGCTGAACAAGCCCATTCAGAGAATTATGCAGAATTAAAAAATGCGATAATATATAGGGTGTTCCATTTAAAAATCGAAAGTTAATGTCACTTCCGGCGAAACCGGAAGTGAGAAAAAATCAATTGAATGTCAAAAAGTGCCGCTTATTATGTATGTAATATATCCTAAATTTCAATCAGTTATCTTCAAAATTAAAGGAGAAAAGGTGGGTATACCATGATCCTGTTACGCCCGGTATACTTATAGAATGCTATTTAAAATAAAAAAGTTAGTAGTATTTCCGGTCAAGCCGGAAGTGTGTTTTTTTTTGTCTGGTTATATCTAGAAATGTATTTTAATGTCAAATATGTAATGTACCCTATGCCCCAATTTCAAATTTTTAACTTGAAATTTAAAGAAAAAAGTGTGTAACTGATCTTGACCTGAAAAATCCCCAAAATCGGATATTAGATGACAATAAGCTGTCCGCCATCTTGGATTTTTCTATTTGAAAAAATGTCAAAATGTATTGTTATATGATCCATATACACAAGCAAAATTTCAAGTGTATACGACATCTGGAAGTGGGTGGATATCTAGTTGCAAGAATTTTGTACAAAGTTACTGGTGGAACTAATGAAACGAGTAATGAAGGCACGTTAAAAAGAGAATTTTCAAGTACCTCGTAAGAAACTCGAGGCCAGGATTAGTATAGTTTCAGGTTACCAGAACTTACAAATTGATCAGAGTGTCAGTAATATAGGTCCGTTTTTACCGAGAACCGAGATATACAAGGTGTTTCATTAATAATTGGCCCTACGCTAACTGAAGAATGCTTAATCCTAGATACGAAGATTTAACCTACCTAAAACACTTAGGCAAAATATGTCTCCTTACTGAGATATAGGGTGTTGAAGTTAAAAATTAAAAAATTATTTTCACATATTATTTTAAAAATACATAATATTTCTTTGCCATATTTGCCATAATATCAGCGAAAGAATTGATTTCTCACTATTGCCAGGGGTCCACGCTAAGACGTGAAGCTCCCCCCCCCCCCCCTTTAATTTGTACCAACTTGATACGTTTTGCAGATAGTAATATTTTATTTTAATAAATGTTCATATTGGGCTCCAGTGACTTGGATACATTTTCTTAATCTTGTTCTAAAAAATCTCCTTACTTTAAAAAATACGTTGGGCTGATTTCTAATAAAATTTGCAGCATTCTGTACTTGTTGCCATAATTCCTGACGACTGTTGATCGCTTGCGTATAAATTGGTGATTTCATGTGCCCCCGTATACCTAATTTCAATGTTAGTTGACCTGTTCGTGCTAAAAACGAGTGGTTTGTTAAATGTTTATCTTACACTACAGGATTCAGGATTCAGAATTAACCCTAGGGGGATTCTCCTATTGTACCAGGTAAAATGGCTCGTAATCCTTTCCAAGTACGACAGGTAGGCAGTAATCTGTTCATTTCCTTTAAGATTACTCTTGCTAAACTTAAGTTAAAATAGGGTCCATGCGATGATCAGTTTTACGTCCAAATGAGTTTTTATCTGTGTTTAGCTACGTTTAAATGTGTCTAACTACAATACATCTTAATCTGGAGACTAGTGTCCACAAACACAACACACGGTAAGCGCCAACGAGGCGGAGTCCCAAAGGTTATCCCGATGAGGAGCCTAACTAAGAATGAACACCGAAACATCAAATCGCCGCTCATTTCACTAACCACGTTAGTATAATCGGGAGATGATTAAAACTAAAGCACAAGTTACATCTTAAAATAAGTAAAATCGATAAGTATTAATTAAAATTTAAATTATTTTAATCTATTCGAGGAATTGACGAGTTTTAGTATCGCCAGCGAGCGTGTGACGTCATATTGTCTATTGTTGTTTTTTGGGCATCCATCTTTTGTTTTAAGGAAATGTGAGGGAGTAGAATATTCTTTGAAACTATTTGTGGTTATTAACCGGGTTATTATAAACTGGTTCAACGAATATCAAAATTGAAGAGAACAATAATTAGTGATTTAGAAGTGTTTTTTTGATATTAAAATGGCAGAAAGGGATTTCTTAAATATGCACCAAGTGACTATTTATCTACTGTTGATCCGTTTATGTTGATGATGTTCAAATGACTGCCTTAACGCCGCAGAGTTATTCAATCGTAAGTAAAATTATTCATTTAGATTGCTAATTCCTCTAATAAATCAAATAAAGCTCTACCTATTTTACATATGCTTCTATACCCCTCGCTGCCTTTTAATTATATGGGAAAGGTTAAAATTTTGTTTTGAAAGCTAAACAAAAAAAATGTGTTATATTTTCAGTATACCTATTATGATTTATTAAGTAAATTAGTTTGTATATGTGATACCTAAATTTCAAATTGCACCATCATGATGAAATTAATCGATCCGACATCTATAATTCATATACCGTATAAAAAAAAAGAACGTCTCAGATGAAAATTGCAGATCAATATTCAATATTTTGTTCAAATTTGATATGAAGGGGTTTTGATGATGCTTAATAAGAATATAAAATCAAAAGCTCTATAATAAATCGCAAATATATTTTTTTGAAAAACTGTCCCCAATTTTCTTCACAAGAGTGGCATGCCAATTAGTGGTTTTTGAGATATTGGAAAAAATGTAAATTTTGGATTTTTAATTTTTCAAAATATTTTGGTTGTTAGGTATTACACTTATAAAAAATCGGTAAAGGTATTTACACAGAACTTCCCTCTTTATTTGTGCATGGAAGTCACTCTAAAAAATTAATAATTACGAGATGACATTGAAAATAATAATCGGAATATAGTTATCACTATTATTACAAAGAAAACCCGATAAGTTTTTGTCAAAAAAATATACAGAGTGCTCATCCAACAGCAAAAGTTCAATACTAAATAACAGGTGCCAAATATGGAAGCCTTGCGCAAATACCTTTACAAATGTCCACCATGACTGAATTATTTCTTGGGATGACCACCCTGTACATTTTTCAATAAAAGTATAATAGCATATGCCAAATATTATTGCCATCTGTCACATTTTCAATTCCACATTCCCGTAGTGGGGCGGAAGCATAGTGGTGGTTAAAAAATTAAATTTTTTTCGAAATTTTTCAAAAATGTTGGTAAAATAATTTTCAAAATTGTTTTCTTCTGAAATAGGTTTAGAATGTCATGAAACGTGGAAATTTTAAATTTGAGCAAAAAGGAAGTTTCCTTCTATAGTAGTGGTAAATTTTTTTTGTTTTAAATAGGTTTAGAATGCCATGAAACGTGAAAGTTTTAAATTTGAGCAAAGTAGAAAAAATTCTAACTCTTTTTTTTAAAACAGGTTTAGAACGCTATGAAACGTGGAAATTTTAAATTTGAACAAAGAAAAAAAAATTCATCTATTTTAGTGGTAAAAAAATTTTCAAAAAGGTGAAAAAAATTTTCAAAAATGTTTTCTCCTGAAATAGGTTTAGCGTGTCATGAAACGTGGAAATTTTAAATTTGAGCAAAAAAAATTTTTTTTCATTATTTATTCCCTTTGGACGGTCCATCCTGTATATTTTCCAGTGAACGTTTAACCATTTCTTCGCTGACAGTAGCGACAGACAGACTGACTGACGGAATTGAAAAACCTATATCGTAATCTACGAGATATGAAACGTCAAAATCCGAAAAAATCTCGGAGGGTGATTTTTTCTCGAATACAATACTTCCCTTCGGTATGCGAGGGAAGTAAAAATCCAAGAATACTTTCTTAGAGCACTTTACAATACTCTGCATGCAATATCAGTTTTTTTTGGCGACGTTACGTTGCCTTAGGACCATCATCAACTTCAAAATTTTAAATACGGACAGTATTTTGTAATGCGAAATCGGTGATATGTCACACTGAAATATTTTCCAACATTTAATTGCAATGAAACCAGTAATCAATTAACCGGTCGCCTGAATGCGGTCCTGTAAGTTTTGTTTTTTAAATTAGATTTCACCTTGCTAATATTATTAGTGAGTAAGTTGTTGATTTGCTTGAGATTATTTATTAATTTTTTACAATGACAAATTTTTTTAGAAGGTAACTTAGAAGAAAGCGAAGCGTAACAAGTTACAGAAGATGTTCAGTTAATTAAACGTCCATCTTGATGAAGGCATACGTTTATTCTATTGTTCTATGCAACGTAGCAAAAAAATTTGAAATTAGTTGCCTTAATTTTCAATATTATTGATGCGTTCCTTGTACACTTTGTTTTTAAAGTACTCCACAAAAAAAATCACATGGTATTAAGTCAGGTGACCTGGCAGGCCACCTCACTGCACCTCAATTGGCAATCCATTGACCGGGAAATTGTTGGCCAGAAATTCAGTTACATCTCTTGAGTTATGGGGTGGAGCGCCATCTTGCTGAAACCAGATTCAAAGTTTTGTCGTTGTAAAATCAATAAATAGTCTCAAGTAAATCAACAATTTACTTACTAATAATATTAGCAAGGTACCATGAAATCCAATTTAAAAAATAAAATTTACAGGACTGCATTCAGGCGACTGATCAATTGTTTAATGGTTTTAGTGTAATTAAATGTTGGAAAATATTTAAGTGCAACATATCACTGATTTTGTATTACAAAATGCCGCCCGAAAATGATGTAAAAACTGCAGGTCCGTAATTAAAATTATGAAGTTGATGATAGTCTTAAGGCGACGTAACGTCGCCAAAAAAAAGCGATACTGTAGACGTGTAGAGCATCTTAAAGTGCTTTAAGAAAGTATTCTTGGATTTTTTATAAGTGCAATAATAAACAAAATATTTCGAAAAATTAAAAGTCCAAAATTTACATTTTTTTGTAATATCTCAAAAACCAACAAGAGTATTTCGGATTTTCTTATGCCATATTGTTCAGTACTATATTGCTCAACTTTGCCCCCATTTAACCGACTCTCCATCTCCGAGATCCCAATGATGACCATCCAATTTGACTCACCCTGTATACTAACCACCCAAAGAAATGAATCCGTTTTTTCAATTCCAGAGATACAAGGGTGTACTCATGAAAGTGAAACACAGTGTATATTCAATCACAAGTGAAAATCTAAATAAAATATCAATTTTTCATCTTTGTACTTATCTGACTTTGCCAAGCCGTAATAAAACAATTATCAACAGGTATTTAATCACCGCACATCCTAGTATTTACCTGAAATGTTACTATTCTTTCAAGTATTATCTATCACCATTTCTCAAGTAGCTCAAAAAGTAGTACTAAATGTATTGGATCAAAATGTTTTAGATACGTTTTCAACAGTCAGTTCAAAACGTTCGAAATATTCATGAACATATTCATGACTATCACAATGCCTTCTCTACCTCTCAAAACGCTATTAAGATGCCGCTTCAACACTTCCTCTTTTGTGATAATTACACCGCCGACGAGCCTTGGCCTTTACATTTAATTGAACGCCACATTACATAATTCCAATAATAACTTGGTCCACTACGGGCTGGATTTTTTGCCATTGCCATTTAAGTAGGCCGCCGAGGAAAGTAGTCAGTCATTTCGAAATGATAGATTATTTTAAGAGCTGGAGGTCTAAAAGGAAATCAATGTTATAACAGCAATTCCACGATGCATGAATGCTGTAAAGGCGACGGACAACGTGACACGGTTTCGGATCGGTGCGGGGACAACTTTAACGTCCGACCGGGAAGGAATTATTTACCGTTCTCCTCTCTGGGTGGAAGAAAAGCATGTATACTGCATACCTACCTAGCCGAAAACTGGGAGTTTTCAGGCGCCAAAGATCAGAACTATGTACAGTTCAAATCATGAATTTTGTCGTTCACGTTATCATTTAATTTCCGAATCAAATCGACTCAAGGTCACACAGAATGGCACGCATGAGCGTACCATTTGAAAGGAGCTTTGTGTAAAATAACAATTATTACTTCATACAGTTTTAATGTTATAATGTAATATTCTCGCCAAGCGACAACACTAGTTCAGTGGGCGGATAGACTAACTGCAAAAACTACAAAATTTATGCCACAGACTTACTTTCGGAGTACATGTTGTTGCGTGTTTCTGCCCCTAGGAAACACCCTGTAAAAATCCGTAGGTTCTAAATAATTTTAACAAGGAGTAACCACTAACACTTTATTTAATAACTTCTCAGAACTACACAATACTTTTTAATTACTGTAATAATCTTTAACAATGTTTTCCGTTTACTTCCGATTTCTAACCTCAGTTCTCACCTTTCAACTTCTTACCGAACTTCCAACTTCCCGCCATTGATTTCACCTTATATACTCTAAAGACGCTTCCAGAGTCATCTAGAACCAAATCGAGAATCTTCTCCCACTACACTCCAGAAAACTCGATCTCTTTCTATACATTTCCAGAAAGCATACTACTGTCTCAGAGATGGCGTGCATGACTGGTTGCCTAACCATTTTAACTTAATTTCAGCTTGTTAGTAGTCATGGGCGTACAGTCTCCACTTATTAGGGAGTGTAATGCATAAAAATATAATAAGTTGTATCCTCCATCTTACTTGCCTCCACCAAGTCCTTGGCCTTATTTTTCTTTCTGGGTCCATATTTCGCCACAGTAGTATTTGGGGCGTCCTGCACCTAACGGATTTCCTTATAAATCCGTTGCATCGTCCACGTACACAAATACCCAATCAGTGGCGGCTCGTCAGGGGAGGCAGGGGAGGCTGAGCCTCCCCTTGGAAGAACCACCATATCCTCAAAAGTCTATCTTAAGAAATTTCTATTAGGTATATCTCAATTTTCAATATTTTTTATTGTTTATAATTCATTAATTAATTTTCAGTGTATATATAAAAGTTTTGCATTTCCTTTCCACAAACATACCTATAACGTTACAGTCCGGATAGTCTTTGTATGCGTATTTCCCGGTCGGCTGGTCTTTTACTGAACGAACACTGCGGTTCGCTGGAGGCTAATACGAAATAGCTTCCAACTTTAATGCATTTACTTATAACATGAATGACCTTGAATTTCTTTGCGCTGTGTAAAATAGCAGAGCACTTCGAATAGCCAAAGGAAGCCAGCCTCCGACGTCAGTTCTTTACAGCGCATGTGCACATTGTGCACAGCTCGTTCTGGTGGTTCACAAAGAAAACGAACTGTTAGTTGCGTTTTAGCCGGTTAAGTTGACGTAAAAATACATAAAACATTTGATAGGCGGGCTAAAAATAAGTGCTCTAGGTGAAAATATGTCTTGTTGTCCAGACGTGGTGGATTATTTGTTATTAAATGGATTTACTACTCTTACTTATGACGAAAAGGTAAGAATTAAAAGAAATGCTAGGCCTACACCAGCAATGCCTTCGTTAGTTTTTAAAAGTGGTAAACAAAACAGAGGGTTTTGTGATAACAATTATAAAAAAGTCTAGTGGTTAACGGCATCAACAGTTAGAAACAAATTATATTGTTGGAGATGTTTATTATTTACTAATGATCAATCCTCAATTTGGGGCAGGGCCGGGTTTAATAATTTGCAAAATTTGTCGCGACGTTTAGAAAGGCACGAAAAATCCCAGGAGCATATTTCATCTTTCATTAAATTCGAAATCTTTGGTAAACAAAATATTGTAAAATTCTTGGATTCTGCACATAAGAGAGAAATAGAAAATTTTAACGAAAAGGTCCGTGAGAATAGGGAAATATTAAAGAGGTTAATAGATGCCGTTATATATTTATCTTCACAAAAAAATTCTTTCCGAGGACATGACGAAAAACGAGAATCGTGCAATAAAGGAAATTTCAAAGAGCTGTTAGATTTTTTAAAAACTTATGACCCAAAATTAGAGAACTTTTTGAATAACGCCACTATTTTTTGAAACAATTCCGGTAATCTCAGATTCTGTAGAATGATCATTTTCAGCACTTAAACGCATAAAAACATTTTTACTAGAAACAAAATGAGTCAAGACCGCCTCTCAAATGTATCGCTTATTTCAATAGAAAAACGTCTTTTGTCAGAATTGAAGAAACGCGATTCATTTTATGATGAAGTAATCAACCATTTTGCTAGTTCCGAAAATCGCAGGTTACCACTCATTTATAAAAATATTTAGGCTTTAAAGCAGAGATTAATATAGGTAGTTGTTATTTTAGAAAAAATATTTATTCGTTTTATTTGTATTTTAGGAAATATTTTTTAATTCTCCATAATATAGAGTTCCACGGTTATATTTTTTTCATATAACTTCTTTCTTAAAACTATTTTAATTTTTAATAAACGTTATAATTTTACACTCCTGGCAGTGATATTGAATACTATTTCTTGTTTGTAGAATAAAACACTTTAATTTTTTTACCAAAACTGTTTTTATTTTTGTTAAAAGTTATATAATTTAATTACAAGTGGGATAGTAGGGCTCCTTTGGATACCGATACTCAAGTCGTAGGAACGAGAATTTCATGAGAATGATTTTTTCATCTCATCATATTTTCTATTTCCCTTTCATTCTATTCTTTTATTAGTTCTATTCTCTCAAGTCGTGAATCGGTATCCTGGCGAACAACCCACGGCAAAAAAATGTAGCGCGCCGTTACCTCAGGGGTGGTGGGGAATTGTATAAATTGTAGTCATATTGCACATCAGTTGTCTTTCAGAATATCAAGCCTCCTCTGCAGATAATATCACGAGCCGCCACTGTACCCAATGCATTAGAAGTACGCTAAAAGAAAATTTACTTTGTAAACATCTGCCACATCTAATTTTACGATTCACCTCATGGGCTGCTTGCAAGGATAAAACGGGACCTCCGTTACATTTTTCCTGATTGATGTATTCAACTAATTTCACCATCATGTCTCTGGCTACTGCATTCAGTCCTTTGCTGGGCATTTTGGGATTAGTTTATTTACAAACAGTAAAACTAAAGCATTCACAAACTGTTTACACAACTCATTACATAATTACAGGAGACTTAAAACACCACAGTAAAAAACACTACAAACTTATATATAAATAGCAAGAGGAAATAGAAAATCCCTGAATTTGATAAATGCGCCAACTGCACTCTACTGAACTTACAGTATGCTGAACGATGGTAGCGGCTACAACAAGCGGTTGTATTGTTCATCTCTAGAACGTATCGTTATGCTTATTATACCTTTATCGAGATAATGATATGTTAACGATATTATGTGCAAAACAATGAGTGCTTTGTTATTTTTTTAAATAAAATATTTAGGAATTTCCTGCTGTCATTGGCCACAGAATAGAAATTCGGAGTATCTGTACCAGTTTTTACTAATATATAGCATTACCAACATGCTCTAATTTTTTGGCATTTTTAAAGATAAAGGGTACCCACTTTAAATTAAGAAAAATTTTGCTATTGTTACGTATTTTCCACCTTTTAGGAAACACCCTGTATGAATCTGTGGGTTCTAAATAATTTCAACAAGAGATAAACACCACTAACACTTTATTTGATAATTTACTGACTATACAATACTTGAAATTACACTTTGTTTACTTAATATTTAACCTCACTTTTTCCACTTTCCAACTTGTTCGCTTTTATAAACTGCTCTTTAATAAACTTCTCCTTCTGCGCTGGTAATCGCTCCTTATATACTCCGCAATTACCTCTAGATTAAACCAGAATCTTCTCCAACCACAATCTAGAAAAGTCCATGGCTTTTTCTAGAGTATTTCCAGTCACTATTAGTAGGCATAGGCGTATCATCTCCAGCTCCAAGGGGGTGTAATTCATAACACTATTTTGCTGAAGAAATTCCTCTTTTTGTAAATCACTCCAAAACATTTGAATTAAAAGAAAATAAGACAATGTAGAAAAATAAAGCCTAATGTAATATTAATTCGTTTTTAAAAATATTTGTAGAATTCATAGTTTCGGAAACATGACGGTACAAATGTGGGGCTTGAACTTTTAGTGGCAAGGAAATACATTTAAATCTCATATTTCTTCAAAACCTTTGATAAATTGAAGCTCTCAAAATTGGAGCATGTTGGTAATACTGTATTTTAATAAAAACTGGTACAGATTTTTTGAATTTCTATTCTATATGGTCAATAACTTTCGACTCTGGTTTTTATTAACTTTAGGGATCAAAAAGTGTTTATTCAAATCCAACAGGGCTTAGTGAATATTTCTAGAATTTTTAGTTATCAGTAAAAAATATGTGTGAATCTGAAAAGTTTGTATGTCATTATTAGACTTAAATAAACACTATTCCTGATTGTTATAATTTCCGAACCCACGATTTTGGGGGTGTTTACCAGTGGGTGTAAACACATAACATTATAATTGTAGCGCGTCTTTTTATTTCTTTTAGGTGGTCCATATATTTTTCACTGGTTTCTGTTAATAAGACAAATCAAATTTATTATTTTCAATAATTATTTATCATGCACTTTATTAAGTAATCCTGGGATATTCTGCATCTTTTTTAAATGTACTTGAATATTCTAAAAACTGTCGATAGAAGTAGTCACTACGAGAGATTATCATCTATTTGATTAAATATTTTAAATAAAGATATACACGTTGTTTCAATTGAAGAAATTGAAGCACGACAATAATTTGAGAATGTAAAAATTTGATTCATCATGGAGAACACCTTGCAGAATTAGGATCGATTTTGAAAGGACTGGAACTTAGCACTTGGTCTTGACTAACATTCAAAGCGAAATAACAGTGAAATTTGTAAAAATACGTTTTTTGTGAGTTTTGCTCTTGGCCGTAGTAATTTTATTTTTGTCGGAAAAAGTGGAATGATATAACAATGCCGCAGTGTAATTTCCAAAATAATACATTCTTGAACGGTGACTATTTCATTTAAAACATCTTAAAAATAGCTTATGAGCACTATGTGAAGTTTTTGACTTTGTATATTTTCAATATTTCATACTAACTTTACAATATCGATTTATCAGTTACTATATTTTCTTTGAAAAAAAGTTTAAAATTACGTGCTTTAAATGAGTAAATAATTTTATGATTGCGTTGCAGGTGTATTTTTATCGAAATAATCATTCACTGTATCGTATCGAGTTATTGCATATTGTTTTGTATTTTTTTCTTCTTATAAAGTTGATAGTTTAAAATAACGTTCTATAAATAATATGAACTGTAAAAATAATTCAAATGAAAAGCTCAAGGTACATACAACTTTTTTACAGCATTTACTTACAATATTTGTCATAATTGATTACAGGTAATGATTTAATTACTTATGAGAGGAGATGTTTAACCACCTATTGTTAATATGGCAGACATTAATTAAAAAAAAAACAACAGGAATTGAAAACTGACTAATGGTTATTTTCGAGAACGAGATATGATGAAAACAACTTTAGTTATTTGAGAACAGAACGAAAATCAGAACAGTTCTCAATACAGAGAACTACATGAGAAAAAATAGAAAAGATGGCATGTGTTCATCGGATGAGTCCCCGAAGTAGGCTTCTGGTCGGTGCTGAAGACTTGTGATAGCGGCATATGAAAATAAAAAACATGACCGCTGATAGAAAAAATAAAGAAGCCTACAGAAAAACCATGGTGGCTCATGGAAAAGTATTGCACCTGCATTTTCTCTAGTCATTGGTGTTGAAGAAAAAAATATGCTGGCCTATACAGAAGCACATACAGTTTGCCCTTCGGTCATTGTCGGTTATTAATACAAAAATTCTTAAAATTCGGGAACGGCTGGAGATGCCGAGAAAGTAATCAGAAAGAAATCTCCCTCACACTTACGTAAGTCGGAAACGACAGCTGAAGATACTCGGTCTCGTTCTCGGGCCTTTACCTCGAGCCTCTACCCCAACTTGTACCAGTGGAAGAAATCATAACTTCGTACGTCAAAAATTAAAAATTACTTCTACTTTGATTAAAAAACCTAGTAAAGATGTTGACCTCCTCTACAAATTCGATCAAGGGTCTGCCATAGGTCCTACGCGCGTAGATTATGAAATTTAATTGAAATTTAGAGTGTGCGAAACGGTAGAAAATGGCCACACAATTTTGGGAATTTACCAACCAAGGAAAGCCAATTTTCTGCCAATTTGGTTGTGCCGGGGATTTTTAGCAGAATTTCAAAATTTGAAAACTTTTTCTTCGGTTGAGCTAAATGGATAAAACAAAACCAAAACTATCAGGTCTTATTAAAAGTCACATACTAGAAAACCCCATTCGAGTGGTTGGTCCGTACATTAACAGTCCAACCAGGGATCTTAGCATTTCCCTGAATGCTGTATTCAAGGACGTAACTAAATTCTCATCAGAAAATAGCATAACAAATTGAAGAATTAAAAAACATTAAAACTCCACAAAATTCTGTTTTAGTCTCATTCGATGTAAAAATCGTATTCTCCAATATCCCGACGGATGAATGTCTACACCCCATCAAAAACCTCTTAGATAAATCCAAAATTGACCATATAATCTTATCAGCCTTCGAGATCTGCCTTTCACAAATGTACTTTCAATTCAGAGAAAAATTCTACTTACAAAACTCAGGCCTACCCATGGGCTCTCCACTTAGTCCTCTCTTAGCAGGTAGTTTTATGACACTTAGAAAAAGAAATTCTAAATTCTACGTTAGGCAAGAAACATTAATTTTTGGTAGATATGTTGATGATGTTCTAGCTAGCATGTTTTAACGATACTACCAGCCAATTGAACAATTTTTAAAATTATAATAATAACATACACCCGAAAATTCAATTTACGTTAGAAAGAGAGTCAGATAATAAAATTAATTTCCTAGACCTTACAGTGTCACGTATAAATAACCAATATATTTTTAAAATTTTCCGAAAACCAACATTCACAGGAACGATAATTCTTACGATTCATTACACCCACACCAACAAAAAATGGCAGCATACAACTCGATGATCCACAGAGCTTTTTCACTACCTCTATCTGAGGTTGATCAGAATGAAGAGCTACACATACATAATCAAGGACATTGGAGTTAAAAATAATATTGGAAGAGAAATCATTAAAAAGTTAATAAACAAAATCGGGAAGAAATTCACTTTTCAATTAATATAAGCAAAAATAAAACAAACTACAAAATTTACTTACACAACAATTACCTACTGTGGCCATTTATCCGAAAAAATAGCTAAAGTTCTCTCTAAGCACAATCTAAAAATAGCTTTTAAATCACATAGTAAATGATCAAACATATTATTTATACAATGCAAAAGACCCAACACATAAATTTAACAAGCCTGGAGTTTATGAGTTAAAATGTACAGAGTGTAATTATATAGGGCAAAGCGAAATTTCAAAACACGGTATCAAGAACATCTTAGATCATATAAGTTACAAAAAACTGATTCATCTTTCGCGAACCACTGCCTCGAAAACAACCATAGTTTTCCGAAATTAGACGACATTGAAATTTTACATTTCTCAACAAAAGGCATTACATTAAACAGAATCTCTGGAAATTCACAAACACAAATTATTGTATTTGTGAATTTCCAGAATTTCAAGAATTATAATTTGTTAAATGATCAATTAGATCTTACAATATATTCACCTTTATTTACAGCTGGCAGACCCATAATTGAATATTCATAGATTAGTTTGTTATTGTCATCTACCTACCCAAGCCCTTATAGTACCTATATACTAATCCATCCAAAATTGTCTATAGATAACATTTCTGTGCAATTGTAAATCAGTAATTTTTTATTCACTGCTTGACAAATGGCTTTGTAAGTCGACTCTGCAGTCGTAATTTTTATAAATACATATAGTGGTAGAAAACATAGTAGTGTGTTTTATTTAGTAATTTGTGCAAAATGATTAATTACCATAGACTAAATTATTGGTACCGACGTCTAGATTGCCAAAATATAAATTTCTTCCAAAATCCGTGGGCCGGAAAGGGTGAAATCGGCCAGAAACAGAATACTGATCTAGAATTTACTGTCATTCTCCTTTAAAGGCAAAACACAAAAGTTGATATACGATTTCGAAAAAGGCAGCTTTCATAAGTTCGTACAACTGCATACATACACATACACAGTTCAACAATCGAGCCCTCCTTTTGATCCGGGTCATAGCATGAAAAACCGAGAACAAATTACAATGGACTAATATTCATTCTTGAAGAGAAGTATTCATCATTTTTCCTGTCAAAAATATGCACTTTACAGAAAAAACGTAAGAGAGAGAAAGTTGTTATTACACAATAAAATTAGTCCAGATTTTTTCGACAAAAAAATTGTGTAGACATTTGTCTGTTTTTGAACATTGAATTAGCAGATTTTTAGGCCCAACCAATTTGGCAGAAAATATTTTTCTCGTGGCTTGGGGAGGCAGTGGTATAATTTTCTGCTAAATTGCATACTGGTTGCAAAATTTCGATTTCTTCCATTTAAAAAAAATCATAATATGGGTGACCTTGGAAACGCAATATTATTTTCTCATGTCCTGGGACATCCGCTTAGCCATCCTACCAAGTTTCGCCCTAATATTCTATTTTTTTTTTTTTCAATTTATTTAATTTTCCTTACGATACTTTGAAATTCTGCCAAAAATTCTCGGCCCAACCAAATTTCCTCGATTTGTTGGTCCCGAAAAATGTGTAACCATTTTCTTCTGTTTCGCATACTTTCTAAATTTTATTAAATTTTATAATCTGATGCGCTGTAGCGCCCTTAGGGCCCACGGCAGACCCTTGGTCCTTTCATCGAATTTGTAGAGGAGGCGAACAGCTTTCCGAAAAACCTAGTTTCGACCATTACGGAAACTCAAGGTCAATTGCGCTCACCTGTCTTAACTATTGATAGTTGTGTTAATTCCGTGCCAAATATTATGGTCCCCCTGAGATTTTTTCGTTAATATTTGTTGTATCCACCCTTATATTTCTTCACTAAAAGTATATCTCATTTCTTTGTTGGCAGTAGCATCAACTACATGCCAAATATTACTTTCTCCCATCAAAAAGTTTTATATATATACAGGGTGTCCTAGCTCTATTTAGACAAGCATTATCCGGAAAACGGTGAGACATGGAAAGAAATGTTAAATAGAAAAGTCATTCTGTTTAAAAAGATGTATTTAATCATTTTTTTTTCAAATGTACAAGGCGGCAGGTTATGCAACTTTACTTTTTCAAATGAAACACACTGTATATTTTTATATTTTTGGATTATCCTTTTATTTTTGAAAAAAAATTATAAACCATCTCCTATGCCCTATCATTAGCGAGTTGCGGTATATTAAAGGGTTTAATCTTGATTCCGCAATGCTCCATTTTCTTAAACTAGTAAAGCTGGCCTTGAATACATACAAAAGCAGAAATTGTTTGCTGTTATTTTGTGGCAGCTTCACTGACAGTTGTTGATTTTAAGGCTATTTCATTCAAATCAGAAATATGCCGTCACTGTTTACATCTCATAAATAAGTTATTTATGACGAGTGTAGAAAAAAGTCATGAGCCGCCAAACATATACATATTTTTTTTAATGAGCAAAATGCAGCACTGCCGCATAATTCGAACATTGTAACACGCTTCTTGACTGAGCGATTTAGAGGGAACTGGATTGGTAATTAGGGACCTGTTAAGTGGCCTGCACGGTCACCTGATATGTTACCCCTCGAATTTTTCGTATGGGTCATTTAAAGCAAGTTTTATATACTGAGAAACCAATAATCTTCATGATTTAAACAACTCATGCCACTGAAATTATAAGGATTTTTTAAGAAGGCATGAGTCGTGTCAAATAGAATATGGGCAACAATTTGAGCATCTTTTATACCAATCTAATAGTTACTGTTTTTTGTATTGTATTATTCCTATGATTACGTTAATATAAAAATGTTATCACAAAAATTTAACTGCTAATGTCTCAACAATGGTTAATGATAGGTATAGGACAAGGAGAACCAAAAAATATAAAAATATACAGGGTGTTCTATTTGGAAAGTAAAGTTGCACAACCTGCTTGTACATTTGGAAATATAATGATTAAATTCACCTTTTTAAACAAAATAATTTTTCTGTTTAACATTTCTTTCTATGTCTCTCCATTTTTCAGGTAATAATGCTTGACTAATTAAAGCTGGGACACCCTGTATAGAGCCAACAGACAGACAAACCGACTGACGGAGTTGAAAGACTTTTACTTTCGTAATCTATATAGTCTGAAACGTGAAAATCTTAAGAAATCTCGAAAAGTGATTTTTTTACGTTTACAATAGATGCTTCCTTTCGGTAGCCGATCGAAAGAAAATGCGAAATCGACATTCGTGGCAAGACAGCAAAATGTATTTATAAGAATATTCATTTATTCATTCATTTGCCATTACATCAATTGATATAGTAAGCCATTAAAACTTAATTAATGAACATAAAGTAAATACAAACACTAACGATCATCTTCTAAAAGGCGTAAACATAATATGAAGTTATTAGTATTCTTTGCCATCGTACCGTTTTTGCCGTTAGTTAGCAACTTATAGTTGCTAACAATGGACAAATAGTTTTTATTGTAAATGCTACATTGTTTTCTTAGTTAGGCCAAACATTTTTAAACCCGCTTTGAATTAGTTTATAATTTGTTTCAACGATTGCTAAAAACAATTATAGAAATTTCTATTATGTGAAATTATTCCTTATATTATAAACAAAAATTCATAAAAATAACATGTCCGATTGGATGAAATGGGACCAGATCTAGTGACCTGCCCCTCGACTAAGTCACTACAGTCTATACAAGCCAACTTTGTTTACTGAAATATTTCATCTTTTTAATTTGTTTTGCTGTTGTTTGTTGCATGGGTTCATTACGGTGCATCTTTTCGTTTGGTCCAAGTAACCAAATAACGTTAAAATGTGCAGGACGTTGACCCTTGAATCTGGAAGACATGGGCTACTGTGTTTCGTTATAGCAGGCGTATGTACGTGGATCGCCAGTGTTGTCAAATTTGGGAATCATAAGTAAATGGTAAATCCCTAACTAGTGATTGTTTTTTGCTCTTCTGTCTCGGAAAAGTACGCGTAAAAAATAACATTAAAAATACCATATCTACCTATACTGTATAATATAGCCTATAATTAATTTTTTAATACCTGTCTACAAATACTTTACTGCATTTTCTAGAATAGATCAGTTGTTCCAACTCATGTTTTAGAGAAAAGAATGATTGATTTTTTCAATACTTATCTACATACGTGTAATTCTGTCCAATACTTAAAATTAAATTAGCACAATACTCCTATATAGTCCGATATGAGAAAGTAAATATAGAACATGTTAACATGATATACCATTGGTCTTGTTAGTAATGTTTTTGTTCTTTTTTTTTTTTAAAATAGCAAAAATCCGGATCTAGTCGATTAGGTGGAGTCGTTCTTTTCGTTTAAAAATTTTGTGCTAATTTGCCTGTTTATTTTGATACACCTCCTACTTTACCCGTACTTCACTCTCCGTCGATTTTTATTAAATTAATTATTTCCTTTTATTCCTAAAACCATAGGAAAACGGCACTTACCTCCATTTAAAAAGAAAATGAGAGAACTTTTAAAAACAAATGAGTTTTATAGTATTGCAGAATTTCTAAATAGAGAAAAATGTGTTTTTTTTATGCTGTTATATAGAAACAGATTTTATATGAGGTTTATTGTTTTTATACGTATTTAGAATTTTTTAAATAAATTTGGTGTATATATTGTTGAGGAAAGTGACGTTAAACTCGAAAAAATTTCAGCCACCGGTAGATTAAGAAATTCTGCGTGAAATGAAGCGCCTCAATAAAAAAACAAAGATCATATGGAATTAATAATTACAAGGTTTTCTAATAATATTAAATCAGATAAAGCAAACAAGCTCAAGTGAAGTGCACGTACACCCTAGACGACCCAACAAGATACTTTTTAAGTGGTTCATGGGCAATAAATAATAGTATAGTCAGTGTCAAAATGAGGCACATATGTTTACAAAATATAGCTGTGTTGTGACCTCAAGTAATTGTATACAGTGTTTTTAAATGAACAAAATCAACTCAACCCAAGAAAGGAAAGGAAATAAAATAAAACAGCAATCACAAGACGCTGCAGAAAGACAGATAAGCTATACATTAATTTACTTTATTTTATCTGATTTATTTGATATTATTCTATTCTATCTTTCTATCTGATCTTTACCATCTTAATTTTTTATCAGCTCGATTTATAGATTCAAAACAATATTTTATTATTAATTTGGAAGGAGGAAATTGAAACCGATTGTCTCAAAGAAACGACATACAGGATGAGCAAACTATCCCTTCGGACCTCTTTCTTTTCATAACGCGCAAAAAAAATATTGTCACCGCCCTTCCACTATATATGGATATTTACCTGTGGAACGGTTAATAAATAAAGAAAAAACAAAAAAAAAACGAAAATCAAAGCTGCCAGATTCAGAAACAGGAGAAACAGAAAACTTGGAAGAAGAAAAATAAAGAGATGACGATAGATGGAAACTTAAAAGAAGCATGGAAACTGAAAAGAAACACCTGCACACCCACCCCAACCGATGATGACAGATGGAAACTTACACCTACACTTCCCATTCTATATTCCCACCCCATTGCGGTTTATACAGCATAAATTGTATACAGATTCGGAAAATGCAGTTTAGGGTATAGGAATAACGATGTAATTGACCACGCCCCGCTAGTTCCATAAATCGTGAAAGAAGAGGCACACGATGAATTGATGAATTGAATTTAGTACGGCATGAACTAAGGATAGATGCGGACGTAGGTAATAATTTCTATACGAAACGAGAAAATATTTCTTCGTTCAAAAGCGAAGAAGTTATTTGTCACATTTTTGACAAATAATTTCTTCTATTGAAAGCATTTCTGCAGTTTCTTTTTTAGCCGTAAATGCTGCTGGAATTAAATTATAATTCTTATTAAAACCGAAATGAAAATAGAACATTAAAATAAAATTAAATAACTCGGAAACTAAAATCAACTAATAATTATCAAAAAATAAATTATTCTTATTATATTACAAAAATAGAACATTAAAATAAAATTAAATAACCCTCAGAAACTAAAATCAACTAATAATTATCAAACAATAAATTAATGAAGTAAGGATTCAAACAAACCACCTTCTTGTGCCAAACAGTAGCCAAACCGATTATACAATGAACCTATATCATTGAGTTGATTTGGAGTAATGCTTGCACAAAGTTGGATAAGTTTTTCCCGTAATTCAACTAAATTATTGGCTCGTTCAAACGCATGTTTGTACGCGGTTTCCTTTAAAAAGCCCCATAGAAAGAAAACATGGGGTGCTAGATCAGTTGACCTGGGGGGCCATTTTATCATTCCCCTCGTAGCTATTAAACGATTGGGAAACGTTCTTTCCAGAAAATTAATAACAGTTACGGTATTGTGACTTGGGCAGTCGTCTTGTTGAAACCAAATGTCGTCAAAGTTGACAGGAAGATTTTGAACTGCAGGAATTATTTGGCTTTGTAAAAGCTCTAAATATTTATTGCCATTTAAATTGCCATCGATTAGCAGTGGGCCTCTAATATGATTGTCTAAAATTCCCGTCCAAACGTTCAACTTTTGAGATACTGAGTTCGCACAGCAAAACTCAAATGTTTATTTTTTCGAGACCAATGTCGTACTGCGGATGGATTGTGTTTCCTATGTAATGAAATGGATGATTCATCTGTAAACAATATATTCTTTAAGAAGTTTTCATTCTCATTCACTTTATTTATCATGATTTCACAAAATTCCATCCGTTTGAGTTCTTTCCTTCATCTCAACTTCATCAGCAATTTGTCTGCTAGAACAAGGTTCACTAGTTTCAACAAGTGCATAGACATTAGTTTCGCGAATTTCACGTTCTTCGCTCATTTGTTGATGACGGGGTTCGGGTTGACAGCATTTTTTACAATAATTCACGACACACCCGAAATTCTCAAATTTTTTAATAATGTATGAAATTATGCTACCTGTGGGGATTGGTCTGTCTTGATATGCCACAGTAAATACATTTATTGTGTCATCAGTGGAGTGGCCCCCGGAGTACCACTTCACAATTTGCACTTTTTCTGCAGTTGTATAAACACACGGCATTTTAATAACGAAATTGAGATTAATTTATTTTATTCCCATACGTCTAAGCAGCTACGCTATTAAAAGCAGAATGGGTGCGCTCGCGCTGTTCTCAACTCGTCGCGGTCAAGCAATGGACTAATGCCCTGCATTGTTCTACGACAAGGCGTGGTTTATCTGCGCAGAAACAAGTTTACGTACCTAAAACTAAATTTGCTGAATCTGTATATTATCATTTGATTTATTTAGCACATAAATACACCTTAGCTAAAGTTTAGGGCTTGAAATGTTCTAAACTAAATATAAGGACAATTTTGCAAAATGCGACAAACGAAAAAGAACGTCTACGAAACGATGAAATGTGCTATATACTGATATCTACATTATCTTCTCTGAAGCTAAAAGGTCTTTTGTCAATTACCCTGCATTTAATTGTTGTCCAGGACTGCCAAGATTTTTACAAAGCTTGTGATTTTCTTAACAGCTAATTACTCTTTGTCTTCAGACGTTAATTCCGCTTCTAGATACTTCAGCATAATGCATATTATAATATACGGATTAACGTCTTGCATTCGCAAAGTATGTGTTCTGTAGTTTCTATTGCAATTTCAAATTGTTTGCATTTATCATTTTTGCCTTGCCCATATTCTTAAGATGATATCTCAAGGGACAACGGCCTGTTATAAGGCCTGTCATCAGCCTTAAGACAAACTTTTCGAGTTCTTGAAGTCTTGTGGTAATCTTTGTCGAATAAGTTATGAACTTTTCTCTTGTCTTTGGCTTGAAGTATATTAAATTGTTTAGCTAACTAGCTTGTGAAATTAAAAAAGGGTAGCACTGCTACAAATTTATAGCAAAATGTAGTCTATAATTGTTTAAACGATATAAACATTAAAATATCAGCACAAATTGGAATATGACTAATTAAAAATAATTTCTTACTTTTGCCTTTATGAGGTCAGTTTGAGGTTTAATAGTTCTTATGAAGTTTAATTTGAGAAACAATTATTGATTCGTATTTGGACAATGATTGTGAAATTAAATAAAGATGAAAATGTTACAAAATAGCAAAATATAATTGTTTAAATAAAATAAATTATTGTTTAAACAATTTGAATAATATTAAAATATTAATACAATATTTATTATACTGTGGGTAATTAATATCAATTTGTGCAAAAAACTTTCAAATAAACGATGATGAAAGTCTAAATTATACGATAGTCTACTTTTGCCCTTATATGGTCAATTTGGGGCTCTATAAAGGAGTCTTGTGATGGGCTAATTAAAAAACGGAATGATTAATTTGTATTTTCTGGGCGATTCGGACGAGGAGACGTGTACGATTTATTTCACAATATTTTGACGCTTTACGAAAAAATGTCTTAAAAGACATGCATAGGAAAATTCACCACCCTTTTGGAGGCACGAGAAGGGGTTAAATAAACCACTCCAAATTTTATCTAATTTAAAAAAATCCCACACCACCCTAATGTACATCTTGTTCTTCCGTTTCTTACACATATTAAGGAAATTTTCTCGGTATCTGGCAACACTGTATTAAACGAACATCGAACACAACACTACCAAAACAGCCCGTTTAATCGAGAATTCTCATTTCTCGGGCCGTTTTAAAAACTCGTATATTGACACACTTTCAGAA
Source organism: Stenurella melanura (assembly GCA_963583905.1). Lineage (NCBI taxonomy): Eukaryota > Metazoa > Arthropoda > Insecta > Coleoptera > Cerambycidae > Stenurella > Stenurella melanura. Next base: position 170,220,969 of record OY757311.1, on the reverse strand, counting down.
GCGGTGATGATGCAATTATATCGGTTTTTGCTTCTATAATTAGGTAAAATCTTAAGAAAGACGTCACTGCTGTGGAACCAAGCCTCTCTTGGGCGTATTAATATAAAAAATGTGATATTGTTAACTGAAATTATCACTTCGACTCGTTAAGAGTAAAATTCGAGTACTACCTATAGCTTAATATACGGCTAGGTAATCGCTCTTTGAAATAGTACAGACCTGAAATGCGTACAGTATTAGTCTTACTTGATTATGCTAATAGGCCAAGAGCGATGTGGATGTTCATGTCCATGAACCCCCTCCGTGGAGAAAGACCACCACAGAAAGAGGTGGTAAAAATGAACACTTTTATGGAGGTCAGACAGCCAGCTACAGCCCTTTGCTTAAAAAAAAAAATGAATCACTAGTAACCTCCTTGGATGTTAAAGAGAACAAAGTTTGAGCATCATAGAGCAGAAAAACATAGTCCATAGACGCTGGTATAGTTGACTACATATATTTGATGCACATAAAAACTTCAAAGCTTTGCCGCTTACATATAGATGGGAGAGCGGGGCATGCTCTATTTTTGTAGAAAATGCTAAATCATAAGTATACCGGGTGGCCACGAGTCAATGTACGCCCTCAATATTTTGGTTGTTTTTGTATTTAAAAATTTGGTTTTTGGTACAAATAAATTAGTAAATAATAGGCTACTTTTAGATTAACAGGAATGAAAATATCACTTCCGGTTGAACCGGAAGTGACATCAACTTTTTTTTCTTAAATGGAATGACTATATTTTTTTATGATTTCTCATTAAGCATGAGTTTCTAATTGCAACAGTTTTTTCAGATGTAAAAAATTCCAAAAAATAAGTGAGATACGAACAATTTTTTAATTTTTTCAAAATGGCCGCGTCAGATGAATGCGATGTAAGAAAATTACTAAGTAGGCTATGGAAATTATTAGTAAGGTTGTAGACTTGTCTGTAAAGCAGAAAATAGTTGTTTGAATTACTGATACGTACCAGTATTTTTAGATTTTTTTTTCAAAAAAACGGAATTTCATTTTCATTTCCGTAGGGGTCCTATGGAATTTTTTAAATGGAACTGTGCTATTTCTTTTATTAATCAGAAATAATGATTCATTAACTATAATTTTGTTCGGCATTAATCATTTCTTAACGATATCCTTCGTAATAATAGAAATATTTTTAAAAGGTAAACACAAATTAAACAAGAAATAATTTTAATAGGTATAACGTTACAACTATGAATAAATTACCAAGAATAACAAAACTATTTAAAACCCAAATTATAATAAACCATTATAAAAATTGTTCAAACTGTTCACCGTTATGATTAATACACAGAGTAGCGCGACTTATCGTTGCACGTCTAACATTCTGTAATTGTTGAGGTGTTATTTGTGCAATTTCGTGTCGAACTCTTTCTTCCAGATCTTGCCTTGTGGTTGGAACAGTCACGTAGACTATTTTTCAAATGCTCCCAAATAAAAAAATCGAGTTGGGTTAAGTCAGGCCATTTGACTGGACCATAGGTCCCCATCCAACGATCTGGAAATAATTGATTTAAGTAATCCCTAACGATAATAGCATTGTGTGGTCCAGTCCCGTCTTGTTGGAAGTAAACCTCGTCAATATTGGTACTGGGAATTTGATTAATCTGTGGAACTATTATATTTTGGAGAAATTCTAGATATCTTGGTCCAGTTAGAGTTTGGTTAAAAATTATTGGACCTATGATATGGTCGCCCAGTACGCCTAACCAAACATTGAAGCCAAACCGCTCCTGAAGCCGCCCCTGTCTCATAATGTGAGGATTATTAATTGCCCAATATCGAGAGTTGTTTCGACTAAAGCTAATACATTAATTTCCGTTTCTTCATCCAAAATAAATCTTCAATTTCTAATTTCTACATTAGGTTCAGTTCTAAATTGTTGCTCCAACCGGGCGAAATAGTTTCTCGGAGGTTGTCTTCTTTCTGTATATCTCCGTCCATACAGACATCATGTCAACTTTTTCATCTCTTGAATAATTTTCAGCCATTTTATATTAATTTTCTTGTTTATAACAACTTTTGTCCACGACTATTAAATAATGTACTCAATATGTATGTGTTTCCTTAAGGATAATGCTATCCATTATTCTCTGCAGTGAATAATGATTTCATTATTCACTGATTGCAGTGAATAATGAGGACAGTCAATTGTTTGCAAGAAATGACATTAGTGGCTTTTTACTTACAATTTAAAATGTCAAAATTGTAGTAACCAAAAGACAAGTGTTGTATCTCTAAGTTTTCTAGGAAGCACTCAAATGCCGAAAAGGTATTTTAATAAACACTCAAAAACTACATTAGTAAGTTCTTTTTAAAGCATCATCTATTTCTATTAGCAATACGCGGAAATCCCCAACATTGTTTTTGAAACCATTTACCTACATGTCTACAAACTGTATTATTTTATTAGTAAGCCATGATGTGTCAAAACGTAAATTGATTTGAAACGTCAAAATTTGTGCGATTTCAACGCCAACGTTATTTACAATAATTTTAGATTTTAGGTACTCAAAAAGGGTAATATAATTACTAAATCAAACGAACTTACCTGTAATGAAGTTCGATTGTAATTATATGAAGTCCTCGTGAAGTAAATAAGAACAAGCGTAGTTTCCCCATCTCACACCGCATGTCACGAATTTTAAAGTAAACAACCCGCCCGCTTCCCTAGCCCCCCAGGTCCCAACGGTGATCTGCGACGCATCTAGCTCATTATTTAAAGCTTTGTCTGCAGTTGTTGCAATTAATTATGGGGGACTTAACGTAAGACCGGGAGGGAGGGACTTATTTACTTCACGAGGACTTCATATAATTACAATCGAACTTCATTACAGGTAAGTTCGTTTGATTTAGTAATTATATTTCGTCCTCGTTCCGTAAATAAGAACAAGCGTAGATGTTTAAAGAGAATTGCGCAACTGTAGACTAACCGGAAAAAAGAAAAAACCTTTAAGGCACAGATAATAAAATATATATTGAAGTTTTTGTACATATATACCTACATAGTATGTATGAAAATACAAAACTTAAGTTAATGATTATAATAATCTAAGATATTTGTTAACCAAGGAAAATAATGGAAACATCTAACGTATTAGAAAATAATAATAATAAAACAAACACTAACTCTATTAGAATATTAAACATAGCATTAAACTAGATATATAAGGGTCTATAACAAAATAGTGGTTATATTTTGTTTATTCTAGCCTTTGCGTAAGCGTAAGCATCACAAACCGGTCTCTTATAAAAGGTTGCAAAGGTTTTTGAGTGTTCGGTCCAGCCGGCAGCTGATCTAATTATATCTATTGATACGCCCTTACGATCCGCTAGTGAAGTTGATGCGTGTCTTGTCGAATGAGATGCATACTTAGCAGAATCAATGCCAGCCTTAAACATAACCTTACGAATCCAGCGTGAAATTGTTTGTGATGAGGCATTATGATACGGTTTTTTAAAGGTGATTAATAGTTTGTTACACATAGAATCTCGCATAGATTTTGTTGTGTTTATATAAAATAAAAGAGTGGTAGCCACACAGACAATTTTATCGTCGTTATAAAACGGTAAAGAAATAATAGGCTGTGTTTTACTTGGGCCAGATGTTTTAATACGGTTGCGAATAAATATTTGAACTCCCTGGGAAGATGATTTTATATCGTCAACTTCAATAAGTGAGAGCGTCTGGACTCTTTGTGCAGAAACGAGAGCTAACAGCATGGCTAATTTATATGAAATTTGCTCTAACGAGATGTTTTCGTTAATTAGTGTTCGGAGATAATTTAAAACAAGTAAAGGGTCCCAAGTATTTTCATACTTAGGCAGATTCGGTCTCAAATGAAAAACACCCTTAAAAAACCGTTTCATTCGAAAATCTTCCGCTAGTGAAGGTCCTAAAAGCTGGGCTACAGCTGAACGATAAGAGTTGAGTGTACCATATGACACGCCCTTGTTATATTGTTCCTGTAAAAACTCTAGGACGACCGGAGTCGATGCAGTGAAGCAACTTCCGTTTCTTGATTGGCAGAACTGATACCACAGCTTTAAACCCGAATCATACTGCTTGATGGTGGAAGATGTAATGGAGGCTAAACAAACATCAATGGCTGTCTTTGGGGTACCTTTTAATTCTAGGCCTTGCTGGATAAGAGTCCTGCAACCAGGATAAGCTGTAGCCATAGTGGGTGCGATTGGGATCTATTAAAACAAAAGAGTAAATCTTTACTAGCTTGGAGATAGAGGGGCGGTTTCTTCAGAAGGGATAGAAAGACGGGGTACCAAGGCTGTGTAGGCCAGTATGGTACAACTACAATACCTTCGGCCCTGTCTCTAATTATTTTTTGCACGACTTTAAGTATTATCGAGAAGGGGGGAAAAGCATAGAATTTAAAATCTCTCCAATTAAGCGTGAAGGCGTCTACTTTGAATGCATACGGGTCTGGGTACCAAGAAACAAATAGTGAACATTTCGAATTAATTCGCGTTGCAAAAAGGTCCATGTCTGGAAGTCCAAATTTTTGGATTATTTGTTTGTAATATTTATTGTTTAACTCCCATTCGGTTTCGAAATGTAGCTTACGGGATTCTGCGTCTGCAATTACATTTTCTTTAGTTAATGTAGGAAGCGAAAAGAAAGAGATTTTGGTTTTCACACCACTGCCAAATCTCACGACAAAGAGAGTTTAATTTGGGATACTGAATGCCCCCCATTCTGTTTATGTAGGCAATGGCCGTGGTATTGTCAATTCGCAAGAGGATGTTTTGGTTCTTGAGATTATTGGCACAGCATTTTAACCCAAAAAATGCTGCCTTTAATTCTAAATAGTTTATGTGTTCTTTCTGTTCCTCTAAGGACCAAAAACCATGAGACCTAATATTACCACAGTGTATACCCCAGCCTGTTAAGGATGAATCGGAAAAAATCTCTAAATGGAAAAATTCTAACTTAATAGAATTCGAGCTATTTTCTATATGTGATAACCACCACATTAGGTCATTATATAGCAATGAAGACACGTTCATAACCCTATCATAATTTCCCCCTGATCGCTTCAATGCCAGGAATTTTTCCCTTTCTAGCAATTTAGTATATACCCATCCATAGCGAACCGCGGGGCATACCGAAACTAATTTTCCGATTATTTGGGCAAAGATACGAATCTTGCATTGTTTAGTTCTTAGAAGAAATCTGACATATTTTAAAAGTTGAGGTATTTTATCCTCGGGAATAGACACGGACATATTTATAGAGTCATAATTAAACCCCAGGTATCGGCATGTTTGAGAGGGCGTTAGCATGCTTTTTTGAAAGTTAATAACAAAACCCAAGGCCGTAAGAACATTTATGGTTATTGATACATTATTCTTGCACTCATCAAAAGTCTTCCCCAACAGCAAAAAATCGTCTAGATACAACACCGAAGGTAAGCCCTTTTCTCTCAGGAAAGAAAGAATAGGTTTCATCAACTTGGTAAAAATAAACGGGGCACAATTAAGGCCAAAAGGCATGCAATTATATTCAAATAAATTACCCTCAAACATAAAACGAAGGAATTTTCTATAATTTTTGTTGATGGCAACTAAATAATATGCATTTTTAAGATCCAAAGTGGACATGAAAAAATTTTCTTGAATAATATTGCATACTGTTCTTTGGTCTTCAAGTTTAAAATGTTCTGCTTCAATAAATTTATTAAGCGATTTTAAATTTAAAATTAGACGTCTTGAACCATCGGGCTTAGGTACTAAAAAAATACTAGAAATATATTCTCCTTTACAGTGTCTAACTTTACTAATGGCGCCAGAAGCTAGCAATTCCTGAACTGATTCTTTTAGAACAGTTCTTTCCGATTGTGACCACTGTCTTTCCAAGGGTGGCGCGATCTGTATTGGTTCATTCACAAAAGGAATCTCTAAGCCCGAGATCCAAGATAAAATGTTTTTATCTTGAGTAATCTTTTCCCACATTGGTAAAAAATTACGCAAGCGACCCACTATACTACCCACCTCACTACAGACTATTGACTTCGCCTGTGATTGGGACGACCTTCCTGTCGACGACGACGGTCCTGGTCCGAGGTCTTCCTTTGAGTAGGATACGGTCTTTGCTGGAACGACCGAGAGGGAATTGGGATTTTGTTCTGCCGTCCACTTCGACTGGATCCCTTTTGAATTTGACGAGGTGGACGGTAAGAGTTTACCGGAACCTGTTTCGTAAGCTGTTTAATTGGGTTATTAGATCTGGGTGCCCTAACAGGTTTCAAGTCTAAACCAGTCTTTTCTATATCCTTGGAGGCTTTAATTCGTTCGCCAAGGTTCATTCCAAACAACCAACCGTCCGCAGATACATTTGTGAGCGTCTCCTTTAGGTCCTTACGAAGATTAAGCACCAACAAATCTCGACGAATGACAGAATATTTATGGTGAAAATCTAAAAGCAACCTACTAGCGTCACTGGCTAATTCAATGTATGAGTGCTTCGCCCCCCCCTCTTCTGTAATAAGGGCTGTTGCTAGCTGACCCAGTGCAGAAAGCGCAGCACCAATCTGATTCTGAAGAGTAATAAGGTTTGAATCTCTTCGAGCCACCTGTTCATTAATAGCGGAAGCGACCTCTGGATTTATACGAGGGCCTTTTAAAAGAGTGCAGTTTTCAGCAGGTGGATACTTTTTTAACAAGGCCTTAACAGACTCCTCGCTTAGTCCGTTACTTAAAACAAAAGACCACCTACTAGCTAAGTCTACATGAAGGTTTGGCCCGAGTAATTCTGGAGATGGTTGTTCATTTCCCAGAAGTGCTAAAATACTGGCATCTAGTGACGAACCCCCTTCTTCTGTAAGAAAAGGACAACTATTATTATCCCATACTTAAGAATTGAGAAGGATACAAATCATTTCCATAAATGAAATGGGGTAAAAAAGGCATTTGACAGAAAAACTATTGCCAAGAATAGGTTGAACACTTTATAAACGGTTATAAGTCTGGAATATGCCATAATATTCCAGAAAACCGACAACCAATTTTGTAAAATATACCATAATAATTTACAAAACGTAAATGTGTGATATGTAAAATATACCATAATATTCTACAACACTGTACCACCAAAGGGTCTTAAACGAAAAACATGCCATAATATAAGTATTATTATTATTATTATTATTGTGTAAAATACGCCATAATATTTTACAAGCTTTAATAAAAATTGGTGCATTAGACGAAAAATATGCCGTAGTATTTTTCGCATTGACCTAACTCTAAACAAAGGGAAAAAATTTCAGGTGTAATTACGTACCTTCAGTTATCGGGTCGCTTGTGCTGATATTATTGGCCGCAATAACTGACAAAGGGACATCACAAGAGTCTAGAGAGACCGAAATGCGAAAGCTTCGAGCATGCGCATTACCTTGTAAATGTATAATAAATTCGTGCAAGTGGAGAAATTGAAATATTTCCTCTTATTTTGTGGAAAAAAGGCGGGGGGACACCCCCCGCACCCCCCATTTTTTTGTCTGCGACGCTAATACTGCCTGCGGCGCTAATAATTATTAACAATTAGATATCAAAATAAAAACCTACTAACCTAACCCAAAGAAATCACACGAAAGAATGAAATTATTATATAAAAAGAAGGAAAACCTAAAGAAATCAGAAAAGAATTTGTAAAAAAATATATTAATCGTTACAGAATTTTAAAAAAAGTTGCGCGGGCATACGAATTTGAACCCGGGACCCCTCGCGCCATAAGCAAAAGCGTAACCTATGTGCTAACCATCTCGCTGGAAGTAAACGCTAGAGCAAAGAAGAAATAGTCCAAACTAATGATATCACGTGTTGGGCGTGTCTAAGCTTTCGCATTTCGGTCTCTCTAGACGCTTCTAGGGACATCCTCCTCGTCCGAAACTGTAATTTCTGGCGCGGTAAAAGCGTCCTCTTGTGAGCCGCTATGATGTTGTGTAGACCTCGAGGCAGAAGACGGAGACGGAGAAACGGAATCCTTGTCTCTTAAGCGAGTCCTAGCCTTCTTAGCCAAGCGCTGCTTTAATTTTGAAATTTTCCATTGAATATAATCGTCACTATCAGAGTCTGTACTAGGATAACGTCTCTTTCGTCTATCCGACATAATTCACTAACACTAACAAGTCTAACAGCACTGGCACAAAAAATAAAAATGTAATGGGTGAAAACGTGAATAATAAACCCGGTACAAGCGTGACCTACGGCACGAAAACAGAGAATGAGCTAGATGCGTCGCAGATCACCGTTGGGACCTGGGGGGCTAGGGAAGCGGGCGGGTTGTTTACTTTAAAATTCGTGACATGCGGTGTGAGATGGGGAAACTACGCTTGTTCTTATTTACGGAACGAGGACGAAATATAATTAAATAAATCGGTACTGATAGTGAAAACTAGATTTCAAAGATACCGCCAGAGATAACGGAAGCTGCAGAAATCGCCTCATTAAACTTGTGGCCCGAAAAATCGAGAAAATTATATATGATGTCTGATGACATATGAATTTTTCCTAAATAGGAGACATTGAATGAAGATGAATTAAATAAATATTAAATATTTAATAGTCGTGGACAAAGTATAGTATTCTACTCGCATATAATGGCTATTATTCACTCTGGTGATTTACGACACTCGCCTGCGGCTCGTGTCTTAAACTTCACCCTCGTGAATAATAGCCATCATTATATGCTCGTTGAATAATATACTATAATACACTTGCTTCAGAAAATTAGTAAGTCAAGACTAATTCAATTGTTGCGAATGTCTGTCATTTTCATGGCTATCTGCAATTTTGGATTTAAATGTAGATAGGTGGGCACCTTATTAAAATGATTTGTTGGCGCTTTCTTTTTAAAAATACTTCTTTTATTACGAAGAATATCGTTAAGAAATGATTAATGGCGAAAAAATTATAGTTTATGAATCATTATTTCTGATTAATAAAAAAAATAGCACAGTTCCATTAAAAAAAATCCATAGGACCCCTACGGAAATGAAAATGAAATCCCGTTCTTTTGAAAAAAACTAAAAATACTGGCACCTGTCAGTAATTCAAACAACTATTTTTTGCTTTACAGACAAGTCTACAACCTCACTAAAAATGCCCATAGCCTACTTAGTAATTTTCTTACGTCGCATTCATTCTGACGCGGCCATTTTGAAAAAATTAAAAAATTGTTCGTATCTCACTTATTTTTTGGAATTCTTTACATCTGAAAAAACTGTTGCACTTAGAAATTTATGCTTAACGAGAACCCATCAAAAAAATATAGTCATTCTATTTAAGAAAAATAAGTTGATGTCACTTCCGGTTCAACCGGAAGTGATATTTTCATTCCTGTTAGTCTAAAAGTAGCCTATTATTGTCTAATTTATGTGTACCAAAAACCAAATTTTTAAATACAAAAATATTGGGGGCGTACATTGACTCGTGGCCACCCGGTATAAGATGTCCAGTACATCAGCGAAGAGTATCATGTTTACTCTAATTTTATTTTGGTAACCTCTTTAATAATTGAGTGGGGTTGGTGGCAAATGTTATACAAAAATTTGATACCTTGGCTTCTAGTGTGTACACCAAATCCCAAGTTTTTGGATTCTTACTAAGTTGCCCTACTTATTACCTCTATTTACCCCCAAGCCTTCAACGGAATAAGCTCAAAATTTAATCTAGTTCAAGATCTCGTTATAATACATACGTTTACCAAATTTCAAATCAATATGTCACTTAGGATACCACCATTTAAAGTCCGTGTATGTCTGTAGTAGTTACTCACTCACAAAAAGTTTTTCTTGTATCTTCTTCATAGAAAATCTCTACGGCCGGCTCTCCACCTAATTATTGGCTTTGATGAATCCAGTTACAGTTGCCTATCACCATTGCTACCAATTTCAGCTAATACTCATGAGCTATCAGCCTCAACCCCTAGGGAGCGTAAACTCGTAAGAATATCTTAAAACTGTACCAGAGTAATCGTATGCACAAAAAAAAGTTACAAATCGACAGACAGAAATGTTTTCCATCAAACTTAAAATCTCCAGGTTTCATGACATTCTAGCCCATTTCAACAAAAAAAAATATACAGACTGTCTATTTTACGAGAGCCACACCAAATATCTCGCTTAATATCTATTGTAGAAGAATAAAGTTTTAGAAACAGTTATCCCATTTTTATCCCAGCTATATTTCAGTAAAAAGAAATTTGAAATCCATAGCCTACTTTATGAGATATATTACAAAAACCTGAAAAATAGGAAAACCACAAACGGTTATAGCTTCCTTATTTGAGGAGATACGAAAAAAGTTAAAGGAATGAAAGTTGACGGCAAAGACAATAAGAATAATAACGTGTAACAAAAAATTCGAAAAATGCAGTTGGCTTTGACATACGCTATTGTGCAAAAATGAAAAATACATATCTCAAAGTAGGCCATGACGCCATTAATTCCGTTATTTTTTTCTCATTCCAACGATATAAAACATGTCACAAAAATTTTAACCGATAGTGTCAATATTTTATATTTTACGAATACAACAATTCATATAATTGAATCGTAACAATCAGCTGTGCCATAATTAGTGAAAAACAATGTATACAGTTATTAATAAATTTGACAGATTGTCACTGTTGCGTTGTCGAGTTCTAAGACAAATTTTATATCAGTAATTATGGTGTACACCAATAATAACAAATTCGATATGATTAGCATTTATTGTCAGTGCAATTTTGACGCTGAGATGGCAGTCACGGTTTACGGAGATAGATTTCCAGATGCTCCGCAGCCAAATCGAACTATGTTTAGGAAGTTAGTTCAAAATCTAAAAACGCACGGTTCACTTTCAAAAAAAGTAGTAAGGCGAGCGCATGTTGCGGATAATGTAAGAAAAGTGAATAGAGTAATGAATTATGTTAACCAAAATGAGGAAACCTCTTTGAGACAAATTCAGAGAAACTGTCGCATAAAAAAAGACAGTGCAAGAAAAATATTGAAAAAAAAAACGGATTTCGATGCTACAAAATGAGGAAAGTTCAACATTTAAATGAGGGAGATAAGCCAAGGAGAGTAAGATTTTGTAGATGGTTATTAAATGGTCGGACGAATCAAATTTTTCTAATAATGGAATTTTCAATAGAAATATGCATTATAAGTGGACACGAGAAAATACACATTGGTGCAGAGAGACTGCTTTCCAAGAAAGATTTTCTACGAATGTTTGGTTGGGTCTTTTAGGGACTAAAGTAATTGGACCTTATTTTTATGATGGCAAATTAACCGCTCGTAGATACCTTAATTTCGTGCAAAACGAATTTCAAGATTTTCTTTATGAATTAACAGTGGCGGAAAGATTAAATTATTCATATTTTCAACAAGATGGGGCTCCACCTCACACTGCTGTAATATGTACAAATTATTTAAATCAAGTTATGCCAGATAGCTGGATAGGCACCTATGGACCCATTCTATGGCCAGCTCGATCACCAGATATTACTCCCTTGGATTTTTTCGTCTGGGGTTACATTAAAGACAAGGTATTTCAAACTGCCCCTGAAAATATTGAGGACATCAAAACCAGAATTCGAAACGCATGTGAGGCAATTACTCCTGAAATGCTCCAAAATGTAATGCGTGACGTGTCTCGTAGAGCACGTTTATGTGTCAGAATGCATGGTGCACAATTTGAGCATTTGTAGTTAGAAAAATAAATACACACAATTTCTTTTCAATATAGTAGTAGGTAGTACTGTTATACATAGTTTTTCGTTTTTTTCTTTGGATGTTCGTTTTGTACTTGTATTTTTATTTATGAGATATTTATTGGTTTGTATTAAATTGTAATAAATAATTAAGGAATTATAATTATTATGAAGTGAATTTTTACTATTATGGCACAGCTGATTGATACGATTCAATTATATGAATTGTGGTATTCGTAAAATATTAAATATTGACACTATCGGTTAAAATTTCTGTGACATGTTTTATATCGTTGGAATGAGAAAAAATAACGGAATTAATGGCGTCATGGCCTACTTTGAGATATGTATTTTTCATTTTTGCACAATAGCGTATGTCAAAGCCAACTGCATTTTTCGATTATTTTGTTACACGTTATTATTCTTATTGTCTTTGCCGTCAACTTTCATTCCTTTAACTTTTTTCGTATCTCCTCAAATAAGGAAGCTATAACCGTTTGTGGTTTTCCTATTTTTCAGGTTTTTGTAATATATCTCATAAAGTAGGCTATGGATTCCAAATTTCTTTTTACTGAAATATAGCTCACAAAAAATGGGATAACTGTTTCTAAAACTTTATTCTTCTACAATAGATATTAAGCGAGATATTTGGTGTGGCCCTCGTAAAATAGACAGTCTGTATATAAAAAAAATTGAAATCGTTTTTGCGATAACCATACTTCTACTCCGCTACATGGATGTGGAAGTAAATGTGTTTGGTATACAAGCTTACAAATACAAAGTGTTACCTGTCATGTCATGAGCTTCAGGCTCGTCGGAATATAATAATATTCACGATAAACAATAGGGACAACGAAGGCCTTGGCTCCACTGTACTATCAAGCAGTGATAATGATTCACGAAGAAATCTGGGCCATCTATGACAAAGTAAACAAAAGTATTTTACATACATTTTACCTTTTCGTATTTGCTTTGGAATTTTGAGATTGGAATGTAAATTACTTCACAATGGTGCAAGATAAAATTGTTTCAAACACACAACTCTCTGTTTCGTTCCCATTTATTTTACCAAAAGAAAAACAACTACAGCTGCTTCTCAATATTTAAGTATATTACTTGACGTTCAGTTGTGATTTTCTATATACCGAGTGCACCATTATGTTTTGACTCGTTCTAAACCTATACAACTTTTGAACTAGTTGAGATAATGACATACAGTTTTCGGCAGTTTTCTAATTTTGATTAGTTTTTCCTGAGTAATCATCTTTTTTTGCTCACTTCCGGTTTAACCGGAAATGGCATAGCATACTTTAGGGGATAGAGCAACTTTGTTATTTCAAATCGAACACCCTGTATATTATTTCACAGTTGGAAAGCCCCTTGTTTCCCTTTCCGAAAATGCCATATTTGTCATGGAAATTATGCAGAGTGATGATTAAGGTTTTAAAGTGAATACTGCGTTTTATCGAAACGCTTCGAAAAAAATAATGATTCACAAAGTAGACTATGGAAACAAAAGACATCACTTGTAAACGTCAAATTTATCTATTAACAACTCGGGTACTTGAGTTACTGTAAGAAAAATGTTTACTTTAAGTGAAAAAGCTTGTAATCATCTTTGCTGAAACTAAATCTTACAAAAGAACACAAAGAAGATTTAGAACTATGTTTAATAAGGAACCTCCAACAAAAAATTCAATTAGAAAATGGTATAGAAACTTTTGGAATTCGGGTTGTACTGACCGTAAAGAAAGAACTCCAAATAATGAAAATGGGCTTAATAATGCAATTGAAATTTTGGAAATGACACAAAATGATCCTTCTTCTTCTACGAGAAAAATTTCTTCCGCAACAGGTATTCCAAAAACTACTGTTCATACTGTTATGAAATTTTAAAATTGAATGCTTGTAAAATTCAGATTCATCAAGAAACTGATTTTCCACGAGTACAATTTTGTAGAAAAATTCTTGATTTACGTAAAAGAGATAGGCACAAAATTTAAGAACTTAAAGAAAACACTCGAAATGTAGAAGCTATGTAGTAGAAGCTATGACAACTTTGTAAAGAGAGTAAATAAATGTATCCAAGTTGATGGCCAGCATTTTGAACATCTTTTATAATTAATGTGTATTGTTTTGTTTATTTCTTATTTGTTTAATAAATATCCTGTTACACTTTGTTATAACTATCGAATTCTATATGTACATTTTCAATATTAGCAATTTTGAAGTAATATGTTAATAAACTAATTTGACGTTTACAAGTGATGTTGTCTTTTGTTTCCATAGTCTACTTTGTGAATCATTATTTTTTTCGTAGCATTTCGATAAAACGCACTATTCACTTTAAAACCTTATAAAACCATCACTCTGTATAATTTCCAAGACAAATATAGCATTTTCGGAAAGAGGAAACAATGGGCTTTCCAACTGTGAAAAAATATACATGGTGTTCCATTTGAAATAACAAAGTTGCCCTATCCCCGAAAATACTCTATATCACTTCCGGTTAAACCGGAAAAAATAATGGGGCACCCGGTATACAAGCTTTAATTTTACCTTTGCACATTTTGATATAATGGGCACTGATAAGTAATTCGTTCGACAAAGATTTAACTATAACTTTTCATCCATAACATTTCTCAGTATTTTTTACAAATGAAAGTACTTCGCTTTTTGTAGTTCTTCAGATTTTTTAAAATACTTAGTAGCATACTGCATATATATTGTCGAAAAAAATATCATCTTTAACTTTTCATAAAAAACAAACGTCTTTTCCTCGTATAGAAAACCTCTCTACTTAACGAAAATTATATTATAGGTTATAAGAGTAAGATATGAAAATTAATGAAATACCAGCACTAGAATTTTTCAAATCGTTTTAAAACCAAAGTCTGTCACAAATAGAACACGCGATACTGAACGGATTGTCCCGAAAAGTGTTTATAAATTGTCTACAAGCATTTTTATGACAGCTAAAATGACTATAATGAATCCTGAGTTCATTTGCATTCATCATGAGGTGGTTACTAGTTCCTGGTATTGCTGAATTGTCACCATTTAGGATGAGCACCACTGTCAGCAGCTGTTTTTACGATAAGTCCAGACGAAGCACCACTTTCCAAGGCATGCTTTTTTTCGTTGTCGATATTCTCCCACCCGTGGCGACGCACTTCTAGGGATTTTTAGATATTTATCTGCCTTTTTGTTTTCACTACCAACTTCAGATACTTTTCTCTTGCCATTTAATTCGGATATAATGAAACATTTGATACGAAGCACTTGTCCATGAACACAAAAACCATCAACAGATATTTAAAATTATACAATTTGTACTCAAACACAAAAACTTGGCCGCTTCTCGTATAATGTTCACACACACACACACGAAAATATCACTGTAAAGTGAACTTCATATTTCTAAGTCAAATAAAAAATTCCCGGCAAAGGAGTGAAGACGGCGCGACACACCCAAAAAAAGCCATAAAACTCGGCCATAAAAGTGTCAAAACCGACGTAATTTATTGCGGCTCAGGACCGTACTTAAAATTATTGTGCCGTGAGTTACAATCTAATTAATTTAATGTATGGTTGATAAATAAATAGTTATTTGTTACAGTGATAATGATAAATTTAAAAAAATTATTCTGTTTTGCTTGTGTTAAGATAGGAATAATATTTTATATATTGGTGGAGCATTGATGAATTTTATTAGTCTAAATTAAAATTATACCAAATATTGTTTTGTTGCTCAGTTTCGCCAATAATAATTTAATATACCTATCGAATTATTTTTGTTGCCCAGCAAGGACCACGAGGAGGTACGAGCAAATCCTTGCCAAAAAATGTGGGTTCAGAGTTAAGGTTATTGATATTATTAAAATAGGTCAAAGAAATAAAGTAAATTTTTATATTCATTAAATAAAGAAAATATTGAATTTATGTCAATAACCCGTAATCTAATTAACCCAGATTAAATAAATAAATAAAATTCTTGAAAACAAACAAATAATTGAAATAAATAAATTCAATTCTGGACAGCAAATAAATAATTATAAAATAAATAAATTCAGTTCTGAAAAAGAAACAAATAAATAATTATCAAATAATATATGTATACATATAATATAATATAATAAATAAAAATCACGTTATATTGCATTTGCGCGTATGTAAAACACTAATGAAACGATAAATTCACAATGTACACTAAATCAAATCACATATAACATTTTATTTAAAACTCTAATCACTACACTCACTCAACACTTCACAACCACTTTCTAAATCGGTATCATCGTCGGTATCTGAATCTACAGATATTATTAAACGGTCTTGATTAGGGCTGATGCTTTTTCTTACTTAATAAATTCATCTTCAATTTTAATGACATGCTGAATACACTTTTTCCAATTACTTGGTGATATTTCTCCCACTTTAGCTTTAATAGGTCGACTACTTTGGCATCAAATTTGGGGAAGGTGTTATTTTTGTGAATACTTCTTTTTAGCTGACTCCATATTAGTTCTATCGGGTTAAAAATGCAAAAATATGTGGGTAACCGTAAAACTGTATGTCCTTGAGCTTTAGCCATGCTATCAATCACGTATTGTTTTGGGAAGTTTTGCTTCTTAACAATTTCCAAAAGATCTTTCTTCCTAAAATTTTCTTCAAATTCCAAATTATATTTTCGAGAAATACTTGAATATCTTTTTTCTTTGTTCCCGTATTTGATACGAAGCATTGTCTAAAACAATTACGCTGTTTTCTTCTATATTTGGTAGCAATGAAGTCTGAAACCATGCTTCAAAAATATCCGCAGTCATGTTTTGGTGATAGTCAACGTTTGATTCTTCCATTTTTTTCCCACTTAATTTGAGACCATTATGCACCCATCCCTTTTCTGATCCACAATGTACAATTCCTAATCTGGTTCCTTTATTTGCAGGCATATCAACTTTACATTTCTTTGAACCATCTATCCAGCCTTTTTTCACTGTATCATGGGTATCATACCAAGTCTCATCTAAATAATAAATAGGTCGGTTGTTCATTTCGAAATTTTTTTATATTTTCCAAATATTCATTACGCCACTGCACAATTCTGAAGCTTTCCATAATACCTGCCCTTTTATTAATAATCTTGAACCTAAATCCTATCTTTATTATCCAGCGCCGAAATGTTGCTTGACTAACTCAACACTGCACCATTTGTTTTCAGTTCCATATGTATTGATTCCACCGTTGGTACCTCATTTTCCGTATACTTGCTATAAATTAAATCTCTTAACAATTTCACCATAGACGAATCTAATGCTCGTGCTGCTCCTTTATCCGATCTAACTTTTCGATTAGGTACCACACCCTTAATTATTCTATAGATAGACCGTTCTGGAATTTCTGTTAAGTAGGCCGTTTTTTTCCACGGCTCCTTTTTCACCTTCACTTTCTTTTATGTTTTTATAAACGTTTAAAACGCATAACGTTCGCATAAATATTGTCTAGAACTTTTCTCTGTAATTTGCGAGCCATTACCATTTTCCATATCTTCGTTAAATTCTCTGCTGGTGCTAGATTGAGGATCTTCTCAAGGCCTGAACATTATCACAATATTATTTTACCACAGCCACTAAAAAACGGAAAACACTCGAATATTTCACCATCCGCCGGAATATTTTTACACAACTACATAAAATACGCTTAAACAAAGAGCAATTTCACTTATCTGTTAAAGTATTATACATTCTAGGCACTCACAATCAAAATAAAACGTAATCACTGAACCACACACTGTATTATTGTATGAAGCACATAACCTATATATTCTAAATATAACACAACTCGTTCGAAATATCGCGGAAGACTGTGGTCCGTCTCTGCTTAATACCTGTGCCGTTCTGCTTTTACAGCATTATATATGTGTGTAAAAAATTAAGTAAACACTAGTGACCGTTAGATCGTAAAATATTTTAGGAGTTAGTGGCGTAATTATTAGAAATTATAACTGATACTGGCGAGTTTCCCTTAATTTCTTATTTTAATCCATGCCTCGTTCTCGTTCCGAAATTCTGAACTCATCTGACGATTGTGTCACGTTTTGGGACCGGACCATGGTGGCGGATATTATAATGACGGCGAAAACGCAGCACTATGTGGCATAATGGGCAAAATTCGCTCTAAGGCTCAATTTTTGAGATATCGACTTGATTTTTTTTTAAATACTGGGAATGGAGAGGAGGTATTACAGGTTTTGTGACGCTGTCAAACGGATTTCCCTCGCTATAAAAATTCTCTCTTCCGAACTCAGTTCATAAAAACACTGTATATACATGTGTACATATCAGGCTGACTTTCCCTATAGAGAATCAAATTCGTATCGCCTTGTACATTGCGATCGCCACGTGTTGAACCCACAGATTTATTTACTCAGTCTTAGATCTCCCGCGAACTATTAAGCCTCCCAGGACGGATTGTAACTGAAACTCGCACTAATTATCCGTCTTGCCCATTACCGAATAATAATTTAATTTCCTAGCTAATGCTTTATTATATCGCATCAGCAGATTAGTGTACGTTGTTTTTGAAGCGGAATGGGTAATAAAATTTGGCAAATTTAATAAGCTGTAGGCTGACTGAGTGAATTTCATCGCTATTTGAACAATTTAATAGAGACGGGATTTGTCAGCCTGCTCTCAAATTACGTTTTGATACGATTTTTTAGTGGCATAATTGTTTTGAACGGAATATTGTAATTCTGATGGATTCAATGAATTTAGATTTTGAACGGCATTACGATACACTTTCAATCTTCTGTGGGTAAAAGTGACGTTCTTTAATAAATAAGAAATCCGACACAACTCTCTCACAACGCTCTTATTATAAGAGCATATTATATAATAATAATAATAATACTAAGATCAATAATAATATTTATTGACCATTTCAGATACAAAACGTATATATGGTAAGTCATTTGTAAACGCAAAAAGACATACAAACATAAAATGTGTTACAACCATATTAATAAAAAATGTAGGTACACACAATAGACATTTGACTGACATTGTCATAAATATAAAAAATCGGTAAAGGGCGGTCACTCTATAAAATTAATTGTACGAAATGACATTGAAAATAATAATCGGAATATAGTTATCACTATTATTACAAAGAAAACTTGATAAGTTTTGGTCAAAAAAATATACAGAGTGCTCATCCAACAGCAAAAGTTCAATACAAACTGACAGGTGCCAAATATGGATGGCTTGCGCAAATACCTTTACAAATGTCCACCATGACTGAATTATTTCTTGGGATAACCACCCTGTACGTCTTTCAGTAAAAGTATAATAGGTGCATATGCCAAATATTATTGCCATCTGTCACATTTTCAATTCCACATTCACGTAATGGAGTGGAAGTGTAGTGGTGGTTAAAAAATTTCATTTTTTTTTAAATTTTCAAAAATGTTGGTAAAAAAATTTTCAATTTTTTTTCGTCTGAAATAGGCTTAAAATGTCATGAAACGTGGAAATTTTAAATTTGAGCAAAAATGAAAGTTTCCTTCTATTCTATAGTAGTGGTAAAAAAAGATTACAAATTAAAATTTATTTTTTTGAAATAGGTTTAGAATGCCATGAAACGTGAAAATTTTAAAGTTGAGTGAAGAAAAAAAAATTTTCCGTGTAGTTTAGTGGTAAAAAAATTTCCAAAAATGTTGGTGAAAATAATTTTCTTTTTTTTTTGCGAAATAGGTTTGGAATGTCATGAAAATTTGAGCAAAAAAAAATTTTAAATTTTTCAAAAAAAATTTTTTAAATTTGTCTGTTGAAATAGGTTTAGAATGCCATGGAAACGTGGAAATTTTAAATTTGAACAAAGGAAAAAAAAACATTCATCTAGGTATTTTAGTGGTAAAATGTTATCAAAAATGGAAAAAAAAATCTATTTTTAAAAAAAATAGGTTTAGAACGCTATGAAACGTGGAAATTTTAAATTTGAGCAAAGAAGAAACAGGTTTCGAACTCGTATGGAAAACCTGGAGAACCTGGAAAACTCAGGGAATTCAAAAATCTTTAAAAAACCTGGAAATATCAGGGAATTTTATAAATTGTGTAAAAAATCAGGGAATTCTGCATCTCGATATGGAAAACCATAGAGTTCTTAAGAATTTTCACTGATTCAATCCAATTCAAGGAATTATTTTACGTCAAATTAAAAATTACTTCACTAAAAAATATACGGAAATTTTAATATTTTTGGTTGTGGAAAACCTGGAAAATTCAGGGAATTTTTTCAGCTTCACAAAGTCTGAACCCTGAGAAAAAATTTTCCATCTATTTTAGTGGTAAAAATTTTTTTGAAATAGGTTTAGAATGCCATGAAACGTGGAAATTTTAAATTTGAACAAAGAAAAACATTTTTTTCATCTATTTGTGGTAAACATTTTTTCAAAAATGTTTTTTTTCTGAAATAGGTTTAGAGTGTCATGAAACGTGGTAATTTCAAATTTGAGCAAAAAAAAATGTTTTTTCGTTATTCCCTTTAGACGACCCACCCCGTATATTCTCTAGTGAAAGTTTAACCATTTCTTCACTGACAGCAGCGTCAACTACTTACCAAATTTGACTGCACTCCGTCAAGTAGTTTTTTAGTTAATGCACCAACAGACATACTGACGGAATTGAAAAACCTGTATTTTCGTAATCTATGTCAAAATCCGAAAAAATGTCGGAGGGTGATTTTTTCTCGAATACAATACTTCCCTTCGGTATGTGAGGGAAGTAAAAATATAAACGCAGGATCTTTAATTAAAATTATTATTTGTTTTAACAAAGTACAGATTAAGAAATAAGAATAATTTCTTAAGGTACTCTATTTAAAAAGTCTCAAATACTATAAAAACTCCTTAAAGTAATAGATTTATAACTGCGATTTTATAATGCTTATGTTTTGCGTATTTTGGATATCAGCAAGAAGACAGTGAAAAAGTGTAACACAGTTACAGTATGGCGAATGTTTATAATTTGGTGTGTGATGTGGGGGTATACTAAGTAGATCATCACGTCTTGCCTTTTCTGGCTTATAAACACTCTTATCTTTCGCACTGCCCCAGGCTATAATATTATATGAAATATGCGAATAAGCAAGTGCGTAATACATACATACAATATAGCAAAGTAAGCCTAATTAAGTTGTAAACATACATACTCGATATGCTTGTGCCACAACAAGTATGTACCGAGTAATTTGGTATTATGAGACAACACACTATTATCATGCAACATTATAATGTGCTGCAATTGTCTTTCCAGTCCAAAATTTATAATAACCGTTTTCCTTTCATCCATTTATCAATTTATCTCTCTGAGCCCAAGTAGTAACCTCCTGAAATGTTTGGGCGATCAATAGATGGAGTTGTTCAACTGTATCCGCTGATAGTATTACAGTTATGTCATCAGCAAACATTTTTTAAGTGAAGGTTATTTATATATAACATAAATAATAGCGGCCCTAAAACAGATCCTTGAGGGATCCCGTACATTAGATTTTGCACATCTGGTTGTACATTATTCAACTCTACTTTGCCTTCATCCTCTCATATAACTAATTATCCATGATACTAAGTTTTCTCTTATCCTCATACTATTAATGTAACTTTTGGTCTAGAAAGCAATTGTTTACCGTGTCAAAAATTTTTGACAAATCAAATATTATTTAGACAACGCACTTGTCGAAAATAAAAATTAATATCCAGGTTTGATCAAAATCGGCTAATATTAACACATGCCTCCCAGGCCATGGAATTTGCCATGTGTTTTTTATGGCAAGACATTTTTTCGAAAATTTGTTATAGGATCATGAAAATGTAGTAAAATAAAAACCTTTCATAAACTGAAGTATTGTAAAATGGACCATCTCCTTAATATAACTATTCATAGTGATAAGAATTGTAAAATATGTTAATAGTGTTTTAAAAATAATTTACATATTATGTAGATTCGTTCAATGAAATGATTACTGATAGAGTAATGTGAGTATGTACGCGTGCATGTCACTGAACTTCATGCTGTTGCTTGTTTACATTATTTAAAAATTACTAAATTGTAAATTGATAATGCGAGAAATAACAAATTTTCATTTTTGAACATATCGGTGTGGACATTTCAGTTATCTTATAAGTAGGTACGTAGGTATTGTAACTATTTATATTCATTCATTCACAATTGGACATAGGTACAAAAATCGTCAGAAGTTTATGTTGATTTCGACATTCCGAGACCAAAGGTTGAGTAATTTTATCTAATAAATTATTAATACCCGAGTGTTGTTGCCTAGAATAGATAGGTAATAAACTCCCGGCTTGATATCAGTTGAAATAAAAAGATAAAGATTAAAATTATGTACTGTGTATATATCTATTTTATAGAACTATATTTACCAATATTAGGAAAGATGGCAAAGCTTACATACTTGGACATTTGCACAGCACCCTGTTAGAAATTAAGCCACTAAGAGCACAAAGCCTATATTGATAAAATAAATCAAAAAAATCAATCTGATTCAACCAGTATATTATAATTTCTCATCTACATATACACTGAAATATTATTTCTCATCTGCATATTATACCTGTCTGAGATTTCAAGCGAATAATAAAACAGTTTTAGCGATGTTTACCAATGTGTACATTTATATTATACCTTGTAGGTTCTATTCATCTTATTCTCAACGTATTGCCAGATATTTTGTTGTTTGTATACATTATTTTAGTTGGCCTTCGTTTGCTCTATAACACGTTTGACGGCATCACGCCATCAGTCGTGGTTGCCTGTTAGGCGCACAGCCTCTCCAAAACTCTTTCTCTTCAGCTCGTTGATGACATCAACCCAACGTAGTAGGCGATATGACGTTTCCCCTGAAGCAGATCCCCCAAACATCAACATTCTTGAATAACACTCGAATAACAACACAACGCGCATTTCGCCAATCACGTTGACATCATCGGGAGACAATTAAAACTAAAGTATGATTAAAAATATGCCTACATTGATTGATTGATTTGCCAGCTTTTAAGTTTCCATCCATCATCAACTCCTTATTTATTCTTCTGAGTTTTCCGTTTGTTATATGGTGTCATGTTTCCCAGGGGCTTTTATTTATTAACCGTTCCACAGGTAAATGTCCATTTACGGTGGAAGTGCAAGGAAGAGCTCTGTTTCGCCGTAAAAAGGAGCTTTTTACAACGGGTTATAAGAAAGAGGACTGAGAGAATATTTTGTATGCTTTGTATATTGGTTTGTTTTTGTAATAATTAGTTTCAATTGTCGTTTTCCAATTCCGGGTATTTTTCTGTTTTATTACCTGTGATTAATACATTTTCAATTTTAATTATTTTTTTTTCAGTTTTAATAAAGAAATAAACTAATACACTAATAAACTAGTACTACTAATTGAAAACTTTTTTTGTCCACACCTGGTATGTGTATTGCCTTATAAGCACGTGTTGCTCATACCAAGAACCATCCACTTGGAAGGGCCATAGGAATGAATGTGTGGGTCGGTTTGTTTCCGTTTACGACGCGACAGCCCGACTAGGCTTTGCACTAGACACGTGTTTACTTTATTACTTCCACATCCACGTAGTGGATTGGAAGTATAGTAATCGCAAAAAAATTTTCAAAAATTTTTATTCGTGAAATAGGTTTAGAATGTCATGAAACGTCGAGATTTTAAATTTGAGAGAAAAAAAATTTCTGTCTGTCTGTCTGTCGGTCTGTCTGTCTGTAACTTTTTTTTGTCCGCACGCTTTCTCCGGAACGGTTTAAGATATTGACCTGAAATTTTGTACACGTATATATTATAACGAGATCTGGAACTGGATTGTTTTTTGAGGAAATCCGGTGAAGGGTTGGGGGTTAAATAGGGGTAAATAGGGGGAAATAAGTAAAGCAAGCTTGTAAGAGTACAGAAACTTGTAATTCGGTGTATGTACTAGAAGTTAAGGCCTCAGATTTTTTTATAATATTTTTCAACCCCCCACCACCCCTACCCCATTAAAGGGGTTGATAAAATAAAGTTGAGATATTCATTTGAAATTTCGTACACGTATGTATTATAACGATGTCTAAAATTAGATTATATTTTGGGATTTATTCCGTTGAAGGGTTGGGGGTTAATTTGGGGTAAATAGAGGAATATAAGTAAAACAAGTTGGTAAGAGTACAGAAACTTGAAATTCGGTGTATGTACTAAAAGCCAAAGCGTCAGATTTTTTAATAATATTTTTCAACCCCCACCACCCCTACTCCAATTTGAAAAGGGTTGATAAAATAAAATTGAGATATTCATTTGAAATTTTCTACACGCATGTATTATAACGACATCTGGAACTAGATTATATTTTGAGATAATTCCGTTGAAGGGTTGGGGGTTAAATAGGGATAAATAGGGGAAAATAAATAAAGCAAGCTGGTAAGACTACAGAAACTTGAAATTCGGTGTATGTACTAGAAGCCAAGGTCTCAGATTATTTATAATATTTTTCAACCCCCACCACCTCTACTTCATTATTAAAAGGGTTGATAAAATAAAATCGAGATATTCATTTGAAATTTGGTACACGTATGAATTATAACGACATCTGGAACTAGATTATACTTTGAGATGATTCCGTTGAAGGGTTGGGGGTTATTTAGGGGTCAATAGGGGGAAATAAGTAAAGTAAGCTGGTATGAGTACAGAAACTTGAAATTCGGTGTATGTACAAGAAGTTAAGGCCTAAGATTTTTTTATAATATTTTTCAACCCCCCCACCACCCCTACCCCATTAATGGGGTTGACAAAATAAAGTTGAGATATTCATTTGAAATTTCGTACACGTATGTATTATAACGACGTCTGGAATTAGTTTATATTTTGAGATGATTCCGTTGAAGGGTTGGGGGTTAATTTGGGGTAAATAGAGGAATATAAGTAAAACGTTGGTAAGACTACAGAAACTTGAAATTCGGTACTAGAAGCCACAGCGTCAGATTTTCTTATAATATTTTTCAACCCAACCACCCAATATGAAAAGGGTTGATAAAATAAAATTGAGATATTTATTTGAAATTTGGTACACGTATGTATTATAACGACGTCTGAAACTAGATCATAATTTGAGATGATGCCGTTGAAGGGTTGGGGGTTAAATAGGGGCAAATAGGGGAAAATAAGTAAAGCAAGCTGGTAAGACTACAGAAATTTGGGATTCGGTGTATATACTAGAAACCAAGGCCTCAGATTTCTTTCTCATATTTTTCAAACTCTACCACCTCCGCTTCATTATTAATGGGATTGATAAAATCAAATTGAGATATTCACTTGAAAGTTAGTACACGTATGTATTGTAGTGACATCTGATTGAGATGACTCCAGTGAGGTGGTAGGTTGTAAATAGTGGAAAATAAGTACGGTAAACTAGAAACTTCATTTTTAACGTATATGGTAGAAACCAACTCCTCAAACTTTTCTGTGACATCTACCCCAAATATTATTAAAATTCTATGACCAATAATTTCCACAAACTAGAGTGCAAATATAGTCAAGATGTTTCCTTTAAAGTGACTTGGACGAATAATCTGGATGTGGAAGTAGTGATTCCTTAGGCAGCGGTTTTTTGGTAGTATTAACAAACACTTTACAGTAATGTTCAATTTTTAATTAGGTGTGTGCTTGTTCTCCTATTATTACACTTCATTTTACGCAGAATTTTTTTAACCTGCCGATGACTTAAATTTTATCGAGTTTAATGCAGTTGTAACCTATTCTTTTTTAGTTTTCTTCGGAAGCGTCACACGGCATAACCACCCTCAACGAGATCCACTCTCATTCTCCCTTGTGATAAAAATTATATTTATTTATTTTCTAAAAATAATTTTTATACCTACCTCATTCATTGAAGTACATGTAAAAATGAATATGTTTTCATGACATAGATACTAAATTTAATTATTTACAAGGCCTTGAAAGTAATCTTTTAACTAAAACATGTCTAATAATTCTCTTATTATTTGCATATTCAGTTACGGGTTTAGATAGTCTAAAACGATCTTCAAATTCTTTGTCGGACCAGTTTGTAAAATGATTGACTCATCTGAAGTTTCTAGGAGCACAATTTATACATCAAATGATGATTAAGCATGGATTAAGACACTAGATTATAGTCTGGGAGCCCTCGACCAAAATTTCTTGTCATCCCCACATGGACAAATCAGTGAACAATGTTTAGTTTAAGGGAAAAAAACGAACTTTGATATGTAAAGTAAAGCTCTAGGGCGTTGCGGATACGGCGGTGGATTTTTTTTACATGTTCATTATTGTTTTTCGGCCGTTTAGCAACCTTGAAAATTTACGCCAGAAAGGACTTTTCCCTTGATTTGAGTAAACGCAGTTCGAAAAAGTTTGGAATTCTCATGTCACGATGATGCTAAAAATCCTGGTCGAGGGCTCTCGTACTATTAAGCCAATGAAGCTTTAAACAATCCGACCTTAATGATCAATTATAAGGAAAATCCTGCTTTATTTACCACCCCGCCCCGATGTAACAATGGGCATAGCTTGTTTAATCAAAGCTGATGACATAATCTCTTGTAAAATATCAATTTATTTTTTATACAGATTCAGCAAATTTAGTTTTAGGTACGTAAACTTGTTTCTGCGCAGATAAACCACGCCTTGTCGTAGAACAATGCAGGGCATTGGTCCATCGCTTGACCGCGAGTTGAGAACAACGCCAGCGCTCCCATTCTGCTTTTAATAGCGTAGCTGTTTAGACGTGTGGGAATAAAATAAATTAATCTCAATTTCGTTATTAAAATGCCGTGTGTTTATACAACTGCAGAAAAAGTGCAAATTGTGAAATGATACTTCGGGGGTCATTCCACTGAAGACACAATAAATTTATTTACTGTAGCATATCAAGACATACAGACCAATCCCCTCAGCTAGCATAATTTCATACATTATTAAACAATTTGAGAATTTCGGGTGTGTCGTGAATTATTGTAAAAAATGCTGTCAACCCGAACCCCGTCATCAACAAATGAGCGAAGAATGTGAAATTCGCGAAACTAATGTCTGTGCACTTGTTGAAACTAGTGAACCTTGTTCTAGCAGACAAATTGCTGATGAAGTTGACATGAAGGAAAGAACTGTAAGAAATATTTTTGAAAAGAAATAGGTACAGTTGTTTTAAAGTTCAAACAACGCAAGAAATATTTCCCGAGGACAATTTCAAAGGGATGGAATTTTGTGAAATCATGATAAATAAAGTGAATGAGAATGAAAACTTCTTAAAGAATATATTGTTTACAGATGAATCATCCGTTTCATTACATAGGAAACACAATCCATTCGTAGTACGACATTGGTCTCGACAAAAATAAACATTTGAGTGTTGCTGTGCGAACTCAGTATCCTCAAAAGTTGAACGTTTGGACGGGAATTTTAGACAATCATGTTATAGGCCCACTGCTAATCGATGGCAATTTAAATGGCAATAAATATTTAGAGCTTTTACAAAATCAAATAATTCCTGCAGTTCAAAATCTTCCTGTCAACTTTGACGACATTTGGTTTCAACAAGACGGTTGCCCAAGTCACAACACCTTAACTGTTATTAATTTTCTGGAAAGAACATTTCCCAATCGTTTAATAGCTACGAGGGAAATGATAAAATGGCCCCCAGGTCACCTGATCCATGCGTTTGAACGAGCCAATAATTTAGTTGAATTACGGGAAAAACTTATCCAACTTTGTGCAAGCATTACTCCAAATCAACTCAATGATATGAGAGGTTCATTGTATAATCGGTTTGGCTATTCTTTGGCACAAGAAGGTGGTTTGTTTGAAATCTTACTTCATTAATTTATTGTTTGATAATTATTAGTTGATTTTAGTTTTAGTCTGAGGGTTATTTAATTTTATTTTAATGTTCTATTTTCGTAATTTAATAAGAATAATTTAATTTTTGATAATAAAATTATTAGTTGATTTTAGTTTCCGCGTTATTTAATTTTATTTTAATGTTCTAATTTCATTTCGGTTTTAATAAGAATTATTATTTTATTCCCATAGCATTTACGGCTAAAAAAGAAACTGCAGAAATGCTTTCAATAGAAGAAATTATTTATAAAAATGTGACAAATAACTTCTTCGCTTTTGACGAAGAGATATTTTCTCGTTTCGAATAGAAATTATTACCTACGTCCGCATCCATCCTTAGTTCATGCCGTACTAAACTCAATTCATTGTGTGTTTCTGCTTTCACGATTTATGGAACTAGCGGGGCGTGGTCAATTACATCGTTATTCCTATACCCTAAACTGCATTTTCCGAATCTTGTATTATTTGTACTTGAGAATGTAATGTAGAAGCTACGAAACAGCAGTTACAAATAGAATAGGTATATTTACGGAAGAAAATTTCTTTTCGTTATTATTTGGTTTTTTATAGATTTAGATTCAAAATATTTCGAACCGATTTAGAGTGAAAACAGTTTTTATTTTAGATGTTTAATAAATTTGTTCCATTACTTTGCCATGTGTGCCAGTAAAGATAATTAGAAAAACATTTCCGAGAGAATCTATTGCATAACAGAATATCTCGGACAATTATAAATGTTATAATCGTTAACGGTTTAGATAAACCATTAATCCTCAGTTATGCAATGTATATGTCTATTAATGAAGTTATTGTGAATATGCATGTTAAGTAATAGGATAGAGAAGATAGATGGAATAATAGTAATTGTCATTGAACATCAGACAATTATATATTTTTTTCTCTTCGAACGTATAAACTGATCTAGCACAAAAGTGTGCTAAATATGCTCCGAAAACAAGAAACAAATGCAAACAGAAGTAAAAGTTTCCTTTAAAAAATTACTACAAGCAAGGAACTTCCTAATTTGCCGTCTCGTTGAGTGTTCTAAAGGCTTCCTAAAATTTAAGCTGTGCTTTAGCCGCCATATTTGAAAAATGGCTGCTTAGTTTTCTATATAGTTTCTTAACCGTTACAGATAGATAAAAAAAAGTTTGAAATACACACACCAGCTTTAAAGGAACGGAGATAAACTGACATTTTTCTCTACATATTTTTTTCCTAACAAATTACAACGAAATCTATTAAAATAAAGAGTTAACTCATAGCTAGCTAATTGCAGTTTATTTTGCAAAGCTTCATGCCATTTTGAAACCTGTTTAAGAACATAATACAAAAAAAAGTGTCTTGGCAAAAAATTAATAGTACATCTTGACTTACTTTAAACATTTAATGACTGATTGATTGAATTGCCAGCGTAAGGTAGGCATCGCTGCCGCTTCCGGACATCCAATGTTCCTGGATGTTTTTATATACCGTCGAACCGGCGGCATACGCTGGATTGGATATGGGACATGTTTGTTTGCCGCAACGAGAGCCACATGACGCGTGGGGTACGAATATAGGATGGGTAGATGTTTGTGAGATGCGTTATTTACTCTTCTTCTGAGACTTCAGTTTCTGAATCTAGCAGTGTGCATCTACTTTTGCCTGCTTTTTTAACCGTTCCATAGGTAAATAGCCATTTACAGTGGAAGTGCAAGGAAGAGCCCCGAGAGAACATTTGAGACATCCTGTATTCCGATCCGCCAATGTAAAGCAAAATGAAATATAAAATCTGCAAAAAATAAAAAGATATCTAGGAGAACATTTGTGACACTCTGTATATCAAGCAAACCCCAACTTCTTTGACCTGGGAGACATCTTTGTATTCGTAAATAAGCCCAATATATGGACCATATGACAAGGATTAATAAACCGATAAATAGAATTTATCTTTTCGTCCGTGTGCAGCTTCCATCTCTGTTCTTCTCTGTTCTGTACATTCTTACACTAATTGCATTCACTGCTTCGCCCTTCACCAGTCCGTTGTCCTTCACTGAAAAGATGACTATGGCGAACAGCTTATATTATATTGCCAGATGTTTGTGTCCATTTTGCAAGTTGTTTATGTACGCTTTCAGGCGATGCCATATCCAACCGATATATCATAATCAAGCATCAACTACACGAACCAGCCAGACTCATGCTAATTTATATCAATCAATGTAGAATTGTTCACGCTTCAATTTAACGCAGTTTCATACGTTTTCTCACAGTTTTAATCGAGTTTATTCGAGGTTTCGTAGGAGCTACACTGGCGTGCTTGCCTCCGGCGCCATGCGAAAAAACAAATTGCCTTTTCCTGCTTTAAACATTTAATGATCAAGCAAAATTACAAGAATTATCTTTTTCAATAACGTATATGCTTCACGAACCCTTATGATTACAGCTATCCTTCTTCCCATACCAATGAGTTATTGATCGTTTCTTGAGGCAAATGGTGCATATTTCATTTAGAGCAGCACTCTTCTTCTGAGTTTTGGACAACAAGAAATTTTTGCCTATGTCGTCTGCCTAGCATGTCCCATACATGTTCAATTGTATTCAAGCCCGGGGAACATGCAGGCCAAATTATGGTCGTTACTTCCACTCGGTTTAAGAAGTCTGCTTGAAAAAACCATATAGCCATAGCATGGCTTCGGTTTTAGAGTCGGGTCAAGTTTAAAAAGACCGATGTATGAATTAATATTGCACCTATGTTTTCCGTATCTCTTGCACACAAACTTCAAGCCATAGTCTAAAGACATTGTCAATGTATGTCTATCAAGATTCTTTCCCACTTCTTTTGAGACGGAAATATGAAATGAACACAGGAGTGAGAAACATAGTCATAAGCTCAGTGATTCTCAAACTGCGTGATTTAACGACGAATATTATTTATTTCCATGAACTAACACCACTCTAAATATGAAAAACGTCTTTATATGAAATATTTAGGTTATTTTTAGTGGTAAATAGTGGATATTTATCCGTCAAACGAACAATGTCAAACCACTAAGTCTTACAATTTTCTAGTACGTAGATATTACACGTTTTAGAGTAGAATAAACACGATCGCGTAGCTCAATCGGTAAGATGCTCGAGCAATAAATTTAAATGGGGTGGTTGTGAGCTCGATCCCCAAGCACTTCCACTTTTTTTTTGTTTGATTAATTATTAAGTTAATAATTTTCCTTCCAAAATTTTTATTTTATTAAACTGCGCCGCGAGTTTTGTTAAAACTTTATTTTCTCCAAAAATGTGTCTTTTATCACTACTAGCGCGTGTTTATCTCTAATAAAATCTACTTTCTTACGTTATTTATTAATACACGAATGGTGAAACGTGCGTGGACTAGATAAATTGTTCGAGTGTAGTGTTTTAGTGTTTATGAAAACGTGTCGATGCGTTGTTCTTTCAGAATTGTTTTAATTTGTGTGTTTTAAAATTATTGTTAATTTTTTTAATATTGATTTTGTCAACCAGAATTTTTATTTATTACCGCTAAAAGAAAAATAATTTTCGTTATCGTCACAGAGATCCAGATTTTTTTTTGTTTTATGAAATATTTTATTTTTTACTGACATCGTTTCTCCTACTAATCCTATCTTTTCTTGGCAAGAAATGCCCAAACCTTCCCGTGTCTCTTGCTGGACTGTAGCAATATTAGTCTTTGATTTCTTTTTCTGATCACTCTTTGTTATTGACTGAATTGGGCAATTCATTTTTTGTTATCAGTTTCATTTTTGCCCGAACCTATATACCTAGTGTCCGTCGTAAAGTTGGCTACATATGGGAAAAACTTGTATTATTGAGATTTCTAAAAAATACTGTACTGGGGGTTCGTTTCTTTTTTACATGCAAATACTTTTATTCAACTAAAATACATAAAGTTTTTGTCGAAACTAATCAAATATTTGTGAAATAGACACAAGAGTTTATGATAATTAATGGTAGGGGTAAAATTTGCACTTTATTATTTTCCTCACATCTTCTTCAAAATTAATATTGTTGTATTCTATATGCAGTTTTTCTTCATAAAATTTTTCGATATCTTAACAATTTGACCCACTTTTCGGTACCACGGTCAACTATTTTTTACAGTCCTACCAAACCGGTGATCACATGACATGTGTCAAAATGTAATTTTTTGTTTTTGGACATGCATATACGAACCCCCAATAGAGTTTTTAGAAATGTCAAAAATACAGTTTTTTCCCATATGTAGCCAACTATATGGACACATTGGACACTGTATAATCAGAATTTCACTAAAATTATGAAGTTACTAAATTAATAACCTCAACATTTTATGATATCTTTCCTATTTTTTAAAAATTATTTAGCGACATAATTGCTGAGAACTGTTTGAGAACTACTGGCATTTCTTATGCATCAAATAAACTCTTAGTTCAGACGTTTTAGCGGCCATGACACAAGTCAGTTTAAATTGTACCCGACTCTATTAAACTTTAAGTATTTTCAATAAGAAGAAAAATGCGACTTCTCCAGTACTTCTTGTGTTTACTAATTCTTTTTTAGGTGCATGTAACTTTTGCCTTATTTTATCTTCACTATAATAGGTAACGGTAGTTTTAAAAATATTATAATTTTTAGTAAATAGACGTTGGTTTTATTGATTAAAACTTGTGGATGCAGAGGTTTAGCCTGATGGCGCTGACATATATGTATCTAGCCAAAATGACAGTCTGTATATTTAGGAATGTATTTGAGAAAGTAGAATTGACTAAGGTTCGACGGTGCAGGCCTCAACTATAGTTAACTGTTGAATGGTGACACGTTTACGCCCAATTTTGTATTGATCGTATGGAGCGTTAAGTCTGACGATTTATTAGAGATATTTCAACATGAACCCAGAATTAAAATGTAGTTATTTATTTATATAATATAACAAACAAACAGAATTTGCATTTATATTTCAAATATAGGATAAAATCTTACAGCAAGAGCATAAGGGACAATAATATATCTTAAGGTGGCCATTCCCTAGAAAGAGGCATCCGATAGGGAAATATTTATTATTTTTGCCCATAACTTTTTTTTCTTAGTGCGTATATTTAAAAAAAAACTATAAGAGTACCTAAGTAGAACAGTAACAAGACTATTACTATGAATTTTCACTCAATAATTTCAATAGTTTGCTTAATAGCTAGATTTAAATTTAAAAATTATGTTAATCTTCTTATTTCATAGATTTAAATCTAGCTTTTTTTTGCAAACCACTGAAATTATTGAGTGAAAATTCATAGTAATAGTCTTGTTGCGGTTCTACTTAGGTACTCTTATAGTTTTTTTTAAATATACGTACCAAGAAAAAAAGTTATGGGCAAAATCATAAATATTTCCCTATCGGATGTCTTTTTCTAGGGAATGGCCACTTTAACTTCTCGTAACTGCTACAAATTATTCTACTTGAACTTAATTTCACAGGTTTTACCAAAGAAATGTCAGCTTTATTGTTAATAGAATTTGAAATAAATATTCATAAAGTATTCTCACTCATTGGCATATATTTAATAGTGCCCCTCGTGCTTCGCCCTCATATCTTCGTCGCTGGTCCGTGAAATTTCAATAAAAATTTCTATAGATAAATAGATTTAGATAGCTTTTATTTCATCACAAAATATACCACGTTTACATTTGTAGTCATAAAGTCATAAAATAACAATCTGAACGACAGGCAAATTTGTAGAAAGAAAAACAAATAAAAAATGTAAATAATGTAAAAAGTATAAGTGTATATCAATATAGATAATGCACTAATCAAACAAATAGATAAATAAATAATACAAACAAGCTAACCATTCACTCTTCGCATTTTCTTTGTAAGTAATATAGTGCAGTGCAATTAGTCATGAAAAATAAAAAATTACGGAATCCAGCTATAATGACTGGATTTGAATGATTTTTTTTTTGCATTGAGTTTCTAATACTGAATACAAAAA
Source organism: Stenurella melanura (assembly GCA_963583905.1). Lineage (NCBI taxonomy): Eukaryota > Metazoa > Arthropoda > Insecta > Coleoptera > Cerambycidae > Stenurella > Stenurella melanura. Next base: position 170,187,285 of record OY757311.1, on the reverse strand, counting down.
AGTTTACGCGTTAAAAATTGCCGCTTTGTACTTGGGGGTGGTTCCCACCCCCCTCTAGAGGATAGGACAAAAAAGTAAAGTAGTAATACAGAATCTGATATACAGTGTGGGGCAATAGTGCGTTTGACCTCGATATCTCGAGTTCTACGATAGCTAGAAATTTCTTAAAAAATTGCAAGTAAACTAGATAAAAAAGTCTATAACTGGAAATAATTTTCGAACATACAGGGCGAGCCAAGACGAAAGTACAGGACTAAGTGCCTTTTTTTTAATGAAATGCTATGTACATGAGTACATTTTTTGAAGCCTCTTTCTAGGCTCTATTCCTTCCTATATTGGCATTGAATATCTCCCAACCACTTGAATGTAATTAATTTTTCTGTTGAAATAATGCAATCTATAGATGGATATTAAAAAAAACACCACAGTCACAATTATGGGTTTTAAGAAAAACTTATGTGAATACCAGTTACGAGACATCTAATTAATGTTTTTGAATCATTTTCATTTCCTAAAGCTGTACAGGGTGGCCAAAAATTATTTTTCAATTAAGAACTTTTTAAATTGAATTTTCTCAATTTTTTTCAAATGGAACGCCCTGTATATTTTTCAACGATGTGATGTAGAAATGAAAAACGAACGTTTTTTGTAAGTTACTTAATTAAAAATCATACTCGGCCCTGGAAAAACTACTTGCGGTCAACGGATTCGCGCCGCCAGCAATAGGCTTCATTTGTGGCCGTGTACCTTTAATCCCACCACGTCTCATCGAAATCGATCAATATTCTGGACAGTTATCGTGCTTCCTAGCCCTATTTCAAGAAAACCAATTTGCTGCAAAAAAATTCAATTTTCATTTATTTTTCGACGCAGTCTCTGGTATACTTATTTGTAGAGCTTTGCAAGCGGCACCATTTCTTTTTTGAAATATCTCGATCCGATTACCCGTTACCGAGTTATTCAATTTTTTCCGAAATACTCGAAACGCCTATATCGGGTACTTCCGGTTTCCAAACGAAGCCTAGCTTCCGGCGTTAAGATTTTCTAAAGACCGCCTATTAACCACCCAAGTCTCATCGAAATCCGAAAACGGATTAGGGGGGGTCTGGGCGTAACAGGCAGACAGACAGACCGACGGACGGAATTTTCTAAATTCGCTCTCGAGTCGATAGATATGACTTTCATTTCGATCCGACGTCTTTTTCGGGTTTCAATGGTCACCGGCAAAATGCAAAACCTATACTACATTTTTTTTTTAATGTAACAAGTAAAAAAACTACATTTTTCGAAAAAACTCTGTTTCAGATTTTTTGACCAAAAAGGTCCGTGCCTTATACTGGTTATAGAGATCGATCGACGGAATAGTTAATTTTCGATTTTTATTAGGAAACTGTTCGGAATTTGTAGAATTTATCAAGAAAATCAAATTTTCCAGGATTTGTAGATTCGCTTTTGTTTTGTCAAATTTCTCACAAACGTCCACTAATAGACCTACAATTGCCATTTTTGAAAATCAAAATCGGACCTTCGGTTCGGGCGTTATCAATTTCTTTGAAAAATCATACTCGGCCCTGGGGGCTGGGCGTGACTGACAGACCGACGGACGGAATTTTCTAAATTCGCTCTCGAATCGATAGATATGACTTTCATTTCGATCGAACTTTTTTTCGGGTTTCGATGGTCCACCGGAAAAATGCAAAACCTGTACTACATTTTTTTTTTCAAAATGTGGTAACAAGCGATATATTAATTTGTTTTTAATATATTTGTAGAGTTAATAGTTTCGGAAATATGACGGTACAAATGTGGGGTTTGAACTTTTAGTAGCAAAGAAATGCATTTAAATCTCATATTTCTTCAAAACCTTTGATAAATGAAAGCTTTCAAAATTAGATCATGTTGGTAATACTATTTTGAATTGTGTCGTCGTGAATAGACGTGTTTTTAAGATGCTCTCTAAAAAGCGGTAGAAACCCCATCAAACTCGAAAAAATTTCAGCCACTGGTAGATTAAGAAATTCTGCATGAAATGAAGCGCCTCAAGAGAAAAACAGAGTTCATGTGGAATTAATAATTAACAAGATTTTCTAATAATATTAAATCAAATAAAGCAAACAAGCTCAAGTGAAGTGCAGTGTCCCTACGTACACCCTAGAAGATCTAACAAGATACTTTTTAAGTGGCTCATGGGCAATAAATAATAGCATAGTCAATGTCAAAATTAGGCACATGTGTTTACAAAGCAATATAGCTGTGTTGTGACCTAAAATAATTGTATACGGTGGAAAGTTTTTAAATGGACAAAATCAACTCAACCCAAGAAAGAAAAGGAAATAAAATAAAACAGCAATCACAAGACGCTGCAGAAAGACAGATAAGCTATAAATTTATTTATTTTGTTTTATCTGATTAAATTGATATTATTCTATTCTATCTTTCTATCTGATCTTTATCATCTTAATTTTTATCAGCTCGATTTATTGATTCAAAACATAATATTTTATTAATTGAAACCGATTGTCTCAAATAAACGACACACAGGGCGAACAAGCTATCCCTTCGGACCTCTTTTTTCTCATAACGCGCAAAAAAATATTGTTATCGCGAGCAACTCCACTGTAAATGGATATTTACCTGTGGAACATTTACTATATAAAAACAAAACAAAAATAAAAAATGAACGCTGCCAGATTCAGAAACAGAAAACTTAGAAGAAGAAAAATAAAGAGATGACGATGACGACTTAAAAGAAGCATCTGACAAACACCTACACTTCCCATTCTATATTGCTACCCCGTGCGTCATGCGGCTCTCGCTGCTGACAACAAGCATGTCCAATGTCAAATCCAGCATATGCAGCCGGTCCGGCGGTATATATTACCGGTTTTAGAAATGTACCACCACAAAAAGGCAGTTAAATGCCCCAGCAAATCAGTCACCATTTTTTTAAACAGGGTTTTAGCTATTTTCCCTGTATAATATATTATTTACATAACCAATTAAAACTCATTTATTATTTATTTAAATTTTCTTTCAGAAAAATTATTAAAAAAATCAAACATAAATTTGTAGAAATGTTTTATTGTAGAATAAATCAAAATTCAACATTTAATTAGGTCTCCAGCCATACCAACGGCGGTCAATATATCTTATTTATATACGTATAATTTAAATATGTTGATAGGAACAAATGAACAACACAACATACCTAATTAGTTGAAATGTATTTAATAGTTAAACAAAATAAAAAAAAAATGTTAAAATGGAAAAATGGTTTTAGAAATGTACCGATCGAATTTCGTTTTGTACTTGCGAGTATAATTAATAATGTACCTACCTACCTAACCAGTGTTTCTGGCCAGTGAATACAAATAATGTATTCCTTTATTTAAAGGTTTATTTCTTGTGTCACGCGTCGGGAGATTTTAAAATTTTAATTTAACTTTTATCAGATAATCCATATTTTCCATATACATAAGAAATTAATGTTGTATGCCGTTGTTCAGGTTTTTGTTTATTTCCACATTTGTCCCTATTTCTATCATCAGACTTCAGGATATTGGTTGTTTATAATAATCTCATTTTTTAATATTTCATTATTACCTGAAATACATGATTTTGGTCTTATCATATAAACATTTTAACAACGCTTTTAACACGCGTTGACTGATTCGAGTTAAAATTTTAATATTTGCTGGTATTTTAATATGTGTTGGTTTTCGTATCCACTTTGGCAATAACAGCGAAATGTCATCTGAAGTAAATGAACTGTGCACATTTCTTTTAAAGCGGTCTCAAGAGAGTGTCCTGAATTCTGATGCAAAGACATGTAACGATATTTAATATTCAGCTTGATCTTGATATGTAATAAAATTATTATAAGTAATTATATTATATTACCTATACCGGCTTTTTAACGGAAGGGGTGCTATGCGGGAACACGTGTATAATTACAAAGCGGAAAGCAACTTAGTCACGTCCGTTAAAAATTGGCGGGAGGTCCAGGTACTATTTTAGACAAAATAGATATTTTATTTTTGTTGTATGCCATTCGTAAGGATTGAGTTTTAGATATTCTTAAACACCTTTGCCAAAACTACTCTTAATATAATGGTAATAATAATCCCTATGATCCTTTGTTATCTGTTAGAGGGGTTGTCACCAACATCGGCAAAATGGCCCAAAATCTGGTGCTGGTCCAATAGCATTCCTTGGTGTAGTAACGCTAAGGAATCAGTAAAAATTCCTTTTAAAGAAGGAATGTACAAAACTCATAATAGCAGTAACAATATTCTTACTTTTTGTTGGGTATTTTGCCACTGAAAAATATTTTAAAATTTTTAATGAAAAAGCTTCTGCGCGATTTGCTGTGATGTTAACTCCACATTACAGCCAACCTTCCCATTTCTATGGTTTGCCAAAAATTCATAAACCTGACATTCCCTTAAGACCAATTGTGAATTCAATTAATTCTCCAGGCAGCAAACTCTCAAAATATTTATTAAAAATCCTGAATCCATAATCAGGTTCCTCCGAGTCTTATATTAAAAACAGCAAACATTTTTTGGAAAAGCTGTGAGAAAGTCATTTTAACCATAATCAACTAATGGTCAGTTTTGATGTAGTAAGCCTATTTACAAATGTTCCTGTAGATAAAACAATATAATTAAAAACAAATTGCAACAAGATGGGAATTTGGCGAATAGAACTAAGTTAAGCATTGAAACTATAATAGAATTGCTTACACTTTGAATTAAAACAACGTACTTTCAATTAAATAATGACTTCTATCAACAATACTTTGGGATGGCCATGGGTTTCATTATCTCCAATATTAAGTAACATTTTCATGGGTAATTTTGAGGAAAGTAATATTACTTAATAATCTAGTTTATAAACCCGTTGTATGGTGGAGATATGTAGATGACATCTTTGCTATATGGCCTTATAGTAAAGAATTTTTAAGTAATTTTTTGAATCAGATTAACGAAAAAGAACCTTCAATTAAATTTACAATAGAAATAGAAAATAATAATGAATTCTTAGATATTTTAATTAAAAAAATAGATACATACCAAACCAGTGTGTATAGAAAACAAACACACACAAACAGATACTTAAATTTCAATTCAAATCGACATATTAGTGTTAAGAAAGGTGTTGTTAAGTGCTTGTATGACAGAGCCAAAATTATTTCTTCAAATTATGTAATATTAAGGAACGAAAAGCAATTTATAAAAACTGTCTTATTAAATAATCAATATCCTGAGAGTTTTGTTGATGGTCAGTTATTCGACTATTGGTACTAGAGAGAATATACTATCACAACCTGAGGTATTTAGGTCAATGGTAGTAATTTCATATATACATGGTGTATCGGATAAATTACGAAAAATTGGGAATAGGTTTTCCGTGCGAACGGTTTTTCAAATGGGCTCCACGCTAATATCGGTTTTGTCAAAACGAAACCTCTAAATATTTTTCAAAATTCAAAAAATGGTATTTATAGTGTTCCGTGCGAGTTCGGAAAACATTATGTAGGTGAATCATCTAGACCTTTCAACGTAAGGCTTGGTGAACATAGAAATTACGCTACATGGGGAGAATTTGAAAAGTCCAAAAGTGAACACGCATGGGATAATAATTACAGGACTAAATGGGGCCCGGCGAAGATTTTAGAAAAAGAGAGCAACGGAACAAAAAGAAAACTTAAAGAACCCGCGATTATTTTGTTAAACGAGGATAGATGTGTTTCAAATTATTCAATAGATTTTTGTACTAGTTGGTTGCCCATCCTTAGAGATGAAGTAAGTAAAAATAAGATAAATATAATTTGTCTCACATGACTATGGAAATACATAAACAAAGAACTATCATGGTTGACGACCAAAAAAGTTTTGAGAACGGAAGTAGATTTTCTTCCGAAACGTTAACTGCCTATAGCTTTCATTTTCATTTTTTAGTTTATAACATTGTTCTAGTTTATCTATTTTTAGGTGTGAGCCTTTTGGAAACAGTCAAGTATTCAAGAACCAACCTCTGTCTGATCCGTTTGGCGCAGTTTTTTCATTACAAATTTTTAAATATTTTTCAGTGGTAAAATACCCAACAAAAAGTAAGAATATCTGAATATGCCACAAATAAACAATTATAGACAATAGCAGTATCAATAGATCGACTTTATTAGAGAAAAAATACAATGTCATTCTTCTGTAGCTTAATAGCCGCCCTACGGAAACGTAACATATTGAGTAAGAACTTGTATTAAGAAAATACTTATACAAAACTAACAGATTTATTCAAATAACACTAACAACAATATAAAGTACATAATAATAATAAATAATAAAGTTATAGTGTTACATAGCATAAAATAAATTATACAAACAAGCAAATGGAAATATATAGATAAGTGTACACCTCGGCATATAGCAACATATTAGGTAAATAACATTTTCTTCATTTTATACTTGTAGGAGAAACAGTGCAGAAAGAGGTACGTAGTATGTTATGACATATAGATCTTATATTCACATTACGAATATTTCTTCGACCTGTAAGTTTTTGCTCGAGATAAGTTGGCATTGGTTGGAAAACTATATTTTAATACATACTGTACGCTTTAGCTTAAAATTCTACCCAACTTTAAAAGCGACAACAATCTTATGCAAAAAGAAGGAAGGACTATTTTAGTTGGGACACTTCGTAAATTTCCCTACGTGCTAAACGTTAGCCATGGCCACCTATAAAGATCTTGATTGAATAATATCACATTTGATTTTTTCAAGTGAGAGGTTTACGGATGTTCTGCCAATAAACTCAACTTCCTGGAGAACCACTCTGTATTCCCAGAGCAACATAATTAATTTTTGCTTATTTTAAACGTCATTCCCATATTTTAGCAATTAAATTTGCATAGTAAATTGCGTCCTGTGAGTATACACCTTTTTACATGCATTTTTAAAAAATAGAATCGAAAAGTTTTTAATTGAATCATATGAGGGGATCGATTTATTTTCATTAGCTGTTATTAACAGACATACCAGAATGGTTTCCATCCAAGGAAGCTTTGCTTTATAGAGTCAGACGAGAATCTAACATCCCTAATATAATTTTTCCGTAATATCTTTAATTTTAGGTGCATATGTTGCAAAAGTTAGAAATTATTACTCTTAGGGAATATTTGTGGCTTTTAAAGTGTCTTAAAGTTTGTGAGCGGGGGTTAATAATTCTATAAGATCTGGTATGGGCGATGCAATTTTTTTCCTTTTTACTTTTTTACCAACCTAACCAACGGAATATTCTTGTTATAACTTGTGATGACCTTTTTTTTTTTCCTTATGGGTTGCGGTACCAGATCCCCGCTGTACTGAAGCTTAAGCTTATTGTACCCTGTGATGACCTTAATCCATTTTTTAATATCGTTTCTTCCTCATTAAAAAGTTTTTGAAAACATGTTTTGTTTCTCGTTCAACGAGCTTGAGACTTTGGCAGAGTAGTCTGTCAAAATCCACAGGGAATTTTTCCATTAATTTTGTTTATATTTCCACCCCTTCACGAGTTATAAGTGTTTTTGGTTTTGTGAGGTTATAAACAGGTGTTTGGGGTTTTGAAGGGAGACCGGGGTGAGGCCCGATCGTTGGACAAAAAACAAGAAATGTCTTCAAAAACTCTCTAGAATACATATGGAATTAAGAAGTGACGTCATCACATCACATTGTTTCGTATAACTCAAGAACGGTTTACAGATATTTAAAATCGGAAACTTGCTTTGATTGGTTCCTCTTTGTGGACTACCCCGTGGTGTGGGCAAAGAATAGAGTATTAAGTATGGGTGGCAACCTTGTTCCTGGCGCTTTTTCAGTCGAGAAATTTTTGTCTAACTTAAGAAGTGATGTCACACCCTACATTTTTCCATATAACTCAAGAGCGCCCTTGGTCCAGTTTAAGAGGTGACATCACATTGCATTTTTTCAAGAACGACTTGAGATATGTAAGATCTGTAAATTGCTTTGACTGGCATTGATGTCAACCCCCGTATCTAATGTCCTTCAGGTCGGAAAATGTTTGTATAAAGATAACATGATTCACCAGTTTATAACTTCTCAGGCAATTTATTAAGGCAGTGTTTTTATTTAGTAGCTATAAATAAACTATCTATCGTCGTTGCATGCAATGGTGTATACAACATTGCAACACTTAACAACCTTTACTGTTGTGTCTCCACAAATAAATACTTTTGGTGTCCTACGTGTTGTATATGTTCCACCAAGTGTTACCATCATCACATTAACAGGATATAATGGTATCAGTTTTGCATATTCCCTGCCATTGTTATAAACGCGCCTTAGTGCACCCCTGATAAACTGTAAAATGGAGCAGTGATATCCGAATCCTGGTGATGCTGATGACTAATGTGTTCAAATGTCCTAGAACTTGTAAGTCTTATTTTTTAGATGTAATTAAATGCAAACACAACTTCCCCATGTTGTAAAAGTTTCATAAAATTGAACCAGATAAATATTATCACCAGAAAACACTAGTATTTATTTCAACTTTTACAAAAAAAAGCTTATCATAGATAAGTATAAACATATATATTATATATCATTCTTATCGGATTTAAGAAAGACAATAATAATATGCCCATTACGTGCAGTACGACTGTTACAACAATGTAGTTTTTTAATTTAAACTATCCCGTTCAAAGGGGCGGCGGGGGTAAGTGAAGGTAATCTTGTTATTTATTTTATTTATTTATTTATTTATTTATTTATTTAACAATACACTGCCCAACAGAGCATTCCAATTACAGGGCAGGAGATGATAAGTACATATAAAATATATTAAAAAATATTAAAAGAATATAAGTAAATAGAAATATGGTAACGTGTTTTAATTTATACAGTTAATCTCTTTATCTCAGCTACATTGCAGTGGAATATATCAAACTGGCCTTGAAGACTATTATAGTTCTCACACATTTTTTACAATGGTGAAAATTTCTGTACGTTAGTTCTGGGGGTCGGCAGATAAAATAAAGTGTTTTGTCTGGAACCTGGTCTAGGTGTTCGAAAATTTAGTAAACTTAAGATAGCACTACAATCTGTTATATTATCTATTACTTTAAAAAGAAATATTTGTTGTGAAATAGTTCGGCGAGTCTCCAAACTCGAAAGCGAAAATCTGTTTAAAAGTGCAGTCTGGGGAAAACCAATAGCAGGATAGACACCGTCCTCCTTGTAACTTATAATCTTTAAGAAACGTCTCTGAATTCTCTCTATATTTTGTATATGTAGGTTGTAATGAGGAGACCAAATAATTGACGAGTATTCTAATTTTGATCGAACAAAAGACTGATAAAGTAGTTTCAGCGTATTACTGTCATTAAAATCATGAGAACATCGTGTTATAAATCCCAGTGTTCTAAAACTTTCATTGGTTATGGTGTTTATATGACAATTAAAGTTAAGTTTACTATCAAATGTTACACCGAGATCGCGGAAGGTTGATGGACGTGTAAGCACTGAATCTTCTAAGCAATAATTGAATTCGACCAGCTGATGTTTATTGATAAAAGTTAGAACATTGCACTTCTTTGCATTCAATTGTAGTTTGTTCAAATTACACCATTCATTTACTTTATCGAGGGCCGCTTGTAGAGCAACACAATCAGTAACATCATTTACTTTATTGTACAACTTCATATCGTCTGCGTATAAGAGACAATTGACACCCAGTTCTACTGTTATGTCATTAATGAAAATATTGAAAAATAAAGGACCTAACACTGAACCCTGGGGTACGCCTGAAGTGGATACAAATTCTACAGATCGCTGACCACAGTATTGAATGTGGTGATGTCTGTTTTCAAGATATGATTTGAAGAATAATAGCAGATTTTTTGAGAAACCAAATTGTTGAAGTTTTGAGTATAATACTGTGGTCCAGTCTGTCAAATGCTTTAGTGAAGTCTGTGTAAATTACGTCAACTTGTGAGTTTGCGTCGTTATATTGTGTATTATTACTATATTAAGTATTTTGCTACAGTGTATTTTTTCCTACCCTGTAATTGGGACATTGTCCTGTTGGGTAGTGTATAATAATAAATAAATAAATAAAAAGTGGGATTCACGGTATACCTATTAGATTATATTTTATAGAATTATTACAACGTAGGGATGTTAATGCATTTGCATTTAATTATATTATAATTATCCCTTTACGGGGAATCTGCCAAAATCGCCTTTTCATTTTTATTGACCTGTTCAGGTAAACCATTGATAATAATTATTGTAGGGGTATTTGATCCGATATATTTCAGTTTGTTCTTAACTTTAAAGGTAGTTATACTAACAGTATAGATGTCGGAACACGTGCCTGTGAATTATTTATAGTTTGATATTAACTGCTATTTTCGTAAGTGTTTTTGTTTTATTTGTTTAGTTGCATTGAGTAAGATAGTTTAAATGAAAAAAAATATCATTGTAACAGACATATAGTATGCAGTGAGGGTCTTAGTTGTAGTCTAATAACGATGTATGTTTATACTTATCTACGATATGAGTTTTTTTGAAAAGTTTAAATATTGCTAGTATTTTCTGGTAATCTATTTATCTCATGCTACTTTACTTCTTTCGCCAAGGTATACCTCCTCACTCCTCGGGGCCAAATTTTCGCTTTGTTGCTAACGCACCAGGTCTTAAGTTCACGATAATTTTCTTTCTGGCTATTTAGCAGGTAGCAAAATTTATTGTAGTATGCCTGCGGATTTACTAATATATTTGGAAAGTCAGAAACAAATTGTATATCCCATAGCCCTATTCCTGTCAATAACTTTATATACCAGGAACGTCAACAATGACTGGATTATATGACTTTGTACAAAGTGTATGTATCTACCCAACCAAACGTTATTAATGTTTTAAATCTAAACTAGAATCTAAATAACATTTTTGTGTTTGAATACAAAATAATACCCGAATAATTATTGTTCTTACAGAAATTGTCTATTAGTTATTCTTTTGTGCTATATTGCTTTTTAAGGCTTCGGTTCACGTGCTTTGTGGAATTTTAAGGTGGCCATTCCCTAGAAAGAGACATCCGATAGGGAAATATTTACTATTTTTAGCTATAACTTTTTTCTCTTAGTACGTATATTTAAAAAAACTATAAGAGTACCTAAGTAGAATCATAACAAGACTATTATTATGAATTTTCACTCAATAATTTTAGTGGTTTGCAAAATAGCTCGATTTAAATTTAAAAATTGTGTTAATCTTCCTATTTCGTAGTTTTAAATCGAGCTATTTTGCAAACCACTGAAATTATTGAGTGAAACTTCATAGTAAAAGTCTTGTTATAGTTCTACTTAGGTACTCTTGTATTTATTTTAAATATACGTACTAAGAAAAAAAGTTATGGGCAAAAACAATAAATATTTCCCTATCGGATTTCTCTTTCTAGGGAATGGCCACCTTAAGGAAATTTAGATCTGAAAAAAAATTGAAAGAAAATTTCGAACAATTTTTCAAGGTAGTTCATTAATTCATTATCAAAGAAAAACGCACGTTTTTTACCACTAGGTATAGTTATAATAGTTGTGGCGGCAGTTTCGACAATTATATCATTGTCAAATAATTATTGATTCTGTTTTGAATAATTGTATAATAAGTAATGTAATTGTCGAAACAGCAGTCACAATTTTGTGTAAATAGCTACAATAATTAAAAAACATGTATTGCATTCTTCTTTGAAAATATATTTAGCTTAGATTATAGGTAGATACTTGCTGTACAAAAGAGGGGAAAAGTTTTTTAATTATTTCATGGGCACATCTGCTATATTTTGATAATATATGTTGTCACCGTATACAGTGCGACCCATTTTGAATGGAAACGCCCCTGTAAAAAATGTGTCTATTATCTGGTTTTAACGGGGCTTTTTTTAAAAGATAGACCATCGGGAGCTCTACTTTATGACAAAAATTTATAGATAAATTTCAATTTTCAAGACCTACTATGATTTTTTTTCAATGTCAAAAATGGACAAATTTGAATAGTGATTTTTTTTATATAAAATCTAACTATACCACTGGATTCAGAAATATCTCAAATGGGTAAATCCAAAATTCCGTGAAAAGATATTAAATTACAGATTTATGACAAAATTAATGTAGGCAATATTTTAAAATAACTTTTACATGATTTTTTCTAAAAATCGAAGTAGCCCATGAAAAATAAACAATAGAAAGATGAATTAAGTGGATAGTTTTAATAAATATTGTCTTTTAAACAAACTTAATCATATTTAACTTAAAAATTTGTATAAACAATTGAAAGTAATAATAATTAGATATTTAATAAACAATATAACAACACATTACAACATTACACTAAAACCAAAACACGTTAATACAATTCATCTTAAATATTTGTAACCTCTACAAGGCTGCCGTATATTTCGATGCACTTGTCGAATCTTTTTTTAATATTCTTTACCACATTCTGTAATTGTTGCCGGGTAACTTTTGCACAAGTTCGTCTTATTCTTGCACAAAAATCTTCTATTACTCGGGCGTGACCTGTAAACTTTAGATTTTATTAAACCCCATAAAAATAAGTCTATCGGTGTTAAGTCCGGGGATCGGGCTGGCCATCCAATTAACGGGCTACCTCGACTTACCCATCAATTAGGAAAGTTAGCATTAAGCCATCTGGTAACCACTCTGGCATTATGGACAGGGCTGCCATCTAATTGAAAGTGTAGATTTCTTGTATTGCAAGTTCATGTAGCATATTCCAAAATTCGTTTCTTAGGAACTGTAAAAACAGCATGCTATTCATATTACCTTCAAAAAAAGAAAGGACCAATGATTGTTTCATTGAGTAGCCCAGACCCAACATTAACTTTTTGAGAATATTGTTTTATACAATTAATGACTCACTCTGGGTTTTCTGTAGCCCAAAACCTACAATTTTGTGACGGTACCACCCCATTTGTGGTAAAAGTTGCCTCATCGTTAAATAAAGTAGTTTTCAAAAAATTTATGTTATTAAGATACTCTCCTTGAGGCCCACAAGCAAAATTCCATCCGTGTTTCATCATCACCAGGTTCCAACGTATATAAAAACTTAGGTTTGAATGGTTTTACCTTATTCTTTTTAAGGCATTGGCGAATATTTTCTCTAGGTAAATTCAATTCTAAGGTAGCTGCTCTTACACTGGCGTTTGGATTGTTGTTAAAATAATTTAAAACGGTCTGCTCGTACCTAGGTCGTCTTTGTACATCATCTGTTCTTATTATACGCCTTATCACAGCGCACACTTATTAAAAATTTTGTTCATTTTAGCAACGATACTTTTAATTGATGTTGGGCCTATTCGGGTGCCTATTATTAAATGTCTCACATACCTCTCCCAAAGTTCTGTCATTATATATTTCTGGCATTATCTTAATGTTCTTTTTCCTTCTTCAATTCCTTGGGACTTCCTGCTAATGTTAAAAGAAGAACTTCACAAACTTAACATTGTATAAAAACTAAAAAACTGTTAACTATATCAACAGGTCTATGTAAGTATCTATGAATATTGAATATAACAAACATTCTTAGAGCTGTGTATTTGTCATACACAGCAAAAAAGATTTTTCAAAAAAACCTTGAAAAAGGAAACAGATTAGATTTCCGAAACGTCGACGAAATATTTAATTTCAAGTTTTTATACTTATTTGTGTTGTTTATTTATAAAAACCAACCTCTAACTGATCCTTTGACGTAAACGTCACATGCGTAGAGGTTATTTACCAGTATCATTCTGGTTAATTGTGATATATTTTGTATATTCCCCTAGCACCGCTTAAAAAGAAAACATACATGTGGCAGGTCCCAAGGAATTGAAGAAGGAAAAAGAAAACTTGATAATATTATTGATCAATTTTATAATTTCAATAACCATATACTCTGAGTATATGCGTACTTTAAAAATTTGACGTCTGACTTTAACATTTGTTTTCCATGGCACCCTATTAGTATCTGTCATTACTCAATAAAAAGACAATATTTATTAAAACTGTCCACTGTCCACTTATCTTTCTATTGTTTATTATTCATGGGCTACTTCGATTTTTAGAAAAAATCATGTAAAAGTTATTATAAAATATTACCTACATTAATTTTGTCATAAATCTGTCATTATTTAATATTTTTTCACGAAATTTTGAATTTACCCATTTGAGATGTTTTAGATTTAAAAAAAAATCGCTAATCAAATTTGTTCATTTTTGACATTGAAAAAAATCATAGTAGGTCTTGAAAATTGAAATTTAACTCTAAACATTTGTCATAAAGTAGAGCTTTCGATGGCCTATCTTAAAAAAAAAACGTTAAAATCAGATAATAGACACATTTTTTACAGGGGTGTTTCCATTCAAAATGGGTCACACCATATATTTAAGAAATGTTATAGGTACCTACCTAAGCATTATAAATCCTTCGATTCTTTTGTTCATACATATCTCAAAAAGCAAGCAGTGAATTTAAAAATTAATTGTCTCTGCCACACTCTCAAAAATGGGAAATATCTTATTAAAACAGTCTTGTTCAAAAGACTCGTAAAATAAATAACCTATCTACAAAATAATAAGTATTAAATGTCCAGTAATTCTTTTTGTGACTTGTCAGCAATAGCCATTCTCAAAACGTTCGGTTCGAGGTGTTTTACAAAATTAAAAATGTCTGTAAATGTGATGTTATGAAATGAGAAAATCCTCGTTGCCCCTGTACATATAGAAATCGAGTTAAACAGCATGATTAGATGTGTGGCGTCTGAGCATTTACACCCGTACAATAAACTATCGCTATTTACAATTTAAAATAGTGATATTTTTCGCATTCAAATTGATGAATATCTTTGTTCCAGACAAGGAGACAACCATACAGTATGGTGAATAGTGGTTCCTTCGACTCGGACGGGCAAGGGGATCGAAATGCGAAAGTCGGCTGCACGCAGCCACACAACGCCTCGGATAGCACGCAGTCCTCGAGTCCAGTCACTGCCAGCGCTGCCGCACCGTGTAAAACGGACTTCTCCCAAACAGCTGATAGTGGCCTGCCCTCCGTCGCGCACGCGATCGAGCCGACGCCGACAAAAACAGAATTTAACTGCGATATGCCCGTCGAAAATTTCACAAATCTCTCCTCCGTCGACGGGGCACCGGAGGAGAGTGAACACCCAACAGTCTCCGCTTCCGAAGACGAGAAAACCAGCCTCTGCTGCAGCCTGCCCCTAGACAAGGTCCAGGGGGTGCTCACCCCATACCACCCATCCGCGACAAAGTCTGACGACGACGGGACGAAGGTGAAGCAGCCGACGCGAAAGTTGTTGTGTTTATATTGTGACCGGTCGTTTGTTAGTGCAAACCTGAGGCAGAAGCACGTGGAACGCATCCATTCCGCGAGGCAGAACCGCCGGTTCAGTTCGCGCAGACAAAACCAACTCACTGTGACACCATGTGTATACTGTGATAAAATTAACGGTACCGAAAATACCTTGAAAGATCTCTTCCAGCATCTCATCAACGAACATTCTAGCAAATACTTCGGCTGTCTTCCCTGTGGAGATAGATTCCTTACTTCTTCATTACTCGCCGATCATAATGCCTCGAACCATAACTCTAGTGCCCCGCACACCGACAGCAACCCCGAAACACCTGCGAACACTAACAAAACCACCCTAAAAGCGCCGAAACCCGACGATGCTAAAGCCGAGTCCGGAGAGGAGGACGCCGAAGAGATTCCCGTCAAACTCACTAGGAGTCGGATGAGGCCAAAGCCCGAAGAAGAAATCGTCAGGGGCAAGAAAGCCATGATGGGTAATAAAAAGAAATCCACGAAATTAAAAGAGATGCGCACCAAGAAGCTATCGGTGAAGAGCTCGAGGATCGCGCTGAAGAGGCGGGAAAGCAAGCGACTACAAGCCATAGCAAAGATAGCAGACGCTCAAAAGAAGAAACGACCTAAACCCGGCACAGAGAAAAAACAGTCAAACATAAGCAAAGTAGAGCAAACCAATAATAGTACAAAGTCGACTGAGAAAGCCAAGACAAATTCAACCTGTATAAACCCGTATCCAGAATTTGATCATTTTTACCGAGTTAAGAAAATCACGGATCATTCCATTGACAATTTAAAAATTAGTTCTTTAACGTTCGACGACGTCTTTGACAAAGCGTTCTTTAACCGTATTAAGTGCAATATCGAAGAGAATCTTTTACATCACATTGATGGTAAACTCTTCAAAAACGAAGAATCGGAAAGTAGAATATCGAATTTCGAAAAGGTGTCGAACGTGCCACAAGAAATACAGAACTCAAATGCTGAAAATTATGGTTGTGAACTGTCGTTGAACGCCGTCACCCCCGTCGCCTCCCTCTCACTCAACTCCCAATTCGGAGAAGATTTCGAATCTCAGATCGAATACGGTTCGAAACCCTCGAAGAAGAAGACGCAGACAAGGAAGGACGAGATACACTACAAGTACTTCACCAGGCGCAAATATCAAGCTAGCATTTTGGAACACAAGGAAAACAGAGATCTCAGCAAACTCGACATGTGGACTCAATTGGTGATTAAGAAACGCCAACAGAAAATGTTGGACGACAAGAAGAGTGCCAAGGAAATTCTGGAATACACCGCCTGCGACGAGTACAAGAACAAAATGAAACGCGAGGAGCTTAACAGGATTCTTGACAGGCGCGGACCCTTCGAGGACCTTAAGGAGGAAGCCAGCAAGAAAGCCGCTTTGGACAAGCTAAACTCAGTCTCCGAGGATAGCATAAGCCAGGAGAGCTTCACAGAAGTCAGGCAAGTGTTAAACGAAATACTGAACAGAGTCTTCGCTGCCACTGAGGAAGCAACCGTTGAAGTCGATGCTGCCATGGAGAAAGCAGCGACTTGCAGCAATAAAAAGGCAGACCTGAGGGAAATCCCCGGTTATCTGAACCTACGACGCTCCTCATCTCTGCCTAGCGACGGGGAAATAGATAAATCCGACAAAATAGCGCTGATCTGTTCGTCTCAAGAAACGGAAAATTTCGAACTACCCACCAACCAAGTGCGGGGCAAAAACGAACTCATCGAACTGACGGGTGAGTGGGCGAGGTGTCGGATGTACATCTGCGCGGCTTGCGGTGCTAAACTGCCCAACATGAAGTACCTCCTGGAACACAAGAGCCTGTACCATCAGAACGTCTGGGTGCAGCATTACGAGTTCGTGGGGAATCAAAGTGAACTGTACAGACACCTTAGCATTCCTGCTTTGGGGAAGGTGGGGGCGGTCGAGGAAACAGTGCAGTGCAAAGTGTGGAGACGTAGTGACGCTAGGGTGTGCACCAAGTGCGGAAAACAGTGCAATGCTCTGGGGGAATTGCATCGGCACATCTTGGAGTGCGGCGGAGATTGGACTTGGATGTTGGCCAGGAAAAAGTGCAAATACAGACCGTTTGGAGCGAAGTCCAGGCGAAAGAGGAGAGGTGAGTTGGTTTTGTTTTGCCTGTACCTCTCGTTAGCGTTAGGTGGGAGGTGTATGTGGGTCTGCTGCCGCCTGACGAATAAAAAAAAACTGAAATAGTAAATATTGTTCAGTTTCGCTATTTTTAGCTCCAAATCATTAAATTGGTAATTTTAGAAATGCTTTGTGCAATTTCGTCAACAGCAAATATAAATCATCACTTCAGATAGATATCTTTCGTTTGACCAATCGTTCGGACGTCTGAGCGGGGACTGAGAACGTGCAAATTTATTAAAATCGGTGTTGAAAATTTCTAACATTGTCAAGATTTCGCCTAAATATTTAAAACTACTTACCTACATTAGATTTTTCACTTTTTTTGTCCCCAATCTCTAATTTTAGATATCCTTGTCTCCAAGGAGACTGGAACCACTATGATTAAGTCAGTTCCCGTCTAGAATAATTTGGAAACGGTTTTTTGCAAATATCTAAAATATATAAAAAGTGCAAAGATGTTAAATGTACAACTTGAAGTTTAAGAAAACTTGAATTTGAGACTAGTCTCGTCCAGTTTAGTAAAAATTGAGCAAAATATAATTTTTTAAGGCTTAGTGTCTTTTCTTATAAAGACTGTAAAAACTAATGAAAATGTAACCAACTATCAACAAATCTTTACTGGCCATATCGTTTTAAATAAAATCGTTACCATAAGTTGAAATATTTAAGTAAAATTATACAAAACAGATAGTATATTAGCATAAGCTCATTGTATTAAGAAATTATACTTGATTCTAGGAAAGGTAAATTTAATTATAGTTTTATAACTTTACAACCCCCATTACTAACCCATGTAATATTCCAGAAACGAACACGAATTTTATAATTTGGTATCCACTGTACTCTTGACAAAGGTCTAATAAGCCGAAACATGTGTAGAGTTTAAATAAAACTCATTGAAACCATTAAAAAGCATATTTGCTACATAATTTAAATATTTAATTTAGTTATTTTTCGCGTTTTAAAGTACAGACACGAAAACCGTGATTTTTTAAAATTTGTGGAATATTGATTTTGGCCACTTTAGTTCTGCCATCTTGCTTTTGTATTTTTTAACTTTACTATGCTATAATATTTCAACTGTGTGTTGCCTTATATAACGCACGTGATTAACTGTTGTCTAGAAAATGAATATTTCCTTGAAGCTTGCAAACAGGCGGTGATTTGTCCTGTACCCAAAGTAAACAATCCTACCCAATACAGTGACCTACGGCCAATTAGTTTATTGCCAATATTAAATGAAATTCTTGAAAAAGTATTTTCTGTACAGTTAAATACGTACTTCTCAGAAATCAAATAATTCCTTTACACATAAATCGGGTTTTAGGTCAGAACATAGTACTATTACTGCATTAGTAAATATCTCCGACAACATATTAAACGCACAAGATAAGAAAATGGCCACGGATTTGGTGCTCTTAGATTTTTCGAAAGCATTTGACTCCGTGGATCATTCCTTATTACGTACAAAATTGTCTTACTACGGCCTTGACGAAATTGCAGTACTTATCCTTCTTTCAATTATACCTTAATGGACGTACACAAAATGTATGTACCACGCTTGGTAATTCGTCAAGTGAATTAGTTACATCGGGAGTACCACAAGGCTCCATACTTGGGCCATTGCTTTTTCTAATATACAATATACACAATTGACATTTACGACTGTGCACATTTTAGTGAGATGCAATTGTTTGATCATATACCTAAGTGGTAAATTTTTAAAATTAAAATGATTAAAATTCGATCTCACTTGGAAATGCCATTTTTTGGTTTTTGTTCACCGCCTGCTTATTGCTTCTATACCTACATATCTTAGAGATAAGTTAATACATCGCAATCAAATTCATGACGTAAATATAAGACGAAATCGCACCTTAACCATACCACACCATACAACTGCCATGTTTCAAAAATCCTTTACCTTTTATGCTGCTAGACACTACAATGCCTTAAACAATACTCTTAAAATTTATTCATAAACTCATTTCGTCACCACCTCAAACTTTCCTTACTAAACTCGCAATAGTGTATTAACGTTTTCTTTCTTTTTTACTCGTTTCTATCGTATTTTCGAGCATCAATATCTTTACTTTCTTTTTATTTTGTTTTGTATGTACCATTAAATTAGGATGAGGATTACTATTATTATTATTATTATTGTTACTATTTTTTATTATCATTATCATTATCGTTACGTTACTACAATTATTACTACTATGTCTGTCTCTTAGTACTTAGTGTTAGAATGCTCTTTTATGTTATAATAACATAGGATTGAGGTTAAGTGTAAGCGTAGCCGTGCAGGCTAAACTTCGCCTCAAATATAATTAAATGTATGTTTATATGCATTTACTGAATAAGGACGTTTAATATTAATATTATTATTATTATTATTAATATACCGGGTGTAACAGGATCATGGTATTACCCCTCCTTTCTCCTTTAGTTTTGAAGGTAATTGGTTGAAATTTAGGATATACTACATACATAATACGCGGCACTTTTTGACATAAAATTGATTTTTGTTTCACTTCCGGTTTCGCCGGAAGTGACACTACCTTTCGATTTTTAAATGGAACACCCTATACATTATTGCATTTTTGAATTCTGCATAATTTTCTGAATCCAACGATGCCAAATAAGTGACATTTCAAACATCAATTTTTTTTATAATGTAATTTTTAGTTTTCCATTTAAGTGTGCCATGACGGTTCCGATTTATTCTAAATGACCCCTGTAATGCTGCAAAAATCGAAATCCCCTTAAAAACACTAAATTACGGGATTTATGAGCAAATAAAAGTCACCAAAATTGTTTTTGGGGCAAAACTCAAGTTTTTCAAATGGAACCATATCTGTACCGTGGTACCATTTATTAGTACTATTAATAAGGAATTTATTCATATGTCATATTAAAATGTGCAATAAATACAAACAAAATTACAGCTAAAAGAAAATAAGAAAATACAACTTTGTTTCAACTAAATGTTAAGAAGTAACTAAGGTGGCTTTGAAAACAATGAAATATTTAGAGTTCGATTTAGAGCTTGTCAAACATTTGTTGGTTTAACGGTGTTTTTATTGTGTCTTTAAAAATTGTTTAAAATTTATATAAGAGATGAGAAAGTGGACATGTTACCTACTTAATTATTTATGGGGAAAATAAACAAAATGCAATTGCAGCTATGGACCTTTATGGCTGACGATATCCTGATAGACAGTGTCCAGGGAAAAATGAGTTTAAACATTAATGTTGAAAATCAATTCCAAAGAGAGCCCAACAATACTCCCGAAGAAAACTTCGTTATTGACGAAGGAACGGAAATTAATGTTTTGACTCGAATAGAAGTTGATAAGACTGTTTCTTTAAGGCAAGTTTGGTTTGAATTGAACATCAGTCACCAAACAGTAAGCTGAATTTTGCACAAATATCACTATAAATGTTTCAAATACCAATTACACCAGCATTTGTACGAAAGTGATTACGAACGTAGGATGGAATATTGCAATTGGATTTTGTATAATAACATGCAGCCAAACAATGATTTTATGGGACTGATTTTATTTTCGGACGAGTCAAGGTTTACAAATTTGAGATTATTTAACCGACAAAATACAAAATATTGGCCACAAGAAAAACAATATTTATTACGGGAGAGTAACTTTCAAGTGCAGTTCGGTTTCAATTTTATGCTTGGAATAATCGGTAGTAGAATCATTGGTCTAATAATATTTGATGGACCTCTGACTGGTGCCAGATACTTGAGATTCCTGGAAAATGGGATTGAGGACATTTTAGATGAGTTACCTTTAGATTTAGGACAGGGAATGTATTTCCAACAAGATGGCGCTCCTCCCGATAATTCAAGGATAGTAACTGATTACCTTCAACGGAGATTCGCAGAAAACGTAATTTCGACGAATGGTCCTGTGAGGTGGCCTCCAAGGTCACCTGATTTAACACCCCTAGATTTCTTTGTTTGAGGCTATTTAAAGAATATTGTCTATGCAACCGCCGTTACAACCCGTGAAGACCTGGAGCTACGAGTAAGACGAGCAATTAATAGCATAACGGCCTAGCAATTGGCGAACGTTCTTCGAGCAACAGCTATGCGAGTTCAGAAGTGCATTGACGTTAATGGACAGCATTTTGAACAACTTTTGTAATGTTTTGTGTTAATTTTTTGTATTCCAAAACCACCTTATGTGTAACAAGGTAATTAGAATAAAATTGTTTTCTTATTTTCTTTTAACTGTAATTTTGTTTGTATTTATCGCACATTTTATTACGACATATGAATAAATTCCTTATTAATAGTACTAATAAATGGTACCACGGTACCGATATGGTTCCATTTGAAAAAATCGAGTTTTGCCCCAAGAACAATTTTGGTGAATTTTATTTGCTCATAAATCACGTAATTTAGTGTGTCTAACGGGATTTCGATTTTTGTAGCATTACACGAGTCATTTAGAATAAATCGGAACCGTCATGGCAGACTTAAATTTAAAACTAAAAACCTATTCCACGAATAAAAATTTTTGAAAATTTTTTTGCGATTACTATACTTCCAATCCACTACGTGGATGTGGAAGTAAAATTACATTATAAAAAAAATTGATGTTTGAAATGTCACTTATTTGGCATCGTTGGATTCAGAAAATTATGCAGAATTCAAAAATGCAATAATAGATAGGGTGTTCCATTTAAAAATCGAAAGTTAGTGTCACTTCCAGCGAAATCGGGAGTAAAAAAAAATCAATTGTATGTCAAAATTAAAGGAGAAAAGGGGTGTATACCATGATCCTGTTAATATTGGCATTTTGAAGCTACAATTTACTTTAACACCAAATTCGTTATCAGCGACCTTGAAAACTTTGGTGAATATTTTCAGTCCAAAATAAGTACTTAGGTACTTCATTGAAATTTTCCGAAAATGAACAATTTTTTATAACAGAACAGATTTTTCCACATATACTTAAATATCTAACAATCATATCTTCCCAGCTATTGCCACTATTTTTTCTTCTGGGGACAGGAAACTAGAGGTTGTCAAGTAGAGTATGGTCTGAAAAATCAAATTATTCGATACGTTAACGTTTTTGCCAAAGCTGTATTAAATTCTCGGCTTATTACTAAAACTAAGAAAGGTGTCTTAAACGGTTTATATTTAATGCAAACATGACGAATTTCAATTATTTGTGCATTATCGAACCGGTTCTAAGCAATCTTGTTTTGTTTTAAACCCAAGTTTGTAGGAAAATGTCACCGCATGTCTTTTTGTCAATAAACTAAAATTGAACCGGAACAACATGCCTTCACGAGAAAATAAATAACATTTATCTCTAATCCTAAGTCTAGATTTTGGTGTGTTTTTCTGTTGTCCAATACGAGCCTTAAATAGAAGTATATGACCCTAGTAGTGATACGATGGACACTTTGAACCTGATATTGAGAGGAAAAAGTCAACACCAGATTTCGTAAAACTGTTTTAATAATCAAAATCGAATAGGAAACCTGCAAAAAAGAATTAATAATCACGAGCAGAAGGTTTTAGGTCAATACCCCCTTTAATGATTTCAGGTACTATGGAACAAAATACTGTTTTAACCACTTACTTAAATCTATCATCAAACCGTAGACTTCGTGTTTGTTAATCTTTTCCAAATTAACCATGTTGTAAGTATAATGTTTAATTTAATTCGTAATTTTAAAATGAACATGCTCTAGAATAATATGTAAATGACTGCGTTCTGGGTCAAGACTAATATGAATAGTTTGTTCATGATTTATTACGTTAAAGTTACAGGTAGGTATAGTAATTCACCTCCATAGTTAATAGACAAACATTAGAGAAAACGAAAGGCAATCATTATTAAACTCGTAAATACATCTTTGTGTTTTAATTGATTGTGTGGGTAACTATTGTAGAAGGGGAGATTTACGCGTTGAAAGTACATTTTTGAGATGATTCCGTTGAAGAGTTGTGGGTTAAATAGGGGTAAATAGAGGAGAATAGTGAAGCAAACTGGTAAGAGTACAGAAACTTGGGATTTGTTGTAGGTATATACTAGAAGCGAAGGTCTCAGATTTCTTTATAATATTTTTCAACTCCCCCACCACCTCCACTCCATTATTAAAGAGGTTGATAAAATAAAATTGAGATATTCACTCGAAATTTGGTACACGTATGTCAGATGTCATTATAACATCTGATTGAGATGATTCTGGAGTGGGGGGGTGTAAATTGGGGAAAATAACTAAAGCAAGCTAATAAGAGTCCAGCGACTTCATTTTTGTAGTATAGCGGGTGGCCACGAGTCAATGTACGCCCCCAATATTTTGGTTGTTTTTGTATTTAAAAATTTGGTTTTTGGTACACATAAATTAGACAATAATAAGCTACTTTTAGACTAACAGGAATGAAAATATCACTTCCGGTTGAACATCAACTTTTTTTCTTAAATGGAATGACTATATATTTTTTATGGTTTCTCATTAAGCATAAATTTCTAAGTGCAACAGTTTTTTCAGATGTAAAGAATTCCAAAAAATAAGTGAGAACAATTTTTTCAAAATGGCCGCGTCAGATGAATGCGATGTAAGAAAATTACTAAGAAGGCTATGGAAATTATTAGTAAGGTTGTAGACTTGTCTGTAAAGAAGAGAATAGTTGTTTGAATTACTGATAGGTGCCAGTATTTTTAGTTTTTTTTCAAAAATACGGAATTTCATTTTCATTTCCGTAGGGGTGCTATGGATTTTTTTTTAATGGAACTGTGCTATTTCTTTTATTAATCAGAAATAATGATTCATAAACTATAATTTTTTCGCCATTAATCATTTCTTAACGATATCCTTCGTAATAATAGAAGTATTTTTTAAAAGTAAGCCAACAAATCATTTTAATAAGGTACCTTATCTACATTTAAATCCAAAATTGCAGATAGCCATGAAAATGACAGACATTCGCAACAATTGAATTAGACTTGACTTACTCTGAAGCAAGTGTATTAAAGTTGTTATAAACAAGAAAATTAATATAAAATGGCTGAAAATTATTCAAGAGATGAAAAAGTTGACATGATCATTATTTAAGGAGAGACTAGACGTAATGCAACTAGAGCACAAAGTCTGTATGGACGGAGATATCCAGAAAGAAGACAACCTCCGAGAAACTATTTCGCCCGGTTGGAGCAACAATTTAGAACTGAACCTAATGTAGAAATTGAAGAAACATTTATTGTGGATGAAGAAACGGAAATTAATGTATTAGCTTTCGTGCATGTTGACCCAACCATTTCGATAAGACAAATTGAACATGAATTACCAGTTTCCAAAGAATCAGCCAGAAAAATTTGAAACAAACACGGCTGTCGTTCTTATAAATATCAATTGCATCAATTTTTGTATGAGAATGATTATCAACGAAGAATAACCTTTTGTAATTGGTTACAGTTACGCCAATTAAGAAAGTAGAATTTTATCAAAAACATTTGGTTCACTGATGAATCGAGATTTACAAACCTTGGGTTATTTAATTGAAACAACACTCGATATTGGGCAATTGATAATCCTCACATTATGAGACAGGGGCAGTTTCAGGAGCACTTTGGCTTCGATGTTTGGTTAGGCGTACTGGGCGACCATATCATAGGTCCAATAATTTTTAACGAAACTCTAACTGGACCAAGATATCTAGAATTTCTCCAAAATATAATAGTTCCACAGATTAATCAAATTCCCAATACCAATATTGATGAGGTTTACTTCCAACAAGACGGGGCTGGACCACACAATGCCATTATTGTCGTTAGGGATTACTTAATCAATGAGCAACATGCATGCATTTTAGAAATGCAATAATTTATTATTTTTTCGTTATATATGTTATATAAGTTGAGAAAGTAATGAAGAAAAGGTTTTAAAAAAATGTATAGCCTAAATAAACGACTTTGAAATTCAAAATTTTATGGGAACATATCCACGTGACTGAAAACACCACGCAATTGGTCTGACGTCATTCGGCATAATGTCTAATGGTCGTCTATCTGCCAAGGGGTTAAATCGTAAATTGTTTTGTGTTTTGTAAATGTGTATTGATATTTTCATAAAAGAAATCATTCATTTATTTATTTATTTTAATTATTAAGTGGTAAAAATGACGGACAGTGGGTTTTTACGTTGCCAGAGTGACAATTTGCCTGTTGTTGATGTGTTTATGATGACAAACTTTTTTGCTACTAATACTGATTTTATTAGTGCAGAAATTGGAGGTACTAAAGTAACAAGGTATGTGTCATTCATTATTCTAAACATTAATTCAATTGTGCCCATTTTTATCCTTTTACTGTAGTTAAATATAACAAATTATTTATGTACCTAACCTCAAAATAGGTAAACAAGGCAATGTTTTAATGTTATATTAATTAATATTTTTCATCTTAGAATACTTTACTTTTTTATATGATAAATACCTCCCGTAGGTATATATAAACCGCATGTTTTTTTATTCTTTGATGAGTC
This sequence comes from Stenurella melanura, assembly GCA_963583905.1. NCBI lineage: Eukaryota > Metazoa > Arthropoda > Insecta > Coleoptera > Cerambycidae > Stenurella > Stenurella melanura. Next base: position 170,161,191 of record OY757311.1, on the reverse strand, counting down.
CTGCGTTTTAATCGAAAATTCATTCTATCTTTGTCTATCCTTAAGAATAAAAAAAGATACAATGAATTTTCGATGAAAGCGCACGACTCATCGATGAATAAAAGAACACGGGGAAATATATAACTGGATAATATGTAGAATGTCGAGAAGTTACATTATTCCCACCGTTCTTATACCTACGTTTATACATTTTAATTCAAGGTTCCTATTAACAGAAGTTAGTAAACTTTCGTATTCCTATAATTAGGAAAGTGACCAAATTCACCATGACATGTAAACAAATTATCACAATAATATTAGGGCTAGGTACATATTTTCATATTATTATAAAATAATTAGTTTTAATGGGTAAATTTACATCAAAACGATCATGGCAGCAATATAATCTTGAGGATGACGATAATTCTGCATTTCGGTCGTCTCGTCTCATAGCTCTGCACCATTTTTTCCTAACTTTATCGCGTCTAGGCACATTAAAAAATAACTTTTTTGAGTTTTTATTGTAGTATTTGTACATTTGGGCACAATACAATATCTATAGCTACTTTTCTTTGTATTTTCCATAACACAACATAAATAATGTGTACACATTCGCAATCACAATACGTTTTCCGTCGGTGCGATGTGCCCTATGACGTCACACACAAGTAGCGCGGAAACTTCTCCATTTAAACGCAGTTAAATTGACAGCTGCAGTAAATAATTTTTTTAACCTTTAATTAGAACATAAAACAAAAATGAAATACTGGAAAAATAATGTTTTTTAATGATCTATTCATCTGTGATGTTTAAAAAAATTATGCATTTTGCTCATTATTTCCAGATCGTTGGATTGGGACCATGGTCCAGTCAGATGGCCTCGATTTTTTTATTTGGGCGCATTTGAAAAATAGAGTCTACATGACTGCTCCAACCACAGGGCAAGATCTGGAAGAAAGAGTTCAACACGAAGTTGCACAAATAACACCTCAACAATTACAGAATGTTAGACGTGCAACGATAAGTCGCGCTACTCTGTGTATTAATCATAACGGTGAACAGTTTGAACAATTTTTACAATGGTTTATTATAATTTAGGTTTTAAATAGATTTGTTATTCTTGGTAATTTATTCATGGTTGTAACGTTATACCTATTAAAATTATTTCTTGTTTAATTTCTGTTCGCTTTTTAAAAATACTTCTATTACGAAGGATGTCGTTAAGAAATGATTAATGGCGAAAAAATTATAGTTTATGAATCATTATTTCTGATTAATAAAAGAAATAGCACAGTTCCATTAAAAAAAATTCCATAGGACCTGCGGAAATGAAAATGAAATTCCGTTTAAAAAAAAAAAACTGAAAATACTGGTACCTATCAGTAATTCAAACAACCATTTTCAACTTTACAGAGAAGTCTACAACCTTACTAATAATTTCCATAGCCTACTTAGTAATTCTCTTTCATGGCATTCATCTGACGCTGCCATTTTGGAAAAATTAAAAAAATGTTCGTATCTCACTTATTTTTTGGAATTTTTTACTTCTGGAAAAACTGTTGCACTTAGAAATTTATGCTTAATGAGAAACCATCAAAAAAATATAGTCATTCCATTAAAAAAAAAAAGTTGATGTCACTTCCGGTTCAACCGGAAGTGATATTTTCATTCCTGTTAGTCTAAAAGTAGCTTATTATTGTCTAATTTATCTGTACCAAAAACCAAATTTTTAAATACAAAAACAACCAAAATATTGGGGGCGTACATTGACTCGTGGCCACCCGGTATGTTAGAAACCAGCGCCTCTTTATTTATTACATCCGCCTCAAATATTATTAAAATTCTATGACCAATTATTTCCACATACTAGAGTGCAAATATAGTCAAGATGTTAGATGAAACGGAGCTGGATGGAAGACCTGGATGTAGAAGTAGTGATTCCTTAGGCAGCGGTTATTTTCTTTCTTCGTAAGTAAGTACTTTGGAACATCTGTACACCAGAACGCACAGCGGTTAACCGTCACTAATAATATTGTTTACATACGTTGTCTCAATCAAAGGAGTTCATCTCGATATTGGTTTCATTTCGTGATTAGTGTATTATGTGCACCCGTTTAGAATTTAATATACTTAAGTAATTGGATTTATTAATCTATTAATAATAAATCGATAAACAATTATTCTTAATGCAACTAGAGATTTTTTTACAATTGACGATTACTCATATTTATTATTATATATGTAGCGACAAGTGTAGCCGATACAAGAACACTGAGGTAAAATTCTAGTTTTCCATCATGACCTTTTCTTCGTGTAACCTAATAAATATATTTCCAGACAATTCTTGCTTTCTAATTTTTCATGTCTACATTCACATAAGTAAATAATCAGGATACTTAATTAATGTAAATAACAAAATATTTTAATCAGTACTCGATGTCACACACGAGGCCACATACAAAAATAGTATTATTTCTCCATTGAAGAAATCTATATGCATTTTTATGAATTATCGTAGGTACATGTGCAAGCTTCGATCAAACAATACCATACCCGCAATGACTTCATAATAATTTATTAACTGGTAATTATTATTGAATAAAAATCTGTGATATGTACGTTCCTGATAGGTATTTTAATGAATTGCTTTTAGTCCATTTCTGTATTTCCCTCAGACTTTCCTTTTATCTCCTATAACGTTTGAAAACTACGTCCTTTTAACGAATATTTCAACTTTGGGGAAAAATGTCACTACTAGATCTAGCGATTACGGTGAATGTCGCCAGAAGAGGACAGCAACACTATGCATGATCAAATCCTTTGCGTAATACTGGGGTACTCATTCATAGTGAAAGATGTCGGGAAAAACATCTTAAATATGTGCTGGTTATTGAAGCTGCTCTGCGTGCTACAGCTTCGTATGTAACTGGTACACGATCCTTACATACCCAACATAAGGAAAATCTCATTGTAGAATTAATTCTTTTCCCATCCCAACTTCAATCTTTAATTAAACTAAATTAAAACCGAACACCCTGTATAAATTACTTTTTGAATAACTGTAAAATAATTCGAAACGATGGAGTTGGCATGTCAAATTTTGATCACTCTGTACGTATGAGTACGTGTAATATACACGTACGTCCAAGACATGAACGTATTACGAATTGTTTGTTTATCTCTTAGAAATTTGTCATATGTAGGTATAATCATTAATCAATCATTTAGATAAACTAAGTCCTGCTAAAAGCATATTTTCATGTTTATTTTATAGTTTAATAAAATGACAAAGTCAATAAAATTGATAAAACACGCAGAACCACATATAGCCGAGCAGATCTGAGTTTTGAAAAGTGACTGCTCCGAATGAAAAAAAGTTTGTTGCCAACTTGTAAAGTTAGCTCCCCTCCATCATTCCGACAAGTTTTTACAGGGTGGAGTCAACGAGGGTAGGGGAAACGACCCGTTAAAAGTATTGGAAAGCAGTTTTTCCGACGTATCTCCACAGGTGTTGGTGCCACAAAAAGACCATACTTACCAAAAATAAAGAGCTTGACAAAACACGTAAGCTCGTTCTAACCCGAACCCGTTGCGAAAAAAACGAAAAATTAAATTAATTATTTCTCGAGGAGGGATAGAGTTGGGGCCTCAATTTTTTCTGAATAGAAGGGTATTGATGAACACTTGATGAGAGTGGGGGTGGTGGGACAATTAGAAGGGAGATATGGGGGGGAAACCAAAATTATTAAAGCGCTGATAACTTCCTTTTTAATAGAGCTACAGCAATCTGACCAGGACCAATTTCCGTAATTTTTTATTTGTTAAAAGATAGCAGTGACGATTTTTTTTTAATGCCTGGCGCGCAAAATAAAGAATAGCCGATTTTTTCGTCATGAAGGAAGGGGGTGGGGTATAATTTTTTCACCAATTAATAGCATTTTTTTAATTTTCAATTTGCGCCCAGTAAGAGTAAGCGACCCCAGCGGCTCAACTGACGCTAGCCGGTTTTCGTTCTGTTTTTCATCTTGTAATTCGCGCGGACAGACAATGTATGGAGATCGGGTACTTATAAAATAGAAAAGTCGAAAAAAAAAAGACTTCTCAAAATTTTCATCCCGGCCCGAACCCCCTGTTAATAAGGAAGTTATCAGCGTCTTAATAATTTTGTTTTCCCCCCATATCTCCCCTGTTACTTGTCCCATCACCCCCACCTTCCGTCCTCATCAAGTATTCATCAATACCATTCTGTTCAGAAAAAATTGAGGCACCAACTCCATTCCCTTTCGAGGAATAATTAATGTAATTTTTCGTTTTTTCGCAGCTTCAATCGCGATATCTCGCGAACTAATTATGAGATCGGGTTCGGGTTGGAACGAGCTTACGTGTTTTGTCAAGCTCTTCACTTTTGATAAGTACGATTCTTTAGCGGGAATAACACCTACGGAGATATGTCGGAAAAGCTGCTTTCCCATGCTTTCAATGGACTGTTTCCCCCACCCCCGCCGACTCTGCCCTGTAAAAGCTTGTCGGAATGGTGGAGGGAATTTAACTTTATAAGATGGCAAAAAAAAATTTTCATCCGGAGCAGTCACTTTTCGATCCTGTTTTTTCTCCAGATGTGTCCCACTAATATTTACAAGTAATAGACATGTTCAGTAGTTGAAAGACTTAAGTGGTGGTGGAATTATTTTTCTTCGATTATTAAAAAAAATTGACACGTTGGAAATAAACGTTAGTTATCATGAAGAAAATTCACATGTTTTGCCCCCCACCCCCAAAATATCCAACAACTCTGAAAAGCGCCCAATCGCACACCCCTTACCCGCATGGCCTCTCGCCTTTAAAAACCATAAATTGACTTGCCTTCTTTATACACAACATGACCGCCCCGAAAGCTTTTAATTTGCAGATGTATGATGACATTTCTTTTTATAAATATATAATTCTTTATTTATTGTGTTGTTACCTATTACGTATACTTACCTAATTTCTTTTGGACGTTTTAAACTTGTCTATTTTAAATTATAACTTGAGACTTATTCTCACGTTTTATATTTATCTCTTTTTATACTAAGTTACTAAAGTCAGTGTGGCCAATGAAGATAAATTCCATAATAGTATACCAAGTGTTCCATTTTTCACGTTACATTTTGTCAAATTCAAACCTCAAACACTTTTTTAGTTCAAATGGAACATCCTAGAATTGTTATTTCTATTTTCGAAAATAAGTTTCCTCCTTTGAATTCCTGTCTTCACAGAGCCAGATATTCTAAAATTATTCAATATGCGTTTTACAGCGTGTAACATGTTCTTGATATTACTTTATCACATTCTCCATATACCGGGTGACACAGGAGACATGTAACACCCCGTAGCATTTTTATTTAAAAAGATATTATTTTGAAATTTGGTACACTTATATAATGCGTGATTGTCCTTTTTTAGGTACAAAAAATTTATGTCCACCACTTCCGGTTTCACCGGAAGTGACATCTACTCTGTTATTTTAAATGGCACCCTGTATATTTTTTTTACCTGTCTGATTCGTCCCTAGATTCTCTTTTCAACCATGTATCGGAGCATGGCATTTGTTTTTAAAATGACAGTTAATATCAATTTTAGTTTGTTAAGTCTAGGTGGCCCTGATATGAACCTTGGCAGATATTGATGCGTAGTGTGTCGTGATATCGAAAGACCTCTGGCATGCAACTTTGTGCCTCATATTTTATTGGGAAACCAGTAGCTGAACAGACTAATAAGATCTAACTTATTTAAAAAAAATATCTTTAAACAACCCACGATATCTTAAAAACCAAGATAGGAACCCCATTTTTTTACTTCACCTAGTTAAAAAATACTTATTTATCTTTTATTTTTGTCCAATACAATTGCTGTGCCTATCATATTTTGCTTTCTACATTAAAATTAGTATCGAATGTTATTGCATAGTAATGAATATTGTACTGCAACAAAAATATTTACTAAGCAGGCGGTGGAAACAAAATAAAAGTAGGTAAAGCGATTTTTTTTATAAATAAGGAACATCAATAAAACACATTTGAAAAAAAATGATGAAAAACCATTACACTATGTAATACATTTTCACAACGAATGAATGAATTTAAAATAAAATATTTAGGTACTGAAGTACTACATACAAAAAACATTTTTTTTACTACAGATGTTCAAAATGTTGTCCATTATCATCTCTGCACAATCGTGTGTTTGTGACGGTAGCCCTAAGCACGTTATCTAACTGTAATTCAATAATCCCATAGATCGCTCTTCTAACTCTCATTTCCATGTCTTCTCTGTTTGTTGGTGGAGTCCTATAAACGTTTTCCTTGAGGTGGCCCCATACAAAAAAAATCAAGCGGCGTAAGGTCTGGTGACCTTGCAGGTCATCGAACGGGCCCCTTTGTTCCCATCCAGCTTTCTCCAAACCTTTCATTTAAATAATTCACCACAACTCTGCTGTTATGTGGTGGAGTCCCATCCTGTTGAAAAATTATTGGGTTAACATTACGTGGCAGTTCTTTCAAAAAATCTTGTATCTGGTTTTGCAAGAATCCCAAATATCTTTCTCCATTTAATGAAGCATCAAAAATTATTGGCCCAATAATTCTTCTGCCAATTATTCCTAACCATTAAAACTAAATCGCTCCTGATATGCACTTTCTCTCAAATTTTTGGGATTTTCTTGTGCCCAATAACGGGTGTTGTTACGATTAAATAATCTCAAATTAGTGGACCTGGACTCGTCGGAAAATAAAATTTGTTCATGAAAATTATTGTCCAAATTGTGTCTATTCAGAAACCAATTGCAATAGTTCAATCTTCTTTGAAAATCATTTTCGTATAAATGCTGATGTATTTGGTACTTATATGATTTTTTATGTTTTTTCAAAATGCGTCGAGCTGATTCCCGATTTACACCGGTTTGGTCCTCAATCTGTCTTATCGAAATCGTGGAATCTACGTCGACAATTCATCGATAATGAAATTATGTTCCGGCACTTCTGGTTCACTTCTGAATTGCCGTTCAACTCTTACAAAATAGTTGTTTGGTGGGATGAATTCTTTCGGGAAATCTTTCTTCATATAAGTCAGCAGCCTGCCTGCTATTTTTTTACATTCGCCATAGATTAGTATATTAGTATTTATTATATATAATTTGATGAAAAATACTTAAATTGCTGCCAAGTAAACAATTCTTAATTGTCAAATCAAAATGACGCGTCGTTTTACCTTCTTTTATTTCCACCGCCTGCTTAGTAAATATTTTTGTTGCAGTACAATATTCATTACTATGCAATAACATTCGATACTAATTTTAATGAAAAAAGCAAAATATGTTAGGCACAGCAATTGTATTGGACAAAAATAAAAGATAAATAAGTATTTTTTAACCACGTGAAGTAAAAAAATGGGGTTCCTATCTTGGTTTTTAGGATATCGTGGGTTGTTTAAAGATTTTTTTTTAAATAAGTTAGATCCTATTAGTCTGTTCAGCTACTGGTTATTCCCAAAAAAATATGAGGCACAAAGTTGCATGCCAGAGGTCTTTCGATATCACGGCACACTACGCATCAATATCTGCCAAGGTTCATATCAGGGCCACCTAGACTTAACAAACTAAAATTGATATTAACTGTCATTTTAAAAACAAATGCCATGTTCTGATACATGGCTGAAAAGAGAATCTAGGGACGAATCGGATAGGTAAAAAAAATATACAGGGTGCTATTTAAAATAACAGAGTAGATGTCACTTCCGTGGTGGACAAAAATTGTTTGTACATAAAAAAGGACAATCACGCATTATATAAGTGTACCAAATTTCAAAATAATATCTTTTTAACTAAACATGCTACGGTGTGTTACATGTCTCCTGTGTCACGCGGTATAATAAACAAATTTAGAAAGTCTTCGTGGGTGTAATTTAAATGTGCTGACATTTTTTGACAGAAGAGAATGTCTGAATGACATTGATCATTGTTTCTAATCATGGCTAAGTTGATGGCATTTTTTACTAAAAATCTTGAACATTAAAGAAAATCGCGGATATTTCAAAAAGTTGTAACTTACCCCTACAATGCTGATACTAGAAAAAATGTAGTTTAATGTTACATAACTCGATGTAAAAAAATACTGGGTGTTCCATTTGAACTAAAAAAGTTTTTGAGGTTTGAATTTGACAAAATGCATCGTGGAAAATAGAACACTTAGTATATTATTATGGAATGTATCTTCGTTGGCCACACTGACTTTAGTAAGATTTTCAAAATTTCTTGTTACATGCTTTTCCATACTTATATCGATCGATATAGTTCCCGGTGAGACAACCATACATAATAATGACGTGCCATAAATATATTTTATAAATTTTTTGTATTTTACGTAAACTGGTGAATAAAAATCAATCAATCAGTTGATCCCAGAAAATATATAGGTATTCGAATTCTTCAAATTTTTGATCTGATCCGAAATTTTCCGCATCTTAATAGGTATTTAATGGAAACATTAACAGAACATTTGGTCTTAAAAAATTAACATCCTCTCTGACGACAGTACGTCTCAACTGACAGTCCGTCTACTTATTGATCTACTCTATATAAATGTCTTTAGATCGATTAAAAGCGAGGTCGAAAGGTTATTGTACTAGTTTTATTAAGCCTAGGACTTGATTTTTTATATCCTCCGCATGAAAATCTAGTTACAGAAATCAGTTTTAAATGATTCGTTCGTCTTGAAAACGTCCTTGAACCATCTGAATTTAGTCTGTGGCGAGTTTAAACGTTTTATTTGTTTTGTTTCGGGATTTAATTTGCAACAAATTAGGTAGGTACCTATCGTACTTAAATTATTTCACTATTTATCATTAAAAACTGTAGATATACTGATTTTAGTTTTGGAATTAAGTCCTTGTGTAATTAATTATCGTTGGTAAGTGTATTTAAAGTATAAGAAATAATAGGCTGTATTTTTATTTTTGAATTTGTGAGTCGAATTTCGACCTTACTACTTAAAATTTCTTGAAAATAAGACAGGTGGAAATAGTTTATTGTTTATGTAATTAGAAGAGTGAAGTACATACCATATACATTAGGCAATGAGGGACAAACTATTACGAATGAAATACTAAATGAAATAATTTTGTATATAAATTTAAATGTGAGTAATATTGTTATGACACAATGAAACTCTCAATAGTCATATTGTGTTTTTTTGGTCGAGAAGTTACAACAAAAAAATCGATAAAGGTAATTACACAACTTCCCTCTTTATTTGTGCATGGCGGTCACTCTAAAAAATTAATAATTACGAAATGACATTGAAAATAATAATCGTTATCGCTATTATTACAAAAAAAAACCTGATAAGTTTTGATAAAAAAAATATACAGAGTTCTCATCCAACAGCAAAAGTCCAATATTAAATAACAGGTGCCACATATGGAAGACTTGCGCAAATACCTTTACAAATGTCTACCATGACTGAATTACTTCTTTGGATGACCACCCTGTACATTTTTCAGTAAAAATGTAATAGGTGCGTATGCCAAATATTATTGCCATCTGTCACATTTTCAATTCCACATTCACGTAGTAGAGTGGAAGTATAGTGGTGGTTAAAAAATTCCATTTTTTTGAAATTTTTCAAAAATGTTGGTAAAAAAAAATATTTTCAAAATTTTCTTCTTCTGAGATAGGCTTAGAATGTCATGAAACGTGGACATTTTTTAAATAGGTTTAGAATTGAAACATATTCTTATACGATTTTGCAAACAGCAGAAAAAATAACTATCTATAACTAAAACAAATTTTGTGTAAAAATATTAATGAAATTTTTGCATTCTTTCGATAACCTGAATTCTGGTTATGCTAGCAAATTAAAATCCTAAAATGAATTTGTCTAATTTCTTATATGATAATTCTCATTGTAACACTAGCATCCACACAGTCCCCTACGGCCATGCAGATTAAACTAGTATCTACATAACCCCCTACGATCATGAAGACAGTTAAAAATGAGATTATCTACCTTGCCTTAAAAAAATTTTATACTAATGGTTTAGAATGCCATGAAACGTGAAAATTTTAAATTTGAGCAAAGAAAAAAAAATTTCCATCTATTTTAGTGATAAAATTTTTTTCAAAACTGCTGGTGAAAAAAAAATTCAAATTTTGGTTTTCTGAACTAGGTTTAGAACGCCATGAAACGCGAAAATTTTAAATTTGAGCAAAAAAAATTTTTCCATCTGTTCTAGTGGTAATTTTTCTTTCCAAAATGGTAATTTTTTTTTTTCTGAAATAGGTTTGGAATGTCATGAAACGTGGAAATTCTAAATTTGAGAAAAAAATGTTTCATCTATTCCGTAGTTAGTGATAAATAGATTAAAAGTTTTTCAAATTATTTTTTAAATATTTAATTTTTTTTTTTTTATTTGTTTGAATAGGTTTAGAATGCCATGGAAACGTGGAAATTTAAAATTTGAACAAAGGAAAAAAATGTCCATCTATTTTAGTGATAAGTACAATTTTTTCAAAAATGGTAAAAAAAAATTCAAAAAAGTTGGTAAAAAAATGTCGAGAAAAATGTCAGTTTTTTTTGCAATTGGTTTGGAATGCCCTGAAACGTGGAAATTTTAAATTTAAACAAAGAAAAAACAATTTTTTTCAATTATTTTAGTGGTAGAAAATTTTTCAAAAATTTGGTGAAAAAAATTTTTTCTGAAATGGGTTTAGCGTGTGAAATTTTAAATTTAAACAAAGAAAAAAAAAAATGTTTTCAATTATTTTAGTGGTAGAAAATTTTTCAAAAATGTTGGTGAAAAAAATTTTCAATTTTTTTTTTTTCTGAAATGGGTTTAGCGTGTCATGAAACGTGGAAATTTTAAATTTGAACAAAAAAAATTGTAACATTATGTATTCCCTTTAGACGGTCCACCCTGTATATTTTCCAGTGAAAGTTTAACCATTTCTTCGCTGACAGTAGCATCAACTACCTACCAAATTTAACTGCTCCCCGTCAAGTAGTTTTTTAACTAATGCACCAACAGACAGACAGACGGAATTCAAAACCTATATTTTCGTAATCTACGTGATCTGAAACGTCAAAATCCGAAAAAATCTCGGAGGGTGATTTTTTCTTGAATACAATACTTCCCTTCGGTATACGAGGGAAGTAAAACGTAAATCCGAAATTATTTTATATTTAATAGTGCAAATTCTCAAAGTACCTATAGTACAGTCAAATTAACAATTTAGGGTAACAAAACTTAATAAAAGGATCATCTCTGGGATTTAAGTAGGTAATAACCTGGAGAATGCATTCTTTGCACTTCCAAGTTCCGGGAAAATTCAAAAAAATTTTGAAAAACTTTTTGATTTTCGGTTTTTTTGCTCTAGCGGCCAAAATAATGAAAATAGAGAAAGAAGTTTCCAACAAAAGTTGTAGTTCGTCTTTTTCTCGACAAAAAAGATCATTACAAATTTTTGTCTTACTTAAGCCCTTTAGGAGATAAATCGAGTTTTCCACTTATAGCTTTAAGCCGCTTCGAAATGGGCGAAAAATGAGAATTATTCTCCAGGAGTATCGTACGACCGGGCTCATCAATCGATAATTCTTACTATTCAGAGCCCCTAAAAAAATGAAAATAACATAAAATGTAGAGAAAAGTCTCAGCTTTAATGTGGAACTAATCACAAAATTCATAAAAAAAAATTATCAAGGAGAGAAGGTGTCAGAAGATGGCTTAGTGAACTTTGTACAGTTGATCCACAGATTTATTCATATCTTTGCCGGGAGTCGTTAAAATCATAATTCATTTTACTAATATATTCTTATATACTGATATATTAATCCAATTAATATTTTATAGCAATTACTTTTGTTGGAAAAATATGCCTTGCGATCAAAGTAAAGGGTATATTTGTCATCGATCAATCACCTCCAAATTTTGGATATCAATTCGCTATATCTTAAGTAATAATAATAGCACAGTCTTAATTTTTGGATTATAAGAACAATAAAACATATTCTTTCGAATGACTTTAGAGTTTTTTAAATGCGCGCAGTACTTTTTAAATTTGTCTACATTATTCATACACGTTCAGAAAATGCACAATTATACAGTAAAACATATACAATTTATTTGTTTCTTAACATTCTTCAATGAAATTTTTACGAAATATAGATTAAAGTGCGTGCAATCGAATCCATGTAGTGAAAAAGCACTCATTGTGACGGGAGAAATAGGCAGGATGCATAAAACTCAAAGATGTGAATAAATCAACTGTATAAAGTTTACTAAGCCATCTTCTAACACTTTTTTCTCTATGATAAAAATTTGTATGAATTTTGTGATTAGTACCACATTAAAGCTGAGACTTTTCTGTACATTTCACGTTGCTTTCATTTTTTTTTAGCGACTCTGAATAGTAATAATTATCGATCGATGCGGCCGGTCGTGCGAAACTCCCAGAGAAGTCTCATTTTTCGCGCATTTCGGAGCGGCTCAAAATTATAAGCGGAAAACTGGATTTATCTCCTAAACGGCTTAAGTAAGACAAAAATTGTTTGTATTTTCATTATTTTAGCCGTTAGAGCAAAATAAAACGAAAATTTAAGTTTTTCTAAAATTATGAAAATACAGAAAAAAGTTTTTGACAAAATTTGTAGCTCGTCTCTTTCTCTACAAAAAAGTCTTTACCAATTGTTGCCTTACTTAAGGCGTTTAGGAGATAAATCCAGTTTTCCACTTTGTTTTGAGCCGCTCCGAAATGCGCGGAAAATGGGAATTCTCTGGGAGTTTCGTACGACCGACCACATAGATCGATAATTCTTACTATTCAGAGTCGCTAAAAAGATGAAAACAACAAAAATTGTGGAGAAAAGTCTCAGCTTTAATGTGGAACTAATCACAAAATTCATACAAATTTTTATCATAGAGAAAAAAAAAATGTTAGAAGACGGCTTAGTAAACTTTATCGGTTGATTTATTTATATCTTATGCATCCTGCCTATTTCTCTCGTAACAGTGGATGCTTTTTCACTACATGGATTCGATTCCACTCACTTTAATCTATATTTTGTGAAAATTTCATTGAAGAATGTTAGAAAATAAATAAGTTGTATGTTTTACTGCACGCATTTAAAAAAACTCCAAAGTCATTCGAAAGAACATGTTTTATTGTACTTATAATCCGAAAATTAAGACTGTGCTATTATTATTAATTAAGATATAGCGAATTGAACTCCAAATTTTGGAGGTGATTGATCGATGAGAAATATACCCTCTACTTTGATCGCAAGGCATATTTTTCCAACAAAAGTAATTGCAATAAAAGATTAATTGGATTAATATATCATTATATAAGAATATATAAGCAAAATGAATTATCATTGTAACGACTCCCGGCAAAGATATTAATAAATCTGTGGATCGACTGTAGAGGTGTTTTAAAACCTCATGAACCGTGACCTTCATATGCGCAGAGACACAATCCGTCCTGTTGACTCAGTTACACTTCCTAAAAATATTATATTTATTGTTTACAATTTATGCCGATCTCTTGTTTATGTATACAGCAAGGCAGCCTCCAGTGTCTTCAAAAACATACTTATAACTTAGATTAAACTTTGCCTTTTGCGCATTTCGCGGCTCATGAGATTCTGAAACACCTCTACAAAGTTTACTAAGCCATCTTCTGACACTTTTTCTCTATGATAAATTTTTTAATGAATTTTGTGATTAGTTCCACATTAAAGCTGAGACTTTTCTCTACATTTTATGTTATTTCAATTTTTTTAGGTTCTCTGAATAGTAAGAATTATCAATCGATAAGCCCGGTCGTACGAAACTTTCGCGCATTTCGAAGTGGCTTAAAACTATAAATGGAAAACTCGATTTATCTTCTAAACGGCTTAAGTAAGACAAAAATGTGTAAAGACTTTTTTGTAGAGGAAGAGATGAGCCACAACTTTTGTTGGGAACTTTTTCTCTGTTTTCATTATTTTGGCCGCTAGAGTAAAAAAATCAAAGAGTTTTTCCAAATTTTTTTGAATTTTCTCGGAACTTGCAGTGCAAAGAGGCAACATCTCATTCTCCAGGTTATTACCTACTTAAATCCCAGAGATGATCCTTTATTAATTTTCGTTACCCTAAATGGCTAATTTGTCTGTACTAATAATAATAATAATTATTATTATTAAGTAAAATTATTTTCTACTTTTTTGGACATATTTTTAACTATTTCAGTAAATTTTTAAATGCATGTTTTTTAATGCTTTTAAATTATTTCATTATTGCTAATTTAAACTGGCGAGCCGGATCCCAGTCTCTAGTGGTCTAAGAGACATCCTGTATAAGTGAGTCAATTTCGCAGTCCACAATGCCCGATTTCAATTTTGGCTCGATGTGCATTGGCAGGATGTTAATCAAATCCGATCACACAATAAAATATCACATTACTACCAAATAATATTGGGATAGGCGAGAAATTCTTAGAAATGCGTAAGTATTGCGTAACACATTGGGTTGGGAATCCTGTAAAGCTTACAAGCTTCAGATCGATCCAACAGCATCACGTGTACAATCACTTTTTAACCTTCAATAACCAGAAACAAATTACGACGAAGATGAGGTATGTTTATTGTTTATATTGAATTGTTTAAAGTCTAGCCGGTAGTTAAGCGAATGTCATTCTTTCGGTAGCTCGATAAAAGTTTGAAATTATTTGCGCAATGTGGGGAAGATATTTCTTTCGGTCTTCTCCGCACTTTCTAAATGCGCCTCCCACTTAATTTTACCGAAAATATTGAGAAAGAGGCGATTAACATCCTAAAACTGCCACTGATTGTAGATAAGTAAAATATTTTATTCGAATTTAGTCTTAATAGTGCAGTGCAACTGGTAAAATTCGGTACTGCAAAACAATTTTGTGATGGCAATCGATTGAGTCAATGGGAGAAGTATTTGTTAATACTTTTAAGGCTGCCCAATTTTTATAATCAAAATTTTTCAAATTTCGGGAATGATGCTTTTTGACCTTTCACCGCATATGCAGCGAGCATAGTTAATAGATACGACAAAAATGCACTTTTTTCCCGGTACCTACTCGAAAAAAATATTTTTTGGCGCTAGGATAAGAATAGTATTTGTGAGCTGGCTACGAAAATTAAAAATGATAAGTAGTCCAATAATTATAAAGATTTCCATAACAAAAAATGTTATCTGAGATTTTCCTTCAGTAACTGTTAGAGGAGGGATTATACATCACAAAACTACAATAATCAGTTCTGGGGTATCGCGCAAAATCCTATAAAGAATATGTTTCATTACTATAAGCAAATAATAAATAATTCACTTTTAAACATATTGTATAGAGAATATAGGCTCCAATACTAGTTAGCTAACAGATAGGTGAAGATCTGTTGTTTTTTATCAGTTAATGTCAAATATAAATACTTCATACTTATTCATGGAAATTGTCTTGGTTTTGCATGGAACATCGTTATGAGTGGCTTTGGGCTTTTCTGATGAGTCCACAATAAGGACGACAAACGTTTCAAAGGCTAAGCATTTCCAAGAAACTGAATGAGACTTTATGAAAATGTAATTCATTAGAATGAAAAAATGTTTAAAGACAAGGTAGGTAAATTAATTAATTTCAGGCCTTTGTTCTCATTTTTAACTGAATTTACATATCGTAGGGGATCATGTAGATACTAGTTTAACCTGCCTAGCCGTAGGAGACTATCTTGGATGCTAGTGTTATAATGAGAATGGCAAATAAGAATTTATACTTGTTAGCACAACCAGAAGTCAGGTTATCGAAAGAATGCAAAGATTTCATTAATATTTTTACATATAGTTTTTCTTCTAGTTCTCATAGATAGTTTTTCTTTCCGCTGTTTGCAAAATCCTATAAAGAATATGCGCTGAATATTCGTTTATTTGAAATTTTTTGCTCGAAAACCAAACATGCTAGACACAAAAATCAAAATGGGTTTTAAAGAGGATATAAAATACTAATTTTGTGTTTCCATTTTTGATGGCTATTGATATTTATTAGTATATAAAAATAACAATATAGTTGCCTCTTGACTTTTTTGCACTTTTAACTATTCACAGGCCCATAAAAAATAACTGACTTTAATATAAGTTATAAATGCATTATCTTTTAGTTCAAGGTAGTACTTCAATGCAGAAAAAGTTAGGAATAAAAATATTCACATTTAAAAATTTACCAGCATGTTGAAGTTAGCCAAATTTTGGCCAAGTTTTTATTGTTTCCTAAAAATAAAAAAAGACCCAAACATATTGTTATGAATTACACCCCCTTGGAAAAGGAGATGGTACGCCTATGCCTCTTATGGTGACTGGAAAGGCTCTAGAAAGAACCAAGGACTTTTCTAGATTATGGTTGGAGAAGATTCTGGATTGATCTAGAGCTAATTTCGGAGTATATAAGGCGCGATTACAAGCGCGGAAGGGGAAGTTTATGAAGAAGGCAGTTTATAAAAGTGAACAAGTAGAAAAGTGAAAAGTGAGGTTAGATAAATAGTAAATAAAGTGAATTTGAAGTATTGTAGTCAGTAAATAGTTAAATAAAGTGATAGTAGTGTTTAATCTCTTGTTAAAATTATTTAGAACCCACGGATTCATACAGGGTGTTTCCAAAAAGGTGGAAATCCGTAACAATTTTGGTGTCGGAAGCGGAATTTTGACAAGAGGATTTTTCGGAAGTGTTCGAGAAGGTTTGGCAGTGTATTCTCGAAGTAGGTGCTAACACGGAGGACTGATTTACTGGACGTTGTTCGATGGTTATTTTCGAACAGGAAAATAGTGTCAAGTGCATTTTTTGAGACATTTTTAGAATATTTTATTTGGACATTAGAGGTTAAGTGAGGAAGACTCTAGATAAGACTTTTTCGTGCCGTTTTGAGGTTTTTCTGGACAGTCCCATTACCGATAGTGACGTAATTGTTAAATTAATTTGATTTCAAAGTAGTCGTATGCCTATAACAACCAGAAGTATGGCAACTGAAAAGCAAATACAGGACTTATTTGCACAATTCCAGAAAGTGTTGGAAGAGCTAGAAAGAAGGCATCGGGAAGAAGTAAGTGAAATCAAAGAGGAAATAGACCTGCTTAAGCGACAGTTGAGGGATAGAGGAAGCCAGCAAGTGGTATTATCAGATCAGCTGTTCGAACCTCCCTCCTTTGACGGCCAAAGTTCATGGACCATTTACAAGATGCAGTTTGAGGCAGCAGCGAGTGCAAACAACTGGAATGACGAAGAAAAGGCTATGGCGTTAATCGTGGCATTAAGGGGCCAAGCATTGGAAATACTCCAGACAATCCCAGTAGACCAACAACGGGATTTTAAAGTTTTAGAAGCTGCCCTAGATCTACGATATGGCGATCAACACCATGCTCGAGTGTACCAGACCCAGCTGAAATCACGTGTTCAAGGGGCTGGGGAAAGTTTGCAAGAGTTTGAAGCTGCCGTGTGGAGACTGGCTCACCTGGCTTACCCGGATGTACCGAAGGAATTCCAAGATCAACTGGCAGTAGAGGCTTTTCTGGATGGTATACAGGACGATGAGATCAGGCGAGTCCTCAGGTTATCTCGATACAAGAACAGCAGTGAAGCGTTGGTGCATGCACTCGAGGTGGAAGCTGTCCTTCAGGATACCCCAAGTCCAAGAGTACAAGCTATGAGTCTCGAAAGATCGCAGTCGGAAAAGGAGAACCAGAACGCTATGTTGACCGACATACATAAGATGTTCAATCAGTTAATGACTCAAGTGGATACTGCAGAAAGACAAGGCAAGCCAAGCGGGGGTATTAAATGCTACAACTGCGGCAGGATGGGACATATCAAACGAGACTGTCGATATCGGAACTCGAGGAAAGTGACTGCTAGAAAGATTGACGAGACTCAGAATAAAAGTAGTGGAAGGCCAAGTGGACGGCGTATGAAATGCTACAGGTGCGGGGAACTAGGACATATCCAGCTTGAATGTCCACAGAGGAGCTTGGAGAGAGTGAAGGCCGGAGATGCTGTGAAGCCAAGGGGAAAACCAGAGGAAGCCGGTACCAGAGAGGCTGTGACAGATAACGAACGTGGTGCCCCTAGAGAAGTGAAGATTTCCCAGCTTCGGAGCATTACAGAAGGGCCACCACTACAAGGATATGACGATAAAACGAAACCTGAGAGAAATGCAACCCTTTCATCCGGAAGAAGGTACAAGGAAGGCTGCAAGCACAACCACTGGGAGAAACTGCAGGTCACGGGAGCAGTCAACACTGTCAAGGTGGAGGTGCCGGATGATAAGGCAGATGAAGCGCTCAGACAGGAACAATTGAACGATGTGGAAATTGGGCCTATATTGAGAGCCAAAGAAAGGGGAACTCGTCCAAAATGGAAGGAAGTTTCGGGCAAAAGAGTGGGACTGAAGGCACTATGGGCGCAGTGGGACTCACTGAAAGTCAGGAACGGGCTGTTGCGGAGAGCATGGGAAAGCCCGGATGGAAAAAAGGTGGTTATGCGTCTAGTGATTCCCAGGTGTCGAGTAGCGAAGGTGCTTCAGGAAGTGCACAATGGGACATCCGATGGACACTTCGGTGTGAACAAGACCCTGAAGAAAATACGAGAACGATTTTATTGGATAAGAAGTCGTCAGGATGTGGAGGCTTGGTGTCGCAAATGCAAGATTTGTGCAGCCAGTAAGGGACCACAGACTGGAAGTAAGGGTGAAAAGAAGCAGTTCAGCGCCGGAGCTCCTTTCAAGAGGTTGGCTAACAATATAGCGGAGCCATCACCAGCCAGTGACAGAATGAAGGCTCGATATGACCGTAAGGGTAGTTCAGAAGGATTCAAGGCGGGAGATCTGGTTTGGCTGTACGACCCACAGCGGAAGAAAGGAAGGTCACCGAAACTTCAACCGCCTTGGGATGGTCCGTACACTGTTATTACCCGAATTAATGATGTCGTCTATCGGATTCAACGAAGCAAAAAGTCCAAGATGAAGATCGTGCATTTGGACAGATTGGCGAAATACATCGATGATTCCGAGTTGCCTGATCGGGACGATCAGGCTTAAGGAGGGGGCAGTGTTATGAATTACACCCCCTTGGAAAAGGAGATGGTACGCCTATGCCTCTTATGGTGACTGGAAAGGCTCTAGAAAGAACCAAGGACTTTTCTAGATTATGGTTGGAGAAGATTCTGGATTGATCTAGAGCTAATTTCGGAGTATATAAGGCGCGATTACAAGCGCGGAAGGGGAAGTTTATGAAGAAGGCAGTTTATAAAAGTGAACAAGTAGAAAAGTGAAAAGTGAGGTTAGATAAATAGTAAATAAAGTGAATTTGAAGTATTGTAGTCAGTAAATAGTTAAATAAAGTGATAGTAGTGTTTAATCTCTTGTTAAAATTATTTAGAACCCACGGATTCATACAGGGTGTTTCCAAAAAGGTGGAAATCCGTAACAATATTGAAAATTTAGCCCAAACATTTTTTTTGAGTTTATATATCATATAACTATTGTTTCTAATCATTTAATAGTTAAAAAATTGTATTAAAAAAATATCACAAAATTGAATATGCAACCTTTTTTTATATTTTTTTTCTAACTTTAACATGCTGCTAAATGTGAATATTTTTATTCCTAACTTTTTTCTGCATTGAAGTACTACCTTGAACTA
Source organism: Stenurella melanura (assembly GCA_963583905.1). Taxonomy (NCBI): domain Eukaryota; kingdom Metazoa; phylum Arthropoda; class Insecta; order Coleoptera; family Cerambycidae; genus Stenurella; species Stenurella melanura. The sequence goes on along the minus strand of OY757311.1, from coordinate 170,141,493 downwards.
AAAGGTAATGCATTTATAACTTATATTATGGTCAGTTATTTTTTATGGGCTTGTGAATAGTTAGATGCACAAAAAATCAAGAGATATCTATAAATATTACTTATATTGTTATTTTTATATACTAATCAAAGATTTAATTTTGTACTTTTAAGCCCCATCAAGTGCTGAAAAGTATATTTATTATGAATTATTTATAACAATTTTTAAATTGATAAACAGTTGTTTAAAAAACAACAATTTTTGTAATTGGATGGCTCAAGAATAATATTAATAATAATAATACTTTTTATTTAAGTATACATTCATTACATGTATACAAAAAAAGGTCACAATATCAAGTTTAAATTTTGTTTGACCTCACCCTCGAGACTTTTTCGAAATCTCAAAAGAATTATTTCTTTTAGTAAAGTAGATCTGGCAGAAAAAAGGAGATGAAAAACAAGTGCCTTTTTTAAAAATTTTCCCTATCTTATAGAGGACCACTTCCCCCACTTCCCTGACACTTTCACATCCGAGATCTTGGTGGTGGGGGGAGGGGGTATTGTTAAACATATGGAAAATCGTTTTTCTCAGTTTTCACGCGATCGGGGAGACTGACAAAAAATGTTTCGAATAAAAAAGAAAGGTCTCTCCGAGGCACGTAAACTGGCTTTTAGTTTTATAAAATCGGCCAATTAGGGCCGGACATATGGCCATTTGAGGGAATTGAGTTTCAGGGTAGAAAAAGGGATCGGACAGGAGGTATGAGGGATGTTTAAGAGATAAGGAATTGGGTTAGGATGGTAAATTTTTTTTCTGTTATGGGTGGTTATAGGAAGAGGTCGAGGCCGCGGAGGGAGCTCTCTCGGGCAATTAGGGAAGGAGAGGGAGGGGGGAAAGTGCAAAAGGGGAAAACGGCCATATCTCCGGTTCTAATAGGGCGATTTAAAAAAATCAAAATGAGACTTCTTCCTTTTTTGAGCAGCTATAATGTTGGATAGGTAGGAAATAATTTTCGCCGAAAATGTAAAAATGGGGGCAAAAGAAAAAATGTATTTTTTTGAAAACGATTTTTTTATGAAGGGGGGAGTGGGGGGACAAAATGCTTCTTAAAAGACGGAGCTTTTCATCCTCTTTAAAATGGAAAAAGAATTTTTCAAATTCCCTCCTTAGGACAAGTAGGGCGACAACTTGAAGTTTAAGCCCTGCAGAAGAGCAAGGGAAAGTCCTACGCCCTTCTGCCAGGGCTCATTTTAAAGAGAACAGATTTCTCTTTTTATAAAAAAAAATAAATTCGGTCGCACAGTAACTTCCGTTACGCGCACGAGTTTCACTTTAAATTTTTTTATTTTCAATCGGCAGCTGCAGCGGCGATGGTTTAATCCTTCCTAATTTGTAAACCAGCTTTCGAACTTGGCAAGATCACGCGCACGTGATGATTACGCTAAACTTATTCTGGATCGAATCGAGAGCGCTGGTGACAAGTTGATGTCTCTTGACATAAAATATCACACTGTTTTGAAAATTTTGCGAGAGCGGAAATGGAAGGCCTCCCCAAGAAAAGTTTTTTAGCCGACCTGAATGAACATCTGGACACTATATTTTCTCTCGATGAGATTCTAAACAAATTTAGAAAGTCAAGTACCAAATTTTCTGCCATATCAAACGCGTGGGTTCAAATGTCTTGGAGAGATCAGCTCCCGAAATATTTATTTCTTTTCGTTCAAGCGAGAAAAGAGCGTACGCTTATCTGCAGACGAGAGTTTGTGGACGATTTGAGCTTGCGCGAATTCAAAACAGTAGACGAACTCGAAACCGATAAAGAACGCAGAATTCTTGTCGAGGCGGCAAAAATCATCGATCGCGATGTTTCCCAAAAAGAATATACCCGGGACCGTTATCTATCCGTTGACGATGTTTTTGATAATTAAAAGAAGAAATTACTGCGACGGTCTGGTTTTTCTGTAGCACCCTCGTAGAGAGAAAAGATGTTGGTTGCCGATTTCGATTAACCCTATCATTAGCTAATACAGTTATGATAGCAACGAGACCACGATATGATGATATTTTCTGTCCCTTAATAAAAAAATTTTTTTTTGTCACCCATTTTTACATTTTCGGCGAAAATTATTTCCTTACCTATCCAACATTATAGCTGCTCAAAAAAGGAAGAAATCCCATTTTATTTTTTGAAAATCTTATGTAGTTTGGCAACAAATCTGTTTCCATTCACGGGTTCTGCGGTCAACGGAGATAGCGATCAGATTCATTTAAATATTTAAGCGTTGTGTGACAATGACACGGCAAGGAGGGCAGTAAATTAACGAGTATTGCTTATACGTGTCCGCCTGCCACTTAACCTTGAGGGTTCACCACTGACCAAATTCTGTCGCCTAAAATATTTATCCACTCTTATCTTACCACTATTAGCCCGCCTTGGGACTGTAAAGAATGTCACCAAAGTATTTTATTGCTGCATACAGAAAAGCTTCTAAAAAATTATAAAAGTAATTGTTCTACTTTTTTGAAAAAATCGACGCAATAAACACAACTCATGTTGACAATTTCCAGGAATCATCTGGGATGAAAGTGAATACAGTTCGAGTACAGTATGTTGCCAAAGCAGCCTAATTATAAGAGTCTATATAGTATGCTGAACCGCCTTAGAAAACAAGTAAATTCTCGAGTAGTAAAATTATTGCCTGTATTGCATTGAAGAATTATACTTTTTGCAAGTTTCTATATTAATTTCTAAAATAATTCATGAAATAATTTATTTGTAATTAATTTTTGTTTTTTTTTTGTTGCCGTTAGGTTTTGTTATTGAAATAAGGATATGTCCAAATAAACTATCCTATAGTGTTTCAAGAGAAGTTGAGATAGTGATAGTGATAGATAGTGTTCCACAAGGTTCAGTAATTGGTCCATTGTTATTTGTATTCTATATTAATGACATCGCCAATGTAATAAACCAAAACAAGATTCAACTGTTTGCCGACGATACTATATTGTTTTGTGCCAGTATAGACTATAAGAAAATTATTGATGTGTTAAACAAAGAATTGAAACTGGTTAGTAAATGACTAAGTGTAAATAGTCTTAAATTAAATGTCAATAAAACAGAATTTATGCTCTTAGGAACATAGGAACAAAAAATAAATTAGGACTATTAGCAGACGAAGTCAAAACACATAATGTAATAATAGAGGGTACTAGCATAGAAACAGTAAAAGAGATAAAATGTTTAGGTATTTATATAGATGAACATTTAAGTTTCCATAATCATGCAAACTACATTATGAAAAAAGTATCAAGAAAAACTGGTATGTGGGCCAGGTTAGGAAAGGTGTTATCGGTAAATACAAAATTAAATATCTATAAAACCATCATTCATAAGCCCACATTTTCAGTATTGTTCAACTATTTTAATGTCTTTAAATAATGAAGATATGAAGAATTTGCAAATAAAACATAATAATGCTTTAAGAGTTATATTGGGATGTAATCGATATGTAAGAATAGGGGCTATGCTAGAAGTATTAAATCTGTTGAATGTCAAACAGAAAATTGTTGTAAATGTTTTTATCTTTATTTATAAAATGTTACATAATCTACTACCCCAGCATCTACTAGAAAATTGTCAGTTTGTCAGAGACGTCCATAAATATTCAACTAGAAGCAATATCGCAAACAGATTTTATTTGAACAAAGCTAATAATGTTAAGCAAAATTAGTTATTTCATAATGGACTTATAATTTACTCACTGATATTGGGGACTGTACAAATATTAACGTTTTTAAAAATAAGTGTTTTTACTATGTAAAACAATTCTATTAGATGTGTGCTGCTTATAATGGGCTTGTTCCATGATATTCTTTTTATATGGTTTTTATACTTTTTCGTATAGTACTCGATATTCTCATTACACACTTAAAATTTCGTATTATTAACTTCTTCCGTTCTCGAGATATAAGGAGTTAAAATTAGTAATAGTTGTAAAAACCGAGCGCTCGATTGTGACGTCACTATACGCAAGTGACGTAAGAAAAATGGCTTTCTGGGACCTTTCAAATTTAACCTGAAAAGGCGAAAAACATGAAATTTTTAAACGCTGCTAACTAAATAAATACGGTGAGTGGAAGTTCGTTCTATGTGTTTACGGAAAGGAGAAGGTTGGCGATGAATTCTAGTCGTAAATTGCAGGGTCAAAATCGAAAATTCGTCCCGGCAGGAGCGAGAGGAAATTGTAATTTTTTGACATTTCACCAAATTGTACTCCCCTACTGTCAAGTAGTAAGCAAAACAAACAATACTTCGAAAACACTTATAATTATAACAAGTAAGGAGCATCAAGTCTATTGAGATCGCCGAGTCTATGCGTATAGTGACGGAGCGCCTGGCCACGCCCCATTTTCGTGAGATGGAGATTTGTAATAGTTTTTAAGATATTAAACGTGCGAATAAGATTCTGATTTTTTGCAGATCCATTAATTTATACTTGCACTTTCGATTCATGAAATTAAAAAAAAAAGCCGAACAAGCCCATTCTGATTCTTTTATTCTAACAAATTTTTCAAGAGAATGTTTATATCTTTATACTTATATGTTTATGTTTGTAATGATAGTAATTTGCTAAATAAATATTTTACTTACTTACTTACTATAATTGGTCTTCAGCGTGTACTCATATTGTATTTATCTTATCTATACGTAAACGCTTGAGCCTGTATCATCGCTGAATTAGAGAAGTAGAATAATCGTTTTATTTTGAAGTATTTATGGAATGAAATAAAACATTTAATTATAATTTTACACTTATCTAATGTAACCTTGAAAATGGTAGATGTGAGGCAATTTCATTCCATTCAGAAAGGCCACAACAGAATACTTGGCAGAGAACTATTAGGCTTTTTGGTATTTCTTACTGAGTTGACTTACATTTCATTTCTAAAACATACCCACGTACACAACAAAAGAAGTACATTTATTATGGATAAGATATATGAGTTTTCCTGTTTTCAGTAATGCTAGTTTTCACGAATGTAGAAATCGAATTAATAGTCGAGTCAAGGATATTTTTATTTCCACATCCAGATTATTCATTCAGGTCTCTTTAAAGGAAGACATCTGGACTATATTTTCATTTTAGTGTGTGGAAATAATTGGTCATAGAACTTTAATAATATATTTGAGGCATGTCATAAAAAAAATTCCCCTATCCCCCCACCCGCTCATTCAACGGAATTATCTCAAATCAAATGTCAGTACAATACATACACATGTAACAAATTTCAAATGAATTTTATCAACCCCTTTAATGGAGCGGAGGTTGGCGAGTTGAAAAATGGCTTCTAGTTTATATGTATACACCAAATCCCAAGTTTGTGTACTCTTTCCAACTTGCTTTACTTATTTTCCTCCCCCAACTCTTCAACGGATTCGTTTCAAAATATATTCTAATTCCAGATGTCACTATAATACATATATGTATCAAATGTCAAGTGCATATCTCAATTTTTTATCAACCCTTTTAATAATGGGGGGGGGGCGGAGATATAAAAAAATCTTGGGCTTGGCTTCTAGAACGTACACCAAGTTTCTGTACTCTTACCAACTTGCATTAGTTATTTTCCTCTATTTACACCTATTTAATCCCCAACCCTTCAACGGATTCATCTCAAAATATAATCTAATTCCAGATGTCGTTATAATACATACGTATTTACCTTTCAAGTGAACATCTCAATTTTATTTTATCAACCCTTCTAAAATACACCAAATCCCAAATTTCTTCTGTACTCTTACCAGCTTGATTTTCTTATTTTCCCTTATTTACCTCTATTTAACCCCCCAATCAAACAAGTCAATATTTTAAGCCGCTTCTGAGAAAATGTGCGCCTAAAAAAATTACAAACTAACCGACCGACAGATAGACAATTTTTTTCCGCTGAAATTAAAAACCTCTACATTTTAAGCCTATTTCAACAAAACAAATCGGTAAAGGTATTTACACAGAACTTCCCTCTTTATTTCTACCGGGTGGTCACTCTAGAAAATTATTAATTACGAAACACATGAGAATAATAATTGGAAGGTATTATTACAAAGAAAACCTGATAACTTTTGGTCAAAAAAATATACAGAATGATCATCCGATAGCAAAAATTCAATATTAAATAAAAGGTGCCAAATATGAGAGGCTTGCATACATACAAATTTCCAACATGGTTGAATTATTTTTTGACTGACCACCCTGTATATTTTTCAATAAAACTATAATAGGTGTCTTCCTTGGCAAGTGCATTAACTATATGTCAAATATTATTGCCATCTGTCAAATTTTCAGTTCCATATCCACGTAGTGGAGTGAATGTATAGTAGTGGTTAAAGAAATTTCAATGATTTTTTTTAATGTCATGAATCGCGGAAATTTTTAATTTGAGCAGAAAACCTTTTTTTTCCGTCGATCTATTCTAGGTATAGTAGTTGTAAAAAATGTTCAAAAAAATTTTCCCCTATCAATTTTTTTTTTCTAAAATAGGTTTAGAATGTAGTATCAAAAAATTTTCTCTTTGAAAAAAATTACAAATGTTTCTTTTTGAAAAAATATTCAAATTTTTCTTTTTGAATTTTTTTTTTTATGAAAAAGGTTTAAAATGTTATGAAACGTGGAAGTTTTAAATTTGAGCAAAAAAAAAAAATTCCCTTCTTTCTACTGGTTGAAATATTTTCAGTTTTGAAATTATTTTTTTTGTAAATTAGGTTCAGAATGTCATGAAACGTGGAAATTTTAAATTTGAGCAAATGAATTAGTTTTCCACCATTTATTCTAGGTACAACAGTAGTTGTAAAAAAAATTAAAATTTTTGCTTTTGAATTTTTTTTCTGAAATAGGTTTAGAATGCCATGAAACGCAGAAATGTTAAATTTTTAAAATATTTAAAAATTTTTCTTTGACAGAATTTTCATTTTTTTTTTTAAGTGTTATTAAATACCTAGATTTAGAATGTCATGAAACGTGAAAATTTGAGCAAAAAAAATTCCCATTTTTCTACTGGTAAAAAAATTTTCGAAAAATTTTAATTTTTTTTTAAATTCTGAAATAGGTTTAGAATGTCATGAAACGTGGAAATTTTATATTTGAGCGAAACAAATTTTTTTTCATTATCTATTCGCTTTAGACGGTCCACCCTGTATATTTTCTAGTGAAAGTCTAACCATTTCTTCGCTGGTAGTAGTGTCAACTACCTATCAAATTTGACTATTATCCGTCAAGTAGTTTTTTTAAATAATGCACCGACAGACAATCTACAGTGTGATTTTTTTCTCGAATACAATACTTCCCTTCGGTATGCAAGTAAGTAAGTAAGTAAGTTTTATTCCGTTTCATTGGACAGATGTATAAAACAGGTCAGTTAAACAAACTTAGCTCATAACTAATAAAATGTAAATATAAAAAAACACATAAAATGTAAGTGTAAAAACATATAAAACACAAAATTTCGGACAAGCAGAGAAACACATAAATAAGTATATAAAAAAATACACAACCTATAAGTAAAGAACATTACATTACAATTTAAAATTAAAAAATTCTTGAATGGAGTAAGGCTCAATATCACATATATACTTGAAAGCTTGCTTCTTGAAACTGTTGAGATGAACTGTTGATGATGGTATGCGAGGGAATTAAAAATTATTGAAAATTTTTTTACGATTACTATACTTCCACTCCACTACGTGGAGTTGAAGTACAGCGGCATGGCACGTTCGTCGTAAAGATGGTTTGCTGTGTTCAAAATATTTATAAAATATTAATGTAATTTGTCATAATTGTTCGAAGTACATTTATTTCACCATACAGCGAGTTCGAAAATTCCTTTTACATATGTTGTCTTTAATTGTTTATTTGTACCATATTCAGATTTTCTTACTTTTTGTTGGTATATTGCCACGAAAAGTTTTTGATGAAAACACCTCTGCGCCAAATGGATCAAGGTCCTTGAATACTTGACTATTTCCCTTTACACTCGCGTCGCATATAAGGTAAAAAATTCACAGATCTTGCATCTTTCGCAAGTATCTTAAGCGTATTGAAAATACCAGATGCAACTATACTGCTCTAGGTTGAAGTTCTATAGCATCGTCCTATTGATATGCCTGCTAAATTACACCAAATTATTTTCTGTATTTCATATTTTGTAAATATTATTTTTATTCCATATTCCATATCCTTCCATATTCCATATTCCATATGTGTCAAATCAATAGGCTGCAACACAAAAAATCACCTCTGTATGCTGGAAGCCATCTTTTTAATCTATTACCAAACAACCTAAAATCAATGACTGACCGAAATAAATTTAAAAGAAACCTGAAGCAATTTCTTATCCACCATGCCTTTTATTCATTGGATGAGTATGTCCAGTTTGGGTCATAACCATGGATGAATTATGTTTTTAATTATCTATTATTTAATTATGTTATTTAATATTTTAATATTTTTACTATATTTAATATTTTGCCGCACATAACTGTCCTTAGTCCTGTATTAATGTTTGTTTACTCGTATCTCTGTTATATACTATTGCCATTTTTAATTACTTTTCATTGTACTAAAGTGTGCTTTATTGCAATATGACCTGACTTATCTCATGTTATGTAAATAACCAAAGGAGATGAATAAAGATATCTATCTATCTATCTATCTATTAATCATACTACGAAAAACTGAATAATTATATATTAAATTCCTTCGATAATATATCTCTATAATATAGGTACAACCGTTGGTTGAGAGAAAGAATTAGAAAGAAAACGGTCTCAGAAGGCAACGATTAAACAGTTATCCCACGAAAATCGACTGTATGCGTGCTCAATAGCATAAGGACGAGTATAGCAGGGGCGTTCGGTAATTATGAACCTTCCTCGCATGTCCGTGGTCGGGTCGGCGAGATTCGACAATGGTCCACAAAAAAATTGCCACAAATCAAACGGTAAATCCTATTATAAATTTGAAAAAAGCAACTAAATCCTCGATAACAAGCGGACAACGTTTACTTTAGGGGTATTTTTCGAAAAATGAACACGCTTCAAGTTATGATGACTTAAAGGATTTGTGAATTGATATGTTTCAGGACAAGCATTAATTCATTAAGGCGCTCCATAAGAAAGCATAGCACAGACAATATTGAATAATTAGAAAAAAATATTAAGTATTAAGATATATACGTAATATTACGTGAAAACAAAGCTGACGTGCTGTAAATTTCAAATATACAAAAATTTTTTTGACTTTTTCGGAAAATCGCCCCCTGCAACCCCCTGTACAGGGCGATTTTTCCACGACCAAGTCAAATCTTCTTCTCTTTCGATGGGGCATCGTTTAAAATAGGTCGTAGCTTTTAGCAACACATTGCAAACGGAATGACACAATAGAGGCAGCTTGTTACTCTACTACAAGGCCGGCGCAGCGGCCTAGACAGATCTGTCGCTCTCGGTACGTTTTTCGTAAAATGGGTCCTATATCATGCGCCCAGTAGTATTTTCAGTACTAAAATGTTGTTGCCATTTTACAAGTAATTATTCAGTTTTTGCATAAGTAATATTATATGTAAGATCGAATCTCTTTTAAAATTCTGGACGATTTTTCTTCAAGTTGTCTTGCATGACTATAAGCTAAAGAACAATTTCTAATACCTTCTTCTTCCCCTTCTTCTAGCACTTTCTTCGTCTGTATATGGAGCCATCCATTAATTACATCACCCAAATTTCATCATTTTTCTACCACTCCCTCCCCCTCTGTCACAGGTTGTCACATTCAAGTCAGCCCCTCCCCCCTGTTGTGACATCTCACATTTTAAATTTTGATGTAGAATTTTCTGAATTTTTGTTTTTTTTTAATTCCATTCAATTAAAACAATGGTATACATAGATGTAAATAATGTGATGTCACAAAAGTTTGAACCACTCCTCCCCTCTCGTCACATTTTATGGACTCTCCCTCCCCCCTCAAAGTGTGACGGAATTAATGGATGGCCCCTATGGCATATTAACTAACTCAACTGTACTTAATAATTTTATATTTAACACACTTATGTTTTATGCATATCATTTAATATAAACAAATAAGATTTTTTATCTTCTTTTTATACAAGAAATATTATTCCGAACGCCGAAGTTTTTTGGTTACGTTTCGTTTTAGTACATTTTAGTAAACGCTTGTTTTCAAAAAAAAAAAAAATACGAAAAAGAATATATACGTCTCAAAAAATTTATACATTTCTAATTTTTGTTTCTTTCTTAGGATTGCTACACCGATTCCACCACAAACAAAAGACTGAGCCTACGGAAAAGAAGACATACAAGAAGTCATTTGATGGTCCTCGGCAAAGACCCAGTGACGGTAAACCCTACCTTACTAAATCTTTTCTAATTGTTTTAATATTTTTGCTCTGTATTGTAGCTGATACCATTCAACGTATGTTAGCGAATCTACCAGCAAAGAGATCCACGAGGAAACTGATTTCGCTCCATGATGGAATCTATCGAGCCAGGAAGAAGTCACAAATAAATAATATAAATCAAAACAAAATAAAATGCGGAAAGGTGATATACAAGAGTTCCAGTAGAAAAGAAACAACCGAAAAAACCATAAACACATCGATCAGTGTTACAGGCAAAAAACAGAAAAATAAACCATCTTCGAATAGGAGATCTTTGCGAAGTTTAAATAAAGTTTTAGCAAGTAGAATTTTAGACACAAACACTAAGTTAACGGTTAAACGAAAAATAAAAGTTCTTAATGATCAACGAAGAACGAGACGATCTCAATTGCTTGTGGAGGAGATTAAAGAAACAGTAATTGAAGAGAACGCTGTAACGGTGCCAGTGCCACCAGTCCCAGCGAAAATAAAAACGAAACCAGCTAAAAAGGAGAACAAAGACACCCCAGAGACTGAACCTGTAACCAAACGAAGTTCCCCTAGATCAAGCCCTAAAAATGTGAAAAAGAAAATGTCAGTGAAGAAGCTGCTAACAGGGAAAATTAACATAAAATCATTCTTTCCTGTCAAAAAGAAAAAGAACAGAAAGGCTCTTACAGAAAATCAAAAACCACAGGAAACAAAGTCTGAGGTAGAAAATACCGATGTCAAGACTAGGAGCAAGAGAAAATCTAAAGAAATTCCCGACACTGAAGAGGAGAAAAAGGAAGAAATCGTAATTCCAAAGGTAGAAACCAAGAAAACAAAAGGTGAAACGTTTAGTAGCCTGGTAAGGTCTTTCAGCCTTCATAAAAAGAAAAGTACAAAAACCGCAGCCCAAGTTACAAATGCTGATGCAACTTCAAGCGTGGGGAACTCAAAGAAAAAAATTACAGTAAAGGAGAATGCGAAAAGTTCCGATAAAGACGAGCCAGCATCCGTAGGAGACGATAAAAATGCTCAACACGAGAAAACCAATAAAAAGCGCAAATTAAAACGTAGTTTTCGTAACGTAATAAATAGGGTTAAGAAACTGAAAATCGATAACGCTTCCAAGAGTCCTGAACAAGTAGTAGAATCGCAACAGAATCAAAAAAACCACGCGAGCACTTTTTTAGAGGAAAGCAAACCGGAGGAGTCCGTACCACCCGCTCAACCAGAGCAGATAGTAATCCCTTCAATCTCAGAAGCAAAAGAAAGTACAGCTGACATATCCATACCTGCTCCTATTGTGATGGACTTCCTCCAAACAAACGAAAACCCTCCGATTCCAGAAGCCATCTTTAAATTGGAGTCCAATAACGAGAAAAGCCTACAAGCGAAAGGCGAACTGGATTTTGATACGCAACCCATTAATAGTAGCACGAATAGTGTGGATAGCACAAATGAAACCGATATGACAGAAATGCAAACTTTGTCTGCAGGAACTGAAGTTGCCCTAGAATATAACGAAAAGACTCAACCTATTAGCATAGAGACCTCGGTTAAACAAAAAATTGTACCTTTGGTATCCCCCAACATGAAAGGTAAAATAAGGAAACCTGCGAGAGGCTTGAATGACTGTATCGCCATGTTAACAAGCAAGTTGCAGCAGAAAATAGAAGACAAACCCGGAGACAACTTATTCACCTTAACGACTTCAAACACTATTAAGGAAACTTGCCTTGCTAAACCAGAATGTATTTTACGCATACCAACTTTTAAAAGTCAAAAACCATACCCCGAAATAGAAGAGACTGCCTTGGATCTCAGTACCAAGTCTATAAGTAACACTGATTTATCGGAAAAACAAAATGCAATTACAAACAGTACCAGCAAAATTGAAGAAACACCCGAAACGGGAAAGACTATCTCACTTGCAGAGACAGTCCCACTAGATATCAAAACAGGGACTGAAATAATGTACAATTCCATTGACAAAATAATAGAGGATGTTGTGGGAAACAAAATTCCACCCACTCTACGCAAATGGAACTCAGTTGACGAAACTATTCAAGAAGTTGTCGACAATCATCACCCAGTAGACTCGCTGTTGCCCAGTAGAAACACCATAGATGAAATCATTGATTTTGTAGTTGATTATGGAAAGGATAAAGGCATTGTTAGCAGTGTAAATGAGAGTAAGACTCTTGGCAAAGCGAATAAAGGTGTGGAGAAATCAGGTAGGAAGATAGGTTCTTGTAGAAAACCGAAAAATAAGAAATCCGTAGTAGAGGCCTCAAAACTCAATCAAAACGTTGACAATTTAACACCAAAAGTGGTTGCTGCCATTCCCAAAGAACAGCTTGAAAATGCTATAGCCACCATAGCAGTTGAAAAAGCCACTGAAGAAAATGTGGTTAATAATAGTTCTATTATTGAAAATACTTCAATGGTCAAAAAGCGATCTGGCTCCTTGAAGAAGAAGAAGAACTTGAAGGTAACGACTAATGAAGATACTACAGAAACAAAACCCAAGAAAGTTGTTGAGAAAACGATGCCTAAAATCAAAACTGATGATGACATTAAAAACAAAGAGATCCTGGAAAAAATTGATGCATATTTGAATGAAGCTTTTATCGATACTTCTGATGCTACAGTTAACAAAACCACATCCACAAAAGATAAAAAAGTTACCAGAAAAATTGGCCAAATTAGAAATAGGTCGCGATCCAAAAAAAATTCTCCTGCTGAAGATAAACCGTTTGATAAAATGTTACTAGAAACTAACGTGGACACATTATCAGATGTGAAAGAAATCAATGCACATCCGGAGATGTCTTTGTTGGCATCACAAAGTATTTTTGTTGGGGTGGAAATCACAATGACAAAAGGGGAAGAAATCAAACAACTGTCTAATGAAGATGAACCCCACTTGCTGGAAAACAAAGTGATGACTTCCCAGCTGAAAACTAGTGTGTTGCAGAGTGATTCCGAAGATGATATACCACTTGCAGCTTTAGTGAAACCTGATGATTCGGTGAAAGATAAGCACGAAGGTAATAAAACTGAACAGGACATAGACAATAAAACGGATACTTCATCACCAAACTTATCTGAGTTGATGAGCGAAACCAATATTCAGTTACCTAACTCTTCAGTTTTAGCAGGTGCTGAAGTTCCTCCTAAAAAGGTGACAAAACGAAGATCAAAATCAGTCAAAAAAGGGAATGAAAATCCCAACGACAAATCTCCTATTATTGAGACAGCTACTTCAGTTGATGACGATACTGAAGTTATTCCATCTTCCACATTGAAAGATGAAGAAAGTGGTCCCAATGGTATTACCGAACCTCCAAACAACAGCAATATTACTAAGAAGAGATCTAGATCCTTGAAAAATACAAGTACACATGAATGCAACCCAGCTGGTATTGCTGCCTTGGAAACTAATGAAGATGAGAAACCAATTGAAGATGTTCCTAGTGTCGGAACTAATGTTGGTAAAAAAGTGCAAAAGAGAAGATCAAGGTCGAGTAAAAGGACTGAATCTTTTTCAGAGCTAGAACCTAGCAAGAAGTTAGACAGTGTCATCAAAACTAGCACGAATTTAGATCTAGAGTTGACCGAAATGCCCATTATGAGAAAACAAATGGAACCCCTTAACAAGAATTCCGAAGATGATGGGGGCAATGTCCAAGAAATCGTTGAAAATGCACCAGAAGAAACTGGTATAGTGCAAAGTGAATCAGACAAAACTAGTCCAGAAGCACCAGTAATTCTTCATATGATTCAAACTGGTGAAAGTAACCAAACAAGGTCGAACATAAGAGATGATGGAGATGGTCTGATTGAACCGATGCTTGAAAATAAATTATCCACAAAATCATCAGAGAATACTTCTGAGTACAAGATTGTAGTTGATGATAACATAAGTCCAGATTTGAAGACTCCTGAAACTGCTACAGATTTATCGAATAGTTCAGACATTGTAGCGTGTATTGAAATGGTAAAAACGCCCAAAAGGAGAGGAAGACCACCAAAGAAGAAAAATGTTACTGCTGAAGCTAACGCTGCTGTCTTACAGCCTGATGGTAGTAAGGACACTACCGTTAAAAGTGTCGATGAATTAGATACTAATATTCTGGACCAGGCAAAAGTACAATCTGTAATTCCTGAAGAATCTGTTACAAATATTCTGCTATCTACAGAGCCTGTTGCCGAAATAAAAAATCCAGGCAAAAAGAGATCACGGTCCTCGAAAAAGAAAAGCGTGAATTGTGAAATTGAAGAAGCTACCTCAATTTCTAGTAGTAATAGTTCTTTCTCAAAAGATCAGACTGGTAATGAAAGTACTACTGTTGTAGGTACAAATTCCATAGAGATGACGGATGAGCCCACTGAACCTAAAGTCGATGTAGTTAAGAATACTTTAGATTCAACTGAACCTGTTGCCGAAACGAAAAAACCAGATAAAAAGTCGAAGTCCTCAAAACCTGAAAATTCGAACAATGAAGTTGAAGAAACGCTTTTAATGTCTAGTTTTTTAAGCGAAAATTTTGGAATTGGAAGTGGTATTGAAAACAGCATTACTTTAACTGAACAGATAGAAGTCACTGAGGATTTTGTAAGTAATCTGGATTCCTCAGAATCGGTTATGGAAATGAAGAAACCATCCAAGAGAAGATCAAGATCAAAGAAGAAAAGTTTGAGCAGTAAAAGTGCTGAAACTACTTTAGAATCCAGTATTACTTCTTCCTTAAGCGAGGATATTGGAATTGGAAGCAGCAACGAAGAGGTGGAAAGTTTTTTGATGGAACCCCAACCAGAATTTGCCGAACCAGAAATTAAAGCATTGAAAACAAGAAAAAGATCAAAGTCGGTGAAAAGGAAAAATTCCAAAGTTGAATCTCCAATTGATTCTCTTCTAAGTGATTCATCACTTAACAGTAGTGAAATATCAGAAGATTTCGCAGAAATGCAAACTTTGGCAGAAACCATCTTAAAGAAAATGCCAAAGAGAAGATCTAGATCTCAAAAAAGTCAAAGTCCTTTGGAGGAAGAGATATCGCCAAGTATCTTCAGTGATACTCCTCCTTTAGATGCTGATGCCTCAGTTCTCGATGAAAAGATTGTCGCACGAGAAATTACTAATAAAAAATTAGAAGATATATTTCCTCAAAATGCGAAGAAAAGATCAAAATCGCTAAAGAACAATTTAACAACTGATGTCGTTGAATCTTTGGATCTTGCTGCTACAAACACAAGCTTGAGTAAAACTAGTTATCTATCTGAGAATACGTTGGAAAACAAGATTCATGAATTATTACAAGACAATGCAGATCCAAGTGAGCCAAAAAAGAAAACACCTAAAAAGGCCAAAGTATCTAAAGTCAAAAAGTTCGAAACTGTGACAGATTTGCCAGAGATTTTGCAGTCCGAAGCACCAACAGATTCAACAGAGTCAAATCATGTTCTGTCAGACAAAATAAGAGAAACAAGTGATCAAATTGAAGCAGAATTTATTGAACCAGAAGGTAATACTACTAAGAGGAGATCACGATCCGTTAGAAAAAAACCTATAATAGACTGTACCGATAGCGAAGAGGAAACTAGTGACAATTTTGCAAATGACATTCAGCCAATTGACAACAAAGAATTGGTGAACAATGAGGAAAAAGCTGATGCTGTGTTATCTGCAGATAAGGCACCTGACTGTACTTTAACCAAAAAAACTAATAAAAGATCAAAATCTTTGAAAAACAAGTCTTTACTGGATAAAAGTGACCAATTAACAACTCCTACAGACGTCAGCGGATTAGCAATTAAAAGTGATGATTTCATGGAGGATTTTGTTGAACCAAAAGTAAAAAATAAGAAAGGGGTGAGGGGAAGATCCAGATCTAAAAGTGCACTTAAACCTGGAGAGATATTTACTGATTTCCAAAGTGAACCTGTTCCAAATTCTAACCTCGAAGATATTACCCTCATTAAGGTAGATATTGACAATACACCTACTTTATCGTTAGATGAAGAAGTAAGCAACATCAGTATTAAAAATATCAAACCCAAACCAAAACAAAAGAAAGGCTGTCCGAAAAAGACACGCAAAACAAATAATAAAGGTAACAAAATCAGTTTGCCACAACTTAATAATGATAAACAAGAGGAAAAAGTAAAAAACTTAGATTTACCGCAAGATAAAGTTTTGAGTATTAGCGAAAAGTTGAAGGAAGCATTTGCTGATACTGCGGTAGAATTTGAAAAATCAAAGGAAATTATTTTCTCCATTGGTGGAATTTCTAAAGAAAATTGTGAACCATGTACTCAGTCAGAAACTGAAAAAACTGCCAGTGCAGACCCTATTACTGACAAAACTAACGATTGTGAAGAAAACTCTAGCAAAAATAGTGAGGAGCCACCTCCAATTAAGATAATCATCAACAAGCAGAAAACGAGAAGAAAATCCAAAAGTTTCAAGAAGGTTGATTTGAAGGGCCAAAACGACTTATTCGAAGATTTCGCTTTGGTTATAAAGAAACCAAAAAGGATTGTCCCCATAGTGGCATACACACCTCTAGATACGTTTTCAAAAGATGTGTATCCAAATTACATTAAAAAACCTGTTGAGGAACCGCCACCAATTCCAAAGTCAGCTCCTGAAGAGGTAATGGAAGAACTAACAGCAGATTTAGATGCTTCTGTGGAAGAGATGGACATGGAGCTGGATGAAATTCCCATTACGTCAAATATTATAGAAAATTTAAGCTTTACAGCTACCCCACCTGTCATGGATTTGTTTGGCAAGGCAGAACTAGGTCTAGCTGAAACTCCAATTGCTCCCGAAAACGTTTTAATTGTGCCCGAGAAAGCAATCGAGACACATGCCCCTAAGAAAAGGGGTAGACCTGCCAAAAACAAGGCTTTGAAAGACATTCAAATTGAGGACTTATTCCAACCTCCCGAGAATCTGCCGCTGGAGGCGGAGGATGAATGTCTTTACGAAACAAATAGAAGATCGACACGAAAGAAAAGTGCTGGCGATATTGGGGTTTTCGTGCAGAATGCAGATGCTTCTAGTGAAAAGCCCAAGGTCAAAAATAAAAATTCCTTGGATGCATCTTTTGAACTGGCTGAGGATATAAACAGATTCGGTTGCATTTCTGACAAATTAATCGACAACGTGAAGATGAGTGCTTCGGTTCCACCAGCTGGTAAATATGTGGATAAAATAGTCGAAAGTGTAGCAAATATATTCGACTTTATCTCTGGAATCAGTAACAAAGATGAAGAGAGAGCAAGTATTCTGGAAGAGTCATCGATAGGCAACAAGAAGCCAAAAAAATTGAAATATAATAACAAGAGAGAGGTGCAAGCAGATCTTGAAGGAGACCCTATAGATTTTAGCGAATTAAATGATTTTTTGGCCAAAGAGACTGAGACGATTGAGCTATCTTCCAATGGAACTAAGCCTAAGCGGAACAAACGAAAGAAGTCTAAATCTAACCTTATTGAAATCGAACCAATGGAGGAACCTGCGATTATCAGTTCGACACTAAATCTGGAGCCATCGTTTAACAAACAGAAGGATATAGACAGCATATATGCATTTACAGAATTCGATGATTTGGAGATTGACCTACCCATTGAAAAACCAAGAAGAATGTGCAAAAAGCAAGCAAAGTCCTTCTCAGAACCAGTAGAACCCCCTAAGACAGACAAGTTAATTGATGATACAGGTGTGATTTCCTTCGCGGAGGAAATCCCGAAAGAGTTAAAACCAGATTCAGAGAGTGTCGATGAAGAAGTAGTATCAAAATCAGTAACAAGGAGAAGATCTAGATCTACTAGGGACATTCACAATACGAACCCTGAAAACAAAGAAGAAAACATAAGCACTGTAGAAATCAAAGAAAATAATATTGATATCGATATTCCAGAAAATGGTAGAAGGAAATCGATAAGAAGTGCGAAAGTAAAAGCTTTGGAACATATCCATGATGATGCTTTAGCCGAGTTAACTGAAAGTGAAAGAAATAGAGACTTGGATAAAGACAAAATCATTCCTACCGAAGAAAACTCGACAATATCCGACGAATTAGGTAAAAAAAAGTGTAATAAACGACAGAGCAGGGCCCAAATTGCCCCAAAGTTGACTGAAAATTCTGAACTGGTGATAGAAAATGCTGACTCCACTATAGTGGCAGACTCTGTTGAAATCTTGGAGGAGCTTGGAAAAAACGATCAACAGGAATTAACCAAAGAGGAAACTATTTCAACCCCAGATGAACCAGCTAAGAAAAAAACCGTTAAGAAACCAAGTAAAGCTCGGAAAGCTCAATTGACTGATGCTTTAGAAAAACTATCAGAAAAGGAACAGAACTCTCAATTAATTGTAAATAAAGATTCTATAGAAGTCGTTCAAATTGTCCCGGATGAATTAACTAAGAAAAAGTCCGCTAAGAAACCAAGCAAGCCCCAGAAAACTCAATTGCCTGACGGTTTAGAAACGGTACCAGAAAATCACCAAGACTCTCAGTTACTTATAAACAAAGATGAAACTATATCAATTTCTCTAGATGAACCTCCTAAGAGGAAGTCTACTAAGAAATCTAACAAGGCTCCAAAAACTCAATCACTTGATATAGAAACAGTACCAGAAAGTCAACAAAACCTCCAGTTACTTGTACACAAAGATGATATTATTTTAACTTCTCCAGATGAGCCACCTAAGAAGAAGTCCACTAAAAAACCGAACAAAGCTCAGAAAACTCAGTTGCTTGATGGTTCAGAAATACTACCGGAAAATAAAAAAATCTCTCAATTACTCGTAAATGAAAATGAAATTATTACAACGTCTCCAGATGAACCAACTAAGAAAAAGTCTGCTAAGAAACCAAACAGGAAAACTCAATTGCTTGACGGTTTAGAAATGCTACCGGAAAATGAGCAAAACTCTCAGTTACTGGCCAATTTAGCCGAAGATTTAACTGGGCTAGAAGACTTGGAGAATAGTATTGAAAGAGAATTAAGTACTTCTCAAATAGAAGTAAAGAAAAGAACCAAAGCAACCATCAACAAACAATCGCAAGATTCTGCAGAAATCCTGAACACAGAAACAGCTTTAAAGAATGACTTACTTCTGGAAGAAAACAACCAGGAATTGAGGAGAAGCCGAAGGGGTTCTAGGAAGATAGCTTCGTACAATGAAAATGACTTGGTTGATCCACTTTTGGATGAAATAGATGGTAAGAGGAAAAATCGGAGGAAAGAAAGAACTGAGGACGTTGAAACTGCTCTAATCGAAAGTAAGGTGGTTAAGAAGGCGAAAGAACCAGAGAAAAAACTAAATAGCGACGAATTATTTGACTTATTGAAAGCATCTTCAAAAGAGAACAATTGCATTCCAAAAGCACCAAACTCATTCCTCAATAACTTGGATGAATCTTCAAAGGACTTTGACGATGAAAACTTTGAGAATGTGTTCGAGAATATCTTGGAGAAATCAACGTTCCTTATACAGAGTACCACCGACAAAAGTAAGGAAGATAAGGATATCGATAAAATTTACGAGTTTACTGAGAGTCCAGAGAGCGACGACCAAATGAAAGATGACTTTTTGCTGTCAGAGTGTAAAAGAAAAATTCACAAGAAGTTTCCAAGGAGGGCTGTGTCTCCACCCAAACTCCAAGCCGAGGACAATTCTGATTCGGTTTTAAACCCTTCTACTTCAGATACGTTTTCTATACCTTCCACTCCTGATTTGCATGATTGCAGCATAGACAGTAAGACAAAACCGACAAGAGCTGATAAAACGGACACGAATTATTGCGAAATTTGCAACAAATCCTTTATTAGAATTGAGAATTTAATAAAGCATAAGCGCACCTTGACGCATATACAGAAACTGTCGGAAATTGAGGCAAAAGAGGCCGCAAGTAAATCCATAGTGGAAGAAACGCAGAACGAATCTTCAAAGACGTCCGATTCTATTATAGAAATAACATCGGAATCGTCCAAAGTTACTTCGGATTTATCCAAAACCGACATAAACATAAGCGATATCTTGCAAGAGTCTAATAAACCGAGTGGTGCACATTCTCCAGTAGTGCATTCCTCATTTACCAATAACCACTCTTTAAAACTAGCCGATATAATCAACGACGTACTGAACAAGCCCGTTTTGGAAGGCGACAACGAAAAACGCAACAGTTTTTCAGACATTATAATGCAGAACAATGCAGATGTTCAACCTGAGTACAGACGATACAAGAGTCTCGGGGAGCGTAAAAGCTTCGATTCTGAACCAACCGAGCCCCAACCGATAGCCATCACTGATCCATACGTCTCCAAAACTACCATCTTAGAAAAACAAATAAGCTTGCTCGAGAACATAATCGAGAATCAAAGCGGTGTGAATTATATCGACGATATTTCCATGTCCTCAAACAACTCTCTAGAAAATACCGTTCTAGAGAACAATTCGGCCAGGCAAAGCCCATCGGGGTTAAGTCTGAAACAAGACGATTCCAGCAATGTAACCTATACAAGAAATACTCTACTAAAACCTAACACCGATGATAGTTTTCTTAAGCCTTCGCAATATGAGGAGATCTCCGAAGACAGCATTAACTTGCGAAATTATGAGGATCAAAAATTGAGGAAAACCTTGAATAGGGACGAGGAATTGTTCTTAGAATGTTGCAGCTTACTTAAGAGCGGTTCTGAGGTGTCTAGTTATTCGAATAAGAAATCCCACAATAAAGTCTTGAGTACTATGGGTTTGAAGCAATGCGACGAGCCCGAGTGGCTGGAGAGGAAGAGCTTGGTTCAGAAACCACTGTACGAAGTGGCGCCCGACTATTCCGACGACAATTCCAGAATTCCAACCCCATTGGGCGACAGCTATGATGATGACGCGTCCAACTCCAACACGATATCCTCGAATTGGAATATGAACAAAAAGGTGCCCGTCTTTGAGGACATATCTCAAGAAAAGCAGGATTCTGCTGACAATAGTTTCACGTTCGAGGAAGTTTTGAATGAGTACGAAGAACATGACGCAAAAAATAAGAATGCTGTTTCTAAGTTTGGAGGCATCCTGTCGAAAACGATTAGCAACCAGGTTAATGCTGCAAATAAGATGATTAGGTAAGTTTTGTCATTTTTAAGTGGGTGAGATGTGGTTTGGATGAATGAATAGATGTTATCCTTGTATGTTTGTATTATTACCTGGAAAGGTCATTTATTTGAAATACAGGGTGTAATCAGTTCCATGTCATTAAAAAAACTGGTAATGGGGACTGACTAGACAAACAAAAAACCTTTATGACTTTTCCCTCTAGGGGCACTTTGAAAAAACTGATCTAGGTCAACATTTTTAATATTATGATAGACAACTATTGAGAACCACTGCTTTTCTTGGTCAATGGACTTGTAGTTCCCAATTGTACAACTTTTAAATTGTCATAAAAAAGTCCTCGCCGGCACACGCGGTGGTCTGCGGTGTCAAAGGATCATCGACCGCCTTTGATGGACCGCCTCAACTGAACTGAGGCAAGTATAAAGAGGTAAATAATTCGTTCTCTCTTCGTGGACAATTGCAAGCAAATAATGGCCATAGAAGTTTAAACAAAGCATTTCAAAGCACACATGTGTTTTTTGATTCGTAACAAAATATTGGATTGTTTATAATTTAGAAGATTTAAATGTGGTTTATTAACATTTGTAACATAAATGAGTGTCCTGGGTTAAAAGCTTACTACCTACCTAAATGATTCAAAATCTATGCATCTGCATCAATACACAGTTCGGTACGTCGAATTAAGTACATACTCTCTTCATTCAACACTAAAGTATCAAGTAACGTTGTCAATAAATAAAAATAAAATAAAAACTTGGTACAAAAGCCAAAAAGGAATACAAAAAGAATGAACAAGTAAGTTGTGTCTGTACGTAATCAAGAATTTGACAACTTGAACGGTAAGTCAATAAAATAAATCTTAACTGTAAGTACACAATGACGCGAAATTCAAAAATACCAAAAACAACGAACGGCGGGTTGGACGTGTTTACATAATGAAACACCCACAGTAACTAAAATATTGCACAAGGGAGAGTTAGAGTATAGTTTTCTTCGGATCAGATCTAGATCTAAACCTACCTCAATATTCCAGCAGTTCTCAGAAAATTTTATTGAAAATTTGCGAAATTTTTGTTTATTTTTTTTCTCCAAAACTATGAGCTTGAGACCCCATGTTACATAAGGTTTTTTTTGTTTTTCTTGTCGTTCCCTACCATCAGTTTTTTTTAATGACAAAACTAATTACACCCTGTATGTGTCAAAAAATCTTCTTAGGGGGAAAGGCACAGCCTATTTTTCTAGCGAGAGTTTTTTATTTATGGTTTAATATTTCTTTAAGTTGAGATAAAAGTTTTAATTTTTAATTATAGCAACGATGCTGTAATAATAATAAGTTGAGTAATACAATGTTGAACACAAAAACTGTATTATTTAAATCATTATAATGTTACCTGAAAATGAACTTGATTGTTAATTAAGTTTGTATTTTTCTAGAACACCACTTGTTGCTGAAAACAGTGAAGAGGACATATCCAAGAAGAAACAGGAGGAGTTGAGTGATGGTTCCACTAACGATAATAAAAAAGTAATCACCAAAGGTGCAAGAAAAGTTTTCGAGGGACTCAAGGTGTCAATACCTACCGAAGAGCTGAATTTGGAGGAAGTTCTGAATTGCAGTCCCAAGTCGAAGAAAATCGAGATCGCTAATATTCAAAGCTTTGTGGAAAATGCCAAACTGGCTGAGGAAGCTCCATCATCCCAATGTAAGCCTTCACGTACGGCACGGAAATCAAAACCAGTAAAAAATAAGTCGCAGTTTGGTAGTAACCTCTTGTTTAAAATGAACAAGAAAAAAGTTCTATCCCCCACCAGCAGCACGAAAAAGAAAGACGACGATATCAAAACGCACGACATTTACGATTTTGAGGAAACTCAGGATAACACCGATGTGTTTACCAAGCCCGATTTTCGTACTTTTAGAAGTATGAAAACAAACGAAATAGTGCCGGAACCAGAGAGCGACACAGAAAGTAGAGACTACTTAGATTCATTCAGCGTAGAGGCACAATCGATGACCTCTAGCGTATCCTCCTCCTCTTCAAAGAAACCGAAAGCTCAGGAGAACATCACCAAGAAGAAATGCATGATCATGGGGAGGATATTCAAGAACGCGGCAAAGTCTAAAATGGAGGACATAGACGAAGAAATAAGGGACATACCAATTATAGACAACAGCGAGTTGATCGAGAATTATGTGGCCAATTGCAAGAAGGTTATCAAAAATGAGGACGTTGCAAAGCCAAAGCTGTCAGAAAATGAAATAAACCAACTTTTCGATCAACTGCTAGAGAACAAACTGGATAATCTAGACACCGTTCACTCGGACACTAGAACTACGATTAAATCTAAATCTGATAGTAAAAAAATCGACAATAAAAAGAAGCTGAAAGCAAAGAATCGCAAGAGACCTCGAACCAACTCCGAGTCGACTGATGACGAGTTTGGTTTAAACAAAACCACCAAGAAAAGGGCTTACAGGAAAAACGCAAAAGCCGAGGATAATTGCATAAACCTCGAACAAGAGTTAAAGGAATGCATTGGAGTTGCTAGCAGGAAAAGCCAAAGAAAGTGCACGAGCGGTAAACAGAACGTCCTGGTAGAGTATTGGAGCTCTGACGACTCCCAATTCGAAGCTCTTTTAGAAAGCCAAAGAATAGAAGCGAGGCAGAGCACTCAAATCCTAGAAGAGGACGATAACCCTGTTGAAGCTGACTCGGTTCCACAGATACAGGAAAGCTTTCCTGTTGAAGATATCGTGATAGAATCACCTAAGTTGGCTCTTTCTGAAACTTCCGAGAAACTTCATAAACCAAAGAATGCAGAAAAGAAACCTCAGCTGAAGAGGAAGCTCTCTAGCGAGAGGAAACAGAAATCCAATGGTACCGGTAACAAAAACATTGATACTGTAACCTCGAATAGACGGAAAAGGGCGGCAGCGAATCCCCTCTATCATTGGTCGAGCTCTTCCGAGGACGAATCTCAGGATCTCATCGAGGTGAAGCCCATAAGAGACGAACTGGAAGATGACGAGGACAGGCCCGTGCAACACGGGTGGATAGTCGGTGACTCGCCAAAGAAATTAGTTACGATGCTGGCTCAAGCGAAGGGCAAAAAAACGGACATAGACTGTGTTAAGGAGCAGGGAAAGAAACGGACTAATGCAGTTAGTTGACGGTAAATAGTGAATGTTTATAGTTAGTGCATTTATAATAATAACTAGAGAGCGGTTGTTTCTGTACGCAGGCCAGGAGCTGGGCTCCGGCGCAGTGTGTTCGATCTTCTTCGGTGGAATCGTAGCGAGCGTAGCAAATTTTGCTTTTATTATGAATTGTGGCTACTCATTTTAGTAAATGCATTTTTCTTCGAGAGATGACAAAAAATTTGCTAGAAAAAGTAAGTGCTAACAGTTATTTACAGGTTTGTTTCGCTAATCTTGTGGGTATCATGGGAGCCATCTCGCGATGATGGCAACTTGGTTAGCAAAATTTTTGTTTGCTTTATTTGGAATTTACTTTTGTAACAATTATGAACGTTAATATGTTGTTTTTCACAGTTCTAACATGATTTCAATAAATTGTGTCTTTTTTTTCTACATTCGCAATGAAACTTTAGGAACACTAGAAAATGGAGGTCATGTTATATTTTGGAAACAATGCCATGTCGTTATCTTGTCTGCTGATTGTGCACTTTGCAAAAACAGAAAATAGTTAAGTATCATGAGTACCTTAGATTGAAAGCTGCAGTTAAGGGGGACAAAAATAATGTTTAAGTTTATTTAAAAAGATGAGCTCGTATTTTGTTGATTTCTCCCTAAACCGATTCAATCATTTTTTTACTGAGTTTTTCTTAAAAAATGTATAATTCTGTTTCGGTTTGTAGGAATAATCGTCGAATTACTCCGTTTTTCAATCATTTTTCGTTAAAAGAAAGTCATATTTTGGTAATTTCTGCCACGTTCCCGATCCGATTCAAACAATTTTTTTACGAACTTTTAGAAAATCTCTTTTCTAAATCACAAAAATTATTCATCTAGGGAAAAATATCATGACCTTTTTTCCTGCAAAATATCCACTTCTGATAACTTATAACTGTTTGTATTGGTAGGCCTGTAGCTCTACAACAATTTCTCATATTACAGCTTATAAGCAGGGCCGCATTAAGGAGTGGGGTCGGAAGTTCTCCAAATTGCGCGCCGAGCGAAAATGATGAATTTCTCAGGTCAAATCGCCTTCAATTAAAACTTATCAAATTGATTGTAAATTATATCGTGTTCAAAATAATTTGTTTCATGGACACGAGTTTATTGTCATCGTTTTGAATTTGACATATTTTATTGAAAGCTATTTTAGTAAATGTTATAATTTTCTTGATATCATGAGCCGTTGAACCAAGAAATGGAACTTGAGCGGGTTAAAAATGTGTAAAAATTCCACGCATTAAACTTTTCCGAAAATTCGGGCTAGTGATTTTTTGTATGATCTCTGGAAGATTTTTAACGAATGGGAACCTGAATGGAATGCGTAGCCAAGAATTGCGTATAATTTTTTTTTTAATAACTTAGCGTAAGTCATAGTTGCCTTTAATTATCGACGATCGAGTGTAGTGGGCGGGAGTCTCTCCTGGCGGCTTACAAAATTCCACTCTCTTTTAATATCGAACACTTTAAGATTTAGTGCACTATGTATGTAAATTTATA
The DNA here is from genome assembly GCA_963583905.1 of Stenurella melanura. Taxonomy (NCBI): domain Eukaryota; kingdom Metazoa; phylum Arthropoda; class Insecta; order Coleoptera; family Cerambycidae; genus Stenurella; species Stenurella melanura. Next base: position 170,115,271 of record OY757311.1, on the reverse strand, counting down.
AAATACGCTAGGGCTAAATTTATGGAAGATTTAAAAGTGTACAGATTTCTTAGCTGTAAGACTAAATTTGAATACTGTAAGGGGGCAGCTTAAGATGTATTACCTCTGAATGTCCACCGTGTTTGTATCGTTTGATATGGCACTAAGGTTTTTTCGTATTTTTATACCGTTTATTTTCGAGAGAAAATTATTTAATTTTTGTATTATATTAATGTCGAATGGAACTCTTTTTTTGTTAATTATAATATATATTTTGTGTTATATTCTACTTTGTTAACGTAATTGATTAGTGTTAAACTAGCTGCCAATATTGCCATTTTTTATAAAAAAAATTATGAGCAGAAATTATAAATAAATTTTGTTAAAGTTTGAGGAGACTATTTTTTATTGGAATTTGTAATAATTTTTACTAGTTATTGTGGTCTTATTTGTGTTCATAGTAAGTATCTAGGAATAATTTGTTCATACTTTATATTTGTGTAATTATTAGTCAATTCTAGGAATAATCGGTTATATTCAATGTTTTTTTCGATATGTTGCTTGCTGTTTACACTGCCAAGATGTGCCTTGGGCCATTGTAAAATTGGGTCGTGATAATTCTCTTTCTTTTCTCTGTACATATTGTTGCAAATAGCATGTGTATTATAGTCGTATATATGGGAACAAAGTTAATCGGTAATTGTGTTTGTCAAACATGTATCAAAAAATCTTTTTAATAAACATTTCCCCCCATAGGTACATTTTCTTTTTTATTTCCGTTTTTCAGATTTAGTTGTCTTCATTCGTTTAATGCACATAAAAAACCTCAAAACTTGACTACATCATTGAGGAGAGATCAGAGCATTTCGATTTTCGAGCTAACTCCTATATAACGTATTAAATATATTATACTACTTAATGCATAGAACATCATTATTCACATATAAAGTATGTCCTGGAATGATTAAAGTAACAAATTGACGAAAACACACCTGTTCCAATTATCTAATTTATTTATTTTGTTCATATTTAGCAACTCGCACCTATGGAAAATATTTTACGACCTAATGGGGACAACAGAGTCGAACTTTTAATGTTGTCAGTGTCACGGAATTTCAAATTACCGCATCAGTTAAGAATATATTTGGATGTGCTTTATAAAATAAAAATAGTTGGTGATATGTGTTTACGTTATATTTAGATTGTAAGACCTTAAAAGGGCAATTAATATACTTTAACAGGTATATGATATTTTCCTTTGTGTTTTAGCGTATTTTATGCAATTGTGTTTTTATAAATATTTTGGCGGGTAGTGAATTATTCGGGTGTTCTGTGTTTATAAGTGGTTGTGGTAAAATAATATCGTGAAAATGTTTAGGCCTTGGGAAGGTTCTTTACCTAGCACTAGCAGAGGATGACAGGAAAGTATGGGGATTATTAACAGCTCGCAAATTACAGAGAAAGTTTCTAAACAACATTTATGTGAACATACCCAAAAAGTAGTTTTAAATGTTTATAAAAATATAAAAGAAAGTGAAGGAGAAACCGAAGCTGTGGAAAAAACCACCTACTTAACAAAAATTTCAGAACAAACTATTTATAAATTAATTAAGGAAGGACCATATAATCGAAAAGCTAAATTGGACAAAGGAAAATCACGAGCATTAGATTTGTCTGTGGTGAACAGAGGCGCCTTTAGGCCTAGGCGCACTAGGCGCGCGCCTAGGGCCCCACTTTTCCAGGGGCCCCCATTTCCCAATTTATTGAGGTAAAAAAGCGATGTAAAAATTTTATTTCAATGTAGAAGTCTATAGGAATTTATTGTTTGTGTTTATCGTGTTTGAATATTCTTGAATATTCATTTTTTTAATCTTTATTCACTGTATCACACTGAAAAAAATATGTTTGTAATATTAATGAATCGGTTCATCGACTGAAAAGTGATTAATCCGTTTATTAATATAATGTACGTTTACATAGTAACAATAAATGTGTACATTGTATTAATGAACATATACATTATATCAATAAACAGATTCATAAATTCTCAATGAACTTTCATTCACTGAACATATTTATTTCAGTGTATTAAAAAAAGATGCAATCAATTAACAGACCAATTTGGCAATTCCTCAGACGTTACTATTTAAGTTTCGGCCACGGCACGTGCCAAATGACGAATCAGCTTTTCGGTATATTTCACATTAATGAAAATAAATCTACTGATAATGATGATGCGAAAATTCAAGAACCTGAGACAAACAATCTAGAAAACCCGAGAAAATAACTGAGAAAATTTTGATTTTGAAACCAGTGATGAGGACTGCGAACAGGAAGAACCATTAGGAAACGATTCAAGTGAATCTGGCGATGATGAACAAATAGAAAAAGAATCTGAAAATAAAGAAAATTTGGAAAAAGAGTATGAGGATGCAAAACAAGCTAATAATCAGTGCACTGCAATAATCAATGCATTAGTATCAACCTATAGAGGCGACATAGATTCCGAGCTATCTCCAGATAAATTGCATCAATTTTTTATATATGTCGGCTTAAGTCGCCTGCTGAAATATATAAAGGACCAGTCGATAGTTCTGAAACTTGGGGAAAATGTCGTCCTGGGCCCCCTGATTAAAATTCCCTTTGACTGAATTCGATTTTTGACCTAGAGACGATTGAAACTGTGAACATCTGCGAAGGTCTGCTTAGATGTTCCATAAAAATTCTGAAAATATTCAGACTCATTTTTTAGAGAAAATAAACATCTTTTGTTTCTTGGTGTTTTTTTTTTTCAAAATGCTTCCTTCTCCCGAAAAAAAATAAAACAGAAAAAAATAATTTTTTTGCAATTTTTTTACGGGAAAAGGAAGCACTTTGAAGAAAAAGTTGAAGGGGCATAAGCTGATTATTTTTACCTAAAGAACTTGCCTGAATATTTTGGGGTTTTTCTGAAATAAAGAAATAGAAAATTTTAGGGAAATTCTTGGTCGAAATTATTTTTGTCTAAGAAATTCTGAAAACCGGTAGGCGTGTTCTTTGAACAAAAATAAGCATCTTTTATCTCTTGGTGTTTATCTTCGAAGTGCTTCCTTTTCCCGTAAAAAAATATAAAAAATATTTTTGTTTGTTAGTTATTTTTTTCCGGGAGAAGGAAGCACTTTGAAAAAAATGCCAAGAGACAAAAGATGCTTATTTTTCTTCAAGAAATGAGTATGAATATTTTCAGAATTTTTATGGAACATTTACGCCGACCTTCGAAGATGTTCGCAGTTTCAGTCGCCTCTAGATCAAAAAATCGAATTCGGACTGGTGGTCAGAGAGAATTTTAACCAGGGGATCCAGGAGAATATTTTCCCCAAGTTTCAGAACAATCGACTGAAACCTATTCTTACTATAAAAAACTGCGGAGTCCTTTATTCTCAATGTGTTGCAGGCGACATTTTTTAATGTTGAAACCCTTTTGTGTATTTACTGACCATTCCTGTCAGTAATCCCTCATGTAAACGCACTTTTTCGGCGCTCAAAATAATTAATAACTACCTACGAAGTACTTCGGGGCAACAGCGACTTCAGAATTTGTCTCTTCTAGATACTGTATCAGAGGAAACACAAAACTGTGATATCAAACGTTCAAATTGACAAGTTTGCTAACATGTATAGCCGGAAAAAAAAATAATATGATAATATGTATTTGTAAAAATATACTTGCCTTCAAATCTTGCATAATATTTTTTTAATCGAGGGGCCCTCAAATCTCACAGCGCCTAGGGCCTCAATTTACCTAAACGCGCCCCTGGTGGTGAAGTTTAATTTACAGTAAGTATAAGGAAAATGAGGTACCAACAGTACAATTAGTACATATGGAACTTGAGGACAACAGGTGTAGTGTCATTTAGTGAACAAACACTTAGGCGATGGCGATTAAAGATAGGATTTAACTTTATTGTAAAAGTGAGTGTGTGAAGAGAGTGAGCACATATCAGCTAGTGAAGCAACCAGTAATTTCTGTGATTAATAATTGATAAACAAATTTAAAAAATATACCAAACTGTTGCCTAAAGTCTCAATGAAAAAGTTAAATTAAGTTTCTTAGTAATTAGTAGTGCAAAATCGTAATATTAATATATAAACAATTAAATTAGTACAAATAACTTCAGTGAAAGAAAATAAAAACTTATCAGTTAGCCACAAAAAAATCTTTAAATAGATTTGAATGCCTACCTACAAGCCTACCAGTGGAGTAGAACAATTTATTTCAGAAATGATATAAATAAAACTAAATCCACATAATGGAGTGCAATTCATGCAAAAGTGCTGGAGATGAGCAACCGGGTTTTGCTTGTGATGGATGCAAAGTATTTCTGTGCAAACCATGTACGAACCTCACAGCATCTGAATCTAAAGTAATGCAGCTTAAAGAAAGGACCATGAAATTTTACTGCCGGGACTGCCTTAATTTTAACACAATAAAATTATTACTATCCAATGTAAATGACAAAACAACAATAATTGAAAGTAAAAATAAGATTATTGAACTGTTAGAAAAACAAGTGGAATCTTACAAACAAAGAGAAAATGCTTTAAATAATAAACTTGCTTCCATACAAGCCAAAGATAACAATGAACAACCAACATCTCCGGTAACAGATATAAAGGGCAAGATTACAAAAAATGACCCCAAGCCAAAATTTTCTGATCAACATCAAACACTTAAACAAAGCATACCAAGCCAAACTATTCCATCGAAACTTACTTGTGCCGATATGGTTAAATATGGATACCCTACAATAAATTCAAACTTGGAAACCTCAACTAAACCAAGTCAAGTAAAAGGTAACCTGAAAGAACTAGAAGAAAAGCAAAAAATTATCATGGAAGAACTAATAAACCTTGAAAAAGACAAAAACATTATAAAAACAAATGAAGAAAAACAGGGATATCAGGAAGTACGTTACAGAAAAAGGAGGCCTAACATCGGGAATGGTGAAGGTGATGGAGCATTTCATGGAAAAAAGGAGAAAGATAGGAAGATCTGGTTATTCATAACCAAGGTCCCAGACGATGTCAATGATGAGAAGATCAAACACTACATTGAAACCCGTGCAAATACCACCGATGTACAAGTTAAAAAGTTACCTACATTTAACTCTACTCCTGATAATCAGTCTTTTATGATAGGTGTGCTGCCCCATCTGCAAACCACTATCTACGATCCAAAATTTTGGCCGAGAAAGATTGCATTTGATCGTTTTGATTTTAAGAGAGGTAAACGGTTCTTGGACTCATCACGCGGTAACATAGAACCTGTTGCTAGCTCTCAGCCTAATTCTTTTTTATGTCCTACTACTTAAAACTGTCCTCTCCAAAATCACAGGAAGGCGCTGGAAAGAAAAATATTGGAAAAAATACAGTGACTAATAAGGAAATCCCAAAGGAGTCGAATCCAAACTGTTCTATCAGCTCACACAAAAAAGAACTGCTATGTAATTTTAAAATATTGCACCTAAATATACAAAGCCTACGAAATAAATCGAATGAATTAGAGATCCTTTTAAATGACGTTAAGTATAATTTTTTATTAATAAACGAACACTGGTGTACACATGATGAACTAACCTATGTGAGTATCAACAATTACAGTCTTGCCTCTAAATTTTGCAGAACCAGCTCCGCTCATGGTGGTGTCGCTGTGTATGCACACAATACCTTTTCAAATTATACAAGTTTGGAGCAGGTAAATAAATTATCAATTGAATTGCATTGTGAGATAGCGGCTATTGAATATGACAACATCAGGCTCATGACACTTTACAGACCTCCCAACGGTGATTATAATCTCTTCTTAGAAACACTTACTACTGCCCTCGAAACTTTCACCAAAAGTAATAAGATAATGCTGGTATCCGGTGATTTTAATGTATATTTCCATAACGCAAAAGAGCAGCGCACTGCACTGCTACTAAACACTTTCAAATCTTTTGGGTTGACCCTAAGTTTCACTGGATTTACCAGAATTAACCACTGTCTTGATAACATTTTCACCAACATCAGTGTTAACAACCTCCGCACGCGATCAATAGACACTAAACTATCGGATCACCTAGCTATACATTTGGAGACAAATGTTAGTCAAAAAATACCCTTAAAGACAATAATCTATAGACCCATTCATAATCGTGGTCTCACAGATTTAAATAACTACCTATACACAGTCAATTGGGAATTTATCAATGACAACAAAACAGATATAAACTGCCGTTTTCTAAGATTCATCAGTATTATAACTGATGCAATAAATGTTGCCTTCCCACTAAAATCACGTGAGGTACGAAATTCCAACCAAACCAAAATAACATGGTTTAATTATGATCTTCGGATCATGCGCGAGCAGCTACATTTCTTGTATGATTTTCATAAAAAGAATCCCACAGACAACAACAAGGTCATTCTGAATAATTTCAAATCCGAGTATCGCCGGCAAATAGACAAAGCTAAAAAGATCTCCCATGATAACTTTATAAATAGTCATAGTAACCCCCAACAAGCTATGTGGAAAATTGTAAACAATTACAAAGTTACACCAAGTAACATATCTAATATCTCCTGTGAAGAATTCAACAACTATTTTGTAAATGTAGCTGATAAGATCATAGATGAGCTACCTCCATGTAACGTAGATTATACTGGTTATCTAAGCGATTTCAGCCAGCCTCACCAATTTTATTTTACTCTAGTAACATGTCTGGAAGTATCCGATATAATTACTGGATTAAAGAATAAAAAAAGCAGAGATGCATATGAGATCTCAATTGATATTATAAAAGGCATAAAGGATTCCATCTTAATTCCCCTCACCAATTTAATTAACATCAGTATAACAAATAGCATATTTCCTGACCCTTTAAAAATTTCAAAAGTAGTACCAGTTCATAAAAAAGATAACATCGATGATCCCTCTAATCACAGGCCAATATCAGTTATTCCATGTATGGGTAAAATTTATGAAGTGATTCTGAAAAACCAGTTAACAACTTATCTAGAACACAATAAACTTCTTAACGTCAACCAGTTTGGTTTCCGAAATAAATTGTCTACAACACTTGCAATTGATAAATTGACATCTGCTATCAATGCTGGATTTGAAGAAGGGAAATATATCGGTTCTTTATTTCTAGACCTCACAAAGGCCTTCGACTGCGTGTCCCACGATTTCCTTGTTAACAAATTAAATTACTATGGCCTTTCTGGGCATAGCATAGCTCTTATCAGATCTTATCTTAGTAATAGACAACAATGTGTCATCTATAATGGTAGAAAGTCCACCTTGCAAAAATTAAATCATGGTGTTCCCCAGGGCTCAGTACTGGGACCAATCCTTTTTCTTATCTTTATTAACGACTTCCCAATTTCAGTTCAGGATGATGTACTGGCCATATTATTTGCCGACGACACTAGTTTAACATTCCCCAGCTGCAATTTAGAATACTTGCTGAATGAGTTACCGCAAATCCAGTCAATTATACAAAACTGGTTCATATCTAACAAGTTATGCCTGAATACATCTAAAACGGAGACCATGATATTCAGTTTGCGTGACATGGAGGAAGTAAAAAACCCTGAATCTATTAAATTTCTGGGTGTGAACTTAGACCCAAAGTTGTTGTGGGAAAATCATACAGCTTATGTTTGTACTAAAATCTGTAAATACACTTACCTGCTCCGAAACCTTGTTGGTAAAGTATCTGAAATTACCTTAACAACTGCTTATCACAGCTTCATCCACTCTACAATTTCATACGCAATTCTAGTATGGGGGCATGCAGCAACCTGTGCAAATGTATTTTCAGCCCAAAGGAGAGTTATACGAGTAATATCCGGATTAAAATTTAGAGATGATTGTAAAGAACAGTTCAAAAAATTGAGAATCATGACTGTACCCTGTACTTATGTATACCAGTGTCTTATATATATAAAAAAAAATCTGGACTCATTTAGCACCAGAAGCCAGGTTCATTCCCATAACACTAGAAATAAAGATAATCTAAACAATAATTTCCTACGACTAAGTAGAACCAGAGATGGCACTGGTTATCTAGGAATACAGTTCTTTAACGCCTTGCCTCCCCAGGTAAGGGCTTTAAATGAAACTCAATTTAAAAAGAAAATAAAAAATTATCTACTTAACGGCGCTTTCTACACCACAGACGAATTTTTATCTAGTGACCTTAATCTTATTTAATTTAATTTATATACAATACGGCAACTCCCTAAATATGTTCATGTATTCATGTTTCTTAGATACATATTTGTCTCTGTTTTTATGTGTTTTATATTAATTTTTATCTTATTTGTAAACTTATTTATATCCTGTCTTTGTAGTATACATTTTATTCTTCTACCATAATTATCTAGCTGTTTTAGTGCCTATTTGTATATTTGACGTGTGTAAACATTCTCTGATGTATTTTGACATGAATAAATTATCTTATCTTATCTTATCTTATCTTTAAAGTGATTCATAAAAGAGCAAATATTATGGAAAGCTACAGAATGGTACTGTGGCATAATTAATGAATATTTGCAACGTATTAAAAAATTTCTAAGTTGCTCGAAGTTCTCTAGAATCGAAATTATTTATTTGATACTTGTTTATTGTTTTCTATAATTGAATTGTTAATTTATTAATTGTTTATTTCGTTTCTAGAATTGAATTTATTTATTTAATCTGGGTCAATTAGATCAAGTTAGAATTATTGATATAAATAGCAATAATCTTAACTCTGAATCCACATTTTTTGGCAAGGAATTGCTCATATCTCCTCGTGGTCCTTGCTTGGCAACAATAATTCAATAGATTAAATTATTATTGCCGAAACTGAGCAATAACAGAATATTTGATAATTCTAATTTAGACTCAAAATTCATCATTGCTCAACAGATTTAAATTTCTATCAGTGTGCACACAAATTTGTACGGCTCTGTGAGACATCAATTATCTTAACGAGCCAAATTTATGGTCCGTTTTTTACAGCTTTTTTTACCTGCACTAAACGAATGCAGGCAACTATACACAAAAAATATACATTCAGTTTTTCCACTCAAATATAAACTATTACTAAGTTGAATACACGCAGATTATTTTTAAATGGTTGGTGAAATGTATATGTTCACAGACTTAGCTACGGATGAATGACTTTATCGCCAATGGCTTATTAACAAGGGAATTTTATCCCAGCGCCAGAGACGGCTCTTATATAGTCAATATTATATTGCAAACGCTCTGAAACAATCAGAAAAACGACGAAGTGGTGAAATATTCATTATTGCCAGGTACAATGTATTTATGGGAAATGTTACCTAAAAACGGTAATGGTTCTTAGAAAAACATGTAATACATACCTTGCAAATAAAAAGACAATTTTTAATCAGACACATTTAAATATAAAAATACAATTAACCGCTGGCAACATAAAACATTTCTTCCAATAAAATAAACCATTTTTATATAATATTAAACCATAACAAGCAAAGTTAATGGCACACACCCCATGAACAGTGTGAAGGTGAATTTGATTTTATTTTAAAATGTTATTGTATTAGACCCTGACCAAGTCTCAACATTAAATTCCGATGTATGGTAGTACTTTTGCATGTTTTTTACTAATACGGTTTTATTATCTTCTATAATTAGACGACACCGCCGAAATTGCGAAACATGGCTTTGATAAAATCCCTTTTTAGTAGGTATACTGTGGCAATTCTTGGCATTTACTTCAACATTAAATAAAGGGAAAGGATAGACCATCTAAGATCGCAGTTTTGCAAACCGTAGTGTAAATCTAGCCATATGTCTCTACATATTTATCTACAAACTTAGAGTGAAAATTCCCAAGCTCTGCTAATTAAAGACACATTTAATATAAACAATAATTTTCCTTATATTACGCAATGTTGATTGTAATTATTAGGTAAACCCTATTCCAAACTTATAGCATTCTGAGTTGTAAAAGTGCCCAGCCAAGCCACGAAATGCCGTCAACAAGTGAGTCTCTTATTTCTTTTACCCTGTTGGTATGCGGCAATTTACTACGACGTCTGTCACTAATCTGTGTGCCTCCTTTCGTTTCATTTTAATGAAGCTGTACGACGAAGATAAAGACGTACAACTGTGGTACAAACACTGTCGAAGGTTTGACTTGCGCTTTTGGAAGAAGTGCCTTTCCACCACGGCTTCTTCAGTGAGACAGTGACTGAACATCTGCACATTTAACTTGAAACGCTGTAAGATCCGTTAGGAGTTACGAAGAAAATGAACGTAAACAATTTTATAGAAAATTAAATTTTATAACTACATTGAAACACTGTTTAACTTTGTTTAAAAACAACAATTACAATCTAAATTTTATTCAAGTAGACAATCTGGGAACAATGTTATCTGTCAAAGGGTGCTGCTGTATTTAGAAACGTGCTAGCTATTGTAGAATTGGAGGGCTCGAACAGTGCTGATCCAGGGCTGAAAAGCATCCCACCCCCCATTTTTTTAGGCGGCTGATGGGTCTGGAGGTCGCGAAATTATGCCTTCACACCCTATTGGCCAAAAATTACCCCCAAAAGGGTGTTTACGGAGTACAGCGGATGTTCAGGTGGAAATTTTTTATACGAAAGTTGTTTGTTGGGAGGACGATAATAGGGGAAGGTTAGTAATATAAAAGGGGTAGAAACCCACCCCTCAAGTACCTGGAAACTAACCCCTGAAAAGAATACCAGATTCTCTCCAAAAAACGCAAGATAAATCGAGCGAGTCTGATATTATCTTTTGGGGAGTAGTTTCGTGATGCTTGGGGGTGAGTGAATGAGTATTAAGTCTGGATCATCCCTTTCAACCACCTCCTGGACTCTCTCGAAAAAACTCTAAAAGAAATTAGCTCAAGTCGATATTTGCTTCACGGGGGTAGTTTTTACCCCTTTTATCAGGGGCGGTTTTAACATGCTTGCCGCCCCCGGCACTATTTTAAGATGCCGCCCCTACTCTTAAAAAATACAACATATATATACTTGATTGATTGATTTGCCAACGTAAGGTAAGCATTGCTACCGATTCCGATCATCCATGGAGGTTCGTTCCAACACGCAGCTTGGTCTTCCGCCGAACACGTCCAACGGACGGCCAAACCGCGTGCCGGAACTATTTCGGAGTGTAAGCGTTTGCGAGATGCTTCTTTTAATTTTCCATCTATCAGCACTCCCTATTTTTCTTCTAAGTTTTCTGTTTCTTCTATTTCTCAATCTAGCAGCTTTTATTTTTATTTTTATTTATTAACCGTTCCACAGGTAAATAACCATTTACGGTGGAAGTGCTGGAAAGGGCCCTATTCTGCGGCAAAAAAATAAGAGCTATTTATAGCGGGTTATGGGAAAGAGGTTCAAAGGAATACTTTGCACATCTTGTATATTGTTTTTTTTTTCTTGAAGCAATCAATTTCAATTTCCGCTTTCCAGTTCCGGGAAGTTTTGCCATTTCATCACCTATCTATTATGATTAATACCTTTTCAATTTTAGTCTTAATTTCTTTTTAAAATTTTACTAAAGAGATAAATAAACCAGTGCTAATGCTACAACAAATAAACAAAACTTATCTCCCTTCATCCCCATCTGGCTGGCTGTTTATATTGCCCAAGTTGCTCTCCATACACTTGAAGAAGGGACGGGACGCAGATAGTATAAATTCTACTATGTTCCAGCTAGAGTGCACTAACACAGACACACTATTTGCTTTTATTTTTAGGGGCCACTAACTTAATTATTCAATTATTAATTCGATGCGTGCTTTGCTCCTCCACCATTACACCTCATTTTGCGCAGAATTTTTAAAATCTACCGACGATTTAAATTTTATCGAGTTTAATGGAGTTTTGACAGGTTTTTTTCGCGTTTTCCCGGGAGCGTCGTACAAACACATCCGCTCTCGACGGAGATAAACCGACTCATCCATTGCCACTGAATACCTTTATAATGTCAATAAAATAATACACCAACATATAATATATAGTAACCAAAAATGTTTCCCAAAAAAAGAATACTTACTTTTTTTATATTTTAAAAGAACAAAGGACACTACACATTAGAGGTGAGTGGTATATAAAATGACATAACACATATTTATTAAAAATAAAGAAAAGATAAACTAATTTTAAAAATAAAATAATTTTACACAAATTGTACAAGATCAAGACGAAATGTTCTTGCTTTTTTCACAGCAAAATCATTGATTATGTCACTTGTTTTCATAGTTTTTAAAATTTCATTTTCAATATATGTAATACTGCTAGTGAATTTAGCCTTTCCTGCGTCATTGTGGGCCATAAGTAATTCTTTACCCGTCGCAAGGTCGAGAAACTCCTTTCTCCAGAACAGTTTGTAGTGGGTATTTATTTTCTAATAATATAAATTAGGTATGAAAGAAAGCCGCTTCTGTCTGCCATCCATATCGCTCGATGCGTTGTTTTGGCTTCAATGGAACTGTCGCATTAGCGGAATCACAAAAATGATATTTAAAAGAAAAAAAAAATTGCCGCCCTTGAAATTTTGCCGCCCTGGGCACTCGCCCAGTGTGCCCAGTGGTAAAACCGCCACTGCCTTTTATCAGTACTGTTTGGCTCGTGTCTGGACTAATATTTATGACCAAGGCACCATTAGTGCCTCCTACAATGTTTCATAGTTACTTATATTGCTGCTATCGTAAAGTTTAGCATGCGAAATAAAATGTTGTTGCTTTGCCAATTTCTGCCCAACTTATTACTGCAAGATGAGTAAAACATTCAACCGATATTAAAAAAAAATCGGTATAGTAAGTTGGAAAGAGTTTACATCTCACTTGACAAAGCCATATTATTTTGAATATTGCCAGAATGTACAAAATTCATTTGGCTAATACGTTTTAATTACAAAAGTAATATTTTCTAGATTATAAGTGAATCAGACGAAAACTCTCGCTGTATAGCACAGATCACGATCTGTGCTGTATAGTAAAAGTACAGACGTCAATTGCAAAATCATGTTTACAACTTAGCGCCATCTATTAACGCATAGCACGTAGTGAGAAGAAAATCAAAAATGTTAGTTTTCTGTGAAGTACAATTGTTTACAGAACCATCTATTAAAGTATAGCGCGTATTCAAATGAAATGCGAATCTATTACAGTTTTCTGTAAAACTGTTACAATTTTCTAAGAAAACTGTTAGAATAAATTTAGTTTCAGGTAGGTACCTGTTTTCCTTAATTTCCTTGTGCAGCCAAAAGTCAAGGGATGGCTGATCCGAATATTTTTACGGATCAGTTCGGACCTAGTCCAGTCCAGAGAAGAACCTAGTCCAAAGATCAGTTTTAGTTCCTAGTCCATGCTAACCAACTCGCGCGGTGAACGGCTGAGCGGATTGGAAGACAAACGACTGGACTGAATCCCCCATCATTAACCTAGAACTAATTCCATTTGTTCCCGCCAACCCTATTTGTAATCATATTTTGGTAAATGTGCAAATTATTTTCCCTGGAAGTCCAGCTGACAATGCCGAAATATACGTAATAATGTAATATGCTGTATAATATAGGTATACCAAATTAATAATAATACATTTATATTAGATAGCGGGCTGTCCAAGATAAGTATTCGGACCTATATGACAATCCTCCGCCCTGCAGCCTGTGAATTTTATAAACCACCAGTCCAGTAAATTTCTAAAGTACCTATTCCATTGTGCCTAAAAACCGAGAAATGAGTTTAGTTCAGTTCGACTAGTCCATACGTCTAGAAAGTGTACGCACCACGCCGTCGGATCATATCATCCGGATCTCAAAAAGTTCAGCCGGACTCGGAGTAGTCCCAGTACTCGGACTAATATTCGTACCTATTGTATTTTTTAGTTGAGATCAGTTCCACTAGTCCAACCCACCGGACCTGTTCCAAAGTATCAGTTCCAGTTCTGGTTAGCCAACCCTAAAAAGAAATATAACCTCACATTTTGTTATGAAGTAAAATGTCTAAAATGAAAATATAATTATGTTTTATGTCCTGTGATAACAAAAGTTAAAATACTTATCACAGTGAATTTTTCATGTTACGTACTTTATTTTATGTGACCAAATTTTGAATTTAAATTATGAATTAATTTAAAACCAACCTAAATATTTTATTAAAATCTGTATTTATCGTTATGTTAAATAAAAAATTAAGTTATATATTCGTGTTAATATTTTTTGTCAGTGTAATAGCAATATTATATCAAATCCAGTTGACTAGATTATACGATAAGTTGTTAAAGTTAGGTGAGTTAAGTTTAACTTGTATTGTTTACTAAAGAACTCTGTGTTTACTTTCTATAATTTAAAACAGTTAAATAAGTCACTCACTTGTGAAGTGCTCTTGATAGATGAATTAATGTGCATGTACAACACAGTAGTCTTATTTATTTTCTATCGAATCATTAATCTAGTTTAATGCTTTTGAATATAGTTATGAAGTGAAATGTAATTTTCATCCTATTTTTAGAGCATAGCCAAGAGAAACATGCGGCTTACCAATATCATACAGATAGAAAGGAAGTAGTTCATAAGGACGATTTAGTGGTTCTTTACAATCGAGTCCCTAAAACAGGATCTACAAGTTTCGTGGGAGTTGCTTATGATTTGTGTAAACGAAACAAATTTCGCGTTTTGCATGTCAACATCACTGCAAATAGCCACATATTGTCTTTAGAAAATCAGCTAAAATTTGTTACAAATGTTTCTAATTGGGATGACATGAAACCCGCGTTATATCATGGCCATTTTGCTTTTCTCGATTTCTCCAAGTAAGTACGACAAGCATTATTTATGATATCAAATGGAAATTGTAATAGTATTATTTAAGTTGCTTATTCTTTATGCCGATTTAATGCTGTCCATTTCAACAAAAGCACTGATGTCTCTTCTGTGTTGGGTGTATTGTTCGATTTTGCTTATACCTGCTGTAGCTAAGTTGTTAAACATGCATATTATGTAATGTTTTTTTTAGATTTGGCTCGTTTAAACCATTGTTCATAAATTTAATACGCAGACCCTTGGATCGATTTGTTTCCTATTATTACTTTGTTAGATATGGGGACAATTACAGACCTTATTTGATTCGTCGTAAACATGGAAATACAATGGTAAGAACTACTGTTAATTAAATATCTTCTTGCTATATTCTAATTATTTTTAGTCTTTTGACGAGTGTGTAACGAAACAGCTGCCAGACTGTGATCCAACTAATATGTGGCTACAAATCCCATTTTTTTGTGGTCATTCAGCAAACTGTTGGTAAGATTGTACTTATTATATGTATCAATAAATTAGTTAAGAGCTGGACATATAATCGGTTACTCATATGATTACTTTGTTTAAAATTATAAAGTAATCATGATTACATGCGGTTGCAGTACGTACGATTTCTGATTACTTCTATTCTTATTGTGAAAATGCTCTCAATTCTATGATTTCGACGATCTGGATAATAGTTTTGCTGAACAACATTGTTTTAGGTGGTTTTTGTCTAATTTATCGAAATTTGGAATTTTATGTTCCCCCGATAACTTTTTTGATCTAACTGGTTATAATTAACTATAGTGAAGGTAAACAAATACCAAATAAACAATGAGATATGCATAGTCTTGTAACAGCAATATTATGATTTCATACCTTTTGGGATAACACCAGGAGTATAAATTTGAGTCTTGAACTTTCAAAGCCTATTGCGTTTTCTTTATGATCAATTTTGTTTTTTGAACAGCGTTTTTTAGGGAAGAAGGTGAATACCTCCAGTTCTAGAGGTCCGATCGGGACAAACTAAAAACAAAAAACCTTCACAATCAAAATTCCAGCCAATATGTGTTGGTTTTGGGTCATTTGAGTACGTACATAACGTACAAAATGGAATAAACTGGCTAAAAAGCTTTTTTTTTCCTTTTCAAGAGTTCCGATTGGCTTTAAACTTTCAGAAAATATACCTTGTGTTGAATACAAAACATCCTGAAATTTTGGTGCCCAAATATTGAACCTTGTGAACACAAATGAATTTTTATCTGAAATTTGAATTGCCCGCCATTTTGTGCCATTAAGTTCAAGATGGATCTCTTTTTTTTTCAAAATGTAGATCTAGACACCAGATTTCCGTTGACATTAAAAAAAAATTTAAAGTCATTTTGGCCACTTTTCTGGCAATTATTAATAAACTAAATGACAACAAATTGATTTTCTTGGCCATTTTGAAATTTTTTTATCAGAATAGAAAAAGAATTGCTGGAACTTTAATTTAAAAAAAAGGTTAATTCTTGTACATCTGAACTCGAGATATTCAACTTTTAGCCTTTTGGCCAGTTGTTAACTAACAAATGCCTATTTTTGGCTAATATTTGAACTGTATCAGTTTGAAATATATTTACTTCATATGACACGCATAAAAAACATTTTTAACTTATAAAAACTAATGTCCAAGCATTTACATTTCATTGTTGTTAATTAGCCTGAATAGCTTTTTTTCAAATTTATATATCACGATAACCTCCCGTTTTATTGCACTGTACTCAATGGATTCCGGCTTATACTTAAATTGGTAGTTAACGTATGTATTTAGGGCAAAATTTTTCAAAATGATCGAGAAAATTTATTGTCATTTGGTTTATAAATAAATGTGAAAAAAGTGACCAATATGACTATAAAAGAAATTTGTGTCATCGAAAAGCTGGCGCCCAGAACTACATTTTGGAAAAAAAATGATCCATTTTCGACTTAATGGCACAAAATGGCGGACAATTCAAATTTTAGATAACAAATTCATTTGTGTCCACAAGGTTCAATATTTGGGCATCAAAATTTTAGATTGTTATGAAGGTTTTTGGTTTTTAGTTTGTCCCGATCGAACCTCTAGAACCGGAGATATTCACCTTTTTACCTAAAAATACGCTGTTCAAAAAACAAAATTGTTCATAAAAAAAAAACGCAACAAGCTTTGGAAGTTCAAATCTCAGATATACACTCCTGGTGATACCCCAGATGAAATCATAATATTGCTGTTACAAAACTGCACACATCAATGTCCTTTTTTTACTCCACTACTTGTTTAATGACAGGTTTCGTTGAGTTTGAATAGTGTTGTATTTATCGAGTCTTTTTATAATTTGTTGCTCTAAAATTCATACAGCGATTGCCAACGGTGTACCCCTCATATACGCTGCGTAAAAATTGTGTTTGTGTTTGGTTTAAAACATGTGAAAAACACCATTCTTCTGCCTTCCTCCTCACCAAATACTTTTTAATTATGTTGTATGTTTATCTCGATATGATCTATATTTTTTATTTCAAACTTGTCTCTTTGCAGCAATTGAAAAACTATAAAAAAAACAAACAAATTTGGACCATTTTTTAAATAAATTGCTTGCCTGTAACTTTTTTTAAAGTTAAAACCTATTTTTCTTGCATTAACTGTGTAATTAAGTAGTGCTAAGGGTCCATGTGTTATTTTTAGGAAGCCAGGTAGCAAATGGGCATTAAATGAAGCAAAGAAGAACCTGGTGAACAACTATTTTTTGGTGGGCGTAACGGAAGAATTAAACGACTTCATTGTAGTTCTGGAGCAATCTTTGCCGAGGATATTCAAAGGTGCAACAGAACAATATCTGAATAGTAATAAGTCTCACTTGAGGCAGACCGTTCAAAAAAACTTACCATCAGAAGAAACCGTGCAGAAAATAAAAGAAAGTCCTATATGGCAGATGGAAAATGAATTGTACGAATTTGCGTTGGATCATTTTCACTTTGTGAAAAAATTCAGCATGAAAAATAAGCTACAGCATGTGATGTACGAGAAGATTAGACCAAAAAGTTAAATTTCGTCTAAGAATTTTTATATTCTGTTATTGTAATATCGGTTAATTGTGGTTTAGAAAAAACCATGGTATATATTAAGTGGCAATAATAATTTGTACTTACACGACTTCCTTAACTAATAAGTTATTTTTTTACAAAAAGTGGGCAGATTTTTTTAATATGAATACTCCAGATTAAATATACAAACTTGTACATAATAGTTATTTGAAAAATATTCCAATACTTTCTAATAAATTATTAAATTAAACATACATTTAATGTGGTTTTTTTTGTAACTTCTTGAAAGATCCTAAAACGATTGTAATTACCGAGGGGATTAATCATTTGTAAAACTTTTTATAGGAACTACCTTAACTGCCGTACTTGTGCAACATACACCAGGAATAACTTTTAGAAGTTGATTTACCACACATAATGAGTAAAATAATGATTCATTAAGATGAAACAAAATTTTAAATGCCTAAAATTGAAATAAAAGTTTTAATACAACGTGGATATTTCGTTGGAGCAAACTGGTGCTAAATTTTTTATTTTCGGAATGCATTTTAAATTTCTGCTCGAACTTTCCATGAAATTTGAAGGGTGTGCTTGCCTATTAAATTAACAGATGTAGTATGCACTTCATCTTCATGTCCTCTTTGGATCACAAAAAATAATATATATTACTTCAAAAATTTCATCTTCGACATGACAGAAGGATTGATTTGCCACTTCCGGATATCCAGTCTGGATGTTTATATACCGCCGGACTGACTACATATAAGATGGGAGGTGTAGGTGTTTGTGAGATGCTTCTTTTTAGTTTCTATCTCTAAGTCTTCCGTTTCATAATCTAGCAGTGCGCACCACTTCCTGCCCGCTTGGGTCCATATATGGTTTCATGTTTCCCAGAAATCTGTGTTTTCGCTTGAACGTCCTGCATCAGTGTGTCCACTTCGCTTGCCTGTCAAAACATAAATTAGCTCGCCACAAGAAGCTATTATTAACCGTTTCACAGGTAGCCAAGGTAAAGCAAAAAAAAAGTAGAATCTGCAAAAAATAAAAAAGATCTAGGAGGACATTTGAGACGCTCTGTATATCAAGCAGATCTCAATTACTTTAACCCGAGACATTTTTGTATTCGTAAATAAGCCCAGTATATGGACCATGTGACAGCTGCCAATCGAAACCTTCCTGTTGTGCATAGGCTTTTTTGATGCTATCTTCAACCAATATATCTTAATCAAATATCAACTGTCTGAAATAGCCAGACTCATGCTAATTTATATCAATTAATGTAGAATGTTGATGCTTTAATTCAACACAATTTCGTACGATTTCTCACAGTTTTAACCCAGATTATTCGAAATTTCATAGGAGCTACACAGGCGTGCCTGCCTCCGACGCCATACAAAACCGAACTCATTATCGACATAATTGCATCAAAAGTGACTACCACTGTGCTAATGTACTAGCATTGAGTTAGAAGGTAGGGAGACGACATCCTATACAAATTTCCTATACAGAAACGGCATCAATAAGCGTGGCTAAATGTAGTAACAATATGGTGGTTTTGCCAGACCCGGACTAATTAAAATAATAAGAACTTTGTACCCCAACGAGACGGTCTATCTATATAACGTAAATAAATGGTCAATTCAATAAATGCAAGACTTTTAACAGTTTTTATTTACTTTAATATATAAAATGTGCAATGTTATCCTAAAATAAACAATTTGTTTCTACTCTATGAAATACATAATCGGAGTATATTAAAGAAACATTTAATTAGCTGTTTTTTTAAATACGGCTCTGTTTGTTTGCACTACCTATGAAATGTTAATTTCTTCTTGTCAACACCATCTCTAGAAGAGCAACTTCTTTTAGCATACGACACCATAGTCCTTTTAATGCTTATTGTCTAAAATTTAACAAACTATCAGTAGGAATCACAATAAATCGCACGGAAAACAAACTGTCACTATTTGACGGAAAAGTAGTAACAAGATGGCGAAATAATGCCGTTTTTGATCACGTGACAGCTTCTCCCTACCTTCTAACTCAATGTGTACTAGCCACTAATATTTTTCTTTGTCAACTTTGATCTTAATATTTATTATATATTTTTCTATTTCCTCCTCATCCTCTTCGGCAGAAATTGACCTGGTCGAGGACTTAACTGACTCAGCGCCATCTTTTTTGTTTGTTTTCTTTGTCGCTTTGTTAATGTATTTTTTTCATTTTTTTTTCACTTCTCCTGCTACTAACGCAGAATAAACTTTGCCTTTTGCTCATAAGATTCTGAAACACCTCTACCACCGCATTTTATGACCAGTAGAACCTATTTCTATCTATACTCTCGGTCAAACTATTTGAACCTAAATATTCAAAAAAATTGAACCACCCTCAAAAAAACTGTTACTCAAAATTACGAAATTTCATTGAACACCATACAACAAAAGGATAACCTGTTTTAAAAAATTTCGTGAAGTAAAAAATATATAACAATCGTTAACTTGTCTATTTTAAAAAGATAAAAAGGTTTCCGCTTTGGTAACTCCTGAATCTATTAGACTGGTCGTCGTAAATTGAAAAACATCGATTTTGGTCAGAAATTGAAAATAGCTATTTTATTGACTATTCTTATAGAAAAAAGTGCGCTGGACATGATGGTGACATTAAAAAATTATAAAGCACAGGCTTCATTGTTAAAAAAAATGGTTTTTAGCAAAAATTCTCATTTTTTCATGTTTTCTGACTTTTTGAAGTAAACGGTGCGTCGGATAAAAAAAGTTCAAATATAAAACAATGAATATTTTGTCAATACGCGTCCTTTGAAACTTGTAGCAACCTTTTATCTTTGACCCTTCAATTGTTATAAACAAATAAAGGAATCTAAATTAACAATTTTTTTCCTGTTCAACGAAAGGGCATATGGATATTTTACTGTAGTCAAAATGCTGCATTTTGTAATTGTTTAAACAAATAAGCTAATTTGTTTATTAAGGATTTGCGACTTTCCATGGCATTTTTTGCACTCTCCACCCCCGGCAATCGATAAATATTGATAAAAACTACCATTTATTTGGGGTCTTGCCCTTTTTCTTTTACCCTCCCGCCAACGTTTAAAAAAAATGCTTAGTAAACAAATGAAATATCTCGGCTCAGGAATGTCCTATCGAAGTGCAATTATCGGAAAATGAAAGATATTAAAAAAGGAAAATTTTGAGCATAGATAAACCTCGACCCATTAACTAGAACCGAAGATGTAGACCATTTTGCGTTTACGAGTGTCAATTGTTTATTAATTAATTTCTTGAAAAAAATCTTGTGTCAAAATAAAGTTAATATATTAAGCCAACTAGTTTTCAATTGTCACATAAATCCATTGGTTTTTCATACATTTTATGCTTTTATAACAATTAATTTATGAACGCCGTACGTTTTTAAGTGTTTAAGCTCTGTGTGTGCCTGTGTAGTTAGTTTCAATTTGAATTTAATTGTTTTAATCAAGAACTGTGCGTCTGACGAGAAAAACGCAAGAGACCGTTTTCATGTAGAATTGATCAGGCTAATCAGGAAAAATATCCACATGAAAAAATGTCAGTGCCGTACCACTTTTTTGATAAAAAATATCAGGATATGTTCATAGGGACGCCACTGGTGGAGCGATAAAATAACATTTCTAATTAAAATATGTAGTTTTATATCCTATTAACACATACCAAAATTGAAAATAATATCTAAAGTACGTTCCGAAATAATAAAAAATAACGAAAAAAAAGACAAATTTTCAACATCTCGTATCAAAAAATTTAATCCGTTACGGACATATTTTCATATGAACTTTTCTTCATAAAATGACGTAAGGAATCACACCCTGAAATATCAGTACGTCATTAAGGAACACCCTGTACAAAAAAATAATTAAACTTAAAAGAAATTAAAAAATTAGATAAAAATACCTTTCAATGGCTCTTTAAACCAATTTAAATCAATTACAGCACATTTAAAACTGAACATGCTTTGAATTTTATATATACAAAGTCGTTACTGCACAAGTCGCTCGAAGCGTAAACATTAAAAAATAATAATAATATTTATTAGTTTCAGAAAATGTACAATTACAGTTAAGAAACATTGTCGAAATACAAAGAAAATATCACAAATAACATTGTAAAAACACATAAGTACACACAAAAGAAAGAAAGTAAAAAACATGTAAACAGTGAGCAATTAAACAAATATTATAACTAGAACTATACAAAATTAGTCCCACATTTTGTATAAAATTCGTCAACACTGTAGCTGTTCATGTCCAACAAAAATGACTTTAATGTCTTTTTAAACTTGAAAAATGTTCTCATAGATTTAATGTTCCCCGGCAAAAATTTACAGCCCATGAAACAGAGACTTTTTTTGTACAAAGCCGTTCTGTGTTCTTTTGATAAAAGGAGACGTTTATTCCTAGTGCTATATGGATGATCGGTTCTAAGCTTGTTAAATTTACTTCTATTTTTGTAAACAAAACATGACAGCTCATAAATGTAAATAGAGTTCAAAGTAAGAATGTTTAAGCTTTGAAAGGCTTTCCTGCAGGAAGTATTATATCCCAGATTGGCTATTATACGTATTGCCCTTTTTTGTAGTAAAAAAACTCTATTTGCTTCAGATGAGGAACCCCAATGCACTATACCATACTTTATGTAAGAATGAAAAGTAGCAAAATACAACTGTCTTACTATTGATAAGCTGCATTGTTTGGATGTTATAGCCAAAGCATAACAGACCTTTGACAGTTTAACACACATATCATGAATGTGATTAGATCATTTAAGGCTACAGCCGATTTTCAAACCGAGCATTTTTGATTCATTGGCATACTCCACACTTGTATAGGAGATAGAAGGATATTAGTGTTGAAGACAATATTAGACTACAAAGTTTTAAAGAGAATACAGGTTGTTTTACTTTGGTTAATACATAGTTTATTATTTTCAGTCCACAATATTACTTTGGCATATATAGTTTTTGCACAGTTTTCAGCATCAGCGATAGTATTAGATTTTATTAAAATGTTCGTATCATCGGCATACGAAACTGTCAAACATGATGGATATTGAATATAATTCAGCATGTCATTGATATAAATAATAAAAAGTGTGGGCCCCAAAATAGATCCTTGAGGTACTCCAACGCTGACAGTCTGCGAGTCTGATATAACATCCTCAATACAGACCAGCTGATTTCTATTTGAAAGATATGACGCAAACCAATCGTGAGCAACACCTCTCCAACTCCATATTTCTCAAGTTTTGTCAATAATATAGAGTGATCTACACAGTCAAAAGCGTTGTACGGCATTCATAAATTTATTGTTATAAAAGCATAAAATTATGAAAAACCAATAGATTTGTGTGACAATTGAAAACTAATTAATTTAATGTATTAACTTTATGTTGTCACAAGATTATTTTCAAAAAATTAATAAACAATTGAGTCGTAAACGCAAAATGGTCTATATCTCCGGTTCTAGTTAACGGATCGAGGTCTATCTAGGCTTAAAATTTTCCTTTTTTTATTATCTTTCATTTTCCAACAATTGCACTTCGATACGATGTTCCTGAGCCGAGACATTTCATTTGTTTACTAAGCAAGTTTTTTTTTAAATGTTGGGAGGGTAAAAAAAAGAAAAAAGGGGAAAGACCGCACAGAAATGGTATTGATAAAATATTCATTTTTTTATATTTGAACTTTTTTTTGTCCGACATCGTTTTCGCTAAAAACCATTGTTATTAACAATGAAGCCTGTGTTTTATAATTTTTTTAATGTCACCATCATATTCACCGCAATTTTTCCTACAAGAATAGTCCATAAAATTGCAGTTTTAAATTTCTGATAAAAAAAAAAGTTACAACGACTGGCCTACATGGGTACATTTATGGGAAAAGCAAAACACACCTTGGATCTTATTTTTGTTATATATTGTGAATAAAATATACAAGACAAAATTAACACGATTTTTAGACAAACACATAAACTAATAAACATAACCAAGGAACTTTTCATTCTTCATAATATAAGTAATGGAAAGTTTATAAAACCACAAACAGCATTATAACCTGCAAATCTGTAAATTCACTGTAAACCGTACATAGAACTATCTAAAATAATGTTAACAATTATTGGTTGCTACCTGTATATAAAAGAATTAATGGTTAGTAAACGTTTATCAAGGCTTTCAGGCAAATCTTCATATTGTAGGTTACAATACTTAAATTTTTAAAATGTATTAACTTATTTCTAAGGAGCTGTTACTCTTGCATTAATTTCAGCCACCAAAAAGCTGAATCTTTGCGGAATATAATGAGTATGCTGCCTTTATCTTTATTGACAAATGCAGCGGCAAACTGATCTAGGTGGCACTGCAACCCAGACCTCGACCTACCACAGGTCCCTATATTCTATAGACAACAATTAAGTTCATTTAACCATTACATATGCGATTTCAGTGTTGAACACATTTCTATGTGCGTTTGACCTACTATGAGAGTAGTTTTTCAAATCAATGCCAAGAGCATCTATGGCACTCATGATTGCATTTATCATTGGCATGTTCAAAAGTTTCTTCTATTTTTTGGAGGATTAGAACTCGTTTGTATTTTGTTACACATAAATTTTTTAAACAAACATTTAAAAAATGAATTCGACTTGACAACTCAAGCTTGAAGAAATTAGCCAGTCCACCCCTGTACATTTTTAGCTACAAATGTGCCAATGTTGTAAATAGCCTTTCATATAGATATAAAATAAAATTAATGTCATTTTGTAATGTGTTTGACTGTATACTAAAGTTAAATCCAGTCACTAACCTCACGATAACAAATAATATCGTCATTTTAGGACTATATGAAAGTCTGCACAAAAAAAGCGTAACAGCCCTCGAGTGGTTTTATAAACTTGCCACACAAGGCTTTAAAATTGGACAACAAAAGATTGAACTCGAATATATCTTCAATATATAAATGTAAAGGGCAAAAGGGGCGTAACAAACTTGCTCTTATATAACTAAAAACATGTTATACGTTTACGTTGAGTTATCTATTAATATTCAATGACCCCATCAAATGACAACATACTGAATATGTTATTTCTTAAAAATAAAAGAGAATTTGAATCATATCACAAGTAGAAATCCACCTCAGATCTACAAATATTGATTGCTGATGTGTATACACTAGACCTATAATAAATTAAACATAAATATATTTTTAAACAAAGTCAGTCGTATTATTTTTGCTTCTTGTTTTGTTGAGTTTTCATTTTTTATTTTCGTTTTCTTCTTTTATGAAATACACAAAAAACATTTTACACTCGTAAAAGCTTGATTCGAGAATATCATAAGGAAATATACTAAAATTAATTTAAATCAGTTAAAAAAGATAACTAAAATACATTATTACTCGTATGAGGATAAGAACATTATACAATCGATATTGTTTGTTTTTTCTTTTTTTTTTTGTATAAATCAGCTTATTTACTAGCAAACAAAATCATATAAGAAAAATGTTATTCCTGTAAGAATTAAAACTTTAATAGCTTGGAGCTTGCTCAGCCTAGAAATGGCTTGTATCAAGCTTCAACCGATTCAGCATCATCTGCGCTTAGGACAGAAGTGGGTTCCCCAATACGGTTGGAAAGATACTGCTTGGCATCGAAACATTCAACAACCTAAAAAAAGACAATTTATTTAACAGCTGAACTATAACACAAGCAAGTTAAAAAAAATGGTGATTATACGTGATTCAAGCTAAGCGATGCGCCATCTAGCGGCCGGTTATGACATTGAAAATTTTGAGTGTCAAAAAGCGAGAGCGAATAATGTGAAAATTGTCATCGTGTGAGATCATGAAAATGTTAATTGAATTATCTATAAATATTAGCAATGTGCTGTGAGAAAGTGAAAATGAAATAAAACCTTTCGATTAGTATTTTAAAATGCCAAAACCTTTATCAACCGACCAAAATAACATTCTTGATATTGTTGAAAGTTTGAGGCAAGAGTACAGTATGCCTCGCTTTTCATGGCTTCCATATCACAGATCCTTTTCAATGAGATTTTAAAAAAATTTGGGTGGAAGATACTTACCCATCAGAACATGGTGTCGCGGTAAAATATTTAAAAATCCACCAATGGCGTTCATCCTTATTAAGAAAAATGAATCTAATTTTCCAAAAAAATATATTAGGCAAAGTTTTAAGAGTAAAACAATTTCATCATATTATTATAGTTATTATCAAAAACTCACTAATACCGAATTTCAATTAGATAGTGTACTTTGTATTCACGTAATAAGCAAATAAAATTTTCCTTTTTAAAGTAGGTACCAATTATTAATCGTAACTTTATTTTCGGACGTAATGAAGAGTTAATTAAGCTGGAGGAAGACGGGCTTTCCATTTAATTCACGGGACGTCTATTAGTTTACTTAACAGTCTAAATATAGTCCAGTCGGTAAAGTAAAAAATACACCAGAAGCTCGCAAAAAATGTTATCTGATATTTTCCTGCCATAACTGTTAGTGCGAAGATTAAACATCACAAAACCACAAAAATCAGTTCTGGGAGTGCCGCGCAACCCCCCTAAAAAAGTACTCCTTCGGTGAAAAAAGCCTTATTTTACTGATAACTCGTTAACCGTTGAAGATACAAAAAAATTGCTCATCATAAAAAAGAAAGCTTGACTAATTGCCTAAAAAAATGTTAATTTTTGCTTATTTGAAATTTTTTGCGCACGGCGTATAGAAAAAATTGAATTGCTCGAAAACCAAACAAACTAGGAAGAAAATCAAAATGGATTTTAAAGGGGATATAAAATAATACTCTCTTGTGTTGCCATTTTTGAGGGCTATTGATATTTATTAGTATATAAAAACAACAATATAATATAATTATCTCTCGATTTTTTTGTGCATCTAACAATTTACAGGCCCATAAAAAACAACTGACTATAATATAAGTTATAAATGCATTATCTTTTAGTTCAAGGGAGTACTTCAATGCAGAAAAAGTTAGGAATAAAAATATTCACATTTACAAATTTACCAGCATGTTAAAGTTAGTC
Organism: Stenurella melanura; assembly: GCA_963583905.1. Classification (NCBI taxonomy): domain Eukaryota; kingdom Metazoa; phylum Arthropoda; class Insecta; order Coleoptera; family Cerambycidae; genus Stenurella; species Stenurella melanura. The sequence goes on along the minus strand of OY757311.1, from coordinate 170,088,286 downwards.
CAAAAAAAATCCAGAAAGGCTGCATATTCAATTTTTTGATATTTTTTTAATACAATTTTTTAACTATTAAATGATTAGAAACAATACTTATAATAATAATAATAATACTAAGGTTTATTGAATAGGAAATCCTAATATACAAATTTACTTTCTAATGTATTTACAAAGAATAATAATAATTTTTTATACCTAAACAGATAATACATGCACTTACACATCAAACTGATATGAAAAACAGAAGTCATGCAGCCCATGACTACCTGATCTTCGGCTTTTTCCAATAATTGTATTATTTTTTTTCTTGCAGAAACTGTATATTATTTAATTTTTTTTATATTTGTATTGGAAATAAAGACCTTTTATTATTATTATTATATATATAAACTGAAAAAAAAAACATTTGAGCTAAATTTTCAAGATGTTCGGGCCTTTTTTTATTTTTAGGAAACAGGCTAACTTCAACATGCTGATAAATTTGTAAATGTGAATATTTTTATTCCTAACTTTTTCGGCATTGAAGTACTACCTTGAATTAAAAGATTTATAATTATAACTAACTATAATTATAACTAAAGTCAGTTATTTTTTATGGGCCTGTGAATAGTTAACTATATTATATTGTTATTTTTATATACCAATAAATATCAATAGCCATTAAAAATGGAAACACAAGAGAGTATTTTATATCCCCTTTAAAACCCATTTTGATTTTTATTTATTTAATCGTCTTATTTATATTCTTCCTAGCTTGTTTGATTTTCGAGCAATTCAACTTTTTCTATAGGCTGCGTACAAAAAATATCAAATAAACGAAAATTCGTAAACATTAAAAATACAAATTTTGCAATTTTTTTTCAATATCGATTTTCTCGAAAATCATGGCATATACAAGAAAATTACAAGAGGACTTTTTTTTTAGGAAATTAGTCCAGCTTTCTTTTTTAGAATGAGCAATTTTTTTATATCTTCAACGGTTAACGAGTTATCAGTAAAATAAGGCTTTCTTCACCGAAGGAGTGGTTTTTTGGGGGGGCTGCGCAGCACCCCCAGAACCGACTTTCGGGGTTTTGTGATGTCTAATTCCTCCACTAAAAGTTACTGAAGAAAAATCTCAGATAACATTTTTTATTATGGAAATCTTTATAATTATTGGACTAAATTGGTACTTTAAAAAGGGAGATTTTATTTTTTTATTACATGAACACGAAATACATCATCTTAGTGAAATTCGGTATTAGTGAGTGTTTGATAACAACGAATAAGTTTATGAGATTTTTCACAGTTAAAAGTGCCTAATATCTTTTTTTGGAAAATTAGGTTCATTTTTCTTCATAAGGATGAACGCCACTGGTGGATTTTAAAATATTTTACCGTGAAACAATCTCCTGATGAGAATCTTCCATCCAAATTTTAAAATCACATTTTAATAAGGGCGATGTGATATGGAAGTCATAAAAAGTGAGACATACTGTACATCCCAAAGTTTCATAAATTTACTAATTTAGACAAAACGCCGCAAATATTTTTAGCCCAGGCGCTAGATATTTTAATAAATCCAAGAGAAACTAGTGTAAATTTAAAAGTCGGTTCAAATATCCTTAAGGTATCGCCAAATAACAAACTAAAAACTGCTAGACATTGATTTCTGTAAACAATAACAGTGTCAGTCACAACTATTGCATGAAAATAAAATTGAAATAATCTACGGTGCCTAAAATTGGCGCAAATATACTCATATAAACGACCCTCTGTGGTCATTACTTGAGGACAGCCTGTTGGCCATTATTTCTTTGTAAGAAATCAAGATTCAAGCATATACAGATGATCTAGTCATTCGGGTTACAAGAAAATCTGAAGACGTACTTTCTTATACCCTTCATACGGTACTAGATGTAGTTCACATCTAATGTGAGACGGAGCAGATGTATGTCAAACCCCACAAGACGGTAACAGTACATTTGAATAGAAAAACAACAAAATTGTCAACTTTGATCAGTGAAGGTGCGGATTGTTTTCACTAGGTTTAAACCAAAATCAATTAGATTGAAGATCAAGATCCGAGGTTACAATTGTAAAAATCGTGTGGTTTCAATTTGTTTGATACAATTCAACTCTAATTGGTCTATAATACTGGGCATTGCAAACTAAATCATCACCTATGTAGAATCGGACTAGCGGAAAACGATATTTAACAAAAGGCAACTCATCCCAGAGGACCTGGACGGTTTCTCGCTCAAAAGAATTATTAAGTTTATCAAAAAGCTGGACTTGTTGGGTGAAATATAATTAGGAATGAGTTACAATGGACTTGATGGTTGCCGTGAAGGTTGTGGCTGTATGCACGCTCACGTGTTAACCAAACCCAACCTAAATAAATGTCAGAAGCGTACATAAGAAATTTACCAAACTAGAATTATGGATGTGGTGTCTAAAAAAATCTCACTTTTAGAGGCTTTGCCCATTGAGACTCATAAGAAACATAAGCACTACAATATATCAAAATTTCAGAACATTTCACCAAACTCCATATTTAAATTGATAGAGGATATAAGTGTGATAAAGAGAAAATTAGTTGGCATGGGGTTTATTTGGTTTTGCTACAAGTCTCTATCAAAAGCGGACAAATTAGTGATTGAAGATATTCATGAGAAAAGGTAGTATCCAAGTTTATGAAGACTGAACGTAAGTTCAAAATACGTGATTTCCAAAGTGAATTTGGAATGGTGCAGAAGCCAACCACAAGAACGCAGATTTTGAAGACAAGAAGTGGCATCAAATAGCACAGGTTTCAAATAAAGAAGGTAAGTACCTAATCAATATTTATAATTGATAAGATATTCAGGATGAATATTGATCACTGACATTTCTCTCCCCGCCTTGGCTGCACATGCACGTCCCAGCAATATATACGAACACTGCATCACCAGATGCCTGTCACACATCATCCGCTACTTGCTCCTTGTCACCTGGTAGTATAAACGCACCCTGATGAACATTTTGTGATTTGCAATTTTTTTTCATAGATCGAAGTTTTAAAAGTCCTGGTCTATTTCGTAGATATCAAACTAAATTCAACATAAACCAATTAACAGCCAAATCGAACTTCATTACTTGGCTTCAAGCTGTAATGATATTCGGTTATAACAGGCAAAACAGTAAGATGTCGAGAAATTATCCGTTTGACAAAAGCAACACAAATAAATCATTAATAAGTTCTATTAAATTAAGGACGCTAGATATGACCGTATCCGAAAATAAAATATTCTGGCAACACCAAAAAGTAAAAAAAAAAGAAACCGGCCAAAACCGCTTTTCAAAATTATAACAGAGTAAAAATCTTTTCATGCCTTCTTACACCGTTTTACTGTCCACATAGGGCAAAACATATATATTACAGAAATAAAGACGACCAGTAAAGTTTTGTCATTTAAAACTTTGAGAGAAATAAAACCAAAGTCGTGCTGGTGAGGACAAATAACTTGAAAACAGCAGTTTTCTCCCGTTCACTTCGAGGTTTAATTACGAGCTAAGACATTTGTGTGATTATTTTTTACTTACATTTCGAATAAGCGTCGGATATTCTTGGGAGATCCATTCCCATTCTGCTGGTTGTGCCAAACAAAGTGGTGACATAGCTAAGTGTGCTAAAAACTCAATGGAATATGCCAAACTTTTTTTGGTGGGCTTATCCTTTTCCTTCTCATCAAAGGAAGTTTTGCCCTTTATAATTTCTTCTATAGACAGGCGAGGTTTTCTTAATTTCAACTTGTCTGTCACAGATAAAACAAACAGTTAGCAAATGGTAAGACCTGAAATTCATCGCAACATGCAAATTTTGAAGATAAAATTAAGTTCTTTAGCAACTGAGTGCGACTTTTATTAAAATATAACCGATTTAGTGTCAAACAGTAAATGTACCTATTCCTGTGTTGCCAGAATTAATCAATTTGTGCAAATCCTTATGCAGTTTTAACTTTTAATTCCAAACTAACTCGATAAGTAATATCTTAATAGTAGTATAATCAATACAACCCGAGTGTCACTTTAAAATTGCTTGGGCTAATAAGCGATTTTTTATAATGCCTATCAGTTTCTACATATTGATGTTTCAACAAATGCTAACATTTTGTATATTAATAGAAAATGTACCTGAAGGATTGGTTCATGTTGCAACAGTTACACAGAGAAATAGTTGTGTGACATTTTATCCTAATTCTAAAAAATTACATACCCAAAATGGTCTTAAAAACGCATAACTTTTTAAAGTAATTTTACTAAAGAAATACAAAATACAAAAAAATACCTTTTCCACAAAGTTGTGCAACATTTGCCAAAATGACTTTCTCTGTCTACTCATTTAGTTAGCATTAAGTTGGACCTCTCGTTAGTTTAGTAATTATATGCTTTTTCTTAAATGGTCATTTTGTCGTTCATTATTATTATTATTAATTAGTAAAAAGCTCATGCCCTATAAACAATAACAGTCCAATGTTTACAATTGTATAAGTAGTGTAATCTCTTATTAAAACTAAAGAAGTTTTAATTTTGCATGGACTTCAGTTTTCTATCGCACAAATTGGTTTATAGTTTTTCTCATTTTGCAATAATGGAAAAAAAATTGTTAAAAATGTTACCTGATGTTTAAAATCCATTGCGTATATCAATATATTGCCGAAAACACGTAGCATTACATGCTATATACAGGGTGTAATTAGTTTCATGTCATAAAAAAAAACTGGTGGTAGAGAACGACAAGACAAACAAAAAACCTTATATAACATGGGGTCTAAAGCTCATAGTTTTGGAGAAAAAAAAAAAAAACAAAAATTTCGCAAATTTTCAATAATATTTTTTGAGAACTGCTGGAATATTGAGGTAGGTTTAGATCTAGATCTGATCTGAAGAAAACTATACTCTAGCTCTCCCTTGTGCAATATTTTAGTTACTGTCGGTGTTTCGTTATGTACACATGTCCAACCTGCCGTTCGTTGTTTTTGTTATTTTTGAATTTCGCGTCATTGTGTATTTATAGTTAAGATTTATTTTATTGACTTACCGTTCAAGTTGTCAAATTCTTGATTACGTACAGACACAACTTACTTGTTCGTTCTTTTTGTATTCCTTTTTGGCTTTTGTACCAAGTTTTTATTTTATTTTTCTTTATTGACGTTAGTTGATAGTTTCGTGTTTAGTGTTGAACGAAGTTCGTATGTACTTAATTCGACGTACCGAACTGTGTATTGATACAGATGCAGAGATTTTGAATCATTTAGGTAGGAAGTAAGCTTTTAACCCAGGACACTCATTCATGTTACAAATGTTAATAAACCACATTTAAATTTTCTAAATTATAAACAATCCAATGTTTTGTTCCAAATTAAAAAACACGCATGTAAAGAAATGCTCTGTTTATACCTCTATGGCCATTATTTGCTTGCAATTGTGCACGAAGAGAGAACGAATTAATTACCTCTTTATACTTGCCTCAGTTCAGTTGAGGCGGTACATCAAAGGCGGTCGATGATCCTTTGACACCGCGTGTGACGGCCAGCACTTTTTTATGACAATTTAAAAGTTGTATAATTGGGAAGTACAAGTCCATCGACCAAGAAAAGCAGTGGTTCTCAATATTTGTCTACCATAATATTAAATATGGTAACCTAGATCAGTGTTTTTCAAAGTGCCCCTAGAGGGAAAAGTCATAAAGTTTGTCTAGTCGGTCCCCATTACCAGTTTTTTTTAATGGCATGAAACTGATTACTGTATAGATGTTCAATAGTGTACTGTGTAATAAGTGTTGTAAGAAGCACAGGGTTCAGACTTTGCAAAACTGAAAAAATTCCCTGAATTTTCCAGGTTTCCCATAACCAAATCTCTATGGTTTTCCATATCGAGATGCACAATTCCCTGATTTTTTATACAATTTATAAAATTCCCTGATATTTTCAGGTGTTTTAAAAAGATTCTTGAATTACCTGAGTTTTCCAGGTTCTCCAGGTTTTCCATACAAGTCCGAACCCTGAAGCATATTACGCACAAATGGAAAAGTTATGTGCGAAGCCATGTAGCAGCAAGAGAATACTTACATGAATACGTAATTACCAGACCCTGGAGCAAAAGTAGTTATGCTATGTTTTTAATCCAGGAGGAGCGTTTTAAATTTAACGTGCTAAATCATACATCTGTGATTGAATACGCCCTTGCCAGTTTTACACAAGGCAATAGTCGTAAATTTTGACATGTAAAAATTTTAATTTCATGTCATAAATTATTTGGTTATAATTTCTATTTTATCGTTTGCATATTATATTTCAGTTTTTAATCCCTTTTGTACAAATCTGAAGATAAAAGTGGCTAATTACTTGGTATCTTAATATTGCGTAAATGGTATGGATGCTGTATAAAATACCAAGAGGTCAAATAGAGGTCGATGCATTATATAATGTAATAAAATACACACAAAAACACTGTAGTCGTGTACTATTGGTTGACCAAAATGCCAAAAAAGTTTTGCAACTCCAACATTTTAAAACATGTTTCATCTGAACGACATAAAAACAAAAATTTAGTATATAGATATAGATAGATAGATAGATAGATAGATATATTTATTTGTGTTAGACAAAGAAACATTGTATACACACGTCAACTAGTACACGATAAAAAAAAAAACAAAAATAAAATATGATTATAATACATAGGTCACTTAAATATATGACAGATGTTGGAATCTGTAAAACAGACAATGAAATATATAATCAAAAAGATAAAACACCTTAGATAATAAGTAAAAGCCACATTAAAATTATTAAAATGGAGGTCTAAAATGGTCAATAAATTCTTGGATTTCATAAAACACATTTTCTTTTAAGAAAGTCTTAATTTTTTGTTGAAATTTTTGGACTGTTAAGTTTTTCCATTCGGTAGGTAGTAAGTTGTATAATTTTATGGAAATGTATCTGAATGAATTTATATTTTTTGTGAGACGGAAGTATGGGGCAATTATAAGATTAGGTCTTGTTTCTCCTCTGTTTCGATTCTCATAGGCTGTGTGATTTTGAGCATAATTTAAGCACATATAAATGTATTGATTTGTTAGGGTAAGTATCCCTAACTTTTTGAATAGAGGTCGACAACTTTCATTATGTTTGGCATTAGTAATAACTCTTACCGCTCGCTTTTGAATGCGGAATATTTTGAAGCATGAGCTGAGCCACCCCAGAGAAGAATGCCATATGACAAGACGCTATGAAATATGGAATGATATGCTAACAGAATCGTGTTTTGGTTTATCACGTTAGTAAGATTATATAAGAGATAGACACTGCTTGAAAGTTTTTTTTGTAGATATTCCGAATGTGCTTCCCACGTCAGTTTGCTATCTAGAAAAACGCCAAGACATTTTATAGGATTTGTGTCAGGATTTATGTGCGTGTTAAGATTAAAAATTAAGGTTTGTGTTTTATCTGTGTTTAGACCTAATTTGATATTATTGAAGTAAACCTTGGCCTGTGATTGCATTTCATTAGATATGTTCCTCAGAGAGTCTACCTTATTGCTTGTTGACATTAGCGTTGTGTCGTCAGCGTATCCGATCGATTCAAATTCAAGAGACTTTGAAATGTCATTTATATAAATAATGAATAGTATTGGGCCTAAAATTGAACCTTGAGGAACTCCATGATTAAGTTGCTTAAGAGATGAAGTCTTACCGTTGACTTGTACACACTGATGTCTGTTAGATAAGTAATTTTTTAGAAAAGACAATGCAGGCCCCCTGATGCCATACATTTCTAATTTTAATAATAGTATGTCATGTGAAACCCAGTCAAAAGCCTTCGACAGATCTAAGAAGGATGCAACTGACATATTTCCTTTTTCAAATTCTTCCATAACCGATACTATTATTCTCGTTAATGCTTCCACGGTCGACTTACCATTCCTATAACCATATTGACTGGTATTTATTAGATTTTTCTTTTCTAGATAGTCCATTAGTTGGATCTTATAGGCTAATTCTAATAATTTAGCTAGTATCGGGATTATGGATATTGGTCTGTAATTTTCGACAGCATCTTTGTTTCCTTTTTTAAAGATAGGAGTTACCTTGGATATTTTGAGATTTTCCGGATATATGCCATTTACAAAGCAACTATTTATAAAATAAGTGATTTGAGTTAGGAGTTCCTCTTATATATAATATACATGAAACTTTCTCACGAATTCCTCTAGCCACACTCGACCTTCAACGTAAGCCGGAAACAGATCAGTATACAGTAATTGATGCAATGAGCATTATATTTGATCTACGTCAATATATCCGAGTATCAGGAAGTGTTGCTGAGATAGTGAAATACAAACTGGATAGTGTTAAGAAACAACCCCGGTTTTTCAACATTTTTGTGTGTGGCAAAGAAGTAGACTGTTCAATGCCGGACATAAATCTGCCATCTATAAGGAAATATACTTATTTTAAATATGCGCCATGGGTAGACGATGAACGATCCTTCTCACAACACAAGTGGATATTTAGTGAAAGGCGGAGTTTAACTTCGGACCATTTAGAATAAATGTAAATAATATATTTTTGTTAGACCAATAAGGCATAGTTACTAAGTGTTTGTGTTTGTATATCCAACAATAGGTCCTTCGAAGTATGACTTATAACTCTTTCGAGTCATTTACCTTTAAATATTATGGAATTCACTAGATACAATCATAAGATAAGATATTGTATTATTGAGCATGGAAATGTTTATATAGTTCATATTGCGCAAAGCCGATTCTGGCTTTTACTTCATAACTACCTCGGAGCCGAGGTCTGGTAATTAATAAGTAATGACGTATTCAGAAGTTTTAGCTTTGTAAGGAACTAATAAAATGATTATTATTATTATTGTTACTTTACAACTCGAATTATGTACTATACTTTACCCACAATCATATTTACTAAAATTAAAAAACAAGTGTATACTTTTACCGCTCAAGAAATATCATCAGTTTTGATAGCGTTTGAAAATTAAGTAGGCGCTGTGTAAAGTTTTTAGGCATCCAGATGGAAAAAAATCTTTCTTGGCAAAAACATACGGAATGTATAAAAAAAAATTTAGCTAGTAAAAATTTCGCAATTTTACAAATTAGAGATTCAGTTAACTTAAACACACTGAAAACATATTATTATGGTTGTATAAATTCGGTACTTTCTTATGGACTATGGGGTAATTGTTCAGGAATGCAAAAAGTCTTTAGTATGCAGAAGAGAATTATTCGATGTATGTTTAAGCTTGATTACACCACATCATGTAGACCTTATTTTAGGCAGCATGGTATACTCACCATTTTCAGTATATATATTTTACAGTCGGTGTACTTTGTCAGGAAAAATATAAATAAATTGCCAAAATGTAATGAAGTCAACAAGTATACCACTCGAAGTGCAAATAATCTTTATGTCCCAGCACATAGATTAACACAAGTAAATAAAGGACCCTTTATCACATCAGTTAAATTATACAATTGCTTGCCTCAGAAATTTAAAGATATAAATAGCTTAGATTCTTTTAAATGCTCTGTTAGACAATTCCTTATAAACCAATGTTTTTACTCACAAAATGAATTTTACAACTTCTGTGATAATGTTTAGAATTGAACAGTGGATTGTTATGTGTATATTTTAATTGTTATGTGTATATTTTAATTGTTATAAGAGTTTATTTGACATATATTATATTATATAACTGACTTGACTATGTAAATATTCTTACATTTATGTATTATCATAACCACTAGGTATTATTATTCAGACATAAATAGTAGGTATCCACCTACTATTTTACATCCTTACTTAAATTTAATAATAGACACCATTTGACTTGTCCAATACTTGTACTAAGCAGGTCTAAAGGAAATAAAGTTATATTATTATTATTATTATTATTAGATGGGCACGTGGCGTGATTCTCATCGTGTCATGTTGAGGCACGATATGATCGTGCAACATTGAAGAAGTGAAACGAAAATTCCCATGAATGTGTGTAACTAAAAATATTCGGTAAGCGAAATTTTTGTCTGGCATCACATTTTTAATCATTATTTTCATGATGGTAAAATGAGAGAAACTGTAAACCATTATCAATTGACCACTGAAGTCTCCTTTACAACCGTTTTTCTTTCTTTTTCCCTACGATAATTTTCATGAGCTATGAAACTTTTTGTGTATGAATACGCATGAATTATCGAATAAATCTCCTTGGAGTATTATCCATGTATTCACATTTTAATGGTATTTTACATGAAAATCATTGCATCTATGAAAAATCCGTTATTTAAATTATGCATGAAGGTGAAAAAACTACTGCAGCTCGTTAGTGATATAAAACTAATCCAACAGAATGGCACACATGCTAGTTCCATTTTACCCTATAAGCGGGTGAGTACGAGCAAATAGTTCTTTTGCTCATAAAGCAAATGAGATGATTTACGAAAATGCACTTAATAAATTAATGAATTTGAAGTTTTAAAAAAGTTGTGTTGAATATTTTTTACTAATTTTACCTGTTTCCTCATTTTCTCCATTCGTCAGAATTTCCGGAGATGACAGAGATTCAGGTGGTGAAAGAGGAGCGGGAGAAAGTTCATCTGCTAGGATTGGCTGAGGTAAACTGTCAAAACTGTAAAACTGTGTCGGATTTTGGATCGGCTCTCCCGAGAAATATTCATCCAAAACCAGCTTACTTGTCTAAAGAAAATTAAGAATATGAAAAAAACATTTAACTACATATTTCGATACACACAATTAAGAACATCTTTGAGAATTGATCTGATCTTTCTATTCTCAAACTGTCAAAGTAATTAAAAAATGGATCCGAGCATTGACAGGTAAGACAGACCTAATTACAAAAAAAGCACTTATATCCTCCGTTATGTTTTCATCCATCCTTTAACTGGCTAAACAGTTGAAGTACCACTGATTAGCCTGTCAGTAGGAGGAATGGTATAATACTAAAACATCATTTCCCGAGGAAAATGTGATAAAAAAATTGTTTTTTAACTCGATACGTAAAAAGAGATTTAGTAGCAAATTTAATTTTCAAAATTATCTCCAAAATCAAATTTTTCCATTTAAACTGTTCTTAATTGAGGGGTTAAGGAGGTACACCTCCGCTCAAAGAACTTATCCCTAGATACAAAATATGGATTGGTTTGTTTGTTGCTGAGATAGTCACAGTCTAAGGCATTTCAAATGCAAACATTCTCTAAGTGCCTGATTGGCTACACGATTTATTCGCGACTTTTATTTGATAAAAATCCGTAATGTTTCGGACACGATCGGTTTGGTTTGTTTACCGTAAAGGCGAATATCTTTATTTCCGTATCCACCATTAATGGTAACAGGGTGATTTCGTGGTGAAGAAGTGATACTTTATATAGTTTAGCAGCAATATACTTATTAAAAAATGGTGAAGTGCTGTGCTGTTTGCAGAAAACAGTTTAGAAAAGATGTAAATCGATTGTTTCATTAGTAAGTATAAACTCCATAGTCGTAACATGATGGGGTTCTGTTTACACTTGTAATAAGGTGAAATACCAATTAAATTTTAATTTCCTTTCAATGCATAATTCCCTTAGAATAAAATGTGTACTATCTACTTATTATGTTTATTAAATCTGCGGTTATGTACCTAGAAATTTATGAAAAAAATTATTACATAAAATAGGTACAATGTCAGTAGAAGTGGAGGCAACTTTGAAAACCGGTTTTACCGGAAGTTAATTATCTTATCTATGAATAATGTGTCATGACGCATGTCTTTGTGTCTTATCACCTCGTAACATCCTGCATATCTTAATAATATCTTATTACGTCATTATCAATTTCCTGAGTAAAAAAATAATATTAAATAGTGGAAGAAAAAAGTTTCTAACAATGCAATTAAGATCCGTGTGTCACCGGAATGTCATAGACTGCAGGATGATTTTCTACATATTTTAACTTATATATAAAACACAATATATTTTGTATTTTACTTCATGCCTTTGTTAAATACTTGTTAATAATATGTGATGTATAGAACGTACGCGGGTCCGACAGATTTAAAAACTTCACGATGTAGCATTGGATGCTGACATGAGAGCATATTTAATTCATATCTAGAGCAGCTCAAAGAACAATATAATATAACCATACCTAAATGCTGTGAATATCTGAATGGTAAAATTACAACCAATGAATTTTTGTTAATCACCGGGGGATAATTATCTATGCTAAATGTGTCATGACGCATGTCTTTGTGTCTTATCACCTCATTATCAGTAAATTTTCTGCATGTTGTGCTTAATATGTGATTATGATGGCACTATGTCTTATCACCTCATTATTAGGTTAATTTCCTACATATTTTAACAAAAAATAATACTACAAAAGTGGGAAGTAAAAAAATTTCTATATCCTTAAGAAGTATAAAATCAGTGCAGTTTTAGAGTCGTACAGTATTCTATAAATCTTTTAAAATACAGCTACATACGTATATTTTAAGCAAAAGCAATATTACGTAGTGTCTGATTTTATTAGATTGGTTTTCTACATATTTAACTTAGTTAATAATACGTAATGTATAGATCGTATTCAAATGCCTACAGTAAAAAGAAGAGACGTGATGTACAGGGTGCGAGAAAAAGTAAACCATATTTAAGAGTGGTCGTTAGTGATTATAAAAGTAGAGCTATACCAGAGTTAAAAATGAGGTTAGAGAAACACTGCAAAAACTTGGAAGAGTTGAAAGAACTCATACACTTTTACGAGGATATAGAGCATGTTCTCCAGTTTCTCAAATAAAATGTACGTGGGTGATTAGTGGATGTATGGAAAAAGTTTCAGAAATATTTCAACACCTGACCTGGTTTGATTCACCGCATAAGATCCTACAGCTTTATTAAAGTTACATGTGTTTATTATATTATAGTAAATAAGAGAAAAGGAAATATATGAGTGTATCCTTGTTATATATTTTAAATATCACTCACATGCATCTTTGAAAATGAATGTATTAACTTTTTACGAATAAAAATGGCGATCTAGATATGTATTTTTATTAACGAAGAATTAATCTCAGGCAAATTTTAACACATAAAATGGCCTGCCCATATTAGGAGCTCTATTATACAACTAATACATATTTTAATGAAAGCATTTTCTACAATACCAAACTGAAAAACATGTATTAAAACTTTCCAATGTGGACCCGTTTGACATCGTTACTAAAAATAATAACCAGTGAAAATTTAGCATGAATATATTAAAGTATGAGTTTCTTTTAACACGTTGAATATACTTAAATTCTAAAAAGCAAATTACTTATGTATACTGCTTCTATGATTTAAGAAAAAAATAAATATGTTTCTTGAGTGCATTTTAAAATAATAGTCTACAACAACAAGAGTCTTTATCGCCATTTCAGGACGTACATAGATTTAAAACATTCCTAAATGATATAGGGACTGATATCATTGAGAAGGGTGCCAGCGATACTTTAAACGATAAGTTTATTTTAAACCTTTTTTAGAAACAAAAACAAGCAATATCAAAATGTTAGCTGTATCTATACAGGCTTGTTATTTAACTTTAATAATTTTATTTGTAAATCTATACCTAAGGCTTATATCACATATGTTAGAAACAAACCAGTTGTTTGTATGTGTGCAATTATGTATTCTCAAGAAATGAAATGAAAATGATCTATGAATTTACGTGTGTGTTTATTATATTATAGCAAATAAGAGGAAATGGCCGCTTTGATGTTAAACACTACGGTGTAAATATTACAGCTAAAAAAAATAATAATCATTTAAATTCTAACATAGAAATTGTATCAAGCGCTTTGGAAAGCCTACGTTTGGCTGCTGTACTTAATCTGAACTCTATTTGCTTCAACCAAGAAGTGCGAATTCTACAAGAACTCATATTCTCATGAGGAAAGAATAATTATATTTATTTGTCATAAATATTTGTATAATATTTTAAAGAAACGTGGTAAAATATGTATTCAAACGCCTACAGTAAAAAGAGTTATGGCGTACAGCGTGCGAGAAAAAGTAAACCATATTTAAAAACAACCGCTAGTGATCATAGAAGTAGAGCTATATACCAGAGTTAAAAAATGAGGCTAGAGAAACACTGCAAAACTTGGAAGAGTTGAAAGAACTCATACACTTTTACGAGAATATACAGAGCATGTCCTCCAGCTTCTCAAATAAAATATACTTGGGGAATTAGTGGGTGTATGAAAAAAGTTTCAGAAATATTTCAATACGTTGGCTTGATAAAACATTAAGCATCTCACGTGTCCTACTATAGGCTTTTTACGAAGTAGGCATTCAGAGGTTAGCTGTATGTCACATTGAGATAGGTGGCACTAACCATTTATGCTCCAAGCAGAATACAAAGAATATTTTGCACCGGTATAATGAATACTTTTCATGAAGAAGAAGAAGAAGAAGAAGAAGAGCCATCAACGTGTAAGATCTACTTCCTTTATTACTATAGGGCAAATGTGTAAAAGCCTTCTTGATGGTGTCGCCAAACTTTTGTGAAATGATATTTTTAGGAGCTCGGTATATAATAATGTATATGTGCAAATATGTATTCGCTAAAAATAAAAAATATTTTTTTAAAATATATGTTTATTATATTATAGCAAATAAGAAAAATAGTCCCAACACTGTGTGGTCAAACGCCAAATTTTATTTAGAATATATTAGAATTTTATTACATTTAAATGCATAAGACGCGACATCACTTTAAACAATCTATTTTGTAAAATAAATAAAAACACATGGGCCCTGCAATGTGCCGCCCAACTATTGACTTGGTAAGTAAAATAATGAAACCACAAAATATCAAAAACACAACAGGTGAAATTACAGAATCATAAAATTAAAATTGTAAAAGTGACATGCTGTAAACATATTTTTAAATAAAACACACACACACACACACACACTAAGTCTTAGTTTAATTACAGATAAAAATGAACCATTTTTGTAGAACTTTCTTTAAGAACGATTTCAAATAAATAAAAAACAATAGTAACGAATTAAGCATTGCTACATAATTGAATGTAAAAATTAAATGTTTCAATTCGTAAGACCAAAAAATGAGTTTTAATAATTATTAAGCTTTAGTTTGTTCTTTATTTTTGAAAAACTTTTTAACTATCTACATCAAAACAAATATGCAGGAAGAAAAATCACATCTAACTTTATTATGTTGTTTCTTCTTTGCATGTCGTATACATTTTATTTATTTAATTATCATAATTCCAGTTAATCGATTGTAAATCAACACACATTTCAGATTTAACTACTGATAGATTATATTTAAAATATCTGTTCATGAAAACAAAATTCGAACACACTAAAAAAAATACATTGGGAAACGATCAAGATAATATTTTAAAGCTTTATCTAAAAGTTTTAAGTTTTATACCTAAAACTTTTATCAATGAGATTATTTCTAACACGCAAAGGTCTAAAATTTAAAAAATCTATGCAAAGTCACTGCCGTTTCATGAATAGAATTTAACTGTATTCAATGGGTTATAAAAGTACTCATATATTCAGGTCAAAATTTAATTAATTGTTATTTTTAGTTAGGTACGATGTAAAATTCAAGATTCGTTAATAAAAATGGCTTCATAGTAGAAACTTTTAGTAGGCTATGTGTAAATATTACAAAAAAGACTACTTGACTTTTTTACTTAATGGTTTTCTAAGTTGATTAGTTATGATGCAAGCAGAAAATTACTTTCTCAAGAAACAATAACTGAAAAAATCTCCCAATAAATGTTTGTACTTTCTTTTTTATTCTTATTATAGTGCATACACCCAAAAAATTATACTTCATCTACAAACATTATTTGTTAATCAAAACCGATTACAATAGACAGTATTTGATTTTTAATTGTTGATTTTTCTAAACTTAGTTGGTTGTGATACAAGCAAAACAAAAAATACTTTATTGTTATAAAACGATAGTTGAAAAACATATCTTAAATCAAATACTCAATAAATTTTTGTTCTCTTGAAAAATTATGAACGATACTGACTTAATATTTTTTTTAAATAATAAAAGCATAACTTTTTTACAAACGTAAAATTACTTTATCATCAAACAATAATTGAAAAAACCTATCTCAATAAATTTTTGTTCTGTCTTTATTATTATAATGCATACACTTAGACACACTTCTAACACTATTCGTATTTACCCAATACTGTGAATGTAAATACAAACGAATAATGAAATTTCGTCTTAATCAGAAACGAAAATTTTAAAAACTGCAGTTATTTTTCTACGACTTCTGAAAAAAGAATGTTTCTTCGTTAATAAAAAATCATATCTAGGTAGCTATTTCATGTAATTATATTACACAGACTACAGAAAATTTCTGTTCGATGTTCAAATTCAACTAAAATCTCCAAATTATTTACTAGGTGCCTTTATTGTCATTAACTGTTATAAAACCACATTGAGAATCAACCTACGATATTGTTTGGAAAATGCTACTTATGCTGTTGTGACTTTATTTTTCATACAGATACGAACTTTATTAATTCATAAAAAATGGTTTTGCGACCTTCATATTTCAACAAAAACAAATTTTTGTTCTCTGTTTTTTATGTTTTACTCAAGATACTCAAAAATTATATTTCATTTTCAAATATTATTTGTTAGTCAAAATTCAATCAGTCAATTCAGTTTCAACATTAAATGTTTTAATTAATGTTTTCCTAAGCTTGACTAGTTATAGTGCAAACAAAATTACTTTATTATGAAACGATAACTGAAAAAAATCTATCTTAAATCAAATACACAAGAAATTTTTGCTCATTTTTATTTTTATCACACTGCTATACTCAAAATTAAATTTCATTTACAATTATTATTTGTTAAACAAAATTCGATTACAAAAAGTTCAAACAGTACTTGGCTGTTTTAATCGATGGTTTTCTAAGTTGATTAGTTACGGTGCAAACAAAAAATACTTTATTATGAAACAATAACTGAAAATATCTATCTCAAATCAAACACAATAAATTTGTGTTCCTTTTTTATTTTATTATTATACTTCTATGCGCAACAGTTATATTTCATTTACAAATATTATTCGTTAATCAAACTCGATTACAAAAAATCTTCAAACACTATTTTCCTATCTTAAATCAAATACCCAAGAAATTTTTGTTCGTTTCTATTTTATCATACTGTAATACTCAAAAATTATATTTCATTTGCAAATAATATTTGTTAATCAAAATTCGATTATAAAAAAGTTCAAACTGTACTTGGCTTCTTAATTAATGTTTTTTTAAGTTGACTAGTTATGGCGCAGACAAAAAATACTTTATCATGAAACTATAATTGGAAAAACTAATCCACAATAAATTTTTGTTAGTTCTTTTTAATTTTTATTAATATACTTCTACACTCATAAATTATATTTCATTTACAAATATTATTTGTTAACCAAATTCGATTACAAAAACTTCAAACAGCATTTGGATTTGGATTTTCTAAGTTTGATTGGGAATGATGCAAACAAAAAATTACTTTATCATGAAACAATAATTGAAAAATCTATCTCAAATCAAACACACAATACATGTTTGCGATCACAAAAAAAGTTCAATCAGTTCACATTTAACACTATAACGTTTTCATTAATGGTTTCCTAAGCTTGTTTAGTTATCGTGCAAACAGAAATTACTTTATTATGAAACGATAACTGAAAAAAAAACTATCTTAAATCAAATACACAAGAAATTTTTTTCGTTTTTTATTTTATCATACTGTTATTCTCAAAAATTATATTTCATTTGCATATATTATTTGTTAATCAAAATTCGAATATAAAAAGTTTAAACAGTACTTGGCTTTTTAATTAATGTGTTTCTAAGTTGACTAGTTATGGTGCAGACTTGAAAAATACTTTATCATGAAACTATAATTGAAAAACTAATCCACAATAAACTTTTTTTCCTTCTTTTTAATTTTTATTATTATACTTCTAAACTCAGAAATTACATTTCATTTACAAACATTATTTGTTAATCAAATTTGATTACAAAAAGTTTGATTTAGCAGTTAGGTTGGTCACTGCCTGACCGGTTAGGGTAGGTAGAGTGGCTGCGCGGCCACTCTACCTACCCTAACCGGTCAGGCAGTGACCAACCTAACTGCTAAATCAAACTTTTTGTAATCAAATTTGATTAACAAATAATGTTTGTAAATGAAATGTAATTTCTGAGTTTAGAAGTATAATAATAAAAATTAAAAAGAAGGAAAAAAAGTTTATTGTGGATTAGTTTTTCAATTATAGTTTCATGATAAAGTATTTTTCAAGTCTGCACCATAACTAGTCAACTTAGAAACACATTAATTAAAAAGCCAAGTACTGTTTAAACTTTTTATATTCGAATTTTGATTAACAAATAATATATGCAAATGAAATATAATTTTTGAGAATAACAGTATGATAAAATAAAAAACGAAAAAAATTTCTTGTGTATTTGATTTAAGATAGTTTTTTTTTCAGTTATCGTTTCATAATAAAGTAATTTCTGTTTGCACGATAACTAAACAAGCTTAGGAAACCATTAATGAAAACGTTATAGTGTTAAATGTGAACTGATTGAACTTTTTTTGTGATCGCAAACATGTATTGTGTGTTTGATTTGAGATAGATTTTTCAATTATTGTTTCATGATAAAGTAATTTTTTGTTTGCATCATTCCCAATCAAACTTAGAAAATCCAAATCCAAATGCTGTTTGAAGTTTTTGTAATCGAATTTGGTTAACAAATAATATTTGTAAATGAAATATAATTTATGAGTGTAGAAGTATATTAATAAAAATTAAAAAGAACTAACAAAAATTTATTGTGGATTAGTTTTTCCAATTATAGTTTCATGATAAAGTATTTTTTGTCTGCGCCATAACTAGTCAACTTAAAAAAACATTAATTAAGAAGCCAAGTACAGTTTGAACTTTTTTATAATCGAATTTTGATTAACAAATATTATTTGCAAATGAAATATAATTTTTGAGTATTACAGTATGATAAAATAGAAACGAACAAAAATTTCTTGGGTATTTGATTTAAGATAGGAAAATAGTGTTTGAAGATTTTTTGTAATCGAGTTTGATTAACGAATAATATTTGTAAATGAAATATAACTGTTGCGCATAGAAGTATAATAATAAAATAAAAAAGGAACACAAATTTATTGTGTTTGATTTGAGATAGATATTTTCAGTTATTGTTTCATAATAAAGTATTTTTTGTTTGCACCGTAACTAATCAACTTAGAAAACCATCGATTAAAACAGCCAAGTACTGTTTGAACTTTTTGTAATCGAATTTTGTTTAACAAATAATAATTGTAAATGAAATTTAATTTTGAGTATAGCAGTGTGATAAAAATAAAAATGAGCAAAAATTTCTTGTGTATTTGATTTAAGATAGATTTTTTTCAGTTATCGTTTCATAATAAAGTAATTTTGTTTGCACTATAACTAGTCAAGCTTAGGAAAACATTAATTAAAACATTTAATGTTGAAACTGAATTGACTGATTGAATTTTGACTAACAAATAATATTTGAAAATGAAATATAATTTTTGAGTATCTTGAGTAAAACATAAAAAACAGAGAACAAAAATTTGTTTTTGTTGAAATATGAAGGTCGCAAAACCATTTTTTATGAATTAATAAAGTTCGTATCTGTATGAAAAATAAAGTCACAACAGCATAAGTAGCATTTTCCAAACAATATCGTAGGTTGATTCTCAATGTGGTTTTATAACAGTTAATGACAATAAAGGCACCTAGTAAATAATTTGGAGATTTTAGTTGAATTTGAACATCGAACAGAAATTTTCTGTAGTCTGTGTAATATAATTACATGAAATAGCTACCTAGATATGATTTTTTATTAACGAAGAAACATTCTTTTTTCAGAAGTCGTAGAAAAATAACTGCAGTTTTTAAAATTTTCGTTTCTGATTAAGACGAAATTTCATTATTCGTTTGTATTTACATTCACAGTATTGGGTAAATACGAATAGTGTTAGAAGTGTGTCTAAGTGTATGCATTATAATAATAAAGACAGAACAAAAATTTATTGAGATAGGTTTTTTCAATTATTGTTTGATGATAAAGTAATTTTACGTTTGTAAAAAAGTTATGCTTTTATTATTTAAAAAAAATATTAAGTCAGTATCGTTCATAATTTTTCAAGAGAACAAAAATTTATTGAGTATTTGATTTAAGATATGTTTTTCAACTATCGTTTTATAACAATAAAGTATTTTTTGTTTTGCTTGTATCACAACCAACTAAGTTTAGAAAAATCAACAATTAAAAATCAAATACTGTCTATTGTAATCGGTTTTGATTAACAAATAATGTTTGTAGATGAAGTATAATTTTTTGGGTGTATGCACTATAATAAGAATAAAAAAGAAAGTACAAACATTTATTGGGAGATTTTTTCAGTTATTGTTTCTTGAGAAAGTAATTTTCTGCTTGCATCATAACTAATCAACTTAGAAAACCATTAAGTAAAAAAGTCAAGTAGTCTTTTTTGTAATATTTACACATAGCCTACTAAAAGTTTCTACTATGAAGCCATTTTTATTAACGAATCTTGAATTTTACATCGTACCTAACTAAAAATAACAATTAATTAAATTTTGACCTGAATATATGAGTACTTTTATAACCCATTGAATACAGTTAAATTCTATTCATGAAACGGCAGTGACTTTGCATAGATTTTTTAAATTTTAGACCTTTGCGTGTTAGAAATAATCTCATTGATAAAAGTTTTAGGTATAAAACTTAAAACTTTTAGATAAAGCTTTAAAATATTATCTTGATCGTTTCCCAATGTATTTTTTTTAGTGTGTTCGAATTTTGTTTTCATGAACAGATATTTTAAATATAATCTATCAGTAGTTAAATCTGAAATGTGTGTTGATTTACAATCGATTAACTGGAATTATGATAATTAAATAAATAAAATGTATACGACATGCAAAGAAGAAACAACATAATAAAGTTAGATGTGATTTTTCTTCCTGCATATTTGTTTTGATGTAGATAGTTAAAAAGTTTTTCAAAAATAAAGAACAAACTAAAGCTTAATAATTATTAAAACTCATTTTTTGGTCTTACGAATTGAAACATTTAATTTTTACATTCAATTATGTAGCAATGCTTAATTCGTTACTATTGTTTTTTATTTATTTGAAATCGTTCTTAAAGAAAGTTCTACAAAAATGGTTCATTTTTATCTGTAATTAAACTAAGACTTAGTGTGTGTGTGTGTGTGTGTGTTTTATTTAAAAATATGTTTACAGCATGTCACTTTTACAATTTTAATTTTATGATTCTGTAATTTCACCTGTTGTGTTTTTGATATTTTGTGGTTTCATTATTTTACTTACCAAGTCAATAGTTGGGCGGCACATTGCAGGGCCCATGTGTTTTTATTTATTTTACAAAATAGATTGTTTAAAGTGATGTCGCGTCTTATGCATTTAAATGTAATAAAATTCTAATATATTCTAAATAAAATTTGGCGTTTGACCACACAGTGTTGGGACTATTTTTCTTATTTGCTATAATATAATAAACATATATTTTAAAAAAATATTTTTTATTTTTAGCGAATACATATTTGCACATATACATTATTATATACCGAGCTCCTAAAAATATCATTTCACAAAAGTTTGGCGACACCATCAAGAAGGCTTTTACACATTTGCCCTATAGTAATAAAGGAAGTAGATCTTACACGTTGATGGCTCTTCTTCTTCTTCTTCTTCTTCTTCATGAAAAGTATTCATTATACCGGTGCAAAATATTCTTTGTATTCTGCTTGGAGCATAAATGGTTAGTGCCACCTATCTCAATGTGACATACAGCTAACCTCTGAATGCCTACTTCGTAAAAAGCCTATAGTAGGACACGTGAGATGCTTAATGTTTTATCAAGCCAACGTATTGAAATATTTCTGAAACTTTTTTCATACACCCACTAATTCCCCAAGTATATTTTATTTGAGAAGCTGGAGGACATGCTCTGTATATTCTCGTAAAAGTGTATGAGTTCTTTCAACTCTTCCAAGTTTTGCAGTGTTTCTCTAGCCTCATTTTTTAACTCTGGTATATAGCTCTACTTCTATGATCACTAGCGGTTGTTTTTAAATATGGTTTACTTTTTCTCGCACGCTGTACGCCATAACTCTTTTTACTGTAGGCGTTTGAATACATATTTTACCACGTTTCTTTAAAATATTATACAAATATTTATGACAAATAAATATAATTATTCTTTCCTCATGAGAATATGAGTTCTTGTAGAATTCGCACTTCTTGGTTGAAGCAAATAGAGTTCAGATTAAGTACAGCAGCCAAAAGTAGGCTTTCCAAAGCGCTTGATACAATTTCTATGTTAGAATTTAAATGATTATTATTTTTTTTAGCTGTAATATTTACACCGTAGTGTTTAACATCAAAGCGGCCATTTCCTCTTATTTGCTATAATATAATAAACACACACGTAAATTCATAGATCATTTTCATTTCATTTCTTGAGAATACATAATTGCACACATACAAACAACTGGTTTGTTTCTAACATATGTGATATAAGCCTTAGGTATAGATTTACAAATAAAATTATTAAAGTTAAATAACAAGCCTGTATAGATACAGCTAACATTTTGATATTGCTTGTTTTTGTTTCTAAAAAAGGTTTAAAATAAACTTATCGTTTAAAGTATCGCTGGCACCCTTCTCAATGATATCAGTCCCTATATCATTTAGGAATGTTTTAAATCTATGTACGTCCTGAAATGGCGATAAAGACTCTTGTTGTTGTAGACTATTATTTTAAAATGCACTCAAGAAACATATTTATTTTTTTCTTAAATCATAGAAGCAGTATACATAAGTAATTTGCTTTTTAGAATTTAAGTATATTCAACGTGTTAAAAGAAACTCATACTTTAATATATTCATGCTAAATTTTCACTGGTTATTATTTTTAGTAACGATGTCAAACGGGTCCACATTGGAAAGTTTTAATACATGTTTTTCAGTTTGGTATTGTAGAAAATGCTTTCATTAAAATATGTATTAGTTGTATAATAGAGCTCCTAATATGGGCAGGCCATTTTATGTGTTAAAATTTGCCTGAGATTAATTCTTCGTTAATAAAAATACATATCTAGATCGCCATTTTTATTCGTAAAAAGTTAATACATTCATTTTCAAAGATGCATGTGAGTGATATTTAAAATATATAACAAGGATACACTCATATATTTCCTTTTCTCTTATTTACTATAATATAATAAACACATGTAACTTTAATAAAGCTGTAGGATCTTATGCGGTGAATCAAACCAGGTCAGGTGTTGAAATATTTCTGAAACTTTTTCCATACATCCACTAATCACCCACGTACATTTTATTTGAGAAACTGGAGAACATGCTCTATATCCTCGTAAAAGTGTATGAGTTCTTTCAACTCTTCCAAGTTTTTGCAGTGTTTCTCTAACCTCATTTTTAACTCTGGTATAGCTCTACTTTTATAATCACTAACGACCACTCTTAAATATGGTTTACTTTTTCTCGCACCCTGTACATCACGTCTCTTCTTTTTACTGTAGGCATTTGAATACGATCTATACATTACGTATTATTAACTAAGTTAAATATGTAGAAAACCAATCTAATAAAATCAGACACTACGTAATATTGCTTTTGCTTAAAATATACGTATGTAGCTGTATTTTAAAAGATTTATAGAATACTGTACGACTCTAAAACTGCACTGATTTTATACTTCTTAAGGATATAGAAATTTTTTTACTTCCCACTTTTGTAGTATTATTTTTTGTTAAAATATGTAGGAAATTAACCTAATAATGAGGTGATAAGACATAGTGCCATCATAATCACATATTAAGCACAACATGCAGAAAATTTACTGATAATGAGGTGATAAGACACAAAGACATGCGTCATGACACATTTAGCATAGATAATTATCCCCCGGTGATTAACAAAAATTCATTGGTTGTAATTTTACCATTCAGATATTCACAGCATTTAGGTATGGTTATATTATATTGTTCTTTGAGCTGCTCTAGATATGAATTAAATATGCTCTCATGTCAGCATCCAATGCTACATCGTGAAGTTTTTAAATCTGTCGGACCCGCGTACGTTCTATACATCACATATTATTAACAAGTATTTAACAAAGGCATGAAGTAAAATACAAAATATATTGTGTTTTATATATAAGTTAAAATATGTAGAAAATCATCCTGCAGTCTATGACATTCCGGTGACACACGGATCTTAATTGCATTGTTAGAAACTTTTTTCTTCCACTATTTAATATTATTTTTTTACTCAGGAAATTGATAATGACGTAATAAGATATTATTAAGATATGCAGGATGTTACGAGGTGATAAGACACAAAGACATGCGTCATGACACATTATTCATAGATAAGATAATTAACTTCCGGTAAAACCGGTTTTCAAAGTTGCCTCCACTTCTACTAATGTCGTCATTGTTGTAATAAATACATATTTATTTTCTTGGATAAACTTCAACACATGGAAATTACACACAAAAACAAATATGTGTTCATCACACAACACATGATATGTGCACCATGTTGATTTCGTTACTATTTTTTAGATCCTGGACAGTAAAGCACATAATGTATGTTTTTGTTGTGCTAATATATAAACAGATCATAATAATTATTCCTAATCTTTAAGAAAGTTTAGCGTAACACTACTTACCCTAATATTACTTTGTAGGTTTCCAAAGGATGCTTAATATAAGAGAACTATGGTGTTCTATTTTGGGAAAGGAAAATATTCATATCATTAACAACAGCTCGATATGATCAAATCACTTTGTACCAAGTGATTTTATATTAAAGCCGAGTGGCATAAAATATCTGAAGAATACTGACCCATTACAATATTGCCCGATGGAAATTATAAATAATACTTAGCAAATATTTTAGTATCAGAATTCATTATGAAATCAGAAAATTAAAAGATGTAGGAGGAAACAGAATAAGAAGTATTTTGACAAAAACTGTACTGTTTAATAATCAATAATTTTTTGTTTTGACGTATGTTACTATGATACAATTTTTTTCTCTCTAACTTTCTGTACATTTAGTGGTTGTGAATATTTGACTGACTTGGTAACTCGGTGGACTAATGGGTATTGTGGGTAGCATATTTGATCCTATTGTCTAACAATAATTGAATTCCCATACAATCTTGACATTGAATTTGATGCTTGTCTAATTTGTGGTGTGTTTATTAAATATGCCATTCAATAGTTCAGAAATATGTTATAATGACCAAAATTCAATGTAAACAATTTAGCTATGTGAATATGTATAATTTACCCTCTTATTATATGTAAACTTTCAGAAAGAATAGAGAAATGTAATTTTTATGAACAATGAGATATTTTATAGATTTGTGTCAATACATATATCTAAAAATTTGAAGTATATCAAACATCATCCTACTGTAAATGCCTACATTATTTTGATGAAAATTTTTACCCTTCTACACATACCCGCCACTGTTGCTTAGGGAATATTATGATTATCTATCCTTTTTTTAATGGCTATATAATGTGACAATGTTCGGAGCAAACAACGTATGTACTGAAGAGATAGCCTTTATATATCTAGACTTGTTCTTTGATCGGTGAAGGTACACTTAAATGAAAAAGGTAAGATATAAGGAAATCGATTGGATCTGAATGGTTTGCATAAAAAGTTTTCTGCAGATGGCATCAATTTCCAAGACAAAATCTAAGTGCACACTCTTCTAGGTATCAATTTCACTAATTTGATCTACTCACCCTGACTAAATCCAAATTGTCGCCAGTGATCTTAATCGTGCAACCATTTGTCACGACTGTATACTTATATTCTCCAATATTTGCATCATTAGTACTTAGACTGTGCATTAAGGCCCTCGAAGCTCTAGCAGAACAAGGTAGGGCACTGTCATCAGAGGCCGAGGAATTAATACTTGAGCTGGAACCTGTCAAAGGTCCACTTCCGACTGCCATGGCGTGTTCCCTAACAGGGGATGCATTTCGCCTTATTGTATCCTCTATTAATTGCTTCGCATGACTACAAGAAATTCAGAGGGTTTAGCACAAGTATACGTATGCTTGGATCATTGGAAAAATTTTTATTTTATCTTTACATTGAAAAAGATAACAAAACTATACTTTCATTACTGAAAAAGGAGTTAATAAGCAGTTTATTAGGAATCATTTCCTAATAAACTGCATAAATTATTTGACTACTGTTGTAAATAGCTGAAAATGTTTTTGCTTCATTATCAAAGAGTGATATAGACCTAAATGATAAACTATAAAAAATAAATGCTACTGTTTACTCTATGCGACGGCACTTATATAAGTTCTGAGATGTGGCCAAATGGCATAGAAATCTCAGAATACTCTCCTCGCAGGAAACAGTTTTTTCGATATAACAAGATGGGACAACAAAGAAGACATGGAAACAACCATCACCAATACTTTTACAACACAAATGGAACCTACAGACAAGAAAATAGAAAGTAAAAATAAGTTGGATTTACATCCGTCGTACTCTCGACACAAATTAATCAATCTTTGCGAACATTCCAAAAATAACAAAAGTGCCAAATTTGACAAAAAAGCAGAGTTCAGTGCAAAAAATATGCAATATTTCAAGCGAAGAAGCTAAGTTTTTTTAACGAAATGCTGTAATATCATATTAATTTGGTTGTCGTTTTAAGTTTTCTACCACTCAAGCCGTTCAGCAGGTGATACAAGATTTAATCGAGTCTTGAGAAAGGGAGTTCTACTGGCCCCCTGTATTATGCGACGTCTCCAAAGATTTTGACTATTCCCATGACCAACAGTTGTTAACAAACGTATCATATTATGGCATATCTAAACTATAGAAAACAATGTGTTTGTTTAAACGATATAAACTCAGCTCTTAATAATATTAAACATGGTGTCCCACAAGGATCTGTCTTCGAACCACTGTTGTGTATATTGTTCATAAATGATGATGATATCACACACTACATTATTTCGCATAACTCAAAAATCCTCGAGATATTTAAAATCTGAAACTTCCTTTGATGTGTTCGTCATTACCTGAATAGTAATAAAATGCCACATAAAATTAAGGTAAGAATACAAGTGTTTGACTCGATACAATATATTCAGTCAAACCACATTTTTTTAAGGCTTGAAATCATTTTAATACATACTTAATACTTGCTTCATTGGCACCCGTTATTTGAACCAGTCTTTCTTTTGCCCCTGGATTCACTGAAATAGAAAAATATGTTTATTAAAAGAATTAACGGTTTGAAAAAAAATATAGGTTTGTTTCTGTGACAATATGGGTGGCTTAGGCCTTGTTAGCATGGTAGTTAAAACAATATGGGGTAAATAGCCATCAGTTGTTTTGTACTCGAAAAGATTAGGGAACATTTGTGTTAGTATTAAAGGATGGCTAATATATACCAGTACGCTTGTCCAAATCATGATATCCTGGATTCTTCGTTTCCTAAAAAAATTTATGAGCATCTTTTTTAGCTACTATGCAAATTTCTATTTTCTGGACACCAAATTTACATCAACAGCAGCTGCCTGTATACATGCAGCAACATCTAATACAGCAGCTTCATTCCTCTGCTTCATGCTAAATTATTTATTGTCCGATAAAACTTTGCAACAACACACAAAATAAAAGATGTAAAGTGCCTGGAGAACCAAATAATTCAATAGAGAGTGCAGTTGATACATTGAACAAGATCTAGACAAACAAAACGTTCCAAAATAAAATTGGCATGCCCAGCAGGAAATGTTTGGAAATTACCTGCATAAAAATTATGTTAATTTACAGAATGTGTATTTTAAATATTGGTATCAGTAAACTATGTGTATAATTATACAGAGTTACTCATAATTCGATGTATTCCTTTAAACACATGATAATAGAAACAAATTATCATATTATCAAAAGTCGTTAGTTTGAGAGATATTACAATTTGTGTGTTTTCAGAAAAATACTCTCCATGGTAATATTATCGTGTATAAAAAAATATATATATATTTTAGTTGTGTGTTTTAAAAAACATTTCAGCTAAGAGACAAGATAATTTTCAAAGGAGGTTCAACGTGAATGTGTGGCAGAAGTTATAAAAAAATAATTTCATTGGCCTATATACTTTACCGGATAACACGATGGTTGTCCAGCGCACTATTGTCATATCGGGTTTTTATCAACAATTTCCCAATTGCTACATTGGACGAGGAGGACCGATACCTTGGCCCACTAAGTGTTCAGACTTCACAAGCCTATATTTCTATGTCTGGGAGTACATGAAGGAGCAACTGGCTGATGGAATTCAAATGGTCACGCAACAATTGCGACAAAACATCTGCAAGGGTACAAAGAAGAAAATGGGAAAGAGAATTCATGCTTGCATTCGAAATAGGGGTGGGCAAACATTTTGAGCATCAATGTAAATGTTGATTCATAAAAATAGAAAAGTAGTTAAAGTTTACTGTATTGTTTTACTTCATAAATACTACTTTGTTGTAATGGTGTTTAAATGAATACGCCGAATTATCAGTAACCTGATATAAACTACAAGTCAAGCTCAGTTGCTAAACAGACAAATCCCGAAATGTGGTTATGTAAAAGCCAAATTGTCTGCATTGCAAACAAACTAAAAGCCATAATGGGAAAAAGAAAAAACTTTCCATCTCCATATGTCTAAAGAGTCCAGTTTGAATTTGTCAGATGCTCATACATAGCAGGCAAAATTTGTTGCACTGATTACTTCTCGTTTGCAACCTCACAGCCTGCTACTTGTCATAATTATTAGCTACACACCACAACTATTAATGAGCAAAATGCATAATTTTTTTAAACATCACAGATGAATAGATCATTAAAAAACATTATTTTTCCAGTATTTTATTTTTGTTTTATGTTCTAAAGGTTAAAACAATTATTTACTGCAGCTGTCAATTTAACTGCGTTTAAATGGAGAAGTTTCCGCGCTACTTGTGTGTGACGTCATAGGGCACATCGCACCGACGGAAAACGTATTGTGATTGCGAATGTGTACACATTATTTATGTTGTGTTATGGAAAATACAAAGAAAAGTAGCTATAAATATTGTATTGTGCCCAAATGTACAAATACTACAATAAAAACTCAAAAAAGTTATTTTTTAATGTGCCTAGACGCGATAGAGTTAGGAAAAAATGGTGCAGAGCTATGAGACGAGACGACCGAAATGCAGAATTATCGTCATCCTCAAGATTATATTGCTCCCAGGATCGTCTTGATGTAAATTTACCCATTAAAACTAATTATTTTATAATAATATTATGAAAATATGTACCTAGCCCTAATATTATTGTGATAATTTGTTTACATGTCATGGTGAATTTGGTCACTTTCCTAATTATAGGAATACGAAAGTTTACTAACTTCTGTTAATAGGAACCTTGAATTAAAATGTATAAATGTAGGTATAAGAACGGTGGGAATAATGTAACTTCTCGACATTCTACATATTATCCAGTTATATATTTCCCCGTGTTCTTTTATTCATCGATGAGTCGTGCGCTTTCATCGAAAATTCATTGTATCTTTTTTTATTCTTAAGGATAGACAAAGATAGAATGAATTTTCGATTAAAACGCAGGACTCATCAAAGAATAAAAAACAGGCTGTTTATATATACCTACGGGAGGTATTTATTATATAAAAAAGTAAAGCATTCTAAGATGAAAAATGTTAATTAATATAACATTAAAACATTGCCTTGTTTACCTATTTTGAGGTTAGGTACATAAATAATTTGTTATATTTAACTACAGTAAAAGGATAAAAATGGGCACAATTGAATTAATGTTTAGAATAATGAATGACACATACCTTGTTGCTTTAGTACCTCCAATTTCTGCACTAATAAAATCAGTATTAGTAGCAAAAAAGTTTGTCATCATAAACACATCAACAACAGGCAAATTGTCACTCTGGCCACGTAAAAACCCACTGTCCGTCATTTTTACCACTTAATAATTAAAATAAATAAATAAATGAATGATTTCTTTTATGAAAATATCAATACACATTTACAAAACACAAAACAATTTACGATTTAACCCCTTGGCAGATAGACGACCATTAGACATTATGCCGAATGACGTCAGACCAATTGCGTTGTGTTTTCAGTCACATGGATATGTTCCCATAAAATTTTGAATTTCAAAGTCGTTTATTTAGGCTACACATTTTTTTTAAACCTTTTCTTCATTACTTTCTCAACTTATATAACATATATAACGAAAAAATAATAAATTATTGCATTTCTAAAATTCATGCATGTTGCTCATAAGTCAAAAAATCAACATCAATAATGCTATTAGTATTTTAGGGCTTGTGAATAACGTATCTCACATAATAGTGCGTGCAGAAGTTGCAAAAAACACAAAAGCATTGCGAATGCAGTGCAAGACATCTTCCTCCCCGGTTTTTGAGGGTAGGGAAAATATGATGGTGACAATAATAATTATTTTTCTACCCTTTTCGAACTACACCTAAATCGTAAAAACCACCCCTTTTTCGATTTTTCCGTACTAGGCCTGAGAGGGTTTGCCAGATCGGGTCTTTTTCAGGGAATATGGATAAATTGAGTATTGTTTGACAAAGGAGGTTAAACAAACCATCGTTTTCCCCGCCCTCGAAAGCAGGGCAAAACATTTTTCAGCATATTCGCAGTATTTCTGGGATATTTTGCAATTTGGAAAGGAGGTTGCTTCCCTGGGGTCCCCTGGTGGGGCCTACCCACCAAGGATTACGCAATTTATCTATACTCCCTGGTAAAACCTGATCCGGCAAACCCTCGCAAGTCTAGCACTGAAAAATAGAAAAAAAAAGGGGGTGATTTCTTCGATTTAGGGTGGTAGTTCGAGAAGGGTAGGAAAAGAAATATTGTCACCATTGTGTTCCCCGTTCTTGGAAACTGGGAGAGGGACGTCTTGTACTGCATTCGTAATACTTTTGGGATCTTTGCAACTTTTGCATGTATTATAACTTCTAAGTTTCAGTATTTGTAAAGAATGGTGGTCAGACTGGTCGGACTTATGTATATACAAACCAAACATATACGATATTGAAAGATCTCTATTTAAGCTATATCTTTTATTATAACGACATATGTCTATAAGTTACCGGAGGAGTGAGATATCTGCATCTTTAGATACTCTAAAAATGGATTTGTTTTTATTGTTTACTTTTATTTAGAGCCTAAAAAGATCGTAAGGAAGGTTATTTTAAATGTTATTCTAAGGATGTATGGGAGCAATTCCAAAATGTTAAGAAATTGCTCTATCTTCATAAAAAGAAAAGTTAAAAAAAAATCACCCCAATAAATTTCAAATCAATTCGCTAAACCATTCTTGATTTATAACGATTTTAATTTAACATGATTTCTTACAGGAGATGTGTTATGGAATATAACGATTAAAAAATCATTGAAAAAATGTTAACACCTTTTCCAATTTTTTTACCCATACAGCGAATAATTATTTCGTTTAATAATATTCATTTATATCACACAAAAGACACAGATATTAGCAAATTAAACATTTTTGATACTTTTGTTTCCCATACATAATACAATATACAGGGTGATTCAGAACTTATCCGGAAGGATTTAAGGAGATATGCACCCTTAAAATTAGAGTCGATACCACGAAAAAAAAATAGAATCCTAAAAGAACTGCCGTAAAAAAATATTGAAGTTATGGTATTATTAAACGTTACTTAGCTGGACGACTGGATGAAATACTGACCTACCATTGTACGCGCAGGCCTCCTAATACATATCAAGCAACTAGTTCAGGTCGTCAGTTTGTGATTTAATCACGTTGATAGTGGATGTTTTTTGTATTTTAGTGCGGTGAGTTTCTTTCAAAATGCGATGTGTATAGTAACGCGGAGTATATGGACATGAGGCAAAATTAGATACGACATTGTCAAAAGTGCATATAGGTCGGCGGACAAAATTTCGAACAGTTATTGTAACATCAGGTATGTACAAAATTAGCAAATAAAAAATTGAAACTTCTAACTTCAAAGATAAATTACGTTAGGTCAGATTCTTGTCGTTATCGATTTCTTTTATGTGAAGTTTTCGCATTTCACAACTATTCATTCAATATCAGCTGTTTTCCAATTTCCATTGTAGTCGACCAGAATAACAGTAGCGTAGAAGTGAAATTTTTAAATTTTTTTAAAGTACTTCTTTTTCATTTTTTCTTTGCGCTATTATATTTATCTGGACCCTTTGTATATCCCCTTAAAATTTTCCGGATAAGTTCTGAATCACCCTGTATAATAAATGCATTTTGTATTGTTATTGTCGCTATTATTATTGAATTACTCAAATCGTATTTTAATTGTAATTGCAATTGTAATTGTTGTAATTGTAATAATTGTAATAAAAAAAAAATATATGTGAACATTTAAAAAAAGAATAAACATTTTAAGATACCTAAAGATACAGATATCTCGCTTCTCCGGTAACTTAGACATATGTGGACACAGTAAAATATAAAATTTATATAAAAACCATTCACATGATATACATTTGGTTGGTATAGTCAGGCTAGGGTTCGAACAAAAATGCCCATGATTCTTTGAAAGATCTACCAAGGTGTACAAGCACTTGTCAAACAGATAAATAGCAGATATTCCGCTCTATTACATGTAGACATATTGGCTAAATCAAAGAAGGAAAAACTATATAGTTTCACAGAACACAGAAAACAAAAAAATAAAAAATCGTTTCTGCCGGAGGCCAGACTACATTTTTAGATGCCTCACGGTGGATGGGACAAACAACAGATTTTTATTGTTAAGATTTAGAGCATGATGAGGAAGCGAGAATTAAGTGGTAAATAATATTGTTACATGCTGAAATGTGGAGTGAAACAAAATGTATTAAAAAGGGTGCTGCAAATATTTTAGTATTTTTAATGCAATATGAACGACAAGGTAGTTTAAAACACAACAGAAAAACATTTAGTCTGCATTATTGCAATTAAGAAACAAGCAGGTGTTATGAGACGAGCACTGCGTTTTTCTTTACCTCTTTGAAACGAAATTATCGTTTCACTCAGTTCTTCTATCATATGCACTCGCCTTCCTTTGATCCCCATAACTATAATAAACAAAGAGTTAATGTTCACACCTTTTCTTTACTGATTATAAACACTGTTTCCACTTGTTCGAGTTTTGTGTCAAATGTAAACCCATATTTTTATGCCTCAAGTTTTTCACAAAAAATGTATGTAAAAAGCTCTAAGTAGGATTTCAAACACTGGAAGTCTTCTTTTATGAAAGGTAAAAAATCTATAGCAAATATCATTGCCAGTTAAAATTAAAATTCATTTATTTTGTTTTGACAATGACTATAAATTGTGGAAGAGTTAGATTATAGTGATAAGGTAAGACTGATCTAATTTAACTTAAGATGCAAAACTAACATCTAGCTATTAAAAATAATTTAATTTTTTTCTAAATATAAATCGATTTATAATTTAAAAAAGTGCACAAGATGCTAGATGTAACTGTTTAAATAAATTATAAGTAAGTATATTTAAACAATTTGACAAAATATTAACATGAATTAGAATGAACAACAATGTCAAAAATATACCCTTTATTTCTGCTCATATTGACACACTTTTGGGATCACATTATGGATGATTAATTTAAAAAGGAATTATTAATTTGTATTCTCTGTACAATTCTAAAGAGGGGACTTGTGTGTGATTCCAATTTCACTATCTATCACAAATTTACAAAAATATGTCTTTTCCCATATGAAATACACGAGAAACTTTTGGAAACACATGTTAACATCAAGCGATATTGCTCTGGAGACTAATTTTTTTGGGATTTCTGACGAATTCGGGAGATGAGCGAAAAAAATCGAACTTAATTTTTCATAAGTATTAAAATCGGAATAATTATTTCACATATACTTTCTCTCATCTATCTAGGCGGTATAAAAATTGTCGGCGCCTTCGACTTTGCGGTAAAGATCAAAGACACCGACACTTTTAATACCAACAATACAAGTTTGACAAAATAAATTTATTTTGTGGTATATGACACATTTGTTCAGACATAGGTTGATTTTACCTCCCTAAGGAAGTAAGTGATTACCTCACGTCCCTCTCTAGAGAGATAAGTACGAGGAGGTATTTATATTATAAAATAATACAGAATAAAAAAGTATGCAACTGATAGTTTATTATTTTATGTTTACAGTTAAATCAACAATAACATATTTTTTGTTAATTTCGTTGTCCACATTATTCAATTTGATGTCCTGGTTTTCCTCCGACGACGTGCTGTAAACAACTTTAGATTTGCTCAGGTTGAACAAAATTTGATTTGTCACTTTATGACGGCAACTTAGATTACTCTGATTTTTATTCTAGTTGCCCCATTTAAGAGTCAGAGCATGAGACTATAAAGAGGTTGGGTATAGGTTCATCCTTTACAGACTAGTATACTTATTATTTGATCTCACTTACCTTCTCTACCTTACTCAATAAACGGCAGCAAAAGGGTGCATTAAAAGTTACTCAACTGAAAGATAAGTAGTATAGGCGCCACTTTGTTTATTTTCTTTTAAGTCGAAATCTACTTCCATACATAGATAACCGGTAAAACAAAGAAACACTGAGTTATCTTTGAGTTAAGTCAGCAATGATCAAACAGAAAATAAAAGATCGTTAACAAAAAAACAATATATTCATCGAGCTGACGTACACGTGACAAAAGATACCTTAATTACCAAATATACTAAACGAATTCCAAAACAAATGTAAATTACCGTAGGTCAGGCCTGAGCTTATTTACGGTTTCAAAAAAATGCATCAAAATATACCATTAAATTAAAATTTACTGTGAACAAGCAATGCCTAAAATAGGACTAAAAATACTGACAACGAAATTATTATACCAAAATTACATTTAAATTAGGCACTTACTTTTAACAGATTGTTAACACCAAAACATTACCTAACAGGAAACCCAAAACCAACCCGGCAATTTGTCTTAATTAATTGCTGGTTTAGACAGAAATCTCAGCCGTCAATCTACAATCTTGAGCGCGGCCTGCACATCACAGGTAATGTATTCCATTACTTCAATTCACATTAATTTAAGCTGACTACCTAAATTTCAAAACTACACCACTATTAGATTCGTATTTTCGGTAAAACTTGTAACGGTCACATTTTAAAAGAACACTCACTACCGTAAATAAAATAAAAGCATGTCCAAATTGTGTGTATTTATAAAATTGTTTTTGAACGAAAATTAAAATTTTATCTTCGAGTAGGTACTAAGACCGTTTGACCTTTAACTCGTTGCAGACGGGGACAGGGGGCGTTGTTTACTTCGTGCAGGTAAATTTTCGTTGGTTTTTGGCAGTAGAGGGTTGGCTTCGAGCCACGGGAGAGGTGAATTTGACCTCTCTGATATAACTGTGAATTTGACCTCTCCGATATAATTAAGTGATAATGAGTCGAACAATGTCTGTAATGAGATAAGTTGTTTAAGCAAGAATATTTAAAGTCTTTTTATGGTGACGATTATTCTTTTTGAGTATTGTCGCTACATTTTATGTTAAATTGTGGATCAGAGTAATGTGTAAATCACCAAGTGCAAATATTTAATAGTCAATTAAATGACAGAATGAATCTGTATTAAATAGCTGCAAATTGCGTGATTAATCTGAATTAGTTGCTTTGATGCCATCCATGATTGTGATTTTAATTATCTGGTTTGTACGTTCATTTTTGTTGAGTGCCATACGTTCACTGACCTTCATGTGTCCAGGAATGAAACTGTAAGTTTTTTATTTTATGTACTAGTTGTGGTAGCTCAAATGGCTACGCGTGTGAAGAACAATATTTTCAGTGTTGTTAAAGAACTAGTTTCGTGATTGATTTTTCCTTCTGGAGTGAGATCGGTAGACATTTTGACAGCTTTCATGTTAGTTGTAGACATTGGCCACATTGACTAGATTTGTTGACAATTTCGATGCCCCAATAGGAATACATAGTGGCTTAATTAGTGCGTGCTCGCTAGCAACATTTAAGGTTGTTCAGAAACAATAGCCTTGTAGAGTTGTGTATTTATTTTTTGGTAATTTCCAGTTACTAAGTATTTGCCAAGGTAAGTGATAACCAATATTAAGCCAAGCTATCAAGGATAATCTGTCCCCTGAGGTTTTAAGCTCTATTTTGAATTTTAATTATGATTGCGGATTTAATATAACTAAAAAGCAAGGTTATGTATGTTCTTGATATTACTTTATCACATTCTCCATAAATAATAAACAAATCTAAAAAGTCTTCGTGGGTGTAATTTAAATAACGTGCTGGCATATTTTGACATAAGAGAATGACTGACATTAATGATTGTTTCTAATCATAGTTGATGACAATTTTCACTAAAAATTCTTGAACATTTAAAAAAATCACCAATATTTCGAAAAGTTGTAAACCCCTACAATGCCTATACTAGAAAAAAGGGAATTTAATTTTACATGACTTAATGTAAAAAATACAGGGTGTTCCATTTGAACTAAAAAAGTTTTTGAGGTTCGAATTTGACAAAATTTAACGTGAAAAATAGAATACTTAGTACACTAATATGAAATTTATTTTTATTGTAGAGAGTAGCTCATCTTGTGTTCTTTTTACATGCCAAAGAGCAAATGAGGATCTCCTAGACGAAGAAAGTTATAAACGTCAAATATCTCCGATACTACTGGGTTTAGGTATAGGGTATACTACATGTTTCGACTGAAATTTTATAGTCATTTCGAAAAGTCGAAAATATATAAGGTATTCCATTTAAAATAAGCAAGTTGGTATCGACTTCTGGTATAACCAAAAGTACCACGTTTGTAATTATTTTGGTTGAATTGGACACACTGACTTTAGTCATTCCCAAAATTTTTTGTTAAATACTTTTCCCTATATCGATCGATTCAATTTCTGGTAAGACGCCCTGTATATCTTAGGCGATAGTTTGTAACACAGAAATTTCTATTTTTGCATAACTGTGCCTAAATACAAAACAAAAGGAAGGAAAAGTAGTTAATGCACTTCCAAATTGAGGAAAACTTTTCTTGTAGTACATATAGTAGTAATAGTAATAAAAATAGCGCACGATTACCTATTTAAGGACATTTCTATAAGATTACTCATTGACCGAAACACTCTGATGTAAATATAAGAGACTTAATCCCACAAAAATTCAGTTACAGTAGAGGTAAACACAAATTATTATTTATTTATTGCACACTTTCACACCTTACCTTTGCCAGAGTCCGCGTTACGTATAACCACTTCATCTTTACAATATTTTTTACCAGGTATTCTGGTAGGTTTGGTAAATTTTCCTGACGGTTTTATAACCTCACCTGGCCCAAGGAGAGGGGGCGATGAGGACATTATCAGCGAACTGATAGATTCATTTAAGCTAGATACTGAATCCGACATATCTATCTAAAAGGAGAAAAAAAAAAGAAGTTCATACATGGGTTTAAAACTTTAAGGTAAAATGTTCAACTTCAACTAAAATAGTCATACCTGTGCATTTCCACACTGATTCGACTTCTTTCTATAATATAGGTTCATACCATCGGTACCTTTCCAACCTTTGGCTCGTAGTTCAATTAATTCGAGTAAATGTAATCGAGACAGAATGTCAACTCGTATATCGTCTTGGGCTTTGTCTCTGAATATTTTAAAAGCATGATCTAACTGTTCCTTATAAAGTATTTCAAGATATGCTCCGTAAACCTGTAAAAACAAGAATATCAGATGAAGAGAAGAACGCCCAAACAAGTCTATAAAGAAAAAAAATTACAACCTACTTCCAATCACTTCTCAGAACACGGCTCTTGCCTATGTTAAATTTTCTTTACTTACAACTACGAGTACTAAGGCCAGAAAGTGTATATTACCTTTAGGTGCTGACATAAATTTATTACACTATCTTTGTAAGAAATGTTGTTGTCAACAATATTCGATGCAAGAAGAGCTGCTACTTGATCCACAGCTTGAAGAACATCTTCAACTAAAACAAACATACACAAAATAAATTAAATTTTCTAACTTATTAACAGCTATCGTCAATAAAAACATAACAAATCATGACGATTCATACCAATACCAAGCCAGACATTGACTTTTAATGAAAAATCATTCCAATAACTTTGCCTCAGATTTACACATGCAAAAGTTCTCTAAAATCGCATCCATTAAATATATCAAAATTTACTACCAAAATGACAAACTTTTTGGAACTTTAAGCATTCACTCCTTGCTCGGCTTAGTGCTAGATATATATTGTGGTCATATTATCTCCCAAATTTTCTCTATTCAATCATATGAATGTGTACCAGAAGCCACAAGTAGTCTATGTCCTTTCATGGCTACATTACGGTGTTACTTAGCGCAGTTGTGGCAAACACTTGGTATTGCGGTAAAGAAGGTAACTTTTTTTGTTATGATTTTAATGCAGTATTATTTTTCTAATTAAGCATCGAAACACATTTCAGTCCAGAACAAGCAAAAACTATACCATACCTGTGGACATAACTCCATCCTGACGCAGTTTGTTTGCCAAAATTTGTGCCTGACTGTGTGATTTGACCAGTTCGTGTTTTTTGGGGTGCTTGAGACGAGACGCTAAGCCCGAAGACATGTTCGTTTTATAAATAAAATTGTCACCTTAAAACAATAGGAATACAGTGGTATGGTCAACAAGAAAAATAACAAGACAAAAGATTCATGTGTGACTCATTCTTGAATGCCAAAAAAAATTAACCTCAATATTGAGCATCATAATCAATCTTCGACTTACTAGTTTTGACATTGAAACTTATACTATTTGAAGAATGGTAATTTGCATTTTCAATAACATACATACATACTTTATTCAGTGTGGTCAGATAATAAAATTCGCTGAAAAGAGCAACAGCTGACTCTTGCTCCAATCGCGTTCGTGTCACAATCCGTCGTTCATGTTCGTCTGATTCGTGATTTGGAAATCGAAATAGGCAACATATTAATTAAGGCCAATTTTTCACAAATAACGGAATGTAACCAATATGAAACGGCTATATTATTGAATGGGCTTGTTCCATGATATTCTTTTTACATGGTTTTTATACTTTTTCATATAGTACTCGATATTCTCATTATACACTTAAAATTTCGTATTATTAACTTTTTCCGTTCTCGAGATATAAGGAGTTGAAATTAGTAATAGTTGCAAAAACCGAGCGCTCATTTGTGACGTCACTATACGCAAGAACGCAAGTGACGTAAGAAAAATGGCTTTCTGGGACCTTTCAAATTTAACCTGAAAAGTCGAAAAACATGGAATTTTTAAACGCTGGTAACTAAACAAAAACGTCGATTGGAAGTTCGTTCTACCCTGATAACACCAAACGTCCCCAGGACGTTCACTTAGGTCCTCGTTTGGTCTGAACGTCCCGGGTTTACATGGTACGTCCCAGGGACGTCCGTTTGCTATCGTCCCTAAAACGTTCTGAATAAAACGTTTTGAGGACATCCTGCTAGAGTCTAGTCAAGACAAACCTAAACACATTTGTGAAATAACCTCTAGGAGTGATGTTTTTTTTTTGAGCAGATGACGATATGATTAAAAAAGGAAATTAAAAACTGTAAAAATGAAATTAAAATCCTTAAAAAGTTTTGCTAACAAAATTTCTTTTGATAACAAAACATTTTCATATTTCATGGTCCATTTAAATTTTGTCAATTTGATTTTTCTGATTTCAGAAATCTTATATTCGTTTCAACTATTTTTTTCATGAGTTTCGGTTATATTACAGCCATTTTCACCGCAATATTTAAGCAGAGCTTATGTAATGTTACTCAACCTGACTCAACTCAGTTGCTGTCAAATGTCAAACTATGGGAAATTCAATTTGGCAGGCATTGCATCATTTTTACAAAGAATTTATATAAATTCTTTGCATTTTTATTTCTTCCGCACACTGGCACTAGTCACTTTTAACGGCTACAAAAGAAAGTACCAAAAACAGGTAAGTCTATTTAATTGATTTATTAATATATAAGTATTTAGATCGATATTTTATTCTAGATAAATTTGGTGCGGCTTATTTGTAGGTTATACCTAATAAATATACTACCACCCACCTTATTTGGCTCTGTTAAAATTCTATGGGAGATCACCTGTGAACCTGAGTATGTAGTTTTTAGTTGTTTATCATGGAGCGAACTTATTCACTTAAAAGAAGATTGTTGGTTAAACATTATAAATACAATACTTCTCTTCGGTATGCGAGGGAAGTAAAAATTGAAAAGAAGTACCTATATATACTCATGCAGTGTGTTAAACGAAGTGTTATATATGGTTCGACATCTCTGATGAACAAGTGGAGGTGATGAAACTTTTAATAGGTACCTAAGGTTTGATACATCGAGTAATAAAAACATTTGTCAGAAAACATCAACAAACTTGTAAAGTATATTTAGGGATTTCAGTAAATTAATATAAGGAAAAAACTAATAAAGGTACTTTTTGAGGAAAATTTACAAATTTGTAACTTATATACCCTATTTGTTATATTTTTCTGAAATGATGCTGTATGTACGTACAAAAACTTTTATACATCATCAATGTTCAACCTAATAAACCTGCTTCTAACCGTAAATCCTAATGCATCTTAACCCATAGCCATTTTCTCTACTTGAATTCTGTAATAATATTGGCAAAAAATATAATGTTAAACTTATAATAATGTTATTAATCTGCGGTAGCATTAGTCACAAAATATATTTCTGCTTCTCTCGGTCTTTGGTATTATTTGTAGAATCGATCATTCATATAAAGAGGCGTTCTTAAAATTTTTAAATGAACAAGGGAACCTTTCAAATGCAAAAGTCAGTTGAATAAAAAAAAATGTTCACATTTAAACTGTGATTTTTTTTTAACTAGGACACCAAGAAAATTATAACAATTTATTTTAAATATAAGCTTGTCATCAAGTGGCATATATTCGTCTTAATGTTTTTTGCCAAGATTTCATCTGAAATGTTAATTTTTCTTTTATTTGCACAGGGGCTGCTGCAGTCGCTAACGCTTCAAAGTCTTGGAAGGACACCGAAATGGCTATTACATCGCGATTGAAGAGGGCAAAAGAAAGAACAGAGAGGGTGTCAAAAAAGAGAGAATATTAGAAAATAATATAAACTAAGATAATTATAAAAAGACGAAGTGTGCAAAACGTTAAGAGAAGGTGAGATATACATTTATCTTACGTTTTATTGCATACTTGGCTTATTTCTTATAATATTCAATATGACTTAATGTATTATATAACTATATTATACTGTACTAGGTATTATAATATATAACTTTTAAATCCCATAAAAATTGTATTTTTGACACTTGACACTTGAATTTGTAGAGTAAGAAGTTAATTTAAAAAAAATACAAATGCCATAACTTATTTTTCAATAGCACAATAGAAATAAAATGTTCGCATAAATTTGTCATTTGGTGTTGATAAATAAAAGTACTAAGTATTAAAATCAATCTAATTGAATAATTTTTCTACATGGTAATTATATA
This sequence comes from Stenurella melanura, assembly GCA_963583905.1. Lineage (NCBI taxonomy): Eukaryota > Metazoa > Arthropoda > Insecta > Coleoptera > Cerambycidae > Stenurella > Stenurella melanura. Next base: position 170,046,391 of record OY757311.1, on the reverse strand, counting down.
TTGTCATTTTTTTATCTTTTTGGCTTTTCTAACCACATTTATTCCTTTCGAAATAGAGAATAGAAATGCATGTGGTTAGAAAACCTAAAAAGGAACATAAATACCCTCTGCTGTGAATACACCTTAAAAGTGGTGGAGGGGGAGGTACCTATATGTTTTGCATAGTATGTCCCAACAACGTTTTCAGGACGTCCTCTCTAGACCTACATTCGTCCCACATAAGTCCTGGGTGGGACGTCCTCGGGACACCCCGTTTTGCTGACACGGAACGTCCCTCAAACGTCCTCGGTACGTCTTACGTCGGTAGAGTACGTCCTCGGGACGTTTTCATGTCCTGTGAGTACGTTCTTGGGACGTTTTCGGGACGTCCATGTGCTATTAGGGTATGTGTCTACGGAAAGGAGAAGGTCGGCGATGAATTATAATCGTAAATTGCAGGGTCAAAATCGAAAATTCGTTCTGGCAGGAGCGAGAGAAAATTGTAATTTTTTGACATTTCACCAAATTGTACTCCCCTACTGTCAAGTAGTAAGCAAAACAAACAATACTTCGAAAATACTTATAATTATAACCAATAAGGAGCATCAAGTCTATTGAGATCGCCGAGTCTATGCGTATAGTGACGTAGCGTCTGGCCACGCCCCATTTTCGCGAGATGGAAATTTGTAATAGTTTTTAAGATACTAAACGTGCGAATAAGATTCTGATTTTTTGCAGATGCATTAATTTATACTTGCACTTTCGATTTATGAAATAAAAAAAAAATGCCGAACAAGCCCATTGCTTGATAAATTAATAATTAGCAAACGTTCCAAAGAAATTGACATTTGCTATCATAATGAAATTTTATTTACTAGATAACGCAAATTAAATAATATAGGCATTTTCCTTAACATTACATAATGATAACGTAACGTATATAAATAAGTAACACCAAAGGGGCCTGTTACTTGAATCTTGTGAAGAGAGAGAACAAATCCGTAAGCAAACTCTATTTGCATTTTTTGGACCGGTTTATCAATGCAAGGATAAAAGTTATCCGATGGTCAAAGCATATGCCTATGTCTATATCTATGTCTAAGTAGACCGTTATTATTATTATTATTATTATTAATGATTTTTATGTAGCTTTTTATCCCATTTACTATAATTTCGTCCATTTTTACATGAATTTTGAATGTATTGTATTATTTTATACCTATTTGTAAGTGTAACCCTTTGGAGAGCCGGAGAGGCTTTGGAGAGTTATCCATTATGTCTAGTGTATGTTTATCATATGTTTATGTTATTCACTTATTCTAGAAGCGAAGACAAATTATTTGAGTTCAGATCAACCATGCGTTGAGTGGTCTGGTAATGACGCGTGTCCCAGCCGTCCCAGGTCCAGATGTAAAAATTCGCTTATACGTTCCTGCACGGCGACTATAACATGTTTCCTATTGGTAGAAATACGATTTAGCGGGAGATGGGAGCATCCGGTATAATAGGTACCTCACATATATTTTCTACAAAAAATTTTCAAAATTTGAAGCAAATCTTTACGCCATCCAAATTCATTATACACGTACATTATTACTGTTACTATTTATTATTACTCGCATTCCTGCTTTTGGTTGATAATGATGCTGTGTCGTCACCCCGGTCACCCCTCCAGGCCTCCAAGGCGTGCTCTTCTCTCTTCAGCGCCAAATTATTGCCAACTTAAATTCAATTTAAATATAATGGACAATGGCTATATTATCTTTACACATAGCGATACGATCTTTTTCAGAATGATTGTAATTTAAGTGTTAATTCGTAAGGATTTACATGTGTCATAAGTTTAATTTCCAGAGAAAATGTAAAATCAAATGCTTATTGTTTGGACGCAGCATTTTTCGTGCAGTTGGTGATCCTGCATCCCTGGCAACCGCCATTTATATTTTATATGCTTGGCTTGTGAGTGTTCTCCCGGTCTTTTTCCTTGTGCTTTTTTGTGATTAATCAGGTACCTACCTAAATATGAAATATCTCATATTAAATTATTATTATGTGTTTATAAATTTGCATAATATTAGTCTTATTGTCGCCGTTTTATAATTTTATTCTTATTTATTTTTTTTACTGGGCTATGGCGTCCCTCGCTTTGCATCATGTTATGTAGGTGAAATGATTAAATATTTTTCTTCAGATTAAGTGAAATGGGTAAAAAAAAAGTAGAAGAAAGTGAAAGTGAAGAAGAGGAATACTCTGTCGAAAAGATTATAGACCGTAGGGTGGCAAATAATGGAAAAGTTGAATATTTCTTGAAATGGAAAGGTTACTCAGAAGATGACAACACCTGGGAGCCCGAAGACAACTTGGACTGCCCAGAACTTATAGCAGAATTTGAAAAAAATAGGAAGGCAAAAGCCAAAGCTAGTGGGAAAGAGAAGAAACGCCAAAGGGAAAATTCTACATCATCGTTGGAATCGAACACATCTTCTAAACCTGATAAGGATAAAAAGGTAGATATAAAATTCTTAGAAATTTTAGTATGCTATCTTATGCCGGAACTTACCATTTTGTTGACTCCCAGTTTTGTTTTCGATTTGTTCGCTGATGTTTCCAACATTTTTATCATAGGAAACCAAGCTACCTAGCAAAATGGACGAACTGTAGATAAGTAATTCATGGAATTAATTATCTTTAGATACAATAATGGATTGTATAGTTGATGTGACTGCACTAGAGGCGATGGACATTGTACAAATATTTTCACGAAGTTAGCAAATCAGTTGGTTTTTTGTTATTTTCCAATAAACATTTTACAATTTACAAATTTTATTCAAAATGTAACTCAACACTTTCATTGCCTACGTGGTTCAAGGTTAATGCCCTATCTCTTTGATTCTTTATGTTATTGACAAAGGTCAGTGTTAATGGCAATAAAAATAATTCCAACAGATTCTATTAGAGAAAGGAGTACAGCTTGAAATGATAGATTTTTATTGATCATAAAGTACACTATGGTGCTTTGTTAAACATTTCAATAAATATAACGGAAAAAAAGACTAAGCCAAGACCTAAGTAATGCACCATTACAAATCTGTACAATTAAATTCAGTGGTACTATAATAAACCTTCGGTACAAGATGGATTTTCAGGTTTTTTCCCTGAAAAATCTCAGTTGGGCATCTTTTAGCGATGTTCGGAAGAGAGTTAGATAGTGTAATTCCAAAGTTGTTTTTTCTGGTGTACGTTAATCTTTGGTGTGGTATTATGTATGCCATTTCTATTGTGGGTAAGGTGAACTTCGAATTTTTGTCAATGATGCAGTGAACAGAATTGACTTTTGTTTTAAAAAAATAACTGGCAACCATGGCCTATGAAGAAAGGTAGAAAAATATTAAAAAATGGACTTCAGCCACTGTTAAATTTACGTTAAATGAACAATTTGTGAAAGTACACAAGAGAGTAAATATATACAGTGTTTTGACAACAGTTTACACGGGGCCGATAAAAAAAAAGCTCCTATCGTGCGCTGGCTAATCAATCAAGGGATTGTTGAATATGCTGAGTACGAATCTAAAGTTAAAATTGAAATTTGACATCATGACAGCTGTCAAGCATTCTGAAAAAGTGCAAAAATTGAAATTTAGTATGTATTTAAGATCTTTTTATTTGTCAGAAAACATGTTTTAAACTGTCAGTCTTGTTCGATGAGAATTTTTTATTTGAAATAGAGGTCCGAAAGTTGGCGCTATCGTAATATGATTCTAAATTATATCTGGACAGATCATTTTCTATGTTTTTTTTGGCCAGCATAATTATGTAAGCGGGCCAAAAAATTAAGTTTCTGTGAAATTTTAACTTCTTAATATTAGTGTATTTGTAAAAATGAATATTTTTTCTTAATGGAATTTTTCGATTGAACAATGCTTATGTTTCTTAAATTTTCATAATTTTTAACCATTCTCATGATAGAAATACTTTTTTTAGGCAAAAAATTATAAATTTCATTGATTGCATAATTATATATAGACCGTACTAAACTTATAGCAGTCCAAGTCATAAAACAGAGAAGCACTCGATCTAATAAAGACATAACGTTCGTCTGCTCGACAAGAACTTAAAATATTAGAATCTTGCTTTTCCACTAACTCTGCAGATAATAGGGTTATTTCATGTTAAGGACAGGATCGAAATGTCAAAAACTCGTAAGCTAGTACTTATGTTAATCCTAGATGGCACAGTGTGTATCTTATCTTATTTTATTGGCAAGTTTCAATATTTGTCGGAATGTTGTCCGCATTGCCACATGTACAAAAATTTCTTTAGTATAAGATATAATAAATGTTACAAATTATAATTATAAATAATACCCAATTACATAAATAGTCGTAAAATAGGTAGTATCTGGTTAGGTAAATTCTAAAATGTAAGTGTGCATAATTTATGCCATGTACAACTAATATCATATAGGGATATTGTTTAAATTTTAAATTGAAATAGTTAACCACATTATTAATTTCGAATTAAACAGCAAGAACCTTTTATCCAAATTATGGGAACATATCAAAGTTTTAATTATTGCAAATGGCAAAGACAATATGTATTTAAATTTGGCAACTGTGCATGATCTAATTTTTATTCTACCTAACAGTTGTAAATATGTCCTTGAACGTAGTATGTGTGAGAAGCGTTCCTTGTTCTAGCGTTCAACGTCAGCCTAGTGGCTAGCGCGTAGATAGAACCATGGAAGAAGGTCTCGGGTTCAAACTCCTACGTCCGCTGATTTTTTTTTTCTTTAATTGTGTAATAATGATTAATATATTTTTTCACTAATTCTTTTCTATGATTTCTTTACGTTAGGTTAGAGGTTTTTATTCTGCTTAAAATAATTTCATTATTTCGTGTGATTTCTTTAGGTTAGATTAGTAGGTTTTTATTCTGATATCTAATTGTTATAATAATTATTAGTAGCGCCGCAGGCAGTATAATCGTCGCTGATAAAGAAATGGGGGGTGCAGGGGTGTCCCCCTCCTTGTTTTCACAAAATAACACGAAATACTTCAATTTTGACAATTTCCCGATTTGTAGAATTTATTACACATTTACAAGGTAATGCGCATGCTCGAAGCTCCGGACTTTCGGCAAAGATTAAGGAATTAACAAGATAGGACAGCCAGCGGAAAACCTTGTATCTTTTAGCAATAGCGCCATTGACGTCGACATTTAAATTGGAGTTTTCGCGCCAATAATGAAAATTGGACAACACTGTCTCCTGATAGAAAGACCGAACACAGCTGACTGTCAGTAGCCAAGGTCACTAAAAAACAGGTTGCTTAGTAATGTATGTCACACGAAGTATTTCTATGTTTATATGTAAGGTATCTATTTGGTTAGGATAGAATTGTACATTGAAAGAATAATTTTGAAATTTTTTTCTATAAAATGAGGAAAAAACACCCACACGCAGCTTTCATCGAGGTCTATAAGTGACGTAGCACTTGTCGATTTCGATGAGCCAACCTATCTTTTAGTAAGCTTGGTCAAATTCGTTTAATGCATAACCGACAAATCCCGAAACCGCTTCCGCTGGCTGTCGCGCCCCTTTAAATTGGAGTGCACAACTGTCTTCGTCTATTTCGTCTTTTCCGTCAGACTGTCCTATCTTATTAGGTCTCTAATCTTTGCCTGACCTCTAGATATAGTGTATCATTATCCTTTTTTCCAAAAAAATTAACATACTTTTGCACATATCTAAGAAAAGAACATAACCAATATCCGAGTAAGTATATTGGGTTAATCATTCTTACACAATAAAAATTTGCCAAAACTGGCTGATTGAACCCGTAACTTCAGGGTTTAGGTTACATACGTTGTTTCCTCTCGGTGAAGCAGTTACACAATGAAATATAAGATACTCTTTTCTGTGGAAGCATAAACGAGATAAAGTTATGGACAGTTGATTAAAACACCAATGCCATGAACCATATTCAGGGTTCAAACATAATTTATATATTTACATTCATTGAAAATTCACCTAATTTTTGACAAAAATGAACAGAATTTATTGTATATATTGTATACTTGGAATATAGTGCCATTTTAGTGCTTGAATACAGTTGCAAACTGTTGACCATTTAATAATACTTTCATTGTTTAGTTTATTTAACAAATTTAAATTTGCCACTTTTCATTTCATTCATAAATCAAAATCATTACCCCTTTTCATTCATAAGGATATTGGCGCCATCTTCTAGTTACATGATGAACTTTTTCTAAATATTCTTTACAATTATTTTGATGACTCATCGATTTGTGTTAAAAATCAGTTTCATACATTAAAATGTACAAAAGCAATTTTATGCAATTTTTTACACAGATATGAGATAATGACTGTAATACGCATCAAAACAACCTAATTAAATGTACCTAAATAACTCTGATTATCTAATATAGCTACAAATATATCGTCTGATAATAAGGCAATTTTAAAAATTTATTCCGAATTTATCGTGCACTTAAAAAAGAAACAAACAGGTCAGTTGTCTTTGGCCGACTTCTGTTATAATACTGCCCACTTTAAAACTTCGTTTGAATTACTTATAAAAAAGTTATTTATGAAATACCAAGTGTCGATTTGACGGAATTTTAATGATTATTAGGCAACCACATATACACTTTATGACATTTCGATCCTGACCTTAAAGAATAATAATAATAATAAAAGTTCTTTATTGAATATATAAGAGAAAAATTACATATTCAAACGGCTATCGACCGGGGTCCTTCAGCCTGTATTTCCTGCTTTTTTATTGATATTACAATATTCTTTGTATAGTTTAAGATGAATACAATTTATTTTGTTGTAAAAAAAAAAAAAAAAAACAAACAAACAAGTTTAGATTAGTTTAGAGTTAGCGAAGATATTTTTTCCATCAGTGTCATCTCGGGGTGCTTGAATTTTGATGTGTTGGGGCTTCTTATCCGGCAGAGAGGTCGCATCAATTGTATGTTGTGTGGTCGATTGGCAAATTTAACTGTTAACATTTGGAGTCTGGTCAGAATTGGTGTTATTCTGGTTTTTTCATATAGTAGACTATTTGGCGGGTTATAGAGGTAGTTGTTTGGGTGCCGAATTTTAGTTATAGTGCGTAGCGAAGCGGTTTCAGCAACTTTTAAGTTGTTTAGGGGCGGTTTTTGACAGTTGATATATAGATTGTGTCCATATTCAAGTATGGGTCGGCATATTGATGTGTAAATTTTTGTAGCTGTTTTTGTTGATATCCCTTCGTTTTTATATGTGAGTGCTTTGAAGTGTTTTGCTCGGCTTTTTATTCTGGATTTAATAATTGATGTGTGTTGATTAAAATTCAGTTTTTGATCCATGGTAATTCCCAAATATTTGGCCGTGAGAGTTGGCTTTACATTCTCGTTTGCAATGCTTATTGAAGGGGAGGATGGAGAGGGAGCGTGGTTAAATATAACGAATTGTGATTTGCTGGGATTTAGAAGCAGACGCCATTTGTTGAACCACAATTGTATCTCGTTCATCTTATCCTGCATCTTGGGGATTAACCTCTGTAGTGATTTGTCATGTCCCACCAGAGTTGTGTCATCAGCATATTGTAGTATGTATGTTGTGTCTTCCGATGGATTTTGTGGGGTGGCGATGTCATAGCTGTATAAGTTGTATAATATGACCTTAAAGAAAAACTTTAAAATATGTATCAATTTGAATAGTACAATATTCAAGAATAATGTATTGGTAAATACTATCTCTATTATTTATTCACAGTTTACAATTAAATCTAGGAATATTTGTTTTTGTTAAGATTCCTCACTGGCAATTTAAAAGAAGTAGAAGAGGCACGCGTATGACAGTTTGCTTTATGTTTATTATTGTAGTTTATGTTTGTTCATCATTTTTTACTAATTATCACGTTATGGAGCCTAATTTTGTTAAAGCTAGCACTGAAAATTTACCCGAAGTAAATTACGTTAAGATTCAGAAATTCTATGCGAAAAATATGGACTATTTCAGTGTCGAGTTTAAGAGTGTGAAAAATGTGAGGTTAGTTTCCAAGCTTTTCGAATATTCTCAATTTTTGGAACAGATATAAATATTTTCTTTGAATTTGCTGTAGTGTTTTTACAGATTGGTACAAAACACTTTTTGTAGTAAAATTATTGTAATATTTGAATATAATTAAAATGAATATAAACATTTTCTTATACTCGTAAAATTATATTACTTAATGATGCAAAAAAATAAAGATTTTGTATAACTCCATACACAACGTCTTCAAAATTAACAAACAAAACCGCAAAACAAACAGAACACCAGAAAAACTAACCTAGGTGCTACACTGCTACTTTTTTTCTACATTTTTCTTAGTGAAGTTTGAAACTCAGTGCTGCCACACAGATATTTCATCTATGCTATGCTGCAAAGCGAAAACATGAACGTCACGACTGTTGGCAGGAACTAATATTTTCAAATTACAAACAGAATTTAAAAATATGTATCCGCGAAAAAAAAAATCCCATATATATTTTTAAGTGTTCATGATTGTACATTTAACATAAACATAAATTGTGAAATAACCCCATTGAGGACACATAAGTAAATTCACTCGCCGATTAAAGGGAATTGACTGAAGTCTTTTTGAATATTTCTTCAATTACTAAAGAACCCCGCAGTTTTTATAGTAAAAATGGGTTTCAGTCGATTGTTCTGAAACTTGGGGAAAATGTTCTCCTGGGCCCCCTGATTAAAATTCTCTTTGACCGAATTCGATTTTTTTATCTAGAGGCAATTGAAACTGAACGTCTGCGAAGGTCTGCTTAAATGTTCCATAAAAATTCTGAAAATATTCAGGCACATTTTTTTAAGAAAAATAAGCATCATTTTATCTCTTGGTGGTTTTTTTCCAAACAAACAAACAAAAATATTTTTTCTCTAATTTTATCGGCTGCGCCGCCGTGCTCGACAAATCGCACGTGTTTTAAAGACCTTAATATCCACTTATACTTTAATATACTAATAGTTATCTTAGATTTTAGGAATTACTTATATTATTTTTTGTTTATTTGACAGAAAAAGGCATCGAAAGGTCGGTCATCATCCCCAGAATCTGACGATGAACCTAAAACAAAGAAATCTCGCCGCACCGATTCGGATGAAGAATCTAAGTCAGAAAAGAAGAAAGACTCTGATTCAGAGGAAGATAAACCAAAAAAGAAAAAGAAAATGAGTGGACCAAAATCTAGGAAAGCCGAGACAGAGTCCGATGACGAGGATGACAAACCGAAAAAGAAGAAAGCCGATACCGAGGAAAAATCAAAAGGTAAAAAGAAAGCCAAAGACTCAGATGAAGACGAAAAGTCTAAGAAGAAAGATGACTCTGATGATGATGAGGAAACTCCTAAAAGAGACAAGAGGAAAACCGAAGCGGTAGTAGATATCAAAAAGGATAGGAAAGGAGGCAAAATTAAAGAAAAGGAAAAGTCCGCTTTCGAGAAGGGCTTGGATGCAGAAAAGATCATAGGTGCTTCTGATACGACGGGACAATTAATGTTTTTGATGAAATGGAAGGGTAGCGAGGACACGGATCTCGTGTACGCAAAGGAAGCTAACGTGAAATGTCCTCAGGTAGTAATTAAATTTTACGAGGAACGAATTGCTTGGCACACTCCAGAAGAATCGAATTAGTGTACAAGTATGATCTTGAACTATTGCGTCTCTCGAGAAATGTATCTCATGTTACGTGTGTGGGGAATGGAAGCAATAGTTTGGATAAATCGTAACATTTTTACTGTATAAATGTTATCTCTTAGGTTGGTGCAGGTTATAAAATAATTTTTATAACGAATTCTCTTTTATTTCCCTCTAATGGAATCTTCACGTTTAGGAAGTAACCGTTAATTGTTTTCGATAGTTTAACCGCGGGTACTTTGTTTTTTAGTACTCGCAACATTATTTTGTGGTAGAGGAATTTACAGAATTGCAGAAAGTTGTGTTTTGTGCAGGATTTCTTAATACTTTGCATTTGCCTTCATTTTTTTATATGCTTACTGAATGTTTTAAAATTTTGCCGAACATTACAAAAAAAACCAGTATTTTCCTGGCTATAGTTTCTTTGAACTTTAGCTGCTCGGTTTGTACACCATGAGAAAAAGCAATCGACTGTTTTACCACGATCTTTATGACAACGTATGTTGGCCGTACGATATCAATTATTTAAGGTCCTGAAAACAACTAAGGATCCATAGGTTCATTGAATATAAAATATTTTTAGTTTTTTATGGTCAATAATTTTGGATCGTGTTGATTTTCATACACTCCATGTGACAATGGGAACTGACCAATGTTAAGCTAGAAATCACATAAAGGAATAAACTGTCGTGGAATTCCATTGAATGATATTTAAGGTAAAAGTAAATTGGTGCGAAAATGTCTTATTTACTTATTTGCATGATTAAATAATTAATAATATATTTTTTTCTGATTGCCAAGTTTTGTTATACCTTAAAGTTGTTTTTTTTTTGGAATGCAATCCATTTGTACAAAGATCTTTCCTCTGGTGTGTCTAAAACCATCAAGTAATACGATTCTAATTCTTTCTGTTTTAAAATATGTAGTTATAGTATAAACTGCACTGGCTTGATAGTTTTATTATTATTATTACATGTATTCATTTTCTTATCTTTTGTAACATTTGACATTTTAATATTTAGTATAAAACTGTCTAATACCAACCTGTTAATTTCTGTTCCAAAATAAATTTTTTATAGAATAGAACCTAATAATTTTATTGATATTTTCCTGCCTTTTAATGATCGATTACAGCCAACTTCTTGTTCAAGCTCATGAAAAAGCGCAAGATTATCAAGTTTATTTATTTCATTCAACAAATAAAACCCAACAAAATAAAATATTACATAATATAAATGCAGGGTAATTCAAAAGTGGCGCATTTCCTCTCAAACTGGCGAACAGGGATTGTTTTAAACTTCAATCTTTTCTCTGAAGTATGAGCCATTTACCAGCATTATTAAAATAATTCAATGTTGGATTTATTTTTTCCTTAATTGAAAAAGGACTCCACACTTTTCAAGTGCAATTTTGGTTTCGCTCCCGAGGGATGAAACTGCAGATAGTTCATGACATGATGATAAAAAGTCTCAATGGCACAAAGAATTTTTTACAGTGGGATTTTAAGACATTGGCCGAAGAAAGGCGTAATATCGTCGTTGTTAAGACCTTCATCAGCCAATATCTTGAAATCCTGCCGTTCAAATCTTTTGTGACCATGGAAACTTGATCAGATGTCATGAATTACCTCTGTGCAAAATTTCAGCTCCCGGGAGTGAAACCCAAATTGCACAGAAAAAGTGCGGGGTTTTGATTTTTGGGCAAATTTTTCGAAAATCTGAATTTTAAAATTTACAATTTTTAAACCGTTGGGAGAATCACGATTTGAACATGAAGGTATGTAACATTGCTCGAACTAGTTTCCAAGATGGCTCTATGGTATTGGTTGCTTTGTTCAAGGACCTGAAAGCAACTAGGTAAGTCGATATAAAAAAATTAAACTTTCGTTAAAAAACTGGCCACCAAAAATTAATGAAAAAAGAGGTAAGGCTTATTTTTGACCCTCGGCAAAAGAAAAAAATCACAGATTTCGCAATTCTTGCAATTGGCACGTTGGAAATGATAACACCATACATAAAACATAAACAGCTACAATCCACTCTCAATCGTGACACCGCTGTAGTTCGACCTTGAATGAAAACTGATAACTTGACCTCCTGTGATATGCAACCCATTTTACATTTGCATATATCAGCCGTTGCATGTACGACAGTCTCACTCGACCGCGACACCGCTGTCTAGACCTTAAACGAAAACTGGTAACTCGACACCCATATACGAACATAAACATTTCCAAAAATGTTTTGATACAATAGGAACTAATAATTGTTTTTTGCCTGAGGACCATTTTAAAATGTACAATATCTGAAACAAAGAACAGGTTAAATTAATATGATCACCACATGTAGAGTCACTTTGTTTTCAATTGCGTAGAAGTTGTTACGCTCTCCGTTACATGGCGAAACACTGCAGCCCACAGGTGCTATTCTATATTTTGAAAATTATTTTCAATTGGAAAAATCCCGAATGTCATCAAATTATTACTGCCCCTTATTCCACCATGTATAAAGTCATTACCATTTAATAAATATAAAAATAACATCAAGAATATGCTAACAGCAAAAGCCTTTTATAACGTTAATCAATTTCTACAATGTGAAAAAAAAATCGATAAAGGTATTTACACAGAACTTCCCTCTTTATTTGTTCATGGCGGTCACTAAAAAATTATTAATTACGAAATGACATTGAGAATAATAATCGGAATATAGTTATCACTATTATTACAAAGAAAACCTGATAACTTTTGGCGAAGAAAATATAGTTGTTTTCCGACAGCAAAAATTCAATACTAAATAATAGGTGCCAAATATGGAAGGCTTGCGTAAACACCTTTACAAATACCCACCATGTTTGAATTATTTCTTGGGATGAACAACCTGTACATTTTTCAATAAAACTTGTAATAGGTGCACTCGTAGGTGCGTATGCCAAATATTATTGCCATCTGTCGCATTTTCAGTTCCACATTAACGTAGTGAGGGGAAGTATAGCAGTGGTTAAAATATTTAATTTTTTTTTTAATAAATTTAAAATGTTATGAAATGTGGAAATTTTAAATATGAGCAAAAAGAAATTTTTTCATCTATTCCATAGTAGGTAGAGTGGTAAAAAAAAGATTACACATTTTTTGAAATAGTTTTAGAATGCCATGAAAGGTGAAAATTTTAAATTTGAGCAAAAAAAACCATCTATTCTAGTGGTAAATTTTTTTTCCAAAATGGTAAAGAAAATGTTTTTTTTTCTAAAACCTTATTTAGAATGTCATGAAACGTGGAAATTTTAAATTTGAGCAAAAAAATTTTCCATCTATTCTAGTGGTAAATTTTTTTTCCAAAATGGTAAAAAATTGTTCCAAGTTTTTTTTTTCCGAAATAGGTTTAGAATGTCATGAAACATGGAAATTTTAAATTTGAGCAAAAATAAAATTTCATCTATTCTATAGTTATAGTGATTAAAAAAGAATTTTTTCAAAAAGATTTAAAAAAATTTTTTTTAAATAGGTTTAGAGTGCAGTGAAACGTGGAAATTTTAAATTTGAGCAAAAAAAATCCACCTATTGTGGTAAATTTTTTTTCCAAAATAGTAAAAAAATGTTCCAAATATTTTTTTTAAAATAGGTTTAGAATATCATGAAACGTGGAATTTTTAAATTTGAACAAAAAATGTTTTTCCCATTTTATAGTTTAGTGGTAAAAAAGATTTAATTTTTTTTTTAAATAAGTTTAGAATGCCATGAAACGTGAAAATTTTAAATTTGAGCTAAAAAAATGTTTTCCATCTATTCTAGTGGTAATTTTTTTTTCCAAAATGGTAAAAAATTGTTCCAATTTTTTTTTCCGCATTTTTAGAATGTCATGAAACGTGGAAATTTTTAAATTTGAGCAAAAATAAAATTTCATCTATTCTATAATTAGTACAGTAGTGTCGCGATAATCCGGGTCAATTAAAACCAGGCTAATCCGGATTATCAAAACATTTTAAATTCAGCTTTTAAAATTGCAAATAAATAAATAAAAGGCTGTATTTAACAAAAGTAAGCACAGTGCTTATATAAAAAAACAAGACAAATAAAAAAGGGGATCCTATATCAAGAAAACGAAATATTAAAAAAACCGCTGCCTAAGGAATCACTACTTCCACATCCAGATTATTCGTCCAAGTCACTTTAAAGGACACATCTTGACTATATTTGCACTCTAGTATGTGGAAATTATTGGTCATAGAATTTTAATAATATTTGGGGTAGATGTCATAGAAAAGTTTGAGGAGTTGGTTTCTACCATATACGTTAAACATGAAGTTTCTAGTTTACCGTACTTATTTTCCACTATTTAATAATAATAATAATCTTTATTTCCCAATCACAAATACAATTAATTGATAACCATACAAGTAATTTAGGAGTGCGTCAAAAATTTACAACCTACCACCTCAATGGAGTCATCTCAATCAGATGTCACTACAATACATACGTGTACTAACTTTCAAGTGAATATCTCAATTTGATGTTATCAATCCCATTAATAATGAAGCGGAGGTGGTAGAGTTTGAAAAATATTAGAAAGAAATCTGCCTTGGTTTCTAGTATATACACCGAATCATAAAAATTTCTGTAGTCTTACCAGCTTGCTTTACTTATTTTCCCCTATTTGCCCCTATTTAACCCCCAACCCTTCAACGGCATCATCTCAAATTATGGTCTAGTTTCAGACGTCGTTATAATACATACGTGTACCAAGTTTCAAATGAATATCTCAATTTTATTTTATCAACCCTTTTCATATTGGAGTAGGGGTGGTTGGGTTGAAAAATATTATAAGAAAATCTGACGCTGTGGCTTGTAGTACCGAATTTCAAGTTTCTGTAGTCTTACCAACGTTTTACTTATATTCTCTCTATTTACCGCAAATTAACCCCCAACCCTTCAACGGAATCATCTCAAAATATAAACTAATTCCAGACGTCGTTATAATACATACGTGTACGAAATTTCAAATGAATATCTCAACTTTATTTTGTCAACCCCATTAATGGGGTAGGGGTGGTGGGGGGGTTGAAAAATATTATAAAAAAATCTGAGGCCTTAACTTCTTGTACATACACCGAATTTCAAGTTTCTGTACTCATACCAGCTTGCTTTACTTATTTCCCCCTATTGACCCCTAAATAACCCCCAACCCTTCAACGGAATCATCTCAAAGTATAATCTAGTTCCAGATGTCGTTATAATTCATACGTGTACCAAATTTCAAATGAATATCTCGATTTTATTTTATCAACCCTTTTAATAATGAAGTAGGGGTGGGGTGGTGGGGGTTGGAAAATATTATAAATAATCTGAAACCTTGGCTTCTAGTACATACACCGAATTTCAAGTTTCTGTAGTCTTACCAGCTTGCTTTATTTATTTTCCCCTATTTACTCCTATTTAACCCCCAACCCTTCAACGGAATTATCTCAAAATATAATCTAGTTCCAGATGTCGTTATAATACATACGGTTAGAAAATTTCAAATGAATATCTCAATTTTATTTTATCAACCCTTTTCAAATTGGAGTAGGGGTGGTGGGGGTTGAAAAATATTATTAAAAAATCTGACGCTTTGGCTTCTAGTACATACACCGAATTTCAAGTTTCTGTACTCTTACCAACTTGTTTTACTTATATTCCTCTATTTACCCCAAATTAACCCCCAACCCTTCAACGGAATCATCCCAAAATATAATCTAATTCTAGACATCGTTATAATACATACGTGTACGAAATTTCAAATGAATATCTCAACTTTATTTTATCGACCCCTTTAATGGGGTAGGGGTGGTGGGGGGTTGAAAAATATTATAAAAAAATCTGAGGCCTTGACTTCTAGTACATACACCGAATTTCAAGTTTCTGTATTACTTCAAGAGAACAAGAAGGCAATCCGGATTAACGCGGGTGATAAAAAAAGAATTTTTTCAAAAAGATTTTCAATTTTTTTCTTAAATAGGTTTAGAATGTGATGAAATGTGGAAATTTTTAATTTGAGCAAAAACAAATTTTTTTCATTATTTATTCCCTTTAGACCCTGTATATTTTCCGGTGAAAGTCTTACCATTTCTTCACTGACAGTAGTCAGCTACCTACCAAATTTGACTGTTCTCCGTAAAGTAGTTTTTTAGTTAATGCACCGACAGACAAACAGACTGACGGAATTGAAAAACCTATATTTTCGTAATCTACATGATCTGAAACGTGAAAATCCGGAAAAATCTCGGAGGGCGATTTTTTCTCGAATACGGTTGTGCGGTGAAAAATTAGCAAAAACGTAATGAACATTTATGAACGGTCCCTTCTCACAATTTTTGCATTTTAAACTATTTACCGTGTTAGACCCTCATCATCTTGAACACAGCAACAGATTCACCTTGTGCTGCTGCCATTGTTTGTATTCTCAAACTGCCCTTTATATTTTATTGTGCTGTGCAAATTAATTGGGATAAATTATTTAAATGATGAATATTAATAATAAAACGATAATTTCATATTTTTCTTTATTTATGAATGGAGAAAAAAAAAGTAATTACTCCACATGCATTGACTTCATTTTTATTCATTCAGTGGATTTCTCAAATTTTGGACTTCTAAGTTGATTGACCTATATTAATCAATATACACAAAAAAAGACTTATACGTTCAAAATATCTGCAACAAAATTAAACAAAAATCTGTTTTATTGCTTTTTATCTGGATAATATACAATCCTAAAAGTTATTCTTGATGATATGGCACATTAAAAATGAAAAATTATAAGTAGATATCACAATTAGTAGATACATATAGTTGGATCGATGGATCTAAGTGAGCACGTCATCAACAAGTTTATTAAGGCAATTCTTTGCTTACAATAGTGAGACATTCGATATCCACCACCACCAACAGAAAATAAAACTAAAAGGTTAAAATATAAAAATAAAATCAGTTAGGAAGTTATGACGTGCATGCTAAAATCTATCGATATAACTACATTACACAATGATGTAAAAATTAAACATATTTACAAATAAATATAAGTCTTAACATATAATTGTACATAATCTAGTTAAAAAATAACTTAAAAACATATCTTAATCATAAGGTATTATATAAACTTAAAGCACTTCTGTTTGTCATGTGGTATTCTAGTCTTAAATAAAATCGAATCCGCCCTATACTGAGTGTTCAGCAAAGGCGTGTAGCCAAAGACCTGAAACAAGTAAGTAATATTATAAACGTGATCTTCAACTTTGTTGGCATAATAATAATAATAATAATAATAATTTATTCACCATTTAAAAAGATACACTTTGGTATATATGGCAAGTCAAAATATAAAGATAATAAAGACAATAATAAAAGTAATAAAATAGATACATAACAATGAAGTAAGTATAACTAACAGCTAACAATAAATAATCAACAACATTTAAATTACATGTAAATGTAGTCATTTTACTAAGACATAAAAACAACAAATTTAGCACTGTAACAGAGATTGAGACAGAACAACATTTAATGTAAATATAAAAAGTTCAAATTATAATTCTTGTGTTAGATATTCATCAATACTGTAGTAACCATTTTTCAATAATATATTTTTAACAGTATTTTTGTATTTTGATATAGCCATATTTTGCACATTACTTGGTAATTTATTATATAATACAATGCAATTATAATGAAGTGACTCTTTATATGTTGATGTCCTATGCAAGGGGATGGCTAAAATATTTTTGTTCCGCGTATTATATACATGATGATCCGATAAACATTTACAAGATTCTAAATTGTTCTTGACATACAGTAAACATTTGTATATATAGATACTCGGCACTGTAAGAAGTTTCTTATTTATAAATATGGTCTTACAGCTCTCTCTGAAACCCAAATTAAACAATAATCTCATTATTCTTTTCTGCAAGATAAAAACTCTGTTAGCACAGGAAGATCTACCCCAAATAAATATGTTCATAAACTGAACTGAACTACAGTCTAATTCACGAATGTTGCTGTTCACGTCATCAATTTATGTACTTATCAAAGACGTGACATTTTTCAATCAGCTTAAATACTAACGGGTTACAATGTAAATAACAGAGTTATGTCTGATGGGGCTACGACAAAAGTTCCAGGTGTAACGATGCGTTTTAGAGATAAATAATACAACTGCTACAACGTTCAGCATTCTATTAGTTCAGTAGCGGGCAGTTGACGCATTTGTCAAATTTAATTATTTTCTATTTCCTCTCGTTATTTATCTAAGTTTGTAGTGTTCTTTACTGTGGTGTTTTAAGTTCCCTGTAATTATGTAAATTGTTATGTAAATAGTTTGTGAATGCGTTAGTTTCACTGTTTGTAAAAAAACTAATCTCAAAATGCTCGGCAAAAGACTAAATGCAGCAGCCAGAGACACGGTGGTGAAATTAGTTGAATACTTCCATCAGGAAAAGTATAACACAGGTCTTCTTTTACCTTTGCAAGTAATCCATGAGGTGAATCGCAAAATTAAATTTGGCAGATGTTTATAAAGTAAATTTTCCTTTAGCATACTTCTAATGCATTGGGTATTTGAACGAATTTGTAAGGAAACCCGTAAGAAGCAAAACGCCCCAAATACTACTGTGGCAAAATATGGACCCAGAAAGAGAAATAGAACTAAGGACTTGGTGGAGGCAAGGTAGATGGATGTGAGGGAAACAATTTTTAATATGTACTGCGAAAGTAAGTCTGTGGTGTAGTTGATTTTGTAGTATTTACAGTTAGTCTCTGCGCTCAGAGCAGGGCCGGATGGTAGTTTTGAAACAACTGAGGCAAACTCCAAATTTTGCGCCCCAAAAATTTGTAACAGTTTTCAATTAATTAATTTAATAAATACATGTTAAAATTAATTTAATTAATAATTACAAAATTATTCATGATATCAATAACTCTCTTGTAAACTCATAAAGAATTAATCTTTATTGAACAATAGGAATATAAAAGGAAACAAGATACGTAGCATAAAGTTAAGAACAAATATGAATTACACGTTTGAAATTAAGGGAACACGGCGACTTTTAATCTTCGCAAAATCGTAGATCATTTTATCATAGTCAATAGTGGCAGCTAATTCAGACTCAATTGCTAGAATTGCCAAACTATTGAGTTTTTCTTGTGACAACCTAGAGCGTAAATATGTCTTAATCAGGATAAGTTTGGAAAAGCTTCTTTCGCCCCCAGCAACAGTTACCGGCGTCGTAAGGAGTATCTTCAAAACAATAACGGTGTTCGGATACAAAGTTTCTAACCGTGTTTTAAACAAGTGGTTGTAGACTTCAAGAGGTGTCATTGACTATGGAAGATGTCGATTATGATGTCGTTTAAAGTACTTGACCCTTTCTTTCCTTACATTTATTTTATGACGCTACGTAACACAACACATGTTGCTTTAGAGGCTGCCGGGGTCCATCGAAATTCGTCTACTCGTGGAAGCAGTCACTTAAAGGGGCACATTTAACGTCGTGTAAATTAGCTACGGTTCATAAAATAGTTTGAGATTTTTAACCATTATGCTCTTTACACGAAATGCCATGAAAATAACCCACGACTAGGATTAGCTTATATGTATCAATATTATACTCAAAATGGTGTTAATTATAATGTGTGTGACAGGACAGGTAGTCCTCCGAAGGTCCAGGGGGAGCGATCGCCGCTCTGGATCCGGCGGCCGATGAGGCGTGAAAAAATGAACCCGAAAATGCGCCCCCGAATCCTGTGTAGTGAGGCAGTCGCCTCTCTGCCTCATGCCACCGTCCGGCCCTGGCTCAGAGAGTGGCACTAAGTAGCTTAATTTGCAACCTGAGGTGCAGACTCTAATTATTACAACTGGTATTACTGACCAAATATAAGACCTTGTAATCTCTGTCGAATTATCAGAACTTTTAACGCCCAACTGACTGGCTTGTTGCATACATGCCAACAGAAATGTTTACTAACCTGTGAAAAAAAATTAATACACTTGTGTCTCTCCTGGAAATGCGTATCATCCTCAGATAAACTCTGTGGGCATCCCGGACATCTGAATGTCCATCTCGATGTCACTTTAACGGGGGGTTTCCTTGTGATGTGGCTGACTAGAAAGTTCATGGCGATATCTTCACAGTTCATATATTCATCTACCTTGTCTCTAATGGCTTGGGGTAACCACTTCCAGTACAGATGCAGGTAATGCCGATGTAAAAATGCTGCACCTAGAGATGTAAACGAGACAGTAAATAGAATGAATTCTGTAATAGGTTACTAAATCTAAATAAAACGAAAGGTATGGGACAAAATACAAATTAAAAAATGTTAATGTTCAGTTGAAGATTCAGAATGAAATGAAAATTGAACGGGTAATGGAAATAAAGTAATTGGGCATAATAGGCTATTTTAATAGGAATTTTTTTAATGCGTTTAGGGAATTCAAGTGCTGGCATCTTTCCAAGCAGCGGTTCCCTAAACAACAACGCTGAAAAAGTGCTGACCGCCAATTGGTCACTGCTTTGGTCGGAGGAAAAATTTCATGCTGAGTTTAGTCAGCGGTGAAACTTAACCTCGCTTTCTTTCATTCTTTGGTATTTGTCTCCTTCTGGTAATCTATGATGTTTCCTTAAACCACTTACTTACCTGTTAGTACCATGCTCAGCTCACAGCTGTAGTTCGAGTTGTATAACCAGCTGTTTTTCGTGTTGATATCCCAGGCGTGGTACCTGCCTGGAAATCCAACGATTCTATCTCTATGTTCCCTCCAAACGCGAAAACCGAACAATATCTCGTCATGTCTTAGATGAGCATCGTCGTCGACTGACAAAATGGCTTCGGTGTTGAGGTTATCGAGCGGCAAGAATCTATTATTTAAGGAATTTCTAGCTGCTTTAACGACATGCACTGGTGCACCAATATCTGGCCATCTGAGTTCAGGACTGGGCAGTCTCGGTGAATTCCACACTACGACGACTGAATTCAAGTAAGGCAAGCCTCGTAGACGAGCTATTGAATCCAGAAGCACCTGTTCTCGCTCGTAGGTTAAGAGAAGTACGGTGAACTGCTCTCTGGGATTATTGCCACCAAGGGCTTCGGAGAATTCTTTTCCTGCTCCTGAAACAACCACGACTTATGTATCGAAAATTTCTTGGAAAACAGGCATCTACTTTTATAAATTTTAAGATACTGACTTTATTACCTATCTGGTACTGAGAGTATAGGATTTTAATGGGCTTGTCCGGCATTTTTTTTTTATTTCATAAATCGAAAGTGCAAGTATAAATTAATGGATCTGCAAAAAATCAGAATCTTATTCGCACATTTAGTATCTTAAAAAGTATTACAAATTTCCATCTCGCGAAAATGGGGCGTGGCCAGGCGCTACGTCACTATACGCATAGACTCGGCGATCTCAATAGACCTGATGCTTCTTATTGGTTATAATTATAAGTGTTTTCGAAGTATTGTTTGTTTTGATTACTACTTCAGGGTTCAAACTTTGCAAAGCTGAAAAAATTCCCTGAGTTTTCCAGGTTTTCAATAACCAAAATTATTAATTTCCATACACTTTTTAGCGAAATAATTTTTTATTTGACAAAATAATTTCTTGAATTGAACTGAATCAGTAAAAATTCTTAAGAACTCTGTGATTTTCCATATCGAGACGCAGAATTCCGCAGATTTTTTATACAATTTATAAAATTCCCTGATATTTCCAGGTTTTTTTTAAAGATTTTTAAATTTCCTGAATTTTCCAGGTTCTCCATAAGAGTCTGAACCCTGTACTTGACAGTAGGGGAGTACAATTTGGTGAAATGTCAAAAAACTACAATTTTCTCTCGCTCCTGCCAGAACGAATTTTCGACTTCGACCCTGCAATTTACGATTATAATTCATCGCCGACCTTCTCCTTTCCGTAGACACATAGAACGAACTTCCACTCGACGTATTTATTTAGTTACCAGCGTTTAAAAATTCCATGTTTTTCGACTTTTCAGGTTAAATTTGAAAGGTCCCAGAAAGCCATTTTTCTTACGTCACTTGGGTATAGTGACGTCACAAATGAGCGCTCGGTTGCAACTATTACTAATTTCAACTCCTTATATCTCGAGAACGGAAAAAGTTAATAATACGAAATTTTGAGTGTATAATGAGAATATCGAGTACTATATGAAAAAGTATAAAAACCATATGAAAAGAATATCATGGAACAAGCCCATTGAAGTGGGCGTTACTTTGTGACTACACTTCTGTGTAATCAAATCCCGTACACTTGAAAAATCAAGTAATCCAGTTTTTACTAATATTGAGTAGTGGGAATCAGTCTTTTTGGAATTCAGATATTTTATTATTATACAGGTTATAAAAAACTGATATTGATTCTGAAACGTCATAAGTAAGGTATCTGAATAATGTGAATCCAGAAGAAAAACATACGCATTTTTGTGTTTTTTACTTTTTTACACTATCCGATGGTAATGATTTTGGTTTATAACAAACGTAAGAATTGACAGTGAAAAATTCATAGATACACGTTACGTTTTCAAAACAGGCATTTACCTCCATGCATCCAGCTTCTTCCTCGATTTTAATGAGCAAAAATAAACTCACCTCCTTGACCTTGTCCGATAGGTCTAAATCCTCTATCAGACCCGATAAATTTTGCATCGGACGACAGTATTGGGTCTGTCGGCAAAGCAGGGTACAACCGGAAAGGATCACCCCAATCGTTCCACAACTCATGGCCCTGAGTGAACAACAAACTGTAATTTCTCCTGAACGAGGGGCTATTATACGGGGGTTCCAGAGGACCGAGGCTCTCCTCTTGCTCCACGTCTCCAGTGGCGGGGACTTGTAGAGGCTGGAAAGTATCATTAAAAACACTTATGGCGGCAACAGTGTCTGCAGGGAGAGCCGGTATGTTCAGCCTGTCTCGCAACACAGCCACAATGGTGTCGAGGGTACTTTGTACCGAGGCAAGGTACCTCTCCCAAACTAGTCTACCTTGGCGGCGAAACAGTAAAACATCTTCGTCAGGAATGGCTCTTAACAAGAAATGTAACTCTGTCACGCGGGTTCTTGGTAGAAAGATGACGACTCGTCTCCATTGAATAACTTCGGAGTAGGCTAATTTCACTTGGTCACCTCCTAATATGACGGGTATAGCACCTGAAAAATAATGAGGTCATAAGATATTTTCATGTGTGCGTATGTTTACAGCCATTGTCGTATTAAAAAACTCCTATCATCGATCCCCTTTTTTACATAAAAAAAGTTACTCTTGTTTAATTGCAATATCTATTCATTTTTAAGATATTTACTTTAAAAATTTTCAATGCTTCAGTATTTGCAATTTTTAATCCTTAAAATATAAAATTGGTCAATTTACCTGAACGTAGAGCTTCATATACTCTGGCCTGCAGCAGCGTTGTAGAAATTAATTGGGGATGGCCAGGTGCGAATATTAGGACAAACGTGGATTCCTTCAAAACTGCTCTCCTACTACTATCTGTCCCACACAAGGCCCAATCTTGTGGTCCAGTATTGATATTGTTATCGCTTGCTGGCACACACTCGAAGTCAAATAGGAATTTGTCTGATGTGTCAGTTTTTTCCAATTGGAGTAAATGCTCTATTATAAATTTGTCCAACTCCACGTTATCAACTGCAAAATCGGAATCGTCGTTGCCATATCTGAGCGTTGTAGGTTTGTTCTTCATCTCGCCTTGGAAAGATAGAAGGTATTTGCGACGGGCAGGCAACATTTGCGCACACTCTTGCCAAACGTCCCCTCCAGGAGGGCCCAGTACGGGTGATACAACCAGATCGAATCCTGCTCTGAACAGATTATAACTGAAAGTAGATTGTACTAGGATAGCTCTACCTGTAAATAATTTAAGAAGAATTATATACTGCAGTTGATACTAACTAAATATAATACCTGTATCAATTGAGGAAAAAATGTCTCCAGAATTGGCGGTGAGATCTCTCCTAGCTAGATTTAACAATACATGATTTCTTCCATCTCCACCCCAATAAGGTAGTCTTTTTAAAGCATTCGAATCCAATGGAGGTAGATTTAAGTGGTTTCCTACATTTTCACTAACATCATCGGAATCCTTCAATGCCTCGCCAACTAGTACTAAAAAAATACAAGCCTCCTTTGGATTATTTGTTAAATGTGGATTATAACCCAGGGTTTGTTTTAGAGTGGTTTTTAAAAACCCATCGACATCCCAACCATCGTGCATTACCGGGTATTGGTCTGGATCATATAAGTAAACGGGAAAACCAGATGTTAGTGAACACCTTGAATGGTCAAAACAAGAGAACATCTGACACATTCTAGATAAATTTCTTGGTGGTGGCGGTAAAAGAGGTGGATATTCGTTCACAGTTAATTTTTTTGGCAAGGCTAATTCGGGAGTATTTTGTTGGAGTGCTTCTTTCTGGGCCACTTGTGCTTGCTCCACGGATATTTTCAATCTATTCAAATTTGTTTG
This sequence comes from Stenurella melanura, assembly GCA_963583905.1. Classification (NCBI taxonomy): domain Eukaryota; kingdom Metazoa; phylum Arthropoda; class Insecta; order Coleoptera; family Cerambycidae; genus Stenurella; species Stenurella melanura. Next base: position 170,022,177 of record OY757311.1, on the reverse strand, counting down.
TTGGTGGTACATCTCCTGTTTTAGTTCATCTATATTCTTTGAGTATGTTTGAATTTCTAGTTTAAACTGCTGCCTTTTTTTCTCAATATCACGTAGTTCACTTAAAACTGAACCTCTTATTCTAAGTAACTCTTCTACACCTACTTTTAAATCAGCCTCTTTAATAACATTAAGATCATCAGAAAGATCTTGGTGTGAATGTGCACTATGCTCTATGAAATTGGAATTTCTTTCCACTTTGGACAAATAAAAATGTGTAACAAGTGGTGTAAGGATTAATATTGCTAAAACCATTATAACTATTCTCGACAATTTAACATGAACTAGCCACTGGCAAATATCTTTATTATCACCATTTAACACAACCATTTTATAACCTAAACTCACTTTAATTACTCCATTTCAAACATGACTGCAATCTGGTAGTAAATTATGGTGTTAATGTTATAAACATGAACAATTTTAGTAATTACATATTTGACGATGGACCCGTTGTGGCATTATTTATATTTTTAATCAACAATAACTTTCTAGAGGACGACAAACAAACCCACAACAAACCACTTCATTTTCCTTGCTGAAAAATGTTAGCATAATGTTAGGGCATTACGCCACATTACGCATTACGATTGCGACTTACGACAAATACATTGTACTGCATAGATAAAGAATTATATTGTACTGGCACAAACTTAAGGCCGGTTTATCAATGCGACTAATGAGAGGATAAAATTATCCTATAGTTAAATTACAGTTTAATAATACAACCAAAGAATTTATATAAATAGAAGCCGAGATAAAGTGTAAAAGTTATACGATACTGTTGCCATCATGTCCAACATACCTTTTTCTCACCATTTCGTTCTAAGATACAATATTGCCTATAACGCTATCTCTGTTGCAATCACTCCAAGATCGTGGTATGAGTGTAGCAAAGACATATGTGGAATTTAGTCATTTAAGAACTGTGTCTGTTTTAACTACTCTAACCTCAAAATTATTTTCGTGTTTTGTAAATTTAAACAATTATTATTCTCGTTGAATCGTAAAAATAGTGAAAAAATGTGTTGTTTGTGGTGTAGTTGAGGATAAGAATAGCCTGTTGTCTTACATTTATTTGTCATGTTAAAAACAGTAGTACTGCAACAAAGATGGGGCTATAGTAATTTTCATCATAAAGAAAGAGATAATTATAAAATGTAATGTCTGAACTTGAGTACGAGATGTTGACAACACACTTATAAATGTGTATCTGCTTCTCTTTGAATACAACAGTTACTTCCTCTACTGAGCGCAGTCTACGCGGCATAAATCTACGCGGCGATAGCAGGAGTAAGGAGTAAGGCTTTCGACGCATGGACTATACACTCGATAGGTGAAGTGACCCAACTGTATTATAAACTGTGCTTTAACTATAGGTCGTCCCTTAGGGCCGGTTTATCAATGCGAGGATAAAATAAAAGTTATCCTATGGTTAAAGCCTATTCCTATGTTTATGCTTTAACCACAGGATAACCAAAGACTAAAGAATTAACAAGATAGGACAGTCAGACGGAGCAGACGAAATAGACGAAGACAGGAAGTCCAAATTAAAGGGATACGATATCCAGCGGACACGGTTTCGGGATTTATCGGGTCGAAAACTTCGACCATGCGCAAAACGTGATATCATGTATGTGACTATTTATTGCTTGCTCTCACAAACCACCCAGGGTAGTTTGTGCTTGCTCTAGTGTTTACCATGAGCATGAAGGTTGGCGCATAGGTAATGATCTCGTTTACCATGTGAAAGGTTCAAACTCTTGCGCCGCTGATTTTTTTTCTGTAATTTTCTAACGATTAATATATTTGTTCTCAAATTCTTTTCTGATTTATTTAGGTTTTCCTTCTTTTTCCTATAACAATTTATTCCTTCGTGTGATTTCTTTAGGTTAGGTTGGTAGGTTTTTATTCTGATATCTATTTGTTAATAATTATTAGCGCCGCAGGCAGTATAGCGTCGCATACAATGAAATGGGGGGTGCGGGGGGTTTCCTCCGCCTTCTTTTCACAAAATAACAGGAAATATTTCAATTTCTCGACATGCGGAATTTATTACACATTTACAAGGTAATGCGCATGCTCGAAGCTTTTGCATTATTAGGTTTGTTTTGGTTTTGAAAAATACCAGTCCTCGGATGTCAGGAACATGCGCAGTTAGTAAGTTCAGGACCCGTTTTACTAACTGCGCATGTGCCTGACGTCCGAGGACGTCTTCGGACGGCAAGGAGCGATAGATCTTTAATCTATCCCTCCTTGCTCGGACAGGCTATTTCTCAAAGTCAAAGCCAGAACAAACCTGTGTACCCAGACACAGATGTGACTGTGACGCTTGTGAGGTCAATGGGGCCATTGCTAAATGATAAAAGGTCTTTCGCCGGTTGTCCTATCTTGTTAATTCTCTAATCTTTGGGATAACTTTAACCTCGCCGTGATAAACCGGCCCTTAGTCTGTGACCAAAGATTAGAGAATTAACCTGTGACTCTACTCTGTGAGTCTGTGGTATTAATATGCAGCAGATAACTGGTGTTGCCAGTGTCACTCTTTTTCTTTGGATCTATCACCTATTACTTTCTGCTATTATTGTATTATATTGCAAAATCTAACAATCCAACTGAATATATTTTTCTAAATAGTTTGCCTTAATCCTGTTTACTTCTTATTCAGTTTTATTTAGTTTTGAGCAGTTTCAAGAATTGAATATACGGTCTGTTCATTCGTCGTTCTGAAATTTGACAACACTGAGGGGGCCGGTAAGGGAACTAAAAGGGAAGCTAACCATAAAAAAGTTAACCTCGAAATTGACGTCGGCTTTCGTTTTTCGATATTTTGTTTAATTTATCTGTTACACCTTGGTTTTTGATTCGTTGAAAAACAATGGCTTTAACAAAACCAAAATCCGAAATGACAGCAGAGGAACTGCAGGCAAGAGAAGAGGAGGAATTTAATACTGGACCACTATCTGTATTAACTCAGTCCGTAAAGAACAATACTCAAGTGCTTATAAACTGTAGAAATAATAAAAAATTATTGGGTCGTGTAAAAGCTTTTGATCGTCATTGTAATATGGTTTTGGAGAATGTTAAGGAAATGTGGACCGAACTTCCTCGACCTGGCAAAGGAAAGAAAAAGTCGAAGCCTGTGAATAAGGATCGTTTCATTTCGAAGATGTTTCTGAGAGGAGATGCTGTTATCTTAATTGTTAGAAATCCTCTTGCAACTGCCACGTAAATAAAGCTGGTATTTATTATTTAAGCATAAAATAGAATCTTTTCAATATATCCTTTTCATGTGTATCACGTGACATGTGTTTCTCATAACTATTTTCTGTAAAATTGTGCATAAATGAATTATTTATAAAAAAATCGAAATTTGTTTTATTACGAGTACTTATTACTAGGTGGTGAAAAGTGATACAAATGAATATCATCAATAAAATTACCAATGTATTATTTAGATTTACTACAAAAATATGCTATTTTTTAAACAAGTATTATGGGGGACATTATTGGATTGCACGGTTTATCTCTTCGAAAGTTTTTAATCTAAAACACAGTCAACCACTGGCACAATACAATATCGCAATTTTGGTTTTGTCTATTTAAATTGACTTCTGTAGAGAGGATTTTTATAATTCCCAAAGTAACAGTTTCGATACCTTCTTAGAAAAAATTAAAGATAAGATTTTTTCTTAATTCATGAATAATTATTAAGTATTTTGTTTTCACCCATAGTAATAGTCTCAGCAGGGCCGTGCCGTGCTATGATGTGGAGAGGCGATCGCATCAGGAGGCGGAATTTCAAGCAGTGAATTACAATTTTTACAATACTGAAGAATATGTATGCGATATTGTTTTTAATTTGCCTATTAGACCGGCCTATATACACGCATGAGTATCGAATTCATTTCGGACGCAGTTTCTCTTGCTAGAATTAGTTCAGGAGAAACTACCGATTATTAAAATCCACATTATCAGACGGTAACCTCGTTTGATATCGTTTCAAACAATTTTGTTTATAGTAAAAGGAAATATGAAATTTTTTAAATCAAACAACTTTTTTTTAATATTTTCTGACCGATTTTCAATAAGAACTGTTCGATAACTTCTTTGTAAAGTTGATATTTTAATATAAATGCAGTCTCAAAGCTATTGTAATTTGTAACTACTTTGTCAGATTGTGTGCGGATGCTATCAGAAACCATACAAAAACTGAAAATTGCTGCTAATGAGATTGCAGTGGAATGCAGCACAGAATGTTCGACCGAAATTGAAGTTAGAGAGAAACTTAAATTTTATTTGCAAAGGAAATTCATATACATATTTGTATACCTATAATAGGTACAAATTTCTTCAAATTAAATTCTCTAGCTCTTTTTTTGCCATTCCTTTAGACTTTTATCTTTTCAGCACATTTTTTAAATTTCAAGGATTATCAAAGCAATTTATGATGAAATTCATGTTCATAAATTTGTTCACTAAAAAGTTAATAGTTTTAACTTTGTTTGCCCAGACTTTCTGCTCAAACATAAGGACTCGCACCTTTTATTTGAAGTACCGATTATTTTAACTGTTCTGCAAAGATTTTGGTAGAATATAAATGTGAACATGGGTTGTCCATAGAAGTATTTCAGACTCGTTGACAAATATTTACTCTGGTGGAAAAATAGAATAGAATAGAAAAATATTTATTGTGTTATATATAAGTGTACACATAGATACAATATTCTACACAAAAGGTGACGTTCGTATCAACGTTCTTCCACGCCACCAAACAAAGAAACAAAAAGAAAAACTTACTTCTAACCATCACATATAACTCAAGTAGCCCTAAAATTACATTATCTAAACAATAATATTTTGTACCTGCAATAAGTATTCTTTATAATTTTTTTTAAATGTACCAACAGATACACCCTCAATCATTTTATAATATACATCATTATTTAATAACTCAACAGATAAATATGCAAAGCAACACTGAAATCTTGCTGATTTATGTTTGTATATATTAAATTTGTTTAATTCCCTAAGATTGATATTATGCATCTATTGTCTTGGTTTCAAGTACTCTTTTAGATATTCTGGTTTTCCTCTGGTATAAATTTTCATTAACAAACTGCCAAAAAATAATTTGTAACGATAATCTATTTTTAAGTACAAATGTTCTTTATATATCGGAGTGACATGATCATATTTCCTTATTGAATGAACAAAACGCAAACATGTGTTTTGAGCTAACTGTAGCTTGTTTTTAAATTCCATTGTCAGAAAACTATAGTATACAGTTAAACAGTAATCAATCTGGGGATACAAAATTGATTCGACAATTTTGTGTTTTACTTTTTCATGCAGCATATATTTAAATTTATGTAGTGCCTTTAATTTCATGTATAATATACACAACTTACTTGTCACATGCCTTTGAAAATTTAAACTATCGTCAAATATTACTCCTAGGTTTTTCGCATACTCTTTTTGTGGAATCTCTATATTGTTAATATGCACTGTAGTGAAATTAAACTTCATAACTTTATTTTTAACATTTGCAGAACCTATTAGTAAGAAGCAACTTTTACTAGCATTAATTTTAAGACCATTCTCAAAAGACCAATTGTTTATCCTCTCTAGATCAGAATTTACATCATTCAGGGCAATGTTTACCTGTGATGGTTCAAACGTTTTTAATAATTGAGTATCATCTGCATACATATAAGTGTTACAGTTATGTATTATTGATGGTAAATCAGATGTGAAAATGTTAAACAAAATTGGCCCTAATATGCTGCCCTGTGGAACACCTTGTTTCACTACAATAGGATCTGACTTAATTCCATCTATTTCAACGCACTGCAATCTATTTAATAAATAGTTACTAAACCACACACAGACACTATCAGAAAAGTTATAAAATCTCATTTTAGCAAGTAGTAGATCATCGTGGTTTATCAAGTCAGAAGCTTTGCTGTAGTCCAATAGCACCAAGCATGTTGCTTTTGACTCGTCTATTCCACAAGTAATATCTGTTGCCACTCTAGTCAGTGCAGTACCGGTACTGAAATTAGATCGAAAACCAGACTGAACATCTGGTAATATGTTATTACTATTTATAACGTCGATCATCATATTACAAACAATCTTTTCGAACATTTTTGCTAGAATGGGAAGAATATTTATTGGTCTCAGTTCATTAAATGAAGTTACATTTGGTACTTTTGGCAGTGGTCTTATAATGGAGGTTTTCCAAATAGTTGGAAATTCTCCATTCTGTAATGATTTATTGAACAAATTTTTAAGAAAACCTGAGATGAATGGCAAACTCAAATCCAACATATCGTATCCGATGTCATCAATGCCCATACACTTTGATTTTATTTGTTTAAATGTTTTATATATGTCTGCTTCTGTTACCTGATTAAATGTAAATTTGGTTTCTCTGTTTGAGTGAGTTCTGTTTTGATAGAATGATATAGTCTCTTCACTTACTGGTGTTTCTAGATGGCTTGAGTTTGCAAACGTTTTATTTAGTTCATTAGGGTTTTTTAGGTGCTCTGGGATATCAGCCACCACACTTGTAGTGACACCCCATTGTTTAAATTTCGACCACATCTTTTTTGAATTTTTTTCTATCTTGTTAATTTCAAAATTAAAGTAAGCAATTTTCTCACTCCTTATTGCAAATGATAAATAATTCTTTAGATCTAGATAAAAATGTTTGTGGTCTTGATTTCCACTTTTCTTATATTTGTTATATGCTTTATCTTTTAATTTAATAATCTCTTTTATTGTTTCAGTTATGTAAGGTCGATGGGGACGTGTAGGTTGAATATATTTTAAAGGGGCATGTACGTTAAAAATATCTAATAGCAAATTATTGAATATCTCAATTTTTTTATTTATATCAGCCTCTTCGGATAATCTGTACCAATCAACAAGCTCCATATCTACTTTAAATTGATCCAAACTAACATTTTTAAAGTCTCTATAAATAAAGGTTTTAATTGGAGGTTTAATAACATACAGTTGAATCACACAATAAGTCAACCTATGATCAGTCATATTATACATTTCCACTGTTCCCGTTTCTAAAACACCCAATTTTGTATCCACAAAAATAAGATCGATAAGACTATTACTTGTTCTAGATACTCGTGTGGGTTCATTAATTACTTGCGTCAATTTGAAAGTAGCTGTAATGTCATTTAAAAACTTTCTGTCTTTGTTTTGAATAAGAAAATCTATATTTAAATCTCCTAATAAGACAGTGTAATCAAACTGAATACTTACTGCAGCTAATACATTTTCTATAATACTTAAGCTACTATATGATACTGTAGGTGGTTTGTATAGAGCTCCTAATAATATTTTATCATTCTTAAGACTAATACACAGCCATAATTGTTCAATTGATTTTTCACCACCCTCTTCTAGGAAAGAAATATCTACAGTACTACATTTAAATATTGATAAAACATATACACAAATTCCACCACCTCTGGTTTGTCTGTCGCACCTAAACAATACATAATTTGGAATTTCTATTAATGTGCTTGGAAATTCTGGCGGCAACCATGTTTCACTTACAGCTACTATATGAAATTTTCTTTCTAGCACCATCGCTTTGAAGTCATCAAAAGAGGGAATGAGTGACCGCATGTTCACATGCGCTACCGCTAATTTCTCCATTTTTTTAATAGAGGAATTATTTATTTTTTGTTCTACTTTTGGTAGTGTTTCACTAGGCTGGTTGTTTTCTATAAAAAACTCCCAGTTTGTATATATGGTTGAGGATAGTCTATGTTTGCTTCCATCAGTTTGTATATTCTCTGATAGGCTGCACAGTTTGTTTTATCCCAGGCTGAATGATTAAATTTAACATTTGGAATTTTTAGTACCTCAGCTGCATATTTGCAATTTGTACAAATTTTGTTTTCAGTTTCACAAGATTTATGTTCCGCCGCACAGCTCGGACAAATTTCATTTTTACTTTTACAATTATTGGACATGTGCCCAAATTTCCAGCATTTAAAGCATTGAATTATATTTATGTAATCAATAAATTTGCATGATTTCCATCCAATCGAAAGTGTTCCTTTTTTATGGATAAATCCGTATGTAACTGGATCGACTTCTAAAACTATGTTAGTGTGTCTCTCATCTCTTGTTTCATGCTTATGTATTACTTTCATTATCAGTCTGTCTGGTTCCGTTTTAATTGTATTTTGTATTATAATTTTTTCAACTAATCTTTCTGTATCTTCCACATCTCTTTTATTCACTCTAAGGACTTTTATTTTAGGATTCTTTTTTTCTATCTTTTTTACTTCATAGTCATTCCCCAATGTTTGTTCTATATTTTTGAGAATATTCTCCACTGGTTTTTCATTGTTACAGCTGATAGCAACCCCACCATTTCGCACATGTTTGATATTGGATATACTAACTCCAAGAGATCCTGGATCTACTTTTTCTTGTAATGTTTGTCTTGTGAATTTATAAATTTTACCTATATTTCTTATATTTGTAACTTTTGACTTCTGATTTTGTTTGTGCATTTTGAAGGTTCTCACCAATTTCTAAATAAAATACCATTTAGTACAGGTATTTCATGCTGAATTCTACTTCTTCTATACGTTGCTGTTTCCTATTTGGCATGTTTTTTAATAGAATTCTACTATACTTACTTCTTCTACAAATTGCTATTTGGAGTATTTAGTAATTTGTGCTGAAATCCACTTCTTGTGCTATATAGGATAAGACAATATTGTACAATTAATTAGTAGGTACCAGAGCATCCAATATACTATACATGTATACAGAAAACCATGTACACGAAATAAATATCTCCATATTTGCTTGTACAAAAAAATTCAAGAACGAAGAACAATTGGACCACGTTACTAAAACAGATTATTGAATTCTCTCCAAATAGAATACACCTTTACACGTTAGATGGCAGCAATATCTCAAAAATAGCAAAATGTCGTGATCAGGTGATGCATATAACGTGGTCCAATTATATTAATAATTCTGGGCGCATACTTTTATCCCTATACGCTATTATGATATATGATGGTATGTGTATAGAAGGTGCAAGATTTATACAAATCAGACTCGATTAATCTTTTTTAAATTATGTACGTGTAGATATGTGTACCAGTTCTTTGAAATCCCACAAAGTCGAAAGCGCCCCTGCAACCAAATATTGTTTCTGGAAACTTTATTGGGCAGTGCCAAACCCTGTTATTTTTCTTTCGTAAAAGCGCAAAATTCCCAAACAAAATGAATTAAGTGAGATCCAACAGGAATAGAAATTCAACAGGTCAGAGTGGATATAAATCTATCACATACACACCTCACACTTTAGCATAACTCCATAGCGTTTGAATCATTATATATACCTGAAAAGCTTACATGGATAAATAAAATAACTTTATCGAAAGTTTACCTTACTTAGAGCTGATTTATGCGAGGATATCCTATGGTTAAAGCATATGCCTATGTGTATGCTTTAATTATAGGATAACACATCCTTATTCCTCGCATTGATAAATCGGCCCCTATTATGTACATTATTATTTACTATAAGTAATAAATGTAGTTGCAATAATAAATACTAATGCGGAGAAGGAAATATGAAAATGTAATTTTTTTTATTTATTTGCATGGTAACATCTTTTATTTCTGCGCACACTTCACTGAGAAAAACATTATTTTGGATATTTTTCGGCAGCTTTCATACACTTCATATTTATTAATATGATAAATCACTGTTTATTCATTATGTATATATACTGTGCGGATCTAATCTTGACCACCCTCTAGTATATACAGATAAATTCAATCAATAATGACATCATGACATTTCTAGAGGTAGGGCTAGAGATTTGGAGGCATGTTCAAAATTCATAGAAGGACTGTCGTAAGGGGCATATCTCTCAGATAAAAATGAATTATAATTTCAGAATGGTGTCATTGATTGACGTTATTGGTATACTAGCATGGTCAGAAATAGATCGACAGTATGCATCATGCATAAGTAATTTGTTGTGTTCCATGTTAAAAATGTACTAGATGGAGTATACGAAAGCTGCCTGCAAAATATCCAAATTAATGTTTTTTTCAGTTATTTCTACGTTTTCTTAACATAGTAAATAATATAAGCATAAGCAATATACAGATTTATTTCAAATACTTAATTCGAACTATTCTGTATGAACCGGTATAGGTATATATCCAAACCGTTCAGTGCGAGTTCTATATCTTAGCTGACAAATTATGCTTCTCATCTCTTCTCTGATCACACAGTCTATAATACTGGGAACATACAAGAATGTTATTCATTAACCTAAGACACAAACAGAACAGATTTAAATCATGGACGTAATATAGTACCATGTTTTAAGAGGACAATTGCCCTGTTCACAGGAGGTATTACAGAGTATCAGAAAATAGGTAATTTCTACTTAAATAAATGAGAGAGAAATTTGAAACAAAATGTATTCGAAAGAGGAAAGATCCCTCCACGCACCTATTGTGACACATTATTAATATTTTGCATTTTTTTGGTTGTTATATATGCTGAAAGTTAGGGAAAAGAGGAATTATTGCTGATTTTGTACGCTTCAAAACATACATCTAATGACAAAATAAATTAATTCTGCCACAATACGGGTCTAAAATTGATGCCTTGTATAATTAAAAAAAATGTATTTTGCCAAAAGAAAAAATTTCTTTTGTAGATAGATAGATAGATAGATAGATAGATGATTAGAATAGACTGATTACGAATTTAAAGTCAGTATCCGAAAATTTCTGAATAAAACAATACCTATATCCTTTGTTTCTCGTACACCTTATATTCGCAATTTAAAATGTAATGGTATTCAGCTAGTCTGGGAGCAATAAGTTCAGGTAATTGTGATTAAATTGATTTAATCTCGGAACCATTTTTGTCTTTAAAAATATTTAATGATAATAAATTCTTCGTTGTCCACACTCCGGAATGACAAAAGTCTTTATTACCAAGATTTAACTGTCCATGGACTTGGTAATAATAATCATGGTTATGTTTTAAAATGTCATGATTTTCAGATAGATCCAGAAACTTTATAAGGCCATTTTAATTTTCTAATCAGATATTTCCCTAGCCGAATATGGACATTTATTTTCTATTATCGATCCATCGTTTCCAACTCCATCTGGAAAAGTCCCTAAATATGGCCAATTTTTATTTATAACCAATCCGAATTCAACAATTTCAACATTACATGCTAAGGCTTCTTTTCTCCATCCTCATAACTTTGGGGAAAAAGTTAAGATTTCGCAAATATATCTTTCTCGATATAATATACTTCTTATAGTGACCTGGCAACTTGTAGTAGGACGCATTTTTTCATACTACCAAGTAGAGAACCGGTGGGTAGATTTCATCTCTGTTATCTCCAATCAGTACTATCTGTTTGTAATCTAGATTTTTTCTCTATTTGTTTAAGTTCTTCGTCGGTTTTTTCCGATGTTTCTAAAAAACGCATGCACTAACATTATTCGTTATTTAATCTTAAGCATGGATTTAACCCCCTCGTAGGATGTGAATTTAATTTTCATATATTTCTTTTTAATGATCAAAATTGTATTTTAAAATGTTTTCTCAAAGTATTTACAAATTGATGCATTTTATTATAGAGCTTTTACCTTATCCTCACTATTTCACTATATTTTAGGGAATGTTTTTGTATTTTACTAAAAAATCACCTTGTAACTCAGTTTTTGGGTTGTTGAGTCGGATTCAGCATAAAAAATACACAAAATCTATTCACTCACATCTTTGGTATAGAACTTTTCTTTTGTGTGGCTGTGTTATCTTTGTTCGTTTCGTTTGTCTAATATCAATATTCATTTTAGAATGGTCTTGTAATATTCTGCAATGTATCGTTTTTTTCTTATTATGGTGGTTTTATTTTTTCGCTTATTTTTTGACGCGTTATTATGAAAAACATATGTATTGGAAAGAGAGAATTCAGTTACAGAAATATAAAATAATTTTTTGGCTGCATCTGCAAACTTATACGAATGCGACTAAAATAAAAGCATGGGGTATTCATGAAGTCAAATGTCTTGGATGAAGCATTTTAGTGTCTATGTCGAGAAAAATGCTATAATAGCTGAAAATATTATTTTATACTTTTTAGTGCTCTTTTAATAAAATAGTCTCTTTAAAGAGTTTTTAAAAATATTTTATTTTATACTTCTTACTCTTGTAAAATGTAATCAATTTAATAATTTAATTTCTGTTTCCAAATATTTAAACACTATTAAATGAACGACCCAGGTTTATCCAAAAAAATAACTTTGGTCTATCATATTACGTCTAATGAAATTATTTTTATTCTAGCGGTTTTTAAAATGTACTTATAATATAAATTTATTACTTTCTTTTTAGTCACATGGTAAGTGTTTAGTAGCACCGCCGCGCCGCGCCTCAAATAAACCACATAAGTTATAAACAAACATTCTTTTAAATGGTTTTTACGATTAGTATATACTTCCACATCCCACTACGTGCATGCGGAAGTAAAAGAAACATTAGTGCCGAGGTTCATATTAAGATTAATCAAGTCTATTTTTTTTCAATAATTTTAAGTGATATTAAGATAGGTACGTCATATTTATTTAAATATCAAATCTGAACAATTTTTTTTGTAAGGAAATCATTATTTTTAGCTAATTAATTAAAGTAATATTTAGTGATGAAGAATAATTTAGAAAACTGTATTTATTCTTACTTTATTAGAACACATATAATTAGCTACGTATATTACAAGCAATGAAAATGTTGCGCTGACTTTATCTGTCAACCTACAAGAAAGCGTACAAAAATGGTACTATACTATTTCTAGCACTTTAATTGCGATTTTGAGGTTCTATAGTGCCGACTTTAAATAAAGCTTGTAAAGGCAAAAATATAAAAAACAATCATGCCTGCAGCGTCCCAACTCTATTACACAATTTATTTAGTACGGACCTGTACCTCACTATGACCGTAATTGAATATCGTTGAAAGCACCGGCCCGCCTGACTTTCCAAGGCGTCTGTACTGTTTTTTAGTGCAACTTCGTCTCTCAACCCCGCGGAAGACCCATACCTTCCTAGTGCAGGGTCCTCTTAAATATTTGTTATCCCGGTATAGTCTCCCCTATAAATGAACCGATAACTTTCATTACATTGCAGCATGAAGACAAATTAGCTTCATCAGAAGAAGAAGCTGAACGTTAGTAGCTTTGACTTTGACGTTTGTCAGTTGTAGAAAAATGGCAGATGGGTCGAAAGCTCAAAAATTAAAATTAGCAAATTCTAGAAAGCGGGTAAATACTTATATTTCTCTTCATATTTATAATTTTCAAATTCAGATATCATGGATTGATTTTCACAGATATTCAATAGTGCTTTTCGAAAGTTTCATTCTATGAGTGGGCCACATCATCAATGTTGTCATTCTTGTAACCTTTTTATTTTGTTTTGTTTCATATTTTTTAGTTTAAAGAATTACAAGAACTGAAGAAAAAGAAAAATGCCAATCAGAAAACTGAAAATACTGAAAATATTTGCATTGACCCAACTTCCGTTGATAGTTTGACGAGTTCGACCCATAGTTCAATTAATAATGAGTTGAGTAATGAGCAAGTCAAAGAAAATATTCCAGAAGGTTACAATCAGTTACCTAATTATTTTAATAATATACCATATCAGGATAATTACCAACAACCTGCTGTGTTTTTTGACAGTTTTTTGCAGAAGAACTATAGCGAGAGTAGCGAGAAAGAGTTCAGTGATGAAAATAAATCAAGTAACATGTTTAATTTTTTTAATACATCCCCAACACAAACTAATTTAGAGAATATGGTATCGAATATTGTAGGTACACCTACAGTTACTGAACCCAATAAATCTCTTCGTGAACAACATCAAGAAAAGTCTCTAGAAAATTATTATCTGTTTCCCGAAGTTAGTCAAAGTAATTATGTAGCAGAAACAAGGCACATTATCCATCCAAACGAGGATGCTCAAAATGAAGAGTCCGAAATAAAACAGAATGAAGATTTCAATTCGCATAGAAGTTCTGAGAATATCTTTTCTGAAAAGAATACAAAAGATCTGATGGATTACTTGCAAGCAGGTAACAAAGAAGAGGAAATAAGCGACAGTGAAAATTTGGCTATAAAGGATGAGATCACAGACTTTTCCAATCAAGCCCAAGCAGAAATACAACAACAACATTCCAGTGCAGAGAGTCTAAGGCAGTTGTCGAACCAAATGGCACAACTTATAGAACCTGAGTATTGCTCATCAAGCTCAATAACAGATTTGGAGAAGCGCAATTTAGAACTAGCGGCATTGCTAGATCAGGAGAAAGTAAAATCTGAGAAACAGAACTCCTTAATAAATGATTTAGAAATGAAAGTGGCACAACTGGAAAAAGATAACCAAGATAAGGATGAATATTCTAATTTCTACACAGCTGAACAAGTAAGAAAGCTAAATGAAGAATTAAAATGCCACAATCAAACGATAGGTATGTTGGTGGCAGAAAAAGCTGAACTTTCAGCAAGCTTGAGTCAATTTGAATTTTGCTCTAAGCAAAAGACTCAGGAGTGCGAGGAACTACAGGCCCGACTTAAAGCTTCAAGGTCCCGCGTCGCCGACTTAGAAAGAGAGATGAACGCTCTAAAATCTGCCAAGAGTCAAACCGATAACGTGGTAAGAGAACATAACGAACTAGTAAGTAAATTAAAGCAAGATTACGATACCCTTAAAGATCAAAAAGAAGAGCTTGTACAAGATCTTTTGGAGGCTCGGGAAAAGCTAAAAAAAAGTTCTGAGGAAAATGTACTTCTCCAACAACAAAATCAGGAGCTCTCCAGCAAGCTATCCTTAGCTAGTATTAAAATCCAACAAATAACAAATGGGGAACAGCACCAAACTGAAGGCCAGTTAGAGAAATTAACTCAAGAGAAATTTGATTTGGAAAAACAACTTTCCGATTTAAACCACCTTCTAAAGACTGTCACAAAAGAACGTGACGAATCTGGTTTACACTACCAACAGTACGCACAACAGCAGAATGCTCAGTTAACTAGCCTATCTAATAAAATAGAACAATTACAGCAGGAAAATGAGAACTTAGCTCTGCAAGAGCAGAATCGTATTAGACATATAAGCGAATTGGAAAGACAGCTCCAAAATTTTCAAAATGAGCAAGTCGCATTTGCTACGAGTAGAAATGGTGGTGATTCGACTCTTAAAAATGACCTTGAAACTACACGAGAGCTCTGCGTTCAGTTGCAGATCGAAAAAACCACCACCGAAGAGAATTATGTGAAGGTCGTTAACGAGAAAGAGATGCTGTTGAAGGAGTTGGAAGCGAAAAATGATTCCCTTATGCAGCTGGAGAGTTTGGTGGAACAGCTTCGAGGAAACCAACCCGATAGCGTGAAACTTCTGGCAACCATGGAAAGCGATAAGGTTGCAGCAGCCAGAGCCGTCCAGCAGAATAAAGAGTTGAAGCAGCAAATGGAGAGCATGCAGGAAGTATTTATTAAATTGGTAAGACTTTTTTTCTTTGGATTTAATAGTATACGTCGTTTATTTTCTCAAAACTAATTTCTGATTGTTAACTTTCTAGCAAAATACAACAGCTTGTTCAAGTTTAAGTGATTGTACGGCATTAAAATAGTTATAAAAATAAAGACATCTTCCTATGCATTAGTGTAAAATTATGGAAAAATAGATTTTCATTTTTACAGTAAAGAAATTGCTTTTTGATGCAAGGTTAAAAATCGGTCTTGAATTGTTTCATTGAAAAAGGTTTTTTTAAAGGGTGTTGCCGGATTTGCAAGGACAAATTGCCCCCTATGGGAAGCTGTATTGATAATTATATCAATGTGTAGGTAAGACTATGAGTAAATGACATCTAATTTTCATTGGCCATTTTCGAGTTGTTCTAGAAATATTTCAGTAAAACTTTAAAAAAGGGGAGACTTCAAAAAATTATTTTTCGTAAAGTACTTGGCATGGTGAAACAAAAAACTGTATTAAAGCGGATATTCTAAGGAATATACCAACTTTTTTTTTTTATTAACATTCCTGTAATACTTCACAGTACTAAATAAATAGAATTATCCTACTAATATGTATCTGGATAGTAATATCAGTAGCGAGGGTGGTGAACCTTTATAAAGGATCTAGCCGGATAAGCTACACGAAACGGCCCCCGAAAGCGATCTTTATGACTAATAATTGGTAATTTAAAAAGGGAAGTTTTATTTTCCTATTACGTGAACACCAAGTACACTCAATTTTAGAAGGTTTTTGATAACAAAGAATAAGAATATGAGATTATTTTACAGTTAAAACTTTGCCTAATATCTTTTTTTTTTTTTTGAAAATTAGGTAAATTCTCTTCGTAATGATGGACGCCACTGGTGGATTTTTAAATATTTTACGCTGAGACAATCTCCTGATGGGTAAGTACAGTTATATTCATTAAAAAAGCGTACAAATATTAGAATGAGGCGAGCTTTATCATATTTGTGTAAAACCGGCTGATGTAAATGACTTTTATTGGAGGTTACCACATGACACAGGTTGTCAAAAATGCATTGACATTGAATTTGATAGTAGATAGTAGATAAATAAAAATGCCTCGTCATTTATCTGAAATTGAAAAAGCTCAAATAGTGTCCAGAATCGAAGATGAATGGACAATTCGTGCTGTAGCACAGTTGTATAACAGAAACAAGAAAACTATATTAAGAATTAAACAACGCTGGGAGCAAGAAGATTCTTTAAAGAGAAAAGTTGGTTCAGGTCATCCCAAAATTTCCAACCCTGAACAAGATGCTGCTTTTTTGGGATACTTAAGAGAGAATCCATTTGCAACGGGGAGGAATGCTGTAATTGATACTGAATTTCCTGGCTCTCAACCTACCTCTAGAGACGTTCCGATACTATCGATATGATACCAGTATTGATACTTTTCATTCGACACCAGTATCGATACAAGTATCGATACTTTTGTGGTACCGGAAGGTCCCTACCTACCTCCAGCAGAAGGGTCAAGAAATCTAAGTTAAAAAATCGTCCAGCTGCGAAAAAAATGTTACTCACTGTAGAACGGCGGCAGTCAAGTGTAATTTTTGCAATGAACTATATATACCGCGTCCCTCAATTTTGGAACATGGTCGTTTCTATTGATGAAAAGACATTCCAGTCGACTTATAACGGCCAAATTCGTGTTTATCGTCCAGACAATACAAGGTTTGAAGAACGATACACTAGCTCTGTTTCTTTTAGATTTGGACGTTTCTCTGTAAATGTATGGGGCGTGTCTCCAAACA
This sequence comes from Stenurella melanura, assembly GCA_963583905.1. NCBI lineage: Eukaryota > Metazoa > Arthropoda > Insecta > Coleoptera > Cerambycidae > Stenurella > Stenurella melanura. The sequence goes on along the minus strand of OY757311.1, from coordinate 170,004,742 downwards.
CAGACGAAAAGGGAGTGAACTTGAAGAAGGAAGGCGAACAAGACCGTATTAGAATCACGCATGTGTGTTTTAATCTCGCTGTTCCTTGTAATGTATTTAGTTTGGTTTTGTAGAATAAATAGGCAAATCAAAATATTGGTTTTCTTTAAGACAGTGGCTTAAGAACCCGACAAAACGAATTATGGGAAATAATCCACGAGTGCTGGGAGGAGCTTGATCCAAACATTATATGTAATATAATTCAGTCAATGCCGAATAGATTGGCCCATATAATAGAAAGAGATGGTTATATGACCAAATGTTAGATTTTATTTTAAATATTCTTGTTATTGGTTTTTGTTTTGTTGGAATTTTTATAAAACTGTTACATATAAATATAATTCAATTTTTCTTAATTATTTCACTGATGCTCAACGCCAATGATTTGATTTCTGACAACCTATGACATGTGACAAGCAGGTTATACACAAAAATGATAAAGCTCGCCTCTCATTCTAATACTCGTACATCTTTTTTATGAATAAAACTGTACCTTCCACCCAAATTTAAAAAAAAACACATTGTTAATAAGAGAGCTGTGATACGAGAGTCATGAAAAGTGAGATATATTCTATATTCCGATAGACATTTTATCAAATAGATGTTAGAGAACCAAAAATGTAAGGTTAACTTCGCCCTTAATAAAGACAATTTATTATTATTATTATTATTATTAAATATATGGCGAATTGTCAGTACCATTGGCAGCTGCCATTTGTCAAATGTCACATTTGACGGATTTCAAATCAGCGACAGAAAAAAACCCCGTAAAACACTAGCAAAAGCACATTGATATGTCCATGGTTCTACACTGTTATCGACAAAAGCCCGGAAAATCAACTTTGGACCCCCAGTATCTGGAAAACTGTCCATATTCCGACCTTGTGCCCATAAGAAATGTGAGTGGTCCTTTGTAACCCCCTTCCGGACAGCCTAGGCTTTGAATTTGGGGGTCGTCTATTATATGTGGTGCGTTGTAGGTTTGTTTAAATGTCCGTTTTCATATAGTTTTTGTTTCATCAACTAAGTTGTTAAGTAGTTTCCAAAACAACTTAAACTGACCAATGAAAATTAGATATATCATTTACTCATAGCCTTACTTATTGATACAATTACTAACAGGGCTTTCTATCAGGGGCAACTTGTCCATTCTCATCTTGTTAGACTCTTTCTCATTTCATAGATTGAATAATCTACCTGTCTAGACAGAGTCGTCATTGATTAATTGAAATATATATATTTTTTAGAATAACGATAAAGTGGACCTAACTGAACAACTCAATAGAGAAGTTGGAAGCAACAGAGAGTTGCTGGAGAAGCTCCAAAAAACCGAACTTCACCTGCATACGTTAACCGATGCGATTGAAATAAAAGACCGTGAATTGTCACATTTACGAGAGAACTCCACGGAACTTAACAAGCAGGTCCTGCAACATGAACAGCTAGCCGACAGATTACGACATTATGAAGCTCAAGATAATACATCACATATTGTACAGAATGAGTTGCAAGAAGCACAGCAAACGATTTCCAGACTCACTAATGAAATAAAGGTATTGACTAATGGCGTGAATCAGAAGGATTATACCAATAACGAAGTGGACGGTGCAGATGTTAATTTACTAACGAAGCAATTGAAAGAATTACAAGTAAGGAACAGTGAACTAGAAAATAAATTACGTAGTTACATAGACGGCAATTCAGAAGAAAATTATATTCAGAAAGACAATAATTATAACGAGACCAACGATCTAGATAAAGAAGTTGTAATGAGGCATTTAGAAGATAAAGTGAAACGCACAATGCAGGATATCGCCGATTTAACAGAGGAAAAGCAACGACTGGAGCATCTAGTGTTGCAGCTCCAAGGTGAAACAGAAACAATAGGCGAATATGTGGCATTGTACCAACATCAGAGAATGGTCCTCAACCAAAGGGCTCTGGAAAAGGATCAACAGTTGAAACAGTTGGCGAATGATAGGGAACAAATGAAAAACAAGCTCGAAAATCTCAACGAGCTTATCAGGACACTCGTCGTTGAAAAGGGTGCTGTGCCAACGGAATTGCTCATGGAGCATCAGAACGTAACTAGTCAGAGTAAAGATTTTTGTGAGGAACACACCAAGATACACGAGGAAATTAGTAAGATCAGTGATAATAAGTCCGCGGTGCAGAATGGCACTAAAAGCTCGGAGACGGCGGAGAAAATCATAGCGCTTTTGTCAGAAATAAAATCGAGTAATTTGGTGCAACCGAGTGAAACTATCCACCATTGCGCTTGGTGTTCAGGCCAACTCATTACAGTTTAAATATACATATATACACATATAACTATATTTTAAATAAATCTATTCAATTAGAAAATTCAGCTGTTACTTTTGTATTTCGCTAAATATTCGAATTTTGCAAGAAAGAAGATGTGAAAAGTGGATGTGGTTTAACTTGGCTGATAAGCAGTTGCACTCGCTCATTACTTACCCATTTTCAGTGATGTCATTATTATGGTTATTCATTTGACAATGGAGTTTCAGATGGCTTATAACTTTTAATAAATACCGGGTGCCTACGATATTACTAGCCAGCCTATAACTTTCTAGTAGAAGAAGATATCGATTTTAAATTCTGGGAAGTTGTATCATAGATTTACTGGAATTTGATTTCAAACTATTAAAAGACATCCACTTGTCTATCCTCTTTAGGTCTTTGTTTAATTTATCTTCAATAACTTTAATGTCTTTTCCACTCTCGAATGAAAGTGTATCATCAGCAAATAAATTTATGGAACAGTTTTTTAACGCATCTTTTATGTCATTAACATATAAACTAAACAGCGTTGGACCCAATACGGACCCTTGCGGTACTCCAAATATAGTTTCCTTCTCACCAGATAACTCAGACCCATACTTAGTTTTTTGAAAATGTTGCATTAAGTAACTTTGAAACCATTTTATAACAGTTTCATTCTGACGATACATTTTTAGTTTTTCCACTAATTTTACATGATTTATTGTTTCAAATGCCCGTTTAAAATCAATGAAGATGATACCAACTCCACATCCCATATCTAAGCTTTCCTTCCAGTTTGATATTTTATTTTGTAAAGACGTTTCACAAGAATGGTTTTTACGAAAACCTGATTGTTCTTGTACACTACGTTGTATTTTTCAAGAGATGATTGTCAAGTTGTTCTTTTACAACAATTTCTAGAATTTTCTCATAAAAATCTCATTCCCAGTTGAACCGGAAGTACTACAAAAAATGACTTTCAGGCTCAAATTACTTCGTTACTTTAATGGAACACCCTGTATTGAACCCTTTTATATTCTACTGATCTTCCTGGATATTTTTTTATTCTAGCGTCCTTTGTCTAATAGTTTTTGAAATATCGGCAACTGAGGATTAATTCTTGTCAAGAAGTCAATGGGAGAAAATTTAAGTTATGGTTAAATTATACCTAACTATTACTTTTAGTGTTACACTTTTGTTTTCATGGTATACTCAATGCAATATTTTTCTACTTTGAACATATTTGTGATATTTATAGTGCAGGTAGTTGTCAATATATCAATATATCAAAAACTATTAGGTTTAGACAAAGGACACTAGAAACAAAAAAATCTAAGGTTCAATACAGGGTGTAGCCTTAAAAATATCGAAGTAATTTGAGTCTGAATGTCACTTTTCATAGTACTTCTGGTTCAACTTGAGCTTAGATTTTTATGATTTTATAAAATTTTACTCGATAAAAAACTATAAATAATCATTACAGATTTGTTCCTACATTTATTTGTTTTATGTGAAAATGGAATCATTTATGACCGATATAACATTTACAACCCCCATTTTCTCAAAAATGATCAAAGATAGATACAGGGTGTGCTACCAAAGAATTTATATAAATAGAAGCAGATACACATTTATAAGTGTGTTGTCAACATCTCGTACTCAAGTTCAGACATTACATTTTATAATTATCTCTTTCTTTATGATGAAAATTACTATAGCCCCATCTTTGTTGCAGTACTACTGTTTTTAACATGACAAATAAATGTAAGGCAACAGGCTATTCTTATTCTCAACTACACCACAAACAACACATTTTTTCACTATTTTTACGATTCAACGAGAATAATTGTTTAAATTTACAAAACACGAAAATAATTTTGAGGTTAGAGTAGTTAAAACAGAAACAGACACAGCTCTTAAATGACTAAATTCCACATATGTCTTTGCTACACTCATACCACGGTCTTGGAGTGATTGCAACAGAGATAGCGTTATAGGCAATATTGTATCTTAGAACGAAATGGTGAGAAAAAGGTATGTTGGACATGATGGCAACAGTATCGTATAACTTTTACACTTTATCTCGGCTTCTATTTATATAAATTCTTTGTGTGCTACATATTTTATACCTAGAATTTCTTAAACAATCTAAACTTTGAATAATATACAGGGAGTTCCATTCAAAATAACGAAGCTTATACTGCTTTCGGTTAAACCGGAAATGAAAATCAGAAGTTAGAGCAATCAAAATGTGCAACTGATTCAATAGCACAACTTCCTAGAATTTGAAATTGAAATCACTTTTTACAACAGTAGGCACCCGGTGTATAAAATTTACATTGACAATAATAATGACCTTCTCTGATCAAATGAATTGTAATACAGGAGAATTAACACTAAACCTGCTAAAATAAGAGACTAAATTGTGATGTTAATAAAAACCCAGTACCTGCCATTTTGTCTATTGACAGAAAGCCGCTTCGGAAATATGCAAAATATGCATTGCTGTCAAGTACGCGAATATATAGGTAATATGTGTAAAGAGGATTTAATAAACATGTTTTTTTTTATTTCCATCCAAAGGACCTTGCACAAAATACACGGTAAAAATTATACAGTCGTTTGAGCTGAAACCAACTGAAATATATTCGTTGGACCATTCTGAACAAAAGTTCTTATGTGCAATAGGTCCAAAAGTCCATAGATTTCAAGTTACTGACACTTGAAGGTCAAAAACTGATTATTCATATACTTCTTAACTATCCAAGTACTCTAGTAATTCAGTGAGATTTCAGAGGAACCAAAACAAAAGATGTAGGGGTAGGCTACCTTGTGATGACCTTGAATTTGACCTCTAGCAATATTTTCAAAGTCATTTGATCGTACACTCTTTTTTTTCAATAAAGCCCATATTTTGCACCTTGGATTCAGAAAAAACAAGTCAAATAAACTAACTTCTGGTGACCTTGGCTTTGACCTTGACATACAGTTTTAAGTTTATTCATTGTGGCATGAATTATGTCATTTCGCTGAATATAACCCATTCCTAACGTTATCCAGAGTCAACGACGCGGACATTACGGGTCTTTGACTCCTTTTTTAAATTTTTGTTTTTTTTTTCGTTTTTTGTTTTTTGCGGTTTTTTCTTTATTTTGAAGTTTGTTCAGTTTTGAATATAGATCCTTCACAAAATCATTAAAATATTTAAACCTAATGATATTCCATGATGATGCAAAACTGTTAAACTTCAAGAAAATAAAGGAAAAACACCAAAACTCAAAACAAAAAATCGGTAAAGGTATTTACACAGAACTTCCCTCTTTATTTGTTCATGGCAGTCACTCTAAAAAATTATTAATTACGAAATGACATTGAGAATAATAATCGGAATATAGTTATCACTATTATTACAAAGAAAACCTGATAACTTTTGTTCAAAAATATATACAGAGTGCTCATCTCACAGCAAAAATTCAGTACTAAATAACAGGTGCCAAATATGGAAGGCTTGCCCAAATACCTTTACAAATGTCCACCATGGTTGAATTATTTCTTGGGATGACCACACTGTACATTTTTCAATAAAAGTATAATAGGTGCATATGCCAAATATTATTGCCATCTGTCACATTTTCAATTCCACATTCACATAGTGGAGTAGAAGTATATTAGTGGTTAAAAAATTTCATTTTTTTTTCAATTTTTCAAATGTTAATAAAAAATTTTAAAAATTTGTTTCTTCGGAAATAGACTTAGAATGTCATGAAACGTGGAAATTATTTGAGCAAAAAGGAATATTTCCTTCTATTCTATAGTAGTGGTAAAAGAACATTACAATTATTTTTTTTTATTTCAAATTTGAGCAAACATTTTTTTTTTCATTTTATAGTGGAAAAATTAGTTTTTTCAAAAAAAAAAAATGGGTTTAGAATGTCATGAAACGTGGAAATTTTAAATTAGAGCAAATAATTTTTTTTTCATTTTATAGTAGTGGTAAAAAAGATTACAAATTTTTTCAAAATTAAAAAAAAATAGGTTTAGAATGCCATGAAACGTGAAAATGTTACATTTGAGCAAAAAAAAAATGTTTCCATCTATTTTGACGATAAAATATTTTTTCATAATGGTAAAAATGTTCAAAATGTTTTTTCTAAAATAGATTTAGAATGTCCTGAAACGTGGAAATTTTAAATTTGAGCAAAAAAAAATTTTTTTCCATCCGTTCTAGTGGTAAAGTCTCCAAAATGGTAAAAAAATGTTCCAAATTTTTTTTTCCGAAATAGGTTTACAATTTCATGAAACGTGGAAATTTTAAATTTGATCAAAGAAAAAAATTTTTCCATCTATTTTAGTGGTAAAGAAATTTTTCAAAAATGTTGGTAAAAAAAATTTCAAAAACTTTAGGTTTAGAATGCCATGAAACGTGGAAATGTTAAATTTGAAAAAAGCAAATTTTTTTTCCATCCTAGAGGTAAAAAAAATTTCAAATATTTTTTTTTTAATAGGTTTAGAATGCCATGAAACGTGGAAATTTTAAATTTGAACAAAGAAAAATTTTCTTCCATCCATTTAAGTGAAAACATTTTTCAAAAATGGTACATTTTTTTTTCTGAAATAGGTTTAGGACGTCATGAAACGTGGAAATTTAAAATTTGAGCAAAAAAAATTTTTTTTAATTATTTATTCCCTTTAGACAGTCCACCCTGTATATTTTGCAGTGAAAGTTTAACCAGTAGCATCACCTACCTACTAAATTTGACTGTTCTCCGTTAAGTAGTTTTTTAGTTAATGCACCAACAGACAGATAGACAGACTGTCGGAATTGAAAAACCTATATTTTCGTAATCTACATGTTCTGAAACGTGAAAAGCCGGAAAAATCTCGGAGGGTGATTTTTTCTCGAATACAATATTTCCCTTCGGTATGTGAGGGAAGTAAAAACAAACAAAAATTAAAAAAAAAAGGATTCAAGCACCCGTCATGTCCGAGTCGTTGACTCTATAGGTGATGCTAAGAACGGGTTGTATTCAGCAAAATAAAATAATTCATGTCACAATGAATGATCTTAAACCCGTATGTCAAGGTCAAAACCAAGGTTACCAGAAGTTAGTTTATTTGACTTCCTACAACTTTTATCTCGGTAAGTTCTTACTAAATCAGAATTTCCAAGCTATCTTATGACAATACCTTTCTGACTTTCCTCCTATATAACTTTTTCTAGAAAGATTCATATCTTAAAGTGAGATTATGAGTTTTTTCTGAATCCAATGTGCAAAATATGTTTTTTATTGAAAAAAGAAAGAGTTTACGATCAAATGGCTTTGAAAATATTGCTAGAGGTCAAAGTCAAGGTCATCACAAGGTAGCTTACACATATTCCTACAACTTTTGTTCTGGCCAATTCCTCTGAAATCTCAACACGGAGTTACCACAGCACTTGGAAAGTTAAAAACCTTCAAGTATATTAATAATCATTATTTAATCTTCAAGTGTTCGTAACTTGAAATTTATGGACTTTTTGGACCTACGGCACATAAGTACTCTTGTTCGGAATGGTCCAACGAATAGATTTCAGCTGGTTTTATCTCAAACGACTGTATAACTTTTACCGTGTATTTTGTGCGGGGTCCCTTATTGCAAAAATTTACAGGGTGTTGTATCGCAAAAACCAAAAGCGATATTGAGTGACCGTGCAGGCAAAAAAGAAGATAAATTAAATGTAAATACGTACTTAAAAATTTCTTATTCAGCATTATTTTAAGCATTATTTGTACATTTTATTAAGAAGGTTTTCATTAACATCGCAATCCTTATTGAAATTTAATTTTACTGTGCTGTCAGACTTAACCCCAATGAAATGACAGTCAACTGTCTATATGTGTGTTTTAGAGTGACGGCATCATTTTAGGTTTGCTTTTAAGGACTTGAGAGTTGTGGGTGGAGTGCATAGATCGCCAGTGGTTTATAGTTTGATAAAAATTGGTATAATTTGTTAAACTCTGAACTTGCCACAGTAGGCCATATCTGACTATACAGATTGTGACATATAATTCTGTATACAAAAAAATAAGAGTTCACATGTGTGTAAGTTCTTCAGCGAGTGTATTTAAAATATTCCAATGGGTTTAGTGCAATAAATGTTTTAACATATACATGCGTGTATTGACAAGCTTGGTTAAATTCTAATAGAGTGTTCTCGTTCTCTTAAATTTGGGGTAAAGTTACCAGTATATTCTTTCAAGAAACGTACACAGTAACCCGGTGGCATAGAAACGAGGTTAAAATTGTATAATTCTATTGGAGACAAAGTTATTTGTTATAATCAGACCTTGTTTTTGCACGACTGTAATGTTTATTCAAACTGGTTGTGCACGCTGTTGGAATATGGCCAATATTTTGAAGACACTCTGTATAACAGAACGGCTTATTTTAATGAACATACATTGTAACTGGTTTTGTGGAAAAATATTTGTATTATTTTTTGTTTTTAATTGGTATACGCTTATATTTCAATGATTGTTATGTAGAATGTACAGGGACAAAGCTATTTATTATAAACCGAAATTTTTATGGATAATTAAATTTGTAAAATAAAAAACAACTTTTTTAGAAGCAATAATTTTTTCTTGTAAATAATCATATTCAAGTTCTTCGTAAGTTGGCCAAAATATTCAATCTATCTATATACTGGTAATATATTTATATACTATATATAATATATACTGGTAATACATTTGCACACCACTGGGCCAAAATATTGGAGCATCCATAAGGTATATCCATCTTTTTAAGCCCTGACGCAAAAAGGAGGGTTGTTATAAGTTTGAAGCCTTTCTGTCTGTCTATATAGCCACCTAGCTCCAAGACGGCCGAACCGATTTTAAAGCAGTTTTTTGTTTCAAAAACTGGTGTCTGCTAGATGGTTCGTAACCATGTTTGGTAGAAACTGGGAGTTTGAGCTCAAATGTTTTTAAGGCCAAGCCCCTCCCCTTAAGTCCTTCCCCCCCCTCCCCCAATTGTCCAAGGTACTGTGAACAAATAAAATTTGAAAATTTTAAAAACCATGACGCAAGAAAGAAACCATTAAAAATATGATGATATCTGTAGTAAAACAAATAATGTACTTACCTTCCTAACTGAGAACTATTAATCCACGGTCCAACAATAAATTTATAGAAAAAGAATGCTGTTGCTGTATTTCTCTGGACTCCCACCCAAGTACCAACCCGCGCATCGAGTTGCTGGACCTTTCATATAATACGAGTACAGCCAGGACTCGTCTATGCTTGCTCCTCAATGTTAACGTCAAAAATATTTATTTAAATGTTGACACTATATATTATATGGTTTGAACACATTTGGAAAAAGAGGGATATTGTATTATTTGTATTAGTACATTTTGAGGCAATATGAGGAGGTATGTATAACATAACTATTGTGGAGATGTCCACACGTAATGTAATTGTGAATAGCTTTATACAGAAAATTACTGACATACTGACTGAATAGTGAAAAGATAGAATAAAAATATCATGGGGATATACGTGATAAGGATATAGTGATCAAGTGTTTTGAAACTATGTTCTAAATTATTAAATCCTAAACATGTACAAACTTGTCTTGTTATGTTATATGTGCGAAATAAAATTTGAATTTGAAATTGGGCTTCATATAATCATATAATGATCCAGTTCACTACCTAAAACACAACTGTATAGTATGACTGGATTATATGTATATATCTTAAATACCTATTGTATAAAATTCGATTTATTTTAATTATTAAACATTAACACCTGCACTTTTATTTGAGGTTATTATCATTTGAAATTTGAACGCTGTGTTTGAACCAGTAACTTGAACTCATCTCAAAAAATTTTTGTCGAAAATAAATGTGAAAATGGATCACTCGATCGTCCACAGAAGTATGTGAAACTCGTTGATAATTATTTCACTTTAGTGAAAAAAATCAGCAAAAATTTCGAAATTAAGTGGCTTTAACTTTTGTCTACAGTTAGGCAATAAATCTATTTTTGTTTGGTAAATTATTTCAAAGTTTAGATTAAATGTTTATTTTGATTCTGTATTTTGAATGTTCCGTCAATTTTTAGGTTTGTTCTAGTTTTGAGAAATAGCCTGTCCGAGGACGTCCTCGGACGTCAGGCACATGCGCAGTTAGTAAAACGGGTCCTGAACTTACTAACTGCGCATGTTCCTGACATCCGAGGACTGGTATTTTTCAAAACCAAAACAAACCTTTTAATTACCATAAAATGTGTAGTAGTTCGCACTTAATTCCACATCTACAAATTGCATTGGATTGTTCTATTGTTCAGTAGTTCACGCCACGCCGATCTCTACTTCCTCTACATATTGCTATTTCGTTTGTTTAGTAGTTCACACTATTTTCTACTTCTTCTTTTACACATTGCTATATGGAATACAGTTACTAGTTCGAGCTGAATTCTACTTACTTTTCTACAAATTTCCATTGGGATGTTTAGTAGTTCGCACTTAATTCTACTTATACTTATATTATTTTATTAATGCTTTGCAAAAAAATAGGAGAAGTCTTGCAACGTATTTTTTCTAAAATCTAGTTGTGTACTGTGTACCTACATCTAACTTTAATTTTTGTGACATTGACAGTTAGTTGTCAAAATTACGTATTACATATTCAAATAGAGAGTAAAATAGAGACAGATTTACATTAGAAAGAAACAGTTTTCCAATTTTTTTTATACCGCCCATATATCCTTAATATTTGCTCTTAGATTTGAAATGACGTAATTATATTTCGAAACTTACTCCATAAGAATGACCATGGTGAATTCAGAACGCACTGCTGGCATAAATCGAAACGTCATAAAATTTACGTAGGTACCAAATCAAATGACATATTTATAGACTACACATTACACATCACAATCACAAATAAATACATATATTGCTGATAACAGTTTCAATATGAAAACGACGGCATCGAAGTAAAAGTTTATTATAAATTTTGTCAAGCATAAACCGAATTAAAATTTACAGAACTGGGAAGTGTGTTTAAATATTCGCCAAAAACATGAGGATGTTTGGGGCCTCGAGCGATATTTCCGTCGTTGAAGAAGTAGGTGAGTCACTATTATTTGTTTTTAATGATGTTTATGGTAATTAAATTAATTGCTTGTCTTCTTCTCGAAAAGTTCGATGACTTATTATTTCTCTGTTTGATCTCGCAAATCCATACGAGTTTACTGTTTATCGTTTTACTTACCTAAATTTATTATTTTGGTGTAGAATCGGCGACAAATGAAAAGAGCGTTGAGGAAGATTGGGGGGTGATCATGACCATTTGTGATAAAGCTGGAAAGTCCTCGGATGAAGCGAAAAATTATTTAAGAGCTATTACAAAAAGATTATACAATAGTGATCCTCATATCGGAGTTAAAGCTGTAACGGTAAGCTTTTTATTAATATGAAATATTCTTCAGAAACAGAAAGTTAATCTTTAGTAGTTGTTCTGGTTTCTGTATTTTTAAATGGGACTTTTTAGCTTTTAGATGCGTGTGTCAAAAATTCTGGTAAAATCTTTCATATAGAGCTAGCCTCGAGAGAATTTGAGAATGACTTTACTAAGTTAATGACCAAGGCTCATCCCACAGTAGCAAAAAAATTGAGGGAATCTCTGAAGAGGTGGGCCGAAAACGAATTTAAAACGGATGTTCAACTAAATCTTATACCTTCTTTGTATTCGAAGCTTAAAAATTCTGGGTACGACTTTTCTTCAACAGAGGCAGTAAGTATATAGAAAATAGTCATTCTTGATAAAAATGGGGCTCTGGTACACTTTAATTATCTGCGAGATAATTAATTCTTTATGTAAGTTCGTTAACAATGAGTTACAAATTTATTTATGAATCAATTTAGGTGAGGATGAAGATCACAAATAATTTTTAAAATAAACACATTTATTAATTTTCACAATGCTTTCACATATTGGAGATGACTTCCATGTTGACATTTGCAATTGTAACATACCTAGATCATACTAGTTCTGATATTTTTAGTTGCTACTTTGGAGATTGTCGTTAAATCTGCAGTCAGTGTATACAACAATAATTGCTCTAAAGTGCGTTCAGTATTGTCGATTTAAATCATACATAAATAAATAATGATTACATTTTATCATTTGGATTTTATTTGTTTCTTTTTAAAGTTATATTTATGTGGTGGGAAAAATATTTCAGTTTTTTCTTTTCATTCTACATTACTTATATTGACCTGTGTCAGAGGTTGGGAAGCAATTTTAATGCTTCTTTACATTATTATTGATTAAATTTTTATTTATTTATTTATTTATTTATTTATTTATTTAGTTTCACAATCTACAGATTAATATCCATTTACAGATTGCACCTACACTTAATCTACACTTAAACTAGTTACTAATTACTATAATTTTACATACACATATTTTTCGTACATATATCATTAAGATAACTATCAGAACAAAATGTACACTATGTTAACAATAATATTGAAAGGATGAACACACTAATATTTATAAGCCTAATTTAACATATGAGGAATAAAAAAATAATAATAATAATAAATAAATTTGAACGAAAAATTTATGCAACAGGAAGGTTATCACATATGTGTTTTTTAATATTTAATTTAAATCTATAAAATGAATCACTAAAAATATCACAGCAATCTTGGTGTAAATTAAAATTAGTACACATCATATTAATTGGAGAATTGGCAAGATAATTCTGTTTTGGAGTGTTAATTAGAAATGTTTTATAAAAACGAGTTTTTTGCACCGGTACACCTGCCTTCTTTAATGGGTCTTGGTTTTCCTATTTTGCAAATGTATTAAAAGTTTTATAAAATTATTTTCATAGCTTTCAGTTTACTTCTTTAGGTTAAGTTTTAATTTTTATTGTGGCTAGTCTATATTTTTTTCTCTTCAGGTTAACTATTCAAGTTGGTGTTACTGTCTCTTTATTTTTATTACATTACTACGTACAATTAACTGTTGCATTATACATATAAGCTGTAATACCCCACCCAAGCACTCCATTTTGCCCCTTGGTACCATGACCTCTATTTTTTCTCTCTACAATTTATACAGAGTGTAATTAGTTTAATGTCATTAAAAAAAACTGGTGGTAGGGAACGACAAGACAAACAAAAAAACCTTGTATAACATGGAGTCTAAAGCTCATAGTTTTGGAGAAAAAAATAAACAAAAATTTCGCAAATTTTCAATAAAATTTTTTGAGAACTGCTGGAATATTGAGGTAGGTTTAGATCTAGATCTGATCTGAAGAAAATTATAACTCCCTCTTGTGGAAAATTTTAGTTACTGTGGGTGTTTCGTTATGTACACACGTCCAACGTTCGTTGTTTTTGTTATTTTTGAATTTCGCGTCATTGTATATATTTATAGTTAAGATTTATTTTATTGACTTACCGTTCAAGTTGTCAAATTCTTGATTACGTACAGACACAACTTACTTGTTCGTTCTTTTTGTATTCCTTTTTGGCTTTTGTACCAAGTTTTTATTTTATTTTTCTTTATTGACAACATTAGTTGATAGTTTAGTGTTTAGGGTTGAACGAAGTGCGTATGTCCTTAATTCGACGTGCCGAACTGTGCATTGATGCAGATGCAGAGATTTTGAATCATTTAGGTAGGTAGTAAGCTTTTAACCCAGGACACTCATTTATGTTACAAATGTTAATAAACCGCATTTAAATTTTCTAAATTATAAACAATCCAATATTTTGTCCCAAATTAAAAAACGCACATGTAAAAAATGCTCTGTTTAAACCTTTATGGCCATTATTTGCTTGCAATTGTACACGAATAGAGAACGAATTATTTACCTCTTTATACTTGTCTCAGTTCTGTTGAGGCGGTCCATCAAAGGCGGTCGATGATCCTTTGACACCGCAGACCACGCGTGTGCCGGCGAGCACTTTTTTATGACAATTTAAAGTTGTATAATTGGGAACTACAAGTCCGTTGACCAAGAAAAGCAGTGGTTCTCAATAGTTGTCTACCATAATATTAAAAATATTGACCTAGATCAGTTTTTTTCAAAGTGCCCCTAGAGGGAAAGTCATAACGGTTTTCTGTTTGTCTAGCCGCTCCCCATTACCAGTTTTTTTTTAATGACATGAAACTGATTACACCCTGTATATTATTTCTATCGTCGATAACTAAACTGTACCAGACCCAAAAAAGGAATATTTAAGGGGGTTTGATATTAGAAATTAAAATGTTTTTGTGGTCCTCATTTAATTTGAAGTTTTTAACTTTGAATTGCGGTAGCACCACTGAGATGCAAATAGAGTAAGTAAATTCAAATTGCGATCTAGAGCTACATATTGCTTTTAAACATGCACATAACTTCATGTACTTACCTTGATGTGATAATAGGCTTGTTCCAGGATATATTTTTTTTTATATGATTTTTATGTTTTTATATATTAGGTACTCGATATTCTTATTATGCACTTAAAATTTCATATTATTAACTTTTTCCATTGTCGAGGTATAAGGGGTTGAAATTAGTAATAGTTGCAAAAACAGTGCGCCTGTTTGTGACGTCTCTATATGCAACTTTGAACTCGGAGAACTGTTGGTGATCGAATTCTGAACAACTTGCAAAATGTCCATCTGTCTGTTCGTCTGTCTGTCCGTATTTTTTGTTTTGTTTTGTAATGAAACTAAAAATGTCTTAAAACTAATGTTACAAAAAAAAAACTGCGAAGAGTGTCTTATAGAATGTGCAACAATTATATAAAAAATGCAGTAAATCGGCGAAGAGTGTAATGGTTGGCTTGTTTTATACTTGCACTTTCGATTTATGAAATAAATAAAAATGCCCATTTCTCATCTTTCATTTCATTTTTTGTGCATTTATCACTAATTTGTTTTTAAAACAATAAATGTTTACTTAAGTGTTTGTATACAACTACTGAGCAACTCGATGAAGATATAAAATGATTATACACTACATTCGAATAAGGTAAAGTCACCAATAATGAACATAGCTCTTATAGTGGACACTCATTTTTAAATTTCTTCAAACAAGTCAACTACATCTTTCTGTGACAAATGGAATAGTTTGGCACCACTGTATAACTTCGTTGTTAACATGGTACATCTACCGCACCTTTAAACATCACCTCTTTTGAACAGTGATAATTTAAGTTGATGGTTGTTACAAAGAAATTAACAAGTACGTATTGACTTTTTTCCTTTTTTGATGTTTTTGTTTTAATAATAATCAAAGTATGATATATTACTCTCACAAAGCTTAGTTCATTTTACTTAATTTTCAGTAGAATTCTTGTTAAATATTGATTTTAAAGTTAGATAAAGGGATGTCATCTTTAGGAACATTAAACGATTAATGTACCTATTAAGGACATGGCATGTTCACTTTAGGGATAACTGACTTTTAACTTATTTTGTCTGTGTTACAATGTTATTTTAATGCTATTTAAGTGTGGCTATAAGTTTCATTAGTAAACAAAAGTAGAAACCTATGGTGGACATACCATGTCCACTATGGGTTCATTCGTTAAATGTTAAGGAGAAAATATGTTTTTTGCCTATTCTGATGTTCTTTAAATACACTTTTTATTGATTGTTGTTGTTTGCATCAATTTTCTTTTTATCTCTCCAGCCTTTACCTTGTTTTATGCTGGTATTAATGGTGTTCACTATTGGTGGGTCCACTATTGGACCAACATAAAAATGCTGTGTTCACTATTGGGTGATCCGCACAGGTTCGGCATTTTAAAGTTTTTTTTAATAAATAATTGATAATATTCAAAACTGAACATTTTTTTTAGTAGCGTTTACTAAACTGTCACAATAAAATGTATCCTTAACATGTCCACCTTTGGTGCCTTTACCTTACCATCACTTAATCTGTATTTCGCCAACCATATTTACATCATCTGGTGATAATTAAAATTTCATTTATATCAGTATCTACCAGGAATGTTATTATTTTTAAGTGTTTTATTTGTCATTGTTTTTCCTTTTACCCTTCAAATCATTTGTATCATTTAGAGTTGATGAATCAGAGGCATTCATGAACTTTCGAAAATGTAACGATATAAAATTCTAAAATTGGATTATATTTCGAAAAGAATATTGGAAATAGAGTTTGCAAAATTATCGTTGTCATTTTAATGATTTTTTATAGTTGTTCGGATTCAAGCAGTAATTCTGCTTTACATTTATAACATAAAATTCTGTGATAGGGCAGTCTCTGCTTAATTATTAAAAACTTCACATTATCACCCTATGAAATAATTATTCCAGTATCTCCTCATATATTGAGTAAACGTTCTAATAATAAATACACGAGTGTAATCACTCTCTGGCCATAAACACGATTGTTTTGGAACAAGCCATTATAAACAAATAGGTGATTAAAATGATAAGACATTCCGTACAGTAGCGATGCTAACAAGCACAGGACAACTAGATCATAAAACAATTTAAATTAAAATAACGAACATGAATCATACGTTACAATATTCAGATAGAGAAAACTAGACTTTTATGATAAGATAAAAAATAGATACTAAGGATTCTTGTGTAGCATATGACTGTATGAGGATTATTTTTAACATGAGTAGACACATAATTTCAGTAATTTTGCAGCTTATTTGGGTGATGTTTTCTGAACACAGGCAGTTTAAATCTCATAATAATTTAGAAACTGCTAAGTTTGAAGGTTAGTTTATAGTGACCAAATTGCAGTATAACTAAGTTTTTAGCCTACTCCTTTAGAGGTTAGGAAATTTGGTATTATATCTGTTATTCGGGCGGAGACAGATTGATACACATGGAAATTTGCTAAGCACCCGTCCATGCCATTTATTAAGATCTATTTGTAATTATTATTTGTAGAACAGACGCATCCTAGACACAGATTAATGAAACTATTTTCAGATCGTCAAGCGGCTCTTAAAGCCCTTGGATCCTGCAATTTATACACAAAAAAAAATAAATCGTACATTTATAACATTTGAAACGAATATTGACCTTACGTCTCAGTAGCGCACTCTGGTCGTCAATCGAAGCCTGTTAGCCCTCATTGTAGGACGTAATACCTTTTCCTACTAACTACCGTAATAAAAAAAAATTGCTGCCATCTGATGTTTTTTCTCATATTTTCTGCTCAATTTACAAATAAAATTTTAGTAGTGTTATTCCATAGACATTTGTGTTTCGGGAGCTCAACCTATTATCTTTCCTTATTTGATTTGCAGCCTGTAAAAAAGTCCGCTCCCTTAAGTAAAGATCCTGACGTGGTGGAATCTCAAGAAGAGGAAGAACAAATTTTGAAAGCCATCGAACTGTCCCTAAAGGAAACGGGTTCTCCAAGATCTTCTGCTAATCCTACCTCATTATATCCCTCCATGAACATGGCGGCGACGGCAGCTAATGTACCGACTGTAATGCCAGCAAAGGAACCGAGGAAGGTTAGAGCTCTCTATGACTTCGAGGCGGCTGAAGATAATGAATTGACTTTTAGTAGCGGGGAAATTAGTAAGTAGGGTTTTAAATAGATTATCCTGAACCTCTTAGAGTGTCTCTTAAGAGTGAGCAAGGCCACCCAATTTACCATAAACAGCTTACTGTTAATCATAATTTTAGTACAATGGTGTTTTAGTATACAAATTTTTTAATCGACCGGATCTTTCTAAATACACAACCTGGAAGGCTATATTATATCGCGATCGAAAGATCGAAATTGACGTTTTCGGCACATCGTAAATTGAACCAACGAAATGTTCATTTCGAGCCCACACCAACAAAAGAAAACAGGCATTTTTTATGTTTAGGGAATTTCAGGTGTATACCACAGTGCAAAGAAAGTACTGTCGTGTACTTTCACCCCTGAACCACCCCCTCAGGATCTGTGGGTTCCAAAATAATTTAACAAGGGATAAACACTTTATTTAATAATTTACTGCAAACTACAGAAGATTTCTATTAACTAAAATGCACTTTTACTGCCTAAAATTACCTTTACAGTATTTCTATCTCCTCAGATTTCTAACTTCTCACTTGTCACTTTTCAACTTCTTCCTCCTTCGCCGTGAATCGCGCCTTGTATATTCAACAGAATAACATCCAGAAGAATCTAGCATAGACGCTAATCTTTTCGAGAATATTCATCTAGAACAATGTATAAAACTCTAGAGCCATTTACAGACTTCCAGTAGAGATGGCGTGTATTACTGGTTGTCTGACTATTTCTACTTAATTTCCAGCTTCTATTCATCATGAGCACCAGGTCCAGTCCCTAGGGGGCGCCAGCGCGCTACATTACAAACTACAAATTAGGTAACCACAGTAGTCGCTTAGGATTAATCTTCCGCCTTGGTCACTCCAAAGAATTATTATTTATAGCACCTTATTTATCAGAATATGGGACTCGCCAATGCTCCACAAATATATAAGATATTCCTCTCTTGACCCAAGCAAAACAAAGTAAATTTTTTTAATTATCATAATTATCGCTGTACCAAATAACTATTTATTTAAAACACAATACTTCTAAATTTTTGCTATTATTGTGCACAAAAATTTTAAGTACAACTTTGTGGGATATCACCGATTCTAACAAGACAGAGATTTATGACTTTTTTTATATGCATTAAATATGTGTAGTCGACCATACCTAGTTGAATGTTTTTATTATATTTATTTCATTGAATATATATATTTTTTAGTATTTGTGACAGACGATTCGGATCCAAATTGGTGGAAAGGTAATAACCAAAGAGGCGAAGGACTTTTCCCGGCCAATTTTGTAACTAGTGATCTGTCCGTGGAGCCGGAAAAATTCCGTAAGTAAAAATGGAAATAAATTCCATTTGTTGCCTGATATTAACTAGTTATGTGATTTCAGTGTATGAGAAAGTTAAGAAGATGGTACAGTTCAAAGAGACGCCAGAAGTGAAAGACATAAAGGAACCTGAACCTGAACCTGAGGAAATAGAAATTAATGAAGATAAAATCGATAGGTTAATACATTTATTACACGAAGCTGACCCAACAAATCCTGAAAGGGACACTGAAGAAATGCTAAATTTGGAAAGTAAGTAATTTTTTAAAGGATAACTTACGATATTGTCACGTGTTTCCACCCCTAGGAAACCACCCCTTTATAATCCGTGGGTTCAAATAAACTAAAATACACCTTTACTGGCTCAAATAACCTTTAACAATGTTTATTACTTAATATTTACACTTTGTATTCATTTCGGGTTTCCAACCTTACTTTTCATTACAAACTTCCTTTTCCGCCTGTTTACGTTAGCTTATATATTCTAAAAACGCCTCTAGAACCTTCTAGAACAAAGTCCAGAATCTCCCGTGGCAATCTAGAATAATGTAGAAATCTCGATCCTTTTCTATAAGCTTCTAGAAAACGACCTACTACCATTGTATCAGAGATGACGTGCATTACAGGCTTTGATGAATCCAGTTACAGTTGCCTAACCATTACTACTTAATTTCAAATGCGTTTTCTTAGATAAAAGGTGAATATTTCCGGTTCTAGAGGTCCAATCGGGACAAACAAAAACAAAAAACCTTCACAATTAACATTATAACAAATCTATGTTGGTTTTGAGTCATTTGAGTATGTACATAATGTGCAAAATGGAATAAACTGTTTAAAAAGCGTTTGTTTTTCACTTTAACGCCCAGGTACGCCAAGAGTTCCAATTGGTTTCAAACTTTCAGAAAATATACCTTTTGTTGAAAACAAAACATCCTGACATTTTGGTGCCCAAATGTTGAACCTTGTGGACACAAATTAATTTGTTATCTGAAATTCGAATTGCCCGCCATTTTGTGCCATTGAGTTCAAAGTGGACCATTTTTTACTCGAGATATTTAACTTTTAGCATTTTGGCAAATTGTTAATTAACAAATGCCTATTTTTGGGTAATATTTGAACTGTATCATGTACCACCAACTTCTGCCCCCAGCAGGTTAGGAAGTTGAAGTTGCCCGGTTCTCGTTTAGTTTGTGGAGACTGGGTCGTGGTTCGGAAATTATTCAGAAAAATTTTGATTTTTAGGTTAGGCGCCAGTAGTCATATAAAAAAGCATCTACAATGTACTTGTCTAACTGTACGACTGTGACTACTCAGAGATAATTAAAATGTCATAGATACTTATACAATTCTCACAGATAAACACTACTTTGTTAAATATATCTGGTTTATTGACTCTATTATAATTGAATGATTTGATTTAAATGTTACACCTTATGGTTGGATGTAGCTACTTCCTTACAGAAAGTTTATATATATAATAAATAATTATGGTTAGGTTGAAGACCAAGAAAAATACAAAATGACAATTTATCGTTAAGCTGTGATTAAATAATTAAATGTAAAAAATTAATAATTAGCTGAAGGCAATATATAACATACACCAATAGTAAAAATTTAGAAATGTTTAAAAATGTATCGAAAGCTGAATGTTGAAAGTTGAACAATGAAGAGAAATTCAAGTGATACTGTTACCACCGGTTGCGTCCTACAGAAACCAACCCTGGTCCTCGTCTCACAGAATCTTCGCTGTGTATTACCACCACTCGATTACTGACATCAGCAGAGATCCTTCGACTCTCAGAACTTAATCTTCTGTGGACGGTTACCAAAAATCTAACTTGGTGCTCTCATCCAACGGAGACTCTACCAAGACGCTCCAACAATTTGGATTCAAAGACTCCTTCTTGGCAGATAACCCATGGATACTAGCAGCAGCCCAGTTCTCTGGCACAAGGTTAAGCCAATTCTTTTGGTAAAATCCCAAATTTAAGCGTTAACTTAACATCAAATCTGAAGGGTCAACTTAACACCTCATTCCTACAAGAGTTATTATCTGTTACTACACTTGAAATTACTTGCTTACTAGTGGGCACTCTTAGTGCGTTTGATAAAATCCCCACGTTAATGCATTACTGGTGTCTCTCTAAATAAATTACATTAACATGCCCTTCTCGCCCCTACTAATATCGAGTTAAATTCCTTTGAGTTTTAATTATTCAATGAGGTTACGAAAACGTAATTTACTAAATTCAAACTGTCTTTAAACCCTTATTAAATGTCAATTATTCATTAATAAAATTTACTTCTAAATATATATTAATACCGAGTTAAACACATGTCTCGAAATACCCCGTTCATACATTAACGTGACCACGCGGTCTCCCATCTTTCAAGCTATGCGCCGCGAATGAAGGTAATTTGCGATCAACAAACATCGCGTTTAATTATGATAAATTCAACAATTAAATTGCAAATACATGTACAACAAATACTACAGAAGGTAATTATATTCATATTATCAACTATCTTTTTAACATACCACTCCAGATGAGGTGTTAATCGGTCCGAAACACATCTGTATTACTACGAAATCGACAGGAAAATGGCTATGACGACCTGTTCGGATACCGTGTATGATCTAAAAACCTAGTTACACTTCTATACGCGAGATGTCGCTGGTAGTGGTAACATAAATCATTCTTTAAATACAATACAAATCTACACAATTACTCTGCTGTATCATTCCTATGCATTCATGAGTTCCAATTTAATCAGAATTATCGATTTATAATTTTGTTTATCGATTTTTAGGATTTTGTTCACTTATACAGATTTCTTTTTTTTAATATTGTTGTACCAGATGACTTGTAGGTGTATATCAAGAGAAGTAACAAATGGCGCTTGTATGCTAACTTATACTTTAAAGTTGGGTTTATAAACACAAATTCTTCCAGATTCAGTAAGACAAGGACGGCTTCAGGATTGAACTGAAAAATTAATTAATAAGTTTACTGAATTGTGGTTTAAGACTACAAAAATTCATTGCTATTAGAATAAAAATTAACAAGTGGCATTCAGGTAATTTTGAATGTCACAATCATTTTGAAACATATTTACTTCATATGAAATGCCCAAAAAACATTTTTAAGTTATAAAAAATAATTTTCAAACATTTACATTTTATTGTTGTTAATTAGCCTGAACAGCTTTTTTTAAAAATTTATATATTGTCGCATTTATACCGTTTTTAGGGGTGTAAGACCTGGTCTCGAGTATTATATGCCACGTCCACAGGTATCTCCCATATTGTCTGGTTACCCGGAGTCCTATCGATGATACCCATGAAGCCACTTTAGCTCGCTTGGCATACGAGAGGGTTTAAACTAATCGTTGAATGAATACTTTAATAAATAAAACATAGTGGTAGAAAACAAAGTACAAGTTTATTAAATTGAATCAATACAAAAAGAGTGTACTTACATTTCTTTCGACCCCTGAGGACGGACCATTTTGGGGAAGGAGTTGGGCCCACGCAGTACCCGGTGGAGTTTCGATTTCAGCACTCTAAACCCAACTGACTTTTTTACTGCACGAGGTATTATTATTAATTTAATTGACAGCACTTTTGCCCCGGCGACAACGTAGTGCGGTGAACCTACTTCCAGCTAACTCAGCTTTTTCGAAACAAAGTAAAATGCAAAGAAATACGTTAAGCCGATCTAATGTCACAAATCATATCCGTTACCCACAAACTATGTACCAGGTGTCCCAAATAAATTTCAAGTACTGCGTGACAATATCATAAGGTTACCTTAAATTTTGTTGCACATACTTAATTGTTTCCGGCTTACTTAAGTTGGTAATTAACGTATATATTTAGGGGAATTTGATATTCTGCTAACTTCTCTTTATAAAATTATAACCTTATTTTTCTTGACTAATGTCAAATATTTGTTCTGTTTAGAGACAACTCTGTTTCTTTGTGTGTATATTTACTGCTATTTATCTTTTTACAAGATGCTAAAAGTTTAATATCTCGAGTTCAGAAGGACGAAAATTTACTTTTCTCCTAATTTTCTTTCTTTTCTGATAAAAAAAGTTTCAAAAATGTTTTCAAAACGACCGAGAAAATCTATTTGTTGTCATTTGGTTTATAAATAAATGGCCAAAATGACTTTAATTAAAAGAATTATTTTTTAATATCATCGGAGAGCTTGCATCCAGAACTACATTTTGAAAAAAAAAAATGATCCACTTTGGAGTCAATGGCAGAAAATGGCGGGCAATTCAAATTTCAGATAACAAATTAATTTGTGCTCACAAGGTTCAATATTTGGGCACCAAAATTTTAGGATGTTTTGTTTTTAACAAAAAGTATATTTTCTGAAAGTTTAAAGCCGATTGGAACTCTTGACGTCCCTGGGTTTTAAAATGAAAAATAAACGCTTTTTAGGCAGTTTATTCCATATTGCACGTTATGTACATACTCACCCTAGTAGCACCAATACTGCACCAATATATAATCCATATAGGACCAATATATGAATATTGGTCCTATATAGGACCAATATTCATATATTGGTCCTATATGGATTATATATTGGTCCAATATGTTATGCTACTAGGGCAAGTGACCCAAAACCAGTGCAGATTTGTTGTAATTTTAATTGCGAAGGTTTTTTGGTTTTTAGTTTGTCCTGATCGGACCTCTAGAACCGGAGATATTCACCTTTTTACCTAACAAAACGCTTTTGAAAAAACAAAATTGTTCATAAAAAAAAACGCAATAGGCTTTGGGACTTCAAAACTCGGACTTCTGGTGATACCCCAGAAGGTATGAAATCATAATATTGCTGTTACAAAACTATACACATCAATGTCCTTTTTTACTCCATTAAAGGGAGGACTTCTGGATATTCAATCTTTGCTTCTGAGATTACAGCATTGTTCAAGGTGTGATTTAGGGCAGTCTGCCCAAAATGAAACATCCTGGTACCCGACAATAGAAACACTTATGTACTGTACCAAAACCGTAATTATTTCTGGTCATTTCAGGGGAGGTCAACGGTATGGGTCCTCTAATAGATACAGAATTGGAGCGAGTCGACAGGAAGCATGCCCAACTCACCCAATTAAGTGCAGATCTAGTCGAAGCTTTGAGTTTGTATCATACGTTAATGAGAGAACCACAGTTTCCACCAGTGAGCAAGATGGCATATGGTTACCCCCTACCATCAACGCCAATGGTAAGATATTATTTAGTGTTGAGCCCAAAATCTGGGGAATTTGACTATTCGATGTATGTGTTTCATCAACCAAGTTGGCATCATCAGGTGGGAATTATCCTTCGATCGAAGAACTTAACCCTAGATCCATAATAGCTATCTCTTATTTTTAATAATTTGGTGGTTCCCAGAAAAAAATTATTCATCCCAAGAGTAGATACTCTTCGTTTTGTATTTGCGAAAAGTATAATAAGGTAACTGTTAAGTATGCTGTTGAATGAGGGGTAAGGATGGATATCCATTAAACTTCTAGATAGCTTTTCACACTATTATTTTATTACAAATAAGAACAAAGTAAACATATAACCTCCACATGAACTTTTGACAATCATCTGTCGTTTCTGTAAATAACTATTGCCAACCTAAAAACATTATGTAACTGAATGTTCCTAGATATTTTATTCAAAAGTATCAGATGCTGCAACATGTTTCGAAATTGTTCTGAACAATAGAGCAGTAGCAGCTGACGTCACAACATGGCCGCCAAAGTTGCCTGGGTGGTAATGACCTAGTTTTGCATTTGTGTGCTTTCTGATTAATTCGAGGTTTTAAAGAATTTGTAGTGCTTTTTTAAACGTTTTTTCCATGTCACATCAATTTTGGGTGTTTTTCGTCTATTATTCATTTCGCGATTTATTGATCTGACTTTAATTTAGTGTTTTATTTGTGTTTTTCAACCGGCGTGTTATCTTGCGTACCTGTCAAAAGTTATTAATTTTCGATATGGTAAGTGAATTTCAGTGAATTTATTATAATTTTATTTATATTCTACATTTTAGGAGTCCCCTCATTACATTTCTAAGCTGAAATGTATTAATGGAGCCAACCTATATGATTTAAAAGTGAGAGATTGAAACTATATCCTTGGACAATTTTTCAAAAATATAATATAGCATTGAATTAATGAACCATT
This sequence comes from Stenurella melanura, assembly GCA_963583905.1. Classification (NCBI taxonomy): domain Eukaryota; kingdom Metazoa; phylum Arthropoda; class Insecta; order Coleoptera; family Cerambycidae; genus Stenurella; species Stenurella melanura. The sequence continues at coordinate 169,979,333 of OY757311.1, read as the reverse complement.
GTGACCCTTCTTGTAAATAAAATTTATATCTAAACTGTAAGACTATTATTATTCATACTTACCCTTATAATTATGTATAATATGTATAATTTGAAATATTCAATGATGGTAGACGATGCTGTTAAAAGTGTGTTATTTTTTAAATTCTGTTGTGTTTTAGCTCACTTACCTTCACTGGTATTTTATTTGTGTACATTATCAATATTTTGAACCTTTGTAATTGTAATTTGTAAGAATCAGAACAGATACCAAACTAGGTATATAGCTATATACCTAAAGTATTCGGAGCGTATTATGTTGCATATTTGCTCGCAATTTAAATTAAATGGAAACTGAAATGATCTCACAGTCCTATCTTTTTATTAGATTTACTATTACTCCTGCATTTCATAATACAAACCTCTGATTGTTGTTAGTAAGTAATGTGATAAACACTTACACTCGTTACAAACTTTTGAGCCTAACAAAAGTAAGATATAAATCAATAAAAAGTTGAAGGGAAATATTTTAAATCGTCAAAAAACGTAGATTTTACAATAGGTTTATAAAACCATTAATATATGATTGATATATTGGCATAAATCAATGAGTATTTTGATAACTTTTAACCTAGTGTAATAATACTACCTAACCTATGTCACTGCCTAGCTGTAACTGTGCGTATATTAATTAAACATTTACTAAAATATGTCTTGATATTATACAGGGTGTTTGGTGCATCGTGTGCCAAATTGAAATGGTCGACAGAAAGGGTTATCTGCTATCCTTTCAGGCCCCTTAACACTTCCCGTGCCCTGCGGGATTTTTCATATCGACTTTTTATCTTTTTTATGAGAAAAATCCCAAATTCTACATTTAAATTCAAATTATAAAAAAAGGATTAGACGTAGACTGCGAATTTCATTTTTATTTTGATGTGTATTGTTGAAGGGTTCTTTTAAATCCAAAGTTACTGGCATCAGGCATCTAGTTGTTTTTTTATTCACTCGCAAAGTTTCGGAATAGGTTAAATTGAAATTTAGCCTTAGATTTTACATGGCTATAAAAAAAAACTCAAAGCGACCGGGATCTTCCAACTTCCTCAAAAATTCTCTAGTCTATCCTCTTGCTAATGATGTGCCACATGTCATAAAAATCTTTTAATAACTTCGTGAATTTGCTAAATTAGTGAATCGGGTCACATAAGGCTAATATTCAAAATTCTGAATAAAAAATTATTTTTGCATAAATTATACATGGGAAACAGGTAAAATCTGTTATCTCACTCTTGCGAAGTAAAATCTATCTTTAGTCTTTTTCTGTTCATGGGTTTTACTTGAAATGAAGAAACAATTACATTTTTATCATTTATTAAAAAATTTTAAAAATCTTGCTCAAAGTGTTGGCCTCTGTTGCGAATGTAGGCCCGACACCTGCTTCGTACTTTGACAGTTGTTGTATGAAGTCATATTTCCTTCCTAATTGCACCAAAAGCCGTTTTTATGCGTTGGACAAGTTCCTCCCTAGTCGCAACCTCCGTCGCGTAGATGAGCTCTTTGGCAGGTCCCCAGACATAAAAATCCAACGGAGTTAGGTCTGAGGAACGTGGAGGCCATTGAATAGGGCCATCCCGCCCAATCCACGCATACGCCTATAGCTTTTAAAAAGGACGGCTGTCCCGCGCACTGGCGATAAGATTGTAAGAGAATATCTAGACAAGGTGTTCCCAAATGCGTGGATTGGGCGGGATGGCCCTATTCAATGGCCTCCACATTCCCCAGACCTAACTCCGTTGGATTTTTATGTCTGAGGACGTGCCAAAGAGCTCGTGTATGCGACGGACGTTGTAACTAGGGAGGAACTTGTCCAACGCATAGAAACGGCTTTCGGTACAATTAGGGAGGAAATACGACTTCATACAATGACTGTCGAAATACGAAGCAGGTGTCAAGACTGCATTCCCAACAGAGGCCAACACTTTGAGCAAGATTTTTAATTTTCTTTAATAAATGATAAGAATGTAATTGTTTCTTTATTTCAAGTAAAACCCATAAACAGAAAGAGACTGAAGATAGATTTTACTTCGCAAGAGTGAGATAATAGATTTTACCTGTTTCCCATGCATAATTTAAGCAAAAATAATTTTTTATTCAGAATTTTGAATATTAGCCTTATGTGACCCGATTCACTAATTTAGCAAATTCACGAAGTTATTAAAAGATTTTTATGACATGTGGCACATTATTAGCAAGAGGATAGACTAGATAATTTTTGAGGGAGTTGGAAGATCCCGGTCGCTTTGAGTTTTTTTTTTATAGCCATGTAAATTCTAAGGTTAAATTTCAATTTTACCTATTCCGAAACTTTGCGAGTGAATAAAAAAACAACTAGATGACTAATGCCAGTAATTTTGGATTTAAAAGAACCCTTCAACAATACACATCAAAATAAAAATGAAATTCGCAGTCTACGCCTAATACTTTTTTTATAATTTGAATTTAAATGTAGAATTTGGGATTTTTCTCATAAAAAAGGTAAAAAGTCGATATGAAAAATACCGCAGGGAATGGGAAGTGTTAAGGGGCCTGAATAGATAGCTGATAACCCCTTCTGTCGGCCATTTCAATTTGGCACACGATGCACCAAACACCCTGTATATGTACAAAAAATGTAAAAAATCCAATATAGCCTTTATTTTCACTAATTTATGGGTTCACAAAGATGTCAACGTTATTGACACCAAACTTTACACTGGTAAAAACAACACTAATAAAGTATATATAAAATTTTCTCTCACAGTAGATTTAAAAAATATATATTTATAAACATCACTACATCTATCTGATGGTAAGAAATCCTCCACTTTAATTTATATTGAACAAAAATTGACCCCAACTCAAATGTCAAATTTCTGAATTTACCACCCAGGCAACTGACAGTTGGCAATACTGTGACGTCACTGCTACTGCTCTATTGCTCCGAAGAAAAGTTAATAGTAGATACAGTTACTAAATTGTTGTGCTATATGTAAAAGTTAAATAATTGGTAATAATTTCAGAAAAAATGTCGGAAATATATGTAAACCATTGTATCTCACATAAGAAACGAAATAGTTACCAAATTTGTTTCGAAATTGTGTCTAAAAATGCCACTTGGTCAAATATCCTTGGAGCACTTTGTAATATCAATTTTGATAGAAGAGCCAATCAACAAAGATAGGTTTAATGTTCTACGATCATTCTTTCGCTAAAATATTTTTGTGTATTGTAGACTTTTAGTCCCAGTCTTCCAATGACCGTACACCCATCCATGATGAGTCAGAATCCGGGTTTACCCCCAGGCCACGATAGACCTCCTTTCATACACCCTGGAGTTTCGCAGGTCATGTCACAACAGTTTCAAGCTATGCAGATGACTAATGCGAATCACATACTGCCAACGGGTCACTTGCCCCCTGGCCAGGGAATGCCGCCTGGCTTGCCTCCACACTTACAGCAACACGAAAACTCCATGGGACATTATCCTGCACCAGGGTGAGTATTATTTTTTACGCAAATCTATCATACAGTATTTTAGACACCGTATCTTCTTTCTTTTGTTAGTGTGTCAAATGCATCAATTTTTTTGATAATGGCTACTTAAAAGCTCTTATAAAATAGTTATTTCGTTGTTTTATAGCAAAAATGGTAATGCTGTATTTTGTAGCGCAATTAAATGATGCTTTAATAAAAGTGTTTTATAGTTACAATACTGAATTTTCTTAAGACCTTTGGAAATGTGTATATAACTATTTTGTAATGGTTCCAGTATAGCTCAGTCATTAGAGATATTTACCTCTTAACGAATCGGAGGCGGATGTTTTTTTTTATGAGTACTTTGGATGGTAAGCAATAATATCACGTAAAGTTTGCAAGATTTCCAGACCGGCAGCCTTAAAAAAAAGAATTAAAAAACTTTGTTTAACCGGTATTTTCCTAAAATTTTGAAAACGAGTCGATGTAGGAGAAAATAAAAAATATTTTTAGAAATAGCGTACATTTTCACACAAAAGATTTGTCTATAAAAATTTCGTCTAACGCCATAGTCATAGATTTTCCTTAAAAAATTTGTGCGGTGGAGATACTGGATGAAGTGTGGTGCAAGGTTGTCCGCTCCTGAATGTACATTTTGGAGTACGTGATGCGTGAAAAACCTTATGCTTAGACAAACAAAATTTAAACAAATTAAAAAACTAAGGAATCATTTTGTTGGAAGTTGGAATATTCAGTGTTGACCCATTTTGAATGGAAACACCCCTGTAAAAAATGTGTCTATTATCTGATATTAATGGGGCTTTTTTAAGGTCGGGATCGAAATGTCAAAAAGTGTATATGTGGTTGCCTAATAATCATTAAAATTTCATCAAATCGACACTTGGTATTTCATAAATAACTTTTTTATAAGTAATTCAAACGGAGTTTTAAAGTGGGCAGTATTATAACAGAAGTCGGCCAAATACAACTGACCTGTTTGTTTCTTTTTTAAGTGCACGATAAATTCGGAATAAATTTTTAAAATTGCCTAATTATCAGACGATACATTTGTAGCTATATTAGATAATCAGAGTTATTTAAGTACATTTAATTAGGTCGTATTGATGCGTACTACAGTCATTATCATTTATCTGTGTAAAAATTCGCATAAAATTGCTTTTGTAAATTGTAATGTATGAAATCAATTTTTAACACAAATCGATGAGTCATCAGAATAATTGTAAAGAATATTTAGAATAAGTTCATCATGTAACTAGAAGATGGCGCCAATAGCCTTATGAATGAAAGGGGGTAATGATTTCGATTTATGAATGAAATGAAAAGTGACACATTTAAATTTGTGAAATAAACTGAACAATGAAAGTATTATTAAATGGTCAATAGTTTGCAACTGTATTCAAACACTAAAATGGCACTATATCCTAAGTATATAACATATACAATAAATTCTGTTAATTTTTGTCAAAAATTAGGTGAATTTTCAATTAATGTAAATATATAAATTAGGTTCGAACCCTGAATATGGTTCATGGCATTGGTGTTTTAGTCAACTGTCCATAACTTTATCTCGTTTATGCTTCCACAGAAAAGAGTATCTTATATTTCAATGTGTGACTGCTTCACCGAGAGGAAACAACATGTAACCTAAACCCTGAAGTTACGGGTTCAATCATCCAGTTTTGGCAAATTTTTATTGTGTAACAATGATTAACCCAATGTACTTACTCAGATATTGGTTATGTTCTTTTCTTAGATACATGCAAAAGTATGTTATTTTTTTTGGAAAATAGGATACCTAATGATACACTATATCTAGAGGTCAGGAAAAGATTATAGACCTAACAAGATAGGACAGTCAGACGGAGAAGACGATATAGACGAAGACAGTGGGTGTATTAAAAGATAGGTTGGCTCATCAAAATCGACAAGTGCTACGTCACGTATAGACCTCGATGACAGCTGCGTGTGGCTGTTTTTTCCTCATTTTATAGAAAAAAGTTTCAAAATTATTCTTTCAATGTACAATTCTATCCTAACCAAATAGATACCTTACATATAAACATAGAAATACTTCATGTGACATACATTACTAAGCAACCTGTTTTTTATAGTGACCTTGGCTACTGACAGTCAGCTGAGTTCGGTCGTTCTATGAGGAGACAGTGTTGTCCAATTTTCACTATTGGCCTCTCTTTCTAATGTTACCTTCTCAGTCTGATTGTCACAATTGTGGCAACTGCGTGAAAACTCCAATTTAAATGTCGAGGTCAATGGCGCCATTGCTAAAAGATACAAGGTTTATCGCTGGCTCTCCTATTTTGTTAATTCCCTAATCTTTGCCGAAAGTTCGGAGCTTTAAGCATGCGCATTATCTTGTAAATGTGTAATAAATTCTGCAAGTCGAGAAATTGAAGCATTTCGTGTTATTTTGTGAAAAAAAGGCGGGGGGACACCCCCGCACCCCCCATTTCTTTATCCGCGACGATTATACTGCCTGCGGCGCTAATAATTATTATTATAACAATTAGATATCAGAATAAAAACCTACTAATCTAACCTAAAGAAATCACACGAAAGAATGAAATTATTTTAAGCAGAATAAAAACCTCTAACCTATCGTAAAAAAATCATAGAAAAGAATTAGTGAAAAAATATATTAATCATTACAAAATTAAAGAAAAAAAAATTCAGCGGACGTAGGAGTTTGAACCCGGGACCTTCCATGATTTTATCTACTCGCTAGCCACTCGGCTGACGGTGAACGCTAGAACAAGGAATAAATATTAAATAGTCAGATAAATGATATCACGTTTTGCGCAAGGTCGAAGCTTCGGACTGTTCGTGTACCTAAACGATTCTTTTCTGTTTAATTCGAAATTAATAATGTGGTTAACTATTTCGTTTTAAAATTTAAACAATATCCCTATATGATATTAGTTGTACATGGCATAAATTATGCACACCTACATTTTAGAATTTTTCTAACCAGATACTAGCTATTTTACGACTATTTATGTAATTGGGTAATATTTATAATTATAATTTGTAACATTAATTATATCTTATACTAAAGAAATTTTTGTACATGTGGCAATGCGGACAACATTCCGACAAATATTGAAACTTACCAATAAAATAAGATAAGATACACACTGTGCCATCTAGGATTAACATAAGTACTAGCTTACGAGTTTTTGACATTTCAATCCTGTCCTTAAAAGATAGGCCATCGAAAGCTCTACTTTATGACAAAAATTTAGAGATGAATTTCAATTTTCAAGACCTACTAAGATTTTTTTTCAATGTCAAAAATGGACAAATTTAGTGACTTTTTAAAATAAAATCTAACTATACCACTGGATTCAGAAACATCTCAAATGGGTAAATCCAAAATTTCGTGAAAAAATATTAAATATTGACAGATTTATGACAAAATTAATATAGGTAATATTTTATAATAACTTTTACATGCTTTTTTTCTAAACATCGCAGTAGCCCATGCAAAATAAACAATAGAAAGATAAATTAAGTGGATAGTTTTAATAAATATTGTCTTTTTATTGAGTAATGGCAGATAATAATACGGTGCCATGGAAAACAAATTTTAAAGTCAGACGTCATATCTTTAAAATACGCCTATACTCAGAGTATTATATTGTTGTTGAAATTATAAAATTGATCAATAATATTATCAAGTATTAGTTTATTAGTTTCAAGTTAAAATTATGAATACTCTAAATGTAGTAGAAAAAATTGAACTTGTGCTCCTAGAGGAGGTAATGACAGAAATTTGGGAGAGGCGTGTGAGATGTTTAATAATAGGCACCCGAATAGGCCCAACATCACTAAAAGTACTGTTTCTAAAATAAACAAAATTTTTAATGAGTGTGGCGCTGTGACAAGGCGTATTATAAGAACGGACAATGTACAAAGAAGACCCTGGTACGAGCAGATCATTTTAAATTATTTTAACAATCCAAACGCCAGTTAAGAGTAGCTAGCTTAGATTTGAATTTACCTAGAGAAAATATTCGCCGATGCCTTAAAAAGTATAAGGTAAAACCATTCAAACCCAAGTTTTTACACACGTTGGAACCTGGTGATGATGAAACACAGATGGAATTTTGCTTGTGGGCTCAAGGAGAGTATCTTAATAACATAAATTTTTGGAAAATTACTTTATTCAACGATGAGGCAACTTTTACCACAAATGGGATGGTATCATCACAAAATTGTAGGTTTTGGGCTACAGAAAACCCAGAGTGGGTCATTAATTGTAAAAGACAATAATTACCAAAAAGTTAATATTTAGTGTGGGCTACTCAATGAAACAATCATTGGTCCTTTCTTTTTCGAAGGTAAAATAAATAGCATGCAGTTTTTACAGTTTCTAAGAAACGAATTTTGGAATATGCTACATGAACTTTCAATACAAGAAAGAGTAAATCTACACTTTCAATTAGATGGCAGCCCTGTCCATAATGCAAGAGCGGTTACCAGATGGGTTAATGCTAACATTCCTAATCGATGGATAGGTCGAGGTAGCTTGTTAATTGGATGGCCACCCCGATCCCCGGACTTAACACCGATGGACTTCTTTTTATGGGGTTTAATAAAATCTAAAGTTTACAGTTCACGCCCGAGTAGTAGAGAAGATTTGTGTGCAAGAATAAGACAAGCTTGTGCAGAAGTTACCCGGCAACAATTACAATGTCGTAAAGAATATTAAAAAACGATTCGACAAGTGCATCTAAATAAACGGCGGCCTTGTACTTCAGTCAGTTACTAAAATTCCAATTCGCATTATCCGAATTATCGCGAGCGTATTAATCTTACCATGAAATGAATTGTCCATTGCTATTTTAATTTATAATGTAACATGTGAATTAACCTAACCTCTTAGAACTTTGCGAGTTTGTGTGTCTTATTTAGTTTAAGAATTTTGTGTACTTTTACTAGTGTTTACGTGATAAATAAAAATATACTTTTGTAAAACAATATTCTGTGCATTATTGTCAGTGATTACCAACGAAGGAAAATGGAGTGTATGTTTTACAAAAAGTATACTAGCAATACAACCGGCAGCACATTTTCTCCACATATGAAGTTTTCTTGCCCAAACTGGCAACGTGTCACATCCACAGTAAATATCCAAGGTTATCGGCGTCATTTCTGCTGAATCAAAGGAGTGTCGCATATGGGATTTATATGTGGCTGTAGACTAACATTGGTCTGCATATCGATTTGTAGATGTGAACTGCTGTCTTTTTGCTGATTCCCTTATTTGTGTATGTCATGCAGCGAAAGTGATTACTTCTGGAGATACATCTCTTTTTTATGGATTTGGTGTAATGGTTGAAATTTATTAACTTTTGATCTAAGCTCACGCCCAGATATTCCACTGTTGTTTTAGAGGTTAGATTGTAATGGTTGACAGTAACTGTTGGCGAGTTGTTGTTGTATACATAGAATATAGTGAAAAGGCACCCTGTATATAATACAAAGTACTGTATTTAGGTAAATTTCCAACATATTCGAAAATGTCCACCATTTTACCAATCCCAAAAGTACATGGTACCAAGAATGCCCACGAATTTATACCTGTCTATGAAAAAATTCTAGAAATTGTTGTAAAAGAACAACTTGACAATCATCTTGAAAAATGCAACATAGTAGTACAAGAACAATCAGGGTTTCGTAAAAATCATTTTTGTGAAACATCTTTACAAAATATAACATCAAACTGGAAGGAAAGCTTAGATATAGGATGTGCAGTTGGTATCGTCTTCATTGATTTCAAACGGGCATTTGAAACAATAAATCGTGTAAAATTAGTGGAAAAACTAAAAATGTATGGCCTGAATGGAACCGTTATAAAGTGGTTTCAAAGTTATTTAATGGAACGTTTTCAAAAAACTGAGTATGGGTCTGAGGTATCTGGTGAGAAAGAAACTAAATTTGGGGTACCGCAAGAGTCCGTATTCGGTCCAACACTTTTTAGTTTATGTATTAATGATATAATAGATGCAATAAAAAACTGTTCCATACATTTGCTTGCTGATGATACGCTTTTATTCGACAGTGGCAAAGATATTAAGGTTATTGAAGAGAAATTAAACGAAGACCTAAAGAGGATGGACAAGTGGATGTCTTTTAATAGTTTGAAATCAAATTCTAATAAATCTAAGTGTATGTTAATAAATAGTGTTCGTAGTAATATAAACCAAAATTTAAATGTTGATATGAGTGGAGAGAGGTTAGAACAAGTTGCTGAAATTAAATATTTAGGTGTAATAGTGGATAACAAATTAAATTTTAAGGCACATGTGCAATATATTTGCAAAAAAGTTGCAAAGTAAATACATTTTTTATCTAGAATTAGTAGTGATATATCTATGTTTGCCAGGATAACTGTATATAAGAATATTATTTTTCCTCATTTTGAATAATGTGGTTCAATCCTATATTTCTTAAGTCAAACATATATACAAATTTTACAAAACCTTCAGAATCGAGCAATGCGTGTTATTTTAAAATGTAATAGATATACCCCTATACAAAACATGATAGGAACACTGCAGCTTATGTCTGTAAAACAAAGAATATGCTACAATACATTAATTTTTATTTTTAAAATAAGAGAGGGAATGTTGCCGGAATATTTACAAGACCGAATCACTTATATATCCGAAAGACATAATCACAACACAAGACAACAAAATGATTTTTATGTGCACTTTAGACAAAAAAGTTTTGCACAAAATTATTTATTTTTTAAAGGATTACTAATGTTTAATGCTCTCCCTAACAAGGTAAAACAATTAAAGAATTTAACTAAATTTAAACAAGAAATCAATAGATATGTTAAGATTAGTTATTAAGTATCATGAATTCAATTGTACCAGAAAGTAGTGATAACCTGTTGGTATTTTATTTTTGTTTTATTGTTTCTTTTATATTGTACAAAATGTTACATTATCATTGTATTGATTGTAAATAGCAAGTGCTAAATAAATACTTACCATTACTATTACAAATTTTGTCGTGGGAGCATCGGCTTCGCTTGACTCCGGTTTTACTGCTATTATGTTGTGTATGACTTTATAGAATAAATATCATTTATAATAATTATTTACTATTATTTCCTCTAACAAATATTGCTTAATAATGCAATTTTCATAATATATTTCGTACCTGAGGTAATATTTTTCGAATATACACAGATTCGCAACTCACTTGCTTCACTGCTTCTGCCTCAATAATGTTCTACAGAAAACTTGCGACTTTAATCAAAAAAAATTGGTAGACATTTTTTGCGTAAAAATGTATACTCTTTCTGAAAATACGTTTTATTTTCCCATGCATCGACATGTTAAAAATTCTGAACAAATATCGAAAAAAAGTTTCTGATTTTTTTTTTATGTTTCGGTGTGGAAGTTATGTAAAATTAATCATTTGCCCCCGATCATGTTTGAGATTTAGAGATAAAATTAGCTACACCACCTGGGCTGATAGGCTTTACAAAATATCAACAATGATGCATTTTTTTTTTTTTTGTAAATAATCTTAGATATATCGACGAATTTTTCCTTTTCAGAATGCCAAATTATGGTCTGCCAAATATGGGGCCACCTAGTTACCCTCAACAAGGATCGGCGTCTCAGACGAACCTCCAGAACGGCCCTCAGCAGCAGGGACAACATTTTGCGCCCCCTAATTCTCACGTATCACAATGAATGCACTTTTTCTCTGGTGTACCCCTGTCGGATGTGATGTATTATATCAGTTTTCTATAATTTTAAATACATGTATAAACTTTAACGATAATTCTGCTAATTATAAATATGAGATATTACTTATGTATATTGCGTTTCTTAGCTTTCATGGTGGGCCCAAAATGCAGATATTTCACCGAAAACTTTTTACAGTCGTGGAAGGTTTGACGATTTTTTATGAAACGGTGAATGTAACGCCTAGTGTTAATGTTTGGAATTAATTACTGTTGCTCGTCCTTATAAATTTTGTTCTATTGGAATCATTCCCTCTTCAAATCTCCTGAAGGGAAAAACGAATTTTTCTCTCTACGAAAAAGAGCCTTAATTGTAAAAAAAAAACAGTGAAAATAGTTTAGTTGCACTTTCTTTATAAATACACAGGAATTGTCTTGGTAGGTGGCAAAATATTCGTTGCGCAAAAATATTTAGTTTATTTTCAGACGAAAAAAATCGAGTCGAATGAGATATTTCTGAACCGCTATTGTTTTGCATTTGGATGTGAAAGAAGCAAAGAACTAAGTACGTTTTGCAGAAACAAAGTTATAGAGAAACAGAAAAGAGCAAGAAAAGTACACATTTCTTCACTTGCGTTTAATTTAAAAATGTTGAAAAATGCGTACAATACTTTTTTAAGAAGAAAATGTCTACCTCTGTAAGAGGGAATATCGTAATATCAAGTTAGAGTAAAAGTTATCTGAATATTTTTAAGGATAATCTGTTGCATGTTTATAGTGCGGCAGTCCCCTACCAAGATTTTCCAGTTACTTTAGCGAAGACAATTCCAGCGTTTCTCATCAGTTCTGGGAGAGCTGGGAAGAAAATTTCAGGATGATGGAACATTTTACCTGCCCTAAAGGGTTCAAATCGAGCTTTGAACATGTAAAGAAAAACTGGCCATCTCGGTTTTCGCAGCGAGGCAGTTTCTTTTGTCGGAAGTAAATATGATGAGGAGACATCTTTTGACTGATATGCCGAGTTACAAAGACCGAAATAATGTCAAATAGCCACCCGTCAAAATAGTGGTAATCGCGGCAAGGCAGTTCTGTTCATTATCAAGTAGTTTCGATGTCTCTTGACCACAGGAAAGTTCAAATGGAACTTTTTGCTAGTTCAGTTAAGATTGATCACATTCGCATGTTGCTTAATTTTGAGGGTGATCAAGTCATGGCGGCAAGGCAGTTCTCCACTTTTTCCCAGTTCACATTTGAGAAAAATGATTTCCGCCGCTTTGCCATAGGCAACGAAGCCATCTGGCCTCTCCATGTATTGTGCGCTGCTAGGTCATTCCGGAGCACACATATACATGCCACTGATACCAGGAGAATAGGATACTCTGATACGAGCTGCCCAGACTGAGGGTGCTGCGTTGGCACTATACGGAGTATACCATCTCTGTACAACAACAACGCAGCATACTCCGTCTCAGTCCCTTCGGATACACTCTATGTCGTTGCCATAGACACCGAAGTCTTCCAGCATCTCTATGATCTCCGCGCGCCGCCGTGCCAACACGCCGACTGTATATGCGACTCCATTCGATTTTGTGCAGCTACGGCCAATGGAAAATAGCAGTTCGCATTTTATATTGTTTTATACACCCCACTCCATAAATAGAAAAAAGTTTTAGCCTCACTACTTTAATAATTTTAGCCTCCAACTTCATCTTTAATGAGAATTAATCCAGCACTGTCTCACAGTGGTATAAAAATTACAAAATTTTTCGACAGATGGAAAGTCGTTCGTCAGCCGCCCGCAATATGTTTGGATCTTTTGTCGTATGGAAAAGTGAATTGAAAGAAATGAAAAAGTTTCGAAACTTCTTCAGAGAAAAAGGGTTTTTACAAATGCCAGAATATTATGGGGTATTAAAATAATTTTCCTGTTTATTTGGGAATCAAATATCTGATTTATGTGCAGCGCAGGTAAAATAAATGCCGGCAGGCCAAAACATGATACAAAATTGAAATCGGACACATATTTTTAATAGCTCAATATCACAGAGCTTAGTATATTTAGTCCCAATTTGTACAGGGCGTTGTTGGTAGCAATACCAAAAACCAATTTGCCCCATTTTTAAGACATCGAAAATTTGCAGATTAAAAATAGCGATTTATTTGGCCGTAGGTGTAGTGTTTGTGAGTTGTTTCCAAATATATGAAAAGTTGCTGAAAGCCGAACACTAATCAATGCAAGAAATTGGTGCCAAAATTCAAAATTGTGCCGCAAGTCCTACAAATAATTTTTCTGAAGTAAAAGATAGTTTCAAATACATTTTTATAAGAATATGTTTTTCTCGTCTCATTTTGTGATAACTTCGTAATGTTGCCCGCAAATATGAATTATATAATTAAATCCTATCTTTTGGCAAAAATTATAAGAGTCATTAATTTATAAACTAAGTAACGATAGAAAAAGCTATACAAGTGCCAAAATATTATGGAGTATTAATTTCAATTTTCCTGTTTATTTGGGAATCAAATATCTGACTTATGTGCAGCGCAGGTAAAATAAATGCCGGCAGGCCAAAACATATAGTACCTTATTGCTGGTGTAAATGATACAAAATTGAAATTGGACACATATTTTTAATAGCTCAATATCACAGAGCTTAGTATATTTAGTCCCAATTTGTACAGGGCGTTGTTGGTAGCAATACCAAAAACCAATTTGCCCCATTTTTAAGGCATCGAAAATTTGCAGATTAAAAATAGCGATTTATTTGGCCGTAGGTGTAGTGTTTGTGAGTTGTTTCCAAATATATGAAAAGTTGCTGAAAGCCAAACACTAATCAATGCAAGAAATTGGTGTCAAAATTCAAAATTGTGCAGCAAGTACTCCTACAAATAATTTTTCTGAAGTAAAAGATAATTTCATATAAATTTTTATAAGAATATCTTTTTCTCATCTCATTTTGTGATAACTTCGTAATGTTGCCCGCAAATATGAATTATATAATTAAGTCCTATCTTTTGGCAAAAATTATGAGTCTCATTAATTTAAAAACTAAGTAACGATAGAAAAAGCTATAGTGAAAATTTAAAAATAAACTTGAGGTTATGATATGAGGGATAAGAAGAGGGTTGAAAAGCTTTTCGTAAACTTTGCACGTATTAAGTTATAGTCGCATGCCATCCACCGGAAATGTATAAAAATGTAACCATTTTCAAAAAATCCACATCTTGTAGAGTTCTGCAAGATGTGAGTTTTTATGTGTCTATAGTTAAAGTGAAATTACTTAGATCCCGGAATACCAAGTAAAATGCCTTTAGGTAATTATTTTAGTGGTAGTATTTCAGAATCTCTGTACATATAAACAGCCGTGAGCTAAGAAAACTATAACTCTAAACTAGCTCCTGTTTCAGCAGATTCAATGTACTTGTAAGAGAATTAGAAAATGAAGTATTTTTTCATCCAAAAACTGCTCGAATTTAAATTATTCATTAGCTCCCTGCAGTTTAGCTGTGCATCCGTTTCGTCAATTTAAAGTTTTCTTATGTGTCAAACATGTACTTAATTTTAACAAAAAATGTTATTTTCAGTTGGTGTTAAAGGAAATTTTTAATTTTTTAATGCAATTTTGTATATAACGAAACTTCATAGGCTTCTTGGGTTCACCATGTAGATTGTATTTATTTTAAAAGGCAAGTCTGATGTATTTAAAGGGCGCTTCAACAAAGTGATATAATATTATTTCCTTTTTTTTTTGTTTCTGTTAAGAAGATTGTATCTATTTTAAAGCATTATATATATTCGATGTACATTAATAAATTTTATTGAAACAATGTGTGTGATTACAACAGTGCGAAATCACTGCACTTTAAGCCTTCCTTAACATTTTTCTTGATGGACTCCACCATTTCATCGCTTGTGAATTTACCACCAATATCCGGAGTGTGGATTTTATCATCGACTAACGTTTTGCGTACTGCTTGTTGGATCAAATATGCATGATTGTCTTTCTTCAAGTGGTATAACATGTTGATAGCTGCGTTTAACATGCCAACTGGATTTACCATCTTCTCATCTAAAAAGTTAATAAACTTAGCTTGTGTCGAGTGAGGAATTGGACTATAGTAATTACGAGATTTGTACAAATGAAAAATAGAAGAAGACATCTATTTGGGTTCCTAACGTTTTAATATTTTTTAAAAACTTGTGTTTGTTAGAGCCCTTTCAGACGAGCATACTGAATGCGAGATACTGTATCTGGGATACTGAATTGTAGTTGAATTTTACGTGGCTGCCGTATCAGATACCCAGATCTTCATTCCAATTAGTGTGAAAGCAATGAGGACAGTCAGTTTATAAGAAATCATAGCAGCAACCAAAAGATAAGTGTTGTCTCTCTAAGTTTTCTAGGAAGCACTCAAATGGCCGGTACTGTCGTGAGCAAAAAAAGATAGGACAAGTCTTGTAACGTATTTTTTTTTAAATCTAGTTGTGTACATCTAACTGTAATTGTTGTGACGTTGTCAGTTAATTGTCAAAATTCATTGCAAGCGTGCCAAAATTAATATGCCCCATATAAGCGATTTAGTTAAAACTGGGGTTATTGCTAAAGCAGAAGATGGATGGTTAATGAGACAAACTGCACTGTGTTATAATGTTAACAAAAATTCTGTGCTTAACATTTTAAAAAAGTGGAGAATAAATGGTACGGTTAGTAGAAATCCGGGATCAAGGCGAAGAAGGATATCAACTCAACAGCAAGATTTGAAATTGGTAAATAAATTAGTAGAAAATCCATTTCACTCAGTAATTAGGCTGCTGAAGAAACGAATTTTCTTGGATCGAGTAGTACTGGTCACCGGCGAGTAAGAGAATCGGAGCTACGCTGTCATCCAGCAGCACAGAAATACCTACTTAAAGCTGAACATAAAAAAGCTCGACTGGGATTTGCGCTAGAATCTTTAGTGCATGATGTAAATTTTTGGAACAATGTAATCTACAAATGTAAAAACTTTCCAGTCTACACACAGCGGTCCTATTCGTGTTTACCGACCTCCGAATACTCGATTCGATGAGTATATATCTAACAATGACAAAAGTGGTAGATTTTCCGTTAACATGTGTTGGATATCGGCACGTGGTCCTGGTGTTTTGTGGCGTATTGAGGAACGATTTAATAGTGAAACGTATATTAGGATTTTAGACAAAATTATGCTCCCTTCTGTGTCCAAATTATTTCCTAATTAATTTATATTTCAACAAGATAATTGTTCAGTTCATACTGCTAATACTGTGACTAACTGGTTTCAAGATAACAACATTAATGTTCTTAACTGGCCCAGATCTTAACCCTCTTGAAGACATTTGGGGACTACTCGTAAGAAGTATCCAAAAACGAAATGTGAGACTACGGAATGCCCAAGGATTACTGTATAAGTTTATTGAATTCTATGCCAAACAGACTTATAGAAGTTATAAATAGAAATGATGAAATAACAAAATATCAGTTAGTTTCTTGTTGTTGGATATGCTTTGTTGCCCTGATTCAGGATTTCTACTAATCGTGCCGTTTATTCTTCATTCTTTAAAAATGTTAACACAGAGTTTTTGTTAATGTTGTAAAGCAGTGCGATATGTCCCATTGACAATTCATCTTCTGCTTTAGCAATAAATATACCGGGTGGCCACGAGTCAATATACGCCCCCAATATTTTGGTTGTTTTTGTATTTAAAAATTTGGTTTTTGGAACAAATAAATTAGACAATAATAGGCTACTTTTAGACTAACAGGAATGAAAATATCACTTCAGGTTGAACCGGAAGTGACGTCAACTTTTTTTTTTTTAATGGAATGACTATATATTTTTTTGATGGTTTCTCATTAAGCATAAATTTCCAAGTGCAATCGTTTTTTCAGATGTAAAAGATGCCAAAAAATAAGTGATATACGAACAATTTTTAAATTTTTTCAAAATGGCTGCGTCAGATGAATGTGATGTAAGAAAATTTTCTAAGTAGGCTATGGAAATTATTAGTAAGGTTGTAGATTTGTCTGTAAAGCAGAAAATACTTGTTTGAATTACTGATAGGTACCAGTATTTTTAGTTTTTTTTTCAATAAAACCCCTTAGGGGTCCTATGGATTTTTTTTAATGGAACTATGCTATTTATTTTAATAATCAGAAATAATGATTCATAAACTATAATTTTTTGCCATTAATCATTTCTTAACGATATCCTTCAGAATAATAGTAGTATTTTTAAAAAGTAAACACAAATTAAACAAGAAATAATTTTAATAGGTATAACGTTACAACCATGAATAAATTACCAAGAATGACAAAACTATTTAAAACCTAAATTATAATAAACCATTATAAAAATTGTTCAAACTGTTCACCGTTATATGATTAATACACAGAGTAGCGCGACTTATCGTTGCGCGTCTAACATTCTGTAATTGTTGATGTGTTATTTGTGCAATTTCGTGTCGAACTCTTTCTTCCAAATCTTGCCTTGTGGTTGGAGCAGTCATGTAGACTCTATTTTTCAAATGCGCCCAAATAAAAAAATCGAGTGGGGTTAAGTCACGCGACCTTGCAGGCCATCTGACTGGACCATGGGTCCCAATCCAACGATCTGGAAATAATTGATTTAAGTAATCCCTAACTATAATAGCATTGTGTGGTCCAGCCCCGTCTTGTTGGGAGTAAACCTCGTCAATATTGGTATTGGGAATTTGATTAATCTGTGGAACTATTATATTTTGGAGAAATTCTAGATATCTTGGTCCAGTTAGAGTTTCGTTAAAAATTATTGGACCTATGATATATGGTCGCCCAGTACGCCTAACCAAACATTGAAGCCAAACCGCTCCTGAAACCGCCCCTGTCTCATAATGTGAGGATTATCAATTGCCCAATATCAAGTGTCTTTCGATTGAATAACCCAAGGTTTGTAAATCTCGATTCATCAGTGAACAAAATGTTTTTGATAAAATTCTCATTTCTTAATTGGCGTAACTCTAACCAAATACAAAAGGTTATTCTTCGCTGATAATCATTCTCATACAAAAATTGATGCAATTGATATTTATAACAACGATAGCCGTGTTTCTGTAACATTTTTCTGGCTGATTCTTTGGAAACTGGTAATTCATGTTCAATTTGTCTTATCGAAATGGTTGGGTCAACATGCACTAAAGCTAATACATTAATTTCCGTTTCTTCATCCACAATAAATCTTTCTTCAATTTCTACATTAGGTTCAGTTCTAAATTGTTGCTCCAACTGGACGAAATAGTTAGTTTCCCGGAGGTTGTCTTTCTGGATATATCCGTCCATACAGACTTTGTGCTCTAGTTGCATTACGTTGAGTCTCTCCATAAATAACGATCATTGTCAACTTTTTCATCTCTTGAATAATTTTCAGCCATTTTATATTAATTTTTTAATACACTTGTTTCAGAAAATTAGTAAGTCAAGACTAATTCAATTGTTGCGAATGTCTGTCATTTTCATGGCTATCTGCAATTTTGAGTTAAATGTAGATAGGTACCTTATTAAAATGATTTGTTGGCGCAAAAATACTTCTATTATTACGAAGGATATCGTTAAGAAATGATTAATGGCGAAAAAATTATAGTTTATGAATCATTATTTCTGATTAATAAAAGAAATAGCACAGTTCCATTAAAAAAAATTCCATAGGACCCCTACGGAAATGAAAATGAAATTCCGTTTTTTTTTTAAAAAACTAAAAATATTGGTACCTATCAGTAATTCAAACAACTATTTTCTTCTCTACAGACAAGTCTACAATCTTACTAATAATTTCCATACCTACTTAGTAATTTTCTTACATCGCATTCATCTGACGCGGCATTTTGAAAGAATTAAAAAATTGTTCGTATTTCACTTATTTTTTGAAATTTTTTACATCTGAAAAAACTGCTGCACTTAGAAATTTATGCTTAATGAGAAACCATCAAAAAAATACAGTCATTCCATTTAAGAAAAAAAAGTTGATGTCACTTCCGGTTCAACCGGAAGTGATATTTTCTTTCCTGTTAGTCTAAAAGTAGGTTATTATTGTCTAATTTATGTGTACCAAAAACCAAATTTTTAAATACAAAAACAACCAAAATATTGGGGGCGTACATTGACTCGTGGCCACCCGGTATACTATTATTTTATTCTCTTTTTCATACTTTTTACTAGTTTTATATTTTGTTAGTGTTTTTAAAGTAAGCTATCGTTATAAATTGTTATATTGTGTGGAATGTATTGAAAACATGAATCAGCTAGGTTGTCCAATTTTTTTAATAAATAAGGTCTATGCTACGATGTATTTTCTGCAAAAGTTAATCGAGGAAAGTAACCTATTATCGTTTCTTTAAAATACCAACCGAGCAGAGCGTTTGTTAAGTACAATATTTACTGTTTACCAACACTTCTTCAGGGTACCTAAATCAAATTAGTTGCTTACCTTCAAATAAGCTAGATCTAGTGGCCACTTCAAAGACAGCTATAGATTCTCCATAATTTTGACCAGAGATGAGACCTGGACCACCTATAAGTCCACACGCTATATTCGTAATGATGTTCCCATAGAGATTCGGCATCATTAAAACATCGAATTCTGCTGGTTTGGCAACAAGCTGCATACATGCATTATCAACAATCATAGTTTCAACTTTTAGATCGGGGTAGTCCTTTGCGACTTCTAATATTGTTTTCATAAACAGTCCATCTGATATTTTCCTAAGGCACAAATGGGAACGTTAGAAAGATAGTTTTAGCAATATACTCTGGCTACATGTGTGGCAGATCTCCTAATAGAAACCTCCAGTTTTCTTTCTCGTGAAGCCAAGTGGAAATTCCACTCTAAGTTACAGAAGAAATATAAAATTATTATATAAATCTGAATTTGAATTTATCAATGCAAATGCTGTGCTAAAGAATACATACATAATGTTAGCCTTGTGGATGACTGTAACTTTCTTTCTTCCTTCAGCTTTGGTGAATTCAAGAGCCCATCTTGCGAATCTTTCAGTGTTATCCTTTGTAATTATTTTTAAACTTTCCACAACTCCTGGTTTGGATTCGTGTTCCAACAGTGAATATTCACCTTCAGTATTTTGCCTAAATATGAACATATCCAAGTCGCAGTATCTACATTTTATGTTGGAATAGCCCTTGCAATGCACTAAATAGACGAATAGATCTAACTGAGTACGCAACGTGACATTGTGTGAAATATCCCCAGGAGATGGAATATGACCCTGAAAACAATTATGATCAAGACCTAGTGAACACAAATCGTTGGTAAAACCCAGCAAGTTGTTTTATCCAATAGGCAATATTGCTGGTTTCTAAAGAAAATTTACCTACTTGATTTCTAGTTTATCAATCTGTCAGAAAAATGGGAAACGTTATTTTCCTCCTTCGTTTTTACCTGTGTACTTTTTTTCATTAAAGGTGCATTACGTTTTTTTCAGTGTCAGCGACATATGCCAAATATTAAGTTTTTACTCAGTTTTTTAATTATTTTTTAGGGTGACCCCCTGTATATTTTCTCTAAAAGTTTCAGATTAATTACATGCCAATTATTACTGTGCCCCGACACCCATTTTTATCATTTTTTAGTGTGTCCACTGTAAACACCCTGTATATTATTCATTAAACGCATATCAGTACGTTCCTTTGCAAGTATCAGGACGCCATTGGTTGTGACGTCACATAATTATGCTATTTACATAACAATTATCGTGAAACACCAGTTGCCTGATCATTGCTTTGAAAGTAAAATATTTTTCAGGAAGAAATTTTATTTTGTTTCTCCCACGAACTTTATAAATAAATCATGAAGTTCGTGGTTTCTCCCTTGAAAGAAATATTTAAGAACAGGTGTCAGTTATTATGCACAAAAAATGTTAAAATATATAGTGTGTTTCAAATTGAGGTTGCGTGTATTGCTATCTCTATTATCGTAAAAAATAGAAAGTAGGTTAAAAGTATTATCGAATACACAAAAAATCCAATATGGCATCCATATAAAAAGACAAAAGTTGTAGTCAGTATCTCAAGGACAAAAGACTAATTTTATTTCTATTACCCTTGCTTACTGTAAATATCTTAAAATGAATGTGTAATTTATAATGCATGACGTAACAACAATAATATTAAGGAAACATACAACTGGCCCAGTTGTCAGAGGTTTCAAGTCGTCACTAAATGTTATATGGCTGAAACGTTAGGGATAAGTTTTTTTTTTTGGTGTAGAATACGATAAACAAGTTTACAGCTGTAAGGTGCCGGTGACCCCTAAAAAAATAGAAAATATTGGCCAAAATTCGGTTTTTGGCCAATAACCCAAAAAATAAAAAAAATATGTCAAAAGACTAATAGCAATAGAGGGGGAAATTTCACATCAAAAACTCATATGAAGTTTTTTGTACGATCAAAAATGTAGGCTTCACATTTTTTTGTCTAACGCGCGAGAATGAAACGTGGCGACACAATATAAGTACGGCGCGCGAAGCGTGCGCGGTCTCGGACGCGCTACCCTAAATTTGTTGTACCTTTTGAACTAATAAATGAAATTGAGCTCAACAAAGCTTAAATGAAAGAAGAGACATGTGACTATTGGATGATTATATTTTCAAATGTAAAAATGAATGTAGGTATATAGAAATAGTATATACAGGGTGATTCACGTAGGCCATTCATTAGAAGTTTTTCAACTTGCAGTTGGATTAGAAACTTGAAATTTGGTATGCAGCCATAATCGATCATACCCGTTCTATTTAAATTATTTTCAGTCCTCCAACTATACAGGGTGTGCCAAAAATTGGTACCAACTTTCTTATTTTGAATGGAAACCTATATTTTTCTTTACATGGTTCGATTGGTCTTCTAATTCTGAGTTTAGGGAACCTAAGTTATGTTAACTTATCTATTACGATTTTTGACATATGTCCAATTTTTTGAAAAAAATTGCCGCTGTAGTAGTTTACGAACAAATTTGTATCTCGCAAACCTTTCAAAATTATGAAACCAAATTTGTGAAGCAGTTAGCTAGAAGTCCAGGCTAACTTTTGATGTCCCATCGGTGGTCCCATTTTGTACCATATGGGCGCAGTCGATTTTCAAATGTCGCAATCAAAAATTGTCAAAAAGTCAATTTTTTCAAATGGCACCTACTATTTTTTTTCACACCATTCGAAAGAAAATTGAATTTTAGGATGAGGTACTTAAGCATTCTCTATACCTAACTTCACCCCATATCGAGTTATTCAATAAAAATCAAGAAATACCTTATCTTGCCGAGAGATTCCTTACTTCATCAAGTATGCCATGGAAACAAAAGACAGTTGTAATAATTTTTAAAGAAAAGTATGGATTCTTATTTAATTACACACAACACCAACAAATTATTATTAACGAACAAGAACAATGTTGACGAAATTCCGACGTAAAGGCTCAATGTGACCGCCATATTTTTGTTCAAATATTCTATTATTCTACTTTCAACAGATTACGTAGCACATCTTTGCGCCTACCATTTCTGACGCCAGAAATCAATGCAAAATTGAATTTTAGGGCCACTTTTATTAACATTGTGTATGTCTATCTACAATCGTTTTTGAGTTATTGGCATTTTTTGAAAAAAATATTGTTTTTTTTTCTCAAGGGTAGTAGGCTTTGGAAACAATCATTTCATTTTAATTTTTATTCAAAAATCGTATTGCAATAATAAATAATAACAACAAATAAACAGATTAACAAAATAATTATTTCAATACAAATGCTCAATGTGTGCACCGTTTTCACTGACAGAATTTCGTCAACATTGTTCTTCGTTAATAATAATTTGTTGGTGATGTGTGTAATTAAATAAGAATTCATATTTTTCTTTAAAAATTATTACAACTGTCTTTTGTTTCTTTTTTATTTAAAAAATTATTTAGCATACTTATCCACCGGATCTTTTTATACATTACTTCAAGAGTAATATGTGAAAGTTTCAGGTTTGTATCTTAAAAATTGTAGAATTGGTAGAGTTTTACCAATTTTATCGGAAATCTCTTTATGTTCGGACTTCATATGTATACTATTTCTACATACATTCATTTCTATATTTCAAAATATGATAATCCAACAGTCACATGTTTTTTCTTTCATTTAAGCTTTGTTGATGTCAATTTCATTAATTAGTTCAAAAGTCACAACAAATTTAGTGTAGCGCGTCAGAAACCGCGCACGCTTCGCACGCCGTACTTATGGGTCGCCACATTCCATTCTCGTGCGTTAAACAAAAAATATCTGGAGCCTACAGTTTTGATAGTACAAAAAAACTTCATATAGGCTTCTGATGTGAAATTTCCCTTCCATCACCTAGTGCTTTTAGTTTTTTATTTATTTTTTTAATTTTTGAGTTATTGGCCAAAAACCAAATTTTGGCGAATATTTTCCATTCTTTTAAGGATCGCCGACAATTTTAAAGACATTTTTGGGCATTTTAATGGGGCTCCTTTTAGATTTGGTGATATTTTTTAAGTTTTCGAAATAACTGGGAAAAACCAGAATCATGCATTTTGAAAATCTGCTGTATATTACCTTAATATTGTTTAAAAATGAATTATTATTTGTTTGCTTATAATTGTATTGAAACATATTCTTTATAGGATTTTGCAAACAGCAAAAAAAAATGACTATCTATAACTAAAAGAAAAACTATGTGCAAAAATATTAATGAAATCTTTGCATTCTTTCGATAACCTGAATTCTGGTTATGCTAGCAAATTAAAATCCTAAAATGAATTTGTCTAATTTCTTATTTGACAATTCTCATTCTAACACTAGCATCCACACAGTCCCCTAAGGCCATGCAGATTAAACTAGAATCTGCATAACCCCCTACGATTATGAAGATTCGGTTAAAAATGAGAACAAAGGCCTAAAATGAATTTATTTATCTACCTTGTCTCAAAAATTTTTCATTCTAATGGATTACATTTTTATGAAATCTATCATTCTGTTTCTTGGAAATGCTTAGCCTTTGAAACGTTTTTTGCCCTTATTCTGGAGCTCATCAGAAAGATATAAAGCCACTTATAAAGATACAAAATCTTAAAATGAGAAAATGTGATCTCTCCAAAAATATTTGAAATCAATTAAAATTCCTAAGTCCGGTCTCTATTTCTACAAAAAAAAAAAAAAAAATTATGAAATTTTTTTTTTCAAATACAAAAAACTTGGCGCGTTTCACGGCAACAGGCTTCTTGGATTATTCGCCAGTGCTACAGTTAATCTTATACAAATTTCCCCGTGAAGTTGACAATACCACTGACTGCAATATTATACAGGGTGTAATTAGTTTCATGTCATTAAAAAAAACTGGTAATAGGGACCGACTAGACAAACAGAAAACCTATATGGCCTTCTTCTCTAGGGGCACTTTGGAAAAAAACTGACCTGGGTTTACATTTTTAACGTTAAGGTAGGAAAGATTTGAGAACCACTGTTTTTCAGGACCAATGGATGTTATAGTTCCGAATATCAGAAATAATAAAAACTGTAATACCCGACTTGTGTTCCCGTCGGTGCGGCACTTTGATGGGATTATTTGTATCGAACTTTTTATACCACTAATTATGAAAATGTAAATAATTCCTTGTCTTTTGGCACAACTCAAGCATAGCATGGCCGCAGGGGTTTAAATAGGATTTGTTTACATGTGTTTTTTAATTTGGAACAAAGCTATTGTAGCTTTTATTGTCGTTTATAAGAATTTATAAAATTTATTGAAAGTGGTTTATTAACATTTGTAACATTGTGTTAAAAGCTTAAAAAATTAGTAATTGTTTTATGAAATTGGAAAACGAACAATTAGACGTCCGAGATACGATAACAGAACTTGTGTATTTTAAGTTAGGAAAAAAATCTGATTTTTTTAACGAATTGAGCGCATAATTTTTCCCAATCAGGTATCGAAAACTAAAAATCAAGTCTTTGGTCTCTATGAAAATCAATGTAAACAATAACAAACAGATAAAAACAAGACAACGAATACTAATAATAATCATACCTTTAATACCCAATAGGTAACACCCAATAACTGAACAATTCTTTTGAATTTTTTACAAAAATTGTTCGAAATGACCTCCATCTCCACATATACACATTTCGGTACGTCGAACTAATAACATACTTACTCCGTTCTACACATTTGGTAAATTAGGATTATTTTTTATGGTTTCTATGCACATTAAAATACGTCGTTGCAATTGTTCTAAAGCTCTTCCGCACCAGCTGTATTTCCACCACTTTCTCCATGTACCAAGTTCATATCCGCGAGCTCTGGATAAGTGTAATCTCCCATAATGTCCAAAATCTGCGTTTTAAAACACCACACTAAACTGTGAATTAATGTTATCAATAAAGAAAACAAAAAGAAAAACTTTGTCCAAATTCCAAAAAGTAACACAAAAAGCACGAACGAGAAGTAGTGTCTTACGTAACCAAGTAGTAACGACTTGAATGATAAGTCAATAAAATAAATCTTAACATAAGTGGCACAAAATTCAAAAAGAAAAGCAACAGACAAAACCAAGGAACGGGTACGTCGCGTCATGCATACGTTCTTTAGCTAGTAAGGACAAAAGTGAAATTATTACTTGAGAATATTACAAGGCAGAGTATAGCACGCCTAATAGGATAATTGGCCGCGAAGAAGATACGACCTCTGTCGGTCGCTTTTAACTGCTTTGTCGGCATACTTATTTGCAGGAATGTCGGAGTATCTCGTGCCACAAGACGCGAGGCAATAAAACCTACCCTAATATGCCAGTAGTTCTCAAACTAGGTTATTAAGTATTTTGGAAATTTTTGCTTATTTTTTCTCTCCAAAACTATGAGCTTTAAACCCCATGTTTTTTTACCACCAGTTTTTTTAATGACATAAAACTAATTACACCCTGTATAATATATATTACTTCCGATTATCAACATCTGTAGAATCTGCGGAAACATGGAAAGTGAAACGCAATAAGTTTTGAAATTTATCTGAAAAATTTCATATTTTTTTTTATAAATGGATACCGGGCTTGGAAGTTTTAATTGATTTCAAATATCTTTGGAGAGATCACATTTTTTGTAGAGAGATATTTTTTTGGACAGACTTGGCGCTATTTTCTTTACAGAGAATGTGTCTTTGTGGGCATTTAAGATATTTACAGTAAGGTTAATAGAAAAAAAATAGTCTTTTGTTTTTGAGATACTGCGACTACAACTTTTGTCTTTTTATATGGACACCATATTGGATTCTTGTGTATTCGATAGTACTTTTAATTCTCTTTTATAATTATAACGTCTTAATGTCAATTACCTACCTAACTACAAACCTTTATTCCTACTCCATTTCGTCGAAGAGAAGATATAGCGATATCATCGTCTGCTTCTGTGAGCATCTTTATATCTGATGTTTCAATTATTTCAAAATCCACTGGAACATACGCAGTTTTGAATACATCCTTCACATATTCCATGAGAAGTGGACCGGCACCGACCCCTAATTAGAAATAAATTCAATTGGAACGGTTAATTAGGAACGGAATTGGCATTTATACAATTAAATGTAAATATTACACTCTCCGCTGAATTATTGGACATTTTATATAACTGTTGAACACTCTATAGTATTTCCCATCTTCGCAGAATGGGAAGCAGTTAATTTTAAAGTGGACTTAATTGCTACATTTCTAATTTTAATCGTCTTGTCAATATCACTCTAAATCTACAGGATGCTTCACTCAGAGGTGGAAACACAAAACGTTTTTTTGTATTTGACTATATTCTCTATACAGGTATATATCATTTTTGAACTTACACTGCAGCGTTGCCACATTATTCTACTTTTTCCGGAAAATAATGCATTTGCAAAGGTCAAGAGTAAAACCTGCAAAAACATATTTTTATAAATTTGATTGTCGTTTCACATTGAATGTTAGTCAAGACCTTGTACTGCTGTGAACAAAAAAAATAGGACAACTATTTTTTTCTAATGTAAATCTGTCTATTTGAATATGCAATGAGTAGTCGAAATAAAACAATTAGAACTTTTATTTTATTTTTAATTGTAATGCTGTTGCTGTAGTTATCGCTAAAACAGTAGATGGATTGTCAATGCACTGTGTTATAACATTAACAAAAAATCTGTGTTTAACATTTTAAGAAAGTGGAGAATAAATGGTACACTTGATTTAAAAAAAAAACTGGTACAAATCTTGTAATCGAAAATCTTAATAATTTAGTTGTGTGCATATGTCTGTAAATAGGGCTGGCCAGGCATGTCGAGAGTGGGGTGGAAAAGAAGTGATTTACCCTGGACCTGGGTTTTTTGGAGCAGACCGGTTTTCTTAGTGTTTTTAAACTTACTAAACCTTTCTTTTTTATTTTATTCAAATGAAATTTTAAAAAATAATTAGAAAATAAATTTTTCAAAACATTTTCAAGCCTGTTTAAAAAAAATTGTTATGGATAATTCAACTAATGGTTGTAATTAAAATACTAACTGAATAATGATAATTCTATTTTTAAAATAAGAACACAAAAATACCACTTGAGATTAAAGAAAATGTAAACAATGCAAACTGACCATAAAAATACAATTAAAAAAATAAAATAAATGAACTTCAACTACGTAATACAGAATTACCTAATATTTTGTCATTGCTCTATTAGCGTCTAAAACTGCCTGAAGTCTTGCAGGCATGGACAAAATCAGATTTCCTGCAAGGTCAACTTCTTGGGACAAGTTCTCCCAAGCGTCTTCAATTATCCCTTCCAATTCTTGGGCATTGTTTGGATGGTTATTTAATTCTCTTATATGTTTCACCATTAGTCCCCAAACATTTTCAATTGGATTTAAATCCGGACTTTTAGATGGCCACAGTAACAACTCTGTTTTTATTAAGAAGCCATTGCCTGACACGATGGGCCGTATGTATGGAGCAGTTGTCTTGTTGGAAAATAAAATTGTTTTCCGGAAACACCTCTATTACTGACGGCAACATAATATTGTCTAATATTTCAATATATTTAATGGAATTGAGATGACCACCACTGTTCCAACACACACCAAACCCATTTAGGCTCATCCAAGCCCAGACATGACTGAAAACCTTCCTGATATTTCTGGATCGAAAGTATATTTTTCGTCGTATCTAGTCAAGGAGGCCTATATACGCGAACATGGCCATCGTTACAGGATTTAAAAACCTTTTCGCCAGAAAAGACAACTTGTCCCCAGAAGTTTTCATCATTGATTATATAGTTGAGTGCAAAAATAATTCTACCCTGCTTCTTTTCCTCTGAAAGTTTGCATTTTTTAGCCGCTGAACAACTCTTCAAGTCGCTTTGTAGTTTTATTCTTCTGCAAGCAGTAGGCACCGAAGCAGGGAAATTTGTCTCTGAAATTGCATTTGCTGCAGTCTGAAAAGGGTTTTCTCTTAGGTAATTTATAAGATTTTCAACTTCTTGATTATTGCTCTTTCTGGACCTACCCGAACCAACTTTAGGGGATACCGTTTGGTTGGTTTCCCATTGTTTTTTAACATTCATTATCGTGGTTTTACACATTGTATTCAGCAGTAAGTCTTCTTATGGACCAACCATCTTCAATTTTAGAAACAAATCGAAATTTTTGAATATCTGTTAGATGTCGAATCATTTTTAATAATGACGCCACTGATTAACGTCAAAGTGACATTTGTAAGGTAAAGAACGAATGATTTACATAGCTAAAAGAAAGTGTACCAGTTTTTTTTTAAATCAAGTGTACGATTAGTAGAAATCCTGGCTCAGGGCAACAAAGGATATCCAACTTAACAACAAACTAACTATTAATATTTTGTTACTGCATGCATCATTTCTATTTATAACTTCTGTAAGTCTGTTTGGCATAGAATTAAATGAACTTATACAATAATCATTTGAAACAATATTTTTCCATGCATTGTTTACTACTTCCAGTAATTCTTGGGCATTTCGTGGTCTCACATTTTGTTTTTGGATACTTCTTACGAGTCCCCATACGTCTTCCACAGGGTTACGATCTGGACTATGATTGGGCCAGTTAAGAACATTAATGTTGTTATCTTGAAACCAGTTAGTCACGGTATGAGCAGTATGAAGTGAACAATTATCTTGTTGAAATATGGATTCATTATTAGGACTTAATTGTGACACAGAAGGGAGCATAATATTGTCTAAAATCCTAATATACGTTTCACTATTAAATCGTTCCTCAATATGCCACAAAACACCAGGATCACGTGCCGATATATCCTTGCCCACATGCTAACGGAAAATCTACCACTTTTGTCATTGTTAGATATAGATTCGGAAAATGCAGTTTAGGGTATAGGAATAACGATGTAATTATCAGTCACTCGGAAACTAAAATCAACTAATAATTATCAAAAAATGAATTATTCTTATTAAATTACAAAAACGGAACATTAAAATAAAATTAAATAACCCTCAGAAACTAAAATCAACTAATAATTATCAAACAATAAATTAATGAAGTAAGGATTCAAACAAACCACCTTCTTGTGCCAAACAATAGCCAAACCAATTATACAATGAACCTCTCATATCATTGAGTTGATTTGGAGTAATGCTTGCACAAAGTTGGATAAGTTTTCCCCGTAATTCAACCAAATTATTGGCTCGTTCAAACGCATGTTTGTACGCGGTTTCCTTTAAAAAGCCCCACAGAAAGAAATGATGGGGTGCTAGATCAGGTGACCTGGGGGGCCATTTTATCATTCCCCTCGTAGCTATTAAACGATTGGGAAATCGATTGTGGAAGCCGTTACTTAGTGATAGTTAATCATGACGATATGAGAAGGAAAACTACTTTGTTTTCTACCACTAAAATTTATTGTAACATACACGTTACTGCAGTTGCGGTACTTTAACGTACCATTTTCAAACGTTGATTCAAATGAATGAATTTACAAAGGGTTGTGTTAATTTATACTAAGTACCTAATTACATTATTCTGGGAATAAATATTAAGAATTTTGAATAAGTAATAAATTATGTAAATAAGTTTGTAAGGGATTATTTTAATGCATTTAACAGATATTAGAAAGCAATAAATATTAAGAATTTTGAATAAGTAATAAATTATGTAAATAAGTTTATAGGGGATTATTTTAATGCATTAAACAGGGTGGATTGATATAGGTCCAACTGGTCATTTAGAAGTTTATTTTCGGGATTTTTGTTATATTTGATAATTTCTATTGATTCTAGTAAATTTAATTTAAAACCTTTATCTTTCACATGTAATATCTTTAGGTCGTTTACATCCGGAAATTTGTGATTTGTTTCTAAAATATGATTTGCAAAGTTTGAATCTGTTTTTTGGAAATTAAATAATTTTATATGTGTTTTTCCTAGCTAGGAAAAACACATATAAAATTTTGGTTTAGATATGTAGATGATATATTAGCCTGCTTCACAGGTACACAGGGACAACTAAGTACATTTCTAAATTACATAAATAACATTCACCGTACTATTAAATTTACAGTGGAGACAGAGAAAGATAATAAAATCAATTTTCTGGATCTAACCCTAACGCACAAAAATAAAATTCACTTTAATATTTATAGGAAGCCAACTTTTACAGATACTACAATCTCAAATTATTCACGTAGCCCCAAATCTCATAAACTAGCAGCATATAATTCCATGATTCATAGAGCTTTATCATTACCTCTTTCAGAAGAAAATTTAAGAACAGAATTAGATACCATAAAGTCAATAGCCCTAAATAACGGTTTTCAGGAAAGAACAATAGTAAATTTAATTAACAAAAAACAATTTAAATTAGCTTGTTCCAGTATATACCCACATATTAAAAGTAGTAACAGTAAAAAATACGTATCCCTAACATACTACGGTGACATATCTGAGAGAATTGGTAACATTTTGTCAACTCATAACCTGAAAGTTAGTTTTAGACCAGCTTTCAAATTATCCAATATTTTGTACAATGCTAAGGATAAAACCGATCCTCTAAAAAAATCAGGAGTTTATAAAATTACATGTCCAGATTGTAATGCCTTGTATATAGGTCAAACTGGTCGTTAATTCGAAATTAGATATAAAGAACATTTACGGTGTTTTAATTTCCAAAAAACAGATTCAAACTTTGCAAATCATATTTTAGAAACAAATCACAAATTTCCGGATGTAAACGACCTAAAGATATTACATGTGAAAAATAAAGGTTTTAAATTAAATTTACTAGAATCAATAGAAATTATCAAATATAACAAAAATCCCGAAAATAAACTTCTAAATGACCAGTTGGACCTATATCAATCCACCCTGTTTAATGCATTAAAATAATCCCCTATAAACTTATTTACATAATTTATTACTTATTCAAAATTCTTAATATTTATTGCTTTCTAATATCTGTTTAATGCATTAAAATAATCCCTTATAAACTTATTTACATAATTTATTACTTATTCAAAATTCTTAATATTTATTCTCAGAATAATGTAATTAGGTACTTAGTATAAATTAACACAACCCTTTGTAAATTCATTCATTTGAATCAACGTTTGAAAATGGTACGTTAAAGTACCGAAACTGCAGTAACGTGTATGTTACAATAAATTTTAGTGGTAGAAAACAAAGTAGTTTTCCTTCTCATATCGTCACGATTGGGAAATGTTCTTTCCAGAAAATTAATAACAGTTAAGGTATTGTGACTTGGGCAGCCGTCTTGTTGAAACCAAATGTCGTCAAAGTTGACAGGAAGATTTTGAACTGCAGGAATTATTAGGTTTTGTAAAAGCTCTAAATATTTATTACCATTTAAATTGCCATCGATTAGCAGTGGGCCTATAATACGATTGTCTAAAATCCTCGTCCAAACGTTCAACTTTTGAAGATACTGAGTTCGCACAGCAACACTCAAATGTTTATTTTTCCGAAACCAATATCGTACTACGGATGGATTGTGTTTCCTATGTAATGAAAAGGATGATTCATCTATAAACAATATACTCTTTAAGAAGTTTTCATTCTCACTTTATTTATCATGATTTCACAAAATTCCATCCGTTTGAAATTGTCCTCGGGAAATATTTCTTGCGTTGTTTGAACTTTAAAACAACTGTACCCATTTCTTTTCAAAATATTTCTTACAGTTCTTTCCTTCATGTCAACTTCATCAGCAATTTGTCTCCTAGAACAAGGTTCACTAGTTTCAACAAGTGCACAGACATTAGTTTCGTGAATTTCACGTCCTTCGCTCATTTGTTGTTGACGAGGTTCGGGTTGACAGCATTTTTTACAATAATTCACGACGCACCCGAAATTCTCAAATTTTTTAATAATGTATGAAATTATGTTAGCTGAGGGAATTGGTCTGTCTTGATATGCCACAGTAAATAAATTTATTGTGTCTTCAGTGGAATGGCCCCCGAAGTATTCCCACGCGTCTAAACAGCTACGCTATTAAAAGCAGAATGGGTGCGCTGTTCTCAACTCGACGCTGTCAAGCGATGGCGCTGTTGTTTTATACCAATGCCTTGCATTGTTCTACGACAAGGCGTGGTTTATCTGCTCAGAAACAAGTTTACGTTCCTTAAACTAAATTTGCTGAATCTGTGTATTTCTCATGGAATCGAGAATTCGGAGGTCGGTAAACACGAATACGACAGCTATGTGTAGAATGGAAAGTTTCTTCATCTGTAAAGATTACATTGTTCCAAAAATTTACATCATACACTAAAAATTCAAGTGCAAATCCCAGTCGAGCTTATTTATGACCAGTTTTAAAGAGTAGGGTATTTCTGTGCTGCTGGATGACAGCGTAGCTCCGATTCTCTTACTCGCCGGCGACCAGTAGGTACTACTCGATCCGGGAAAATCCGTTTCTTCAGAAGCCTGAATTACTGAGTGAAATAGATTTTCTACTAATTTATTTACCAGTTACAAATCTTGCTGTTGAGTTGATATCCTTCGCCGCCCTGATCCAAAATCGCAAAGCTCTAAAATGTTGATTTTTCCTTGCCGGATGACTAAGAAATTGAAAATTTCAGAAAAAAATATTTCGATCAAAAGTAGTCTATTTTTAGTTAGACAATCCGAAATTACAATAAAATATAAGGGTTTCCACTTAAAATACCGAATTTGACCTTGAATGACCTTAACCCTTCCACCTGTCAAGTGACATATACCGCTAAAGTACCCCCATCCAATTCTACAATTTTTGTTTAAAACATTTTTCGTATAGTGCTTATTACTCGAGATATTTGAAAGTTTCCGGTTAAAAGAAGCACCCGGCATACTTTCGGCACAAAGCCCATATATGAATATTTTGTTGTCAGAAATAAATATTTATTTTACACATGTTACTGATTGACTCTGTATTAAAATAGTTCTTTCTAGGAAATAAATGTAAAATTGTAATAGATTTAGGAGAAACAAATATATTTCTCGCAACTAAATCTATTATTGTTGTATGGTAATTTAGTCGCGAGGCACAACTACGCCGTAAATAAATTATTTTGTTCTGCGAATTAAATGAATGTGTGACATATTCTTATTATACCAAAATAATTATTTGGGTGCAATAAATATATTAACGGGTGCTATAATCTGTTTTTAAACCAGGAAGTTCCATTCACACCATAAAAGTAACCAGAAAATACACTAAAACCTTTTTGGCGTTTTGGGCAACCAATAATACACGACTACAGTGTCTTTGTGTATATTTTATTACATTATAAAATGCATCGACCTCTATTTGACCTCTAGGAATTTTATACAGCATCCATATCATTTACGCAATATAAAGGCACCAAGTAATTAGCCACTTTTACCTTCAGATTTATACAAAAGGCATTAAAAACTGATATTCAGATTCGGAAAATGCAATTTAGTTTATAGGAATAACGACGTATTTGACCACGCCCCGCTAATTCCATAAATTGTAAAAGCAGAGGCACACAACGAATTGAATTTAGTACGGCATGAACTAAGGATGGATGCGGACGTAGGTAATAATTTCTATACGAAACGAGAATATCTCTTCGTCAAAAGCGAAGAAGTTATTTGTCACATTTTTGACAAACAATTTCTTCTACTGAAAGCATTTCTGCAGTTTTTTTAGCCGTAAATGCTATGGGAATAAAATAATAATTCTTATTAAAACCGAAATAAAAATAGAACATTAAAATAAAATAACTCGGAAACTAAAACCAATGCCCTGCATTGTTCTACGACAAGGCGTGGTTTATCTCCGCAGAAACAAGTTTACGTACCTAAAACTAAATTTGCCGAATCTGTATAACACGAGGATATATAACATAGGGAACAAAGCTAACCTACTAACTTATAACTTAATTTTCTTTTCTCCCAAAAACCCAATATTATTCTTATTTATGGATAACAGATGAAGTATATTAAAAGGTGTCGACATTTTACTATTTTTTAAATATTATTATACCTATAACTTTTCAGATGCTTCTGTGTACTTTTTACATTCAAAGAATGTAATATTTACAAATATCAGAGTTGTAAAGTTTTAAACAAATGTGCATGGTATATAATCGTATAATCGTTATTGTATATTTTCTCGAACATTTATATTTTTTATATCAAAAGTCATGAGGCAGTTCAGAGTGAATTAATGAATATTTAGTTGGTCTAATGAAGGCTGATTATTCCCAAATATAAGTAGGCCAATGGTGGAAACTTCATTAAATAACTCGAAATGTCTTTTACAACTGGTGCTAGAATTTGTATTGAACCTGCAGTGCCTACTTTTAATCCACGACTAGTAAATATCAAGTCAATAATTATGAATAATAAATTACGTTTCCACCATTAAGAAAAATTCTCATATCACTTTTGTTGCTGTCTCCTGTACGATGTAGGCCGATACATAAAAAATGAAACTCACCTGGCAACATCGTCACTATATGCCTACCCCCGTATGTAGGACGTGGTATTTTCTTTTGTTTAATTGCACCTTTTTTTTTGTAAACAATTGTTCCAGCAAATATGTCCGCAGCTGTAGCATATCTACGAAGGGGGTTGCTTAGAACTTGTTTTAAAAAAAGGTTATTCATTTTGACACTGTTGACACTATTTGACAATACCTAAACATTATCTCACCAAGACAACATTAATTCGTTTTGGTAAATTCGTTCTCTGTAATGGTTAAAGGTCAGTGGAGATATATAAACAAATTAAAATGTTATAGATAAGAGTATAAAAAGTTGTATCAGGAAATTCTGCATGTGAAGCAAATGAACAGAAATAATCCGGCTGCCATAGTCGAATGATGGCGATTGTGATGTTTTATGGAGTACCTACCTACTGTAGTCTTATAGCGTATTTTTTGTAATACCTGTACTGTAAGTGGATCATTATTAACAAATTTTTATTAGAGCCGAAGTTACAATTCATTTACTGGTTGCCATGGTTACAGGGCTGTAATATTCACTTACAGTCCAACGTGGGCTGTAAGTGAATATTACGTACTAGTTATTATTTACCTGCTCAGATCAACAGAAATTTTAGGTAAAAAAAATCTATCGTTGAAACCAAACATTTCATGCATACACAAAAATGAAGATATTATTTTAAGCATCTTTATTATTTATGGAAATGTGAAAAGTACAATTATTCATATTATTAACAGTCAAAATTGATGTTAAATTTTTTTGTATTTCTTTAATTACTTCAGGACCATCTAGTGGAGTATTCTCCATATTATCCGAGAGATCATTATCAGATGTTTGACGAGATGAACCGGCTTCTAGGTTGCTAATGTTGAAAATCTTGTTAGCTACTTGTATTTTGTTCGCTAAAGATTCCGCCACATAACTTTCTGCTACTGCCGAGGACTTCCACCCACCGTGCCTTTTCTACGCAAGAACGTCGACTCCGCTGTTAGCTAAAAGAGTTGCCGAGGTTCTGCGAAACGAATGTCCACTGTAATTTTTTGCATTTTCCAAATTTAAAAATGTTGCAATATCAGACGGAATTTTAGCGAAAATATTTTTCCCAACTGGTTGGTTAACGCATTTCCCATTTGTATATCTCAAGAATAATCTTTTATTTTCTGAATTTTTTGGTCGCAGACTCATATATTTCCTGAATAATTCCAGACAGTGGAAATTGTCATTGTCTACGATAGTGAAACTTCTTGAAAGGTGATTTTTAGAATCAGGTATTTTGATAAGTATTACGCTTCCTTTATCAAGAATATCGTCTACTGTTACCTTGCATAATTCATCTTTGCGGCAGGCTCCCGCAATTCCCATAATAACAACGACCTTCTTCATCAGATATGTTTGGTCAGATGCTTCGCTCAAAAATTTTACAATTTGTTCTATAGTAAACACCTCACTTTTTTTGGGACGATATCCAATATTTTTGTTTTCTAAAATGCCCTTAATTTGGCATATTTTGAAATGTCAACATTATCATTTAAGGAGATGGTTGACCGCAGCATGGAATATTCGCACCATAAGCTGGCTGGAGATGTATATTTTTTAGATTTCTCTAGAAAATATGCGAGTAAAACCGCCTCACTGGTATGAATATCCACATATTTAGCGTCGCACCACTTTCTAAATACGTCATATGTGATTTCGTACCTTTTTTTAGATTTCCCAGGTACAAGCTGTGATATCCAGTGTATTATGATAGAATGTTGACAGTTTTGACAGAACACAGTAGTATAACCTTAAGCTCAAGTATAAGTTCTTATGCAGTTCATTATAATAATAAATACTTGTAAAAAGAAATAAACATACTATTTCATTATTTGTGTTTACTAGCAAAATACACAACAGAAGCGATGTACAAGCAATATTTGCAGCTTCTTCGATATCCATAATAGTATTTCCTCAAAACCTGCTTGTCAAACTTGACTTTTCAACGAGTTGTTTATCATTAGGTTTTCTTTTGTTAATTTCTAGTATATACGATATACCTAATTTATTTAAAATATTGAAATTTAATTTTGACAGGTAGTTGTCAATAATTCAAATTCAACTCATTAATTACTTTTCTTTGATTTTCGCAGGTATTACAAAAAACTATTTACTAACCGCGAACAGTAAGTGACTTTTCAGGTCTCGAAAGTTTAGGAAACCTCCTCGGTTTCCCAAACTACATTCTCGACCTGAAAAGTATCACTTACAGTTCATGGTACGTAGTAAACAATTTGCTAAAATTTAGTTGTGTACATCCAACATTAATATTTGTGACATTGTCATCTATTTGTCAAAATATATTGCAAAAACCAATATGCCCCATATAAGTAATTTAGTTAAAGATGGCGTTATTGCTAAAGAGAAGATGGTTGATCAATGAATCAACATTGATTGATCGATTGATTTGCCAGCGTCAGGTATGAGCGTTGCTATAGTTATTGCCTTCATTTTTTAGTGCAGGTAAAAAAAGCTGTAAAAACGGACCACAAATTTAGCTCGTTAAGATAATTGATGTCTCACAGAGCCGTACTTAAAATTTTTGTGCACACTGATAGAAATTTAAATCTGTTGGGCAATGATGAATTTTGAGTTTAAATCAGAATTATCAAATATTCCCTTATTGCTCAGTTTCGGCAATAATAATTTAATCCATTGAATTATTATTGTTGCCAAGCAAGGACCACGAGGAGGAGATACGAACAATTCCTTACCAAAAAATATGGGTTTAGAGTTAAGGTTTTTGCTGTTTATATCAATAATCCTAACTTGATCTAACTGACCCAGATTAAATAAATAAATTTAATTCTAGAAAAACGAATAAACAAATATTAAATAAATAAATTCAATTTTAGAAAACAAATAAACAATTATTAAATAAATAATTCAATTCTAGAAAACAAATAAATTAGGATCAAATAAATAATTTCGATTCTAGAGAACTTCGAGCAACTTTTAAATTTTTTAATACGTAGCAAATATTAATTCATTAGGCCACAGTACAATTTTGTAGCTTTCCGTAATGCTTGCTTTTTTATGAGTTTAAAGTTAAATCCTATCTTTAAGCGCCATCGCCTAAGTGTTTGTTCACTAAATGACACTACACCTGTTGTTTTCAGTTCCATATGTACTGATTGTACTGTTGGTATCTCATTTTCCTTATACTTACTGTAAATTAAATCTCTTAACAACTTCACCACAGACGAATCTAATGCTCGTGATTTTCCTTTGTACGATTTAGCTTTTCGATTGTATGGTCCTTTCTCCTTCACCTTCTTTTATATTTTTATAAACATTTAAAATTACATTTCGGGTATGTTCATAAATGTTGTCTAGAATCTTTCTTTGTAATTTGCGAGCTGTTAATAATTCCCATACTTTCCTGTCATTCTCTGCTACTGCTAGGCAAAGAACCTTCCCAAGGCCTAAATATTTTCACGATAATATTTTACCACAGCCACTTATAAACACAAAACACCCGAATAATTCACTACCCGCCAAAATGTTTATAAAAACACAATTGCATAAAATACGTTAAAACACAAAGGAAAATATCATGTATCTAGTAAAAAGCATATTACCCTTTTAAGCTTTTACAATCTAAATATAATATAAACACAGATCACCAACTATGTTTATTTTATAAAGCACATACAAATACATTCTTAACTAATGGGGCTAGAATAATCTATTGCCATTTCCACTATTGCTCAACAATAATATTCCTCTTCAATAATTCCGAATTCAGTGTTTTTCAAAAAAAAAACAAACAAAATCTAGCCTTAAGAATAATCTTGCAATGCAATATGTATACAAATATTAAGCGAATGCTGGATAATGTTGAAGTCCTAAGTGTTAAACAAACGGTGATATTCAACACTATGACTTTTATTTATAAAATATTACACGATCTCTTACCAGAGCATCTATTAGAACATTGTACCTTTGTTAGAGACATTCACCATCATGATACTCATAATATAACTTATATATATAAACAACTTTTCTCTAACACTATTTCGGAAACTACAAATTCCACAACTAGAAATTGTGTAGGAACAAGTATCATTCCAACTGGTAAGAGTACAAAAATTTGGGATTTGGTGTATATACAAGAAATCAAGGCCTCAGATTTTTTTTAATATTTAGCAATTTCTCCCACCACCCCCTCATCATTATTAAAAGGGTTTATAATATAAGCCTGAGATATTCACTTAAAATTTGGTACATGTATTATTTCTGAATTTAGCTAAGGCATTTGACATAGGTGTAAGAGGTCAACCATTAAACATTTTCCAGAAATATCTTACAGGGAGCTATCAGAAAGTAAAAGTAAATAAGATATACAGCGATCCACTCCCCTTTATAGTGGGTATTCCCCAGGGTACTGTACTGGGGCCCATTTTATTTTTTGTATATATAAATTCAATTTTACGACTACGAAGTATAGATGGGGAAATTATATTGTTCGCTGATGAGACTTCTATAATATTTGTAAGTGATTCCTAGGAAAACGTATATAAAAAATCAGAACAAGGAATGACAAAACTTAAAGCCTGGTTTGATGATAGTCTTCTGAGCCTAAATATTTAAAAAACTAAATTTGTTACTTTCTCTTCGACAGTTGCTGATCAACCAGAAATAAGCAACATAAAAATCCACTCTAAGCTATGTACCAATCAAACGAACTGTAAATGCACCGCCGTTGAGAAAACAAATAGCATCAAATACTTAGGTGTACTGGTTGACCAGCATCTAAAGTGGAAAGATCATGCGGAATACATAACAGGACGGCTCAGAAGACTGTTACATAAGTTTTATCAAATAAGAGATATTTTAAATAAATAACTATTAATGATAATCTATAATGCCTTAGCTGAATCCATAACTAGATATTGCATATTGATATGAGGTAGTCTTTTTAGTAATTCTATATATTACCTTCAAACAATGCAAAACATCATTTTAAAAACATTATTTAAAAAGGAATATGATTATTGCACTAAATTGTTGTATGATGAGTTAAGCTTACTCACAGTAAGAGAACTCCATACTTACCACGCTTTACTATTTACATTAAATAACACTTCAAAGATGTCAAAACTACCCCATAATTATGCAACAAGAACAAAAAATAAGATTTCTATAACTTTACCATTGTGTATCAAAACGATTTATAGTAAAATATAAATCGTTGGAACTAAAGTGATATAATATGCTTCCAAATAATGTAAAGGATATTAAAAATAAAATTAAATTACAGAATAACATCAAAAAATTAATTACTGTAAACTTTGAAATCATTAAAAAAAATTACTACTAGTGTAATTACAACCTCTAATCAATGAAACATATTCTTTATAGGATTTTGCAAATCTGTAAGTAAACAAATAATAAATAATTCACTTTCAAACCTCTAAACAAATCTATTATCACAAGAACTACGTTTCTCTTAGTCTGCTACTATATTGGAAAAAAAAACTTAATTTTACATAAAAATAAATATACAGACTGTCTATTTTACGAGGGCCACACCAAATATCTCGCTTAATATCTATTGTAGAAGAATAAAGTTTTAGAAATAGTTATCCCATTTTTTGTGAGCTATATTTCAGTAAAAAGAAATTTGAAATCCATAGCCTACTTTATGAGATATATTACAAAAACCTGAAAAATAGGAAAATCACAAACGGCTATAGCTTCCTTATTTGAGGAGATACGAAAAAAGTTAAAGGAATGAAAGTTGACGGCAAAGACAATAAGAATAATAACGTGTAACAAAAAAATCGAAAAATGCAGTTGGCTTTGACATACGCTATTGTGCAAAAATGAAAAATACATATCTCAAAGTAGACCATGACGCCATTAATTCCGTTATTTTTTTCTCATTCCAACGATATAAAACATGTCACAGAAATTTTAACCGATAGTGTCAATATTTAATATTTTACGAATACCAAAATTCATATAATTGAATCGTAACAATCAGCTGTGCCATAATTAGTGAAAAACAATGTATACAGTTATTAATAAATTTGACAGATTGTCACTGTTGTATGTTGTATGTTGCGTTGTCGAGTTCTAAGACAAATTTTATATCAGTAATTATGGTGTACGCCAATAATAACAAATTCGATATGATTAGCATTTATTGTCAGTGCAATTTTGACGCTGAGATGGCAGTCACGGTTTACGGAGATAGATTTCCAGATGTTCCGCAGCCAAATCGAACTATGTTTAGGAAGTTAGTTCAAAATCTAAAAACGCACGGTTCATTTTCAAAAAAAAGTAGTAAGGCGAGCGCATGTTGCGGATAATGTAACAAAAGTGAATAGAGTAATGAATTATGTTAACCAAAATGAGGAAACCTCTTTGAGACAAATTCAGAGAAACTGTCGCATAAAAAAAGACAGTGCAAGAAAAATATTGAAAAAAAACGGATTTCGATGCTACAAAATGAGGAAAGTTCAACATTTAAATGAGGGAGATAAGCCAAGGAGAGTAAGATTTTGTAGATGGTTATTAAATAAGAAAAGGAATGACGCGCTGATATGTAGCAAAATTCTTTGGTCGGACGAATCAAATTTTTCTAATAATGGATTTTTCAATAGAAATATGCATTATAAGTGGACACGAGAAAATACACATTGGTGCAGAGAGACTGCTTTCCAAGAAAGATTTTCTACGAATGTTTGGTTGGGTCTTTTAGGGACTAAAGTAATTGGACCTTATTTTTATGATGGCAAATTAACCGCTCGTAGATACCTTAATTTCCTGCAAAACGAATTTCAAGATTTTCTTTATGAATTAACAGTGGCAGAAAGATTAAATTATTCATATTTTCAACAAGATGGGGCTCCACCTCACACTGCTATAATATGTACAAATTATTTAAATCAAGTTATGCCAGATAGCTGGATAGGCACCTATGGACCCATTCTATGGCCAGCTCGATCACCAGATATTACTCCCTTGGATTTTTTCGTCTGGGGTTACATTAAAGACAAGGTATTTCAAACTGCCCCTGAAAATATTGAGGGCATCAAAACCAGAATTCGAAACGCATGTGAGGCAATTACTCCTGAAATGCTCCAAAATGTAATGCGTGACGTGTCTCGTAGAGCACGTTTATGTGTCAGAATGCATGGTGCACAATTTGAGCATTTGTAGTTAGAAAAATAAATACACACAATTTCTTTTCAATATAGTAGTAGGTAGTACTGTTATACATAGTTTTTCGTTTTTTTCTTTGGATGTTCGTTTTGTACTTGTATTTTTATTTATGAGATATTTATTGGTTTGTATTAAATTGTAATAAATAATTACGGAATTATAATTATTATAAAGTGAATTTTTACTATTATGGCACAGCTGATTGTTACGATTCAATTAGGTATATAAATTGTGGTATTCGTAAAATATTAAATATTGACACTATCGGTTAAAATTTCTGTGACATGTTTTATATCGTTGGAACGGGAAAAAAATAACGGAATTAATGGCGTCATGGTCTACTTTGAGATATGTATTTTTCATTTTTGCACAATAGCGTATGTCAAAGCCAACTGCATTTTTCGATTTTTTTGTTACACGTTATTATTCTTATTGTCTTTGCCGTCAACTTTCATTCCTTTAACTTTTTTCGTATCTCCTCAAATAAGGAAGCTATAACCGTTTGTGATTTTCCTATTTTTCAGGTTTTTGTAATATATCTCATAAAGTAGGCTATGGATTTCAAATTTCTTTTTACTGAAATATAGCTCACAAAAAATGGGATAACTGTTTCTAAAACTTTATTCTTCTACAATAGATATTAAGCGAGATATTTGGTGTGGCCCTCGTAAAATAGACAGTCTGTATATATAATAATTGGATCCATTACGGTACATTTTTACCCCCAAATAATAATTGATTATTAAATGGTTTCCTTTTCCTCTGTGATACTGCAAACAAACTGCTATAGTTTAGGCAAGTCATAGAGGGAAAATTAGTATTGTACATAATTAATATAATATTAATACATATTGTACGTAAGTATATCGTCGCCAAATTGTAAAATTGTAATCTTAAATATCAATAAATTGAATTGAAAAAATTGAAATGGTATACATTATAACGACACCTAGAACTAAACTAGATTACATTTTGAGATGATTTCGTTGATGGGTTGGGGGTTAAAAGGGGCTGAATAGGGGAAAATGAGTAAAGTAAGTTGATAAGAGTATAGAAACTTGCGTGTATATACTAGAAGTTAAGGCCTCAGATTTTTATAATATTTTTCAACTTCCCCACCACCCCCACTCCATTATTAAAGGGGTTGATAAAATAAAATTGAGATATTTGGTACACGTATATATCATAACGACACGTGGAACTATATTATATTTTGAGATGATTCTGTTCAAAGGTTGGGGTTAAATGGGGGTGAATAGAGGAAAATAAATAAATCAAGCTGGTAAGAGAACAGAAACTTGAGATATGGTGTATATACTGAAAGCCAAGGCCTCAGATTTCTTTATAATATTTTTCAACCCCCTCACCACTTAATTATTAAAGGGGTTGATAAAACACAACTGAGATATTCACTTGAAATTTGGTATACGTACCTGTGTATTATCATGACATCTGAAAGATATTATTTTCACATACTAGAGTGCAAATATAGTTAAGGTGTTTCCTTTAAACTGACTTGGATGGAAAATCTGGATGTGGAAGTGGTGATTCCTTAGGCAGCGGTTTTTTTGTAAGTATATCATAAATATATCATTAACATTGTTATTTTTTGATAAAATAAATTTTTCTATCTCAAAGTATGGGTTTTCAGCTGTAAATTGACCACCTACTGAATGTCATTAAGTATTTTCCACCTATTGTTATTATTGATTGAAATTACTCATGGAAAAACGGGTTTCCCAAAATTCGTGAAATAGAAGGTGGGTATTGAAAAAAACAATTTAAAAAAATATGTTTTTAATACATACATCTTAATAATGACCATTTCAGGAAACCAATCCACAGTTTCAAGTTAAAAATAACTTTTTTTAACAATATACTGAAATAAGTGATTATCGCTAATTATTAGTTAATAACAATTGTTTACATATCTTCTTCATTTGAATACATGGATCGAGTAAGTGAAGTATATTTCTTCAATAAGCACTTCTTTCTTTTGCTTTTGCTTTTACCAACCAAAAGTTATAGCCGTTTTTGTACGGAGCACGCCTCATATTTGGCTCATACGCATGTTTGTACTATTACTATGCAGCCGTATATTAGAACTTAATTAACAAATTCACAGCTCCAAGGTATTTGATCGTACAAAAAAATGTTCTTATACATCATTTACGTAAAATTTCATCCTATTTCGATTTGTGCAAGCAGTTTTTTCGATAAAATCGAATTTCAAAATTTATTCGTGAATAACCGTAATTTTACACATGTTTTGCCTAGTAACTATTACAGCGGCACTTTTTAGGAAGCGGATTTTTTATCATATATTATTGAGACAATTTAGAAGAGAATAAAAAAAGTCCGACCTGTTACAAAGGATTCCGAAGCTGATTCCT
This sequence comes from Stenurella melanura, assembly GCA_963583905.1. Lineage (NCBI taxonomy): Eukaryota > Metazoa > Arthropoda > Insecta > Coleoptera > Cerambycidae > Stenurella > Stenurella melanura. The sequence goes on along the minus strand of OY757311.1, from coordinate 169,934,483 downwards.
TATTTTACTGCACTACCTCCCCGGAGAGGTGGAATTGTTTTAATTTTAGACATTATTTGTATAATTAGCAGATCGGAGTTAACTATGGGATATGTTGTAATACCAGGGTTGGCTTTAGGTGGTTATGTGTCAGCGCATAAAGATTTTCATGCGTGTGTGACACAATGCCTATTTTAATGAAACATATTCTTTATAGGATTTTGCAAACAGCGGAAAAACTGTCTATGAGAACTAAAGGAAAAACTATATCTAAAATCTCTTCTTTCACCAATTAATAGCATCTTTTTATCTTCAATTTGCGCCCAGCAAGATCGCGATCGGATGATTAGGAAGGGAGATACACGCCGGCAAAGTTCTTGCTATGTAGCGGGAGAACGGAGAGGGGTGGGGGGGTTTGGGCCGTTATGAAAATTTTGAGAAATGTCTTTTCTTTCGTCTTTTCTATTTTATAAGTACCCGATGCCCATACATTGTCAACTCGCGCGAGTTACAAGAGGAAAAACAGAATGAAAAGGGGTGAGCGAGTCAGTTGAGCCGCCGGGGGCGATTACTCTCTCCCGCACATAAACTTTGCTGGCCTGTATTTCCCTTTCTAATCATCCGATCGCGATCTTGCCGGATGGAAATTGAAGATAAAAAAATGCCATTAATTCGTGAAAAAATGATTTCCCCCACCCCCTTCCTTCATGCCGAAAAAGACGTGCAGAAAATCGGCGATTTTTTATTTTACACGGCAGGCGTTTATTAAAAAAAAATCCGTCAGTGCTATCTTTTAACAAATAAAAAAGTACGGAAATTGGTCCCGGCCACATTGCTGTAGCTCTATTGATAAGGAATAAGCGTCTTAAGAACGTGAAAGTGTTTGCCCCGGTGTTTGCCGGGTGCATTGGTTTCCGCCTTGCCATAGTATATGATGTGAGGGAGTAGCTTGCCCTATTGTGGGCTGGCAGTTGTAGGGGATATTTCTTCTATGTTTGGTATGTTTATGCAACTATTGCTAATTTATTTACAGAGGTAGATATTAGTAATATGTTAGTATTGTACCATGGGTTTTGTTTTGTTTGGCATCTTTTACATTGTTTGTTTGTTTGATGGCTCTTTTATGGATCTTCTATTATTTTTGGTTATTTTTAGCGATGTTTAGTTTATTTGTGTGTTTTAGTTGTTTATTTTACTGGTGGACCGTGCCGGTGCGTTTTCTTATGTGTATATTTTGTATGTTCTTGTGTCTTTTTTTTGTGGTCATCTTTTGAAATAACAAATTAGTGTGTTATGGGTTATATATGTAATTTAGTGAGGGATAGTTGGGAGCGTTGTGGAATTTAGGTGTAAGTGGGTCTATCAGTGTGGGATTATTTAGCAGGTGTAAGGCGTTGGCGAAGTTAGGGATGAGGTGTTTGAGTATGAAATTACGTTACGTTGTGTATGAAGTGTGTGGATGCACAAAAGGGAAGTTTGAGGTAGACTTTTAGGGTCTTATTTTGTAGGGTTTGAAGCCTGAGTTGTTGTGTTTTACTAATAAGAGGATAATATATGGGGGAAGCGTAGGTTATTATAGGTCTTAAATATGTTTTGTATAGTAGGGATGAGGTGCGAATGGGTGCGGATTTAAATATGGAGTACATTATTCTCATTCTCTTTCTGTATTTTGAGATAGTATTGTGTATATGTTTTACTTCCACATCCACGTAGTGGATTGGAAGTATAGTAATCGCAAAAAAATTTTCAAAAATTTTTATTCGTGAAATAGGTTTAGAATGTCATGAAACGTCGAGATTTTAAATTTGAGCGAAAAAAAATTTTCTGTCTGTCGGTCTGTCTGTAACTTTTTTTGTCCGCACGCTTTCTCCGGAACGGTTTAAGATATTGACCTGAAATTTTGTACACGTATATATTATAACGAGATCTGGAACTGGATTGTTTTTTGAGGAAATCCGGTGAAGGGTTGGGGGTTAAATAGAGGTAAATAGGAGGAAATAAGTAAAGCAAGGTTGTAAGAGTACAGAAACTTGATATTCGATGTATGTACTAGAAGTTAAGGCCTCAGATTTTTTTATAATATTTTTCAACCCCCCACCACCCCTACCCCATTAATGGGGTTGATAAAATAAAGTTGAGATATTCATTTGAAATTTCGTACACGTATGTATTATAACGATGTCTAGAATTAGATTATATTTTGGGATGATTCCGTTGAAGGGTTGGGGGTTAATTTGGAGTAAATAGAGGAATATAAGTAAAACAAGTTGGTAAGAGTACAGAAACTTGAAATTCGGTGTATGTACTAGAAGCCAAAGCGTCAGATATTTTAATAATATTTTTCAACCCCCGCACCACCCCTACCCCATTAATGGGTTTAACAAAATAAAGTTGAGATATTTATTTGAAATTTCGTACACGTATGTATTATAACGACGTCTGGAATTAGTTTATATTTTGAGATGATTCCGTTGAAGGGTTGGGGGTTAATTTGGGGTAAATAGAGGAATATAAGTAAAACGTTGGTAAGACTACAGAAACTTGTATGTACTAGAAGCTACAGCGTCAGATTTTTTTATAATATTTTTCAACCCAACCACCCCTACTGCAATATGAAAAGGGTTGATAAATAAAATTGAGATATTCATTTGAAATTTGGTACACGTATGTATTATAACGACGTCTGAAACTAGATCATAATTTGAGATGATGCCGTTGAAGGGTTGGGGGTTAAATAGGGGCAAATAGGGGAAAATGAGTAAAGCAAGCTGGTAAGACTACAGAAATTTGGGATTCGGTGTATATACTAGAAACCAAGGCCTCAGATTTCTTTCTAATATTTTTCAAACTCTACCATCTCCGCTTCATTATTAATTGATAACATCAAATTGAGATATTCACTTGAAAGTTAGTAACTGTTCACGTATGTATTGTAGTGACATCTGATTGAGATGACTCCATTGAGGTGGTAGGTTGTAAATAGTGGAAAATAAGTACGGTGAACTAGAAACTTCATTTTTAACGTATATGGTAGAAACCAACTCCTCAAACTTTTCTATGACATCTACCCCAAATATTATTAAAATTCTATGTCCAATAATTTCCACATACTAGAGTGCAAATATAGTCAAGATGTTTCCTTTAAAGTGACTTGGACGAATAATCTGGATGTGGAAGTAGTGATTCCTTAGGCAGCGGTTTTTTAAAGTAGACTTTGGTATCCAGAGTCAGACCGAATTATTCTATATTCTGTTGCGTTTAATGTTATATTATTGATTATGATTTTTTCTCTAGGTGTTTTTTGTTTTCTTGTAAAGTGTATTACCTGGGTTTTGCTGGGATTAACCAGCAACCCCCAGTTTTGATAGAATTCGGTGATTCTAAGTAGAACTATAACAAGACTATTACTATGAATTTTCACTCAATAAAATCAGTGGTTTGCAAAATAGCTAGATTTAAAACTACTAGATAGGGAGATTCACATAATTCTTAAATTTAAATCTAGCTATTTTGCAAACTGCTGAAATTATTGAGTAAAAATTCATAGTAACAGTCTTGTTATAGTTCTACTTAGGTACTCTTATAATTTTTATAAATATGCGTACTAAGAAAAAAAAGTTATGGCCAAAAATAATAAATATTTCCCTATTGGAGGTCTCTTTCTAGGGAATGGCCACCTTAAGGATAGCCATTTTCAGACCCCTGACCAAATAAGCATTTTCTACTATTCTCTCGTGTAGAATCAACCCTCAAATTTCCTGGCATTTATTACTGGACGCCCTGTATATCTGCAACACTTTCGATTTTCGTTATTTGTCCACATCATAATATTCCCCTCGTTGTCAAAATTAGTAGAATGTATATTTCTAATTTGTTTGAAGAAGATTAATTCCTCAGGTTAAAGTCCCCCCCTTAATCGAGTTCAAAGTCACGGTCGACTTCATATAGGAGGTCAGTTGTTATAAGAACTTCTTCAGGTCTTCAGATCTCGAAGACGGTTTAGTAAACATGGTTAAAATAGTCAGTTTAGTGGGTTTGGTGCTCTTAGTTCCATATATCTCGGCGCAAGGCAGTAAGTATGAAAAAAACATTTATTGTCTATTTATAATTATTGGCATAATTAGTAGTATGCCGCAAAAGAGACACACGTTACATACGTCTGTTATTTTCGGCATTATAAAATTTGTTTTTCTTTAATTTTTATACTTATTAGGATTTAAAAAAAAATAATTTTCTTGGTTGTTGGAATGACTGAAGATAGTTGTGCAATGTCAAAACGATGGATTACCAACTTGTATGTGAGAAAGTGTGTTATAAACATAATTACTACTTTCATTTATTAGGATCGATGGCGCTTTCGTTTCTTTTTGTAAATTTTCGAGTTACCTTTACGTATTAACGTATAAAAAAAAATCGTATTGGTGTCTTAACACACTCGCACTTGAAACATTCTTAATGATGGGTTTTTACTGTTAAATTATGTACTACTTAGCTTTGTAAGTGTTAAATGACATGTTTTCCCACTGACCGAATTTCGATTCTGTTAAATTGATAAAAGGTGTCAACAAAATGTTACTTTCTTTGATGAGAATTTAATTGATGCACTTGTACAGGATGTGTCAGGAAAATCCGTCCTTAGATTTGAATTCCTGTTACATGGTTTATAGCTTTATTACTGATTTTTTCATTTGGAGTAAATTGAGCGTGTAATTGTTTGTCTTGGTAGATGCCCATGAATTCGATTTAAAAAATGTTCTATTACTTCCACATCCACATAGTGCAGTGGAAATATAGTAATCGTAAAGAAGCTTTCAATTTTATTTTGGTTGAAATAGGCTTAGAATGTCATAAAACGTCGAGATTTTAAAGTTGAACGAAATAATATTTCTGTCTGTTGGTGACTTGAAATTTGATATACATATCTACTGTCGTGGGCTAAAAGAAATAACGTATCTTTTCTAAAATCTAGTTGTGTACATCTAACTTTAATTATTGTGACATTATCAAAATTCATAATTACGTATTTAAATAGAGACAGATTTATATTAGAAAAAAATAGTTGTCCTATTTTTTTTTGCTCAGACAGTACTATGGCGAGATCTGTGCTAGTTCCGGTGAAGGGTTGTAGTACAGTCAATGAAGGTAAAAATAAACTATTTCTTCCGAAATCTTTCAACCGTCATCGATATTTCTGAAAATTTGGGAGCAGGCTTGTTTTACCCTTATCTTCAAAAGTGACATTGTGCGGAATTGCGTTTTAGGGGCGAAAAATTGAAAAAAATGCTAATTTAAGCATTCTGTCAATGGAATCTTACTTAGTTATGTAGAATAAATATTCTTTAACATTTTGAAGCATGATTTATGATTTCCATAAAGTTTTCAGCCCTTAAAAACTACCCCGTAAAGTCGTAAATCAGGAAAAAATAGTTTTTTTTGTCTCTCTGTCATGTGAAATCGCACATTAACGAAACAAAGAATTGTTTAGTGCTCATTATATATAATTTATTTATAAATTGTAAATTTTCAACCCTTAAAAAGTACCCTTTCTCCTAAAATTAAAGAAAAAATTAGTTTTTAGCAGATTTAACTGTTTCAATTTTGGGTTTCCAATAAAAGATAAATAGAAATGGATTCTACTGAATATTTACAAGTTTATTAATTAATTTATTTATCAATTTATTGTTTAATTTCAACCCCTCTCTGAAAAAATGAAATTGGTTTTTTGACGATATCTCCGTCAATTTTCATGCTATTGAGCCCATCTAAAAATCATTTTAAAGGTAATTTGATGGACTACAAGACTAAGGGCTTTTCGGAGGTTCGGCACCCTTAAATTTTTAAAGCTAAAGGGTTAAAGGGCTTAGAACAGCTGTTACTAACACGTCGGTATCAACTTCAATCGCCTATATCTTCATTATTTTTCATCGTATAAAAATTTTAAAAAATCCAAAATTTTTATTGAAAAAAAATCTATATTTTTGTTTTGTACTATATTTTACGTATCTATCACCCTTTCGAAGTTATTTAAAACAAAATTTTTTTTAGAAAAATTCAAAAAACACGTTAAAATTAAAATTAACGTTTTTCAAAAAGCATGCATTTTAAATCAGTTAAAACTTTTTGAGCATATGAATAACACTAAAATAAAACATACTGCAGGAGGAAAATGATGCATTTCAATTCTGGTGGTCGTGAGGTTAATTTTACTGTTAATTTTTCCTTAAAAAAGTTGAGTAAACAATCTTTTTGGCATTGTATCTCGTTTAATTTAAATGCAATCGACTTTTTACAGTGCTCATTTTAAAGGCCTTTTCATGCACTACAAAATTGTTATTAGTATTATACCCCTAAAGTCGATTATTTTTCCGTTATTTCAAGTTGAATGCACCGATTCGAGCACTCACAAAAAAAGTTTCCTTTCGTCAACCATATCTCCCTTTATATTGCACCTAGGATATTTCTAAACAAACGAATCTCTTTGTTTTTTTATAAGTTACAATTATGTCCCTTACACTTTTTTTCACTAGACGCATAATTTTCGAGTTATTCTTAAAAAACCGTTGAAAAAAGTGTCATTTTTTAATGAAAATGGCGAATTTTCAATCACGAATAACCTAAAAAGTATGGAGTTTTCGAAAGAACTTCATAGAACATTTCTTGCTTAGAATTAGGTTCTCTATCGAGTCACGGGGTTATTTTGGCCATAAAAATTTCAGCCCCCGAGAAGGGGTGGCATCCACCCCCAGAGTAAAAGCGCAAGTTGGCACCATGTCTCTTTTGATATCTGAGGCATACACTAACTTTTTCCAAATTTTCACGCAAATCGATGACGGTTGAAAGATTTCGGAAGCAAAAGCCTTCATTGACTGTACTATTGAGGGTTAATTAGGGGTAAATAAAAGAAAATATGTAAGGCAAGCTGGTAAGAGTACACAGTAACTTGGGATTTGGTGTATACAGATTCGGAAAATGCAGTTTAGGGTATAGGAATAACGATGTAATTGACCACGCCCCGCTAGTTCCATAAAACGTGAAAGCAGAGACACACAATGAATTGAATTTAGTACGGTATGAACTAAGGATGGATGCGGACGTAGGTAATAATTTGTATACGAAACGAGAAAATATCTCTTCGTCAAAAGCGAAGAAGTTATTTGTCACATAATTAACAAATAATTTCTTCTATTGAAAGCATTTCTGCAGTTTCTTTTTTAGCCGTAAATGCTATGGGAATAAAATAATAATTCTTATTAAAACTGAAATGAAAATAGAACATTAAAATAAAATTAAATAACTCGGAAACTATAATCAACTAATAATTATCCAAAAATAAATTATTCTTATTAAATTACAAAAATAGAACATTAAAATTAAATTAAATAACCCTCAGAAACTAAAATCATCTAATAATTATCAAACAATAAATTAATGAAGTAAGGATTCAAACAAACCACCTTCTTGTGCCAAACAATAGCCAAACCGATTATACAATGAACCTCTCATCATTGAGTTGATTTGGAGTAATGCTTGCACAAAGTTGGATAAGTTTTTCCCGTAATTCAACTAAATTATTGGCTCGTTCATACGGATGTTTGTACGCGGTTTCCTTTAAAAAGCCCCACAGAAAGAAATCATGGGGTGCTAGATCAGGTGACCTGGGGGGCCATTTTATCATTCTCCTCGTAGCTATTAAACGATTGGGAAATGTTCTTTCCAGAAAATTAATAACAGTTAAGGTATTGTGACTTGTGCAGCCGTCTTGTTGAAAACAAGTGTCGTCAAAGTTGTCAGGAACTGAAGGAATTATTTGGTTTTGTAAAAGCTCTAAATATTTAATGCCGTCTAAATTACCATCGATTAACAGTGGGCCTATAATATGATTGTCTAAAATTCCCGTCCAAACGTTCAACTTTTGAGGATACTGAGTTCGCACAGCAACACTCAAATGTTTATTTTTCCGAGACCAATATCGTACTACGGATGGATTGTGTTTCCTATGTAATGAAAAGAATGATTCGTCTGTAAACAATATATTCTTTAAGAAGTTTTCATTCTCATTCACTTTATTTATCATGATTTCACAAAATTCCATCCGTTTGAAACTGTCCTCGGGAAATATTTCTTGCGTTGTTTGAACTTTAAAACAACTGTACCCATTTCTTTTCAAAATATTTCTTACAGTTCTTTCCTTCATATCAACTTCATCAGCAATTTGCCTGCTAGAACAAGGTTCACTAGTTTCAACAAGTGCACAGACATTAGTTTCGCAAATTTCACGTTCTTCGCTCATTTGTTGATGACGAGGTTCGGGTTGACAGCATTTTTTACAATAATTCACGACACACCCAAAATTCTCAAATGTTTTAATAATGTATGAAATTATGCTAGCTGAGGGGATTGGTCTGTCTTAATATGCCACAGTAAATCAATGTATTGTGTCTTCATTGGAATGGCCCCCGAAGTACCACTTCACAATTTGCACTTTTTCTGCAGTTGTATAAACACACGAAATTGAGATTAATTTATTTTAATAATTGTTAATAAATTAAACACTGCTTTTAGATGAATCAATCAATATATTATAAATACTCTACATATGTTTCGGCTTATTAGGCCTTTATCAAGAGTATTACATAGTGAATACTAAAGTTTCTGACGTGCTTATTCAATTTATACCTAAAAGTATTTATGTTTTAATCTATTTATGACTTAAGCTACTTAATATTTAATTTAACATCTTCAATTATTTGAATGTTTGGAGTGGACCTAAGCTGATTATATAAATCAAAGGATATTTCTTAACAATTGGTTTATTATAGGGGTGTTTAGGAAATTCTGCTGGTCATTTGTGGTGCAAGGGTTGTACTTGAAAGATTTTTTGATTTCTAGTTGTTCTAGCAGATCTAAACGTTTACCTTTTCTTTCTGAATGAAGTAAATTTATGTTATCAGTATCTATGAAATGGTTGTTTTCAATACAGTGTGTTGACATTCCTGTATTTTTATTGTTATTTAAAAATCAATCTTAAATAACAATAAAAATACAGGAATGTCAACACACTGTATTGAAAACAACCATTTCATAGATACTGATAACATAAATTTACTTCATTCAGAAAGAAAAGGTAAACGTTTAGATCTGCTAGAACAACTAGAAATCAAAAAATCTTTCAAGTACAACCCTTGCACCACAAATGACCAGCAGAATTTCCTAAACACCCCTATAATAAACCAATTGTTAAGAAATATCCTTTGATTTATATAATCAGCTTAGGTCCACTCCAAACATTCAAATAATTGAAGATGTTAAATTAAATATTAAGTAGCTTAAGTCATAAATAGATTAAAACATAAATACTTTTAGGTATAAATTGAATAAGCACGTCAGAAACTTTAGTATTCACTATGTAATACTCTTGATAAAGGCCTAATAAGCCGAAACATATGTAGAGTATTTATAATATATTGATTGATTCATCTAAAAGCAGTGTTTAATTTATTAACAATTATTTTCAAAATGTTTCACAAGGAACCTACCACAAGTTCAGTTCAGTGTAATAATTTATTTTATTCCCACACGTCTACAAGTAGGAGCTGTGACGTGGGAGTCATGAAAACTGCGACATACTGTATACATTGATATGTATTAGGCTTGTTCAAAATGCCTAAAGCAGTTAGTAATAAGTTAGGATAAACCCTAAAAAGAATATATTATGTATATGTAGACGTTTTTAGGGTACTACATAAAGCAGTGTTACAAACAGGACGAAGAAGTGAATACATGCCTGCAGCAATCAACGAATTATTTAATAGCCAACATAAAAAGAGGTATTCCTGAGCTCGGATTAACGGAACCGGAGCCCATAGTAATCGACGAAATTCAGCTGGCGCTGGGGAGTGGACCTGATGGATACCGAGCGACATTTAGGAACATTCAGGCGTACGGTGTCAGCAACGTCACGGTGACTGCCGTTAGGTATGCTCTAGGCAACATTTATACAGGGTGTTCCTTAATGACGTGCTAATATTGCAGGGTGTGATTCCTTATGTCATTTTATGAAGAAAAGTTCATATGAACATATGTCCGCAACGACTTAAATTTTTTGCTAGAGGGTGTTGAAATTTTTTTTTTCTAATCGTCATTTTTTAATATCTCAGAAAGCATACTTTAGTTATTATTTTCAATTTTGGTATGTGTTAATAGGATATAGAACCACATATTTTAATTAGAAAAATTATTTTATCGCTTCACCAGTAGCGTCCCTGCGAGCATGTCTTCTGATACTTTTTACCAAAAGAGTGGTACGCCACTGATATTTTTCCATGTCGATATTTTTCCTGATTAGCCCGATCAATTCTACATGAAAACGGCCTCTTGTGTTTTTCTCGTCAGACGCACAGTTCTTGAATAAAACAATTAAATTCATTTTGAAACTATTTACATAGGCGCGCACACACACACACACACACACACAAAATTCGATTACACAGACCAGACCAATCATCGCAGTGTATTTTGGCTTTCTGAATCCGAGTCCGGTGTCATTTTTGTCCCACCACATCGCAATTTTTTTTTGGACTCAAAAAACAGTTAGAAAAATGCAAACAGGAAAAACTGCATTTTTCTAACGATTTTTTTGTCTGTGTGCCTATGTCAATAGCTTCGAAATGGATTTTATGGTTTTAATCAAGAACCGTGTGCCTGACGTGAAAAACGCAAGGGACCGTTTTCATGTACAGGTTGATCATTCTAGAATGGCCGATGAGATTAGGATGCGCAGTGGTCAAAGCCCGCCCACCTCTACGGAGCTCACTTGTTTATGTTCCTTGCTCGTATAAACATCGGTGGTAAAGTCTCGAGAAAGGTGCTTGTATAACTTATATTTAATGCACAGGTACCTATTAGAAGTATCTACTTATACACATTGTTACGTGTACATACTATCACTAGCAGTATTTATAAAAAAATATCATCGTATTTGAAAGCAAAGTTAAACATAAATTTTTGTCAAGAAATTATAAGTTTTGTTCTAAAATGTATGGAGCATGAATCTACAGCTGGAGCTCCTATTATACCATTTTGAAAAGTATGTGTACAAATCTATTATCAGTTGTGTTATGTATAGCAAAATATATTTTATTTTAATTTCATAAGAAATTATATTGTAAATAGTGTACAAAGACATAGTATAAATAGGGACATTTTTTGTAACCGCGGCTGGCCGCCGGGTATCACGTGTTGAAGTGTTATCATCAGAATCATTATCATTATATTATTACGACTACTAGTAATATAATTTAATATTGTTTGCTGGATTACTTCGGAAGTTGGACAGAGCAGAGGTAAATAAAGAATATACTGTAAGCATTTATCTCAAACTTTATAATTATTGTAGGTAGTCTCATTGCATTTAATTTAATGTGTATTTATTTTGTATGTTTGCTATATCGTATTGTTTACTTGAAACTAAATCAATTAAATATTATAATTTACAAATGTTTCAAATATAAAAACAACGAAATGTTGTTCATTCGAAAATACCAATTGACCTGTGACATACCGGGATTCTCGGTGAACGAAGAGCACCTTTTACCGAAACTTCCTCCCCGACTGTACTGCGTTCATAATTAAGAAACTTGTCTCTGTCCAACAGCGACGATATTACTTCTCTCCTATAATGGTTTACTTGTAGAATTGATCAGGCTAATTAGGAAAAATATCAAGATGGAAAAATGTCAGTGGCGGACCACTTTTTTGGTAAAAAATATCAGAGGACATGCCGCAGGGACATTAAGGAACACCCTGTATTTATACTGCAATTCAATTTAGCTTCCACAAAACTGAATCGACTTCAAATAACAGGTCAGTAAAAGTATGAAACAAAATTTCCTCGATTTCATAGCTTTTAGTGATCTTTTCTTTGAAGGCGGCTTAACTTGAAAAAAAAAATCACCCCTTTTTAGTCGCCTCTTAATATACTCTTCGCAAATACAGAAGGAAGAATATATTGCATTTGACAGGCACATTTTTAAAATCGGTAATAGCGCGCTCGTAGAGGTTGGTGGTTGGTGGTCGAATTCTGAACAACTTTCAAAATTGGTGATTTTAGATATAGAATGTGATGTATTATAAACTAGTGAGAGAATATTGAAAGTCACTACTGAGAGAATGTAAAAAAGCCTCTTTTGTTTGTAAGTTCTTGACTCACTTTTCAAATAAGAAATCAGTTTTCCACATTTAGAAATATTAATATAAACTTTTAAAGTTGCCTTCAGCATTGATTATTTTGTAACTTTATTTGTTGGTTATGTGTATAAACTAGTAAACAGTAAATAACAATGAATACCATAGCAACCATTCCATGACCTTACTCAATTACAGTGATTTTTAGAAGCAAAAATTAATTTGTCAAGTGTCAAGTGAAGTGTCACTTGTAATTTCCTGTTGTAATTCGGTAAGAAAGTTTCACACGAAAATAAGTTAAATAAACTCTACAACAAGGTATAAGATTACTAGGCCATGAATGGGTCTTGTTGACAAAGTGACAGAAACGCATCGGAATTAGTAAGTGGTGTTGTTGTGTCAAAAGTTAAAATTTTAAGAGTTATTTGAAAATGGAATACCTATATACGTATAATAGATAAATACCCATTTTAGTTTCAAAAAATTACTGAAAATTGTTTAGGACAACTTTATTTGTGTGTCATGGAATAAGTTTTATTCACTAAAATAAGTGGAACGTTGTTTTCTTTATATATTTTCATGTTTTATACACATACCATAGCACAGTTTCAGCACAGTATAACTTGACAGAGATGGCTTTGAAAGAAAACGTCTTTAGTTATTTATCATTATTTCATTAACAGTTTAACTAGTTTAAGCTCAATATTTCTTATTGTTGAAGTTATTTTCGAGGTTTTTAAAGAATAAGATTATAGAGTATGGAAAAGAACATATTTCTCGTTTAATATGAAAAATAAAATTCCATTTTTATGTAATAGCAAATGTCAAATATGATATGCCAATAATTTGACAGACATTTCCACTTATTAATTTCGTTCAGGATACCTGGAGGATGAAAATTTCCGGAAATTTTTTGGGTTGCCGTGGTAACGACACAAAAACAAACTTCTGATTGGCTAAAGAGGTGACGTGAAATTTTAAAATTTATAAAAATATTATTCAAATAAAATTTCAGTGTTGGATAAAATTTTGTATTGCACACGTGTGTAATTGCATATTAGTCACTTAAGTAAATTAGCCACTCTACCTAATGGTCTCGTGGCTAACTTTTCTTGCGTAACCAATGTGGATAATTACACACTAGTACAATAAATAACTATTACTGACTGTTTTTCTTTTAAATTCTCATAGATAACTTTTTCTGCTGTTTTCCAAATCCTATAAAGAATAGGTACCGGGTGGCTACGAGTCAGTGTACGCCCCCAATATTTTGGTTGTTTTTGTATTTAAGAATTTGGTTTTTGGTACAAATAAATTAGGCTTCTTTTAGACTAACAGGAATGAAAATATCACTTCCGGTTGAACCGGAAGTGACTTCAACTGTTTTTTTTTTAATGGAATGACTATATTTTTTTGATGATTTCTCATTAAGCATGAATTTCTAAGTGCAACCATTTTTTCAGATGTAAAAAATTCCAAAAAATAAGTGAGATATGAACAATTTTTTAATTTTTTCAAAATGGCAAAATTAGTGAGTAAGGCAAGAATAATTCAATTGTTGCGAATGTCTGTCATTTTCATGGCTATCTGCAATTTTGTCTTTAAATGGAGATAGGTACCTTATTAAAATGATTTGTTCTAATAATTTCCATAGCCTACTTAGTAATTTTCTTACATCGCATTCATCTGACGCGGCCATTTTGAAAAAATAAAAAAATTGTTCGTATCTTACTTATTTTTTGGAATTTTTTACATCTGAAAAAACTGTTGCACTTGGAAATTTATGCTTACCGAGAAACCATAAAAAAATATTGTCATTCCATTTAAGAAAAAAAAGTTGATGTCACTTCCGGTTCAACCGCAAGTGATATCTTCATTCTTATTAGTCTAAAAGTAGCTTATTATTATCTAATTTATATGTACCAAAAATCAAATTTTTAAATACAAAAACAACCAAAATATTGGGGGCGTACATTGACTCGTGGCCACCCAGTATACTTTATTACAAGTACCTATAGGACCTTTTATATCCTTTAAGAGGGAAATGTCGTAAGATAGGTGATGTCATTTGAGTTTCCAAAGTTGTGCTGGAACGTAACACTGGTTTTGAATTAAATCAAAGTGTTTTTCAAAACCATATTTACTTCAGATCCAAAGTTGTTATATGCGACTGATTTTGAATGAAAACGCGATCCATATAATAACATTCAAATATTTGATAAAAATCAAAGACACGTATGACGAAGATTAGTTTCTAATGCTGTGGATGTTTTTGCAAAATTGGTAGCCAGGCAAATGACCCTCGAGCAAATGACCAGAGTGGAATTTTTATCGCTGAGGTGAGCTAATGAAAGTAAATTACAATTTTAATCTGTATACAAAACTTAACTACAACCAAGTTTCATTTGTATGGTTTCTCCATATTAATTTCACCAAACAATGCTTTGTGAATCTAAAATACAATAATGTCAATGCTCTACTAGCATTATGTGAAGGTTTATTTTAAATTTACAATTCCTTAGCGCAATTTTATTGCTAACAAATATAACACATGATAAAAACATGTAACTATGGAACTCTGTTTGCATTTTAATATCCTATTACTAGGTACTATTGATATGTCATTATAATTCACGTGAATTAAAATAATAGTGCATGTAATAAGTAATAACTAAGTTAATTCAGTGCTTATTAACAAAAAGCAATTAATAAATGAAAATCTACCGTTAGGGCAGGCAATCCTTGATTAAAAAAAAATCGAGATGCTTTCGGGGCTCCCTTTCAATTTGCGGTATTTGTTAAGAAAGCGTCGAAGAGTCTTGCTCTACTCATATTTCGATGCAAAAGGTTCAGTAACTCGAAGCGCGGTTAGCACTTGGATGGATGACGCTCTCCAGGGAAATACAGCGTTCTCGCTCCACCTTCTAACTTCTTGTATATCAGCGTATACGTAGAAAGTATGCAACGTTAGGCGGAGACTGCATAGTGCATCTACCATCCTTCGGTACCCATGGCTACAGTCACTTTAACTCGCTTGGCATACGAGAGGGTTTAATTTAATTACACAATGAACACATTATCAAATAAAACATAGTGGTAGAAAACAAGATACAAGTTTATTAACTGAATATAACTATAGGCAGAAGTTGTACTTACATTTTCTTTATCATCACATCTAATACTCCTGGTAAACCACTCTCCAGGGGAGGAGTTGGGGCCACGCAGTATCCATGCAGAACTATTCGAACTCAAAACCCAACTGACTTTTTTACTGCCCATCGGCATCGTTATTTTTTCGCGATTCAGCATTCCTGCTTAATTACAATGTAAGCTCAGTGACCTACTTCGTTTTTGTTAACCCAGGCTTTTTTGATACAAAGTAAAACATATTCCGTTTCAACGATAATATAAACTAAATAATCGAATGTATTAAATCATATCCGTTACTAAAAAATTATGTACCGGGCGTTTAAAATAAATCTCAAGTACTGACATTATATTTCGTTTCAATATTTGTTAAACCCATTTTGTTTCCGTTAACGATATTTTGAGGTAAATATTAAACATGGTCAGTTTTGCACATTTTTAGGGGGCTGTGGTTGTATAGGAAGGTTGACTTTGCCAAACTTTATATAGAAACAACTTTAGTTTTTGACGATGTTTGGCACTTTATTACAAAATATCCTGTCTACACAGAAAATTTTGTACTCTGTGTAATTTAACAAGCTAACAAAATTACATTTTGATATGTTTTTTATCGCTGTTGGGATGATTCAGTCATTTTCAGCAGAGGGTCGCAAGATGACTCAATACATTTTGACATGTTTTATTTTTCTTTTTGCATTGACTAAAGTAAAGGCTAACTACATTTTGAAACAAAGGAAGGGCGGCGGTTCTATTTTAATTTAGTAAATGAAAATAAGGAAATGAATTATGGTATTTTAAATATAACATTACATTATTTGTTTGCATCTCTATCGCACGGATAATTTATCAATTTGTAATATTTTAAAAAATACTTCTACGGAATGCATTTTCGTAAATAACTCATTTATTTTAAATTTCTCGAAAAAACTCTATTTCAGATTTTTGTTCAAAAAGTTCCGTGCCTTATACTGATTATAGAGATTGATCGACGGAATAGTTAATTTTCGATTTTTATTAGGAAACTGTTCGAAATTTGTAGAATTTATCAAAAAAATCAAGTTTTCCAGGATTTGTAGATTCGCTTTTGTTTTGTCAAATTTCTCACAAACGTCAACTAATGGACCTAATGGAGCCTCATAATTTTTGAAAATCAAAATCGGACCTTCGGTTCGGGAGTTATTAATTTCTTTGAAAAATCATACTCGGCCTTGGAAAAAATACTTGCCGTCAACGGATTCGGGCCGCCAGCAATAGGCTTCATTTGTGACCGGGTACCTTTGATCCCACCAAGTCTCATCGAAATCGATCAATATTCTGGACAGTTATCGTGCTTCCTAGCCCGATTTCGAGAAAACTAGTTTTCTTGCAAAAAAAATCAATTTTCATTTGTTTTTCAACGTAGTTTCTGGTATACTTATTTGTAGAGCTTTGCCAGCGGCACCATTTCTTTTTTGAAATATCTCGATCCGACTACCCGTTACCGAGTTATTCAATTTCTTCTGAAAAACTCGAAACGTCTATATAGGGTACTTCCGGTTTCCGAACGAAGCTAAACTTCCGGCGTTAAGGTTTTCCATAGACCTCCTATTAACCTCCCGAGTTTCATCGAAATCTGAAAACGGATTAGGGGGGCTGGGCCTGACAGACAGACCGACAGACAGACCGACTGACCAACGGACGGAATTTTCTAAATTCGCTCTCGAGTCGATAGATATGACTTTCATTTCGATCCGACGTTTTTATCGGGTATCGATGGTCCACCGGAAAAATGCAAAACCTATAAGTACTTACTACATTTTTTTCCAAAATGTAGTAACAAGTGAAAAAAACTACATTTTGATATGCTTTTTATCCAATTTGTTGGGATGATTCATAACATTTTCAGCAGAGGGTCGCAAGATGACTCAGTGCTTTGACATATTTTATTTTTCTTTTCTTTTTTTCTTTTTGCATTGACTAAAGTAAAAGCTAACTACATTTTGAAACACGGAAAGGGCGACGGTTCTATTTTTATTTAGTAAATGAAAATAAGGAAATTAATGATGATATTTTAAATATAACATTACATTATTTGTTTGCACCTATATCATACAGAGAATTTATCACTTTGTAATATTTTTTTAAATAATTCTATGGAATGCATATTCGTAAATAACTCGTTTATTTTAAGTTTTTCGAAAAAACTCTATTTCAGATTTTTTGTCCAAAAAGGTCCATGCCTTATACTGGTTATAGAGATAGATCGACGGAATAATTAATTTTCGATTTTTATTAGGAAACTGTTCGGAATTTGTAGAATTTATCAAAAAAATCAAGTTATCCAGGATTTGTAGATTCGCTTTTGTTTTCTCGAATTTCTCACAAACGTCAACTAATAGACCTAATCGAGCCCTACAATTGCCATTTTTGAAAATCAAAATCGGACCTTCGGTTCGGGAGTTATTAATTTCTTTGAAAAATCATACTCGGCCCTGGAAAACATACTTGCGGTCAACGGATTCGAGCCGCCAGCAATAGGCTTGATTTGTGGCCGGGTACCTTTGATCCCACCAAGTCTCATCGAAATCGATCAATATTCTGGACAGTTATCGTGCTTCCTAGCCCGATTTTGAGAAAACCAGTTTTTTGCAAATAAAATCAATTTTCGTTTGTTTCTCGACATAGCCTCTGGTATACTTATTTGTAGGGCTTTACCAGCGGCACCATTTCTTTTTTGAAATGTCTCGATCCGACTACCCGTTATCGAGTTATTCAATTTCTCCCGAAAAACTCGAAACGTCTATATCGGGTATTTCCGGTTACCGAACGGAGCCGAGCTTCCGGCGTTAAGGTTTTCTAAAGACCTCCTATGAACAACCCAGCTTTCATCGCAATCCGAAAACGGATTAGGGGGGCTGGGCGTGACAGACAGACAGACAGACAGACAGACAGACAGACCGACAGACCGACTGACCGACGGACGGAATTTTCTAAATTCGCTCTCGAATCGATAGATATGACTTTCACATCGATCCGAAGTTTTTTTCGGGTTTCGACGGTCCACCGGAAAATTGCTAAACGTATACTACATTTTTTTTCAAAATGTAGTAACAAGTTATTTGCAGTTAATAAACAGTATTGTATTCTATCAGTATATCCATAGTTAATATAAATAATCAATATGTATGGTTTCTTTTGTAGGTCCGACATAGACAGTAATCAGTTTCAATTTACTATGTATATTCCAAAAATATCAGCACGAGCTGTGTACGAATCCAGTGGAGTACTGATTTTGGTACCGGCCTCTGGAGGAGGAAATTATTGGGGAGAATATGGTAAGAAGATTCGATAATTTTCATTTTCTTTAATTAAGGTTAAAACTGAATTCAATAATGATAGTACTGGGAAATTAGCAAAGCAAAGAGGAAACCTACACAAAATTAGTAAAATCTGAATTTTTGCATAGACGTTCTTTGAAGTGTCCCAAATCCAAATCCACAAAAATCCTAACATGGCTACCCAATTAAAGTTCAATTTTTTTTGCAAATATCTCGTGTCCTATATGCATCGGATGCCCATGAGGTCAATGTGAAAGTTGTAAAGAATTAAATTGTCTATAAGTTGTCTTTTATATTTTTTATCAAGCCCCCCCCCCCCCCCTTTTTGATATATTCAAGGTCAGAGTTTTAAAAACATGATTTTTCGTGAATATCTCGCGCCAACAAAATTAGATATCAATACATTTAAAGTTGTAGAGAATTCAATTATCTACAAAACTGGTATTTTGCATTTTTCCCAAGACCTCGCCATTTTCGAGATATTCAAAGTCGAAGTTATAAAAACGGTTTTCTTCAAATATTTTACTTTCTTGCAACCACAACTTTTCAGGTGGCTGCTGAGGAAGCTATGAATGAGTAGCAACCGGTTAACTCAGAGCTGGTCGATGGTCACTCGGTGGCGAGAAGAGTTATATATTTTTTTGAACAATTATTTGCTTGTCATATTAACCAAACAAAACTCTAATAAACTATAAAAAATTTGGACGCCAGCGTATTCCGTAAATAATACTCTTGCAAACTTTATCAGGGGGAGAAAACAATCAAAATCAAATATAAAATAAATAATATATTAACATAAGTATAAGACTGAAAATTTTACAACACTACAATTATTAAAAATATTTATAGTGAAAATTTGATTTAATTAGTTGAATAAAAATTTAGTTTAAAAAAAATAATTAAATTTGAAGATTAACAAAGAAATTACAATAAGAAACGATCAACTGGTTTACAATTTTTCTTCTGATCAAAAGTTGAATTTTGCACATAAATTTGTCTACTTAGCTTAGCGGAGACGTGGAATCCCGACGAGGTCTGGTCCTGAAGATGACCGCGGGTACCCGAGTAGGAGGACGTAATATTCAGGTCCTAACAACGCTGATTTCCAGGAGACGCTGAGTCGGAATGATACCCAATACTTTTAGGATAACTCCAAATATTTAATTTATGCCTCGTGCCTTGCTTCAATGGTGGTTTGGTCCAAGATTTTACATGAAAAAGGGGTAATGTAAAGAACCAGATGATAATACAAAAAATTTAAATTGTGGGAAAAAAGAAATATAAGAAAACTACAAAAAACTATAGTGACGAAGGTCACTGCAAAACCAAACAATTAGTAATCTAACAAAAAACCTGAGTATTGATAAAATTTTACTTCTGAAAATATATGAATAAGCTACTGATTAATATAATAAATGAAATGAATAAATGAGAAAATTCTACTCTATTTTAGCCGCTCACAAAATGGCTGACACTGGTTATGACCAAAAATTTGAATAAAGGTAACAAAATTTAGTTAGAATTAGAGAGAAAATATTTGAATTATTATCTGAAAGAAGACTAATACTGTAACAAATATAGCAAACAAAATTATGGGTTTAATCTCCCAAAAAATTTTAATTTAACTTATAATAAAAAATGATCTCTTAACCTCTTGTACTAACACGAGGTTAACTAAATGCGACAAAATGACTTTAGGTTTCGACTTTTAATGAGATAAGATTGTCTACACACGATTAAGAAACAAAGATTCTAATTCATCCCTTGAATAATTTCAGAGTTTAATTCTCGTCCACAATAATCTAAATAATGACAAACACCACGGTATTGTGTCTCAAGCGACCACAAAATACAAAATTGCCGCGATAATTAATGAGTTAACATGTGTCCAATGGACGCGGAAATCATACAAACATGTGCGTTAATAAAAATTTATTATTACACGGAATATCCTTTAATTTCTAAAAATAACTATACAGCAACGTTAACTCAATAATATGACATTATTTAATAATCAAATATATTCAAAATATTAAAGGATTAAAGAAATAAACGTGAAAATCCGTTAAAGAACAAATAAACGATCTTAACTCACCCAGGTTCAAAGCGAAAGTAAAGGTAGCATGGATATTTCAAATGATGCTTCTACCGCGTATGTGCACTTGTTGACTTCCCGTCGGCATTTCCGCGGGTAATTCAAATTTATTTAGCACGGGTGCTTAAACGAAAAAAAATTTTTTCGTTACATTCTATGCATCGGAAGTACATGAAGTCAATGTGAAAGTTGTAGAAAATTGAATTATTCGACCTTGAATATCTCGAAAAGAGCGAGTAGATAATTGAATTCTGTACAACTCTCATGTTAAGTTTATTGCTGTCTGAGTTTTTTGGCGTGAGATATTCGTGAAAAACCATGTTTTGGAACTCTCTGAATATCTCGAAATGGTTGGAGTTTGGAAAAAAAATTAAAAAGGGCAACGTATACATAATTTAATTCTCTACAACTGTCACATTGACCTCGTGGGCATCCAATGCATAGGACGCGAGATATTTACAAAAATCTTTTTGACCTTCAATATCTTGGAGAGCCATGTTGGGATTTTTGTGGATTTGGATTTGTGACACCTTAAAGAACGTTTGTGTAAAAATTAAGATTTTTACTAATTTTGTTCAGGTCAAATGCTTATTTCCCTGGACTATGACGTAATATTTACAAGTGAATGATTATATTAATAAACTTTAATAAGGCTGATCATCCCTAATGATCGGTTGTACGAAGCCCTAGTTCTAGGAATTCAACTACTTAGCGGCCCAAACAGTATAAACACACTATTTAGCTGAAACAACCAAAATGAAAACGTTTTAATGATTATCGTTCAGTTGCATTTGGGCCACACTATTTTATCAACAAAATTTAAACACTTTATGGTCACATAACATTCATTTCTAGAAGCCACAATACGGCTGTGCATGTTTAGTTCTAAAATCGAATTTGTGACAGTGAATTTGTAATTACAGAGGGAGTTAAAATTAAAACATATCTAAAAGGAGCACGAAGAAATTATAATGGACAGACTTATCTAAATGTTCAGCAGATGAAAATGGATTTCAGTGTCAAAGATATTAGAATGGGAGTGGATGGAATCCATAATGGGAATAGTGTAATACGTAAGTTTCTTTGATTAAAAGTACAAATTGCTTGATTTTGGCTGGTTTTCCTATCTTCAGACCAGGTAGAGAAAAACTGACGTATGAGTCTAGAGCTCGATTTTTGTGAAACGCCGATTGGTGAAAACCGCATTTCGATATCTCTAACCGTTTCCGAGATATCGGCAAAAATTGACATTTGGCAGATTCCGAAACACTGTCATAACTTTTTGATTTGTGGATATTATTTCAAACGGTAAAAACTTTCTACATACACTTTTTGACGTAGAATAAGATGCATGTGTCAAAAAAAATATATCGGTTTTCAATTGTTCGATATCAAAACTAACTTTGTTATTTCAAATGGAAACCATAGTTGGCTTTGACTTAAGAAAATAGGAAAAAAAATAAGCTTTCCAAAAATATATATGCCAAGATTTGTCTAGTCATCCTTGCTGCCAATATAGAGGTGTTTCAGAATCTCATGAGCCGCGAAATGCGCAAAAGACAAAGTTTAATCTGAGTTATAAGTATGTTTTTGAAGACACTGGAGGCTGCCTTGCTGTATACATAAACAAGAGCTCGGGATAAATTGTAAACAATAAATATAATATTTTTAAGAAGTGTAACTGAGTCAACAGGACGGATTATGTCTCTGCGCATATGAAGGTCACGGTTCATGAGGTTTTAAAACACCTCTAACACATTTCTCTTTAAAAATGACATTTTTTTAACATTTAACATTTTAACCCAGTTGGCCACACAAAAACAGTTGCTTTGCATATCTAAAAGTTAGTTTGACAGTAAATAAAATAAGTATGAACGTTGACATCTGTTACAATCTCTTTGCATTATTCCAAAATGTATGAAAACTTTGAAAAATGCCAGATGTTTATATGCTATATTGAATCAGGCCGAAATTCTGAAGATGCATTAAATCTATATTTCGAATGTTACCCTGAACACCAGCAGCCAAGAGAACAAATATTTCCTAGATTGGAAAGTGCTTTGATGAATTATGGATCATTATTTGTCAAGCCCAGACCTAAACAGTATGCTATTGAAGGTAGAGACGAGGTGGAGGCAGAAGTAATTGGAGCGGTTTTAGAAAATCCTGAAATTTCTACCAGAGAAATAACTGTAACTAAGGGTGTGAGCAAAAGCCGTAGCCAAAGAATTCTCAAGAAATATAAATATAAACCTTATAAAATCAGGCTCACTCATCAAATATTCCCTGGTGATCAAGAACCCAGGATTAATTTCTGCAACTGGTTCATCAGAAAATGCAATGAAAATGAAAATTTTCACGGAAATGTCATTTGGACCGACGAAGCAAGAGTAACCAGCAACGGAATATTTAATCGACATAATCGGCCATAATGAGTAGGTATGTTTTCCAACCTAGAAATATGCAAGGCCGATTTGGTTTCAATATTTGGATTGGAATAGTGGGGCAACGAATGATTGGACCTTTTATCTATGACGAAAACCTTAACGCCCAACGGTACGTTAATATTTTGGAAAACATTGTTGAACCATATTTAGAAGATTTGCCCCTTGCCGATTTGGTATGAAAGTTTTATCAACAAGATAGCGCACCAGCCCATAACGCGGCGGTTACAAGGAACAAACTAAATCAAATGTTCGAGAATCGGTGGATGGGAACAAGGGGCCCATACTATGGCGTGCAAGATCTCTGGACCTAAATCCTTTGGACTTTTTTATTTGGGGTTTCGTCAAAGATCAGATATTTAAAATCATATCAGAAACGCGTCAAGATTTAGAGCAACGAGTGAAAAATACAATCGCTGGGATAACACTTTTACAACTCTTAAATGCCGAGAAATCAGTAAAGAAGAGATGTCAATTGTGCATCGACCAAAATGGTAGACAATTTGAACACTATTTGTGATACTTCAATCGTTAAAGATTTGTTACCTACTTAATGAAATATGTTTAATTAATAAAATTAATTTAATAGAAAAACTATTGTTTTCATTTGAATAATTGAAACTCTTGTTTTCCATGGCCAACTCTGCTAAAATGTCATTTTTAAAGAGAAATGTGTTATATTGGCAGCAAGGATGACTAGACATATCTCGACATATATATTTTTGGAAAGCTTATTTTTTTCCCTATTTTCTAAAGCCAAAGCCAACTATGGTTTCCATTTGAAATAACAAAGTTAGCTTTGATATCGAACAATTGAAAAGCGATATATTTTTTTTGACAAATGCATCTTATTCTACGTCAAAAAGTGCATGTAGAAAGTTTTTACCGTTTGAAAAAATATTCACAAATAAAAAAGTTATGACAGTTTTTCGGAATCTGCCAAATGTCAATTTTTGCCGATATCTCGGAAACGGTTAGAGATATCGAAATGCGGTTTTCACCAATCGGCGTTTCACAAAAATCGAGCTCTAGACTCATACGTCAGTTTTTCTCTACCTGGTCTGAAAATAGGAAAACCAGTCAAAATCAAGCAATTTGGGGCACCCTGTACATAGTAGATTCTCATTTTATTACAGTAAAAATTTGGATACTAATTCTGTAATAAATATTTTAGTTTATATATAATTATCTAGTAACTAATATAAGACAAATCTGTAGGCGTATCAAATGCCACAAAAAATGAAACACTGTGAGATGTGCTGATAAACAAACATAATTTCGAAACAGCTGCTTTGTGTTTCAAATTTTGCGGTATATGGTACAACTTACTTTCTTGTTTTGTTCTTTGGCCCTTTCATCGTTTTCGATATGTTTGATTTCTTATGTCGGGTAAATTCATCATTTAGGATTCTCCTTTGCGTCATATTAAAAACAGCATACTTCTCTTTTTCAGAAGCTGCATTAAATTTGTTTATCAATTCGAATAGTCAAGAATTACTGAAGGAAATGAAACCATCTCTGAAGAAGAAATTACTGGCTTTGATGAGAAATTTCGCCGATAATATATTTTCCAACGTACCATACGACGAATTTCTGGCCTAGTCGTTAATAGTTTTATCATATAAATAGTGTAAATTTTTACCTAGACCTTGTGTCGTTTTCAATTTTTTTTATTGTATATTTAATATTTATTTTGTAATATATTAAGTTTAAAATAAGATAATTTTTTAATAAATTAAAAATATATTTTACTTAATATAGTGCTTATGAATTTTTTAATGGGTAAATATAGTATAAGTCAAAAACCATTCAATAATTTAAATCTGTCTTATTAATCTGCTCAGTATAAAAGTCCAGGGAGTAGAGCCTTAGAAACTAATGCAATTAAAATTATATAGCAATTATGGTTTATTGCTTCACTTTCTATACGTTTAAAAATAATAGACTACCATGCCATTGACTAAAATGTTGGTTATTTTCTACGTGCATAGAAATTAACGAATATTTCAGGCAAACATAAACTATTTATTATCCTGTCATTATCATTAGACACTAACTTTTAGTGGACATATATTAAGGTAGATAGAGAGCTTCTCTCACCTGAAAATTAGGTTTTTCTATTAGCATTTCACAGAGAAAAATAAAATATGCTTGTTAATGAATGCGAGGAGAAATGACAGGATATTAATGGTGATAGTCCAAAACGCCACAAGAGAAACTGTAATTAATTAAATTGTATAATAAAAATAAATTATGTAATGATAGTTTAGGTTTAAAAATTATAAAAAATTGGATGTTTGAAACGGAAGCAGATACTTACTCGGTTATTATAAATAATGGAGGAATCATGTTACCATTTTTTAATTATTTCCAAAATCGTTTGGCAAAGATTTAATAACTGCTTTGGAGAGATGCCTGTACAGGGCGGATTGTATGCATTTTATTCAAGCTTGATACTAAGGATGTATAAATAGGGGCTAGATATTTCTTACTAATGTATCACAACATCTTGGTAGACGCTTAAATTGGCCTTCCTATGATGTATGACACGTCATTCAGTATCACGCCATCCGTCGTGGTTGACTCTTAGGCGTACGGACTCACTAAAGGTTGATTTTTTACATCATATCCTTGGTAACGTCCGCCTAACTTTCTTACTACAAGCAAAGACTCAAAGGCTCAATTACAGAATAGGAAATATAAACTAATTGTAACAGTTGACTGTGAATAATAAAAAATATAACCATACACATTTTTTAATTATCTTTTGACATATTTCTAAATAGAAATGTTCGATATCTTTTTTCGTAAAGTAAAATTTGAATAATCGTAGAGCTTTGTACTTTGTACCCCTGTATGTCTTGACCTCCAGCGCGCACATTGGGGACCAGAGGTTCAAAAACACCTTGATGCCACAATTTTCAACGAAATCTAAAAATTTTTGATTGAGTATGTTTCTGGCGAGATATCGAAGAGACGTATGAAGCTCGATGTTCAAAATATTTCATGGCTAATTTAAAAATAAAAATAAACCTATAAAAATTTAAGTTTGCGAGATAAGAAACGTAAGTTAATGAACAAATTTAGAGTTTATTTATTTGGATTTTTTGAATTCGGAATTTATGACTTGGGATTTATGGGTTTATTCATACATATTCAGTTATTGGCTGGTTGTTTATTGTTACCGGAACAGAAATTATTTGATTAATTTCGGGGTTTTAGTTTGTTTTGCTTTCCAATTTTTATTAAGTGTGAAATATTGCCGATTAGGGCTACATTTTTTTTACTAAAATTGATCATTAAAACGTCCCGGAATTAGGAATCACCTACTCTTAATAAAATGTTTGCAAATATTAGTTATAAAATGATTTGTTTCACGTGGCTTTCATTTATTACTGTTCTGAAACTCATATTCTTGTACATCTAACAACGTATTTAAATAACTACAAAAGTGTAACAAAAAAGAGAACTAGGCCAATTTGCTTATTTTTTTGTGCTCTTTTCGAATATCGTACAGAAATTCCAAAAAAATATATACAGGTAGAGGTAAAGAAGAAACCCAAATTGTAGCGACTCCGGACCTGGATCTTTTTTCATGTCTCACATGTACCTCTGAAGGATCGTTACTGTATTAGCTGTACCAAATATGAATCCATTATTCCATTCCCTCTCAAAGTAATGACAAAAAGTAGTTTCTGCCAAAAATGACAAAACACCCTGTAATTTCGTAATGAAGGCCCAATGAGAAATTTCTGTGGGAGGTTCTCTACCTCCTGTTAAGTTATGTCCCTTTCATGATGCAACACCCTGTATATTGTGTGTTACAGCGTCGGACTGGGACCAAGAGGGCCTACCTGGCAAATTGCTTTCGGGGCCACATATCAAATTTTTTAATATATTTTTTTACATACCCATCCCCTAAGTACTTTTTACTTCCCTCGCATACCGAAGGGAAGTATTGTATTCGAGAAAAAATCACCCTCCGAGATTTTTTCGGGTTTTCACATTTCAGATCATCTAGATTACGAAAATATGTTTTTCAATTCCGTCAGCCTGACTGTCTGTCTGTCTGTCGGTAGGTTAGTACATTAACTAAAAAACTACTTGACGGAAAACAGTCAAATTTGGTAGGTGGCTGACGCCACTGCCACCAAAGAAATAGTTAGACTTTCACTGGAAAACATACAGGGTGGACCGTCTAAAGGGAATAAATGGGTTTCGTCCAAATTTTAATTTCCACGTTTCATGAAATTCTAAACCTATCTCAATTTTTTTTTTCAAAATTGTAAAAATTGAAAAAAATTTTTGAAATTACGAAAATTTTGAAATTTTTTTATAAATTGGTGATGGAAAAAAAATTTTTTTGCTCTTTCACGTTTCGAGGCATTCTAAACCTATTTAAAAAAAATCAATATTTGAAAATTTAAAATAGAAAAAAATTATGAAATTTTTAAAATTTTGTAAAAATTGTTTTGCTTAAATTTAAAATTTCCACATTTCATGATATTCTAAACAAATTAAAAAAAAAAAATTCTTAGAAAATTAAAAAAAAAAAATTTTTTATAAAATGGGTGATGAAAAAATTCAAATTTAAAATTTCCACGTTTCATAAACACATTTCAAGAAAGAAATTTGTTTTGAAAATTTAAAAATTATGTTTATTTTTTACTACTACAATAGAGTAGATGATAGAAAACATTTTTTTGTTCAATTCTAAAATTTCCACATTTCAATATATTCTTAACCCATTTCAACAAAAAAACGTTTTGAAAATTAAAAGAAAATCCCACCACTATACAGTAGATGATAGAAAAAAGTTATCAGGTTTCCTCTGTAATAATAGGGCTAACTACATGACGATTATAATAGGGTATTTTCATTAATCTGAGATGAAAGTGGAAATGCTTATATTTGAAAAATGTATATTTTTTAAGTATTTTTGGCACAGAAAAAAATATGTTATATAAAACTATAAAATTATAATTTTAATTTTTCATAATGACGTCACTAAGCGAAAGTAGGTAAATCACCAAAAAACTATTGGCAACACTGACACCACACTGTTAATCTGATGACAGTGGTGTGACTCATTAATTTTCAATATTTTGTTTGTTTAGCTATTTGCTATTTTTTTTTATTTTTACTTACTTATAATGGTTTTTTAACCAAACTTACACACTAACAATTAGGTATTTAAAAAACCAAACTAAGCGTCGTTTTTAATGAAATTTTATAGTCATTCACAGGTCGATATTAGGTGTTACACAAAACTGAACATCTGTTTATGAAACAAACAAAAAATAAGGTTATAGTTACATGAAATGTCAAATCACAAATCACCAACTTGAAACTCCCTAGAAATAAGTACATTTGGCGCTCTATTTGAATTATCGCTTAATGACGTCATGAAAGTTTAACTAATTTTTTTACGGCTTAAATAAAAAAGTAAAAAAGAAAGAAAAAACACGTATTCCTTATTTTTATTTCTAGTTTTCAATTTTCAAATTAAAAAAATATGGGAAAATACCCCATTGTCATATGTCATCTCTTAATCAATAATTTTTTAGAGTGACCGTCTTGTATGAATAAAGAGGGAAGATCTGTGTAAATACCTTTACCGGTTTTATTAAGTTAGGTATCCCCTTGGAGATAAAATAGATAGTTTTTTTTTTTTTTTTTAAAAACGTACGAAAAGTACGTAACATGATCAAAATATAATATATCTAATAGTAAATAATAAAATAACAGATGAATTATTAATATAAAGTTAGTAAAAAAAACGTAAATCAACATTTTAATTTACAAGAAAGCAGATTAAAAAATAAAAACATTGTAACGTTTTTATTTTTTAAACTGCTAATAAACAAAAGGTATATATAGCTTTTGTTTATTAGCGAAAATCAAACCTTTTTTTAAGATAATAATTCACAGCCATACTTTGCAAAAATTGGTTGCTCTTTTCTGCAAAAAGATTAATTAGATCTTGAATATCACAAAAAATTTTTGTGAATCAATTTTAGATGAAAATTGCGAAATCACAGGGAGGCCAAAGTTGTCCATTTTTCCCTCGGTGAGATAAACAAATTAGGATTGAGCAAAACCTATTACACCGACAGCACCCATCTTTTGCACACTTATAAAGTACTATAGAACACACGTTTTTAAAAAGTTTTATTAAATTTTAACAACAAATTAAAAAGTTATGATAATAATTAAAAAATGGCTATATTGCAGGTTTTTTGCAATCACTTTTTACAGCGATTATAATTTGAAAAGTCGCGTCTCGTAATGTAGGGATTTTAATTGCGCACAACTCATTCATTCTTCACTTTTCTCTACCACCGATAGATTTTCCAGTATTATAAGAAAACTGATTCTCTACTCTAATTGTTGATAAAAACGATGATGCAAATGAAATTTTTTGGCTCACGAAATGAGAAGCCTCTCCCAAAGGCATTCTGCAAAAATTGCGGCTCTACTTTATTTACCTAAAAATTCTGCCTATTTACCCTTCATTTGCCTGGCTTACACGAGCATAGGTATTTCATGTTTATTTCGCGAGCCGGGGCTCGGTGTAAAGACAAAAAATATCAATCAAAAGCCGCGTCACCTCCTCCACTTCGCTTGTTCAAACAGGTCGAAATTACTATAATATGAAAACGGTCTATTTTCCACTGTCACGTACGTTTTTCAAGTTTCGAAATAAAAGTGAATTACTGGACGCTTTGATATTGGGATTTGCAAATGTCCAAATGTCACATGGGGCAAGGAAGTCATATTTCGGATTTAAAGATGGGCCACATTTTGGGTCTTTAGAGGAAATTTGCCCGGTTGCCCGGCGCCCCAATCCGACACTGGTGTGTTATATTTACAATAAGTGCATGGTTTTTCTATACAGTTTTCATTTCGAGAGCATATTATTTATTTCCTATGCACACAAAAGTGGCTGTGCTATTTTGCAGCGTTCACCAAATGTAAATATTAATTTTCATTTAAATAATACATACTTCAATAATTGCCTGAACTAATAGCCTTCATTCTCTCAGGAAATGGTTTATGCCAATTATATTTGGTTCTACATTCATATAAAATTAAGCTAAGATGAATGAATACATAGTTACATTCAAGCAGATCCGGTGACAATACCGTAATGTTCTACAAATACATTTTAGTTCTCTGCATATATGGAGGTTTGGGTGAAGAACTTCGTAAGTGGATAATATTCTTATACACATTTTCATTCCCTGAGCACAAAATTAGCTTTAAATAACGTATAATTTTAATTGTCAAAGCGTCTCAGTTGATATTATTTTCTTTACATCATTTGTAAGAACAGCATATTCTACAGATAATCTTTACAGAAAGAGCCCATTCCTTATAGAAAGTGTTGCTTGTTTAATCTGTTAAATTGGCTAAGAATTTAGTTTATGATTCATGGACTCACTGATCAAAAAAAGAAAGTACTTTTCTTCTGTTCTATGAGCAATAATATGCAATTCCTGAAAAAAACTTTTAACTGAATCCCGTTTATAAAAATTGTCCATCACGTCTCGATTCAAAGTTGGTCAAAAACAGTATTTTGCTGTATTTGAGCCTCAAAATTTCAAACATTGTACATAATTATTGTTCAGAGAACAAAACAAAAATATTTTTTCTGACATCGGGCAATGACGAAACGTGAACATTTCAAACGGTTGTGAGCCGTAAACTATAATACATTAAATATTTAGTCAATTTAACGGAGGGCCATTTTCCATAAAGAGTATCCCGGCCCTATACTTTCTATGAGTAACAACTAAAAACGTCTTCATTTGAAATTATTTTTCTATACATTGTTGCAGTCTTCAATAATTTCTGTTTACTTTTCAACTCTTCTAAATTCGTCAGTAGTATCTCTACAGAGTGTAATTAGTTTCACGTCATTAAAAAAATTGGTAATAGGGATCGACTAGACAAACAAAAAACCTATATGATTTTTTTCTCTACGGGCACTTTGAAAAAAACTGACCTAGGTTTAAAATTTGAATGTTAAGGTAGGAAACATTTGAGAACCACTGTTTTTCAGGGTCAATGGATGCTATAGTTCCGAATATTAGAAATAATAAAAAACTGCAATACCCGACTTGTGTTACCGCCGGAAGAAGTGCGGCACTTTGATGGAATTACTTGTCGAACTTTTTATACCACTAATTATGAAAATGTAAATAATTCCTTCTCTTTCGGCACAACGCAAGCATAGCATAGCCGCAGGGGTTTAAATAGGATTTGTTTACATGTGTTTTTTAATTTGGAACAAAGTTATTGTAGCTGTTATTGTCGTTTATACGAATTTATAAAATTTAAAAGTGGATTATTAACATTTGTAACGTTGTGTTAAAAGCTTAAAAAAATAGTAATTATTTTATGAAATTGGAAAAGGAACAATTAGACGTCCGAGATACGATAACAGAAAATAGTTGTATATTTTAAGTTAGGAAAAAATCTGATTTCTTTAACGAATTGAGCCCATAATATTTCCCAATCAGGTACCGGAAACTAAAAATCGAGTCTTTGGTCTCTATGAAAATCAAGGTAATCAATAACAAACAGATCAAAATAAGACGGCGAATACTAATAATGATAATAATAATAATAATTCATGACAGGATGAATAAATTAGCGTACATTATAGATGTAGCTATACCAAACACTCACAACCTAGCTTCTACAACACAAGAAAAAATAAGAAAATATGCAGACCTTAAAAGAGAAATAAAAAGAATATGGAAAGCCGATGAAGTGTATATTGTGCCAATTGTTATATCAACGACAGGGGTTATACCAAAAGAACTGCAACAAAATTTAGAGAAGATTGGACTTAGATCAAACATATATCTTACACTACAAAAAGCAAATGAATTGGAATAGCCCTGCATTTTGATTGAATCCAGCCAAAACGCTGAGAATGAGATTTAAAATAACATAATAATAATCTTACCCTTAATACCCAATAGGTAACACCCAATAACTGAACAATTCTTTTGAAATTTTCACAAAAATTGTTCGAATTGACCTCCATCTCCACGTATACACATTTCGGCACGTCGAACTAAGGAATACATTTGGTAAATTAGGATCATTTTTTATGGTTTCTATGCACATTAAAATACGTTGTTGCAATTGTCCTAAAGTGTTAATTGGATCACGGTAAACCAAAGATTTAAAATGCCCCCAAAAATAAAAGTCCATTGAATTTAAGTCGGACGATCTAGCAGGCCATGGTACTGGTCCACCACGTCCAATCCATCGTCGAGGAAACTTTCTGTTCAAAAAATTTCGAACAGCCAGACTAAAATGAACTGGCGCGCCATCATGCAAATACCACATTCTTCTGCGCGTAGCCAAGGGTACATCTGTATACTTCACCGTTTAATCTAGTGGGTAATTGTACAGGTCCAATTATTTCATTACCGCAAATTCCTGCCGACAAATTAACGCTGAACCGTCGTTGAAAATGCACCCTTTTTATTACACGGGGATTTTCGTCGGCCCAATAGTGCATATTTTTAAAATTAAACATTCCATTTCTGGTAAAACACGACTCATCGGAGAAACACAGAACGTTTAAAAAATCCTCATTTGCCGCGTGTTTTTTTAAAATCCATCTACAAAAGTGCATTCGCTCTGCAAACTCCTGAGGTTCTGGTGCTTGGACATTTTGAAAGTGATAAGGATGTAAGTTCATATCTCGCAATGTCCTCCATACCACAAAATGAGATACTCCCACACGGTTCGCGACATCGCGGGTGCTTAAAGTTGGATCCTCTTCTACAAGTTCCAAAATTTGAACCCCTGCGTCAATTACCCTTTATTCGCGTTGTGGACCTCGTTCTCCTCCCATCGAGACGATCTGTTTCTCGAAGACGCTGGTCAATACTAACAAATGTACGAGCACAAGGAGGACGTCGATTAGGGAACCTTAAACGATACAGCTCTTCCGCACCAGCTGCATTTCCACCACTTTCTCCATACACCAAGTGCATATCCGCGAGCTCTGGATTAGTGTAATCTCCCATAATGTCCAAAATCTGCGTTTTAAAACACCACACTAAACTGTGAATTAACGTTATCAAAAAAATCGATTGTGGAAGCCGTTACTTTGTGATAGTTAATCATGACGATATGAGAAGGAAAACTACTTTGTTTTCTACCACTAAAATTTATTGTAACATACACGTTACTGCAGTTTCGGTACTTTAACGTACCATTTTCAAACGTTGATTCAAAGGAATTCCTTTGAATCAACGTTTGAAAATGGTACGTTAAAGTACCGAAACTGTTGATTCAAAGGAATTCCTTTGAATCAACGTTTGAAAATGGTACGTTAAAGTACCGAAACTGCAGTAACGTGTATGTTACAATAAATTTTAGTGGTAGAAAACAAAGTAGTTTTCCTTCTCATATCGTCGTTATCAAAAAAGAAAACAAAAAGAAAAACTCGGTCCAAAATCCAAAAAGTAACACAAAAAGCACGAATAAGTAGTGTCTTACGTAACCAAGTACTAACGACTTGAAAGATAAGTCAATAAAATTAATCTTAACACAAGTGGCACAAAATTCAAAAAGAAGAAAAGTAACAGACAAAACCAAGAAACGGGTAGGTCGCGTCGTGTGTACGTTTTTTGCCAAGTAAGGAAACAAACTGAAATTATTACGTGAGAATATTACAAGAAAGAGTATAGCACGCGTAATAATATAATTTGGCCTCGAAGAAGCAAAAAATATGGCGGTGTCCTCTGTCGGTCGCTTTTAACTGATTTGTTGGCATGCTTTTCGATGACCCCCGTCGCGGCTCAATTATCTCTTAGGCTCACCATACTTATTTGCACGAATGCCAGAGTATCATGTGCGACAAGACGCGAGGCATTAAAGCCTACCCCAATATGCCAGCAGTTCTCAAACTATGTTATTAAGTATTTTGGAAATTTTTGTTTATTTTATTTCTCCAAAACTAAGCTTTAGACCCCATGTTATATAAGGTTTTTTTGTTTGTATTGTCGTTCCCTACCACCAGTTTTTTTAAAGACATGAAGCTAATTACACCCTGTATATAATTTATCAATTTCTAAGTAATGCAAAACTATTCTACTTAGCCTTACTTACGCGCAGAAAGTGACTATTTCATTACGCAGAATTTAACAGTTTTCAAACTAAAATAAATATGTTGATTTTGAACGGGATTGGAACCTGTGGTGTGTTGCTGGCACCATCTGGAGATAAAAATATCTGTCTCACACCAACTTGGTTGGCAAAAGTTCCATTAGAGCTGTATCTCGGAAATTACTGATCACAGATAGACAAAGTAAGAGGCAACTTAAAAGTAGGTTTATAAACTGTGTTCTGCTATCGATATTTTCTCAGAAAACTTGCCAAAAACGTATTATTTTCAATTATTATTCAAACACCGATTCTCTTTTTCTGTACTTGAGAAACTTATTGTGCTGTAAATTAAATATTGTAATTTTGCTACAAGAATTTGATGACGTAGGTGCAGTTTTAATATAAATTATATTTTATTGTATTTTTTCGAATTATATGAGTTCAATAATAATCTGCTTTCGAATCTAGCCTCCTACATTCATGTATGCCACAAGGAAGATCCAAATTTAGTACAGTGTATGATGGCGTCTGTTGAAGATATCAGGCCATATTTAGTAGAGGGTAACGAAAAAACATTTTTTTTTTTATTAGGTCAGGATGAAACAGTGTAATTTTAGGTGTACCGGAACATAAAATTCCCCGCCTTGAGCCGCTCATAATGCAAGACTTCTTCGCAGAAGAAAGTGCTGGTATGAAAATAATGGTATCAAATGTTAGCGCATGGGGCTGTACAGATTTTTTTGTTAGAGGAATGGAGTAAGTATGTTTTATTTTGTCTTAAATCCGTATGCAAATACAACAAATAAAGGAAAATTGTATCGGATATCTTCTTCACATTTTTGGAAACATTTTCTAGTTAGTCACCCATTGCTGTATGGCGCGTCTAACAGTATAAAATTGTCACGATTGCTCATATCAGCCTAATAACGCAGTAAAATAAAACAAAAAACGGGCTTAACTTCGGAATCCTTTCTAACATTAATATTTGTCTAATCCTCAAAATAATGTTTTAAATGTCATATCAAGTTTAATAGATAACGTGAAATACAGACAAATGAATACCATACTTAAATTAATTGACAAATATTTAAATGCCACATCAAGTTTAGTAGATAACATGAAATGCAGACAAATGGATACTGTACTTAATTAATTGACAAAGATGACGGTTTTATGGAGGCATGACTGTGAATACTCTTCCCATAATTGCTCCATGTGCTTTCCTGATTATTGTTATTTTCTTTTGTTAGCCGAATTTACTTTCTTTTTAATTGTGTTAATGTTTGATTATAATAAAGATTTGAAAAACTTACTGAATTTTTTAATCGGTACGAAAGTATGTTTAAATAAATCATACTTCTCCACGGCAAGTATGATGCTAGTTAAAAAAAATTATTGGTTTAAAAAATGTTTTTATAATTATTTGCTTAGTTCCAATGATTAAATATGGCATGTGATATATCGTTGAAAAGGGAAAGAATTACTCGCTCCTTTCAAAAAAATGTTTTAAACACCCTAAAGAGTAAATCTCCAAATACAGCGGTTTTGTAAAAAAAATTATAAAACCCCGTTAAAATACTCTGTTTTGCGAAAAATTGTCGCCTTAGAATATTCGTCGTATCTTTAAATAACGGAGATATTTTGCTTAGACATATTCCGCATTTTCGATATTTTTCGACATAATTCTTAAAGTAGGCCATGGATTTCAAAAATTATAATATACAGGTTGTTTGGTGCATCGTGTGCCAAATTGAAATGGCCAACAAAAAGGGTTATCTGCTATCCTCTCAGGCCCCTTAACACTTCCCAGCCCTGCGGGATTTTTTATATCGACCTTTTATCTTTTTAATGAAAAAAATCCCAAATTCTACTTTTAAGTTCAAATTATAAAAAAGTATTAGGCGTAGACTGCGAATTCTATTTTTATTTTGATGTGTATTGTTGAAGGGTTTTTTAAATCCAAAATTAGAGGTGTTTTAAAACCTCATGAGCTGTGACCTTCATATGCGCAGAGACATAATTCGTCCTGTTGACTCAGTTACACTTCTTAAAAATATTATATTTATTGTTTACAATTTATCCCGAGCTCTTGTTTATGTATACAGCAAGGCAGCCTCCAGTGTCTTCAAAAACATACTTATAACTCAGATTAAACTTTGCCTCTTGCGCATTTCGCGGCTCATGAGATTCTGAAACACCTCTACTGGCATGAGTCATCTAGTTATTTTTTTATTCACTCGCAAACTTTCGGAATAGGTAAAATTTAAATTTAAACTTAGGCTTTAGACGGCTATAAAAAAAAAACTCAGAGCAACCGGGATTTTCCAACTCCCTCAAAAATTCTCTAGTCTATCCTCTTGCTAATGATGTGCCACATGTCATAAAAATCTTTTAATAACTTCGTGAATTCGCTAAATTAATGAATCGGGTCACATAAGGCTAATATCCAAAATTCCGAATAAAAAAATTATTTTTGCTTAAATTATACAAGGGAAACAGGTAAAATCTGTTATCTCACTCTTGCGAAGTAAAATCTATCTTCTATCTCTTTCTGTTCATGATTTTCTTGAAATAAAGAAACAATTACATTTTTATCATTTATTAAAAAAATTTAAAAATCTTTCTCAAAGTGTTGGTCTCTGTTGCGAATGCAGGCCCGACATCTGCTTCGTATTTCGACAGTTGTTGTATGAAGTCGTATTTCCCCCCTAATTGTACCGAAAGCCATTCCTATGCGTTGGACAAGAGGACAAGTTCCTCCCTAGTTGCAACCTCCGCTCGCGTACACGAGCTCTTTGGCACGACCTTGGACATAAAATCCAACGGAGTTAGGTCTGGGGAACGTGGAGGCCATTGAATAGGGCCATCCCGCCCAATCTATGCATACGCCTATAGTTTTTCAAAATGACTGCTTTCCCGCGCACTGGCGATTGATTGTAAGAGAATAACTAGACAACGTGTTCCCAAATGCGTGGATTGGGCAGGATGGCCCTATTCAATGGCCTCCACGTTCCCGAGACCTAGAGCTCGTGTACGCGACGGAGGTTACGACTAGGGAGGAACTTGTCCAACGCATAGAAACGGCTTTTGGTACAATTAGTGAGGAAATACGACTTCATACAGCAACTGTCAAAATACGAAGCAGATGTCGGGCCTGCCTGAACAGAGACCAACACTTTGAGCAAGATTTTTAAATTTTTTTAATAAATGATAAAAATGTAATTGTTTCTTTATTTCAAGAAAACCAATGAACAGAAAGAAATAGAAGATAGATTTTACTTCGCAACAGATTTTACCTGTTTCCCATGCACAGTTTAAGCAAAAATAATTTTTTATTCGGAATTTTGAATATTACCCTTATGTGACCCGATTCATTAATTTAGCGAATTCACGAAGTTATTAAAAGATTTTTATGACATGTGGCACATCACTAGCAAGAGGATAGACTAGAGAATTTTTGAGGGAGTTGGAAGATTCCGGTTGCTCTGAGTTTTTTTATAGCCATGTAAAGTCTAAGTTTAAATTTAAATTTTACCTATTCCGAAAGTTTGCGAGTGAATAAAAAAACAACTAGATGACTAATGCCAGTAATTTTGGATTTAAAAGAACCCTTCAACAATACATATCAAAATAAAAATGAAATTCGCAGTCTACGCCTAATACTTTTTTTTATAATTTGAATTTAAATGTAGAATTTGGGATTTTTTCATTAAAAAGATAAAAGGTCGATATGAAAAATCCCGCAGGGCATGGGAAGTGTTAAGGGGCCTGAAGAGATAGCAGATGACCCTTTCTGTCGGCCATTTAAATTTGGCACACGATGCACCAAACACCCTGTATAATATATAACAATACATAATAATGAAAATTGGCACAATTTTCGTAGAAACAAGTATTTTGCACGACCGATATTAAGTGAGATATTATCAATGGCCATGGTAAAATGGACAGCTTGTATATTATATTTAGCATGAGAAAGTTTAGTTAGATGCAACAAGGTATATGTAGTTTTGTACCATCGTTAGGTGTATGTTGGGTTGCTTGAGGAATGTAGTCAGTTCACTTTCTTAGTGTATATACTAGTACTTCATTTTACATCAGAAAATCTAAAACGAACGATTTTATATTAGTACAGGCAATGAAGGCAAAATGTTGTAAAAACCCTGCAAAAATTAATAAAAGAATCATATCTGGG
The DNA here is from genome assembly GCA_963583905.1 of Stenurella melanura. NCBI lineage: Eukaryota > Metazoa > Arthropoda > Insecta > Coleoptera > Cerambycidae > Stenurella > Stenurella melanura. The sequence continues at coordinate 169,895,984 of OY757311.1, read as the reverse complement.
ACTTAAGTAGTTAATAACCTGTAGAATGGAATGATGCATTCTTTGCACTTCCAAGTTCCGGGAAAATTCAAAAAAAATTGGAAAAACTTTTTGATTTTCGGTTTTCTTGCTCTAACGGCTAAAATAATGAAAATACAGAAAAAAGTTTTCAACAAAATTACAATTAGAATTACAAGATAGGTCTTTACCAGTTTTTGTCTTACTTAAGTCGTTTAGGAGATAAATCCAGTTTTCCACTTAACGGAAAATGTAGAGAAAAGTCTCAGCTTTAATGTGGAACTAATCACAAAATTCATACAAATTTTTATCATAGAGAAAAAAGTGTTAGAAGATGGCTTAGTAAACTTTATACAGTTGATTTATTCACATCTTTGAGTTTTATGCATCCTTCATATTTCTCCCGTAGCAATGGGTGCTTTTTCACTGCATGGATTCGATTCTACGCACTTTAATCTATACTTCGTGAAAATTTCATTGAAGAATGTTAAGAAACAAATAAGTTGTATATGTTTTACTGTATAATTGTGCATTTTCTGAACGTGTATGAATAATGTAGACAAATTCAAAAAGTAATGCGCGCATTTAAAAAACTCCAAAGTTATTCAGGGTTCAGACTTTGCGAAGCTCAAAAAATTCCATGAATTTTCTAGGTTTTCCATAACCGAAAATATTAATTTCCAGATAAGTTTTAGTGAAATAGTTTTTTATTTGACATAAAACAATTCCTTGAATTGAATTGAATCAGTGAAAATTCTTAGGAACTCTATGATTTTCTATATCGAGACGCAGAATTCCCTGATTTTTTATACAATATATAAAATTCCCTGATATTTCCAGGTTTTTTTTGCAGATTTTTAAATTCCCTGAGTTTTCCAGGTTCTCCAGGTTTTCCATACGAGTCTGAACCCTGTTATTCGAAAGAATATGTTTTATTGTACTTTGGAGGTGATTGATCGATGAGAAATATACCCTCTACTTTGATCGCAAGGCATATTTTTCCAACAAAAGTAATTGCAATAAAATGTTAATTGGATTAATATATCATTATATAAGAATACATAAGCAAAATGAATTATCATTCTAACGACTCCCAAAGATATGAATAAATCTGTGGATCAACTGTACAAAGTTCACTAAGCCATCTTCTGGCACTTTCTCTGCTTGATACATTTTTCTATGAATTTTGTGATTAGTTCCACATTAAAGCTGAGACTTTTCTCTACATTTTATGTTATTTTAATTTTTTTTAGGGTCTCTGAATAGTAAGAATTATCGATCGATGAGCCCGGTCGTACGGAACTCCTGGAGAATTCTCATTTTTCGCGCATTTCGAAGCGGCTTAAAACTATAAGTGGAAAACTCGATTTATCTTCTAAACGGCTTAAGTAAGACAAAAATCTGTAAAGGGCCTTTTTTGTAGAGAAAAAGACGAGCTACTGAAACCGAAAATCAAAAAGTTTTTGCAAATTTTTTTGAATTTTCCCGGAATTTGGAAGTGCAAAGAATGCATCATCTCATTCTCCAGGTTATTACCTATTTAAATCCCAGAGATGGTCCTTTTATTAATTTTTGTTACCCTGAATTGTTAATTGGCCTGTACTGTATTTATTTACTAACTAGAAGATATTTAAAAAGTAGTTAAAGTTTTTTTTTGTAGTGTTAATTTGGACACATACGTATTCACCTTATTTGTGGATTTACCAAAACTTCGTATAGAAGCGCATTATAATGTAGATGGCAAGTTGCTGTTATTACCAGTCAAAGGCAATGGTAATCTTGAAGCCAATATTAGTAAGTATTTTAATTCCTCCTTTATACAGATATTTGCAATAGTGCAATTTGTTTTGATAGTTCATAGTTAAATACCATCACAAAATTTCGCATAAGCTACAAGGGCGCACCACCGCTTTGCTCCTAATGGGAGCCATCCTTATTAAAATATGTACCAAAATTTCTTAACGCCTCCAAAAATTGCTAGGTATGATTCTTGTTCTGATAGTTCGTATTGTAATATCAAATGTAGCAGATTATAAAACTCTATAAATTCTAATTTATTTTACTTACTTGATTTGAAGGCGCTGGGTTCAAGTCTGTAGGTAGTTTTGATCTGTAAGTTCTGGATTTTTTGGAAATCTACGTTTTCATTTTCTCGAAATTTGATGTAACACGATGGCAAAAAAATCAGTTGCTCAAAATAACATACATTTAAAAAGGGTCATAGAATTGACCTTAGTTGAAAATGCTACCCATAAATAATATTTGTTATTTATTAAAATCCAGTCCTAACATAGGTACAGTTACTATTTACTTTTATTCTATGAAATTAAGAAAAAAGTTGAGCTTTCAACTTGGCACCCCAGGAATCTGGCTTCCAGGGGCGGTCGCCTTACCGCCATCTGGTTATGCAAGACGTAGAGAGCTTAAAATGAATTTGGTTGATTGATTGATCTGTCAGCGTAAGGTGGGTATTGCTGGCAGCAATACCCACCAGCAATTTGCTGCCGATTCAGGGCATCCATGGAGGTTTGTTTCAACACGCAGCTTGGTCGTCCGTCGAACACACCCAATGGACGGCCAAACCGCGTACCGGAACCAAATTTCGAATGGATATGTTTGTTGTCAGCAGCGAGAGCCGCATGACGCATGGGATGGGAATACAAGATGGGAAGTGTAGGTGCTTCTTTTAAGTTTCCATGCTTCTATTAAGCCTCCATCTGTCATCATCGGCTGTGGTGTGCAGGTGTTTGCGAGATGCTTCTGTTCAGTTTCCATTTGAAAAAGGGGTCAGATCCATCCAGGTATACATTTTACGGTCAAGCAGTACACTTTCTCAGTATTTATATGCAGTATTTTGTATTGCTTTATTCAACCAACATAATTGTATCAAATATCAACTATAAATAGCCAGACTCGTGCTAATTTATATCAATCAATGCAGAATTGTTTACGCTTTAATCCAATACAATTTCGACGTTTTGTTGCCGCTTTATCCGGATTTATCTCAAGATCTTATAGGAGCCAAGAAGCACGCGTCTGTCACGCGTCGACATACTTTGAACCCTAAAGAGCTTAAAATGAATTTGTACAAAAAACATCTCTCCAGAAAATGTTTTATATTAAAGAAATCACAACAACAACAACGGCGAAAAATCTTTCAAAGTGTAAGCGAGTGGAAGAAGTGAGTGATTTCTGTATTTTCGGGACGAGTATATTTGGGAAATAAATTCACTTTAAGATTTTTTGGTGCCTTGCATAATCAGTGTCGGCTATTATGTTACAACAAAGATTAGATATTGATTTTAATTGTTGATTGATGAAAACTGCCTCAAGGCACGTGTCTTTTGCACTTTAAATATTTATAGATAGAAATATTAGAAATAATATTTTAATAGACAGATTTTTAGTTTTGATTAGTCATCAATAATTTTTACTCCTTTTTGCTAAGTCCTAAAAAGAATTCTTTAACTTTCGTAACAAAAAATGATTTATTTAATTTTTTTTCTCTAATAATTTAAGAAACGAAATTGGAGTCAATTAGTATTCGTATTTATCAGTTTTTGTCATGATCAGAGCTTGAGGGGTCGGGTGGCCCCCATGGCCTTCCTTAGGAGTGATAAGCTATCTTCACCATGACCTCGTTACTACATTTTGAAAAAAAATGGAAAAAAAAATGTAGTATACGTTTAGCATTTTTCCGGTGGACCGTCGAAACCCGAAAAAAACGTCGGATCGATGTGAAAGTCATATCTATCGATTCGAGAGCGAATTTAGAAAATTCCGTCCGTCGGTCAGTCGGTCTGTCTGTCTGTCGGTCTGTCTGTCTGTCTGTCTGTCGGTCTGTCTGTCACGCCCAGCCCCCTTAATCCGTTTTCGGATTGCGATGAAACTTGGGTGGTTAATAGGAGGTCTTTAGAAAACCTTAACGCCGGAAGCTCGGCTCCGTTCGGAAACCGGAAGTACCCGATATAGACGTTTCGAGTTTTTCGGGAGAAATTGAATAACTCGATAACGGGTAGTCGGATCGAGACGTTTCAAAAAAGAAATGGTGCCGCTGGCAAAGCTCTACAAATAAGTATACCAGAGGCTATGTCGAAAAACAAATGAATATAGATTTTTTTTGCAAAAAACTGGTTTTCTCGAAATCGGGCTAGGAAGCACGATAACTGTCCAGAATATTGATCGATTTCGATGAGACTTGGTGGGATCAAAGGTACCCGGCCACAAATCAAGCCTATTGCTGGCGGCCCGAATCCGTTGACCGCAAGTATGTTCTTCAGGGCCGAGTATGATTTTTCAAAGAAATTAATAACTCCCGAACCGAAGGTTCGATTTTGATTATCAAAAATGGCAATTGTAGGGCTCGATTAGGTCTATTAGTTGACGTTTGTGAGAAATTTGAGAAAACAAAAGCGAATCTACAAATCCTGGAAAACTTGATTTTTTTGATAAATTTTACAAATTCCGAACAGTTTCCTAATAAAAATCGAAAATTAAATATTCCGTCGATCGATCTCTATAACCAGTATAAGGCACGGACCTTTTTAGACAAAAAATGTGAAATAGAGTTTTTTCGTAAAACTTAAAATAAACGAGTTATTTACGAAAATGCATTCCATAGAATTATTTAAAAAAATATTACAAATTGATAAATTCTCCGTGCGATAGAGGTGCAAAATAATAATGTAATGTTATATTTAAAATATAATCATTCGTTTCCTTATTTTCATTTCCTAAATAAAAATAGAACCGATGCCCTTTCCGTGTTTCAAAATGTAGTTAGCTTTTACTTTAGTCAATGCAAAAAAAAAGAAAAACAAAACATGTCAAAGCACTGAGTCATCTTACGACCCTCTGCTGAAAATGTAATGAATCATCCCAACAAATTGGACAAAAAGCATATCAAAATGTAGTTTTTTCACTTGTTTTAAACTGTGGAGAAAATGTTCATCATACCATTATGTATAATAAAGGTTATAACTTTTTAATATGATATGATTTCAGTACATTAAGAATAGAAAACAGAAAACAATATATTGTTAATAAGTAAAAAATTACGCAATTTGCATTATTCGTCGAATTTCATACTCGCAGTTTCTGGTGTTTTCTACAAGTGCTTCAAGGTAAACCATCCTATTTACTGCCTCAATATCACCCTAGAAAAGTAGTTACAGTTCCTCTCTTCTTAATGTGCCTGAATGGTATCCATTTGCTTGGTCTACAATCATAATTTTTGTTTTGTTGTAATTTATTTGAGCACGTGATGGAAAAACAAAACACAAAACAAACAATCTCTATCTTAGGCCACAGAAGAGGAAATCACCTCTAGGAGAACCATCTATCACGACTTATGGAAACCAACACATGGCAAGAACGAAATAGCCAAATCCGACCTTGCAGGTCAGGCAGTTCCAATTTTTTAACATGTTGTTAGGACCTTTGCCAATAGTAAGATACCAAGTTCGAAGCTTTGAAAGACCTGTATACATATTCTAAACTATGCGTTTTACAGAAAAGGCTACTACTTCGTTTTTAAAGTCGACTAAGTTTGCTACAATTAAAACCCAAGCCGAGTTTGGTACGTCCAAAACTATTCGAGATACATATCTTCAAAAATTGGCCATTGTCTCCAAAAAGTGAAAAAGTTTCGTTTTTGTCATGTATCTTGGTAGTAAATTTACTTAGCTTTGATTTGAGCTCAGGACGCCTGTAGGCTGAATAGTTCACGAAGAGGATAATGTTTACTCTAATTTTTAATATGTAATTAATGTTTGTTCTGCTCAAAACTGCTTACATCGGTTTCTCCCAAAATCCGTTTTACCCAAAATTTTGCTTTTATGCAATTTTCGAGCGAACTATTGGGCCTACGGGTGTCCTGAGCTCAAATCAAAGCTAACGAAAACTACTAATTCTTTATTTATAACTTTCCTCGTGGGATGAGTACTATTCCCGATATTTGACAAGATACATGACCAGAACGAAACTTTTTCACTTTTTGGAGACAATTGCCAATTTTTGGAGAACTGTCGGAAAGTTTTGGACGTACAGTTTGGGCTTTAACTGTAGCAAATTTAGTCTACTTTTGTACAATTAAGTGACATTAAGGTGAAGGAATAGTTCATTTTAATTCATTTATATATTTTAGCCGACTGTGTAACTAAGGTCGAGTTAACTGGTGAATTACATGATAGAGATGGAGAACAGTACCTAAAATATAATAATATGAACTTACACGTTGATGTGGGTGCAGGCCATGTTCGTCTGGAGAACTTATTCAACGGAGATAAAGTCTTGTGTAAGTAATGATAAATACAAGAGATGATTCAAAATATCTCTTAAATAATTTTCATATTATTATAGTGAATTAGTGAGTATAGTATAGAGATTTCTTTCATCTTCTCCTATTTCTAATCGAGGTGGTATGACACCTGAACTTCGCCTATGTAAACAAACTCTGTTTAATATAGTCATTTATTATTATTATTATTATTATATGTTCCAGTGGGTATGATAAATGACGTCGTGAATAAAAACTTGGATGCCTTCATGAAAGAATTGATGCCGATCATTGAAAAGTCATTGGAAACCGTATTTCTGGAAACAGCAAATGCCATAGTTGAACCTTACACCTTCAAACAACTGTTTCCCCACTAACCTAATATTTTATAGTTTGTTATGCAAATAAAAGATTTGACCAGATCTTTAGTTTCTTTCAAGAATTCTTCAAATTTGTATAATCAATGAAGGTATAAAACAACTATAACTTAAATCACTTAAAAATTATTACCCTAAAGAATTAGCAAATAATGGAAAAACGTACTTTAAGAAACCTTACGTAGAAGCTTTGTCAGAGCAGATAAAACAAACTGTAATCAATTAATACTCTAAAGTGTGTTTTTTACCACACCAAATATTTCATTGTTGATTTGTAATTCTCAATTTCTTTTTATTCATATGCCGTCATTCCATATTTTAATACGACCAACCTCCCTAGATTTACAGAAAAAGCAAAGCATTCTTACTTGACTGGCTTATATATTAAATTAATTATCATTTCTTACCTCGATTTTCAGTTTATACGTCCACACATCACAAGGATAACATCCAAGAGTAAGTCACTAAGTATTCAGTAAATTTATACACTATTTATACCCCTAAACAACAATTAAAACACAGTCACACTATTTCATAACACAGTCAAATCCTTGTTGTCTTAATAATAATAAAGTTATAAACAAAAACTTGCGTTGTTAAATGTAGTATTGATGCTAAATTATATGTGTAATCATCAAGATCAGTGACCTAATAATATACACATGGGGTGGAAAACATCGAACGTACACAGTTAACTTGATTTATGTTTTGTTGCTACTCTGGATGCAACCTACTGAACGCGTTGCAATGCTATAGCTCCGTCTCAGCTTCCGAGAATCGTCAACAATGGTCATGTATGCCGGTGTGCGTTCTGTAGACGGGCGCGGGCGTCTTGATTGTTGTGCGGTGCCTATTATTATTGACAGTTTCGGGTGGTTTTTGTACAAATCTAAGTAATTAGAATACATGTAAGTGAAATATGTTACGTGTTGTTATATTACGAAATCTTAAATTTTGTGCAGAAGATGTATTTAATCCAGGATGAACACATAGTATGATTTATTGAACAATAAGAATAGTTAGTACGTAAGGGTTTCTTTGTTTTAAAACGTTTGTAATATTTAGGTATCTTATTATTCATGTGTGCGTCCATTTTATTAGTTAATTGTTGATTAGTTATTTAAACCTGTGGTAAATGAGAAAGTAACAAGCAAATATGTATTTAGCCGCTGTACATTTTTTTTTTCTAGGCTGCGTATAATGTTAAAGTCACAGTTAACTTACAAGACATTCTCGTAGTGGTGTGGAAGTATTTATAGTAACCGTAAAAAAATTTTTTAAACATTTCTCTTCTTACAATAGGTTTAATAGGTTAAATATGAACAAAAAAAAATCTGTCTATCAGTCTGTCTGTAATTTTCTTTGTGTGGACATTTTCTCTGGAACGGTTTAAGATATTGACTTGAAATTTTGTACACGTATGTATTATAACGAGATCTGGAACTAGATTGTCTTATGAACATATCCGGTGAAGAGTTGGGAATGAATAGAGGAAAATAAGTAAAGCAAGCTGGTAAGAGTACAGAAACTTGAAAATTCGGTGTATGTCCTAGAAGCCAAAGGCCTCAGATATTTTATTAATATTTTTCAACCCACCACCACCACCTTTAATCCATTATTAAAGGGGTTGATAAAATAACATTCAAATATTTACTTTATATTTGGTACACACGACATGTGGAACTAGACCATATTCTGAGAAGCTTCCGTTGAAGGGTTGGGGGTTAAATAGAGTTAAATAGGGGAAAATATGTAAAGTAAGCTGGTATGAGTACAGAAACTTAAAATTCGCTGCATGTACTAGAAGCCAAGGTCTCAGATTTTTTAATAATATTTTTCAATCTCCCACCACCTTCATTATTAAAGGGATTGACAAAATAAAATTAAAATATTCACTTGAAATTTGGTACACGTGCGTATTATAACGACATCTGGAACTAGATTATATTTTGAGATGATTCCGTTGAAGGGTTGAGGGTTAAATAGTGGTAGATAGGGGAAAATAAGTATAAAGCAAGCTGGGAAGAGTAGAGAAATTTGGGATTTGGTGTACATACTAGAAGCGATGGCTTCAGGTTTTTTTTGTAATATTTTCCATCCCCCCACCACCCCCACTCCCTTATTAAAAGAGTTGATAAAATTGAATTTAGATTTTCACTTGAAATTTGTTACACGTATAACGATATCTTAAACTAGATTATATTTTGACTGCGTTGAAGGAGTGGGGGTAATTGGTGGTAAATAGGGAAAAATAAGTAAAGCCAGCTGGTAAGATTACATAAATTTGAAATTCGGTGTACCTACGTCCTAGAAGCCAAGGCCTCAGATTTTGTCGCTAGAGCCCGAAAAACATTTTTTCAATACTCGTGAGCGGAAAAAAATATAGCGCATATATTTTTGATATACAGGCAAAACAATGCATTTTTTTAGAGTACTCGTCAACTACATAAAAATTTGGAGAGCAAAAAAAAATTATTGTTTTTGAAACCCATCATTCATTTCTTACACAGCTGCGCATAGAACGGTGCATCTAATAGTATGAACTACGCGCATTCAGCAGTAGTGGTCGTGATGGGCCTTTTTGTTTATGTCATCCTTAATGTCATCTATATTAGCTTAGCCGGAAAAAAATATTGAGTAGAGGGAGGTGGAGGGGCAAAATACTACAGCTTTACACGATGCCTATATTGTTTTTATCCGCTCAAGAGTATTTAAAAAATATTTTTCGCCCTCTAGCGGCAAAACCACGCGACTTTGAAAAAAAAACATAGAACAAAATTTGTCGAAAATTTTTTTATCTACAACTTTGATTTCTTGATATTTTTTTATAAAATGCATAGTTTTGGCTTAAAATCAAACATCAAAAAAATTTATGCACTTACATAAACTTCAGCGCCCTCTAGTGGCGCAACTAAGCGGAATTTCAAAAAAATGAACAGAGCAAAAATTGTAGAGAATCGCTAGATCTACAATATCAAATCAGGTCATATTTTCTCAAAAATGCATAGTTTTGCAGTAAAACGCAGAGAACCGCCAAAAAGGCCAAAAGAACATATATATGTATCTATATCTAAAAAACAACCTTTTTTTTTCATGCGCTTGATGAAAAATATGTTAACACAACCCCAAGGCAACTTCCGATACGGGTGTAGGAAAAATTTTCCTCAATTTTCCTAATTTGAAGGGACTACACGTATGTATTGTAATGACATCTGATTGAGATGATTCCATTGAAGGGGTGGGACGTGGTAGGTTGTGAATAAGGGAAAATAAGGAAGGTAAACTAAAAACTTAATTTTTAACATATATGGTAGTACCAACGCTTCAAACTTTTCTATGACATCTGCTCCAAATATTATTAAAATTCTGACCAATATTTTCCACATACTGCAGTGCAAATCTAGTCAAGATGTTTCCTTTAAAGCGACTTGGATGAAAAATCTGGATGTGGACGTAGTGATTCCTTAGGCAGCAGTTTCTCTTGTCTGATAGAGGTTTAAATTACCTTCACAATGGTCTCCTTAAAATCAAATTTGAATCAGAATTGACTTTTGAAAATACTATGCTTGTTGTTAATTACTCATAAAAATGCTAAATCTTCATTGTCTCATTTCCAACTTCAAACTGTAGCTTCACACCTATTTATGGATCAATTTTAAAATTTGAAATTGCGTTGCTAATTTAAAATTCTACCGAAAGTACGTAAGAATTGTACAAGGTGTCTAAATAAAGTGAGTTTCGGGGCGCTTATTTTACTTCCACATCCACGAAGTGGATTGGAAGTATAGTAATCGCAAAAAAAATTTCAATTTTTTTTTTATAAAGTACTTATTGTAAAAAAACGCCATTAATTAATTTGCTTTAGATGATAAATGTTTAAAAAATACCGTTTGGATAAATACCATGGGTATTTAACATCATAATTTTCATATACCGGGTGGCCACGAGTCGATATACGCCCCCAATATTTTGGTTGTTTTTGTATTTAAAAATTTGGTTTTCGGTACACATACATTAGACAATAATAAGCTACATCTAGACTAACAGGAATGAAAATATCACTTCCGGTTGAACCGGAATGGAATGACTATATTTTTTTGATGGTTTCTCATTAAGCATAAATCTCTAAGTGCAACAGTTTTTTCAGATGTAAAAAATTCCAAAAAATAAGTGAGATACGAACAATTTTTTAATTTTTTCAAAATGGCCGCATCAGATGAATGCGATGTAAGAAAATTACTAAGTAGGCTATGAAAATTATTGACAAGGTTGTAGACTTGTCTGTAAAGAAGAAAATAGTTGTTTGAATTACTGATAGGTACCAGTATTTTTAGTTTAAAAAAAAAACGGAATTTCATTTTCATTTCCGTAGGGGTTTTATGGATTTTTTTTTATTAATCAGAAATGATGATTCATTAACTATAATTTTTTCGCCCTTAATCATTTCTTAACGATATCCTTCGTAATAATAGAAGTATTTTTAAAAAGTAAACACAAATTAAACAAGAAATAATTTTAATAGGTATAACGTTACAACCATGAATAAATTACCAAGAATAACGAAACTATTTAAAACCTAAATTATAATAAACCATTATAACAATTGTTCAAACTGTTCACCGTTATGATTAATACACAGAGTAGCGCGACTTATCGTTGCACGTCTAACATTCTGTAATTGTTCAGGTGTTATTTGTGCAATTTCGTGTCGAACTCTTTCTTTCAGATCTTGCCTGGTGGTTGGATCAGTCATGTAGACTCTATTTTTCAAATGTGCCCAAATAAAAAAATCGAGTGGGGTTAAATCAGGCGACCTTGCAGGCCGTCAGACTGGACCATGGGCTCCAATCCAACGATCTGCAAATAATTGATTTAAGTAATCCCTAACGATAATAGCATTGTATGGTCCAGCAACGTCTTGTTGGAAGTAAACCTCGTCAATATTGGTATTGGGAATTTGATTAATCTGTGGAACTGTTATATTTTGGAGAAATTCTAGGTGTCTTGGTCCAGTTAGAGTTTCGTTAAAAATTATTGTACCTATGATATGGTCGCCCAGTACGCTTAACCAAACATTGAAGAAAAACCGCTCACGAAACCGCCCCTGTCTGTAATCCTGTGAGGATTATCAATTGCCCAATATCGAGTGTTGTTTCGATTAAATAACCCAAGGTTTGTAAATCTCGATTAATCAGTGAACAAAATGTTTTTGATAAAATTCTCATTTCTTAATTGGCGTAACTGTAACCAATTACAAAAGGTTATTCTTCGGTTATTCTTTTTCTGGCTGATTCTTTGGAAACTGGTAATTCATGTTCAATTTGTTTTATCGAAATGGTTGGGTCAACATGCACTAAAGCTAATACATTAATTTCCGTTTCTTCATCCACAATAAATCTTTCTTCAATTTCTACATTAGAAGTTTCTCGGAAGTTGTCTTCTTTCTGGATATCTCCGTCCATACAGACTTTGTGCTCTAGTTGCATTACGTCGAGTCTCTCCATAAATAATGATCATGTCAACTTCTTCATGTTTTGAATAATTTTCAGCCATTTCATATTAATTTTCTTGTTTATAACAACTTTAATACACTTGCTTCAGAAAATTAATGAGTCAAGACTAATTCAATTGTTGCGAATGTCTGTCATTTTCATGGCTATCTGCAATTTTGGATTTGATTTGAAAGTTGATATCACTTCCGGTTCAACCGGGAGTGATATTTTTATTTCTGTTAGTCTAAAAGTAGCCTATTATTGTCTAATTTATTTGTACCAAAAACCAAATTTTTAAATACAAAAGCAACCAAAATATTGGGGCGTACATTGACTCGTGGCCACCCGGTATGACTTTCATGATTCTATCAGATGTGTTTAAAAAATATACATGGTGCTAAATATTTAACAACCCTCGCTATAATTTCCTGCACGAAATGACTGGTTTCAATTACTTGATTTATCGTCTATTATGTTTCCCTCAGAATGAATAGAGATTTGTAAAGGAGAACCGATTGCGGACACAATGGGTCGCATCGACTTTCCTGGTTTACTTATATATCTTTGACAAACAGCACGATACGTGTAAGTGTATCGTGACAAACAGTATAATTTGGGTACTGTTGGGTCAGATACATGTAACCGACTTTTTATGCCGGTTCTAATAAGGTTTCTGTACTTTTAAATGTACCTCTAACTTCAATCATCATGGATTTCTACCAAGTCTTTTACAGGGGGTACTATTGCTCATATTATCTACCCTTTCGTAATAATCTTCCTTGTCTGAAATAAACTTTTTATTACCTTTATCAACTCTCATATAGACTTTCTCTCTTAATCGTTTGATAATTTTTCTTCCTTTTGTGCATTTTGATTGTTTAAAAACCTACCACTTCGCTAGGTAATAATAATAAAGTAGTAGTACTTACCTGATAATAATAATTCTAAATCATTTTTAGAATCGATGCTTGGTGAAAGAATGATATCAGTGATTTATTGTGTCTAAACGATTATTTTAATAATGATACGTTTATTGAGTATTGATAAATTAACATTTTTATATTTTGAAGTTTTCAAGAGGATAATTAAATTTGTCGGAACGTTGTCTTTGGAGGGTGTAGGGCCATTATTATTTATCCAAATAAACGACTCAATAACAACGAAAACAAGGCAACATTCTTCAACTACTGGCAAACACTTTTCGGAATTACTAAGCACTAATTCTTCCTATGAAGTGCTCGAGACATTGACTACTAAGTACAAATTCTAAAAAGTAACGATGAAGTACAGTGTTTCGGAATAGTTCTGCACCAACCATGTCTTACTTTCTGCATAATTCTCTGAAAAATATAATAGTAGACGTGATCATACCGAAACACCATGCCATTAGAGTGCCCCCAAGTTGAATTAAAAAAACTTCTCCACGATTTTTCGTCTTGGGATTTTTTATTGTAAGTTTCCTTGATGCCGTGTTATCTGTTAAATATTTTTCTACATGTCCTGTCTCTTTGCTGTTGGCTAGCCAGTAATTTACAGTGTGTAGCAATGGAAAACCTCTTCTGACTCCGAGTTGATAATGTATTGTGTTTATCTAAAAGATTGAAACGTTATGAGTGAGCAAGGTGACAAGATGAATCCTAAATCAAACACCTAGATGGCGCCAGCGACTACTGAGGTCATCTAGTCTTATAAATAAATATATTCAATAAGCGTAAAATGTCAAACTTTGTTTTATATCACGAATAAAGATGGTGTGAATGAAGTAGTACTGGAATGGCCCAACTCAAATTTTAAATTGTATCGAAGCATACTAAAATAGCAAAATGTATGAAATAAAAAATGTTATAAAAATGATTTGGCCTACGGTGAACGAAAGTTTAAATGAAAGGAGAAATTATGTAAATTATAAAATTAAAAAAAAAAATGAAAATTATGTTACCGAGGAAAATGCTCTATGTGAAATCTTTGATAATACTGGGTGTAATTAGTTTCATGTCATTAAAAAAACTGGTGGTAGGAAACGACAAGACAAACAAATAACCTTATATAACATGGGGTCTAAAGCTCATAGTTATGGAGAAAAAAAATAAACAAAAATTTCCAAAATACTTAATAACATAGTTTGAGAACTGCTGGTATATTGGGGTGGGCTAAATTGCCTCGCGTCTTGTCGCACATGACACTCTGACATTCGTGCAAATAAGTATGGTGAGACTAAGAGATACTTAGGCCGTGACGGGGGTCATCGAAAAGCATGCCGACCAAGCAGTAAAAGCTATTGACAGATGACACCGCCATGTTCTTTGCTTCTTCGCGGCCAAATTATCTTATTACGCATGCTATACTCTCCCTTGTAATATTCTCAAGTAATAATTTCAGTTTGTTTCCTTACTTGGTAAACAACGTACACACGACGCGACCTACCCGTTCCTTGGTTTTGTCTGTTGCTGTTGGTCTTTTTGAATTTTGTGCCATTTATATGTTAAGATTTAGTTTATTGACTTATCGTTCAAGTCGTTAGTAATTGGTTATGTAACACACTACTTCTCGTTCGTGCTTTTTGTGTTACTTTTTGGATTTTGGACCAAGTTTCTCTTTTTGTTTTCTTTATTGATAACGTTAATTCACAGTTTAGTGTGGTGTTTTAAACGCAGATTTTGAACATTATGGGAGATCACGCTTATCCAGAGCTCGCGGATATGCACTTGGTACATGGAGAAAGTGGTGATAATGCAGCTGGTGCGGAAGAGCTTTATAGTTTAATGTTCGTCATCCTTGTTAGTATTGACCAGCGTCTTTGAGAAACAGGTCGTCTCGATGGACATGGAGGAGAACGAGGTCCACAACGCGAAGAAAGGGTAATTGACGCAGAGGTTCAAATTTTGGATCTTGTAGAATAGGATCCAACTTTAAGCACCCGCGATATCGCGCACCGTGTGGGAGTATCCCATTTTGTGGTATGGAAGACATTGAGAGATATGAATTTACATTCCTATCATTATCAACGGGTCCAAGCAGTAGAACCTCAAGATTTTAGAGAGCGAATGCAATTTTGTAGGTGGATTTTAAGAAAACACGCGGCAAATGAGGATTTTTTAAACGTTCTGTGTTTCTCCGATGAGTCGTGTTTTGCCAGAAATGGAGTGTTTAATTTTAAAAATATGCACTATTGGGCAGACGAAAGTCCACGCGTAATAAGAAGGGCGCATTTTCAACGACGGTTCAGCGTTAATTCGTGGGCAGGAATTTGCGGTAATGAAATAATTGGACCTATACAATTACCTGCTGGATTAAATGGTGATGTATACTTAAATTTTTTGCAACAAACATTGCCAAATTTGCTGGAAGATGTAGCCTTGGCTACGCGCAGAAGAATGTCGTATTTGCACGATGGTGCGCCAGTCCATTTTAGTCTGTCTGTTCGAAATTTTTGAAATGTCGTCTGAGGTAAATATCTAATTTTAAGGAATGTTACTACCCCGCCCTTCGGAATACTGGTTGGTGTCTTATGTTACAACCCCCCGGGCCCCGATTTTCTCTCGACGGCCGTACACATACACGTTTAAAAACCCATTTAGATTTTTGTCTGAAAAGGCCGTTAGATTCAAATCTGCCTACGGGTGGAAAATTTCAAAATCCGGCCCTGCTTGCTGTTATTGACTTTTGCATATTCATAGCAATATATGTAGTGCAGAAAGAAAAAGAAAGGAATAAGTGGTCTTATTTTATAATAAATCAACAATTTAATATACCTATCCTCAAATATCTCCATCAATATACACGTAAAAATTATGTATAATATGAAAATAATATGTATGCACACAGACAGGGGCTTTCTGTGTCTTAGGTGTGCATTTTAAACTAAATATTTTTTAAATTGTACATTTTAAAAGTAACAAATAAAGTTGTTTGTAAAGTTGTAAAAGTTGTAAATCATTGTACTAAAATTATGATTAACAATAAGCTGCTTTTGGCAAGTTGGATGATGTTATTTAACTGAAAATAGGTGTAAGTTGTACATAAATAAATACTACAGGATTGTTGAAGAATACTTTTGGCTAAAATTTGCTTACTAGGGAGATCTCTCTTTACTTGGCGTGTTGTGACGTTTCGTTCACTCGACGGTTGAGTGAAGGGGTGTCACTTTGGCACTCGAGCTCGGTGCGGTTACGGTCAGCTCGGGCGCCACCTTTACAGTTTTTCTCGTGGTGTAAAGGACCCACGCTAGCCTCTTGACACAGCCTGTTACAGTAGGGCTGGGATAGCGTCAGAGGAGATACGGTACGTCCAGGGGTCTAGGGGCAGTAGACTTCACACACACCAAAATAAAAGGCACAGTTTAAATTCTATATAGATATTTATTACTCCTAATATATTATTATACCTAACCTATAACTACTACGGTTAACGGTGACGGTGGCGAAGCAAGAGGGCGGTTATAAGCAGGATACGAGCTTAGAGAAACGGAACGGTAAGTCGGAGTAACTACTATCGGTATAAAAGCGGACAGAGCAGATACCAGGCGGAGGAAAGCAAAAGCACAATAAACAATAATAAACAAATACTCGGGCAACTTGGCTAAGGCGCAGAGCCTAAGGTTAGTACACACTTCCGGTCACGGTTCCTTGTTGGTGTAATCCCCCAAAGGAGAGATTAAACCAACGAGGTTCACGGGCGTTACTTTGCGCTGGTGGATGTCCTTGTAGCTTTCCGGTCGACGCACCCAGACCAGAAAGCCCCAAGCTTCCCATGTGCCCGCTTGTCCTCCAGACGACGCAACTAGGCCAGAGGGCAAACACGAGACCTGTTACCAGCGGAAAGTTTCCCAGCCACACACTCTCCCAACTTGCACACTGGCTCACTCCGGTAGGCGGTATTTGGTCGGGGATGATATCTCGGTGTGCTAGAAGGCTTTGTGACTTTCCAGTCGACGCACCCAGACCAGAAAGCCCCAAGCTTCCCAAGTGCTCGCTTGTCCTCCAGACGACGCAACCAGGCCAGAGGGCAAACACGAGACTTGTTGCCAACCAATGTATCTTCCCAGACACACGGCGGAGCAAACCGGGATTAGTACACGGATGACACTTAGTCCCAGCCAAGCTGCTTATTTACGGTCGGTGTTACTTACTCTCTCTCTCCTATGAGACGGCGGTTTCCAGTCAGCCGGTAATGGTCCAAATTAATGGACCCAGGCTAATGGACAATCATTTGGCTGGCTGGGCCAAGCATTCGTTAACGGTGAAGCCAATAGTGCCAGTGATGGAGATAGTGCTCCGTCTGGCGGAGTGTATTTCTACTTGATAAATGAAAGTATAATACTCATTTATGCTCTGTGTGGACAGTATAAAATATTAATATTTAAAATACGAAAATAGACGGTGGCTTTGGGGTGTAATTTCCACACCAGAAATTACGCCCAATACCTGTATTAGAAAATACTTATATCCTAAATAGAGAAATAGACGGCGGTGTCGGGTGCAATTTCTACAATATAAAAATGCTTCATTACAGTGTTATCCCCATTTCTCCACTGATCATTAAGATTTGTCTGAATAGAAAATTAAAAAAAAAATAAGTTGATGCAAGTTATTAAACTTCACATTATCAACTTCTACTAAAAAATGCACACGCTCGATGTGTACTTCCTTACTTGTCATAAAATATTTACAGATTATCAGGAAGTCAAGAACTGTCAAATGCCTACCTTGTCATTAGTGAGAAGGTCCAGTTTCTCCAAATTTTTAAAGTAAAACAAATTCAAACTAGTCATGCACACTGCATGTTGAGGATTGCCCAAAAACTCCTCCACAATCGCAAAGGAATCTTTACCTTCAACCTCAATAATCCTTTCCGATAAATCGCTGTAAATCGGCGTACCCTTGGCCTCCAACGTGCATTTCACACCTTGGGAACATACTGCTTTTAAACTTGTTTCCATAAACCCCTCCAAAGTTCGAATCTTAGCCGAGTAAACGGGCATTGTTGACACGGCACTGAGCCCAGTCTGATAAGCTGCGTTGGTGAATATGCTATACAACAGATACGAAACAAATATGACTCTCACACATTTTCTTTTTGGGATACCCGCCACAAGGGGTTGCATAAAACTTAACTGAAAAAAATTGATAATTAACTGAATTAAGGATTGTCCAGTAAACATTTTCAAAACTAAGGAGTCTGCTAAAATTGTACCGAGGATACCAAATATTAACGTCGCAGATATTGCATTTATGTTGATTTTATCTCTCGGTGGCAACGCTAGAAAAATGTGTTGGTATATAATCTGGATGGAATCTTCCAAGTCAGGTGCGTCAGGTAACTCACAGTTAATTTCGGGCTTAAAGTACACTACCATGTCTATGTCTCTTTTGCGCATATCGTCAATGAGATCCATGTATCCATTTGTTTCATAAAACTTGCGTACGTAGGCCGTGTTGTTCTTTTCGTAAACAAAAATCGCGTTGAGTTTTTCTTCCAATATTTCCAAAATCTTTACCACGGGTCCTGGATTAGATTTGTTAAAAGGGTCCTCCAGCACTGTTCGCATGTAGTTCCAAGTAACTTTTATAATGCAGTTTGGAAATTTCCTCGAAATTTTGTTTACATAGGGGTCCTCATCTCTTATTTTGACTAAGTTAACCTTGCTTCCGCAGTTGTTTTGTGCTTGGTATGGATACCATGTATAAAAGTCACTTTGATTCGTATATATAACGACGTTGTATATATCGTATTTAAACAAAAGTAAAAGAGTTTCCTTCATGTCAGTTTTCGATATAGCACCCTGGAAGATTACAAGGACTCTGTTATGAGTGTTCCATATTTCCATTGATTTAAGTCTCTTTAAGGTTAAGTGTAAATTATTTTTGTTACTTTCTATTAATATATAGCTGTGATTTCTCTCGATTGTCTTAACGGTGTACAATTTTTTGTCAGTATTTATCAAAAGTTTTACTCTTTCCAGTTTATTAAGAAAATTATCGATATTGTTACTAGTCACTATGGTCAGGGGCTGTGGCAAATAGTCGTTTATAAATTTTGTTAAATACTCATGTTTCTGGGGATTTGCCAAACTATTATTTATAGGTATTGAAGCGTCTGAATTTAAGAGAAGGACTTGAAAAAGAAGTAAGGTCCTGCCGATCATTTTGAAAGTCAAATATTGAATGTTACTCCGAGCCAAACATATTTTTATGTCATATTTTACATTGTCTAATACTCAATTTATAGTGCTAAATAATATATAACGTATCATTATCGGTTTTGATTTGCTATGATATTTGTGAATATTTATTATACAACATAAAAATAAATAATTCACATTCATCAACCCACAGTTTACAATAATCAATAATACAAAATACATCATTATCAGTTTTGAAATATTTGTGGATGTTTATTACACAAAAGAAATACGGATATACCGGGTGGCCACGAGTCAATGTACGCCCCCAATATTTTGGTTCTTTTTGTTTAACAATTTGGTTTTTGGTACACATAAATTAGACAATAATAGGCTACTTTTAGACTAACAGGAATGAAAATATCACTTCCGGTTGAACCGGAAGTGACATCAACTTATTTTTCTTAAATGAAATGACTATATTTTTTAATGGTTTCTCATTAAGCATACATTTCTAAGTGCAACGGTTTTTTCAGATGTAAAAAATTCCAAAAAATAAGTGAGATACGAACAATTTTTTTGTTTTTTCAAAATGGCCGCGTCAGATGAATGCGATGTAAGAAAATTACTAAGTAGGCTATGGAAATTATTAGTAAGGTTGTAGACTTGTCTGTAAAGCAGAAAATAGTTGTTTGAATTACTGACAGGTACCAGTATTTTTAGTTTTTTTTCAAAAAAACGGAATTTCATTTTCATTTCCGTAGGGGTCCTATGGAATTTTTGTTAATGGAACTATGCTATTTCTTTTATTAATCAGAAATAATGAAACATAAACTATACTTTTTTCGCCATTAATCATTTCTTAACGATATCGTTCGTAATAATAGAAGTATTTTTAAAAAGTAAACACAAATTAAACAAGAAATAATTTTAATAGGTATAACGTTACAACCATGAATAAATTACCAAGAATAACAAAACTATTTAAAACCTACAATATAATAAACCATTACAAAAATTGTTCAAACTGTTATGATTAATACACAGAGTAGCGCGACTTATCGTTGCACGTCTAACGTTCTGTAATTGTTGAGGTGTTATTTGTGCAATTTCGTGTCGAACTCTTTCTTCCAGATCGTGCCTTGTGGTTGGAGCAGTCATGTAGATTCTATTTTTCAAATGCACCCAAATAAAAAAATCGAGTGGGGTTAATTCAGGCGACCTTGCAGGCCATCTGACTGGACCATGGGTCCCAATCCAACGATCTGAAAATAATTGATTTAAGTAATCCCTAACGATAACAGCATTGTGTGGTCCAGCCCCGTCTTGTTGGAAGTAAACCTCGTCAATATTGATATTGGGAATTTGATTAATCTGTGGAACTATTATATTTTGGAGAAATTCTAGATATCTTGGTCCAGTTAGAGTTTCGTTAAAAATTATTGGACCTATGATATGGTCGCCCAGTACGGCTAACCAAACATTGAAGCCAAACCGCTCCTGAAACCGCCCCTGTCTCATAAAGTGAGGATTATCAATTGCCCAATATCGAGTGTTGTTTTGATTAAATAACCCAAGGTTTGTAAATCTCGATTCATCAGTGAACAAAATGTTTTTGATAAAATTCTCATTTCTTAATTGGCGTAACTGTAACCAATTACAAAAGGTTATTCTTCGTTGATAATCATTCTAATACAAAAATTGATGCAATTGATATTTATAAGAACGATAGCCGTGTTTCTTTACATTTTTTCTGGCTGATTCTTTGGAAACTGGTAATTCATGTTCAATTTGTCTTATTGAAATGGTTGGGTCAACATGCACTAAATCTAATATATTAATTTCCGTTTCTATATCCACAATAAGTCTTTCTTCAATTTCTGCATTAGGTTCAGTTCTAAATTGTTGCTCCAACCGGGCGAAATGGTTTCTCCGAGGTTGTCTTCTTTCTGGATATCTCCGTCCATACAGACTTTGTGCTCTAGTTGCATTACGTCGAGTCTCTCCATAAATAAGGATCATGACAATTTTTTCATCTCTTGAATAATTTTCAGCCATTTTATATTAATTTTCTTGTTTATAACAACTTTAATACACTCGCTTCAGAAAATTAGTGAGTAAGTCAAGACTAATTCAATTGTTGCGAATGTCTGTCATTTTCATGGCTATCTGAAATTTTGGATTTAAATGTGGATAGGTACCTTATTAAAATGATTTGTTGGTGCTTACTTTTTAAATATACTTCTATTATTACGAAGGATATCGTTAAGAAATGATTAATGGCGAAAAAATTGTAGACAGTTTATGAATATTATTTCTGATTAATAAAAGAAATAGCACAGTTCCATTAAAAAAAAAATCCATAGGACCTCTACGGAAATGAATGAGAAAATGAAATTCCGTTTTTTTGAAAAAAAACTAAAAATACTGGTACCCATCAGTAATTCAAACAACTATTTTCTTCTTTACAGACAAGTCTACAACCTTACTAATAATTTCCATAGCCTACTTAGTAATTTTTTTACATCGCATTCATCTGACGCGGCCATTTTGAAAAATTTAAAAATTGTTCGTATATCACTTATTTTTTGGAATTTTTTATATCTGAAAAAACCGCTCCACTTAGAAATTTATACTTAATGAGAAACCATCAAATAAATATAGTCATTCCATTTAAGAAAAAAAAGTTGATGTCACTTCCGGTTCAACCGGTAGTGATATTTTCATTCCTGTCTAAAGTAGCTTATCATTGTTTAATTTGTGTACCAAAAACCAAATTTTTAAACACAAAACAACCAAAATATTGGGGGCGTACATTGACTCGTGGCCACCCGGTATGTTACAAAGAAATAACTTGGCCTGTTACAGTTTTACAATAATGACATAGGTATACAAGTAATATAAATTGACTCAGTAGTGGTTATTAAATGTATTTTGTACAATCATTAGTTCTTATCTCTCGTTAAAATTATATGTTTGGACGGCTCAAAATATCAATTACAATTTTTACTTCCCTCGCATACTGAAGGGAAGTATTGTATTCGAGAAAATATCACCCGCCAAATTTTTTCGGCCGGCCGGCCCGCCAGCCGGCTAGCATAATACAGCAACTTCATAATACCAGTGTTGCTGAATCCTTTACAGTTTCTTATTTTAAAACCAAACTTTTCAAAGCTGATGCGATCGTGAAAATAACATGCTCCTTAAAACTCAGGCACTTATCAAAAATAACTACAAGATCCTTTACGGTATCAGGTCTCTGCAAAATTTGACCATTTATATGATAGTTGTAATCGATGGGATGAGACATTTTAGAGAAGGTGAGTATGTTACATCTGGATATGTTAATAGGCAAACAATTGGATTATTCTGAAGATTTTCACAGTCATTTTCGTTTTCTGTTACGCAATATATTTTCAAATCATCAGCATATAAGAGGCTCTCTACACTGAGATTAGCTACAATATCATTTATGATACAACAAATATAAGTGGGCCCAGTACAGAACCCTCGGGAACACCGGAAGTGGCCAGAACGTCAAACGAGCTGTGGCCACTGTATTCCACTTACTGATGCCTGTTCTTTAGACATGAAGAGAAGAAATCTAACTGCATCACTGACAACCCAAACTTACGCAGTTTCTCTAATAGAATACCGTAATCCAGGTGGTCGAACACCTTGGAGAAATCCGTGTAAAAGATACCAGTTTGCTTGTTCGCGTCCAGTTCCTTGGAAATGTATTGCGCGATACATGCGAGGTTGGTCTCAGTGGATCTACCGGGAACAAAGCCATGTTGGTTAGATATAATTTGACCATGTACGTGGTTAGATAATGACGTATGCAAAGTGATCTCGAAAACTTTAGCGAAATTGCAGATAATTGTAATGGGCCTATAATTTTCAGCTACCCCCTTATTGGTTTTTTTTAAACGGGACATAGGCGAAAATATTTCCATACATCGGGAAATGTACATGTTTTTAGTGACAAATTAAATACTGTTGTGAGAGGACCAGCAAAGATGGCAGCGCAGCGTTTGACAGTAAAAGCAGAAATACCATCTGGTCCTTTAGTAAACTTAGGTTTGATTTTTTTAACGATTTAAGTACTTCTATCTCAGAAAAGGACGTTAATGGTAAATTGGTACTATTACTACTGGTGTGTCTTCGTGTGAATGATGTTTTTCTTCGTCATGGTTAGGTTTCAAGTATGCAGTTTGAAAGAAATTAGCAAAAGCGTTGACAACATTCTGGGGATTTGTGCATTGAATATCATTATAATATTATCAGGGATGGAACTGGCTCCTCTTTTACCATTAATGTAGGAACATAATTTTTGGGGATCACTTTTTATGATTTCTTGTATTTTGAATAGATAACTTTCATGCAACTGTTTCAAATCATCTTTTATCCTTTTCCTTATGTCACTACTAAAAATATCGTCAATCTTCGTTTGTTTGTATTTTTTCCAGAGACTGCTTTTTTTCTTTATGTCTCGTATGATGTTGTCCATGTGCCACGGTGGATATTTAGATGGTCTGGGAACTTATTTGAGAACAGCTTTATCAAAAATTTCTGTCAATTTTGAATAAAACTCAGAACACGCGATGTTAACATCTCTTTGCTCATTTAGGAAAGACCAGTCTGTATTGAATAAAATTTATAGAAGAGGATAATCTGCCTTTTTAGAATTATAAGTTTCTGTTGATTTACACGAGAAATTTCTAGAATGAGACGTATTTATTGTTATTGGTGTATCCAAAGGTGGATGGTGTAAATCTTCAGTTAGTAAACATTCTACTGATCTTGATACCTGACAGTTTCTGTTTGACAATACAAAATCTAAAGTAACGTTATTGACATTTTCTACAGTGTTAGTTAAATTGCGTTATATTCAGAAATTCCGAGAACTGCCGCAGAGAATTTGCTCGTGTTCGTGAAGCAATGTTAACGTTATTGTATTCTGGAATATTAAAATCGCCTATAATATAAATATTACCATAACTTAGATAGTTTAGTGATTCAATCATCTCAAACAGAGACACATAGGAGCCATTGGATATATTTGGTGGTATATAAATTATTAAAATAAAAACAGTCTGAAAATGAATTGATATTTTATTACCTACAATATCAATGTGAGGAAGAGAATCCCGTATAAAGTTGAGATCTAGTTCTGCATATGTGTTTTTTATGTATCGCAATAAGTGTACCGCCGCCTTTACTTTTGTTCGTTTCCACAAATTTACGATCACATCGTACAATATTAAAATTGGGGGATTCTGCATTTAGGACGTGCGAATCTAACCAATTTCCTTTTTCCTTCTTCAATTCTTTGGGACTTCCTGCCACATGTATGTTTTCTTTTTAAGCGGTGCTAGGGGAATCTACAAAATATATCACAATTAACCAGTATGATACTGGTAAAACACCACTACGCCTGTGACGTTTACGTCAAAGGATCAGTTAGAGGCTGGTTTTTTTAAATAAACAACACAAATAAGTATAAAAACTTGAAATTAAATATTTCGCCGACGTTTCGGAAATCTAATCTGTTTCCTTTTTCAAGGCTTTTTTGAAAAATTTTTGCTGTGTATGACAAATACACAGCTCTAAGAATGTTTGTTATATTCAATATCCATAGATACTTACTATTTACATAGAACTGTTGATATAGTTAACAGTTTTTTAGTTTTTATACAATGTTAAGTTTGTGAAGTTCTTCTTTTAACATTGGCAGCCAAGTTGTACAGACATCTACGGAACAATTCGACACGCAACTATCCTCATTCAATAATATTATCGCGGATTCTTTAATTTTTCTTTTTTTGCTATCTGCTTCTTTCGTTAAAATTTTTGCCGAGTCCCAGTTTATTCTATGTCCGTTCTCACACGCGTGTTCGCAGATCTTGGACCTCTGAATTTAATTTTTTCTGATATAATTTTGATGTTCGCCCAATCTTACACTAATCTTCGTGTCTTGATTCGATTCTTTATAATACAAAATTACTTCAACCTCATTCGCTAATTATCTTCCCTCAAAGGCGGAGTACCATACCTACTTCTTGATTTTTTTCTAACAAAATTCTCTGTGAATATTCTTACAATTGGATTTCCAGCAGGTATTATTTTTATAAATAAATCATAAAGGTGTCTATAAAACATCACCACAATTAACAGGAAGTCACGTACCCGGGATATATTTCCTATTGTATGCCTTTTTAAAGATTTAGCGGCATTAATTTCAGTATCCTTCTTGAAGTTTGAAGATAAACGTGCGGCTGGCGGCAATTTACTTTTAAATTGTATCGAAGAAGTAGTAAAAGCGGTATGAATTGTGACTCTCAAAAGAATGGTAAGATAATAATGTTATTATTTATTTAAAATATTGACGATTGCAAGTTATAATTAATTTGTATTGGAAATGTTTAACGTATCAGAGTATACCTTTTGCTGAATCAGCTCACAAAAGTTAAATTTATAAAATTGTAGAGGATTGAGTAAAATTAAATCAAGTATTTGCCGAAGCCAGTAAATATCAGGGTCAAAACTCAAGTGTGGCACCTACAAGCGGCGTACATATGTAGGCGAGCTAGGTTTTACCCTCAGACTAACTACAACCTCAGCAAAAGAAATAGTCACATGTAGCTTGCGATGTCTGGAAGAAGATATTATTTTGGAACAAGAATCTTTGGTGGAATTTGACAAAAAAATTGTGAAATGTCGCGAAAACGGTTTTTCGAGTTTTAAAGAAAAATTTGAATTTATGCAAAAAAAGTTTTCAGGTAAAAAATGTATGCAATAAAACAACTAACAAAATGAGCCCCAGTGAAACTCAATTGGCCCAGTGGTTCTCTCGCAAATTGCAAAAAACCACAAAATTTTCACGTTTTCTCAAAAAGTCAGGTCCGGCTCAAATACATATTAAAGGCTGATATTTGCACAAGTTAGAGTTTTAGTAGTTAACTTCAAAATTTCAATCGAAAATACTATGTAGTTTCTGCAAACCGTTGCTTTTTACACTTTTTGCATACCGCCGCGACAGCTCTGTGGCGGTCGGACTGATATTTCCAACGCGGTTGTATTCTTTGAAATTTACTCTACAACTTGTTTGTTCTTGTTTTGCCAAAAGTCGAGTGGAAGCATGCGAAAAACGCGATCGAAAACCGTTAATTCCAGCGCTGTGGAAGGGGCGAAGAGTAGGGGTAGCCGAATTCCCCTTCGCTCTCGCTACCCTCACTTTTCGCCCCTTCCACAGCGCTGAAATTAACGGTTTTCGATCGCGTTTTCCGTGTGCTTCCAATCGACTTTAGCAAAAAAAAACACGTTGTAGAATAAATCTCGAAGAATACAACTACTTGATTCAATATCAGTCCGGCCGCCACAGGACTTTCGCAGCGTTGTGCAAAAAGTGACTTTTTTTTTGGATAAAGCAACGGTTTGCAAAGACTAGATGGTATTTTCGATTGAAATTTTAAGGATAGATTAAGGACTAGACTAGACTAGATTAGCCACAGGGGAGTATTTAGAAAAAACGTTCGTATTTCATTTCTACATCACATCGTTGAAAAATATACAGAGTGTTCCATTTGACAAAATTGAGAAAATTCTATTTAAAAAGTTCTTAATTGAAAAATAATTCTTGGCCACCTTGTATAATTTTAGGAAATGGAAATGATTAGAAAACATTAATTAGATATCTCGTAACTGGTGTTCACATAAACTTTTCTTAAAACCTATAATTGTGACTGTGGTGATTTTTTTAATATCCATTCTACAGATTGCATTATTTCAACAAAAAAATTTATTACATACAAGTGGTTGGGAGATATTCAATGTTAATATAGGAATGAATAGAGCCTAGAAAGAGGCTTCAAAAAATTTACTGATATACATACCATTCCATTTAAAAAAGGTATTCGGTTCTGTAATTTTGTTTTGGCTCTCCCTGTATGTTCGAAAATAATTTCCAGTTAGACTTTTTTATCTAGTTTATTTGAAATTTTTTAAAAAGTTTCTAGCTCTCGCAGAACTGGAGATATCGAGGTCCGATGCACTACTGCCCCACCCT
This sequence comes from Stenurella melanura, assembly GCA_963583905.1. Taxonomy (NCBI): domain Eukaryota; kingdom Metazoa; phylum Arthropoda; class Insecta; order Coleoptera; family Cerambycidae; genus Stenurella; species Stenurella melanura. Next base: position 169,868,653 of record OY757311.1, on the reverse strand, counting down.
GTATAGTAATAGTATTGTCGCGTATTTTCATCCCTGAATCCACCCTTCAGGATCGGTGGGTTCCAAAATAATTTACAAAGGATAAACACTAACACTTTATTTAATAATTTACTGATTACACAATACTTCTAAAATAACCTTAACAATGTTTATTATTTCGGATTTCTAACGTCACTTTTCGCTACACACCAAACTTCACTTTAATAAAACTTCTACCTCTTCCGTCGTGAATCGTCCCATATATATACTCCAAAAACGTCTCTAGAGCCATCTAGAAATCTTCTATACCCTTTAAAATTCGTCAGTCTATGTATTAGACTATGAAAGGGTGAAATTAATTGAATGAATTTTCCTTTAGATCGAAGTGATTTTGATAGAGAATTAAATATAATTAAACAAAGTGCAAGAAATAACGGATACAACGAGTCACTAATAGATAACGTGGTCAAAAACAAACAACGCAAAATGCTTCCAAAAGAATTTTTCACTGTGCCTAACAAACCTACAAAATATGGTTTTATTAATTATGTTCCGAAATATAGTAACAAAATTTCTAAAAAATTAAATAATTTGGGTATCTCTACAATAAGTGTGAACAAAACAAACATAGGAAACATTTTGGTTAATAACAAAGAAAAACTAAATAAAATTGATAAATTTGGTGTATATAAAATTAATTGTAAATATTGCAATGCTGTCTATATCGGCCAGAGTGGTAGAAGCGTTGTGAACAGGGTAAAAGAACACAAAAAAAAATCTTAAATAACAATAAAAATACAGGAATGTCAACACACTGTATTGAAAACAACCATTTCATAGATACTGATAACATAAATTTACTTCATTCAGAAAGAAAAGGTAAACGTTTAGATCTGCTAGAACAACTAGAAATCAAAAAATCTTTCAAGTACAACCCTTGTACCACAAATGACCAACAAAATTTCTTGAATACCCCTATAATAAACCAATTGTTAAGAAGTATCCTTTGATTTATATAATCAGTTTAGGTCCACTCCAAACATTCAAATAATTAAGGATGTTAAATTAAGTTTCTAGATTAGGTCATAAATAGATTAAGACATAAATACTTTTAGGTATAAATTAGAATAAGCACGTCGGAAACTTTAGTATTCACTATGTAATACTCTTGATAAAGGCCTAATAAGCAGAAAGTATTTATAATATATTGATTGATTCATCTAAAAGCAGTGTTTAATTTATAATTAACAATTAACATTAAACAATTAATTAACAATTAAAAATTCTGCCATCCTTAGCGAAAACGCAGTATTTACAAAAAGTTTCAACAATATTTTAGCATATACTGGCTTAACATTCAGTTTTCTATCTATAGAACTTAACAAGAATACCGTCTGTACCACCAAAACCATAGATATAAAGACCATTATTGTACCGTATCTAACGAAAATATAGGTCTGTGCTTAGTATCTGACATACAAATAGCACCCTTTATTTTTATTTAACTTTTTGGGGAAATTATTATTTATCCAGCAAAAGACAACTATTTATGGCATAAAAATTGTGCCAAAACCGTGCAAGTTGCTATGGCTGCAATAAAAAGAAAAAGCGGTTTTTCTCCATTACTGCTTTTATGTAGATACTGCGTTTTTGCTAATCACGGCAGTATAGTAGTGGCAAAAAAAGATTACAAATAAATTATTATTTTTTTTTTTGAAATAGGTTTAGAATGCCATGAAACGTGAAAATTTTAAATTTGGGCAAAGAAAATTTTTTTTACATCTATTTTAGTGGAAAATTTTTTTCCAAAAATGGTGAAAAAAGTTTTCAAATTTTTTTTTCTGAAATAGATTTAGAATGTCATGAAACGTGGAAATTTTAAATTTGAGCAAGAAGCAAAGTTTCCTTCTATTCTATTATAGTAGTGGTAAAAAAAGATTACAAATTAATTTTTGTTTTTAAATAGGTTTAGAATGCCACGTGAAAATTTTAAATTTGAGCAAAGAAAAAAAAATTTCCATCTATTTTAGTGGCAAAACATTTTCCAAAAACGTTGGTGAAAAATTTTTTTTTTCCGAAAGAAGTTTGGAATATTGTCTGTAATTGTTTATTTGTGGCATATTCAGATTTTCTTACTTTTTTATTGGGTATTTTGCCACTGAAAAATATTTAAAAATTTTAATGAAAAAACCTCTGCGCCAAACGGATCAGACAGAGGTTGGTTCTTGAGTACTTGACTATTTCAAAAAGTCTCACACCTAAAATATGACTATGGAAATACATAAACAAAGAACTGTCATGGTTAACGGCCAAAAAAGTTTTGAGAACGGAAGTAGATTCTCTTCCGAAACGTTAACTACCTATAGCTTTGATTTTCAGTTTTTAGTTCATAACATTGTTCTAGTTTATATATTTTTAGGTGTGAGACTTTTTGAAATAGTCAAGTACTCAAGAACCAACCTCTGTCTGATCCGTTTGGCGCAGAGGTTTTTTCTGTGGCAAAATACCCAATAAAAAAGTAAGAAAAGTTTGGAATGTCATGAAACGTGGAAATTTTAAATTTGAGCAAAAAAATTTTTTTCATCTATTCTTTAGTACCTAGTGATAAATAGAAAAAAAAATTTAAATTAAAAAAAAAAATTAAATTTGTTTTTGTTGAAACAGGTTTAGAATGCCATGGAAACGTGTAAATTTGAAATTTGAACAAAGAAAAAACATTTTCCATCTATTTTAGTGGTACAATTTTTTCAAAAATAATAAAAAAAAAATAGGTTTAGAACGCTATGAAACGTGGAAATTTTAGATTTGAACAAAGAAAATAAAATTTCCCTCCATTTTATTGGTAAAATTTTTTTCAAAAATGTTGGTGAAAAAAATTTTCAAATTTTTTTTTTTTCTAAACAAGGTTTAGAGTGTCATGAAACGTGGAAATTTTAAATTTGAGCAAAAACATTTTTTTCATTATTTATTTCCTTTAGACGGTTCATTTTCCAGTTAAAGTTTAACCATTGCTTCGCTGGCAGTAGCGTCAACTACCTGCCAAATTTGATTGCTCTCCGTCAAGTAGTTTTTTTAGCTAATGCACCAACAGACAGACAGACAGACTGACGGAATTGAGAAACCTATATTTTCGTAATCTACGTGATCTGAAACATCAAAATCCGAAAAAATCTCGGAGGGTGATTTTTTCTCCAATACAATACTTCCCTTCGGTATGCGAGGGAAGTAAAAAAGATTTAATTTGCTTTTTGAAATTCTCGAATTGGTCCAGAAATAACGAAGTTAGACAGGGGACATTTATGATGAATCACACTGTACATACGTGGAGTGCATTTTTCTGGTGAAAGTATGTGGCTTGTTTGGTGTTTCTTAATACTGTTTCAGTGGCAGAGCTGCACCAAAATAATTTTTAATACAAATAACAAAATAATTTCTGAAAACGACGAGGCACTTATCATACTTTATTATTTTTATTAACTTTTATAGATCGTATTCCAATAAACGGAGATATCAAATTAATATAGCTATTTAATTAATAAGCAATGATAATATTAATAAAGCAAACGTTATACCAATTTACAAATTTAACTATACGTATTGATATTCTATGTGTGGATTATTGTAGTGTTGCTGTCAGATATTGGTATCTTTTAAGTTTAGTGTTCTCCTGTTTGTAGAAGCATTGAAAAGTAACGAATATGCTAAAATACTAGAAGATATTGAGTACGGAAGGCAGAGCCCCATGAGAAAATTCTTCACGTAAGTAGTAACTTTATTAACATTTGCCAAGTCTATAACATAACTACAATATGTCATACTAAAATATTATATCGACAAAATGAGTGGATAATGTTGCAGCAATAGTTCTGGGAAGATGTCGTTACATTAAATTCCCTACGAAAATGATATAAGGGCGTCGTATAAGTAAATCCCGACTTTTATTGTCAAAATACGTTTTTTGCCAAATTTCGACGTAAAATGTATTTATAACTATTTACATGTGTGGTCCCTACCCAAGAACATAGTAGGAATTAATATTTACTATGAATTTTTGGGCGATGATTTCGAATCCGTCCTCAAAAAAGGCTGCTTTGCCTTCTAAAGAGTAATAAAGGACAAACATGGCAAAAACTCAATTTCATTTATTTATTAAATGCGAGGTGTGCTCCTCTGTGTATTTCTTAACGTTGAATACGAATCCTATGTTAAAAAAGGGTATTCTGCCTTCCAAAGGGCAATAAAGGTCAAGAAAAGGCAAACGCTCAATTTTACTGAAAATAGAAGAGCGAGATGTGTTTCTCTATGTATTTCTGGGCGGTGATTACGAATTCTATATGAAAAAGGGTGCCCTGCCCTTGCAAGGGCAAAAAAATGCTAAAAAGGGCCAAATGCTATCGTTTATTGTTCGAGAGTGTAGTGCTTTTTTAATTCTAGCCTAACTTAACTTCACTAGTGTAAATCCAGACATGAGGTAAACCTATGGAAGGGTTCTAACCATTCGTATCTCTCAATGTCCTCCATACCACAAAATGGGATAATCCCACACGGTTCGCGATATCGCGGGTGTTTAAAGTTGGATCCTCTTCTACAAGTTCCAAAATTTGAACACCACACTAAACTGTGAATTAACGTTATCAATAAAGAAAACAAAAAGAAAAATTTAGTCCAAAACTCAAAAAGTAACACAAAAAGCACGAACGAGAAGTAGTGTCTTACGTAACCAAGTACTAACGACTTGAACGATAAGTCAATTAAATAAATCTTAACATAAGTGGCACAAAATTCAAAAAGAATAAAAGCGACAAAACCAAGGAACGGGTAAGTCGCGCCATGTGTACGTTGTTTACCAAGTAAGGACACGAACTGAAATTATTACTTGACAATATTACAAGGGAGAGTATAGCACGCGTAATAAGATAATTTGGCCGGGAAGAAGCAAAAAACATGGCGGTGTCCTCTGTCGGTCGTTTTTAGCTGCTTTGTCGGCATGCTTTTCGATGACCCCCGTTGCGGTCTAATTATTTCTTAGGCTCACCATACTTATTTGCACGAATGTCAGAGTATCATATGCGACAAAACGGGAGGCAATACAGCCTACCTCAATATGCCAGCAGTTCTCAAACTGTTAAGTATTTTGAAAATTTTTGTTTATTTTTTTTCTCCATAACTCTGAGCTTTAGACCCCATGTTATATGAGGTTTTTTGTTTGTCTTGTCGTTCCCTACCACCAGTATTTTTAATGACATGAAACTAATTACACCTTGTATTTGCCCTTTATTGCTCTTTAGAGGGCAGAGCGCCCTTTTTTGCGGATGGATCGTAATCATCGAGGGGTAGGGACCCCTCATGTAAATAGTTATAAACACATTTTACGTCGAAGTTTGGCAAGAAACTGTATTTTGACAATAAAAATCGGTATTTACGCTGTAGAAAGTTTTTTAAATTGAAAATTCGGTTTCAGCATACAAAAATACTTATGGCATGACAGGTTTAGTCCTTGGAGCTAATTTTTTTTTGTAGACCGTTACGGGTCGAATTCAGAAGCTCCTTCTTTTTCCATCACCGAAGAAGGTGTCAATTTTTAGACACGCCTTTAGACGGTCTGTTTAAAATCATCATATTATACAGGGTGTAATTACTTTCATGTCATTAAAAAAACTGGTGGTAAGGAACGACCAGACAAACAAAAAAACCTTATATAACATGGGGTCTAAAGCTCATAGTTTTGGAGAAAAAAAAATAAACAAAAATTTCCAAAATACTTAATAACACAGTTTGAGAACTACTGGCATATTCGCGGCCAAATTATCTTATTACGCGTGCTATACTCTCCTTTGTATTATTCTCAAGTAATAATTTCAGTTTGTGTTAATTGGTAAACAACACACTTATCCAGAGCTCGCGGATACGCACTTGGTGTGTGAAGAAAGTGGTGGAAATGCAGCTGGTGCGGAAGAGCTTTATCGTTTAAGGTTCCCTAATCGACGTTTGTGCTCGTACATTTGTTAGTATTGGATGGACATGGAGGAGAACGCGGTCCACAACGCGAAGAAAGAGTAATTGATGCAGAGGTTCAAATTTTGGAACTTGTAGAAGAGGATCCAACTTTAAGCACCCGCGATATCGCGAACCTTGTGGGAGTATCCCATTTTGAGGTATGGAGGACATTGAGAGACATGAACTTACATCCCTATCACTATCAACGTGTCGAAGCACTAGAACCTCAAGATTTTACAGAGCGAATGCAATTTTGTAGGTGGATTTTAAGAAAACATGCGGCAAATGAGGATTTTTTAAACGTTCTGTGTTTCTCCTATAAGTTTTATCAGAAACGGAGTGTTTAATTTTAAAAATATGCACTATTGGGCAGACGAAAGTCCACGTGTAAAAAGAAGGGCGCATTTTCAAAGACGGTTCAGCGTTAATCTGTGGGCAGGAATTTGCGGTAATGAAATAATTGGACCTACACAATTACCCGCTAGATTAAATGGTGATGTATACTTAATTTTTTTGCAACAAACATTGCCAAATCGAAAATGTACCCATGGCTACGCGCAGAAGAATTTGGTATTTGCACGATGGTGCGCGAGTCTATCTGATTGGACGTGGCGGACCAGTACCATAGCCTGCTAGATCGCCTGACTTAAATCTGATGGACTTTTATGTTTGGGGGCATTTTAAATCTCTGGCTTGTCGTGATCGAACTGACACTTTAGAACAACTGCAACAACGTATTTTAATTGGCGTAGAAACCATAAAAAATGATCCCAATTTACCAAATGTGTTGAACGGAGTGCGTATGTCCTTAGGTCGACGTGCCGAAATGTGTATACGTGGACATTTCGAACAATTTTTGTGAAAACTTCAAAAGGATTGTTCAGTTATTGGGTGTTACCTATTGGGCATTAAAGGTATGATTATTATTATTATTATTATTACTATTAGTATTCGCTGTGTTGTTTTGATCTGTTTATTATTGTTTACATTGATTTTCATGGATTCGATTTTTAGTTTTCGATACCTGATTGGGAAAAATTATGCGCTCAATTCGTTAAAAAAATCAGATTTTTTTTCCTAACTTAAAATACACAACTATTTTCTGGCATCGTATCTCGGACGTCTAACTTTTCGTTCTCCAATTTCATAAAATAATTACTAATTTTTTAAGCTTTTAACAAAATGTTACAAATGTTACTAAACCACATTTAAATTTTATAAATTCTTATAAACGACAATAAAAGCTACAATAATTTTGTTCCAAATTAAAAAACACATGTAAACATATCCCATGTAAACCCCTGCGGCCATGCTATGCTTGCGTTGTGCCGAAGGAGAATGAATTATTTACATTTTCATAATTAGTGGTATAAAAGGTTCTGTACAAGTAATCCCATCAAAGTGCCGCACTTCTTCCGGCGGGAACACAAGTCGGGTATTACAGTTTTTTATTATTTCTAATATTCGGAACTATAACATCCATTGACCCTAAAAAACAGTTGTTCTCAAATGCTTCCTACCTTAACATTCAAATTTTAAACCTAGATCAGTTTTTTTCAAAGTGCTCCTAGAGAAAAAAGTCATATAGGTTTTTTGTTTGTCTAGTCGGTCCCTATTACCAGTTTTCTTAATGACATGAAACTAATTACACCCTGTATATAAATTAAGTATTACACAGAATGACCGCTTAAAGTTCATCAGGATTTTGTCATGTAAAAAATACTAAAAGGCTGGTCGAAATTTCGAATTCATACAGACTTTTTCTTCCTTTCTCGATACATGCTTTAGTTTCTTTTACAAACAATAAAAGTAAATTAACCTGTTTTAGATCGTCACTCTCTCAATTAAACAAAAGAAACGGACCGATCAATAAATTAAATATTTACTCACCGTGAGGTGTACGAAAGGGAAATGGTCACAAATGATGTTACGACTCTTAATGATGATTTAAAAATTAAAAGCAAATAAAAATAATCGACGAGGTGAATGTAATTTGCTAAATTTCTCCGAGTTGAGCCTGCAGCTATCAACATATTAAAGAATGGCATTTAATAATAATAATACAATCCTCTCTTCATTATTGTGAAATGTTATCTTTATTGGCTTTCCTAAAGAAGTAGTAGTCCTAAAGTATACGTAAATGTCAGTGATTGCTTCATGAATTACATATACACAATAATATATTATAACGAAATTGAGTAAAACACTACTATGTTTTTTACCACTATATTTGCACAAAACGTGACTGCAGTTTCAACCCTTTAGGTCATTTTCAAACAATGATTCAACTAAGATGTTAAATACATCGTCTAAATTTTAAAACCGGTATGAATCTTAAACATCGTACGGATTTTACGATTTTAAATATTCGACGTTGTATTCGTTATACATATTAAAACATTGTTATTTGTGCCCAAAAATAATTCCAGTTATACTTTTGGTAATTCTGGTATAGTGTATATGATCTCAATTGGGACAGCATAAAAACGAAAACTCGGCATCTCCTTTATGCAACAGAGGCGGCGGCGGTAGAAATGTAAAAATGCTTTAAATGCTAAATAATTATTTTTTAATAGAGATGTTCACAAAGAATTAAATCCTGTTTAAACATCATAAAATGGTTAAAAATAGTCTTATAATAATATCCACAAAGTTTTACAATAATCAAAAAATCCGTTCTATGGAAAAACCCGTAAAGAAATACGAATATTCATTTGAATGCGCGAAACGCTCCTTGGTTGGTGTGACGTCATGTTGCTCATAGTTAAACGCGTGCGAATATAGTAGCTAGGCTTTCATGCACGTTTCATATGAGAATTAGGGATGGCGAAAATGTAATATATCGATATATGAATCATTTGATACATCACAAGACTCAGATCAATATATTCGATATATTAACAAAAAATTACCGATATTTCTATGTATCGACATATTGTAGATTAACATTTAATGTCAAAAATTAATGATTATTGCTTAAGGTATAACTTCGGAAAGCGGGAGGTGGCATTCCTTATAGTACAATATTTATCTCGATTAAAATTTCGAAGAGCGGGAGGTGATACTCTCGCAATAAAATTTCTATCTCGATTTAAATTTCGAAGAACGAGGAGGTAACATGCAAGTTGACCCTTTTCGATATATTTACAAAAATATCGATATTTCAACCCGATATATTGCAACAAGAAAACCATATGACTATATTCATGGTTTAGGATTAATATATCGATATTTATTTTATATTGATACGAGGTTTTCAAAAGGCGAACTCGCATAATCTGCTAACTGTGGACGTTACCATGGTTTCAGAATTTTTGGCCATGGTGGTAGACTTCAATCAGCCTCAATCTTGTGGTGTAAAAGCGAAACAGAAGTACTGTTTTATATAAATAAGTAATAAGTACTATATAGTACCAAAACTTTAGTAGTACATTATATAATGTGTTCCATATTAAATTTGCTTTGCTACGTTGGAAACAGGGAAGCGAAAACATTGCATAATCGGAGACCGATTCTGATAAATGCGTTTAAGGTAGCAAAAGTTTAAAAAATATCATTGGTTTAAAAAAGGACCAAAGCTTCTTTCTTTTTACATTTTGTGACACAGACATAAAAACCTTTTCTGGGTTATTTACTGATGTATTTGTACATTCAGGAACAAAACAACACTTGTTTCTATTAACTTTCACACTTTTTGAGTCTCCCATCATTACAAAAACAGGAGCTAAAACAATACTGAAACAGACAATAAATATCACGTTGTTATACGAGTTCCGCTATGAGCATTATGACATCACGGGCGCTACTCACTGCAGTTTACTAGCCTCGTTAATTTCGGAGTTTTTATTTTTAGTTTATTTTCAAAAAAAAAAGTTTTTAGGCGTTTTAATGGTTATTACGTGTTTCTGTAGCCCTAGAACTATCGTTTTTTATTACAATTAAAATATAGAAAACATCTATCGTTAAGGAAAGGGATTTCTATAATATCTTTATTTAACAAGTGGTTAATGAAAAAATATGTTTATCACATTTGATAAGTCACATAAATGATATGTGATAAATGTGATAAATGATATTGTCTAGTGACCTACCTCTTGCTCTATCTTCTAGCGGGTAATCTTAGGCGGGAGTTGCATAGATGTATATACTTTCGGTGTAAAGCAGCGATAGTCTTGTTTGTGTGACTTTTACGTCAAGGGATCAGTTATAGGTTGCTTTTTTTTTATAAATAACACAAATAAATATAAAAACTTGAAGTTAAATATTTCGCCGACGTTTCGGAAATCTAATCTGTTTACTTTTTAAGGCTTTTTTGAAAACTTTTATTTGCTGTGTATGATAAATATACAGCTCTAAGAATGTTTCTTATATTCAATATCCATTGATACTTACTATTTCTTCTTTCTTTTAACATTGGCAACCAAGTTGTACAGACATCTACGGAACAATTCGACACGCATCTATCCTAATTCAACAATATTATCACGGATTCTTTAATATCAGAAAAAATGAAATTCAGAGGTCTAAGAGACAGATAGCAAAAAAAAATTAAAGAGTCCGCGATAATATTATTGAATGAGGATAGATGCGTATCGAATTGCTCCATAGATGTCTGTACAACTTGGTTGCCCGTGTTAAAAGAATAACTTCACAAACTTAACATTGTATAATAACTAAAAAAAATGTTAACTATATCAACAGTTCTATGTAAATAGTAAGTATCTATTTATATTGAATATAACAAATATTCTTAGAGCTGTGTATTTATCATATACAGCAAAAGAGATTTTTCAAAAAGCCTTGAAAAAGGAAACAATTAGATTTCCGAAACGTCGGCGAAATATTTAATTTCAAGTTTTTATACTTATTTGTGTTATTTATTTAAAAAAGCAACCTCTAACTGATCCTTTGACGTAAAAGTCACAGGCGTAGAGGTTATTTACCAGTAACATACTGGTTAATTGTGATATTTTGTAGATTTCCCGAGCAAATAATCTATAGAGGTATAAAATGGCATTACAAATTTAAAAATAGTGAAGATAATATTGTTTACATATTAATTTTTTTTTTATTATTGAAATCAAATCGTTGTACCGTACATAAGAAAGCGTAAGCAAATGTTTAACTAAGTAATATTTATTGGGAAAATATGTTGTTTCCAAAGAAATAATTAATAAAATAGTATATTTTTTTATTCAAATATTGTCTAAATGTTGTTTGTGGTATTATCTTAATTTTTTTCCCAATTCTTTGGGACTTCCTGCCATATGTATTTTTTCTATTTAAGCGGTGCTCGGGGAATCTACAAACTATCACAATTAACCAGTATGTTACTGGTAAATAACCTCTACGCCTGTGACTTTTACGTCAAAGGATCAGTTAACATTATAGCAAGACTCCTCATTTTTATGGCTTATCAAAAATACATAAACAGAATGTCCCATTAAGACCAATTGTTAGTTCCATTAATTCGCCATGCCACAATTTTGCAAAATTATTGCTTAAAATTGTTAATTCATTATCTGGAAATACCGACTCGTATATAAAAAATAGTAAATATTTTATCGAAAAAGTTTACGAAAACAATATTCATAATACACATCTGATGGTTAGTTTTGACGTAGTTAGTCTGTTCACTAACACTCAGAGACAAAACTTTAAAAATAATCAAAGCAAATTGTTAAACGAAAATAATTTGGAAGCTAGAACTAAATTGAATGTGTAAATACCATAATGGAACTTTTAACTATGTATATAAAAACAATTGGAAAATGATTTCTATCAGCAGGATTTCGGTATGGCAATGGGTTCTCCATTATCACCGATTTTAAGCAATATATTTATGGAGGATTTTGAGACTAGACATGTTCAAAATTGTGCATACAAACCGGTATCTAGTGGAGATACGTAGATGATGTCTTTGCAATCTGGCCTCACGGTATTGAGTTACTAGATAGTTTTTTGGAACATTTAAATAATAAGGAACCTTCTATTAAATTCACTTTAGAAAAGGAAACTAGAAATTAATTACCATTTTTAGATGTTTTAATTAAAAAAGTAAATGGTACAATTGAAACAAGTGTTTATAGAAAACCAACACATACCAACAGATATTTAAATTTAAACTCATATCAGTCGATGCACGTTAAGAGGGGTGTTATAAAATGTTTGTACGATAGGACCAAAATCATTTCTTCTAATGATAAAATACCAAACAATTAGAAGCGGTTTATAAAAGAAGTTCTTATGAATAACCAATACCCTGGGGGTTTTGTTGATATAACCTTCATAATTATTGAAAATAACAACTAGGTACGACAAAAACCTGAAAAACGGTAATTCTTTATGTATGTGGATTATTCGAAAAGTTGCGCAGTATCGGTGATAGATTTGATATTAGGACGGTATTTGAAACAAACAACACTTTAAGATCTATTCTATTCTATTCTGAGAAAGACGAATCCGAAGGGACATAGAATAAACTGGGATTCGGCAACAATTTTAACAAAAGAGGCAGATAGCAAAAAAAGAAAAATTAAAGAATCCGCGATAATATTATTGAATAAGGATAGATGCGTGTCGAATTGTGCCGTAGATGTCTGTGCAATTTGGTTGCCAATGTTAAAAGAAGAACTTCACAAACTTAACATTGTATAAAAATTTAAAAAACCGTTAACTATATTAACAGTTCTATATAGATAGTGAGTATCTATGGATATTGAATATAACAAACATTCTTAGAGCTGTGTATTTATCATACACAGCAAAAAATTTTTTTCAAAAAAGCCTTGAAAAAGGAAACAGATTAGTTTTCCGAAACGTCGGCGAAATATTTAATTTCAAGTTTTTATACTTATTTGTGTTATTTATTTAAAAAAGCAACCTCTAACTGATCCTTTGACGTAAAAGTCACAGGCGTAGAGGTTATTTAATAGTAACATACTGGTTAATTGTGATATTTTGTAGATTCCCCGAGCACCGCCTAAAAAGAAAAAAATACATGTGGCAGGAATTCCCAAAGAATTGGGAAAAAAATCGGTAGAGTTATTTACACTGAACTTCCCTCGTTATTTGTGCATGACAGTCACTCAAAAAAATTATTAATTACGAAATGACATTGGGAATAATAATCGGAATATAATTATTGGTATTATTACAAAGAAAACCTGATAACTTTTGGTCAAAAAAATATAGAGTGTTCATCCAACAGCAAAAGTTCAATATACTAAATAACAGGTGCCAAATATGGAAGCTTTGCGCAAATACCTTTATAAATGTCCACCATGACTGAATTATTTCTTGGGATGCCATTATTCAATAAAAGTATATAATAGGATATGCCAAATATTATTGCCATCTCTCACATTTTCAATCAAACATTCACGTAATGGAGTGGAAGTATAGTGGTGATTAAAATATAGAACAAATTTTCAAAAATGTTTTCTGTCTATTCTAGTGTTAAATTTTTTTCCAAATTGGTGAAAATATGTTGCAAATGTTTTTTTCCGAAATAGGTTTAGAATGTTATGAAACGTGGAAATTTTAAATTTGAGCAAAAAAATATTTCGTCTATTCTATAATGGTGATAAATAGATTACTAAAACATGTTTTCATTTTTTTTTTTCTAAAACATTTTTAAATTTGTTTTAATAAATTTGGAATGCCATGGAAACGTGGAAATTTTAAATTTTGAGAAAAAAAAAATTAATCTATTTTGGTGGTAAATTTTTTTTTAAAAATGTTGGTAAAAAATTTTCAATTTTTTTTTTCTTTTAAATAGGTTTAGAATGCCATGAAACGTGGAAATTTTAAATTTGAACAAAGCAAAACATTTTTTTTACTGGTAAAAATTTTTTCAAAAACGATTGAAAAAAATTTTCAAAATTTTTTTTTTTCTGAAATAGGTTTAGCGCGTCATGAAACGTTTAAATTTTAAATTTGAGCAAAAAAAAAATTTGTTCACTATTTATTCCGTTTAGACTGTCCACCCTGTATATTTTTCAGTGAAAATTCTACCAGTTCTTCGCTGACAGTAGGGTTATCTACCTACCAAATTTGACTGCTCTCCGTCAAGTAGTTTTTTAGTAAATGCACCAACAGACAGACAGACAGACAGACAGACAGACTGACGGAATTGAAAAACCTATATTTTCGGAATCTACGTGTTCTGAAACGTCAGAATCCGAAAAAATCTCGGAGGGTGATTTTTTCTCGAATACAATACTTCCCTTCGGTATGCGAGGGAAGTAAAAATGAAGATGTGAGGCCCCATTGTGAGGGGCAAAAAAGGAGCAAAGCAAAGCCCTATGTGGGCCATGACGGTGCTACGGGGCCCCATTCTGTGGGGCGGTGGCCTGTCCAGAGTGCCGCAATACCTAATGTGTATTTTTTAGATCCGACAATCATTTTTTTAATTGAGAAATAAATTGCTGTGTTTTAGAGAGCAAGGGGCGTGTTAATATGTAATTAATAGCTTTGATTCTAGTCTCAATGGACAGATAATTATCGATTTGTAAATGTAATTAAGCAAATTCTTAGTTAAATTCGTATATTTATTGATAAATTTCAATTAAAAAATTAGGCGCTGGTGGGAGAAGATATAATTCCTGTAAGGATACACGGGTGCTCGATTATTATTTCTGTAAGCGCGGAGAATGTAAGAGTGAACTTGGCACGAGACACTACCGTGTTTCTTGATATCTGTAGTAAAACAAATGATTTACCTACCTCATAACTGAAAACTATTAATCCACAGCCCAATAGTAAATATACAGAACAAGAAATGTCAGTGTTACTGGCTAGTAAATATAAATTATTTGAAAATTGTTATTTTAATAAATACTGTGCAATTAATTACGAAAAAGTAATTAATACATGCATAACATGCAATCCATTAAGTAAAGGTGCAAATTAATACTAAATTTTTTATTATTTTTCTTTAACAAAATCGTCACTTTTTACGGTAAACAGATGACAACACATAAATATTTACCTATATGCACGTAGATTAGCATATTATACATCTACCAAATTATATATTAAGAAAACATTCCAATTATAGAAACCATATTTAAATGAACACTATGAACTAACTCTCTCGTTTTACTTCTATAGATATCGTCAGGAGAACGTTGCCCTGTATAAAAATATCGACTTATTGATATAGAAAGCTACGAGCTTTATTATAAAACACACCTTAGTCCCTCAGGTATCATTACCGTGATGTAAGAAAGTGTAGATTTTTTACATGTAAATATCAAATATCTCGCCAAATACGTATGTAATTATTACAAGAATAATTCATTCTGTATGCATAACGTGTAATGACAAAACTGATGAGTTTACTAATGGTCTGATTAAGCGTATAATTGGTCGTAAGAGTAAAATGCCTTAAAGAATAACCCATTGGCTTTTAATTAATCGTTTACTGGCGAAACTTATCGTATCACTTTCTTTAATACATCTTTTATGAAACTCATGTTTTAACATGAAAAAAGAGGAAAGCGAGAATTATAAAAAAAAAGTATTAATAATAATAATAATAATAATAATAATAATAATAATAATAATAATAATAATAACATTATCTAATAATCTAAATTATTTAATATTTGCTATGTCTATCAAATCTGGGCTTAATTTGTTATTTATGTATAAATTGACATCTATAACTATTATTATAGTCGAGGAAGTTTAGTACAAAAATAGGCCAAACTATCGAAAACTACCCAAGTAACAATTTAAATTTTATCGTGATCTTCAGACCCTCTTGAAGCCTATTTAATAAAACGTCTGATAAAACTATATATCTTTGACAAACGCTATTAAACCTTTATAAAACTTGTATAAAGCTAAGAGGGACCATTCTTAAAAGAGTGCTGAGAGCCTTTTTTAAAAGTCATTTTAAAACCAGTTGGTTTTATTCTAAATAGCCTTTATAACGTTCTGAAGACCTTGATAAAACTATCCATAAAATCAACAATACACCCTAAAAGCATACTTTTGGCCTCAAGTGACTATCTACAAACGGTTGTGTAAATTATTTTAAAACCACTTCTTAAAGTCATCATAAAACTAAAATGCTTTAGAACTGCACTTAAAAATGCTATTCGCTCTGTTAATATGGTTATTTTTAATAAAAAGGTTTTATTTTTGCCATTATATTAAAACTAAGTTGGCAATGTTGGCAAATCAGTGAGATGTTGGTACTGAATGGATATTATAATAAGCATTTGTTGTTCAGCATTCAGCTGGTATCTATATACTGGTTAAAAATATCAAGTTCAGTATAGGTACTCACCATGAGTGAAAATTTAGCTGCGCATTAAATTGCACCGATGATATCACAACTAGTAAAAAATATTGAAAATTTTGGAAATTTTAAAAAATATTTTAAATTTTATTTTTTAAAACAGGTTTATTTTTTGTTGATATGAACTTAAATCACACGTTACTAATGATAATCATGATTTTTAGTCCTTATTACTCATAAATTGTTGCAAAAATTGCAACTAAATAATTGCCCACTTGAATAATTCCAACATGGTAGTTTTTGTTTACAAACATATTTGTAGGAAAATGGCGATTTTTATTAAAACCTGTTGGTTGTAGGCAATACCACAATAAGAGTAATTAATCCTAAGATTCTGCGCAATCCTCTCATACATTTGCTACTAATTATAACCATTTTAAGTCCTCTTACATTTATGTAAGTCCATTTGGCATTGTCTAATACCAGTTGATCTTGTCTAACACCATTTGACCAATATTAAGATTTGTTGGATTTATTCACAACCATCATAAAACCTATTGCCCAAAAATATATAAATAAGAAGAAGAAGATAACTTTTCACATTTATTTGAATATTTTGAATAGTCGAATGTGTCAATGTGTGGTGTGGCTCTAATTGTTTACAATAAGTCCTATGTTTCGTCTAGTTGATGAATGCCTCAGGGGTTGATTCATAATCCAAGCTTTCAAAGCTACTTTTCCTATCTAATTAACGCGAGTTTTCGTAAAAAAATGAAAAAATAGAATTTTGTTCCTGACGCACGGGGTTTGGATATTTTAAAACCACTTTAAAAATTGCTGTATTTGGTCGCAAATAATGTGATGACAGAATTTTCCGCACCTCTTTATCATAATAAAAATATTCGATTTTAAAAAAATTTAAAAATTCGTTTATGGGCCTTAGTGGAGCCCAGTTGAGCCCCAAAAATTGAGGTTACAGGCCTTTGGGATTAGTATATGCATGCATTTTTGCCGAATTTTAAATTGATTTCATTTGAATCGAAAATCTTCCAAAAGGCGAAGTATGTAAATAAATTAATTTTAGGCCTTTATTCTCATTTTAACTGAATCTTCATAGCCGTAGGGGGTTATGTGGATACTGGTTTACTCTGCGTAGCCGTAGGGGATTGTGTGGAAACTAGTGTTACAATGAGAACTGTCCAATAAGAAAGACAAATTCATTTTAGGATTTCAATTGCTAACATAACCAGAATTCAGGTTATCGAAAGAATGCAAAGATTGCAAATCAGTGATTTTACAAACAGTTTTTCTTTTAGTTCTCATAGATAGTTTTTTCTGCTGTTTGCAAAATCTTATAAAGAATATGTTTCATTACACGTATAAGCAAACAAAAAATAATTCACTTTTAAACATAAAAGATATAAAACATAATCAAATGCAAATGCAAATTCCCTACAATGTAAGAGTAATCTAAAATAGAATTGAGGAAATGAATATATTACTAGCAAAAATACTCGTAATTATTTCAAACTCTTACTAAAGACTTATTCAAAGATAAGTACAAAAACATATATCTTTCTAAACAAAATACTTTGCTGGCTACATGCCACGAACAACATTGAATTATAAGAAAGAAATATGCACATTACGTACAGAAAACTGTCACAATAATGTTAGTTTTAATTTTAAATTATCCTGTTCAACAAAACCAAAAAACAACTAAAGACAAAAACACTTACCAAAAACTTTGAAAACTTTCACAGACACGTGTTTCTGTATCCTACACAAGGATACTTCTTCAGTGCTACTTCTTTCAAAGTTGAAAATGAACTAAACAGTCACTTACCAGGCAATAGGTATTTATGCAATAATTATTTATGGTTCTAACGAACAGGATAATCCAAAACAGATTCCAGAAACACGTGTCTGTGAAAGTTTTCAAAGTTTTTGGTAAGTGTTTTTGTCTTTAGTTGTTTTTTGGTTTTGTTGAACAGGATAATTTAAAATTAAAACTAACATTATTGTGACAGTTTTCTGTACGTAATGTGCATATTTCTTTCTTATAATTCAATGTTGTTCGTGGCATGTAGCCAGCAAAGTATTTTGTTTAGAAAGATATATGTTTTTGTACTTATCTTTGAATAAGTCTTTAGTAAGAGTTTGAAATAATTACGAGTATTTTTGCTAGTAATATATTCATTTCCTCAATTCTATTTTAGATTACTCTTACATTGTAGGGAATTTGCATTTGCATTTGATTATGTTTTATGATTGTACCTGTATTGGTAATTCTCCGGAATCTGTTTTGGATTATCCTGTTCGTTAGAACCATAAATAATTATTGCATAAATACCTATTGCCTGGTAAGTGACTGTTTAGTTCATTTTCAACTTTGAAAGAAGTAGCACTGAAGAAGTATCCTTGTGTAGGATACAGAAACACGTGTCTGTGAAAGTTTTCAAAGTTTTTGGTAAGTGTTTTTGTCTTTAGTTGTTTTTTGGTTTTGTTGAACAGGATAATTTAAAATTAAAACTAACATTATTGTGACAGTTTTCTGTACGTAATGTGCATATTTCTTTCTTATAATTCAATGTTGTTCGTGGCATGTAGCCAGCAAAGTATTTTGTTTAGAAAGATATATGTTTTTGTACTTATCTTTGAATAAGTCTTTAGTAAGAGTTTGAAATAATTACGAGTATTTTTGCTAGTAATATATTCATTTCCTCAATTCTATAAAAGATATAGTTTTGGAAAAACATGTACATTATCTGGAGATGCAAACCTAACACAGTGTGTCCTAAAATGAACGCATACAATTCATAACTTTTCTTCTGTTTGCGTTCGCAAAAATACAAAAACAAGTAAACTAGTAATATCAGATTAATCTGTTATTTGTAAGCAAACGATAACATTTTTTCTGACACTTTTTACATATCTGTAATGTCATCGATAAGCTTTTAGAATAGGGCACCCTATGGAGTTTGGAGTTTGGAGTTTGTGGGAGGGCAGTCACATTTATGTGACCGCAGCACCTAGGCCCCATTGGGCCCCTTGTACGTCCTCCCGAGGGATACAGGATTCCACCTAGGCCTCCAACCATCCTAATCTTGTGAAGAAGGTGGTGATGCTGCCTAGGGGAATATCCCTCAAGTCGGCCAGTGTAGGCCAACGTTCTCCCAAAATGGATTCTCTGCTAGAGGAGACTGCCGGGCACTCACAGAGTACGTGTTGGACAGTCTCGTCTTCTTGTTCACAACCTCTGTAGGGCACCCTATATTTTATTCTAAAAATTGCTAGACTCTTTACAAAGGAATCCAGTGACATAATTTTTCTTTTGTAAACGTCCAAAGAAAACTTCATTTTGAAAAATTTAACAATGACCAATGCGATGTTCGAAACTATTAATTACATTATAACGAAATTGAGTACTCAATTTCGTTATAATTGTGGATTACCATAGAGTAACGGCTTCCTCAATCAATTTCTTAATTACATTTTCAATGTCGTCTCGAATTTGTTAAGTTATTCCATCTATCCATTTTTATTTTTACTTTTTGGTGATCATTTCCACATTCAATTTTTCACTAAGAGTGTGTAATATTGAAGACGCCTAGTATATGCCAAAATAACCGTTTATCAGTCAAATTTTATTCAATTTCATGCTTGCAATCGACGACGTACGAATGCAACTTCTACTTTATGAATTTAATTACTTATACAATGTCCAAGCAAATGTATAAAAATATGCAAAATAATGATAGCTATTTAAAGCATGAAAATAACACCATTACCCAGTCAAGTAATTCCACAATAATTCTAGCAAAGAAAGTCCATCAATGGCTTCCTATCCTATCCGATCTACTAACCATTAACCATGAAGATACAAGATAGGAGATTAATTTCTGGAACGCTAACAAATCAAATTTAGCAATAAAAGTTAGCAAGTTGTTTTTGTATCTAGTGAATGTGATGCCGCAATGTGTTTCCGGTTCAATTTTGTACCTGCAGCGAATAATTCTCATCAGGGTTCTACTTAGTAGGATATCCATTGATTCGTAACAAATATATGAAAAATCATACATTTTGTGAAATAATATATATTTCGCCAATTAATTCTTGCATTCCAGAAAACTTATATTATTAGATATTTCTGCCTCATGAATCACTACTTCCACATCCAGATTTCCCATCCATGTTATTTTAAAGGAAAACATCTTGACTATATTAGCCCTCTTGTTACTGTCTAGTTCATAGTAAGTTGATTAAAATAGGCTACAAATAATTAAACTAGGATGCGTGATTGGGCGTCTAATTTCTAAGAAATTAATATTTTACTTGAAATTACCGTTCCCATATCGAACCAGGCGTTCGCCTTGCAATTCTTTAGTTTTTCTGGAAGTTAACTTTTTGATCGAGGAGCCACTTTTCGGTTAGCGTGTGCAAGGGAGAGACCATTTGAGCCATTTGAAGCAATAGTTTTGTAGCTTACCCGATTTGGGGGATGTGAGGCGAAAAGGTAGCAAAAAGTGGCACGAAGCTATTGTGATTTTGTTTATTTTATTGTTCTTGCCACGGAAGCAGGTTTCCCAGGATGTAATTTGTTTTCCATTCGCACGAAGCTTCTCTAACCAGAGTAATATAGTAATTTTTACATCACCACCCGTCTATCTGGACGAGGAGTGGCTAGTTTGAGCCGATAAACAACTTTAAGTAAGTCCTCGACGTTTTATGACATTCTAAACCTATTTCAACAAAAAAAAAATTCTATACGATGACTATGCTACAACTTCATTACGTGAATGTGGAAGTAACATAACTTTTTTATGATTATAGTCCAGTCAGTAAAGTAAAAAATACACCAGAAGCTCGCAAAAAATGTTATCTGAGATTTTCCTTCTGTAACTGTTAGTGCGAGGATTAAACATCACAAAACCACAAAATTCAGTTCTGTGGGTGCCCCGCAACCCCCCCAAAAAACACCTCTTCGGTGAAAAAAGCCTCATTTTACTGATAACTCGTTAATCATTGAATATATAAAAGAAATGCTCATCATAAAAAAGAAATCTTGACGAGTTGCCTAAAGTCGTCTTGTAATTTTCTTGTATATGCCATGGTATATTGACAAAAATTGCAAAATTTGTATAACATGCTGCTAAATTTGTAAATGTTAATATTTTTATTCCTAACTTTTTATGCATTGAAGTACTACCTTGAACTAAAGGATAATGCATTTATAACTTATATTACAGTCAGTTATTTTTATGGACCTGTGGATAGTTAGATGCAATTCAATTTATTCTATAGGCCGCTCGCAGAAAATTTTAAATAAACCCAATTCGTGTCCATTAAAAATACAAATTTTGCAATTTTTTTCAATATCGATCTTCTCGAAAACCATTGCATATATAAGAAAATTACAAAAGGACTTTTTTTTGGCAATTAGTCAAGCTTTTCTTCTTGTGACGAGCCTTTAAAAAAATATTTTTTTCTTACTTTTTATTGGGTAATTTGCCGTTGAAAAATATTAAAAAATGTTAGTTAAAAAACCTCTGCGCCAAACGGATCAGACTGCATAAAAAGTAAGAAAATCTGAATATGCCACAAATAAACAATTACAGACAATATTTTTTTTATATCTTCAACGGTTAACGAGTTATCAGTAAAATAAGGCTTTTTAACCGAAGGGGTGGTTTTTTGGAGCGATTGCGCGGTGCCCCCCGAACTAATTTTTTTGGTTTTGTGATGTATAATCCCTCCAATAACATTTACTGAAGGAAAATCTCAGATAAGTAACACTTGTTATGGAAATCTTTATAATTATCGGACTATTATATAATAGTCGCGTCATTTTAGCATGAAAAATCTGAAAATGTCTAAAATTGGAGGTGCAGAGTCAATTGATTTCATTTTTGTTGCAAAGAGCTCAGAAGGGCATTTAGAAAAAACAGTACCTTTTATTTTTTGCGGAAATGTTTGGTTTTATTCTTTGTCCAACAATCTTCATATATTAATGGCCAATTCAATTCAATTAATTGAAGAATATATTGTCATACACAATATGCAATAAAATTAGACGAAAATGGTTACTCGGGAGGTTTTTGGGTTTTTGGCGCTGATTACGAATCTGAAGTTCAATTTGGCAGATTGAAAATGTCGGACCGGAAATAATAATAATAATAAACGGCTTTATTCAAAGGGTGTAGATGTACATTTACAAGTACATTACAAATAGCAATTTACAAGGCGAAGTTTAGCCATGTAGCTATTCTTACACTTAACCTTATAAATCACTACTTACCTTACTAATTAAGTTAAAAATAAAACATTAAAATACAAAGATACAATACAATATTACAATAGTCCAATGTAATAGGCGGACGGTATACACTTTATAAAATATATTTATAGAAATACTAAAAAATTAATTACTCAAAATAACTAAATAAAAAATCGATCATAAACACAGTGCAAAATGGTGCCCAAGAATATATTCTAGTTTTTGTTGGAATTAATGAACCAGGCTTTGATTTTTTTACGGAAGATATTAACTGTCGATAGATTTTTGTATATGGGATCAATAGAGTTATATAAGGCTGCGGATGTGTAAAAAAAGCTACGTTGGAAGAGGGCTGTACGATGTTGTGGCACTGTTAGCACGTACCGATGTCTGATGTTTACAGTATGTACTGACGATCTGAAAATTAACTTGTCTCTTAAGTAACTTGGAATAGAATATTTTATTAAAGAAAATAAGAAAACTGCATAGTGGAATTTAACGAGTTGTTCCATTTTTAACCAACGCAACTCAACATATTTGCTTGAAACATGATCAAATTTTCTTAAGTTGTAAATAAAACGACAACAACAGTTTTGCAAAACTTGTAGTCGATTTTTTGTAGCTTGATCCAGGCAGTAAAAATACATAAAATTGCAATAATTGAATACAGGCATGACTAAAGTTTCACAAAGTTTTTTACGTTGTTTAAAGTTCAAGATATGCCTGTTTGCATACAGTACTTTTAGCCGGGAGTAAAATTTTTGTAAAAGAATTTTTATGTGCTGCATAAAACGTAATTTTTCGTCTATTATTATCCCAAGATTTTTGGCATGAGTAGAAAATGACAAATTTTCTTGATTAACATTTAGTTGAATAGAAGCCTTTAAGTGATCTCGAGTATGTTCTGAGCAGAATAGAATAACAACTGATTTGGTAGGGTTAATTTTAAGGTTATGTTGATGCGAATATTGATAGATGTTGTCTAAATCTTGGTTGATCAAATTAGTGGCAATAGCTGCATTAGATGGCTCAAAACAGTGAAGAAGTTGGGTATCGTCAGCATATGCTTGCACATGCGAACTAGTTACTACATTAAATATATCTGCTGTATATACAAGAAACAAAAGAGGACCAAGAATAGAGACCCTTGAGGAACACCTGACGAGATAATTTTAAAATCAGATATATATCCTGCGACTGATGCGCATTGGCGACGTTCGCTCAAATAAGAATTGAAAAACCGCAGGGATATCGCGTCGAAACCATAGTAATTTAGCTTTGCACAAAGAAGCGTGTGATCAATGGTGTCAAATGCCTTGGAGTAGTCTAGGGATACAAGAATAGCTGCCATACGTTTGTCTAGTGCACTGATGATATTATCACTAAGGTTTAACAAGGCAGTAGTGGTGCTATGTGCTTTACGAAATCCCGATTGATGTAATGGGTATAAGTTATGCAGTAGAATCGGGCCATTTTCCAGAAGAAATGAGAATGGATGGATATCTTGGCCTTGAAAATTTGTACTCGGAGGTTTGCGAGGTAGCTGATTACGAATTCGAGCTCTAATTCCGTAAATTCAAAATGGCGAACAGAATGTAGAGTCAATTTCTCAGGAAAAACTCGTACCTGTTTCGGTCTTGGCTGAAAATGGGAACTCGGAGGTTTTCGTGGTCTCAGATAACGAATCCGATGACCAATTAGAGAAAATTCAAAATGTCGTACCGAAAGTAGAGCCAGATCCTCAGAAAAACGTCGTATTTTTTTCTTTTCCGGGTTGAAAGTTTGGAAAATACGAGTATTTCCTAAAAATATACTACTTCCGGTCCGCCATTTTGAATTTTTTCTAATAGGACATAAGAATCGTTATCAGCGATAACGAAAACCCTCGACTTCCCACTTTCACTCCAAAGAAGAAAAGAATACGAGTTCTTACGGAGAAATTGACTGTTCTTCCGGTCCGCCATTTTGAATTTCGTAAGTTGAACCTCTGATTCGTGA
Source organism: Stenurella melanura (assembly GCA_963583905.1). NCBI lineage: Eukaryota > Metazoa > Arthropoda > Insecta > Coleoptera > Cerambycidae > Stenurella > Stenurella melanura. The sequence goes on along the minus strand of OY757311.1, from coordinate 169,844,150 downwards.
TCAGCGATCTCAAAACCCCCGAGTGTTCATTTTCAGCCCAAAAGAAATACGAGTTTTTCCTGAGAAATTGACTACTTCCGGTCCGCCATTTTGAATTTACCAAATTAGGCTTCAAATTCATAATCGGCGATCTAGAAAACCCTCGAGTACATTTTCAACGCCAAGATATACATTCTCATTTCTTCTGGGAAAAGGCCTGATTTTGGGTCCGCCATTTTGAATTTTCCAAATTGGACTTCAGATTCGTAATCAGCGACCCCAAAAACTCTCTGAGTAACCATTATCGCTAATTTTATTGCGTATTGTGTATGATAACAAATTATTCAATTCATTTAATTGAATTGGTCATTATATTGCCCAATTATTGGACAAAAAATGCAACCAAACATTTCCGCCAAAAAATAAAAGGTAATGTTTTTTATAAATACCTTTCTGAACTCTTTCCAACAAAAATTAAGTCAATTAATCCTGTTAACTATAAGTTAACTTGTAATGGGCAACCGCCTTGAAGAAGCAAAAGTGGAATAAGGGTAATTAACTATCCATGATGTTGCGTTAAATATGTCTAAAGGGAATTACGTTATAAGGTCACGATTGTAAAAAAACAATCATTATATTCGATGCGTGACGATGTGCATAATAAAATATGCTTTTTATAACAATACGTGAACATCGTTTAACAATTTAGTCACTCTCATGATTATTTTCAAACTGCAATGTATGTTTTACGAGAATCAACGTAAAGGAATAAGATTAAAAAGTTTATATTGTTTGCCTGTCTAAAATATCACTAAATTCTACCAAAAAATAAACATCTTAAGTTTACTAAGTATAAAAAATTCATATTTTTTTAAAACGAAGAGTAATTTGCAAAAATGGCGAAGGATCTGGTCATACATGTACTCAATGATATCCCAAGTAGCATTTTAAGATACATTTTCGGAAACGTTTCTAACAAGTGTGCCTGTTCCATGTACAAAATGGGAACTGTTTGCAACATGTTGCGATACATTTTCGACGCATACAAAATTTCTTATGGTAGTGTAGTAAGTGTTTCTATTTTGGTGGCACTGCGCGTTTCTTTGCTAGGTTCGAAAATAAAGAGAAACATGTTTCTAATTTGTAGCTCACAGCTTTTTAAATAGTTTCGCAAATATGTCAATGTTTTTATAACTAATATTATTGGGAACTGAATGTATGCAATCAGTTTCGAAAAGTCTTATTATCTATTATAATAAAGATAGGTATGTGCTGTTTAAATATGAAAACAGGTATAAAATAATATTGTAACTACATGTTGAAACTATGAAAACTTATATCTAGTTTTTAGCGGATGTCTGGTCAGAATAAACTTATGCGACGAGAATTTTATCGATTATTTTGATGTTACTAATTAGTCATGTATCCAAACATCAAATAATGTTTATTTTTCATAATTTATATCGACATTTAAGCTTTTGCATAAACAACGTTCTCTCTCGAAAGAAAATTGTACATAATGGCCGCCGAATTACAAACGTCATTAAGCCAACACTTTAAAACCAAAATGGCCACGGAAACAGTTCTCTAAGTGTTTCGGAAATTTAGATCATATTTTAAGAAAGGAACATGTTTCGAAACTATTTCTTCTGTGTTTCTAAATTGTTTCGGAAATGTATATATATATCGGCCAGCGTTGCGCACTCGTACTTTGAGGGACTTCGTTTATTTCTTATGTATATTTTTCATTTCAGCTTTTTTACCTTCCTCAATATTTTCTATACAAATAGTAAACTCTTCTACTTTCGCCACATTACTGATAACAGTTAGAAAATTTGTTAAATTGTCATAATTTGTAACAAAGTTCCCATGGTTTCTGTTAATAATCTGTTTTGTGCTGGAAATAAGAATGAGTTTCAAATACTTTCAGTGGCGAAACATATTCTTTATAGGATTTTGCAAACAGTGGAAAGAAAAGCTATCTATGAGAACTAAAGGAAAAACTATATATAAAAATATTAATGAAATCTTTGCATTCTTTCGATAACCTGACTTCTGGTTATGCTAACAACTAAAAATTCTCATTTGCCATTCTCATTTTAACACTAGCATCCAACCTAGTCCCCTATGGCTAAGCAGGCTAAACGAGAATTTACATGATCCCCTACGATATGTAAATTCAGTTAAAAATGAGAACAAAGGCCTGAAATTAATTTATTTACGTACCTTGTCTTTAAAATTTTTTCATTCTAATGAATTACATTTTCATAAAATCTCATTCAATTTCTTGGAAATGCTTAGCCTTTGAAACGTTTTTCGTCCTTATTGTGGACTCATCAGAAAAGCCTAAAGCCACTCATAACGATGTTCCATGCAAAACTAAGACAATATCCATGAACAAAATAATAAATAATTCACTTTTAAACTTTCAGTGGTGACACGAGAATTACAAGATTACAGTTATAAATAAGTTAACTGTTAGAAATGCTGTTGAATGAGGGGTAAGGATGCACACAATTCAACTTCTAGATAGTTTTTCACTTGAAAATTGGTACACGTATATAGGGTGTCCCGACACTATGGGGCAATACTTCGGGAACGTATAGTTCGGGTCAAAATATCACTAAGGGCACCTATAATTTTTTTTTCTTAGGGCGCCCCCCTACTCTATTTTTAAAGGGGTTAACAAAGTAAAATTAAGATATTGACTTGAAATTTGGTACAGAGTCCAAAAAATTGGGACTTAGTCTATGTATTAGAAACTAAGGTCTAACATTTTTTTATATCTGCCACCTCCTAGACCCCACTCCATTATTAAAGGGGCCATCAAAATAAAATTGTGACTTATTGTGTACAAGACTTAAAGCTCTCAAAATAAATTGCCTTATCCCCATTAAACGTCAGCCAATCAAAAAGATATTGAAGTGGCATGTCGTTTTAATTAATACGTTTTATAAATTTTTCAGTATAGTTTCTAACATTTATATATATTTGGCTTAAAAGGGACTCTATACAATGGAGAAAAATAACATTAGAATATAATTTTCTCGCACTTAAACGATCTGCAGCTACGTAAAATAAATTCAAAATTTCTATAGCACTCGTACTCATTTAAAGTATTTGTTACATGGTCACTAAATGTTAGTCTCGAGTCGAATATTAACCCAGATCAGATTTTGTATAAACTTTTTCCAAATCTTAGTCATAACTTTTCATAACGTAAATGTTTCTTGTAAAAGTAAACAATCCTGAAAATTACTTATTTGTTTAAATATTTTCAGATTATCAGCAAAAAGGCTGATGAATATTTAACGATATTGATATCATTTATGAAATATAAAAACATAAACGGGCCCGGACTTGAACCCTGAGGAACTCCTGAGTCTAATGTGTAGTATTTCAGCTCAATATTATTTATTATAACATGTTGTCCATTTCTGAGGCAAATAGGCATAAATGTTATTAAATCACTAGAGATGGAGAATTCTTTAAGCTTATTTAACAATATGAAATGTTCAACTTTGTCAAATGCATTAGCAGAATCAGAATAGATACGGTTTAAATAGAAAGTTATAGTTATAGAAACCGACGAAAAGTATACTATTTACACCTAGTGGAAACGCTTCAAACAGAACATCCCGTATATTGTTTCAATGTTTATCAGTATGTAGAGCTTTTGTGTACCTATTAAGGAGGGCAAGCAAACTCATAAGAATTGTGTAACAAGTTCACTTTACCATTTGAAATCGACATTACCAACGACTTTCGTTCCTGATTCACATTATTGAGCGGCTACACCTTTTTTGGATAAAAAATATCGAGATGCGCCTAATAAGGACGCTCACGCACACTCCAGTCCGAAACTTTCTCGACTTAGCCAAGCATCACACGATCATAAAGCAATCTTAAAATTTCCGTTGTATGTTTACCTTCGCAAGGTCGGTGCACGTCAGATCCACAGGTGGAGTCGATTATTCGCCTCGTGATCGCGATCGAGGAGCAAGAGCATCTCAGAGCCCCCGAGCGACATGTGAAAGTGGGGTAGAATTCTCTGTTAACTTGGAATCCTTTCAACTACCGAATCTCGCAGAGTCGATACACGGGATTGTTTGATTTCCCGCGAAAAACTTATCTGTAATTCGTGTTTGATGAAATCTGCCGCGGCAAAATGTGATATGATAAAAAAAAGTTGTGCGATCAGTGGTGGAAATTGGTGGAAAATGCCCTCGGATATAGTGTCTTTCGCTGTGTCCACCGGACTAGGGGTGAGCGTGCTGGCGGGGATTTTATCCGGGGTTTGCTATGTCTTGGCACATGGAATACAAAGGAAAAGGTAACATACTGGATATTACGCAACACTAGTAACAATTTTTTTTAAATCTTGCTATGTGATCGACAACGTTTTTTCACTGTTTATGTCAGATACTTAAATCCACGTTTTTTTAAACAACTACTTGTAATTTATTAATTATTATACCAAATACTAATTATGTGATTGACTTTAAATAAATATCGGTGCTATGGTACAACATCGTTGATCTATCAAACTTTCTGTATCTACAAAAGTTTTTGTTGATATATCAATGAATCAAGAAAATTTTATTTCTTATAAAAACAATCAAAGTAGATTTTTTCTCTGTTGAATCAAAAATGGAGGAACCGTAAACATCAACGTGAAACAAGCTCAGACGATGTTGTCGTCATTATTATAAAAACAGCATTGTTATAAAAATATACGTACTGTTGTTGGCGAAGACCAATCGATACACAATACCTGTCATAAAGAAACTTATTTTCTCAAACCAAGAAAAGCTAAGGTCGAATCCAAAAGATATTCTTCAAGTTTTGGCGCATATAGAAAAAGTAAAGACCACGTTTCATTTTTAGACGCAATCTAAAGTTTTAAAAAGAAGCGTTAAGAACACGACGAAGGTTCTTAAAATAAAAGAATGTTCACCACAATTAATTTCTGCTAATGGATACACTTTGTTTGGCGACGTATAGCGCTACACCTAATGAGGTATCAATAAATTCATTTAAATATTATGGTTTTGTTAAAGCAGCGCAGTTTAATAAGGCGTGGAATTTTCTGCTCTTCTACCATTTAGTGCGGCTAAACAACATTTGTATCAGATGTATTAAAAATTGAAAAAATGGCTAAGTATCGAACTCAATCTTGAAGACTGGGGATGGATAATAAGAAATGCCATTTTGGAGTTGATTCAACTTTGCAACCGCCTACTTCAGTTGTTCTGCTGGTCATACGTTTTTGCAATTGCCCCGAAAGCTGAGGATCAAACTGTGGTTGCAGAGAAATGGGTCTGCACTACTTAGTAGTGTGCAGTGATTGTTATGGCAAGTTTTACCTGAACGCTGCACCCGATACAGCAGACGAAAGCCATGTTAACAAATATGAAGATAGATATTTTGCCAATTTCTTATCAGAAACCATGTAAATTGAAGATATTGACACAGAAATGGTGGCTATTAAGCCAGCCGAGACTATTGAAGAAGAAGAAAAAGAAGAACCTTCATATTTTAATTCTTTATAAAATAACTCGCTTATTAGGTCTACTGGGGACACCACATTTAAAAAAACTCCGAGATGGTGTACAGAGTATGCATTACTTCTCAGAAGGATGTAGATTGAAATTTTGTAAACCATAGTACACGGAAATGGTAATTGTTGTGAAAAAAATCATAGAGCATTTATTTTACACATACATATATAAAAGAAAAGAACAAGAACCAGCGGTAGTAATTATTTCTAGCAAAATAGAAGGAATCACCAAAGGCAATTTTTATTTTCTCAAGAGCATTATATCTCGTGTAAGCAACATAGCAGTTTTTCCCTAAAAAACCCAGTTTCTCAATAGGCTGGCAGGGGCTAAAATTTTGCGAAAAATCCCATTATACCTACCTCGCCACATTTCCTTGCACCATCCCAAGCTGTTGACTTAAACCAACTCGATGTGGATGCCACACTACTACACAATATACAAGAAAATACGCATCAGTCTCTATATTTCTCATAATAAATTAAGGTATTTAACTGAGCTTACTGATTTACAGCCAGTACCATAAACAATGCCAAAAGGATCCTCTGAGAAAAGGATACATTATGCTAAAAGTTGACTTTAGCATAAAGTATCGTTTTAGTAAAGGATACCTTATGCTTAAAGTCAACATTTAGCATAAAGTTTCCTTTTCTAAATCTAGTATCCTTTTAGTAAAGGATACTTTATGCTTAGTCAACTTGTAGTATAAAGTATCCTTTTTTTCTAAAAGGATCCTTTTGGCGTTGTTTATGGTACTGGCTGTTATTTTGTAATGTGTAATTGTATTGAATATTTCTTGGACAAAATATTATTTGGGTTTTTACTCTATTCAACTTTATCGTAGGTTATTCTATCCACTTCTCTTCGCCTGAAGTCTCAAAGTAACATCTTGTTGATGGTCATTTATGAAAACAAAAAAATCAAAGGACCCAACGCGCTCCCTTGGGGGATGTCAGAGTAATATATTTTTAATTGGTACTTTGTTGCTTTTTTTATCAAATCGATGGAAATAGGATAGTAGTATATTGTATTTCACGTTATATGCTTTGAATATAGTAGCACGAGACTTATGTTATTTCTTGAAAAATACTGTAAGTTATTAGGTTTAGAGGAAACAAGAGAAACCAAAGAAATCGACGTAAAATGTTTCACCTATCGCATTGAAATCCCATGTAAATAGTTTTTGTACGTGTACCATAATAAGAATAATTTTCTCGTGAAGTGTGCAAAAAATTAACATTATTAATACATTTAGAGCATATTCAATGTGAATATATAAATACCTGCTAAACGTCTGGGTAATGTCTCACGCGTGTATATGATACTATTGTTCTTCATATTATTCTTACATGCAAAGTTTTTATATTTTTTACTGTTGTAGTTATATTTTATCATCGACAATAAATATTTAATTATTAAAAATTCTGTCACTAGTAAATACTAGAAATATAATTCGATCAAGTGGACGACAATTTTCCGTATATTTCCGTCAAAATGTGATATAGCGCATATTTTGCCATTATTTAAACAAATAATTAACCAGTTTGGATTGATAGGGTCTAAAATTAACCGTTTCTTTATTACCTAGACACCAGAAAAAACGGATACTCCCATTGACAATAGTCTGGGAAGTACTTAATAAAAAACATTTTTCATGATTCTTTCATATTTAAACGTGGATTTTACAATTTTTCACTATTTAAAATGGGATCAAATTCAAGGCTATGTTCGTTACTAGTAAATCTACCCATTAAACCACGTGGCTTTCTGTGGCGAAATACGTCAAATTTTCATCTACTTTTCTCTAATTCCACTGGCCTGTAATATGTTACTCATACCATATTTATAAACATTGGTTTTCACCAACATCAATATGTAAAGTATACACACTGAACACTGAACCAAATAGATAATTTCCCTTCTACTTCATATTCACAACATCTTGACAGCATTTTATGATTCATGCAATGTTTTAGTTGTATAATGCTACCGACAGCCTCATGCCATCTGTCGTGGTTGGCAGCTAGGCGCACGCTCTCACCAAATATCTCATCAGTTCAACGTTTCTGTGGTTGTCCTCTTGACCGCTTGCCATCTGTCTTGCTTTGGGGGTTGTATTTCTTGGAGAATCGAGCTGTTGGTGCAATGGGCTGTTCAGGAAATTCATAGACAATGTCTCCAGACCTATATTTCGAAAGCATCCGTCTGACTCCTAACAGTCCATGTCTCAGAAATGTAAAGAAAGAACAAAACTAGAGTGATAAGAAATATGATATTTCTGCATCTCCAGAGATATAATAAAAATTATAAAAAAATAAATAAAAAATTATACTTTCGACGCCATTTTGTATGCGCTGTTCTGTTTTAGACCGATTTCGAGGCCAGATTCGTAATCTGCAACCTCAGACACCCTACGTTATCGAATTTCAGGCAATTGCTTAAATAAATAAAAGTTATAATTTTTTAAATTAGAGTAGGTATATTAAAAAACACGTATTTGTTAATAACAATTAAAAATATAAAAAGGACACCTTCTCACCTAAGGCGAACTTTTCCATAAATTTTCCCGATGTTGAAAAAAAATGATCAAAACCGGTCTTGATTCAACGGAGTTGCCAAGTACTGCAAAACGCGTGTTCGACCTTCATCCAATATCTCGGCGTCACAAATTTTTTATGGAAAGTCCGTGGCGTTAGGCGAAAATTTTGTAGATACATTTTTTGTGTGGAAATGTATGCTCTTTCTAGACATATTTTTTATTTTCTCCTACCTTGACGCATTTTCGAAATTATGGGAAAATACCGAATTGCCGGTCTGGAGACCATGCAAACTTTATGTGATCTAATTGTTTACCATCCAAAGAACTCTTTAAAAAAAAATCATCCGCCTTCAGTTTGTTTCGGGTAAATATCTCTAATAACTTGGCTAGTTCTCGATATCATACCAATACCGCCTCCATCGCAAAAGATGCAAAAGCTCAGCAGGCTTGTCCCAATACGCCCTGTCTACAACTGAAACAAAAGACGATCGAGTATCGCCTATCGTGTTTGGAAGTTTTTAACCATGGATGTGCAATGTGCATGTGCATTCACTGTAATAATTGTTTGTTGGTGAATTAATGACAAAGTGTACTTGTGTATTGTTGTTTCTGGTGTGACTATGCAGGAGTTTTTCAGACGACGCGACATGATAATCAAAGCTACTCAGATATAACGTTTTCATTGCAACATGTGTTTGAGACGTTTTCGTTTGAGACAATTTAAATGCACGTGTAAGAACCATAATATTCTTAATTGTCACTAATGTTACGTAAAAAAACACCTAGAGTGGATACTTCGTTTGAATATAGTAGATAGTCAGGCTTTTGCAGCTGTGAAATGTGATTTTAGTATTCAAACTCTTCTATTTACGTGACTTAACCTTTATTTATATTAAATGGGGATCATTAAATAAATAAACAAATGTATAAATATGCAGTTTATACATTTAAAACATTGCTAGAACCAAACATATACACCAATAAGGGTAAATTTTTTTTAAACAATTTCTTTGTTAAAACAGATTAACAATCTCATGAAAAGTCGAGTTTTTCAGTTTGAACGAAAATAAAATTTCTATAGGTCGGTCTGTCTGTAACTTTTCTAAGCGCACATTTTCTCTGGAACGGTTTAAAACATTGACTTGAAATTTGGTACACATATTTATTATAACGAGATCTAGAACTGAATTATATTTTGAGCTTACTCCGATGAAGGGATAAGGGATCAATATGGGAAAACATGTAAAGCAAGCTGGTAAATGTCCGGAAACCTGCGATTTGGTATTTATGTATTTATACTAGAAGCCAAGGCCTCAAATTTTTTTATAACATTTACCGCCCCCCACCATCTTACTCCGTTACTAAAGGATTTAATAAAATAAAATTGCAAGATTCACTTGAAAGATGGTACACTTATGTATTATAACGACCAATAAAACTAGATCGGGTCTAAAGAAGATTAACAGTACCTGTGGATAAGTAGGTACTTTTAGTATGTTATTTCATAAGATATATTATCAAGCGAGTTTTACGACCTAAAAAAGTCGTTTCAGATATAATTTCAAAGTATACACACCTAATTAGCAATAAAACTTAATGCCCTGAGACACTAATTGCAAACAATTCTTTGCTAATTTTTAAATAGTTACAGCGCTATCTCTAATAAGCAAACATGGGCAAATGTAATAAATACCACGCCAGATTTTATATCATAAAAGAAAATATTTAGAAACGCTTGCGTACTGCGTATCCATTCGGATTTGAAAAATTTGGTTCAAGACCACGACGAAACATTTTCCCAAAGTGTAACATACGCTAGACTTTGTTTTATTTGTAAGGTATTTACATTTTATGTTCACTACATGTCATTGTGTACGTTTGTTGACGAAAATGAAACTCAGTTTTGCGTAAGTACGTTTTTATTTGTTTAATGAAGTATCTCATAAATAAAACAAGCAAAAGCCATTTTGTGTTTTATAATCGCATTATAATATAATTGTTGTTATCAAAATATACATATATGAGTAAACTCAATTAACGTTGGTGATAAGAGAACCTAGTTTGCAAGAATCGTTTCTCAATTGTCATGGTAATAAAATTAGGAAAATGTTTTGACGTGAAAACGTCTATACGATCTACAGTCAACACGTTGCGATACACTACTATAATAGATTATTGAGTACTTCCATTGGCTCTAGAAACTTGAAATTTCGATACAGGTACGATTAGGAACGCAACTAAATGGAAAATCCGAAATTTCCATATTCACACATCATACCAAAACTGTGGGAAGAAGGAAAATTTGTTTGGAAGCAGATTCATTCCTTTGCAGTTTCCTTTTATACCGAGTGGGGCATTTAAGTTGACAAACGCGAATAACTTTAAAATAAACAGAAAGGCCATCCGACGGTCAGCTTTGTTTTTTTACATGCAAATTCCTATTTTTTTAGAATTTTAATGTCAGAAATAAACCTGGGCGGTGGATTGGACGAGGTGGTCCAGTACACTGCCCCTCACGTACACCTGATTTAACTTCACCATATTTCTTTTTGTGGAGATACCTGAAACAAAAAGTTTACGAAAACTCAATTACCTTGATAAACGTAAGTCTTATTTCTGGCTTTGTTAGAATTCTCAATTCTTACTGCCATTACACATTGGATATTTACAATAATTCTTAAATTACATTTCCATAAATTGTTTTGTTTCCCAGTAACACATAGATATGCTACTTCCACGTTCAATGCTTAATCACTCTCAAACAGTGAGACGAATAAAAAAACAGTGAGAACAAGCTAAAAAACTACATTTTGATATGCTTTTTATCCCGCTTGGGATGATTCAGTATATATTCAGCAGAAGGTCGTAAGATGACTCAGTACATTTTGACATGTTTTATTTTTCTTTTTGCATTGACTAAAGTAAAGGCTAACTGCATTTTGAAACACAGAAAGGGCATCGGTTTTATTTTTATTTTGTAAATGAAAAACGGTCAAATATTTTTAGAATTTTCTCCGATATGGTCTTCATTTTTTTTTGGTTTGGACACCTATAGATAATTTCGTGTATAACTAAAAAAGAATCTTTCTCGACAAGACATGATATCAGAATCTGTTTCTTAGTAAAACATGTTTTGTTTTGAATTCGTATGTTTCTTTTACAATGGGTACAATGCAGGAATTGAAATTTATTTTTTTCTGATTAAACTTATTTAAAACACTATCAAAATTTTTAAAAAGGTACAAATTTATCATAATCAGTTCTTCTACTTTATAAAGTTGGAATTACTTTAGCTACAATAATTGAAGTTTAAAGCCTACTTTGCGCCACCCCGAAAATTTAACACTATTACTTAACCAAATAAGGAAATGAATGATGATATTTTAAATATCATTATTTTTACATTTATTACATTATTTTTTTGCACCAATATTGCACGGAGAATTTATCATTTTGTAATATTTTTTAAAATAATTCTATGGAATTCATCTTGCAACCACAACTTCTCAGCTGGCTGCTGAGGAAGCTATGAATGAGTAGCAACCGGTTAGCCCAGGGCTGGTCGAGGGTCACTCGGTGGCGAGGAGAGTTATATATTTTTTTGAACCATTATTTGCTTGTTGAATTAACCAAACAAAACTTTAATAAACTACAAAAATTTTAAATCGTGTGTAGACAATACACGATTTAGAAACAAAGATTTTAATTTATCCCTTGAATAATTTCCGAGTTTAATCCTCGTCCACAATAATCTAAATAATGACAAAACACCACGGTACTGTGTCTCAAGCGACCACAAAATACGAAATTGCCACGATAATTAATGAGTTAACATGTGTCCAATGGACGCGGAAATCGTACAAACAAGTGCGTTAATAAAAATAAATTATTACACGGAATATCCTTTAATTTCCAAAAATAACTATACAGCAACGTTAAGTCAATAATACGACATCATTTAATAATCAAATATATTCAAAATATCAAAGGATTAAAGAAATAATCGTGAAAATCCGTTAAAAAATAAGTATACGATCTTAACTCACCCAGGTCAAAAGCGAACGTAAAGTAGCATGGATATTTAATATGGCCTCAGTTCTGTTTCTACCACGTATGCGCACTTGTTGACTTCACATCGGCATTTCCGCGGGTAATTCAAATTTATGTAGTACGGGTGCTTAAACGAAAAGAAATTTTTCGTTACAATCTTCGTAAATAACTCGTTTATTTTTAATTTTTCGAAAAAACTCTATTTCAGATCTTTTGTCCAAAAGGGTTCGTGCCTTATACTGGTTATAGAGATTAATCGACGGAATACCTAATTTTCGATTTTTATTAGGAAACTGTTCGGTATTTGTAGAATTTATAAAAAAAATCAAGTTTTCCAGGATTTGTAGATTCGCTTTTGTTATGTCAAATTTCTCACAACGTCATCTAATAGACCTAATCGAGCCCTACAATTGTCATTTTTGAAAATCTTCTTCTTTGGAAAATCATACTCGGCCCTGGAAAAAATACTTGGCGTCAACGGATTCGGACCGCCAGCCATCGGCTTCATTTGTGGCCGTGTACCTTTGATCCCACCAAGTCTCATCGAAATCGATCAATATCCTGAACAGTTATCGTGCTTCCTAGCCCGATTTCGAGAAAACCAGTTTCTTGCAAATTAAATTAAATTTTTATTTGTCTTTCGACACAGTTCCTGGTATATTTGTTAGCAATACATCCCTTCACCCTTCAGGGGCCTCTGTCTTAGTGACATCACTTAACTATTGGACGATCGTGCCTCTCCCGAACGAAACCGAGCCAGTGGCGCCAGCCAAGATGCGCGTCAAGCAGAATATAATATAATATACCCTTGTCAATGAAGTACGCATAGCAATAAATTCGTACTAAATTGTGGTTTTTAGTCTTATTTGGGGTAGAAACCCTACAAACGCTAACATATTTATACCTGGTATTGTTATTTAGTTTTTCCTCGAAACGTCTATATCGGGTACTTCCGGTTTATGAACGGAGCCGAGCTTCCGGCGTTAAGGTTTTCTAAAGGCCCCCTATTAACCACCCAAGTTTCATCGAAATCCGAAAACGGATTGGGGGGACTAGGCGTGACAGACAGGCAGACAAACCGACAGACGGAATTTTCTAAATTCGCTTTCGAGTCGATAGATATGACTTTCATTTCGATCTGACGTTTTTTTCGGGTTTCGATGGTCCACCGGAAAAATACAAAACCTATTGTAGGAACAAAAGTTGTTTATTTTTTAGAGCAGAATATGAATCTGTAGGGGCAATAGTGTAAAAAACCAATGTTGACCTTCGGATGACCCTGAAGTCCTCCACCAAACATTAAAAAATCCTACTTTTCAAATGATGAAACATCTCTCCCAAAAATCTAGACAAATTAGGAACAGGATGTTCCAGATAGTGGTGGCAAGCTAATACTTGAATTTTTTAAAGGAACGTCCAATACTTCTTTATATATTTATATTTGACTCTTAATTCTCTGTCCAGGCGTATATCATTTTTGGGCTAACACTGCGGCTGCGCGGCGTTGCGTTGTCACGTTATTAAACAATTTCTTAAAACAAAATGCGTTTGCAGCGGCCAACATTAAAATCTGTAAAAAAACATGTTTTTAAAAATTACACCGTCATTTCACTTCCAATGTTAGTCAAGGCTATGCAGTATCTTCCAGCCTATCATAGTCGAACCTAATTCTACAGGTTGTTCTCCACGAAGGTTCAAATTATATTTTTAAACTATCATCATTCAATTTTTCAAGTGGAACACCCAGTATGTTATTACGTAAAATGTAGAATGTATTTCTTTCTATATCACATGTATTATCTAAAGGACCAATAAATTATTACTATCAAAACAAAATAAACAATAGAAAGAAACTACGGTTTTCGATTCGGGTTCACCTACATTACATGTAGCTTGATGAAAATACGAAGGCCCCACAAACTATAGGCTGTGCAAAGATTTCATGACAATTGCTATAACCTTTCTTCATTGGTACATTACTGAAGCATCTCTCCAATTAATTAGAAAGAAGAATAATCTAGTGAGTGTGCTTGAAATACGTATATTGTAAAAGTAAAACCTATGACACAAAATGCTTCTGTATCTGTGGCTATTAATTTCTTAAATTTATGTATGCATATATAATTAACAATATATTACTGTATTTTACTATTATCAATGTAGAAAGTCTGGAAATATTCCTACATGAGCTTTTAGCGATACAACTAAATGCAACAGGTAACAGATGGGTAAAGGCGATTTCAGACCAAATAGTAAATTTGTTAACACAACAAATTAAAAATTAATTGCATTCGAATGGCGGCAGTTGTTAGGTTTATAAATGTATCATTTAGTTAATTTTGATTAATAGCCACTTAAGATCACAATAAAGTAAATTTAGATATATTGGTACTACTAAACAATATAAATAACTACTTACGTCTTCATGTCTCCTACTCTATTTATATTCAAGTAGATTTATGTAATTGAGTACGGTTTCTTTTTTTTAAGCAAATTGAATCATCTTTAAAAAGAAGGTACGTAAAAAAAGGTCAACTAAAATTTTACCGTCGTGCGTCGTTCTGTTAGTTGAACTTTATCACGTAAGGGGGAGTTGAAGTATGACATAGCCAGACATGGGCAGTGAGGGGTTAAAATTTATTTTGATAACTACTCCAATAATGGAGCGGGATATTGGAGGTGATGGTGGGGGTGGAATATGTCATAAACAAAATTGAGAACGTCACATTCATTACTTATCGTCGAACCTTTTTACAACTTACACTTTTTTTGTGTTTACGCTTTTTTTCATTTACTTAGCAACGCGGACCTGGCTCTAACACATTAGTTGGTTACGCGTCTTGTAGTATTTTACCTAGAAAAATATATGTGTTGAATTTTTTGTATTCTTTATGGTAGTACTAAGAAGTTTTTTTTAGATAGTTTTTTTAACGCCGTGTGGGTCGAGCGTAACCCGCATAAAGACAGTAGTATGATAGTAAGTAAGACAATTGTCCCTCCTATTGCCTGGGCCGACATCGACGACGTAGAATCCATGAAACCTACTGTGTAAATTTCCGACATATTCTTTTTTTTTTTATTATACCTAAATACAGTTCACTAAATTATATTAGACTCACCACGCTGAAAGGGGTAAGCCCATTCATTAGTATTTACTTGTGATATCGTATTGAAAGTGCTGATAATGCAACGTTTAAGTGAGACAGAACGAATTGAAATTTTGATAATGATTGGCTATGGAGACAAGTCCCGAACACAAACTATGGTTTGTGAATTATTTAATTTAATTAATTTTAATAATTTAAAATACCCTAATCGACCTATTACACAATCAACTGTTAGCAAAATAGAAAAGAAGTTCCGAGATTGTGGTCATGTAAGAGATACTTTCACGAAAGGTCGTCCTAAAATTTCAGAAAATAAACAGTTACATGTTTTACTGACAATGGAGGAGAATCTGCGAAGTCGCAGCAGTTGATTGTTTTAAAATATTTGAAGAAGAATAAATGACCCATATAAAGCGAATTTAGTTCAAGAGCTTAACGAAGAAGATTTCAACCGTAGAGTAGATTTTTGCGAAACCATGATGGAACGATGTAATATCAATCCACATTTTTTAAGTCGAGTGCTTTTCTCTGACGAGGCCACCTTCTGTTTAAATGGCACTGTGAATAGGCAAAATTGTCAATATTGGTCACGTGAAAATCCTCACTGGATGGTGGAGGCCCATACTCAGTTTCCATAGAAAGTTAACGTGTGGGCTGGAATTGTTGGGACTGCAATATTGGGTCCATTTTTAATTCAAGGTTCATTAAATGGCGAAAAATATTTGGAGCTGCTCCAACAAAACATAATTCCAGAACTTGTATCCAAATGGTGAAAACCCTAATGTACAGGAAAACTCCATATGGTTTCAACAGGATGGAGCACCGCCACATTATTCGGTGATAGTGCGTAATTATTTAAACGAAATTTTGCCACGCAGATGGATTGGTAGACGCGGATCAATAGAATGGCCAGCTAGATCTCCGGATTATTTTTTATGGGGTTACCTTAAATCCAAAGTTTATTTTAATAGACCGAACAATATTGAGGACTTAAAAGACAGCATTACTTACGAAATTGGAAGAATTGGACCCGAAACAATTATTAACGTTTTGCGAGAATTTCAGTTTCGACTTGAACATTGTCAAGAAGCAAATGGCGCGCAGTTTGAACATTTAATCTAGTTATTTTTTGCTGTATTCTTAAATTCTTGTATATTTGTTTTATTACACTGTTATAAGTAGTTAAGATTTTTTGTGCTCTTCAAATGACATTTAAAGAAATGGGGGTTGCCGTTTAAAAAAAAATGGCGATGACGTCATAACTTTAAAAATATATTTTCAGCACTTTTTTTTAAATAAACAGATTGAGAAATGTATTTAAAAATCGACGGGTCTGCGCGAATTTTTCTCACTTGTTTTGTAACTAATTTAATGAATTTATTCTAACCTTTACGTGCTCATTGTATAGTCTTAAAGGAGGTATCGTGAGATACTAAATAAATGTGCTTTTTTCCCCTTGCGATCTTTTCATTTTTGTTATCTCATATTAATCTCTATCTGTGTGTGTTAGATATAATTTTTTTTAATTAGGTATAAGTTGCTAATGTACCAATTACCAATTGGAATTATAATTAATTCTGTAGTATACTATGTCAAATAAATAAATAAATAAATAATCTAAGTCCATATGTCGTTATAATAAACAGGTATTCCAAATTTCAGGTGAAAATCTCAACTACAGGTTGGCCAATATAGGCGAATAGCCTATAGTATTGGCTAGCCATTCCTGAGGTTCCTCAGCTATATAAAGACTTTACCTAGCATTTAAGGTATATGTTGTAAATTGACTATTCCTATACAATTTTAATGTTGCCATTGTGGAAAATAAATGATTATTATTATTATCATTATTATAAAATACTCGAATGATTTCTTATTCCATTCAGTCATGGCATTACATTTTCATAATCACTGATTACAGGCATACTTTAAATAATGTTATCGTTCGTAGAAGTTTCTCATTTATTTGTATAAGTGTGTAGGTAGACACATACGACAAGTAATTTGTCTTTGCGCCATGTAGTAAATTAATATGGACACAGTATAATTTACATGGTTTCGTGTTGTGTAATGTTTACCGGTGATTTATATACCGAACACGCGAGGTTTGTTGTTTCAAAATTATGTGTAAATTCTGTAACTATATAAACAGCCCAATTAAATAAGAATAAAACGAAGGGAAAATATAGCCGGGCTTGGCCAACTACGAATATTAATTTGACAAACATTTTGCTCCATTATGACATGATTTACTTTTACATGGCGCCACTGGGATTAAGTATACAACCAATATTGTCTTTGTTTTCTTTGTTCAAATAGACATTCGCAGTCAGCAACGCCTGGCTGCAAATTTCACTCGTTTCTTAACGATTTTAAAAATACCTGAAAACAATTTAAATTGAAACTAACCTAATTTAAGTGAAATTCGTTTTAACCTGAGAGACAGACCATAGTTCCCATAGATAGTACATCTTCGTTTTCTTATGTGCTTTATCAACAACCTTAGCAATATTTGGCTCTAAAAGCAGTGGCGTAATTTCAGCACTTTTATTGGGTAGGCAGGCATTTTTCACAGATAACCCAATAGATCGAAGCAAAGCGAACCCGGTAATTCTGAAACGATAACCCCATAAACCCAAATGACCGAGGGAAAGCGAGTGCTACAAAAAGTTAGCCATAGACAGGAAACCCTAAACCCAAATGAGGTAATATTAAACTCAAAAGAGGGAAAGCGAATGGTGTGAAAAAACAATTTGGTAAATAAGGCTCGCTCAAAAATCGGAAGACTTGATGATCGTTCACCGAATTTTTGCTAATATTTTTAAAAAATGTAAAATTTGTTTCCTTTTAAATTTGAAATGAAAACGGCTAAAAGTACAAAGCTTTATCTCGTTTTATCGTAATATCTTTAAATTTTCATATTTAATAATACATGTAACCGTTATTGTTTAACTTACATAATATATATAATGCCTTGTATATTATAGGTTCGGTTTAAGAATAAATTACATTATTTCATTTCAGACCGCGGATTCAGGAAGCGGGAACTTGTTATTGAAAGTTATTAAAAGAAGGGAAAACACAATTTAATTTAGAGAAATGTGCATTTAAAATTCCGATGCAATAGGAAAACATTAAAATATAATAAATTATAAACAACCGCAATAAAATATAATAATATAATACTACAAATTATAAACATTTTCTTCAATAGTGATGCAATGCCATTATTTAATTAGATTGATAATAAATAATGTAGGTAAGTACCTATGTTTCATCAATGTCAATGTCGCAAAGAACACCAGTGTATATTATTTTTGTTGCAAGCACGAAATAGTATCAATCAATAATTCTGCCGTTGCGCCAAATAAGAGATATCTAGAAGTATATGAAAAAAATTATCAAATTGAAATATTTATAGCAAGAAAGAGTTGGTCAAATGCCATTGTTTAGAAAAAAAGCATAACATAAATTTTAAAAAAGTGTACAAGTATTTATACAATATTTCCCCTTCTATTGGGTGATAAGTATTTAATTTATTATGGTTTGCTCTTTATAACTCTTTCATTACAACTACATTGTTTGATTTATTTGAATGAATTAAAAGATGCAGAACAACACTGAAATTGTCTGTACCAACTGTTGCTGATCCTGACTTTCCATTTAGTATTATTCAGAGAATCTGCTATATTCAAAGTGAGTGTGCTTATTAAATATAGTTGAGAATAAATGTTTTGTTTGTCCAACATTTACAGCTTATTTCGTAAATTCTGGACCTTTTCTTTACTTTCGTTTTGTCTTCTAAATTGTCTAAAAATTGTACAGCATTTTCCTATGCACGGATAGCTATCAAAGTCTAAAAATTTTCTACACCTGTAGGTACCTTTCATCAAACAATTTTTTTTCTATAAGCTACTAATATAAAATTTTCACTTGGATTTCATTTCGCACCCATACAGGAAGAAATTAGAGATAAATTCTGTTTGTTGTTTTCTTGGCATGTTAATTTTACATTATGAAACTATGTTCAGTATTTCTTTCTTTGATTATTTAAATTCGTCAAATGAGTATAATAACAGTAATTTGTTTAGGTTAAAGTACTTATAAAATAATTATTAATGCTGCTTTTACTGCTCACGTGTGTTTACGATTATTATTGTTATTAACTACTTATAAAAGAGTTTGATTATATAAGGAGGCCTTGGCTACGTCAAACAATGTAATGATAATATTCTTAAATATTTAAAATTAACTTTACAGTGTGTCTTACTTAAGATAAAGACATCCTCATATCTCGCTTATGTGATATCCGAATATTTTGAAATTTTGGCGGTGAATATACATGATGTTCCAGCTCTATTTAGACAAGCATTAACTGGAAAATGGCGAGAGAAAGAAATTATAATGGGAAAGTTATTCTGTTTAAAAAGATGCATTTAATCATTATATTTTCAAATATAAAAGGCACCTCAAAAAGGTGGTAGGTTATTACCTTTTCAAATGAAACACCTTCTATATTTTTATATTTTTGGCTTCTCATTTTATTTCCGAACAAATTTTATTGACCATGATGGAATTTTCTTTTGGTTTTTTTGATTATTTTAAACAAAAAACGTCTCTTGTCATCTTCTCGCAAAGTTGACCGTTTCCGACTTATAAACAATTCAATATCTGGAAAAACTCAAAAGCGGCCGTTTTCAAGGTTGAAACACAATATTAAAAAATCGGTAAAGGTATTTACACTGAACTTCCCTATTTATTCATACAAGACGGTCACTCTAAAATATTATTAATTAAGAGATGACATATGAAAATTATAATCGCCATGTAGTTTAGCCCTATTATTACAGAGAAAAACTGATAACTTTTTTCCATCATCTACTCTATAGTGGTGGGATTTTTTTTTAATTTTCAAAACATTTTTTTGTTGAAATAGTTTAAGAATATAATGAAACGTGGACATTTTAGAAATTAAGAAAAAAATGTTTTCCATCATCTATTTTATTGTAGTGGTAAAATAATAGAAAATAAATACAGACTGTCTATTTTACGAGGGCCACACCAAATATCTCGCTTAATATCTATTGTAGAAGAATAAAGTTTTAGAAACAGTTATCCCATTTTTTGTGAGCTATATTTCAGTAAAAAGAAATTTGAAATCCATAGCCTACTTTATGAGATATATTACAAAAACCTGAAAAATAGGAAAACCACAAACGGTTATAGCTTCCTTATTTGAGGAGATACGAAAAAAGTTAAAGGAATGAAAGTTGACGGCAAAGACAATAAGAATAATAACGTGTAACAAAAAAATCGAAAAATGCAGTTGGCTTTGATATACGCTATTGTGCAAAAATGAAAAATACATATCTCAAAGTAGGCCATGACGCCATTAATTCCGTTATTTTTTTCTCATTCCAACGATATAAAACATGTCACAGAAATTTTAACCGATAGTGTCAATATTTAATATTTTACGAATACCACAATTCATATAATTGAATCGTAACAATTAGCTGTGCCATAATTAGTGAAAAACAATGTATACAGTTATTAATAAATTTGACAGATTGTAACTGTTGTATGTTGTATGTTGCGTTGTCGAGTTCTAAGACAAATTTTATATCAGTAATTATGGTGTACACCAATAATAACAAATTCGATATGATTAGCATTTATTGTCAGTGCAATTTTGACGCTGAGATGGCAGTCACGGTTTACGGAGATAGATTTCCAGATGCTCCGCAGCCAAATCGAACTATGTTTAGGAATTTAGTTTGAGACAAATTCAGAGAAACTGTCGCATAAAAAAAGACAGTGCAAGAAAAATATTGGAAAAAAACGGATTTCGATGCTACAAAATGTGGAAAGTTCAACATTTTGTTATGAATTACACCCCCTTGGAAAAGGAGATGGTACGCCTATGCCTCTGATGGTGACTGGAAAGGCTCTAGAAAGAGCCAAGGACTTTTCTAGCTTATGGTTGGAGAAGATTCTGGATTGATCTAGAGCTAATTTCGGAGTATATAAGGCGCGATTACAAGCGCGGAAGGGGAAGTTTATTTGAGAAGTGACACGTTCGGGAAAAAGTGAGGTTAAAGTAAACAAAGTTTATTTTGAAGTATTGTATAGTCAGTAAATTGTGAAATAAAGTGTTAGTAGTGTTTATCTCTTGTTGAAATTATTTAGAACCCACGGATTCATACAGGGTGTTTCCTAAAAGGTGGAAATCCGTAACATTTTGGTGTCGGAAGCGGAATTTTAACAAGAGGATTTTCCGGAAGTGTTGAAAAGACTGGGACAGTATTCTCGGAGTTTGTGCTAACACAGGGAGGACTAATTTACTGGACATTGTTCGAGGATTAATTTCGAACAGGAAAATAGTGTCAAGTGCGTTTTTAGACATTGTAGAACATTTTTGTTGGACATTAGTGGTTAAGTGATAAAGACTCTGAACAAGACTTTCGTGTAGTTATTAAGTGCATTTTCGTGAACTTTCTAGAACTTTTCTATTTGGACAGTAGTTTAAATAAAAGACTTTCTCGTACTGTTTTGCGATTTCTCTGGACAGTTCCATTACCGATATTGACGTGATTAATAAATTTTGTTGATTTTATCATAATTATATGCCGGTAACAACCAGAAGCATGGCATCCGAACAACAAATGCAGGACTTTATGGCCCAAATGCAAAAGATGATGATGGCTCAGGAAAGGAAGCGCCAGGAAGAGAAAGAAGAACAGGAAAGAAAGCGCCAGGAAGAGAAAGAAGAACGGGAAAGAAAACGACAAGAAAAAGAACAAAAACGTCAAGAAGAAGAGAAACAACGTCAGGAAGAATTAAGGAAAATTTTTGAGGATCAAGAACGAAGACGTCAAGAGGAAAAACAAGAAGAGGAGAAACAACGTCAACAGGAAAAACAAGAGGAGGAGAAACGACATCAAGAAGAAAGAGATGAACTAAGGAAAATTATAGAAGGCCAACAGAGTGCCATATTTGCCGTCACTGAAGAACTCAAAAATAATGTAGCTGAAGAAGTCGGTGGAGTCAAACAAGAAGTAAATGAAGTCAAAGAGAAAATGCACCAGGTAGAAGGAGAAATTGACCAGCTTAAACAACAGTTGAGGGATAGAGGAAACCAGCAACTGGTATCGTCAGGCCAGCAATTAAAAATTCCCTCCTTTGATGGTCAAAATTCCTGGATGACTTACAAGACACAGTTTGAGGCAGCAGCGAGTGCTAACAACTGGAATGACGAAGAGAAGGCTAAGGCATTAATCGTGGCTTTAAGAGGCCAAGCGTTGGAGTTGCTCCAGACAATTCCGGCAGACCAACAACGGAATTTTAGAGTTTTAGAAGCTGCCTTAGATCTACGATATGGAGATCAACACCTTGCTCAAGTATACCAGACCCAGCTGAAAGTGCGCGTTCAGAAAGCTGGAGAGAGTCTGCAAGAATTTGAAGCTGCAGTGGAAAGACTGGCACACTTAGCATACCCTAATGCGCCAAAAGAATTTAAAGAGCAATTGGCAGTGGGGGCATTCCTAGATGGGATAAGGGACGAGGAAATCAGACGAGTCCTCAGGCTATCCCGACATAAAAGTAGTAGTGTTTAATCTCTTGTTAAAATTATTTAGAACCCACGAATTCATACAGGGTGTTTCCTAAAAGGTGGAAATCCGTAACAATTTAAATGAGGGAGATAAGCCAAGGAGAGTAAGATTTTGTAGATGCTTATTAAATAAGAAAAGGAATGACGCGCTGATATGTAGCAAAATTCTTTGGTCGGACGAATCAAATTTTTCTAATAATGGATTTTTCAATAGAAATATGCATTATAAGTGGACACGAGAAAATACACATTGGTGCAGAGAGACTGCTTTCCAAGAAAGATTTTCTACGAATGTTTGGTTGGGTCTTTTAGGGACTAAAGTAATTGGACCTTATTTTTATGATGGCAAATTAACCGCTCGTAGATACTTTAATTTCCTGCAAAATGAATTTTAAGATTTTCTTTATGAATTAACAGTGGCAGAAAGATTAAATTATTCATATTTTCAACAAGATGGGGCTCCACCTCACACTGCTGTAATATGTACAAATTATTTAAATCAAGTTATGCCAGATAGCTGGATAGGCACCTATGGACCCTTTCTATGGCGAGCTCGATCACCAGATATTACTCCTTTGGATTTTTTCGTCTGGGGTTACATTAAAGACAAGGTATTTCAAACTGCCCCTGAAAATATTGAGGACATCAAAACCAGAATTCGAAACGCATGTGAGGCAATTACTCCTGAAATGCTCCAAAATGTAATGCGTGACGTGTCTCGTAGAGCACGTTTATGTGTCAGAATGCATGGTGCACAATTTGAGCATTTGTAGTTAGAAAAATAAATACACACAATTTCTTTTCAATATAGTAGTAGGTAGTACTGTTATACATAGTTTTTCGTTTTTTTCTTTGGATGTTCGTTTTGTACTTGTATTTTTATTTATGAGATATTTATTGGTTTGTATTAAATTGTAATAAATAATTACGGAATTATAATTATTATAAAGTGAATTTGTACTATTATGGCACAGCTGATTGTTACGATTCAATTATATGAATTGTGGTATTCGTAAAATATTAAATATTGACACTATCGGTTAAAATTTCTGTGACATGTTTTATATCGTTGGAATGAGAAAAAAATAACGGAATTAATGGCGTCATGGCCTACTTTGAGATATGTATTTTTCATTTTTGCACAATAGCGTATGTCAAAGCCAACTGCATTTTTCGATTTTTTTGTTACACGTTATTATTCTTATTGTCTTTGCCGTCAACTTTCATTCCTTTAACTTTTTTCGTATCTCCTCAAATAAGGAAGCTATAACCGTTTGTGGTTTTCCTATTTTTCAGGTTTTTGTAATATATCTCATAAAGTAGGCTATGGATTTCAAATTTCTTTTTACTGAAATATAGCTCACAAAAAATGGGATAACTGTTTCTAAAACTTTATTCTTCTACAATAGATATTAAGCGAGATATTTGGTGTGGCCCTCGTAAAATAGACAGTCTGTATATTGTTGGATATGCGTTAATTTAACGCAGCTAGCTATGAAAATGTGACGCTCATACAGTTGAACCTGACGTCGGCGAGAGACGAAGCAAAGAGGGCATCTGTCTGACTTGGTCATAAATCCAAGAGAAGTGACGCAGCGAATATTGAATCTAACAATATTTTTTAAAATTTCAAAACAAATTTCTTTCTTGAAATATGTTTAGAACGTCATGAAACGTGGAAATTTTAAATTTGAGCAAACATAATTTTTTTCAATTACCCATTTTATAAAAAATGTTCACAATTTTCTTTAATTTTGCAAAGAAAAATTTTCGAAATGTGTTTAGAATGTCATGAAACGTGGAAACTTTAAATTTGAGCAAAACATTTTTTTTCCATCATCCATTCTATACAAAATTTTCAAAATTTCAAAATTTCGTTCTATTTTAAATTTTCATAAAAAAGTAAAAAAAAAAAAAAGAGGTTTAGAATGTCACGAAGCGTGAAAATTTTAAATTTGAGGAAAACAAAAATTTCCATCACTCATTTTATAAAAAATTGTCAAAATTTTCAAAATTTCGGGATATTTTTCTATTTAAAACTTTCACTTTATTTTTCGAGTACACTAATTTTTTAAAAATTATTCCGAGTCGCCTAACGACGAGGGTAATTTTCTTAAAAAAATTATGTACGAGAAAAATTTCTGCAATTAATTCAAGCACACGGGGGATTCGCGGGGGATTCGGTAAGAAAATTTCATACGAAAATTAAATAAACTCTATTTTCAACTGACATTAAGATTATTCTAAGACATAACAAGGTATAAGATTAGTAGGCCATGAATGGGTCTTGTTGAAAAAGTGATAGAAACGCATCGGAATTAGTAAGTAGCGTTGTGTCAAGTTAAAATTAGAGTTATTTGAAAATGGAATAAGATAGATAAATAATATCTCTTCCACCCATTTTAGCTTAAAAAAATTACTGAAAATTGTTTAGGACAACTCTATTTGTAGTACAGGCAATGAAGGCAAAATGTAAAAACCTCGCAAAAAATTAATAAAAGAACCATATCTGGGATTTAAGTAGTTAATAACCTGTAGAATGGAATGATGCATTCTTTGCACTTCCAAGTTCCGGAAAAATTCAAACAAATTTGGAAAAACTTTTTGATTCTCGTTTTTTTTTTTGCTCTAACGGCTAAAATAATGAAAATACAGAAAAAAGTTCTCAACAAAATTTGTAGCTCGCCTCTTTCTCTACAAAATAGGTCTTTACCAATTTTTGTCTTACTTAAGCCATTTAGGAGATAAATCCAGTTTTCCACTTATAGTTTTGAGCCGCTCCGAAATGCGCGGAAAATGAGAATTCTCTGAGAGCTTCGTACGACCGGACATATCGATCGATAATTATTACTATTCAGAGCCGCTAAAAAAATGAAAGCAACGTGAAATATAGAGAAAAGTCTCAGCTTTAATGTGGAACTAATCACAAAATTCATACAAATTTTTATCATAGAGAAAAAAGTGTTAGAAGATGGCTTAGTAAACTTTATACAGTTGATTTATTCACACCTTTGAGTTTTATGCATCCTGCCTATTTCTCCCGTAACAATGGCTGCTTTTTCACTGCATGGATTCGATTCCACGCACTTTAATCTATATTTCGTGAAGATTTCATTGAAGAATGTTAAGAAACAAATAAGTTCTATATGTTTTACTGTATAATTGTGCATTTTCTGAACGTGGATGAATAATGTAGACAAATTCAAAAAGTACTGCGCGTATTTAAAAAACTCTAAGGTCATTCGAAAGAATATATTTTATTGTACTTATAATTCAAAAATTAAGACTGTGCTATTATTAATACTTAAGATATAGCGAATTGAACTCCAAAATTTGGATGAGAATTATACCCTCTACTTTGATCGCAAGGCATATTTTTCCAACAAAAGCAATTGCAATAACATGCTAATTGGATTCATATATCATTATATAAGAATATATAAGCAAAACGAATTATCATTCTAACAACTCCCGGCAAAGATATGAATAAATTTGTGGAACAACTGTACAAAGTTCACTAAGCCATCTTCTGACACTTTCTCTCCTTGATAATTTTTTTTATGAATTTTGTGACTTAGTTCCACATTAAAGCTGAGACTTTTCTCTACATTTCATGTTATTTTCATTTTTTTTAGGGGCTCTGAATAGTAAGAATTATCGATCGATGAGCCCGGTCGTACGAAACTCCTGGAGAGTTCTCATTTTTCGCGCATTTCGAAGCGGCTTAAAACTATAAGTGGAAAACTCGATTTATCTTCTAAACGGTTTAAGTAACACAAAAATTTGTAAAGACCTTTTTTGTAAAGAAAAAGACGAGCTACAACTTTTGTTGGGAACTTCTTTCTCAATTTTCATTATTTTGGCCGCTAGAGCAAAAAAACGAAAATCAAAAAGTTTTTCCAAATTTTTTTGAATTTTCCCGGAAATCGGAAATGCAAAGAATGCAGAATTTTTTGGGTTACTATGGTAACGACACAAAACAAACTTCTGAATGGCTAAAAAGGTGACGTGTGAAATTTTCAAAAAAAAAATTTTTTCCATTATTTATTTATTCCCTTTAGACGATCCACCCTGTATATTTTCCAGTGAAAATCTAACCATTTCTTCGGTGGCAGTGGCATTAGCTACCTACCAAATTTGGCTGTCTTCCGTCAAGTAGTTTTTAGTTAATGCTCCAACAGATGGACAGACGGACAGATAGACAGACAGACAGACAAACAGACTGATGGAATAGAAAAACCTATATTTTCGGAATCTACATGATCTAAAACGTTGAAAATCAGAAAAAAATTCGGAGGGCGATTTTTTTTCGAGTACAATGCTTCCTTTCGGTATCCGAGGGAAGTAAAAATGAATTTCTTCAGTTCATCAAACTTATTGTATAATCTTTGAACATCCATTAACAAAATCCTGAAGAGTAAGTAGATTATTTCATTCTAAAGCACGTTTTTAGGCGTGCGCCCGTTATTCGGGTAAAAAAGCGATTTTTGCAATTTGTTAAAAAAAAATAGTTTAAACAAATTGAGACCAGATTTTCGTCCAGTTAACTCTTGATCCCTATTCAGGGGCATATCCCGAACGCGAATATACAAAAAATCAAAAGGGAAAATTTGTTTATACGAATAGGTTTTCGACTTGTCTAATAACTTTATACGTTTGTGTGAAGTTATTGATGATGTCATTGTGATTTTTTAGATTCCCATATGTTGGAGAAATTAGAATATTGTATTATTATTTTCTAAATTTTGAACGGTGTTTTCACTTTAAACAAGTCACATTCTTTAACAGACTTATCAAATCTAAAATAATTGAAGAAAGTGTTTAATAATCATAACCATCTACGGAATGAAAGTATATCTGAATTCATTTAAAAAATGCAATATAATTTGAACAATACTAATAATAGGAAGCGATAGCAAACTCACCATGATATATTAATTATAGAATATAGAAGGTAACTTTTTAAATTTAAAAGTAGGTGCGATAATTACCAAAAATAGTAAATAAAGTACGCATAGTGATTAGTGAATTAAACGTACGGTTGCGTAAAGGTGTGTGTTGGATGTCCCCCATACACGATGGAACAGTTAGGAATGCGTTTGATGGTTCCGGATGGTCGATTACCTATTTGATGGCGCAATTCCGGTCAAAGCACAGGCGCGGACTTGACTGTTTCGACAGAAGGACACCCAGATATTACATTGACTTATACGAAATGTTTTCCTGATTAAAACCATGAAAACTAGTTCATTTTGCCCATTTTTTTAAATTAATGGCATTAGGGAGATTGGCCCACAGCTAGACACAATTTATGTTACGTTATTTATTTTACCTAATTCTAACCTATTCGACAAAATATAAATCTTTTCTTTACACAATAGGATAAGGACAGGGACACACGCTTCTCGCCCAGGGGTCGATCAGCATTTTTCAATTACACACAACTATTGACCACGGATAACGTGGGTTACTAAAAACAATACGATAGACATACAGGTGACAAAGCTAAACCTATTATAAATATTTGATTTTGTCATATTTATGAATGAAATCGATTATATATTTTTTATTTAGAGCCAGAAGATGGAATAAATTAAATGGAGCTTCTACTTTGTTTTTGATCAAATTCCTATATAATTCGTTATAGTTTCTTGAGCGTATTTATGACATTTGACGAAAATGTGATCTAGGTCCCCTATTTCACTACACTGCTCACAAATATTTGATGGCAATATTCCTATCTTATGCAGGTGATATGGATAACAGCCATGACCAAATAATTTAAGTGTGCTTATATGCGTAATGCTCCTTTGGAATAATTAGCACTATTATACCAATGTTCTTTTGGGATCTATTGCTGGATAAGAGTATACCTTGTCGGATTAGTGAAGCAGTATCCATTCCACTATCGAGACCACTTTTTTTTAAAAGACTTGCACTTTCCAATGTCATCTTCTAGACATGGTGCGTATAAGGGCATTCCTGAAGATATACTTTCTTTAGCCAACTGATCTACTTTTTCGTTGTTCTCAAGGCCAATATGAGCTTTAACCCAAACAAATTTAATGGTGTAATCTCTTTCAGTTAATTTACTTAATACGGGTTAAACAAAGGAGAATTCATGTCTATACTATTTTTAATTGATGTTAGAACAGACAGCGAATCACATAAAATTATAGTTTTTTACAATCGTGATATGCAATATATTGTAGAGCTTTCAGAATTCTCATAGACTCGGCCCAATTTTTATATCAAGAAATTCTTGTTCGCTTACCACTTACCTATAGGCTTATTCTTGAAATATATAATTTTGTGAAACTTTTGGGAATAATTTTATATAGTGTAGTAAATTGAACTCGAATAAATTTTGTAATTTGGATTTACAGTACTCTTGTAAAAAAAAGAAATTAAAACACATCAATTTTAGTTTTCCAGTGGCTACATTTCAGAGGCAATGTTCTCAGTTTATATTCACCAAGTGGGGTACAACCACCCCTAACACTTTTTTCGAATGTAATTGTGTGAGGCATCATTTGGAAGCTTACTTTGAAGGAAATATAACGCATTTCTTATTTTGTGGATTTTCTTGAATAGCTAACACTTTCAACTTCGTATTGTCTCCAACAATGGCTTATCATTGTCTAGATACAATTGTCACATGATCCAACAACCGGTATCCTGCTTCATTTTGCTAATTGTACCTTAGCTACTACGTTGTAAATATGACTGATTTTATCTAATCAATATCGGTTTGAGTTTTGGTACCATTCACCATCACCAATAAAATCTTGATACGAAGGGCTTCTGTTAAAAAAGTCATTTTTGGAAATAATTTGATAGAGCCTGTAAACTCACAAATAACATATGAAAATTAACAAATTTAGCAGTCTCCTGAGGCCGAAGATCAAGGATTCTGTGACAAAGTTCTAACAAAAAAGTTATCATAAAAAAGTTGGGACAAGATAAGATTCCTTCTCATAATAAAAAGCCTTTAAAAGAATGACATGGTGCATACCTATTTTACTTGAAATATTAGATTTTGGTTTTTCTCATAATTAGTTGGTGTATTTAGAAAACATAAAGTGCATTGTGTTCCTCACGAAATGAGCTGTCAAATGTGTCACTTGATATGAACATCCATATGAAAAAAAGTTAGGGGGTAGGGGGATTACTACATCAACAAAACGTACTGAGTGAAAGAATAACAACGAAATATACCTGATTCCAGACCTGTCGATAAATAATCCGAAGCGACTGCCGCGATAGTAAACTGCTCACATAAAATTACCTACAAACAAAAATGCTCAATGTGTGTTTTTAGCTTAATAATATTCATCGCGACTTTCTTCGGCTTATACCAATAACAATTATAATTACAGTGCAATAGAGGTTTATAATCCTCATTTTCTTAATGTTACTATGCAGATATGCCATTGTTGTACGTGATGTGAAAAACGAATGAGGACTGTTTGAAAGTACGTTCACTGGATTTTCTATACGGTATGTATTCAATTTCGATTTACACGCTACCATAAATGGAACTGGCTATGCACTGGTATAATTGGGAATCTCTCGCTTGTAACTAAAGACGTGAGAATATTTTCGATTCTGCTGCAAATTGTTGTTATTTGTTGTTAGCCTTCGATATAACTTTAGCGTTTATGCTAGTTTTTAATTATTTACTTATACATAATTCTCACATTTAATGTGTTTTCCCACAGCTTCTGCCGTGAAAAATACTGAATATTTATCGAATAAAGTGAAAACGTTAGTATTTCTTTTTGGTACGGCAGGGAATCTCGGGTGTGTCAGTAGGAATTTAAAAGTCATGTAGAAATGTGGAGAAATACCTATGCAATTTCTCATTCAGCAGTTGTACCTGAGCCAGACTCCTATCTATGTATACGGTATTGTCTAAATGTTATTTGTGGCATTATCTTAATTTTTTTTCCTTCTTCAATTCTTTGGGACTTCCTGCCACATGTATGTTTTCTTTTTAAGCGATCCTCGGAGATCCTACAAAATATCACAATTAACCAGTATGTTACTGGTAAATAACTCCTACGCCTGTGACTTTTACGTCAAAGGATCAGTTAAAAGTTGCTTTTTTTAAATAAACAACACAAATAAGTATAAAAACTTGAAATTAAATATTTCGCCGACGTTTCGGAAATCTGTTCTGTTTACTTTTTCAAGGCTTTTTTAGAAAAATCTTTTTTGCTGTGTATGATAAATACTAGCTCTAAGAATGTTTGTTATATTCAATATCCGTAGATACTTACTATTTACATAGAACTGTTGATATAGTTGACAGTTTTTTTAGTTTTTATACAATGTTAAGTTTGTGAAGTTCTTCTTTTAACATTGGCAACCAAGTTGTACAGATATTCTTAAATTTTTCTGTTTTTGCTATCTGCCTCTTTTGTAAAAATTTTTGCCGAGTCTCAGTTTATTGAATTACTAGATAGTTTTTTGGAACATTTAAATAATAAAGAACCTTCTATTAAATTCACTTTAGAAAAGGAAACTAGAAATGTATTACCATTTTTCGATGTTTTAATTAAAAGAGTAAATGGTACAATTGAAACAAGTGTTTATAGAAAACCAACACATACCAACAGATATTTAAATTTCAACTCGAATCAGTCGATGCACGTTAAGAGGGGTTTTGTAAAATGTTTGTATGATAGGGCCAAAATCATTTCTTCTAATGATGAAATACTAAACAATGAGAAGCGGTTTATAAAGGAAGTTCTTATAAATAACCAATACCCTGGGAGTTTTGTTGATAAAACCTTCATAAATATTGAAAATAACAATCAGGTACGACAAAAACCTATGTATGCGGATTATCCGAAAAGTGGCACCGTATCGGTGATAGATTTGTTATTAGGACGGTATTTCAAACAAACAACACTTTAAGATCTATTCTGACAAAGACGAAACCGAAGAACCACGAGCAAAATTCAAAAAACTGCATTTATAGTATTCCGTGTGAGTGCAACAAACAATACGTGGGTGAGTCATCCAGACCTTTTAGATGTCTGTACTCCGTAGATGTCTGTACAACTTGATTGCCAATGTTAAAAGAAGAACTTCACAAACTTAACATTTTATAAAAGCTAAAAGAAACTGTTAACCAAATCAACAGTTCTATGTAAATAGTAAGTATCTATGGATATTGAATATAACAAACATTCTTAGAGCTGTGTATTTATCATACACAGCAAAAAAGATTTTTTGCCTTGAAAAAGGAAACAGAATAGATTTCCGAAACGTGGGAGAAATATTTAATTTCAAGTTTTTATACTTATTTGTGTTGTTTATTTAAAAAAAAGCAACCTTTAACTGATCCTTTGAAGTAAAAGTCACAGGCGTAGGGGTTATTTACCAGTAACATACTGGTTAATTGTGATATTTTGTAGATTCCCTGAGCACCGCTTAAAAAGAAAACATACATGTGACAGGAAGTCCCAAAGAATTGAAGAAGGAAAAAACATGTATACGGTGTGTTCCAGATTGAGGTTACATGTCTTGCTATCTCAGTTATTGATAGCAAGTTGGTTAAATGGAGAAACTTTAAGTGAATTTTTATAGACAGTTCAATCTATATAAGAAATAAAAGTTGTAGTCGAAATCTCAAAAACAAAACAACAAAACATTTCTCTCACTCTCAATGTGAATATCTCAAGAAAGTGTGTGCAGGTTAAAATGACGCAATCAATTTAAATTAAGAAAGTATGAGGGATTTTCAAGAACGCACGATTGTGATTTTTCCCAATTATTTCAAAAATAAAAAATATTAAAATTGAATTGAAATATGTAAAATGCAAAGTGTTTTCCTTGTACAATCCTCGAACGATTCCCACTGGGTGCCCGTTGCTTCTTGACAATAATGGAGGCGTTGCTGAAAGTCTTCTAAACCATTTTGTATAGTTTCCTGGGTGATTTGATTGATTTCTTGCGTTATTCTGTCTTTTAAATCATGGAAGTTATTTGGACTGCTGAAGTAGACTTTCGATTTTAAGTAACCCCATAAAAATAGTCAAGCGGGGTCAAATCGGGAGAAAGGGCAGGCTATTCAATTTCACAGCTTCTACCAATCCACCTATTGGGAAAAACTTGATTGAAATATGCTCTTGTAGATTGTTTAAGGGGTCGCTCGGCTCTGAACAGTCCTTCTTCACATCGACCTAAAAGATCTTTTGTGAATTAAAAAATAGGTTCTCACTCCAATGCAGAATATGGTGTAGTAGCTGGCAAAAAATGTTATCTGAGATTTTCCTCCCGTAACTGTTAGTGCGAGGACTAAACGTCACAAAACCACAAAAATCAGTTCTGGGGATGCCGCGCAACCCCCCAAAAAAACCATCCCTTCGGTGAAGAAAGTCGTATTTTACTGATAACTCGTTAACCGTTGAAGATATAAAAAAAGTGCTCATCACAAAAAAAGAAAGCTAGACTAATTTCCTAAGAAAAAGTCCTCTTGTAATTTTCTTGTATATGCCATGGTTTTCGAGAAAATCGACATTGACAAAAATTGCAAAATTTGTTCTTTTTAATGCGCGCGAATTTTAGTTTATTTGAAATTTTTTGCGCGCGGCCTATAGAAAAAGTTGAATTGCTCGAAAACCAAACAAGTTAGGAAGAAAAATCAAAATGGGGTTTAAAAGGAATATAAAATACTCTTTTGTATTTCCATTTTTGATTGATGGCTATTGATATCTATTAGTATATAAAAATAACAATATAATAGTTACCTCTTGATTTTTGAGAAAAAATCACCCTCCGAGATTTTTTCGGATTTTCACGTTTCAGATCATGTAAATTACGAAAATATAGGTTTTTCAATTCCGTTTGTCTGTCTGTCTGTCTGTCGGTCTGTTGGTGAATTAACTAAAAAACTGCTTGACGGAGAACAGTCAAATTTGGTAGGCAGCTGACGCCACTGCCGCCGAAGAAATGCTTAAACTTTCACTGGAAAATATACAGAGTGGACCGCCTAAAGGGAATAGATAATGGAAAAAAGAATCTCTTAAATTTCAAATTTCCACGTTTCGTGACATTCCAAACTTATTTAAGAAAAATTAAAATAGAAAAAAAATGAAGTTTTGAAAATTTTATATAAAATGTATGATGGAAAAAAATTTTCTTTGCTCAAATTTAAAATTTCCACGTTTCATGGCATTCTAAACATATTTCAATTTTAATTTTTTTGTAAATAGAAATATTTCTTTTACATTTTTTACCACTAGGTACCTACTATAGAACAGATGATAGAAAAAAGTGTTTTTTTCACAAAATTCCCACTTTTTATGACATTCTAAACCTATTTACAAACATTAAACAAAAAAAAATTGAACATTTTTTATAAAATGGTAAAAAATGATTTTACTCAAATTTAAAATTTCCACGTTTTATGATATTCTAAACATATTAAAAACAATTTTTTTTTCTCTGAAAATAAACAAAATTAAAATTTATTTTTTATAAAATGGATGTAAAGAAAATTTGTTTGCTCAAATTTAAAACATCCACGTCTCGTGATATTCTAAACATTAAAAAAAAATTTGTTGAAAATTAAAAAAATATATTTTTTAAAATTTTACCACTACAATAGAATAGACGATAGAAAAAAACAATGTTCTTTAATTTTAAAATTTCCACGTTTCATTACATTCTATTTCAACAAAGAATGTTTTGAAAATTGAAAAAAATGAAAAACCTTTTCCGCCAGCACAATAGAGTAGATGATGGAAAGACGTTATCAGGTTTTCTCTGTAATGATAGGGCTAACTACATTGCGATTATAATTCCCATTTATTTTTTAATTAATAATTTCTTAGAGTGACCGTCCTGCACGAATAAAGAGGGAAGTTCTGTGTAAATACCTTTACCGATTTTTTTGTATGTGTAGGGGGTTTCAGATACAAAAAATCAATAGAAGCCGAGATAATTGAAACAGAGGTTTTGCACCCGTTAGGATACCCCCACTCCCTTCGCGGGACACAGAAAATATAGACATTTGTGCATTTGGGTTACTTAAGGGGGCTTAAAACGTATGCAAAAAATCACACAAGTCACAATAATTTACCTGCCGCTTGGACTATAACTAGAACGTCTTAAAGTAGTTTATATTCATTTTCTTTAAAATCTTACATCATCTTCTATATAACAAAAGATACACTTTAAAGTTATTATATTTAACAGTTAATTTTACAGCTGTCAACAATAAAAAAGAAAATAGACGAGTAAAATTGGGAAGCAAAGTCGCTTAGTTTCCGAGCAAAAAAAAAACTGGCGTAGAACCAAATCAGACTTGGTGCGATTCTTTAATTAGGTGATCATGTACATGAAACCACTTTTCACGACATTTTCTGGTGGTCAGGAACTTTTTTATTTCGAAAAAACTGTAAAAAAATGATTTTTCCATGAAACATGTTTTTTAACGTCCCCACCGTTATATCTTTAAAAATAATTGTGCTATGGAAATGATTTTTTTTTTTAATTGAAGTAGACACAATAACGCTTCTAACTATGTACAATATGATTATAAAATATATTTTCTTTAATTGTTAAAATAATAGCAAACTTAAAGTTGTTATTTTCGTGAATGTATTTTTCAGCAATCGAGAAAAATTTTTATTTATGAAAATATGTATATACATGCTGTGAACAAATTGAAGCCAATATATGAAAAAAGTTTTTAGAATCATAATTTTTGATGTGCGTGTTATAGTATGTAGTCAGCGATTTTTTTAAAACGGGCTAAAACATATTCTCGCGCGCCCGGCTCTCATTATACTGCTTACCGCCTGCGGACTACGGTTGTTGGGTTCATGTGTACCTACTAATCGGGCTTTTATTAACAGCTCCAAAATAGGTACAAACCTAAGGCATAAACCTACCTTTTGTTGTTTTAAGGTAAAAAATATTTAAAAGCAGGTAAATATAAATCATTGTTATAAAGTAAGTACCTACCTAATAAGTAGGTTATTACACATTTTTGATTGAATTAAACCAAGACGCAGGAATAAAATAACTTTATTTTTTTGCAACTATTTTTCTATTGACAAATGAGTATTTAGTTACGTAGGCCCTGCGTTAAAAGCATTCTAGTTCGTCTGTACATTCATCGAAACCTTTAAATAACAGTATTTCAAGTACGACATTTACACTCGTTACAACATTTTAGGCCTTCTTTAACACAATCATATTTCCGATTTTCACAATTTTTATCTGAACAATAAATACTTAATGAAACTATTGTCCAAACATCGTCACTTAAATTCCGTCCTGAACCATATGCATTTATAAGTGTAGTTGGCATATTGCTTCTGTACGATATTCTAAGTTGATACATAAACCTGCAATAGTTAACTAAATGTATTAGATAGGAAATCTATTATTTAAATATATATGTTTACCTTATGAAGGGGAGGTAAAAGGTGCCTTCAGTTGAAGGAAGCTCCGTTTGTTGTTGTTGCTAATTTGATCTTTAGGTCGTTTAATATCAGAATTTGTTTATTTTTGTTTTTGTACAGTACCAGAATCAATTTTGTAAAGATTTTTAAAGCTTCGTCTTTAGACAGCGATGGCAGTTCCGATAATTTTTGAAAAACAACAATACTCTTTAAGAACATTAAACGCAGATTTTTTAAATATTTTTAAAAAACCATTAGTGGTGTCGCAACCAGTAAAACAATGAAGACAAGAACAAACTGTAGTTCATAAACTTTGCAATACCTTCTATATTGACAAAAATTGTCTGCTAGTGCCGTGTCCAAGTTGCATAAATAAATTAGTTCCATTTAAGTCAGAGTCCGAAAAAAGGAGAGTAAGTAAAATTAATACATCTATATTAACTGATTTCACCAATATTTGTTTGCTAAATTTAGTTTTACATTGCATGTAAAACCATCCTGGTATCTTCCCGTTTGCTAAATAGATTTTTGGTCATTTCTGAATGACGTTTATGTAGTGAAATTACTTTGTCTGTTAATTTAAATCCTCCATCTATTATTAATATTTCGTATTCGATTAAGTACTGTGCAGCATCTGTTGCAAATTGGCGCGGCGCGACGGCACTGTATGATTGCAAAAAACGTTCATGTTTTCAAAACTTGTCTACCTATACGACAGTCTATATATTTTAATTAAATTTCGTCATTTAAAATATTGTCTTTTCTGACACAATATTTCCGCGATGTAGTCTTTTTTCATCACTAGATATTAGTGACAACAAACCTTGTATCCTAGGTATTGGTACCACAGATTTGTCATCATCCCGCGCAATTTTCTTACAAATAATGCACTCCATTATTTTAGAAAACTAAATTGCGAATATTCTACAGCATCGCATTTATTTAAAAGTAACTATACGTATACTCTAAATCCCGCAAACTACAAATATACGATTCAAATGTATTGACCCCTCATTTTAACCGCGAATATCTCAAAAATGGCGGACCAGAGAAAATTTGAAAAAATGTGTGTTCATTATGTGTCTATTGTAAATTATTCACTGAAGTTTAAATAATGTACATTGGACGGTTTTGAGGTTCTGCTAAGTTATATTGAAAAATGCCCTACTTTTTAAGGGAATTTTGACAATACCAGTTTTAAGTTCATTATATCTTGAAAAACATGCCTACTATATGAATAATATTTTAGATACCGATAAAGCACGGCATTTTTTGTACGAAGAAATTCTTTCATTCTTTTTTATTCTAAAATTTGGCAGTTATTGTCAAAAACGTGACCTCATGTTTATTCGGCTATTTATCAAGGTATTTAAAAGATTTTTAATAAAATAGTTAATCATGTAAAATGTTAGGATTTTCGGAAAAAAAGAATTGGTATATATCAAATATTAATTTAGTTATCAAGTGTGATAGATAATATTGCAGAACGCGGGCAATAATATTATCTATTGCACTTGATAACTAAATTAATATTTGATATATACCAATTCTTTTTTCTGAAAATGCTTACATTTTATGTAATTAACTATTTTATCAAAATTTTTGTAAATACCTTGATAAATAACCGAATAAACATGATGTCACATTTTTTAGAATAACTGCAAAATTTTAGAATAAAAAATTATGAAAAAATTTAATCGTACAAAAAATACCATGCCTTATCGGCATTCAAAATATTATTTATATAGTAGGCATATTTTCAAATATATAATGGATTTAAAACTGGTATTGTCAAAATTTCCTTAAAAAGTAGGACATTTTTCAATATAACTTAGCAGCACTTCAAAAGTGTCCAATGTACATTATTCAAATTTCAGTGAATGATTTACGATAGACACATAATTTTTTCAATTTTCTCCGTTCCTACGTTTTTGAGATATTCGCGGTTAAGGTGAGGGGTCAATACATTTGAATAGTATATTTGTTAGACACATCTTATCCTACTTTCCATACGCGGTGTACGTACCTAGATTGTGAGCCGCAATAATACATAAGACTAATTTAGCGCGCTTTAAAAAAATATCGCTGTTGCCAAACGATACACATTGGGAAAAAAATAATTATATCAAAAACTTTTCTAATGCTTGGGCTACATTTGCTTCAGTGTATGTGTATAAAAATTTTCAAAAATAAAAAAGTTTATCGATTGGTGAAAATTGTAATACGTAAAATTCAAATATCTAGCCTAATTTTTAAGGAAATGAAAATGCGAACTGTGTAAAAGCCATTAGTACAGTTAAAAGCGCTATTGTGTGTACTTTAATTGAAAAAAAAAACAACGTCGATGGCAACATCAGTTTTGAAGATATGACGGTGGAAACAAAAAAAAACACATTTTATTTAAAATATAATATTTTCCCTTTTTTTTTTAATTTAAAAAGGTCCAGACCACGAAAAAATGTCGTGAAATACGATTTCATATGCCCAGTGACATACTTAACAAAACCTACCATCTTTGACCTGGTTCTACGCCAGAAAAAAAAACGGCACGATAGAGTCTCGAATTCGCTCCTCTAAAATCGAAAATATAATTTCACAGATCATTTGCATATTTGTAAAATAAATATTTAAAATTAAAAAATCGAAAATTTTTATAAATTTGTGATCTTGACACTGATTTTCATTGGAAAACATAATATTTTCAAGTAAAAATATGTTTTTAGAGGAAAATTATAAAAAATTGGGACGAAAATCGAAAATCCTGCTGGAGGGATTGACAGAGAATTTCGTAACGAACATTAAAAAAAGCTTCTTAAAATCTCTAATCTATAAGTTGACTTGGGTGGAGCACTACAGTTTTGTTCCACAGTGCGATGGTGAAATTCTATTTCAATAATTTTTGACGATTGTCTTTTTAAGGGAGGTTAAATTTGTTCAACCCCTTGTATGTTCAAAGCCGATTTGCAGTGTTCTCAGTGCATTTGAATTTTCGACAAAACTGCAAAAATAAGTTTATAAAATACTAAATCTACCTTAATAACAAGGCCAAGAAATCCAGTTCACCTTATATCGAACAAGCCTGTATAATGTGGCCTTAAAATCAACTGGATCTATTCCCTCGATGCAACAAAAATTAAATTTT
This sequence comes from Stenurella melanura, assembly GCA_963583905.1. Lineage (NCBI taxonomy): Eukaryota > Metazoa > Arthropoda > Insecta > Coleoptera > Cerambycidae > Stenurella > Stenurella melanura. The sequence continues at coordinate 169,804,739 of OY757311.1, read as the reverse complement.
TATGAATATGTTATATTAGGTCATAACTTTGTACATTCTTTGGTAATAAATCAAAACTGGGGTGGCTGTTGTTATCCAAATAAATTCACATGTAATTCAGATGAAACTACTACTACTAATCAATGTATTAATATTTTATTTAAAATTCATAAATGCACAGTAATAACTTGATCGAATGTTAACTTACAAATTACAACTAAATGTTTCTATTAACGTATTTGATATTTACATACATTACTTTGTGCATTCATTGATCAATCGATTAAACATTTGAAACCATTCATAAAAGTATGAATTTCAAACAGAAGTTTTTATAAAAAACAATTTACCGTTAGCAGCTAGCACTAAAAGATCAAAACACAATTTTAGATGACCGAAAACGTTTAATCCCTGTCGAAGAATACACTAGCCGAGGACCTCCTGCCTTGCTCCTGGCCCTGCGACTCATCAAAAACCATAATCTTCAAAACAACAACTTCTATCGCGCACATCATGAACAAAGCCATAAAGATATCCATGTGGGTGGTGTTGGGCCTGAACACGGTATCAGGAGGGTAGTCTCCAATTATCCCCAAATTTTCAGCACTCGAAACCAACGACAGAAGCAGGAACATTCTTCAAAGCCCTATCTTCTGTTTATCTGCCAGTCCTCGCACATTTTGGTGGAACTAGTAGCCTTTTCCACGCACATTTGCCCCACAGTTAAATTGGCACAGGGATTGGTGTCGCAGATTTAGTGCAAAACCACTGGATTCTTCGGAGATACTGTGCTCCTCGGCGGAAAGTAAAAGTGGCGCGGAGGTTCGTATATTATACAACTTATCCACTTTCTCGTGTAAGTAGGTCGTTGTTGATATATAAGAGTTGCCTAGGTCGTCAAGTTAAATCAAATATTATATAACAACTGGGTATTACTTAATTGTGTCTGATTTGATTTGTTCACGTTACAGGCACTTGTAGCAAGTCCCGTTGTTCGACAGATGTAGAATTTTGCTGTTGACTCGATCCAGTCAAGGTTTTATAAATCATTTATACGATATTTTTGTAAACAATACTTAAGCTCATAAAAGAACGTCGCCGTTAGTCATAATTAATCTGCAGTGGTGTTTCTTGATATTTTTAATTACGAGTCTCTATTTTAATACTAACAGACAAAAGACGAATCACAATTTAATGTAATAAAAAATATGAAGATAACTTTAAAAAAATATAATGTTTTATTTTTGCCGCAAAAATAATGAAACGCTTTTTAAATATAAAAAAAACAGCTGCCTAAGGAATCAGTAGTTCCACATCCAGGTTCCCCATCCGAATCTCAAATGTTGCAAAAGACATTTGAGGCAGTGGTTTATAGTATAAATAAAGTTTCTGGACTCTTATACCAGCTTGCTTGACTTATTTTCCCTCATTTACCCCCCGACCCTTCAGTGGAGTAAACTCAAAGTATAATCTAGTTCCAGATCGTGTTATAATACATGCGTGTACCAAATTTAAAGTCAATATTTTAAACCGTTCCAGAGGAAACGTGCGCACAAAAAAAAGTACCAGACCGACCAACAGATAAAATTTCTTTTCGCTCCAATTTACAATATCGTTTTATGACAAATCTATTTCGAGAAAAAAGTAGAACATTTATTTACGTTTACTATACTTCCACTCACATCCATCTTTCTTGCCTCCACCCATTAGTCATTAGTTCTATTCATTAGTCATTACTTTTATTTTTCTTTCTGTGTCCATATCTCGCTACAGTAGTGTTTGGGGCGCTCTGCTTTTCACGGGTTTCCTTATAAATCCGTACGCTAAAAGAAAATTTACTTTATAAACATCTGTTACATTTAACTCTGCGGTTCACCTCATGGACTGTTTGCAAAGGTAAAATGGGCCCACCGTTGCATTTTTCCTGATTGAGGTACTCAACTAATTTCACCACCATGTCTCTGGCTACTGCATTCAGTCCATTGCCGGGCATTTTGTTTGTTTTTCCATCAATTGTAGTTGTGTTAAAAAAAGTTTCAATTTTTTTTTATTTCCCATAAATTTTGTCGAAAAGTTTGAAACAATTTTTTTCTAATTCGAAAAAAATTTTGTTTTTCTAAAAATAGGTTTAAAATGTCATGAAAGTTGAAAATTTTAAGTTTTCTGTTCTATAATATTAAAAATATATATTGAACAGATTGGGCCGTTACTTGATGAAAATCCATGATAATAATTGGGAAGAAAACTATATTAGTTTTTGATTTTCACTTTATTTCTTGTCAACATGACAATTGTTTCGCCACACAGTGGCTTCTTCAGATATTGAGTACTGGTATACTAATTTTACAATGCACAAACTATATGGTTTTATACAATTTTGATGTAATCCTAATCTTAATTGCTAAGCGGAAAAGTACAATATAATTTTAATTACTAAATGGAAAGGTACATATAGTTCTAGGAAATTTATTGAATCTAATTTTAATAAGTAAATAAATTTAGTAAGGGAGATGAGTTTGTTTCAATTTGGTCATTTAATAAAATATCAGACGACTTTAGTTTATTTATTTCTAGAGATTCTAGTAAATCGAGTTTTAACCCTTTTTTCTCGGTGTGTAAAATTTTAAACTCTTCGTTGAACACGTGACCTACTTCTATTAGGTGGTTAGCATAAGTTGAGTCTGTTTTATTACTGATGTAACTTCTTTTATGTTCTGACAACCGTTTACCAAAATTTCTTCCTGTTTGTCCAATATATACCTTAGGACAAGCACCACAAGTCAACTTATAGACGCCTGATTTATTTTCTGATGAAATTTTGTCTTTTGCATTTTTTAAATGTTTTCCTATTGTGTTATTAGTTTTGAAAGCTACATTAATATTACGTTTTTTTAAAAAAGAGGAAGTTTTTTCTGTTGGGTTGGGTTGTCCTAAGGTATATATTGGACAAACAGGAAGAAATTTTGGTAAACGGTTGTCAGAACATAAAAGAAGTTACATCAGTAATAAAACAGACTCAACTTATGCTAACCACCTAATAGAAGTAGGTCACGTGTTCAACGAAGAGTTTAAAATTTTACACACCGAGAAAAAAGGGTTAAAACTCGATTTACTAGAATCTCTAGAAATAAATAAACTAAAGTCGTCTGATATTTTATTAAATGACCAAATTGAAACAAACTCATCTCCCTTACTAAATTTATTTACTTATTAAAATTAGATTCAATAAATTTCCTAGAACTATATGTACCTTTCCATTTAGTAATTAAAATTATATTGTACTTTTCCGCTTAGCAATTAAGATTAGGATTACATCAAAATTGTATAAAACCATATAGTTTGTGCATTGTAAAATTAGTATACCAGTACTCAATATCTGAAGAAGCCACTGTGTGGCGAAACAATTGTCATGTTGACAAGAAATAAAGTGAAAATCAAAAACTAATATAGTTTTCTTCCCAATTATTAAAAATATATTTTTATTTTCAATTTTTTTTGAAATGGGTTTAAAATATCATGAAACGTATAAATTTTAAATTTGAGCAAAAAAAAATCCCATTAAAAAAATGTTCAAAAATTTTTACTTTTTATTTTCATTTTTTACTTCCCTCGCATACCGATGGAAAGTATTTTTAAATAGGTTTAAAAGTCATGAACCGTGGAAATTTTAAATTTGAGCAAAATAATTTTTTTTCCATCTACTCTATGGTAATTTTTTATTGCCCTCGCATACCGAAGGGAAGTTTTGTATTCGAGAAAAAATGACCCTTCGAGGTTTTTTCGGATTTACACGTTTCAGATCACGTAGATTACGAAAATATAGGTTTTTTATTTCCGTCTGTTTGTCTGTCTGTCTGTTGGTGCATTAACTAAAAAACTACCTGACGGAGAGCAGTCAAATTTCGTAGGTAGTTGACGCTGCTGTCAACGAAGAAATGGTTAAACTTTCACTGGAAAATATACAAGGTGGGCCGGGCCGTCTAAAGGAAATAAATAATGAAAATTTTGTTTTTGCTCAAATTTTAAATTTATACGTTTTATGACAGTCTAAACCTATTTCAGAAAAAAAAATTATTTTTTTTATCAACATTTTTAAAAAAAATTTTAGCACTAAAATGAATGGAAAATTTTTTTTCTTTGTTCAAATTTAAAATTTCCACGTTTCCATGGCATTCTAAACCTATTTTGGGAAAAAAAATTGAAACTTTTTTTACCATTTTGGAAAAAAATTTACCATTAGAATTGAATTTTTTTTTAAATATTTTTTTTACCATCATAATAGAAGAAAAAATGTTTTCTCTCAAGTTTAAAATTTCTACGTTTGATGACATTCTAAACCCATTTCAGAAAAAAAAATGGAACATTTTTTTACCATTTTGGGAAAATTTTTACCACTAAAATAGATGGAAAAAATTTTCTCTTGCTCAAATTTAATATTTTCACGTTTCATGGCATTCTAAATCTATTTAAAAAATATTTGATTTTTTTTTAATTTGTAATGTTCTTTTACCACTACCACAGAATAGAAGGAAACATTCCTTTTTATTCAATTTTAAAATTTCCACGTTTCATGACATTCTAAGCCTATTTCAGAAGAAAAAAAATTGAAAGTTTTTTTGCCACCATTGAAAAATTCCAAAAAACAATGAAATTTTTTTACCACTACTATACTTTCACTCCACTACGTGAACGTGGAATTGAAAATGTGACGCTTTTATTGAAAAATGTACAGGGTGGTCATCCCAAGAAATAATTCAACCATGGTGCACATTTGTAAAGGTATTTGCGCAAGCCTTCCATATTTGGCACCTGTTATCTAATATTGAATTTTTGCTGTTGGATGAGCACTCTATATATTTTTTTCATCAAAAGTTATCAGGTTTTCAATATCATCTCGTAATTAATAATTTTTTAGAGTGACCGCCATGCACAAATAAAGAGGAAAGTTCTGTGTAAATACCTTTACCGATTTTTTTTTATTTTCAATTTTTTTTTTATAAATTAAGAATGTCATGAAACGTGAGAATTTGAACTGTGAGCAAAAAAACATTTTTTCCATGATCTGTGTACCCTTTAGATGGTCCACCCTATACATTTTTCAGTGAAAGTCTAATTATTTCTTTGTTGGCAGTAGAGTCAGCTACGTACCAAATTTAACTGTTCTCCGTCAAGTAGTTTTTTAGTTAATGCACCAACAGACAGACAAACAGGCAGGCAAACACACTGACTGACGGAACTGGAAAACTTATATTTTTGTAACCTACATGATGAAACGTGAAAATTCGAAAAAATCTCGGAGCGTGATTTTTCCTCGAATACAATACTTCCCTTTGGTATGCGAAGGAAGTAAAAACATTACAGGTCAGAACCAAACTTGTTTTACAAAATAGGTGATCCACCATATTGGATTTATCGGATTGGATTTTATAGCCTTATCGTTTTCTACTTGTCAAGCCCTTTCATTTGATACCCATATCAAGGGGGTTGTAAAGAAAATGATTATCCTTCATCTTTATTACAACATATATTATACATAGGTACATACATAGATACAGGTCGATATAATAAAAGCGTGTTAAAAATACATGGACACGCCACTGATAGAGAATAGGTACCTAATTTACTTCAAAATCTTCCGTAATGATTCATTAATGTGTTTGTTTTGTTGTATACAGTGAGGCCCACCAATAATTTGAACTCTCCGTTACGATTTTTAAAGCGAAAACATGAAAATCATCTCAAGACAAAACAAAATACAAAAATCACGAACCACTATGATATTTTCAGGACCGAAATTCAAGAAATTAGTATTAGCGGTATTTTTTTTGTGAAAAATATGATCGTCCCTCTTAAATGGGTATGTATCAAGTTTAATTGAACAATTAAATTTCGAAAGGTTTATAGCGAAACATTACACTGTTTTACAAATATAGGCATTACTATTTAAGCAACCAGTGAAACAAAGGAAGGATACAATAAAGCAAGTATTTAATTAATTAACAACAATATTTGTATAAACAAGCATACGAAATAAAAACAACACCGTTAACTTAAATAACAAAAAGTTGAAAATCAATGAATAGTTTTCAAAAAATGCCACCAGGGTCACCCGATCTATCACCTATAATTTTTTATAGCACTGTTAAGAGTAAAGTGTAAAAATTACGCACCAAGTATCTTCTCTTGTCCTCTACCTGAAAATAACTTTTTTTTTTTCGTTTAAAATACCAGATCAACAAGTTAACATTATACATTGTAGTGTGTAGTATGACGGTTCACAACAATTAACAAAAAAGAACATAAATACACATTTAGTGTAACCTAAGAGTAGTAGAATATTAATATAAATTGGAACCTTTACCAGAAAGTAAGAATATTTTACAATTTATTTTAGAATGTTTGCACCTTTTTAATAATAATAAATCATGATCTGGAGATCTAGATCATGATTTCTTATATATTTTTGGATGCTGGAACCGAACTTTCAATTTAAAAAATTTTCTACCGCGTAAATCTCGGTATCTATAACAAAAATACGGTGTTTGGCAGTAAAAATCTGGTTTTACTCGAAATCTACGTGGTAGAAACATTTTTAAATTGAAAATTCCGTTTCAGCACCGAAGAATACATATGGAACCATGATCTAGATAGCCAGATCACAACCTTTTTTTTGTAAACATGTATAATGGGATACAGCATTGATAACCGGGCGTAAGCGTCATTAAGATTTTATTAATATGATAACTCCATGTTAATAGTTTTTCTTAATAGACTCCTAGGTGTTTAATGCAGGATTCCATATTATTTCCTGGTGGTAATATTATTTCGCGGCCTTCTTAGAGTGAATATGTTTGCTTCATGTAAATATCAGGATTTTGTCTTAATATTGCAGTGTTATCTGTATGCAGACCCATTATGATTGTGGATGTCGGAGGGAGAGAGATACCGTGATCGAACATATTTAAACAGCATGGAACCCAAAATTGAGCCTTGCGGTAATCCTGCATTGATTTGATTTTTATCCGATAAACAGCTATTTATTTTGACACAAAAAGTCCTGTTTGTTACAAATGAGGCAATTATATTAGTGGGGTATACTGGCGAGTTTCTACTGATTAATTTGAATAATCCAGTTGGAGTGCTTGACCAAACCTAGTCACTCAGTGTCAACCAAGGAAGACTTTCATTGTCCCTTTGATGCGTCGATTGAGAACTGCGGTTGGAGGAAGAGTCGTTCATTTCATCTGGTATACAGATGGGCCGATGCTGGCTGAAGCTGAAGGGGTTAGTGTAGAGAAGCGGAGTCTAATGGCAAGCTACTGAGCTCTAGGTAGCACCCCAACTATCTTCGCGACAAAAATCTGTACTATACATCTATTTGCCCAGGAGTACATGAACAAAAGCATTTTAATGGCCAACCTCTATATACAGGGTTGGGCAATAGTCCCGGAACGGCTGGATTACAGCCGAACGGGACCTCGTATCAACTTCGGGTTTTCGACACTGTATTCAGCGAAATTTTTAGAACTTCTTGATGTGTATTTCAGGACCGTGACGTCATTACGTTCGGAGGTGTGACATAAGTGTCAATTTTTTTTAAATGAAACACCCGGTATATTTTTCCATATTTGTATACTTTAAGGAGTCCCGAATTCAACGATGTAACGTTTGTATGGATTCTGTTATGTAATGTGGTCTCAATAAGGGAAAATTAGAAATTACAATCGTAATTAACAGAGAACAGTGGATATTCAAACAGCTGTATCCAAAAAAGACACTCTTTTTTTAAAAATTTTTTTACAAAGACCCCCGTAAACAAGTTTTTTTGTAGTCGTTTAGTAAAAACACAGGTCATAGTTAAATTGTTCTCATTATTTTACTAGTTTATCTAAGTAAGTCGTGGTATAAACGTCACTGTGACATTACTTTTGTACTACTAATTTATGATTATAAAAACGTGTCTTTAAAATGGCTCAACTGAACGACACTGAACGGATAACTTTACTCATGATGATTGGATTCGGAGAGAGGCGTCGATCCCTTCAGGAAGCAAGTGACCTCTTCAATGATACCTTTCCTGAGCGAAACCCGATTTCCAAGTTGACAGCATGTCGAATTTTGCACAATTTTCAACATACGGGAAATGTCAAGAATTTACCAAAAACTGGCCGCTCAAAAACAGCGACAAACGACGACAGAGCTTTAGATGTACTGTTAGCGATTCAGGAGGAGCCTAAAACGTCAATTCCGAAACTGGTAACAGTGAAAGATCCATTCGAAGAATACTCAGGAGAAATAAAATACATCCTACAAAGTCAGCTTACTTCAGAAACCCTGATCGTCGAATGCAGTTTTACCAACAAATTATGAATTTCTTAGACGAAACACCACAGTTTGTAGATCGCATTTTGTTTTCCGATGGCTACATTTTGCTTAAATAGATTTGTCAATCGTCACAATTGTCGCTATTGGTCTGCTGAGAATCCACATTGGATGGAAGAAATGCACGCACAACATCCACAAAAAATAAATGTTTGGGCGGGTATAATTGGAACACGTGTAATAGGGCCGTTTTTTCTAAATGGTAATTTAACTGCTGATACCTATTTAACTTTATTATGCGAAAGAGTTATACCTGCTGTAAGATATTTCCCAACCGCGAAAATCCTCAGGTGATCACAAATGACGTGTAACTTCCAGCAAGACGGAGCTCCGCCACACTATGCCAGAATTGTAAGAGATTTTTTGGACAATGTCTTTCCCGGGAGATGGATAGGTAGAAGGGGTCATATCGAATGGACAGCTAGGTCGCCTGACCTAACCCCTCTTGATTTTTTTCTGCGGTCATTTGAAGTCTCTGGTGTATTGCACAAGACCTGCCACGGTACAAGAGCTTCAAGAAAGAATTCTAGCGGTTGCTGATAATATTACACCTCAGCCCCTCCAAAATGTTCAGCGGGAATTTGTGGACAGGCTAGCACATTGTCAGGCAGTGGAAGGATTCCAATTTGAACATTTAATAAAATAAAACTATTCTCTGTTAGTTACGATTGTAATTTCTAATTTTCCCTTATTGAGACCACATTACATAACAGAATCCATACAAACGTTACATCGTTGAATTTGGGACTCCTTAAAGTATACAAATATGGAAAAATATACTGGGTGTTTCATTTAAAAAAATGGACACTTATGTCACACCTCCGAACGTAATGACGTCACGGTCCTGAAATAGATGTCAAGAAGTTCTAAAAATTTCGCTGAATACAGTGTCGAAAATCCGAAGTTGATACAAGGTCCCGTTCGGCTGTAATCGAGCCGTTCCGGGACTATTGCCCAACCCTGTATATTTCCAAATGACCAGGCAACGTTACACCTTTGAAATCTAATATTTTTTAACTAAATTGTATGAAAAAAATTTAAAAATCATATCATTTTTTATCAACAAATTTTGTTGAAAAAAATTGTTCGAAATCAATAAAAAATCCTGAATCCGAAGTTTAGTTAAATTCTAAAAGAAATGAGATCTTGATTAAAAACATTCCAGTCTCAAATTTCTCGTTTTGATAAGCATGTAGAACATAATATTTAATTCTTTTAGTTGTATTTATTATTCATTTGTGTAAATTGTTTCAAAAAAATGAATTTAGAAATAATTTTCATTTGCCTCTAAAGGATTTTTTCATCAAAATCTCATTTTTTTTTAGAATTTAACTAAACTTCTGATTCGGGATTATTGAATGATTTAGAACAAGAACAATTTAATATCATAGATGGCCTTGCATTTAAAGATGGAAATTGATTTTGTCTTAAATAGAACTTGGTGACCTGTATCTTTTAAGATTAGTTTGATTCAAGTCGGACAAAAACAAAACAATTATTACGCTGTTACACTCTTAAGTGAGACACACTGTATAAGAGAGTCCTAAATTTAATGACAGATGTTTCTTAAGAAAATCGTTAATACGATTTTTTGAATATCGACGCTGAAATTTTTTTAGTAGATCTTGACTTTTGTACAGTTCTTGGTGATGTACTTTTTAAAAAGTCCAGTCCAATCAGAAGACATATAAAAATGTTTTTAATAGACCATATTGTATAACTTGAAATATATTAACGGAAAAGAAAATCGTACCAATATATTTGTTAATACCCCCAGAAATTGTAACTACAGTTGGCAAGTTCACTGTTTAAATTAATTAGTCAAATATTTGATACAGTTTTAATGTACTGTTTTATAATTTAGCATTAACAACTTCCTTAAATGTCTGAAGGTTATCTTATTGTTTTGTAAGGTAAATATTTGTTGGTAATGTAAATTTAAAAAATATTGACCATACAACAGGTCAAATAGGAAATATACAAAATGTTTTTGAATACATAAATAAGTATTGCCCAATATTACGACTCATTTTTTAATCCTCCTTTGTATTGGTTCAAGAACAAGTAGAAAAGAATCTTAATCCTTTTCCTATAATGAAAAATTAATTTTTAATTTTTAAAATTATCGAGAATATAATTTCCTGATGTAGAAAGCAATAAATTGTTGTTAATTATAAATTAAACACTGCTTTTAGATGAATCAATCTATATATTATAAATACTCTACATATGTTTCGGCTTATTAGGCCTTTATAAAGAGTATTACATAGTGAATACTCAAGTTTCCGACGTGTTTATTCTAATTTATACCTAAAAGTATTTATATCTTAATCTATTTATGACTTAATCTATTTAAGACTTAATTTAAAATCCTTAATTATGTCAAAGTTTGGAATGGACCTAAAGTGATTATATAAATGAATGGATACTTCTTATCAGTTTGTTTATTATAGGGGTATTCAAGAAATTTTGCTGATCGTTCGTGGTACAAGTGTTGTATTTGAAAGATTGTTTGTTTTCTAGTTGTTCTAGTAGGTCTAAACGTTTATCTTTTCTTTCTGTATGAAGTAAATTTATGTTATCAGTATCTATGAAATGGTTGTTTTCAATACAGTGTGTTGACATTCCTGTATTTTTATTGTTATTTAAGATAGATTTTTTATGTAAACACTGAAACTTTACGAATTGTAAGATTGGCACATATACCACTTTTTCAAATATTTTTTCAAATGCTGCAGGAATATTTATTGGACGAAATTCCACTGCTTTAATAGTTTTGGCAGCCTTTCTCATTACATTAATTGTTGAGAGATAATAATCCTGAGAGTTTTGTTGATAGTCAGTTATTGAACATTGGTAGTAGAGAGAATATACTATCACAACCTGAGGTATTTAGGTCAATGGCAGTAATTCCATATATACATGGTTTATCGGATAAATTACGAAAAATTGGGAATAAGTTTTCCGTACGAACGGTTTTTCAAACGGGCTCCACGCTAAGATCGGTTTTATCAAGAACCAAACCACTAAATATTGTTCAAAATTCAAAAAATTGTATTTATAGTGTTCCGTGTGAGTGTGGAAAACATTACGTAGGTGAATCATCTAGACCTTTCAACGTAAGGCTTGGTGAACATAGAAATTACGCTAGAAGGGGAGAATTTGAAAAATCCAAAATTTGTGAACACGCGTGGGATAATAATCATAGAATTAAATGGGACTCGGCGAATATTTTGGAAAAAGAGAGCAACGGAACTAAAAGAATCCGCGATTATTTTATTAAACGAGGATAGATGCGTTTCTAATTATTCAATAGATTTTTGTACTAGTTGGTTGCCCATCCTTAGAGACGAAGTAAGTAAAAATAAGATAAATATAATTTAATGTCTCGCGTGACCATGGAAATACATAAACAGAGAACTGTCATGGTTGACGGCCAAAAAAGTTTTGAGAATGGAAGTAGATTCTCTTCCGAAACGTTAACTACCTATAGCTTTGATTTTCAGTTTTTAGTTTATAATATTGTTCTAGTTTATATATTTTTAGGTGTGAGACTTTTTGAAACAGTCAAGTACTCAACAACCAACCTCTGTCTGATGCGTTTGGCGCAGAGGTTTTTTCATTAAAATTTCTAAATATTTTTCAGTGGTAAAATACCCAATAAAAAGTAAGAAAAAGAAAAGATTCATCTAGTTTTGGATGAAAGAATTGGGTTATTAACTTGTACAACCGTCTCAAGTTTTTTATGAAATAATATAAATCACTCTATCATCGGCACCAATTTTTTTTAACAATTTGAGAACCTTAGCATAAAATACTATATTCGTATCCATTCATTGTTACAACAGATTTTTATTTTTTTAGCAATAGCAAACCAAACAGGGAGTGGTACTGTGATGTATGCGGGACGTACCTTCGGTCCATAGAGGGTATTCTCGAAGGCGACAAGGTCATCACCTGCACAAAATGCCAGGGGAGAGTTTGCAAGCATCGATGCTCAAGCCTGGTCCAACAGAAGGGCTGGACCTGCAAAAGTTGTTTGAGGCCGCCCGAGACCTGGTTTCAAGGAATACTCAGTGCAATACAACCGAGTAGCAGAGGTATATTTTCTATTATTAGTTTATTTATTCAATCGAAAAAAGTACAAGCATAAAGAAATATACAGGGTTGGGCAATAGTCCCGGAACGGCTCGATTACAGCCGAACGGGACCTCGTATCAACTTCGGGTTTTCGACACTGTATTTAGCGAAATTTTTAGAACTTCTTGACATGTATTTCAGGACCGTGACGTCATTACGTTCGGAGGTGTGGCATAAGTGTCCATTTTTTAAAACGAAACACCCGGTATATTTTTCCATATTTGTATACTTTAAGGAGTCCCAAATTCAACGATGTAACGTTTGTATGGATTCTGTTATGTAATGTGGTCTCAATAAGGGAAAATTAGAATTTACAATCGTAATTAACAGAGAATAGTTTTATTTTATTAAATGTTCAAATTGGAATCCTTCCACTGCCTGACAATGTGCTAGCCTGTCCACAAATTCCCGCTGAACATTTTGGAGGGACTGAGGTGTAATATTATCAGCAACCGCTAGAATTCTTTCTTGAAGCTCTTATACCGTGGCAGGTCTTGTGCGATACACCACAGACTTCAAATGACCCCAGAAAAAAAATCAAGAGGGGTTAGGTCAGGTGACCTAGCTGGCCATTCGATGTGACCCCTTCTAACTATCCATCTCCGGGGAAAGACAGTGTCCAAAAAATCTCTTACAATTCTGGCATAGTGTGGCGGAGCTCCGTCTTGCTGGAACTATACGTCATTTGCGATGACCTGAGGATTTTCGCGGTTGGGAAATATCTGAATTACGACGGGTATAACTCTTTCGCGTAATAAAGTTAAATAGGTATCAGCAGTTAAATTACCATTTAGAAAAAACGGCCCTATTACATGTGTTCCAATTATACCCGCCTAGACATTTACTTTTTGTGGATGTTGCGAGTGCATTTCTTCCATCCAATGTGGATTCTCAGCAGACCAATAGCGATAATTGTGACGATTGACAAATCCATTTAAACAAAATGTAGCCTCATCGGAAAACAAAATGCGATCTACAAACTGTGGTGTCTCGTCTAAGAAATTCATAATTTGTTGGCAAAACTGCATTCGACGATCAGGGTCATCTTCCACAAGTTCCTGAAGTAAGCTGACTTTGTAGGGATGTATTTTATTTCTCCTGAGTATTCTTCGAATGGATCTTTCACTGTTACCAGTTTCTAATGAAAGTTTCGGAATTGACGTTTTAGGCTCCTCCTGAATCGCTAACAGTACATCTAAAGCTCTGTCGTCGTTTGTTGCTGTTTTTGGGCGGCCAGTTTTTGGTAAATTCTTGACATTTCCCATATGTTCAAAATTGTGCAAAATTCGACATGCTGTCGACTTGGAAATCGAGTTTCGCTCAGGAAAGGTATCGTTGAAGAGGTCACTTGCTTCCTGAAGGGATCGACGCCTCTCTCCGAATCCAATCATCATGAGTAAAGTTATCCGTTCAGTGTCGTTCAGTTGAGCCATTTTAAAGACACGTTTTTAGAATCACAAATTAGTAGTACAAAAGTAATGTCACAGTGACGTTTATACCACGACTTACTTAGATAAACTAGTAAAATAATGAGAACAATTTAACTATGACCTGTGTTTTTATTAAACGACTACAAAAAAACTTGTTTACGTGGGTCTTAGTCTTGTAAAAAAAAATGGTAAAAAAAGAGTGTCTTTTTTGGATACAGCTGTTTGGATATCCACTGTTCTCTGTTAATTACGATTGTAATTTCTAATTTTCCCTTATTGAGACCACATTACATAACAGAATCCATACAAACGTTACATCGTTGAATTTGGGACTCCTTAAAGTATACAAATATAGAAAAATATACCGGGTGTTTCATTTAAAAAAATTGACACTTATAATAATAATAATAATAATAATAATAAAGTGCCTTTATTGAACATATACATATGGCGGAGTCCAGCCCAGAGGCTGCTCAAATACTCAACCATTAAAATTAACAAAGTAAATAATTACAAAAGAAAAAGGATAATAAATGAGAATGAAATTATACTAAACACAATTTGATAACGAGAGAGAATGTGCCTACATCAGGTAGGCTTAAAAATATTTTATTTCTGATTCTTTGTTCACTGGTTTTGAAGAAATCGTTTGTAATGAAATTTAAACGAGTTAACTGAAACTTGCTTAATATTAACAGGAATGGAGTTATATAACGTTGATGCGGAGTACGTAAAGGATTTTTGGAAAAAAGCTGTTGAATGATGAGGAATTGTTAAATTCTCAGTGTATCTTAGATTTCGATCGTGAATGGACGTCCTGGGAATCAATAGTTCTTTTAGATATTGGGGATTTGCTGATTGTACCAATTTATGAGTAAAATTTGCAAGATGTAATTTGCGTCTTGTGGCCATATTTAACCATCCAAGGGTTTTTAACTTATGCGATACATGATCTTGTTTTTTTAAACCAAATATAAATCTAATACAAGTATTTTGCACCTTTTGAATCCTATAAGCATTAGTTTGGTCGAGACAGGGACCATATATAATATCGCCATAGTTAAAAAAAGATAAGACTAGAGATTCGCATAAAAAAGTTCTCAATTTTACATTCAAACTATGACGACAAGAGTATAATTTTTTTAATGCGCAGTAGGACTTTTTCATAAGGTTATTAACATGTTGTTGAAATTTGAAATTATGGTCAAAAAATAGGCCCAAATTTTTTATACTATCCATAAACGCTAGTTTTTGATCTTCCATATGAATATTGGTGTTATCCCTAATGAATTGTCTATTGCTCTCCTTCCTAAATACGATAACAGCAGATTTAGTTTAGCATTAATTTTTAGGCAATGCCAGCAAGAGTAATTTACAAGATTTTTAATATCTTGATTTATGTGCTCAATGGACCGCATAATCTGTGATGAATCAAAGGTGCTGTAAATCTGGGTATCGTCGGCATAGAAGTGTGATCTACAGGTTTTTAAGACACTGAAAAAATCAGCAGTGTATAAGATAAATAACAGTGGTCCCAAAATTGACCCTTGTGGTACACCAGATTCAAGCATCTTTGACTCCGAAAAAGAAGTATTCTTGACTACAACTTTCTGTTTGCGATTAGTAAAGTAAGATTTAAGTATTTTTAAAGCACTGTTAGAAAAGTTATAGTAGTTAGTTTGGAGAGCAATAAGTTGTGATTTATCGTATCAAACGCTTTAGAATAGTCAAGCAACACAAGAGCTGTAGTTTTTCCTATATCGTAGCCTTTAATTATATCATCAGAGACTTTGAGAAGAGCACTTGTGGTGCTATGAGCAAGTCTAAAGCCAGATTGATATTTTGGTATTATTTGATGTTTTGTCGCGTAATTAATAATTTGATCGTACATGAGCTTTTCTATTATTTTGGACATTATTGGTAACAAACTAATGGGACGCAAGTCAGTAAAATCAGTGGGAGATTTAACTTTGTTGAGGGGTTTTACAAGCGCTTCTTTCCAGACGTCTGGAAATACGCCTTACAGAATACATTGATTTATTATATAAGTTAAATACACCAGCAAATCTGGAAAACACAATAAAAGCATTTTTTTTTATATAGTAGTCAGTACCAGAAGCATTTGACTTGACTGAATTAAGTGCTTTCTGTACTTGGTCTTTTGTTACCTCCTCAAAAGAAAATTTGTCACAAATTTTAAAGACATTTTGATCAAAATAGTTTAGCAATTCATTGCAAGCAGGATTGTATTTACATGTTGACGCAAAATATTCGTTTAGCTCATTAGGACTTGAAAGGTGTGGAAGAATTTCGGATGCGTTTTTTGTTTTAGTAATATTCATGTTTTCTAGAGTTTGCCATAACTCTTTTGCAGTTTTTGAATTTTGGACAGAGTTTAGGTAAGCCTTTTTTTCACGCCTAATTGCTGAGGTAGTAGTATTACGCAAATATTTATAGTACGACCAGTCACGTAAACTTTTTGTTTGTTTAAATTTAGTTAATGCATTGTTTTTAGTTTTAATCATTAATTTGATGGTATCAGTTAAATTATGTCACACCTCCGAACGTAATGACGTCACGGTTCTGAAATACATGTCAAGAAGTTCTAAAAATTTCGCTGAATACAGTGCCGAAAACCCGAGGTTGATACGAGGTCCCGTTCGGCTGTAATCGAGTCGTTCCGGGACTATTGCCCAACCCTGTATAAAGAAGTGTGACTGTAAATGAATTTCTGGCGAAATCGAGAACATATTCGTGAATGAAATCACGAAACATCGTTTTATTCAAAATTTCTTGCAAATCTAATCGGATTGCAAAAACAAGAAATTGGTAAAGATATTTACACTGAACTTCCCTTTTTATTTATTCAGGGTGGTCACAATTAAGGTGGGCATTTCCTAGAAAGAGACAGCCGATAGGGAAATATTTATTATTTTTGGCCATAACTTTTGTCTTAGTACGTATATTTAAAAAACTATAAGACTACCTAAGTAGAACCATAACAAGACTATATATTACTATGAATTTTCACTCAATAATTCCAGTTGTTTCCAAAATGGTTAGGTTTAAAACTATGAAACATTAAGATTAGCACAATTTTTAAATTTAAATCGAACTATTTTGCGAACCACTGAAATTATTGAGTGAAAATTCATAGTAGTAGTCTTCTTATGGTTCTACTTAGGTAGTGTTATAGTTAATATATGTATTAAGAAAAAAAGTTATGGTCAAAAATAACAAATATTACCCTATCGGATGTGTCTTTCTAGGAAACGGCCACCTTAATTTGCGTGTTTACACAAAACGTGACGGACGGACGGACAAGACGGACAATTTCAATTCGACCATCAACACAGTGATATGATAATTTTTTCTAGGGCCGCCCTCTTAATTTTATCCATTTTTTTGCTGGCAAGGGCAGAAAATGCTGGCTGGGGTATTTTTGGATTGTTCTCGACATCTGAAAACATATCACATTGCAAGCAAAATATTTCAGCAAAGCTTCGATGTGGAATTTCAAATTGAATTTACCGTCGCCCGTACATAGTAAGCCTTATTCACCTGCCTCTCCTGCATCTACTGACAAAGAGCCAGCAAAAAGTCCATAACCCATAATCTTTGATATCACGGTTGTCATATTAATAATATATTTATAAATATTATTATTATAACATTTATTGACCTTTTCAGTGAATCTGGTAACGAAGATGAATCCAGATTCCCTAAATGAACTTGACGAAGACTTAGAAGCGATACGAAAGAGAGAGAAGGAGCAAGTTAGAGACTTCATAGAAAGGCTGGTAAATGTCATGCTTGGAGAAGACGTGGACGATGCCAGCGTCACAAAATTGTACAACGACTCACACTGTAAGTTGAAATATTAACGATAAATTAGAAAATATAATTAATGCTAGAAAGGAATAGGTGTGCCTCAAGGCATACCCTTAGGGCCGATTTTACATATACATGTATAAAAATTTCTAAAAGTAATGCGACCATTACACTCGATGCAGGTTTCGCCAGCACTTTGCCATTATCTGGAGGTAAACTGTTTTGCTAACAAGATATCAAGTACACACGTTTCTTTTAAATAAACCGTGGAAAGTAATACGAATGCGGATATTTTACTGTAAATTATCAGCCCGGTTTCATTTCTGTGATATTTTGTTCTCAAAGTTTTATCAAAGTGTGATTTGCTAACTTGCACACACGATATTCTTATGGGTAATTAACAGAAAATTATACAATTGTTAGTATTTCCATACGTAAAAGTTACATAACTTAAGTCATGTCTATTACGTCGGTAACGTTGATATCGACTAAAAGTCTTTATTATCTCCAGGTGATGATAATTTGGTTGTCCGAATCGCTGCGAGTTGGCCTTCTGTGTACTAACAATACTAACATTCCCTTCCAGATTCCAGTATATTCACTAGATATCATCAAGATCTCAGTAGCGCTCTTACGGATTTGGGTTCGGCCTTGCATATCTCCATAGCTAGTAAGTGGTGATTCATACTTACGAAGCACAGTTTATTTTTATCATGCACCCATATTTTTTATTTATCAATTTCCTTTATACTTTGCTAAAAGTAAAAATTCCTGGTAGAAGGTTAAAGACGTTCTTAGTGTCTTCGACTCGTTTCTGGGAACAATCTTCTAAATGACCAGTTGGACCTATATCAATCCACTCTGTTTAATGCTTTAAAATAATCCCTTATTAAGTACATTACCTAATTAACTACTAATTTAAATGTTTAATGGTTCCAAGTTCTGATCAATTAGTACCTAGAATAATGCAATTAGTACTTAGTATAAATATTCACAGACCTTTGTAAATTCATTCAATCATTTGAATCAACGTTTGAAAATGGTACGTTTAGGTACCGAATCTTCAGTAACGTGTATGTTACAATAAATTCAGTGATAGGAAACAAAGTAGTGTCCTTTCTTATATCGTCATGATTAACTATCACAAAGTAACGTCTTCTACAATGGATATTTTTATAAATTATTTGTTTCTATTTAAAGGTTTATTTTTTGCGTCGAGGGATTTTAAAATTTTTCATTTCACTCTTATTTTAATTTTATTTTGCAAGCTTAGCTTAAACCTATCAAGTTCAAGATATTTTTTAAAAGTGTTTTAGTACATTTCAGATGAACATTAATTTAACAAAAATATAATAGAATACAAGACAAACATTTATTTGCCATAAAAAACTGTTTTCACAGAAAAAGGTTTCATCCACTATAATTAGAGAAATATAAATATATACGTATACAGATTCGGAAAATGCAGTTTAGGGTATAGGAATAACGATGTAATTGACCAAGCCTCGGGAGTTCCATAAATCGTGAAAGCAAAGGCACACAATGAATTGAATTTAGTACGGCATGAACTAAGGATGGATGCGGACGTAGGTAATAATTTCTATACGAAACGAGAAAATATCTCTTCGTCAAAAGCGAAGAAGTTATTTGTCACATTTTTGACAAATAATTTCTTCTATTGAAAGCATTTCTGCAGTTTCTTTTTTAGCGGTAAATGCTATGGGAATAAAATAATAATTCTTATTAAAACCGAAATGAAAATAGAACATTAAAATAAAATTAAATAACTCGGAAACTAAAATCAATTAATAATTATCAAAAAATATATTATTCTTATTAAATTACAAAAACAGAATATTAAAATAAAATTAAATAACCCTCAGAAACTAAAATCAACTAATAATTATCAAACAATAAATTAATGAAGTAAGGATTCAAACAAACCACCTGCTTGTGCCAAACAATAGCCAAACCGATTATACAATGAACCTCTCATATTATTGAGTTGATTTGGAGTAATGCTTGCACAAAGTTGGATAAGTTTTTCCCGTAATTCAACTAAATTATTGGCTCGCTCAAACGCATGTTTGTACGCGGTTTCCTTTAAAAAGCCCCACAGAAAGAAATCATGGGGTGCTAGATCAGGTGACCTGGGGGGCCATTTTATCATTCCCCTCTCGTAGCTATTAAACGATTGGGAAATGTTCTTTCCAGAAAATTAATAACAGTTAAGGTATTGTGACTTGGGCAGCCGTCTTGTTGAAACCAAATGTCGTCAAAGTTGACAGGAAGATTTTGAACTGCATGAATTATTTGGTTTTGTAAAAGCTCTCAATATTTATTGCCATCTACATTATCATCGATTAGCAGTGGGCCTATAATATGATTGTTTAAAATTCCCGTCCAAACGTTCAACTTTTGAGGATACTGAGTTCGCACAGCAATACTCAAATGTTTATTTTTTCGAGACCAATATCGTACTACGGATGGATTGTCTTTCCTATGTAATGAAAATGATGATTCATCTATAAACAATATATTCTTTAAGAAGTTTTCATTCTCATTCACTTTATTTATCATGCTTTCACAAAATTCCATCCGTTTGAAATTGTCCTCGGGAAATATTTCTTGCGTTGTTTGAACTTTAAAACAACTGTAGCCGTTTCTTTTCAAAATATTTCTTACAGTTCCTTCCTTCACGTCAACTTCATCAGCAGTTTGTCTGCTAGAACAAGGTTCACTAGTTTCAACAAGTGCACAGACATTAGTTTCGCGAATTTCACGTTCTTCGCTCATACGCACCTTATATATACTCTCAGTTTGCTCATATGTACAGAAGAATGAACTACTAAAAGTACACATTAAACATGAATACGCAACTAGAATAAAAAATAACCAACACATACAGATCCCAAATAGTTACAAAAGTATAAATTTGAGATTTATTAATTATTTGGCTCCAAAATTTTACAACTTGCTTCCACTAAATATAAAAAAAATAAAGATTCGTAAAAAATTTAATAATGCATGCAAAGAATATGTAATTGGAAACTATAATGCCTTCATTCACTTGATGAAATAATTCACTTTATGAAATAATTTAAATTTATATGTACTTTTTTTTTTTTTTGTTTATTGATACTATTGTATTTTTATATTTTATTCTTAGGTTTATATAGACTAACTTAAATTCTCATTCTAATTGTACATACAGATGATTTAATTCATCTAGGTACAATACTAATATATGCTTAACATTTATATAATATTTATATTTTGTAATTAGATTTTGATGTAATTTTAATGTAATAATTTAATGTAATGTAATAATAATAATAATAATAATAATAATAATAATAATAAAAAAAAAAAATTATTGATGACGGGGTTCGGGTTGACAGCATTTTTTACAATAATATACGACACACCCGAAATTCTCAAATTTTTAAATAATGTATGAAATTATGCTAGTTGAGGGGATTGGCCTGTCTTGATATGCCACAGTAAATAAATTTATTGTGTCATCAGTGGAATAGCCCCCGAAGTACCACTTTATAATTTGCACTTTTTCTGCAGTTGTATAAACACACGGAATTTTAATAACGAAATTGAGATTAATTTATTTTATTCCCACACGTCTAAACAGCTACGCTATTAAAAGCAGAATGGGTGCGTTCGCGCCGTTCTCAACTTGTCGCGGTCAAGCGACGGACCAATACCCTGGACTGTTCTACGACAAGACGTGGTTTATCTGCGCAGAAACAAGTTTACGTACCTAAAACTAAATTTGCTGAATCTGTATAAAGGATAAAATATAAAATATGTACAAACAACAGACGTACATAAATTGTATGTAACAAAATACGATCTTAATGTATGAAATAATCTAATAAGTCTAAATTCAATATGATGAATACAGTCTGTCATTGATGAGCAGATATCGTCAATGGAATAAAAATTTTTCAATTAAATAGCTTTTTCAGTCTTAAATAACTTGTACGTCTTTACTAGTTTTATTCTATCTGGAAGTAGATTAAATAGATGGGCACCAGCACAGTACGGGAACTTTTTGTATTTACTAAGCTTACAGTTGTGTATGTGTATATCGTTGGCACTCCTTGTTCTATGATCGTGTACTGATCTATTGAGCCTAAATTTGCCGATATTATTAAAAACAAAACAAAGTAATTTATACATGTATATGCATGGCAGTCATAATTTTCTTGTTTCTAAAAGTGTGACGATACGTATGTCTATAGGGTAAATTAAAGATAATCCTAATTATTCTTTTTTGCATGACAAACACCCTATTAATTTCCACAGCCTGTCCCCAGATGAGATTAGATCTTGTTGAGCTCAATTTCATTAATTAGTTCAAAAGTACAACAAATTTACTGTAGGGCGCCGTACTTACGTGTCACCGTGTTCCATTTTCGGGCGTTAAATAAAAAATCTGGTGCCTACATTTTTGATGGTACAATAAAACTTAATATACATTTTGTATGTGAAGTTTCCCGCACTTTCGAATGGCCTATTTAGTTTCTTTAAGAACAGATTATTTTAAAAGATATTTGACAAAAACTGGAACTAATTTGTTTAATAACAGATGGCGCTCAAGGACTATTGTTGATAACTTTTGGTATATTATTCTGGACATGTTCAGAGATGTATTCTTAAAAGTTACCGCTTCCCGGAATGATTCCGAAATAATGCATATTCTCAGCCTCTATTGATTCCACTAACTTGTCTAAACAATTTTCTGTACAACTATTTATATCGCAATAAATGTAGTGAGAAAGTTGATCGGTGTCTAAAATGTGCAAGAAGAGGTCATAAAAGAGAAGATTGTACTAGTGAGTTTGTAAAATCTGTAAATTGCCTTGATGTTAATGTTAAATCACAATCAAATTTAGATGTTAACCATTCATGTTTTGATCTATCTTGTACTATACTCCAGAAAAAAATTGAAAATGAGAAACAAAAAATATGTTACAACTTTACAGAAAAATAGCAACTAGATTTAAAAAAAAGTGAAAATGCAGAAAATAAGCTTAGTATTTTGCATTTAAATGTCCAATGTTTGAAAAATAAGATAGAACAACTTGAAATGTGTTTATCTGAAAATAAAATAAATATTGTTTGTATTACTGAGCACTGGCTAAATGTGCACGAAGTAAACTCTATTAAACTGCATGGTTATAAATTAGTCTCAATATTTTGTAGACAACAGTTTAAAAATGGAGGTGCTGCTGTTTTTGTACAAGAAAATTTGATATTAGATGTAAGAGAAATAGATTTCGTCAAATCATTTTGTAAAGAAAAAGTGTTTGAGATTGTTGGCATTGAAATTAAATTAAATAATGAAACATTCAATATTTTAACAGTGTATAGATCACCATGTGAAACTGACTTGAATATATTTTTAAACGATCTAGATGTCATTTTAAGTCGCATCTGTCTGAGACATGACACGAAAGTAATTTTATGTGGTGATTTAAACATTGATTATTCAGTGGAATCTGTACAAAAAATTGATCTTGTTAATGTCTTGTTGTCATACAATATATCAAACTTAGTAAGTGAGCCTACTAGAATAACTGTAAACTCTGCAAAAAGTATTGACTACATGTGTGTAAATTTTGGCAACAATGTTTTTTGCTCCGTTCTTCATGAAAGTATTTCTGATCATTCTGCACAAATATTAGTACTTGATAAAATTGCACAAATTTCCTACTTATACAACTAAAAGATTATTTAGTACAAGTAACCATCAAACATTTTTATATTATATTAACAAGGAAAATTGGCATATTTATATGTGTGACAACGTAAATAGTGCTTTTGAAATATTTTCAGATATTTTGTATGATTATATTAATATAAGTTTTCCTCATAAAAAGATTAAAATAAATGCCACCAGAAAATCTAAACCTTGGCTAACTCAGGGTCTAAAAAATTCATCTAAGCAGTTAAAAATTTTACACAAAAAAATGTTAGCAACCAAATCTGAAACTGAAATCCATAATTTTAAAAAATATAAGAAAGTTTATAAACAAGTACTTGGAAGAGCAAAAATGTTATATAATGACAAATTTTACAGTAAATCCAGCAATAAATCTCAGGCAGCTTGGAAAGTCATAAACGACAACATTAGCACACATAAAGATGCCGTACACTCTGTCAATGAAATAATAATAGAAAATAGTAGTGAATCTGATCCTTTTAAAATAGCAAACATATTTAACAACCATTTCATAAATGTTCCAAAGCAGTTAAATAATCAGCTAACTGATAATGACAATAATTATAAGCCATCAACAAACATTTATTATCCAACATTATATTTAGAAGAAGTATCTGAAACAGAAATTTTTAATATTATTTGCTCAATGAAGGGATCTAACTCGACAGGTATAGATAATATTTCATCGAATTTGTTAAAAAAGTATATTAATTTTTTTTGTAAAGCCAATAACATATTTAGTTAACTTGTCCATTAATTAAGGTGTTTTTCCCGATATTTTAAAAACTGCGAAAGTTATCCCTCTCTACAAAAAGGGGGCTAGAAATGAAGTGGATAATTATAGGCCTATATCCCTATTATCGACTTTATCCAAAATCCTGGAAAAAGTTATTTTCGCTAGAATTACAAATTTTCTTTTAAAATTCAACATACTCTTACCTTGTCAGTTTGGTTTTCAAAAAAAATAAAAGTACCAAATTAGCGGTAGTAAATTTTTTAATGTCTCTTCACAAAAGTTTGAATAATAAGAATAAATGTATCGGTATATTTTTAGACCTAAGTAAAGCGTTTGATCTTGTTAATCATGAACTCCTGCTTGATAAGTTGAATATGTATGGATTACGAGGTAAAGTAAATGAGTGGGTCAGTTCGTACCTTTCTTAAAGAAGTCAAGTTGTTGAGATTCATGGCTACAGATCAAATAAGTTAAATACTG
Source organism: Stenurella melanura (assembly GCA_963583905.1). NCBI lineage: Eukaryota > Metazoa > Arthropoda > Insecta > Coleoptera > Cerambycidae > Stenurella > Stenurella melanura. Next base: position 169,780,018 of record OY757311.1, on the reverse strand, counting down.
AATGCGGTGTACCTCAAGGCTCAGTCCTTGGACCCCTATTATCCATTCTTTACATTAATGATTTAGCAAATATCGTTGATAAAAATAGTTTAACATTATTCGCTGATGATACTTCTTTTCTTTGTTCAGGTCAATCTAAAGATGATGTTATATTAAGTAGCCAAAGTATTCTAAATGTTTTTGTTGAATGGTTTAATAAAAACAAACTATTTTTAAATATCTCTAAGACAGAGTTTATTTTGTTTAAGCCTAGGAATTTTCCAGAAGCTGAGAGCCAACTGATAAAAATAAATGGAACATCTATAAAACAAGCAAACACTGTAAAATTTTTAGGTATAAATATTAATCAGTCTTTAAATTGGAATGATCATATACGAGATTTGTGTTCAAAACTATCATCAGTTTGTTATGTACTCTATAGACTTAAATTTTTAACTAGCAAGCAGATATTATTTTCTTACTATTACGCACATTTCTATTCTAGGGTAACGTATAGCATTTTATTTTGGGGATCTTCATATTCGTGGATAAAAGTTTTTAGAATGCAAAAAAGGGCACTACGTAATATAGCAAGTGTAAGCAAATTTCATTCTTGCAAAAAATTTGTTCAAAGAATATAAAGTATTAACGGTACCATGTATATATATTTATGAAACACTAAATTATGTTAAATCTAATTATTCTTTATTTGTGACTAACAATTTTAATCATAATTATGACACTAGGAATTCCAATGCCTTGACTATACCACAACACAATTTAGCATTATATGAAACTAATCCAATATATGTAGGCATTAAATTCTTTAATAAACTTCCTAATCATATAAAAAGTATTGGAAGTGTGAAACAGTTCAAAAACAGTTTATATTGTTTCTTAATTCACCACTCATTTTATGATATTGACGAATACATGAATTTATAAATATTTTGGAGTCATGTCTGTCTTGGTAATTTTTAAATTGTATTTTTCGTTTTTTGTAAGTATGTATCTTTTAGACCAGTCCTACACCATATGTACATTTTGCATTGGTAACTTTTGGGAAAATAAACATTATTATTATATTATTATTATTATTATTATTATATTTTGCCCATCCCGATGCATGGAGCGATTAGTAATTCTTATACAATCGCATTTCATTATTCGTGTCAAATTTCTGAGGAGAATACACAATTACAAGCGGATTTTATCACGTTCATCGCATAACCAGATTGTTTTAACTGTTATAAATTACAAATTAGAATTATTTGACGAGGTAAGAAACACCGTATTTATACAACGCTTTAATTAAAAAATAAATTTTAATTGTTCGATAAGAACATTATTAAAGACGCCTAAAGGGACTAGAACATTACGTTTACATGTTCTTCGCTAATGAATAGCCTGGAAACAACATTATTGCATTTGATTACAGGAATTGTTTTAAAAATTGTCATAATTTAAGCGAATATTAATAGTTATTTAACGAACAAGTATGTTAATCAGAGCAATTAATAATCGAGACATTTTAACATGCCAGCGCTAGGGAGACTAATTTTTTAAAATTTATTATTTATTACTGCATTATAAGCATGATCACAATCACCAAACTTCCTTTACATAATTTTATTGTATAAAAAGTAGAAATATACTCTTGATTGCTGGTAATTTATGGTCACTTGAATAACTTGGATTGGATTCACTTTAATCTCTAATCAGATATCATGGAAACGATAGTTCTAAGGCATCTCCCCGATTCATGTATAAAGTTAATCCGCTATGATTTTGATGACCACTAGTTAAACCGATGAGTTTTATAGAATTGCGTTGGCTGTCGTCTTAAAATTTGAGATAAATATTGGATATCGAAAAATATATATATTTTAAGATGTTCACCAAAAGTGTTTCGGTTTCTTTCTAGGCAAGCACCTGCCAAATATAATTTTTCCCTCGTCAGAGCTTTTTAGATATAACGCCAATAGACAGATAGATAGACAAAACGGACGAACTGTCGAAATAGAAAAAAAAAAAATGTTGTAATATTATTAATGTGGAAATCGGAACAAATCTCGGAGAGTGCTTTAGTTTCTCCATTACAGTTCGGTAGCAGATGGGAATAATTTTTTTTTTAGAAAGACTTTGACCCTATATCTTATTAACAGCTAATATTTTGCCGACGCATATTTAGTTCCATCTTTGTCTTCCTCTCTATAATTCAGTTCAAGTATATGAACCATTACTTATGACTATATCTTTATATTAGGTACCCGTACCAAGCTGTGAATTGCTATAAATGTATTAAATATGTATAGTGGTCAAATAAAGATCTATCGATCTATCTATCTATCTAAATAGTCTTGATTTGTTATTTATTACAATAATGTTCTTCGGGAACTATCAACAGAAAAAAAAAACAGTTTAAAAATATATATAATTACACATATAAATACGTTTTATAGATAAAATAGTAGTTTACGCCATATTTTGATATGAAACAATGGTGTTGGAAATAAAAACAATTAATTGAATTTAAATTAAGTGATTGAGAAGATAAGCTTGATATATTGCGTAGGGCGAAGTTTTGTTACATAACAATAAAAAATAATATAAATGTGTTCCAGCTATACCGCAGTTACTAGAAGTATGGTGTATTCATATATTTTTTCCGTGATATTGAGATTTAGACAAGCCGAAAATGTCGCCTACGTATGAAAAAAATGTCCCATACGATTTTTTTGCATACTCACGTTCGGGACATGCCCCCGAATAAGACTTAAGAGTTAGTTGGAAAAAATCTGGTCCCAATTTCTTTAAACTATTTTTTTTAAACAAATTGCAAAAATCTTTTTTTGCTTAGGTTTTTTGGTCGTTTTGAACAAAAAAGGTCTCGTGTCATTTCTTCGTAAAGTTGATCATTTTAATGTTTGAAAAAACCCAAAAAACGGACATTTTCAAGGTTGATATACACTATTAAAAAATACATTTTTTGAGTTCACCAACATCTTTATACAATCTTCGAATATCCATTAACAAAATCCTGAAGAGTAAGTGCAGATTTTTTTATTCTTCTTCTTCTTTTATTATATTAATTAAATGAACGTTTTTAGCCGGGCGCCCGCTCCTTCAATTGTTTATAAATCGGGAACTTTACTACAAATTGACAGGAGGAGTTTTTTTGTCCAAAATGACCAAGGAAATCTTAATTTTTGTAATTTTCCTAAACTAATTCTTTTTAAAATAAATAACAAAAAGCGCTTTTTTGACCCCCATTTCTAAAACCGATAAAATTCATATCACTGTGTTGGTGATCGAATTCTGAACAACTTTCAAAATGTCTGTCGGTCAGTCCGTCCGTCACGTTTCTTGTAAGCAGGATAACTTTAGAAAGAAAAGTACGATTGTATTGAAATTTGGACTGTAAGTTAGTGTTATCTAGAGGAAGAACCTTATTGTTTTTGAACAAAATCTATCAATAAATAAAAAAGTTATAAATTTTTTGAATAAACAAAATGTTTTGCAATTAAACTAAAAATGTCTAAAACTATTATTATTTACAAGAAAAACTGCGAAGAGTATCCTATAGAATGTACAACAGTTATACAGACTGTCTATTTTACAAGGGCCACATCAAATATCTCGCTTAATATCTATTGTAGAAGAATAAAGTTTTAGAATCAGTTATCCCATTTTTTGTGAGCTATATTTCAGTAAAAAGAAATTTGAAATCCATAGCCTACTTTATGAGATATATTACAAAAACCTGAAAAATAGGAAAACCACAAACGGTTATAGCTTCCTTATTTGAGGAGATACGAAAAAAGTAAAAGGAATGAAAGTTGACGGCAAAGACAATAAGAATAATAACGTGTAACAAAAAAATCGAAAAATGCAGTTGCCTTTGACATACGCTATTGTGCAAAAATGAAATATACATATCTCAAAGTAGGCAATGACGCCATTAATTCCGTTATTTTTTTCTCATTCCAACGATATAAAACATGTCACAGAAATTTTAACCGATAGTGTCAATATTTAATATTTTACGAATACCACAATTCATATAATTGAATCGTAACAATCAGCTGTGCCATAATTAGTGAAAAACAATGTATACAGTTATTAATAAATTTGACAGATTGTCACTGTTGTATGTTGCGTTGTCGAGTTCTAAGACAAATTTTATATCAGTAATTATGGTGTACACCAATAATAACAAATTAGATATGATTAGCATTTATTGTCAGTGCAATTTTGACGCTGAGATGGCAGTCACGGTTTACGGAGATAGATTTCCAGATGCTCCGCAGCCAAATCGAACTGTGTTTAGGAAGTTAGTTCAAAATCTAAAACTGCACGGTTCATTTTCAAAAAAAGTAGTAAGGCCAGCGCATGTTGCGGATAATGTAAGAAAAGTGAATAGAGTAATGAATTATGTTAACCAAAATGAGGAAATCTCTTTGAGACAAATTCAGAGAAACTGTCGTATAAAAAAAGACAGTGCAAGAAAAATATTGAAAAAAAACGGATTTCGATGCTACAAAATGAGGAAAGTTCAACATTTAAATGAGGGAGATAAGCCAAGGAGAGTAAGATTTTGTAGATGGTTATTAAATAAGAAAAGGAATGACGCGCTGATATGTAGCAAAATTCTTTGGTCGGACGAATCAAATTTTTCTAATAATGGATTTTTCAATAGAAATATGCATTATAAGTGGACACGAGAAAATACACATTGGTGCAGAGAGACTGCTTTCCAAGAAAGATTTTCTACGAATGTTTGGTTGGGTCTTTTAGGGACTAAAGTAATTGGACCTTATTTTTAAGATGGCAAATTAACCGCTCGTAGATACCTTAATTTCCTGCAAAACGAATGTCAAGATTTTCTTTATGAATTAACAGTGGCAGAAAGATTAAATTATTCATATTTTCAAGAAGATGGGGCTCCACCTCACACTGCTGTAATATGTACAAATTATTTAAATCAAGTTATGCCAGATAGCTGGATAGGCACCTATGGACCCATTCTATGGCCAGCTCGATCACCAGATATTACTCCCTTGGATTTTTTCATCTGGGGTTACATTAAAGACAAGGTATTTCAAACTGCCCCTGAAAATATTGAGGACATCAAAACCAGAATTCGAAACGCATGTGAGGCAATTACTCCTGAAATGCTCCAAAATGTAATGCGTGACGTGTCTCGTAGGGCACGTTTATGTGTCAGAATGCATGGTGCACAATTTGAGCATTTGTAGTTAGAAAAATAAATACACACAATTTCTTTTCAATATAGTAGTAGGTAGTACTGTTATACATAGTTTTTCGTTTTTTTCTTTGGATGTTCGTTTTGTACTTGTATTTTTATTTATGAAATATTTATTGGTTTGTATTAAATTGTAATAAATAATTACGGAATTATAATTATTATAAAGTGAATTTTTACTATTATGGCACAGCTGATTGTTACGATTCGATTATATGAATTGTGGTATTCGTAAAATATTAAATATTGACACTATCGGTTAAAATTTCTATCACATGTTTTATATCGTTGGAATGAGAAACAAATAACGGAATTAATGGCGTCATGGCCTACTTTGAGATATGTATTTTTAATTTTTGCACAATAGCGTATGTTAAAGCCAACTGCATTTTTCAATTTTTTTGTTACACGTTATTATTCTTATTGTCTTTGCCGTCAACTTTCATTCCTTTAACTTTTTTCGTATCTCCTCAAATAAGGAAGCTATAACCGTTTGTGGTTTTCCTATTTTTCAGGTTTTTGTAATATATCTCATAAAGTAGGCTATGGATTTCAAATTTCTTTTTACTGAAATATAGCTCACAAAAATGGGATAACTGTTTCTAAAACTTTATTCTTCTACAATAGATATTAAGCGAGATATTTGGTGTGGCCCTCGTAAAATAGACAGTCTGTATATAAAAATGTAGGAAATCGGCGAAGAGTATAACGGTTAGCTTGTTTGCATTTTAAATGACAGAAAATCACATGTACTATGAAACACTCACGAAAAGCAAGCGCATCGTAACCCCATTCTGAGATTTTGGCAGTATGTTCAAACTTATGAGTGAGCAAGGTGCCAAGCAGAATCCTAAATTCTGCGCTTAGATGGGGCTAGCGACTACTGAGATTATCTTAAGTTTGTAATTCGTACTTTCCTTGTACAGCGGTACACCTCTGAAATTTACTTATCGTTAAAAAATGCCCATTTTCTCTCGTTCGTATGGGCTCGAAATAATATTTCGCGGGTGCAACTTACGATGTGTCGCAAACGCCAATATCGATCTTTCGATCGCGATATAATACGGTCTTCCAGGTCGAGTATTCAGAAAAATCCGGTTGATTAAAAATATTGTATTTTCAGCTCTTCGTCGTCTCATCTTAAATATTAAATTATACAGTGTGAACCTGAAGAAACGCACAAAATTCATATCTTTGGTATGTGTTTCTTGTCAAAAAAATCCTCGAATAGGTCGATTTTAGTTTTGTAAATGCTACATTTTGTCACTATACCAAAATTTATGACGTCATTGGTTTTTGAGTTATGACGTCATCATAATTTTTTTTAAATGGAAACAGACATTTTTATTCACTCTTTTTGGTGGTATATTCCTTTAACTTTCTGGTGATATGAAAAAAATTAATATTACCTAAGCCATTCTTTTGGAAAAAAAATATTTTTTTCATTGATACCTTACATGAGTAGTTGTGAGAAAAAAATCATCTCCATTGCTCAAATTGCGACCCTCCAACCATTTGGCATTGACCAAGACGGGTGTAGACACTTTGCACGCTGTTCTGAATCATCTCACGGGCAATTCGTCTCATCTCCAAGCCAATTCTGTCTTTCAATTCTTCTATCGTATCCGGTCTGTTAAAATACACCCTTGACTTTAAGTAACCCCAAAGAAATAAGTCTAAGGGGGTTAAATCCGGTGAACGCGGGGGCCACTCAATCGGACCTCGAAAACCTATCCACCTTCCAGTAAAAGTGTCATCTAAAAACTGACGCACTGCTATCCCAAAATGAGGTGGGGCCCCGCCTTGCTGAAACCAGACGTTTTCAGCAGGAATATCTTCATCTTCATTATTCGGAAACATAACTGCTAAGACTGGCACTATAATCCCAATAATAATAATCCCAATAAACGATCACCAATTATACCTGCCCACACGTTTACTTTGCCTCGTCGCTGTGTATGGGCTTCTTGAGTCCAATGATGATTTTCGCGTGACCAATACCTACAGTTATGCAGATATCCCCTTGCTTGTAGCTTCATCAGAAAAAACAATGTTCTTTAAAAAATTTGGGTTTTCATCGCACAAGGTCATCAACTGTTCACAAAACTGTAAGCGCCGATCTGGATCGTCCTCATTCAATTCGTGGATTAATTGCACTTTGTATGGATGGTATTTTCTTTTTTCAATAGACGTATAACAGAAGCTTGACTCACGTTATCATTTAAAACCAGCTGCCTTATCGAAAGATGGTGGTTTTCCTCACTTTCTAGAAGAATATTTAATTTGGTTTCGTTGCTTGTGCTAGGGCGACCAGATCGAGGGAGGTCAGCTACAGTGCCAGATTCATCATAACTAGCCACCAATTTGCTTACAGTGGATCTAGAAATTTGCTTTTCGGGATACTTGGCATTGAAAACATCACATGCTTCCTGATGAGTTCTCAGCCTATCACCATATCCAACCATCATCAAAAGTTCTACGTGTTCTCTTTCACTTAAACGTGGCATTGCATTCACTAGTTTTAAACTGTCTCAGAAGTGACACAAAACTGAGGTTCCACACGTGCCAGGAATAAAAAATTATCGATACTTTACACAAAAGGCCTGTATCTCTCTGTTGTTAAGGTGATTGTTTTTTATCATTGTCTTTGTTTTGTTTTTGTGTTAAATGCTTTCATGCTTTTCATGCTTTCATGCTAGTTAAAACAAAAATGTAGGCAACAAGATTTATCAGTCCATAAGAAACTGGAACATTACTCGTGAATTTGCAGATGTCATTTTTCCAAAAGAATGGCTCAGGTAATATAATTTTTTTATATCACCAGGAAGCTAAAGGAATATATCACCAAAAACAGCAAACAAAAATGTCTGTAGTAGGAAAAAAATTTGAATGCTTGATATTTATGTTTAATTTCGAAAGCGAAACTTGGTGCATACTGTTCATGAGTAGTAGAAATGCAAGCAACGCTTTAACACCAATGTTTCTCATAGCCTACTACTATCTCCTCTAATTTAGTTGTTAATAAAATTTTGTATACTGTTTTCTCGAATATCTTAGGAACTATCTGTAGCAGGTACATCAAGTATAGTATAGTTGAAATCAGAAAAAAATCTAAATCTGATTTTTTGAAAATTGTACAGGGCTGATCAGGAAATACGAAATGCATTGCGATTTTGAGACCAATTGGAACCTAGATATTGAATTTGAATACTTATTATCATTGATGACATAGCAACATTTCATTTCTAGTAGAAATATACAAGGTGTTTCTTTTCGAAACATATTTTTCGTGAATAATTTCACTATTTGATGTTCTATTGTTTTTTTGACTTCAGATTTGGAATGCCAGGAAAAATACCATCTTTTCAGCATTATAATTTTTTTCCTACTACAACCGTAAAGCCGCTATGTCAACATTTCCGCTTAGATGGACCACCCTGTACATAAATATATAGTACAGGATTATTGAAGAACATTATTTGCTAAAATTGGCTTATTAGAGAGATCTCTCTTCACTTGTTTCCTTGTATCCCCCTGATCTTACTCTTAACTATCGTCTATCGTATTTTACTCTATCTCTATTAGCTTTCAAAGTATTGAAGTAAGAACGTAACATTTTTACCAGTTGTTTTATTTGTTAGTCTTATTGTTAATAACTCTATAACAAAAAAATCGGTAAAGGTATTTAAACAGAACTTCCCTCGTTATTTGTGCGTGGCGGTCACTCTAAAAAATTAATTATTACGAAATGACATTGAGAATAATAATCGGAAGACAATTATTGCTATTATTACAAAGAAAACTTGATAAGTTTTGGTCAAAAAAATATACAGTTTGCTTATCCAACAGCAAAATTTCAATACTAAATAACAGGTGCCACATATGGCAGGCTTGCGCAAATACCTTTACAAATGTCCAGCATGACTGAATTATTTCTTGGGATGACCACCCTGTACATTTTTCAATAAAAGTATAATAGGTGCATATGCCAAATATTATTGCCATCTGTCACATTTTCAATCCAACATTCACGTAATGGGGTGGAAGTATAGTGGTGGTTAAAAAATTTCATTTATTTTGAAATTTTTCAAAAATGTTGGTAAAAAAATTTTCAATTTTTTTTCTTCTGGAATAGATTTAAAATGCCAAACGTAGAAATTTTAAATTTGAGCAAAAAGGAAAGTTTCCTTCTATTTTATAGTAGTGGTAAAGAAAAGTTTAAAAGTTAAAAATTAGATATTTTTTTAAATAGGTTTAGAATGCTATGAAACGTGAAAATTTAAAATTTTAGCAAATAAAAAAAAATCGATCTATTTTGGTAGTAAAATCTTTTTGAAAAATGTTGGTGAAAAAAATTTTCAAATTTTTTTTTTCTGAAATAGGTTTAGAATGTCATGAAACGTGAAACTTTTAAATTTGAGCAAAAAAAAAGTTTCCATCTATTCTAGTGTTAAATTTTTTTCCAAACTGGTAAAATGTTGCAATTTTTTTTTTTCGAAATTGGTTTGGAATGTCATGAAACGTGGAAATTTTAAATTTGAGCAAAAAAAATTTTTCGTCTATTCTATAGTAGTGATAAATAGATTAAAACTGTTTTCAATTTTTTTTTAAATTTCTCAAAAACATTTTTAAATTTGTTTGAATAGTTTTAGAATGCCATGGAAACATGGATAGTTTAAATCCTAACAAAGAAAAAAAAATCTATCTAGTGGTAAAATTTGTTAAAAATAGTAAAAAAAAATTCTAATTTTTCTTTTAAATAGATTTAGAACGCTACGAAACGTGGAAATTTTAAATTTGAAGAAATAAAAAAAAAATTCCATCTATTTTAGTGGTAAATTTTTTTTCAAAAATGGTAAAAAAAATTTAATTTTTTCTTTGAATTAGGCTTAGAATGCCGTGAAACGTGAAAAATTTTAAATTTGAGCAAAAGAAATTTTTTTTTCAACTGTTTTAGTAGTAAAAAAATTTTTCAAAAATGGTGAAAAAAATTTTCAAAAATTTTTTTTTTCCGAAATAGGATTAGCGCGTCATAAAACGTGGAAATTTTGAGCGAAAAAAATTTTTTTTCACTATTTATTCCGTTTAGACGGTCCACCCTGTATATTTTTCAGTGAAAATTCTACCATTTCTTCGCTGTCAGTAGGGTCAACTACCTACCAAATTTGACTGCTCTCCGTCAAGTAGTTTTTTAGTAAATGCACCAACAGACAGACAGACAGACTGACGGAATTGAAAAACCTATATTTTCGTAATCTCCGTGATCTGAAACGTCAGAATCCGAAAAAATCTCGGCTGATTTTTTCTCGAATACAATACTTCCCTTCGGTATGCGAGGGAAGTAAAAGGTATGGTACGTACCTCACAGTAAGTATGGTGCTTTAAAATTTTTAAAATTTACGAACCTACTGATAACCTGCTATATCTCATTTATATTGATGGTAAACAGATGAGGTAAGGCCCATTTTACGCACAATATAATAAAAGGAAGTGTATAGAGATACCTTTTAACCTACTCCTCAAAACGAATCGACGTAAATATTTCTAGGATCCACGCTGTAAAGTATTATTAACATACGAGTATAGCGTTTTTTTCGTGTGTGTGTAACCTTCAGGTTTACAGTCGTCAATCTTTATGGACGTACCTTGACCATCTTATCTAGGTAATTCAGTCAAACCATTATACAAGTCCAGGGTACAACACACGCTGTAGTAGGAAATCATTTTTTTGAGTTCGCCGTTGAAACCGTATCAATTCGCGCTCGTTTCTGATCAATTTAGTAAAAGTGAAGGTGTTACAGTGCTAAATAATCCAGATAAAGTCCAACGACTGTGATAAAATTTAATTGTGATTAAATGTAAACGCAATACGTGAGTCTGCAGTAAATTAATGATTGATGTATTTGAGTTTAAATGGTTTGCGATGTTTGTGAGGGTATTAAAATTCCATTTTGCATTTGAATATGGGCTAGAGTTAACAAGCCACTGTTTACAAACATACTCAGCAAAAATTAAATATTGACAGAATGAAAGTTGTCAATCAAAGCCGCTATGGATATACCGAGAGATCAATAAAAATACGATTAAGGGTATCTATCAATTTTTGAACGCACCCTAAAAGTTAAATATACGAGATAATTAGTGAGTTTGACAAAATGCCGCCATAATACGAGTGGAAGTAAAATATACAAATTTCGTTATGATTGCATGCTCTCAGGATTTTTACAATTTGCCTAATATGAGCTAGTCATAACACAATTGCATCAATTTCACGTTTCCGCGCTAGCAATAACATAACCTAAAAACCGTTGCCTACTTCCACATCCAGATTTTGCATCCAAGTCTCTTTACACGAAAACATGTCGATACCATACTGGCACTTTAGTAAGTGGAAATAATTGCTCATAGTTTTAATAATATAATATTTAAAATCGTTTGTCTCGAGGTGGTAATGAGGCTGGCTAATGTCCAAAAGTTTTTTGAGAGCTTTTGATCTCATGTTATAAAAAAAACGTGGCCTTGGTTTCTGGTATATACAGGGTGTCCCACGACGAACTGCGGCGATCGATATCTCGAAAAGTAAACATTGGAAAATTTTGAAAATTTGGTAGGAAACTAATGCCGATGGGGCAATTTGGCTAAAATATTTTCAAGATCGTTACTTCCGGTTATATCAGAAGTCGATATCAACATGCTTATTTTAAACGGAACACCCTATATATTTTCGACTTTTTGAAATGACCATGAAATTCTGAGTCGAAACATGTACACACCCTATACCTAAACATAGCAGTTTCGGAGATATTTGACATTTTATAAAAAGTTTAACAGGTGCACAGGTTTGCAAGAACCCTAATAACTTCCTTTATGTCGGAGGTCCTCAATTGCTCTTTGGCACGTAGAAAGAACATAAGATGAGCTAAGTTCTACAATAAAAATAAATTCCATAGTAGTATACCAAGTGTTCTATTTTTCACGTTACATTTTGTCCAATGAAACTTCAAAAACGTTTTTATTTCAAATGGAACACCCTGTATCTTTTTACATTGTAATATGTAAAATTTACTTCCCTTTTTTCTAGTAATGGCATTAGAGGGGTTAAAGTTAAAACTTTTTGAAATATTGGCGATTTTCTGAAATATTCAAAACTTAAAAAAAAAACTTAACCATAGATAGAAACAATTATTAATGTCAGTCATTCTCGTGTGTAAAAAGATGCCAGCACCCAGGGAATTTTTTTAGATTTGTTTATTATTTACGGAGAATTTAACAAAGTAACATAAAGAATATGTAACATATTTGCTACTCGATACCCACAAGAACAGAAACCATCACCATACACTGTAAAACAGATAATTTGGCTCTGTCAAGGCAGGAATTCAAAAGAGGAAGTCTATTGTTGATAACGAAAATATAGAAAGAGCAATTCTGGGGTATCTTCGGGCATTTCCAATTATGACATTAAGGCAAGCTGGTTTAGAATTGGAATTATCCAAGAACTCAATTCACAGAATCATGTCAAAACATAAATCCATTCTCGTCTTATGTAGTTCAACAATTAAAAGAAACAGATTTCCTGACGAGTGAAAATTATTGTGAATTTATTTTAATTAGACATGAAGGTAACAATTATTTTTTGGGAAATATTACATAGACAGATGATGCTAAATTTACCAAAAATGTATTGTTTAATCGATACAAATCTCATTACTGGAGTAATTTAAATTTAAATAGTAAGTTGAAAAGATTACCTCTTCGGCTAATATGTGTAAGGATTCCTCCTTAGAATTCCTACCTAGACAGAGCCCAATATTCTAAAATTATCCAATATGCGTTTTATAGCGTATGATGATGGTTTCTGTTCTTGTGGGTATCGAGTAGCAAATGTGTTACATATTCTTCATATTACTTTTAAATCCTCCATAAATAAAAAATAAATCTGAAAAGTCTCCGTGGGTGTAATTTAAACGTGCTGGCATCTTTTTAGATAAGAGACTGACTGACATTAATGATTGTTTCTAATTATGGCAATTTTTATTAAAAATTCTTGAATATTTCAGAAAATGGGTATTCTAGTAACACATCTTTCTAAGTACAATTTGATGGCACTAAATAGCAAAAGAACTTACTTTAACGTTTTTCTGTATAAACTTCTACATGATCTTTCGTATGACTTAAAACCACCTTAAATAAAATAATAATCAATGTACCAGATGAAAGACCGCGCTTTCAAAGAACTTTTTCATATATTACACCAACTAGAAACTATGAACTAAAGTCACCTCCCGTGAGAATGGCAAACAGCTATACTCATTACAGCGATATCTAAACATTAAAAAGTGGTTTACTTAATATTCGTAATATTCATAATGAAACAAAAATTATGCAAGCGTTTCACCTACCATGTCCATAACACAGCCCCGCATAAAGTTTTTGATCTTGACGACTGATCTTGGTATTCCTCGAGGTATTCCTATGTATTTTTCAATGCTGAATCCGAATCCGAAGTAAAAAAAAATCCCGTACCCTTCAATTTTCTGTAGCGGCAAAAACATCCCTTCAATAAGGTAAATGTATGAATATAAGTACCTACCTATCATTAAGGAATTAATGTTGACTTTTTATCTTTCGAACTCTTCATTTTTAATGGCCAGGGCTTCAACGAGGGGGTAATCTAGATGTACCTAGTATCGTATGGGCTGATGGACATGACAAGGATTTTATATAATTTAGGCCGGAGTCGTGTCGCCGCTGGCAGTTGTGTGTACTTAACATGCCAAATATTATTGTCCCTCACCACATTTTCATTAATTGTTTGTTTTACGTTGCTCACCTTGTATTTTTCAGAATGGGATATATTTTAGTATAAAATATACTAATATTTAGAAAGCCACGAAATATTTTTCATCCTGTCTTAATTATTACGAAGAAAAACAGTAAATCAATACATGCAAAAAGTGTTTTTTTTTTCTTAAAAGTGTCTTTTTAAAAATCATTTGTGAATGAGCGCGAATTTTGTGGTAAACGGTCAGAAATATATAACATTTTAATCGTATTTGACAGAAACCCGTGGCATCTACAAAAACATTATTTATTAATGATAATTACATTTCGGAACACTAACTACATTAACCATCCACATATAAAATTTTAATTTGTTTAGTTTGAATCAGAGTTAACATTGGGCACAGGGCTGTTTAGTTAAGCTCGTCCCTTTAAGATTAAACTTATTCAGTATAAAACAGCGTGCTTGTCGAAATATGGTGCATGCGCCGGGGTTACGCGTATATTAACTGGAAAATTCTACTGCGTATTTTTTCCAGGTCACTGTATACTGACTTGTAAAAAAGTTCGTGTCGTTTCTCGTTTTTTCAAAATGTAAGAAAAGAAGATAACAAAAACTACATTTTGATATGCTTTTTATCCCTGTTGGGATGATTCAGTACATTTTCAGCAGAGTGTCGTAAGATGATTCAGTACATTTTGACATGTTTTATTTTTCTTTTTTTTTTCTGTTTGCGTTGACTAAAGTAAAGGCTAACTACATTTTGAAACACAGAAAGGGCATAGGTTCTATTTTTATTTAGTAAATGAAAATCGGTCAAATATTTATAGAGATAGAATTTTCTCCGGTATGATTTTAATTTTTTTTTTGTTTGGACATCTATAGATAATTTCGTGTATACCTAAAATAGAGACTTTTTCGAGAGGGCACGATATCAAAACCTGTTTCATAGTAAAACCTGTTTTGTTTTGCATTCGTATGTTTCTTTTACAATGGGTACAATGCAGGAATTGAAATTTATGATTATAATATTTTTCTGATTAAACCTATTCAAAATATCAAAATTTTACAAAAGATACAAATTTATCATAATCAGTTTTTCTACTTTATAAAGTTGGAATTATTTTAGCTACAGTAATTGAAGCTTAAAGCCTACTTCGGACCACCACAAAAATTTAACACCATTACTTAACCAAATAAGGAAATGAACGATGATATTCTAAATATAACATTACATAATTTTTTTGCACCTATATCGCACGGAAAATTTATCAATTTGTAATATTTTTTAAAATAATTCTATGGAATGCATCTTCTTAAATAACTCGTTTATTTTAAATTTTTCGAAAAAACTCTATTTCAGATTTATTGTCCAAAAAGGTCCGTGCCTTATACTAGTTACAGAGATTGATCAACGGAATAATTAATTTTTGATTTTTATTAGGAATCTGTTCGGTATTTGTAGAATTTATAAAAAAAATCAAGTTTTCTAGGATTTGTAGATTCGCTTTTGCTTTGCAAAATATCTCACAAACATCACCTAGTAGACCTAATTAAGCGTTACAATTGCCATTTATGAAAATCAAAATTGGATCTTTGGTTCGGGAGTTATTAATTTCTTTGGAAAATCATACTCCGCCCTGGAAAATATACTTGTGGTCAACGGATTCGGGACGCCAGCAATAGTCTTCATTTGTGGCCGTGTACCTTTAATCCAACCAAGTCTCTTCGAAATCCATCAATATCCTGGACAGTTATCGTGCCTCCTATCTTGATTTCTAGAAAACCATTTCTTTTTTGAAATGTCTCGATCCGACTGCCCGTTACCGAGTCATTCAATTTTTTCCGAAAAACTCGAGACGTCTGTATCGGGTACTTCCGGTTTCCGAACGGAGCCGAGCTTCCGGCGTTAAGGTTTTCTAAAGGCCTCTTATTAACCACCCAAGTTTCATTGAAATGCGAAAACGGATTAGGAGGGCTAGGTGTGACAGACATACAGACAGACCGACGGACGGAATTTTCTAAATTCGCTCTCGAGTCGATAGATATGACTTTCATTTCGTCCGACGTTTTTTTCGGGTTTCGATGGTTCACCGGAAAAATGCAAAACCTATACTACATTTCTTTTTCAAAATGTAGTAATAAGCTACAAAAACTACATTTTGATATGCTTTTTATCCCTGTTGGGATGATTCAGTACATTTTCAGCAGAGGGTCGCAAGATGACTCAGTATATTTTGACATGTTTTATTTTTCCTTTTTTTTCTTTTTGCATTGACTAAAGTAAAGGCTAACTACATTTTGAAAGACAGAAAGGTCATCTGTTCTATTTTTATTTAGTAAATGAAAATAAGCAAATGAATGATGATATTTTAAATTTTTTTTATTTATTTATTTATTTATTTATTTATTACTGCAACAAGATTAACAAAACAAAGAGTCTTAACCTAGTTTACAATGAAAAAAAAAACGACACCTGAGGAGACCTCGTATTGTGTCAAGCAGTATTTACATTCTCGTAAGAGTATGTTTCATCAATATAACAATAGTAACAAAAGGAATTGCTGTAGTAAGTATCTTATTTTATTATACTAAGTATCTAACCTAATATCTATGTGGTTTGTAACATAATAAAATATAAAGCCTATAATTAATAGCTAGTAGAGTGAGTATAGAAATGCGAGTGAATATGTTAAGAAAAAAAAAAGAGAAAAAAATACAAACAATTTAAGGTGGTCTTGGTTCACTGTAGTGATTTATATACAGAGGCGAGTCATGAAAATATTAGAAAAATGTTATAATATAATAAAAATGTATTGGTGAGCGGTAGATTAAAATATAACATTATATTGTTTTTTTTTGCACCTATATCGCACAGAGAATTTATCAATTTGTATTATTTTTCTAAATAATTCTATTGAATGCATCTTCGTAAATAACTCGTTTATTTTTAGTTTTTCGAAAAAACTCTTTCTCAGATTTATTGTCTAAAAAGGTCCGTGCCTTATATTGGTTATAGAGATTGATCGACGGAATACTTAATTTTCAATTTTTATTAGGAAATTATTCGGTATTTGTAGAATTTATAAAAGTTTTCCAGGATTTGTAGATTCGCTTTTGTTTTGTCAAATTTCTCATAAACGTCACCTAATAGACCTAATCGAGCCCTACAATCGCCATTTTTGAAAATCAAAATCGGACCCTCGGTTCTGGAGTTATTAATTTCTTTGGAAAGTCATACTAGGCCCTGGAAAAATATTTGCGGTCAACGGATTCGGGCCGCCAGCAATCGGCTTTATTTGTGACCGTGTACCTTTGATCCCACCAAGTCTCATCGAAATCCATCAACATCCTGGACAGTTATCGTGCTTCCTAGCCCGACTTCTAGAAAACCAGTTTTTTGCAAAGAAATTCAATTTTCATTTGTTCTTCGACATAGTCTCTGGTATACTTATTTGTAGAGCGTTGCCAGCGGCACCATTTCTTTTATATCTCGATCAGACTGCCCGATACTGAGTTATTCAATTTTCCACGAAAAACTCGAAACGTCTATATCGGGTACTTCCGGTTTCCAAACGGAGCCGAGCTTCCGGCGTTAAGTCCTACTATTAACAACCCAAGTTTCATCGAAATCTGAAAACGGATTGGGGGGGGGGCTGGACGCGACAGACAGACAGACCGACGGACGGAATTTTCTAAATTCGCTCTCCAGTCGATAGATATGACTTTCATTTCGATCGGACGTTCTTTTCGGGTTTCGATGGTCCACCGGAAAAATGCAAAACCTATACTACATTGAAACATGTTCTTTTGCAAAAAGAAAAACTGCGTAAGAATGTTAATGAAATCTTTGCATTCTTTCGATAACCTGAATTCTGGTCATGCTAGCAAATTAAAATCCTAAAATGAATTTGCCTAATTTCTTATTTGACAATTCTCATCCTAACATTAGCATCCACACAGTCCCCTGTGGCCATGCAGATTAAACTAGTATCTATATAACCGCCTACGATCATGAAGATTCAGTCAAAAATGAGAACAAAGGCCTAAAATGAATTTATTTATCTACTTTGTCTTAAAGAATTTTTCATTCTAATGGATTACATTTTCATGAAATCTGTCGTTCTGTTTTGGCCTTTGAAACGTTTTTCGCCCTTATTCTGGAGCTCATCAGAAAGACATAAAGTCACTCATTTTTATTCAAAATGTAGTATGAAGATATCCAAAATCTACAAATTACATATTTTCAAAAACTTCTTTTCTGAATTTGCGTCGTGTTTGCTACTATTTCATCTCTCTATTAAGCATTTTACCACTGAAAAATGTAATGATTTTTTTAAAATATACCTATTTCAGTGGCAAAATACCCAATAAGGAATAAGAAAGTATAATGTACCTCCCCCCCTCCGACAAAAGGGGGAAATATATTGATGTATATTCAAAATAGTCAAATAAAACATAAGACACGTATAAATTAAAATATAATGATAACGTTTATATTTAATTATTTGTTGTAAATAAATAATGTAAAATTCATGACTTTAAAAATTAACGTTATTAGTGGAAAAATTGATGTAATAAAATAATAAAATGACTGCAACTAAACGCCATAAATTAATTTTAATTCGATGACATTAATAATCCTAAGAAATATGACAAAGTATTAAATTTTAATAAAGCTAATAGAGGGTAAATTCCATTGCAACAATAGTAATAAATTCATACTTAAAAGCAGAGTGTATAAATAAATGATTCATAGTAATAAATAAGGTAGGTGGAATAGTTGTTCTCACACCGGTGTAGAATACTTAATTGCCTTAACTGCTAGCTTATGATTATTATACTCTGCAAATGCAAAACGAAGAGTATATTGCATTTCATCGGCACATCTCTAAAACCGGTATTACGCTGTTAGAGAAAAAAAATTTCATTTCACTCTGTTGGTGATCGAATTATGACGGACGGACATTTTGAAAGGTGTCCTCAAAGAAACACACAGATACCCGGTGACATTAAAATTCCTACGTTAAAAGTAGGACAATGTTACACCAGCCGTAGCTGATCGAAAAGTGGTTATTTTCCCTGACAGGATTATCCTAGTCAATTTTTGAGTGAGTGGACGTTATACATCTCAATGAAACCTAGACCAATGAATGCAAATCCGCTCAGCTATAGGGCACTTAGTCTCGATCCGGCACAAATTATGAGCCAAAATAGTAACTCGTCTGGCAACTGACGTACTCCGCAAAGTAATATGACCAAAAGGGCTTCCCTTAAATATAAATCGTTCTCTTAAACTATTCTAAATCTAGAGCTAGCTAGTTTAGCGAGATGAAAAACGCCCTTTTTTGTTTAGAATTCTTTTTATCATATTCGTAAATTAAAGTGAAAGAAAATCTCGTCGTCCCTATCTAGTATACAGTAAGTCTTCGGGGGAAATGCGGACCAATCACAGCACTTGTGATTCTACCGGTACCCTAGCTAATTTGATCCCTCGTTTGTTTTATCCTATTCTCGATTAATTGCTCGCGTTTTAGATATTTATAATTAGAAGCAATTTGACAATGACGTCGATCTTAACGGATTTTCTTAGGATATCGGCGTTATGAGTTTATGGGAGGCTTAAACGGTAATAAAATATTTCAGATTTAGAAAATTCGATGACGAAAGGTTACCGCCTGACAGTCTGGTAGTCGAAGAGAGTATACAGAGTGGGGCAATAGTGCGTCGGACCTCGACATCTCGAGTTCTACGATAGCTAGAAATTTTAAAAAAAATTGCAAGTAAACTAGGTGAAAAAGTCTATCACTGGAAATTATTAATTAATTAATGTTTTTGAATCATTTTAATTTCTTGAAACTGTACAGGGTGGCCAAAACTTATTTTTGAATTAAGAACTTTTTAAATTGAATTTTCTTAATGTTTTTCAAATGGAACACCTGTAAGTTTTTCAACGATGTGATGTAGAAATGAAAAACGAACATTTTTGTAAGCACTTCCCTATGCCCAATTGCAACCAGTTTCATTTTATTGACCAATAATTACAAAATTCAAAAATAAACTTAAAAAAAGAGGTTTCTTCAAATAACTCAGTAGAAAAAATTATAATAAATGTTCCACATGTTGCCCGTTTTGATTGACATCTCTATGTGCTTTTCAAATGAGGTCCCCACTGTTCTTAAAACTGCTGGTGTGATAGATCTAAAGGCAGTTATTATTCTTTCCTTTATATTTTGTACTGTTGTTGGTGTGTCTCTATAAACAATTTCCTTCACGTATCCCCATAAAAAGACATCCATTTTTGTAAGATCTGGGGATCCAGCAGGTCATTTATTGGGTCCATTTCTTCCAATTCGTTGATGAGGGTAGGTATTATTTAAGTGGTCTCTAACTGCATTTAAATAATGTGGTGGAGCACCATTTTGATGAAATCACATCCTATTTCGAATTTTTTCAGGGAGATTTGCCAATAATTGTGGCGGATAGTTTTCTTAAAAATAAAGATAAACAGTTCCAGTCAATGTACCATCAAGAAATGTGGCCCTATTACATGTTCTCCAATAATTCCTCCCCAAACGTTTATAGACCATCTGTGTTAGTTATCAACTTGCATAAAAAGGTGAGGATTTTCCGAAGCATAATAATGAAAATTGTGCCTATTAACAAATCCATTTTTATGAAAAGTTGCTTCATCAGTGAATAAAACATTATTGAAGAAGTTGACATCATCTTGCATTTTACCTCTGGCCCAATTACGAAATTGTAGGCGCTTTTGAAAATCCTCATCAGATAATTCCTGGTGCATTTGAATATGATATGCGTGCAACTTTTTTGTTTTTAAGATTCGATCCACTGACCCTCTACTTATTCCTACTGATGAGCTTACTTCTCTTTGACTAACATGGGAATTCTCAACCATCGCCAGCACCACAGAAAACTCATTTTTTTCGTTCACAACGCTTTTTTTATATTCGACATTTCCAGTTTCCAGAAATCTATCGAGAAGGTTTTGGAAGCTGCTAACATCAGGAATCCTTCTCTCAGGATTACGTTGGTGATAAATTCTATTGGCAAGCAAAGAATTTCTGCCTGACTTGCCCAAAACAAAAGTCATGTCTACAAGTTCCGCTTTATTAAAATTCGTATTGTAAAATTCCAAATATTTTAAATTCAATATAAATTGCAACTAACGATCGATAAGTGTGATAAATGCTCCGTACCCGACAATTTATACCAAACTAAAACCTCAGTTTGCTTATCGAATAACGAAAACGGCAAAAAATGTACAAAGAAACATTACAGTAAAGGGCCTGTTAAATACTATTTACTCATTTTAATGGATTGAAAGAAATGGTCCCACTAAATGACCTCGTTTCAAAATTGCATAAAGACGTGTGTCAATCAAAATGGGCAACACGTCGAACACCTGTTATGAATTTTTCTAATGAATTATTTGAGGGAACCTCTTTTTATTAAATTTATTCTTGAATTTGACATTTATTTATAAAACGAAAATGCTTGCAATTAGCCATAGGGAAGTACTTACAAAAAATGTTCCTTTTCCATTTCTACATCACATCGTTGAAAAATATACAGGTGCTCCATTTGAAAAAATTGAGAAAATTCAATTTAAAAAGTTCTTAATTGAAAAATAATTTTTGGCCACCCTGTACAGTTTTAGGAAATGAAAATGATTCAAAAAAAAATTATTAGATGTCTCGTAACTGGTATTCACATAAGTTTTTCTAAAAACCCATAATTGTGACTGTGGTGATTTTTTTAATATCTATCTATAGATTGCATTATTTCAACAAAAAAATTCAATACATCCAAATCGTTGGGAGATATTTAATGCTAATATAAGAATGAATATAGCCTAGAAAGAGGCTTTAAAAAATGTGCTGATATATATCAGCACATTGGACACATGGAGTAGTCTAGGGATACATATATATGTATCCCTAGACTACTCCAAGGCATTTGACACCATTGATCACACGCTTCTTTGTGCAAAGCTAAATTACTATGGTTTCGACGCGATATCCCTGCGGTTTTTCAATTCTTATTTGACCGAACGTCGCCAATGCGTATCAGTCGGAGGAAATATATCTGATTTTAAAATTATCTCGTCGGGTGTTCCTCAAGGGTCCATTCTTGGTCCTCTTTTGTTTCTTGTATATACAGCAGATATATTTAATGTGGTAATTAGTTCGCACGTGCAAGCATATGCTGACGATACCCAACTTCTTCACTGTTTTGAGCCATCTAATGCAGCTATTGCCACTAATTTGATTAACCAAGATTTAGACAACATCTATCAATATTCGCATCAACATAACCTTAAAATTAACCCTACCAAATCAGTTGTTATTCTATTCTGCTCAGAACATACTCAAGATCACTTAAAGGCTTCTATTCAACTAAATATTAATCAAGAAAATTTGTCATTTTCTACTCATGCCAAAAATCTTGGGGTAATAATAGACGAAAAATTGTTTTATGCAGCACATAAAAATTCTTTTACAAAAATTTTACTCCCGGCTAAAAGTACTGTATGCAAACAGGCATATCTTGAACTTTAAACAACGTAAAAAACTTTGTGAAACTTTAGTCATGCCTGTATTCAATTATTGCAATTTTATGTATTTTTACTGCCTGGATCAAGCTACAAAAAATCGACTACAAGTTTTGCAAAACTGTTGTCGTTTTATTTACAACTTAAGAAAATTTGATCATGTTTCAAGCAAATATGTTGAGTTGCGTTGATTAAAAATGGAACAACTCGTTAAATTCCACTATGCAGTTTTCTTATTTTTTTAAATAAAATATTCTATTCCAAGTTACTTGAGAGACAAGTTAATTTTCAGATCGTCAGTACATACTGTAAACATCAGACATCGGTACGTGCTAACAGTGCCACAACATCGTACAGCCCTCTTCCAACGTAGCTTTTCTTACACATCCGCAGCCTTATATAACTCTATTGATCCCATATATAAAAATCTATCGACTGTTAATATCTTCCGTAAAAAAATCAAAGCCTGGTTCATTAATTCCAACAAAAACTAGAATATATTCTTGGGCACCATATTTGCAATGTGTTTATGATTGATTTTTTATTTAGTTATTTTGAGTAATTAATTTTTTAGCATTTCTATAAATATATTTTATAAAGTGTATAACGTCCCCCTATTACATTGGACTATTGTAATATTGTATTATATTTTTGTATTTTAATGTTTTATTTTTAACTTAATTAGTTAGGCAAGTGATTTATAAGGTTAAGTGTAAGAATAGCCACATGGCTAAACTTCGCCTTGTAAATTGCTATTTGTAATGTACTTGTAAATGTACATCTACACTCTTTGAATAAAGCCGTTTAATATTATTATTATTATTATTATTATTATTATTATTATATATAGCATCCCATTAAAAAAAAAGGCACTTGGTCCTGTAATTTCGTCTTGGCTCGCCCTGTATGTTTGAAAATAATTTCCAGTTATAGACTTTGTTATCTAGTGTACTTGTAATTTTTTTAAACATTTCTAGCTATCGTAGAACTCGAAATATCGAGGTCCGACGCACTACTGCCCCACCCTGTGTAACTACGAAACTTTTTTCCCTCTGAAATTTTTGCAAAATAGCAGGGCGCTCTCAGATATTGGCGAGGGGCGCACACACTCTTAGTTACGCTACTGAATGCGAATTATTAAATAAGAAATAGACAAATTCATTTTGAAATTTTAATTGCTAGCATAATTAGAATGCAAGTTATCGAAAGATTCATTATAATTATTACAATTATTATAAGCAAATAAAAAATAATTCACTTTTAAACATACTATTTTCTGTTTCTTCCAATTTTTGTGCAATTTTTCAATATCTAGTCACATTATCTGTTACCTAACGCAGATGCGATCGTTAATGCTAATTTGGTCTGCAATGTCTGCATGAATTAGAGACAATAGCAGTTCTCGGCTTGTCATCTGCAAAGCCAAGGATATTTCGCGGTCGTTTTATTGTCTTGCTTTGAAGTCTGTATGGTAAATAAGTTTTTGAAACGAGAATTGTAATTGGTTGTGATGACGTCTTCGGTATTGGTTTTTTTCTATTCCGCCGATTGCTTGCTATTCACAGGTGGCGAAGTACAACAAAACTTATGTATTATATTTTCCATTTATACAAGGTGATTGACGTAACCTTGGAAGTTTAAAAATATTTTCAATGAATGAATGAAATCAGTTCTCGAAAATTATCATAATGTTCTCTGTAGAATTTATAAATTTTTATTTACTAAAAGTAATAAATGGAACTAAAATACAAACAATATCTTCTCTGTTCGACTGCTGCTGATAATTGATTAATTCTTTATTACCATATTCTTCAAAATAAGAAAATTAAGATTCTTTAGCATTCAATAGACATATTTCCAAAATTGCAAATACGACTTTTAAAAAAAATGTTCATATTGTCGTGTGTTTCCACCCCTAGGACAACAACCCTTGAAATCCGTGGGTTTATTGAATAACTTACTGAAAACTTCACAATACTTTTATTAACTAAAATACACTTTTACTGACTGAAAGAACCTTTAACAATGTATATTGCTTGATATTTACACTTTACTGTTCACTCTGTACCACACGGATTTTCTAACCTTCAATTAATTAAAAACTTTTTTCCGCTTATTTACATCGTCTTATACAGGGTGATTCACGTAGGCCATTCATTAGAAGTTTTTCAACTTGCAGTTGGATTAGAAACTTGAAATTTGGTATGCAGCCATAATCGATCATGCCCGTTCTATCTAAAATATTTTCAGTCCTCCAACTATACAGGGTGTGCCAAAAATTGGTACCAACTTTCTTATTTTAAATGGAAACCTATATTTTTCGTTACATGGTTCGATTGGTCTTCTAATTCTGAGTTTAGAGAACCTAAGTTATGTTAACTTATCTATTACAATTTTTAACATATGTCCAATTTTTTTAAAGAAATTGCCGCTGTAGTAGATTACGAACAAATTTGTATCTCGCAAACCTTTCAAAATTATGAAACCAAATTTGTGAAGCAGTTAGCTGGAAGTCCAGGCTAACTTTTGATGTCCCATCGGTGGTCCCATTTTGTACCATGTGGGCGCAGTCGATTTTCAAATGTCGCAATCAAAAATTGTCAAAAAGTCAATTTTTTCAAATGGCACCTACTATTTTTTTTCACACCATTCGAAAGAAAATTGAATTTTAGGGTGAGTTACTTAAGCATTCCCTATACCTAACTTCACCCCATATCGAGTTATTCAATAAAAATCAAGAAATACCTTATCTTGCCGAGAGATTCCTTACTTCATCAAGTATGCCATGGAAACAAAAGACGGTTGTAATAATTTTTAAAGAAAAATATGAATTCTTATTTAATTACACACAACACTAACAAATTATTATTAACGAACAAGAACAATGTTGACGAAATTCTGTCAGTGAAAACGGTGCACACATTGAGCATTTGTATTGAAATAATTATTTTGTTAATCTGTTTATTTGTGGTTCTTTTGTTGTTATTATTTATTATTGCAATACGATTTTTGAATAAAAATTAAAATGAAATGATTGTTTCCAAAGCCTACTACCCTTGAGAAAAAAAAAGAATATTTTTATCAAAAAATGCCAATAACTCAAAAACGACTGTAGATAGACATACACAATGTTAATAAACGTGGCCCTAAAATTCAATTTTGCATTGATTTCTGGCGTCAGAAATGGTAGGCGCAAAGATGTGCTACGCAATCTGTTGAAAGTAGAATAATAAAATATTTTAACAAAAATATGGTGGTCACATTGAACATTTACGTCAGAATTTCGTCAACATTGTTCTTGTTCGTTAATAATAATTTGTTGGTGTTGTGTGTAATTAAATAAGAATCCATATTTTCCTTTAAAAATTATTACAACTGTCTTTTGTTTCCATGGCATACTTGATGAAGTAAGGAATCTCTCGGCAAGATAAAGTATTTCTTGATTTTTATTGAATAACTCGATATGGGGTGAAGTTAGGTATAGGGAATGCTTAAGTGACTCACCCTAAAATTCAATTTTCTTTCGAATGGTGTGAAAAAAATAGTAGGTGCTATTTGAAAAAATTGACTTTTTGACAATTTTTGATTGCGACATTTGAAAATCGACTGCGCCCATATGGTACAAAATGGGACCACCGATGGGACATCAAAAGTTAGCCTGGACTTCCAGCTAACTGCTTCATAAATTTAGTTTGATAATTTTGAAAGGTTTGCGAGATACAAATTTGTTCGTAAACTAGTACAGCGGCAATTTTTTTCAAAAAATTGGACATAGGTATGTCAAAAATTGTAATAGATAAGTTAACATAACTTAGGTTCTCTAAACTCAGAATTAGAAGACCAATCGAACCATGTAAAGAAAAGTATAGGTTTCCATTTAAAATAAGAAAGTTGGTACCAATTTTTGGCACACTCTGTATAGCTGGAGGACTGAAAATATTTTAGATAGAACGGGCGTGATCGATTATGGCTGCATACCAAATTTCAAGTTTCTAATCCAACTGCAAGTTGAAAAACTTCTAATGAATGGCCTACGTGAATCACCCTGTATATTCTACGAATTGCCTCTAGAATCATCCAGCAAAGACCATACATTTCTAGTAAAGTCTTGAACCATCGCGCGAGGCAATATAGAATAATGTAGAAATCTCGATCTTCTTCTATAAGTTTCTAGCTTCTAGAAAATGTACTCCAGTGTCTTAGAAAAGGCGTACATTGTAGGCTTTGATGGTATTGCAGTTACAGTTGCCTACCACCATTGCTACTTACTTTCGGCTATTTCTCATGAGCTACCAGCCCCTAGGTGGCGTAAGCACGTAACAATATTATGTTAAAGTTCGTATACTGAACAATTTTTCTTGTACGCACAATAATTTAAGAAAGAATGTTCGATTGTATTGAAATATGAAGAGTAAATTGGTGTTAGACAGAAGAAGAAGAAGAATATATTTTTGAGAGATAGAAAATATTTCTATGAAGAGTACTGTAACTTTTGACAAGATTCAACAAAAACAAAAATACTGTATAGTATACTGGCAGGCGTTTCGTCTGTCAAGATGGCCGTATCGAGAGGCGATTAATATTACAAAATAAACATAATAATTATATCCAACAAACTGCGCGGGAGTACTTATACTATATAATGTTTAACCATTATACAGGGTGTCTCACCGGGAACTGAATCGATCGATATAGAAAAAAGCACGCATCAGAAAATTTTGAAAATTTAGACAGTTACTAATGTCGGTGTGGCCAATCCAACTAAAATAATTAGAAGCATGGGGTACTTCCGGTTATACCGGAAGTCGATACCAACTTGCTTATTTTAAATGGAACACCCTATATATTTTCAACTTTTCGAGATGACAATAAAATTCTTAGTTCAGGCATAACCTATATATAAACCCAGTAGTTTCGTAGATATTTGGCGTTTTATAGAAAATTTGACAGGTGCAACGGTTTGCAAGACTCGTTATAACTTTTTCTGTGTAGGACATCCTCATTTGCTCTTTGGCACGGAGAAAGAACACAAGGAGAACTACGGTCTACAACTGAAATAAATTCAATAATATCATACCAAGTGTTCCGTTTTTCGCGTTATACTTTGTCAACTTCAAACCGAAAACTTGTTTAGGTCAAATGGAACACCCTGTATTTTTTTACCTCAAGTTATGTAAAATTGAATTCCCTTTTTTCTGATATTAGCATTGAGGGGTTAAAGTTTTCAACTTTTTGAAATATTTGCGATTTTATTAGAAATTTATGAATTGTAATCATTTCATCAAAATAGCCATGATTAGAAACAATCAGTCATTTATCTTATGTCAAAAAATGCCAGCACGTTTAAATTACACCCACAAAGACTTTTTAAATTTGTTTATTATTTATGGGGAATGTGATAAGGTAATATCAAGGACTTGCAGCACATTTGCTACTCTATATCCAGGGGGACTTTTTAATAGACACAATTCGCATTATTGGAGTGACTCAAATCCTCATATGTTCAGAGAGCGAAACTTTCAGCTGTCACGTGATTTGTTGACAAACTCCAAAATTTGACATACGAGTAGGTGTCAGTTTTCGCTTGATAAAAGTTAAAGTGGAGGATTTCTGAATATCAGCAATGTGTAGTGATGTTTGTTAATGTTTTTTTTAAAAGCCTAGTGTGAGAAAGAATTTTATATATACTTTATTAGTGTTGTTTTTACAAGTGTAAAATTTGATGTCAAATACGTTGCCATCTTTGTGAACCCATAATATAGTGAAAATAAAAACTATATTGGATTTTTGAATTTCTTTATACATATATAATATCACGACATATTTCAATAAATATTTAATTAATACAGGCTCAGTTACAGGCAAGTATAGGTTAAAAGTTGTCACAACATTCATTGATTCATGCCAATATATCAATCATATGTTAATGGTTTTATAAACCTGTTGTGAAATTTACGTTTTTAGACAATTTAAACCATTTCCCACCAACTTCAACTTCCCTTCAACTTATTGATTATATTTTACTTTCATTTGGCTCAACAGGTTCTAGTAAGTTCAATTGTTTAACACATTAATAACAATAATCAAAGGTTTGTATTGTGAAATGCAGGAGTAGTAGTAAATCTAATATAAAGATACTTTGGACTGTGAGACCGTTTCAGTTTCCATTTAATTAAAATCATAAACAAACATGCAACGTAATATGCTCGAAATACTTTATAGGTATAAGTATACTTACCTAGTTTGGTATTTGTTTTGATACTTACAATTATAATTACAGATGTTTAATGCTTACAAATAAAATATCAATGAATGTAAGTGAGCTAAAACGCGACAGAACTTAAAAAATAACACACTTTTAACGGGAGTAAAATAAATTTCTTCAAAATGGTGCTTATAAACATAACAACCATAATAGGATGTTTAAGATCATACACATTATAGATAATAATAAAGATAAGTATGAATAATAATAGTCTTATAGTTTAGATAGTATTTTTATTTCCAAGAATGGTCACAATGGTTCATTATTTCACTATGTTGGAAGCAATATGAATCTTCCACTTTTAAATCCTATAGGTTAACTCCATTAATATATTTCAACTTAGAAATGTTACGAGATAAAAGTCAGTTCATCAAATCACGAAATATATAATAGATAAAGAACACTAACAATAAATTTTACACAAGAAAAACGTTTAAAAAAGCACAAAAAACTTTAAAAACTAAAATTATTTTATATGGTCACAAATGCAAAACTAGGTTATTATCAACTAAACAGCTGTGGCGGCCATGTTGTGACGTCAGCTGCTACTGCTCTATTTAAACGTACTGGCATTTTTTTGACATAAGATAATGACTGATTGTTTCTAATCATGGCTATTTTGATAAAATGATCACAACAATTCATGAATTTCTAACAAAATCGCAAATATTTCAAAAAGTTGTAAAACGTTAACCCTTCAATGCTAATATCTGAAAAAAGGGAATTCAATTTTACACAACTTAACGTAAAAAAATACAGGGTGTTCCATTTGACCTAAACAAGTTTTCGCGGTTTGAAGTTGACGAAATATAACGCGAAAAACGGAACACTTGGTATGACATTATTGAATTTATTTCAGTTGTAGAGCGTAGTTCTCCTTATGTTCTTTCTCCGTGCCAAAGAGCAAGAGGTTGTCCTACACAGAAAAAGTTATAACGGTTTTTGCAAACCGTTGCACCTGTCAATTTTTTTATAAAATGTCAAATATCTTCGAAACTACTGGGTTTATATATAGGGTGTGCTACATGCCTGAACTCAGAATTTCATTGTCATCTGGAAAAGTCGAAAATATATAGGGCGTTCCATTTAAAATAAGCATGTTGGTATCGACTTCCGGTATAACCGGAAGTACCCCATGCTCCTAATTATTTTAGTTGGATTGGCCACACCGATATTAGTAACTGTCTAAATTTTCAAAAATCTCTGATGCGTACTTTTCTCTATATCGATCGATTCAGTTCCCGGTGAGACACCCTCTATAGAAGCTTCAATAAATTTGACGAAGAGTATCATGTTTATATTCAGTTTTGCCTTAAACGACACACAGGGTGTTTTGCAAAACCTAGCCAAGCTATTAATGAGAAGATTATTGTATTTTAATTAGGTGTAATATGATTTTGCATAGATTATTACAGGAAATATTTGGAAAAAATTGGGAGATATATGAGGTGCAAAGGACCACAAATTATTTTTTTTTTCATATTTGGAGCTTTATCCCTCCTTAACAAAGGAGTTATTTTGACTGTAATTTCGTTCTTTTTAAATCATGTAGGCGTTGATGGTTAAACAAAAATTAATCAAAATAAGTTCGAAATATGTTCCTTTTAAGACAACTCCTTCCCTGGTGCTTTGCTTTCTTATAATTCAATAAGCATCGTGACAAATAGCCGGCCAAGTATTTGTTAAAAGAAATATGGTAGAGATTTTTGCAAGAGAAGTCCTGGAAAAGGATTTCCTCTGCTTCTGCCAAATAGTTTGTTACCAAGTCACGGTTCCTTGAACCGAACCTTGTGAATTTTGGCGTTTGTGAAAACTACGCCCTCGGAGAAAAGTAGAGAAATAAACTGTAGTAATTGCAACGGCGAAGATGCGTTAGTCGGAGACGAAATGGAAACTGTAGTTGAAAAATTACACAATTTTACACATTAATAATCATATCGCTTATTAATTTACTAAAGATCAAGTATCAAGAGTCATCATAAGTTAGTAAAAATGACGCAAACTTTTATAATGAGTAGATTTGTCGTAAAAAATTAATAGTTCGGGAGAATACGTGTAACGTGGAAAAAGCCAGAAGATTGATTAATTTTCAGATTTTGCAAAACTAAGGCTTCTTTATTCTTTATTTCCGTTTGGGCGTATGTAGATGATAACGAAAGATATATGACAAGTGAATCCATAATTTACAGGACTAAAGAAATAACTCTAGCGAGACCATATTTTTTTATCTAGACATACCACGGTATCAAGAACTAAGAGACTTTTCTTATCGTAAGCACAAATTTTTGTTTCAAGCAAATTTTCGCATAGAAATATAAAACTGTACAGGGTCATATTCATCATATTTAGACCCCCCTTTATATGTTATTTCACATATTCTCTAAATACCTTTTCCCCAATTTCAAATAAATCAGGGTTGATAGGTCTAGCTGTAATATTTCTTGACATATCGGGCATTAAATATGCTTCAAACATGTATATAAGGCATTTCATGTTTATCGAAGGAAGGGCAGTAATTAATCTTACGTAGTAGGCTGTCAGTGATGACACTATGATAACAATGTTACTGTTTGACATTTCGTATTATTATTTGATCAAAATGGGTTACACAGAAGCAGAATAGTTCGATATATTATAAGAATAAAATAAAATCCTGAGATGAACAATATTTTATAACATAATGTTATGTATTACACCCCCTTGAAACTGGAAATTGATACGCCTATGCCTAATAGTGACTGGAAACTTGTAGAAAGAGATAGAGTTTTCTAGACTGTGGTAGGAGAAGATTCTTGATTGTTTTCTGGATGGATCTAGAGGCAATTTCAGAGTATATAAGGCGCGATTACCGGTGCAGAGGAAGAAGTTTTATTAAAGTGAAATTTGGCAGCGAAAAACTGAGGTTAAATATAAATTAAACAAAGTGTAAAGATTATTTTGGTTCATTAAGAAGTATGTTGTAATCAGTAAATTATTAAATAAAGTGTTAGTGGTTTACCCCTTGTTAAAATTATTTAGAACCCACGGATTCATACAGGGTGTTTCCTAAAAGGGTGGAAAACACGTAACAATAAAATAACAACGAAAAGGACAGTGGGACCCCACACGGTGTTTTGGAAGTTAGGGAGCATTTAAATGGTCAATTTGACCTTAGTATTGGTAATGGCGGACCAATTCCATGGCCACCAAATAGCCCTGACTTAACGCCTTTGGATGCATTTTTGTGGGGGTATTTAAAGGAGAAAGTGAATTACGATATTAATTAAATAATTAAAACTAAAATTAAGGAAACAACTTACGAATTAAACAGGGGTAATAATAGCTAAATAGAAAAGGGACAATAATAAAAATAGATATGAGCTTCTTTTTTCGAAATTTAATACGCCTACTGTGTTAAAAAAAATTAGCAAAAATTAGGAATTTATATTAGCAATTCAGATAGGGTTTTTACAGAATCTTGGTCGGCATGACCTAAAATCCCTATACACCTTTGATTAAAAAACATTCATTCATTTATAAAAAAAATCATATCCAAGATTTCAATAATTATCACCCTAGTCGAGTTCGAGTTATTTATTGTCTGATATTTACATAACTTGGTAGTGGTGTAAGAATGTCGCCAATTAAGCATTATGACACATTTCTTTATCTAAAACATTATTATGACATGAATATTTGAAAATTGGTAGCAATTTTTTAAAATACTTACAACTCGGCATACCAATGGTACCTTTATTAAAATGGAGTGATTTGGAATGGATTTGACAATTGCATCCAATATCAAATTAAACTTTAATATGACTGCACAACAATTAAGTATGCTGATAAAATTGAAATAATAAGAATTGTTGGTGACAGTGTGCACTCTTGTCGACATGCAGCCAGTATCTTCAATTTAAGACATCCAGAATGCCCACAGATTCACTACACCACGGTTTGTTCAACTAATAGAAGATTTAAAAGAATTGGAGATGTATCCAAACTTAGAGCCAAAAAACACAACGTTGCCGAGCTTCTATTGGATCAGGTAATATTTGATGCTGTTAATGCTGAAACACGTATTAGTATCAGAGATTTATCTCTAAACTTGAATGTAGACAGAAATAAAATTTGGAGGTGCCTTAAACCTCATAATTTACAACCATATAAACCCAAGTTTTTACACCCTATGGAAGAAGAAGATGCAGAGAGGAGATTGGAATATTGCTTCTGGGCACAAGGTATGTTTTAAATGACACAAATTTTTTGAAAAAAAATTATCTATAGTGATGAGGCTACTTTTACTACAAATGACGTGGTGTCATCGCAAAACTCAAAGTATTGGTCAACGGTAAACCCACACTGGGTTATAATTGTAAACGGCAATACTCCGAAAAAGCAAATGTCTGGTGTGAAATTTTAAATGAGACCTTTATTGGACCATTTTTCTTTGATTACACTTTAAATAGTGTTTCCAACATTCTGTAACACATGGGTTTCGACATGCCGTTCAAAATTTACCTTTAGCCGTACAACAAAACCTCTATTCCGACTAGATGGGGCTTCCTTTCATAATAGTTAAAAATTGGCTGAATAACAACAATTCTGTTGGATTGGAAAAAATTGTCCTTTTATTGAGTGGCCACCTAGATCACCAGACATCACTCCTATGGATTTTTATTTTTCGGGTACCATGGTCTATGAAAATACGCCACGAAATAGAGCCGAACTGTGCGACAGAATTAGAGAAGTATGTAATGAAGTAACAGTTGAAGAATTAAGAAAAGCTGTTTAAGAATGAATTATTATTTGTTTGCTTATAACTCTATTGAAACATATTCTTTATAGGATTTTGCAAGCAGCAGAAAAAATAACTATCTATAACAAAGTTTTTCTTTTAGTTATATATAGTTATTTTTTCTGCTACTTGTAAATTCCTATAAAGAATATGTTTTAAGAAAAGAAAAAGAATAATAATAAGAAGAGAATTGAAAAATTTATCGGAATTAATGGAGGACTAGTGCAGAAAGATAATATTCAAATTTGCTCTGTAAAATTAGCCTTTTGTTTAATAATATAATAATTTTAGGTGTTGTTTAAGTTAATGATTTTACAAAAATAAACGTTTAGTTACTTGATATTTTCTTGAAAAAAAAAGTGTCTAATCCAAATTAGCATTATTATTATTATTACACGATTACTAAGTTATGTAAATAAATGATATAAATAAATAACTCGAATAGTAGGGTGATTATTATTGAAACCTTAGATATGATTTTTTTGTAAAGGAATGAACATTTTTTAACGAAATTACAACGGTTTTAGGTCATGCCGAACAAGATTCTGTAATTCTCAATCACTAATATAAATTCCTAATTTTTGCCAACTTCCTTTGATCATAGTAGGGGTATTTAATTTCGAAAAAAGAATTTTACTTCTCTCGTATACCGAAGGGAAGTATTGTATTCGAGAAAAAATCACCCTCCGAGATTTTTTAGGATTTTCACGTTTCAGATCATGTAGATTAGGAAAATATAGGTTTTTCAATTGTCTGTCTGTCTGTCTACTTGGCGGGGAACAGTCAAATTTGGTAGGTAGATGCCACTACTGTCAGCGAAGATATGGTTAAACTTTCACTGGAAAATATACAGGGTGGACCATCTAAAGGGAATAAATAATGAAAACATTTTTTTTTTGCTTCATGACATTCTACACCTATTTCAGAAAAAAAAAATAGAATTTTTTTTCCCAACAATCTTGAAAAAATGTTTGCCTCTAAAACAGATGAAAAAAAATTTGTGTCTTTTTGTTCAAATTTAAAATTTCACGTTTCATGGCATTCTAAACTTATTTAAAAAAAATTGAAAATATTTTTGAAACAAATTTTAATCTTTTTCCATCACTAGGTACTATAGAATAGATGAAATTGAAGAATTTTTTTACATTTTTGAAAAAAATTTTACCACTAAAAGAGATGGAATTTTTTTTTCTTTGTTCAAATTTAAACGTTCCACATTTCTTGGCATTCTAAACCTATTTAAAAAAAAATCTTTTTATCACTACTATAAATTAGATGAAAAAATTATTTTTGCGAAAATTTAAAATTTCCACGTTTCATGGCATTCTGAACCTATTTTGGAAAAAATAGAGAAAATTTGTAATCTAGAGGATTTTGCAAACAGCAGAAAAACATAATTATCTATAACTAAAAGAAAAAGTATGTGTAAATTATTAATTAAATATATGCATTCTTTCGATAAACTGAATTCTGGTTATGCTAGCAAATTAAAATTCTAAAATGAATTTGTCTAATTTCTTACTCGACAATTCTCATTCTAACACTAGCATCCACACAGTCCCCCACGTCCATGCAGATTATACTAGTATCTACATAACCCGTTACGATCATGAAGGTTCAGATAAAAATGAAAACAAAGGCCTAAAATTAATTAATTTATCTACCTTGCCTTAATGAAAGGTTTTGAAGACAAGGAACAACCCTACAACTGTTATATGAAACTTTTTTTTTATCTTCAACAATAACAGAAATAAAGGGGGGTTAAAATATAATGAATAACTGTGTACATGTACATGTTTGGCCAACCTTAGAAACTTAATAATGACTCGACATATTGGAATTTTTTTCGGATCCCAACAATCGTATTATATTAACAAAAAGAGAATCACCTTGTATGGCCTTCACATAAGATGAGCAAAATGGAATTTTAAGGTTACTCCGAAAGCAAAC
The DNA here is from genome assembly GCA_963583905.1 of Stenurella melanura. NCBI lineage: Eukaryota > Metazoa > Arthropoda > Insecta > Coleoptera > Cerambycidae > Stenurella > Stenurella melanura. Next base: position 169,744,421 of record OY757311.1, on the reverse strand, counting down.
TTGTAACATGTGTATACTCTGTGGTGTACGTTAAAAAAATTGAAGATGAGATAATACAATTTATAAATAACAATAGTTTAATAATACTGTTTAGAGCGCGTTAAAAACCGGCAGGTGAAAAATAATTATGACAAATACTCATATCAGTAAAGATAACGAATGTGAAGTATTTTTATTACGGACATTACTGTTGCAGATACTCCCGATGAAGGCGCCAAAAAATTGAACTGTGATATTAGGAATTAAGATGTTTTTAACAATACTAATCAGTGTAATAATTACCTTGTGGATAATATATTGTGTGGTGTTGTTTTCTTATCATTATGTTATCGAAGTTGTATTGGGTAAGTCTGCAAATTACTATCCTAAGATACTACAGTAGAAATGCAATGTTATAAATAATTTTACACTTGGAAAGCTTCTGTAGTATACTTCGTATTTTTTTAAAATTTTGTTCTATTCTAAAGTACTTTCTTTATTATACTGGGTAAATAGTGCAAGAATACTTGTAAATATATTTGCAAAATTTCTTATAAACATATTTTTTCTTCAAACATCAGAAAAAAATGACATTTCTTAACTCTTTCATGATATTAAAGTTTGACATTTTAGACCGCTGCCTGTGCGTTTCCATTAGCAACGGAGGTAATAGTATATTAAGTATTAAGGTCAGTAAGTGATCTTTACTGGTTGAGGGTATGTTTGGAGATCGAGACAAAGTCGGGATTGCACGCTCAAATATTAAATTTTTTATTATTATAATTTTGTTTTTAATAAAAATTCATCTCTAATATTTCTATATTTATTAGTTTACTTACCGCCTCCTTAGTGATCCTACTCGATCACTAATTTGTAAATGCCACTTACAAATATCTTAATCAAATCAGTAAAGGTGTCAAATTACCTGAGCGTGCAAAAGAGTACTTTTTATTAACATAGCATTTTTGGTAGCGAAATTCGAGATTTTTTATCTTTATATTTTTTATCTTTTTTACTAATTGACGTTTGAAGAAAAAAATAGCATGTTTTGTTTATACGGAGTAAAAGCCACTTGTTGTGCCTCGTCTGTAATTGCCAAACCTACAGACCCGTCACAAACCTATCACTTTTCCTCCTAATAAAACAATATACGATTCTGTAATGTTGACTTTATAATATAACCTCACATCTGGAGAATAATCTACTTAAAGTAAAAAGTCAAGTAAGGAACTAAATTAATTACTAAAGTAATAAGAAATAATGAAATATTTATTTTATAGTGAAACAAAACATTTTATAGTATATGCAAAGTCAATATATATTTTTTTCCCACTCATCTTAACCATGCATGGACAATATTAAACTATAAGATTAGCGCGAAAAACATAATTATGAAACAGTCTCTAAGGTAATGAAACTTATTCGTTATAGGATTAAGATATATTTCATTACAATTATAGTCAAACAAAAAATAATTCACTTTTGGTCCTTAAGGTTTATTTGTAATTTTTAATTACAATTGTATAACTATGTGCTGTCAAAAAAGAAGATGTATAAAGAGAGGCAACACACTTTCCCCCTAAAATGATACATTTATTGGCGTCTTCTCCGTGGTATTGTAATTTCTTCGCGATGATAATTTTATTTTGAACACGTTTCTGTACATCCAGTTATAACCTGTTCTTGATGCGTTTTCAGCTTCAACGAGAACCATGTTTATGAGCCCACTGGTGATCCAAACCAGAACCAGCGCCAGGTATAGATTTACAGAGCCTTATTGATAACATAATTAGTCCTATTTCGAAATCTGTCGCCAGGTAACAGCTTAGAGTAAAGGCGTCGTATAAAATTCGCCGTTGCCCCTTTAATGTTGGTGTCATATATTAAATTTACCTACCACAGCTTCCAAATGATCACATTTCAGTCTCGGACCGACTTTCGTATTGAAATCATCATAATAAGTCGTTCCACTGTTTGCAATACTGTGAAGTAAGATCTTCCTAAAACGTTTCCAATTCGTTCTCTTCAGCAGTAGTTAACCTCCATGAAACATTTCCCAAATTAAAATATTATTTGAAAACTAATCGTTTGCAAAGTTGTTTGCTCGTCTGTTGTTTTTGCTTGCTCATTGCTTTGGAACTTCGCCACTTGTTGTACATAATGGTGCAAAAACTATGAGTTGTCAAATAATTTAAAATCTAACTGATAGTTTTCTATATACAGGGTGATTCACGTAGGCCATTCATTAGAAGTTCTTCAATTTGCAGTTGGATTAGAAACTTTAAATTTGGTATACAGCCATAATCGATCATGCCCGTTCTATCTAAAATATTTTCAGTCCTCCAACTATACAGGGTGTGCCAAAAATTGGTACCAACTTTCTTATTTTAAATGGAAACCTATATTTTTCCTTGCATGGTTCGATTGGTCTTCTAATTCTGAGTTTAGAGAACCTAAGTTATGTTAACTTATCTCTTACAATTATTGACATATGTCCAATTTTTTGAAAAAAATTGCCGCTGTAGTAGTTTACGAACAAATTTGTATCTCGCAAACCTTTCAAAATTATAAAACCAAATTTGTGAAGCAGTTAGCTGGAAGTCCAGGCTAACTTTTGATGTCACATCTGTGGTCCCATTTTGTACCGTATGGGCGCAGTCGATTTTCAAATGTCGCAATCAAAAATTGTCAAAAAGTCAATTTTTTCAAATGGCACCTACTATTTTATTTCACACCATTCGAAAGAAAATTGAATTTTAGGGTGAGTTACTTAAGCATTCCCTATACCTAACTTCACCCCATATCGAGTGATTCAATAAAAATCAAGAAATACCTTATCTTGCCGAGAGATTCCTTACTTCATCAAGTATGCCATGGAAACAAAAACAGTTGTAATAATTTTTAAAGAAAAATATGGATTCTTATTTAATTACACACAACACCAACAAATTATTATTAATGAACAAGAACAATGTTGACGAAATTCTGTCAGTGAAAACGAGCATTTGTATTGAAATAATTATTTTGTTAATCTGTTTATTTGTTGTTATTTTGTTGTTATTATTTATTATTGCAATACGATTTTTGAATAAAAATTAAAATGAAATGATTGTTTCCAAAGCCTACTACACTTGAGAAAAAAAAAACAATATTTGTTTAAAAAAATGCCAATAACTCAAAAACGACTAGATAGACATACACAATGTTAATAAAAGTGGCCCTAAAATTCAATTTTGCATTGATTTCTGGCGTCAAAAATGGTAGGCGCAAAGATGTGCTACGCAATCTGTTGAAAGTAGAATAATAGAATATTTGAACAAAAATATGGTGGTCACATTGAACATTTACGTCAGAATTTCGTCAACATTGTACTTGTTGGTGTTGTGTGTAATTAAATAAGAATCCATATTTTTCTTTAAAAATTATTACAACTGTCTTTTATTTCCATGGCATACTTGATGAAGTAAGGAATCTCTCGGCAAGATTAGGTATTTCTTGATTTTTATTGAATAACTCGATATGGGGTGAAGTTAGGTATAGGGAATGCTTAAGTAACTCACCCTAAAATTCAATTTTCTTTCGAATGGTGCGAAAAAAATAGTAGGTGCCATTTGAAAAAATTGACTTTTTGACAATTCTTGATTGCGACATTTGAAAATCGACTGCGCACATATGGTACAAAATGGGACCACCGCACCGGTGGGACATCAAAAGTTAGCCTGGACTTCCAGATAACTGCTTCACAAATTTGGTTTCATAATTTTGAAAGGTTTGCGAGATACAAATTTGTTCGTAAACTACTACAGCGGCAATTTTTTTCAAAAAATTGGACATATGTCAATCATTGTAAGAGATAAGTTAACATAACTTAGGTTCTCTAAACTCAGAATTAGAAGACCAATCGAACCATGTAAAGAAAAATATAGGTTTCCATTTAAAATAAGAAAGTTGGTACCAATTTTTGGCACACCCTGTATAGTTGGAGGACTGAAAATATTTTAGATAGAATGGGCATGATTTATTATGGCTGCATACCAAATTTCAAGTTTCTAATCCAACTGCAAGTTGCAAAACTTCTAATGAATGACCTACGTGAATCACCCTGTATGTTGACATGCATCACAACGTTACACTACTGAATATCTTCTACAGTAGGACCACTTCTAGCGCAATTCGTAACACGTTCTATTGCTATAAATTCTACACACACCTTATTCAGAGCTTGCTTATTTACCAATACAATAATGACGAATTTAATCTGGTCTCTTTTACTTCAAGCCATGTCCTTTTAAAAGAAACCAGTTTAACAAAATAAGTAAACGATGAGCTGAACTAGTAAAACAAAATAAGTCTTCGTTGTGACTGCCATGAAAATGTTTGTATTTCTTGCCATATTTTAATAGTATATTAAAGTATAAGTGGATATTAAGGTCTTTAAAACACGCGCGATTTTTTGAACACGACGGTGCAGCCGGAGTGCTCGAAATAGAGCAAGTGTTTTAAAGACCAGTTATCCACGAATACTTAACGCAATTTTTTTTTTTTTTTTGGTACACTTTGAAATCATAAATACTGGTATTATTAGTAAAAAAATGGAAATAAGAAATAAGAATGTAAAATGGTTGAATTCGTGATGTGACATCAGAATACCTGTCAGTGTCAAATGAGGAATACAATAGTATATTATGTAACAAGTTTTATAAACGTCATTTTAGTCACGAGTTTTATTAATCGCGAGCGACGCGTAGCGGAGCGATTGTTTAATAAAATGAGTGACTAACAAGTTTATAAAACGTGTTGCATACTATACTTTTTCTACGACAGCAAATATCTAAATAAAAAATTTGGAAGTTATTTTAATATTTCATTTATTAACGTATCAATACCATGGTAACAGTAAAAACAAAATTACTTGTCTCTTGTCACAACGCGTCGATTTATTTTGACAGATTGATGACAAGAATTACGGAAAACTAACTTGATTTTTGCCATTAAAATATCTAGAATTAACCTCAGCCGTGACTAATATCTCGCTGCTAAGTTCAGCCAGTGACTAAAATGCACGAAGTCACGGTTTGTCGAAAGCGTGTTTAAAGGATTATTTAGCGTCATGGACACGTATACGATAAATGCCATTTTAAAGTAGAAGAAGTAGAAAAAAATTAATTTGCAATCTGTCACATAAGATTAGTTATTGCCACTACAGTTGTTACTGATTGTATATTGCTTTAAAATCAGTTCTAACATTGATTACTTAAATAGAAAAGCAGATTCGCGGTTAATCCCGCAATAATTCCTGTCGGATCAATAATTAAAAAGTTGACATTTTGACTTCACGTTTGTCGGGTTATTGATGTTGCCAAGCTCTTTCAGGAAACACCTGCACACCATGGGGGTGGTGGACCACCCCGACTGCAGGTTTTGCGAGGACGAGGAAGAAACTTCTATCTACGTCCTGACTTCCTGCCCTAGGTTGATGAACCTGAGGCACAAACACCTCGGCATTGGCTTTCCAATGCTGGAGGAAATAAGAAATTCCCCCATAAGTAGGATTCTGGCCTTTGGACTAGAATCCGGCCTGTGTGGGGCTTTCAATAAATTCGTTAGCGGTTGCACAATGGGCCACCAGGCCTGAGTGCGGCGACCTTTGCTCGCCCCGCTAGAAGAAGAAGAAGAAGATGTTGCCAAGGCAACTTTAAAACACGCGCGTTTTTTAAAGTTGGATTTAAACACTCTGAGGCGTACTTTAAATAAGCAAAATAGGGTACCAATAAAAAAATAGAAATGTAAGTTTGTAAAAAAATGTAAAAATGTAAATGTAAAAAAACGCTCACGAAAAATGATGAAATATTTCACCAACACCTGGTTAATTCACTTTATCCGGGGTTAAAAATTGTGATCTTCAAATGACCTTGAAAAGGATCTTCAAGATTAAATACAAAGTCACCAGATGGTGTCCCCCAGTGACCCCAACAACTTTCACACAGGTCATATTTCCGTCATCTGGTTGAGATACTGGCTTGAGAAGATTAAGAGAGTGATTTGAACTTCAGGTAACCTCTAAAAGAGTATCCCGCAGTCAAAAACGCGCTTCCGTTTGACAAACAGAAGTTGACCTTGGAATGGCCTTGATCTTGACCTGATGGGGCTAAGTAGACTCCGGATTCGGATTCAGCAATCCCCAAAATGTATAAAAATCATGGTTTCTTCCGCGTATAAAAATAGTAGTTTTTTGGGCTTAAGAAGTTTTTTTTTTTTTTTTAACGTCTTATTTATTTTAACGTCCTGGCGAAGTTTAGCTAAAGCTATTCCACCACTTAACCAGGACGGCGAAATGAAATTTGTTCTTGGATTGACCATCATTTTGACCTGATGGGGAATCCGGATTCGGATTCAGCGACCCCAAAAACGTATAGATCTGATGGTCTAGTCTAATGCACAGAACGCTTTTCTTCTGTGGCTGTGTAATTAATAGCAGAATTTTTGCGCTCACCGTATAACTAATGCGTCAAATTTTTGTAACTATAATTTAAAATGCGATCACAATCAGCTGTCTATTTCATCACATTGTGTTATTTAGAGACAATACCTTTCTCGGGATGTACTCATAATAGTCGTAAATGTCATGATAATGTAAATAAAGTATTTTGAAGCACATAATATATCAGATTCATGTATATGATAACTAAGGCTTCTGCTTGTTTTTAAAACCAACTCTATGTTAGTAATATTTAATAATAAATTGTGTTCATTAAGTTACCTTCAATAAGTCAAAATATAATTATTCTCTAATACAAAGTGTAGTGTTGTACACTAACACATTATCATCTTGTGAAATCTAGGTGATCTTTCCATTATCGTCGATCGTACTCATCATTGGATGTTAATAATAATGATATTAGAAGGTTTAACTTTTATAGGGCAAAATATCTTGATTTGTATGCAGAATATTTATCAACGAATTAATACTTTCTACAATAATTGACCAACGCCGACGTTGATCTGGCATATGAAATAACCCATAACAAATTTATTCGATATACAAATACCAGTTTTTAAGTAGAAATATAGGTACATATTCATCCTAGTATAATATAGTGGAGTGCATATTTAGACGAAAAAAGTAAAGGTATCAGGAAATTGGTTAGTCCCAATTTTAATAAAGAAATAAACTAACACACTACCGAGTTGCAAATGCGAGAGCGGCCCGAGAACATTTTTTTTATAGCGTGTATGTGTATATTGGTTTGTTTTGTATTAATTAGCTTCAATTCCCGTTTTCCAATTTCGCCTATTTTTCTATTTTATTGCCTGTTCAGCACAGGTTCATTTTTGAGATTAATAAGAAATTGTTTAAAATATTATAGAATAAAATAAAATAATTTATAGCTTATCTCTCTGTAGAGTCTGGTCTTGTGACTGCCGTTTCATTTTCTTTCCTTTCTTTGGTTGATTCAGTTCACTTAAAAAACTTCCATTGCACACCAATACTTTTAACAACTAAAGTGATGTAAAAAAAATTAAAATACAAAATGACGTACCCGACGTGATCGAAACTGATATCAAATCATGTAAAATTCCGTAAGTATTAATAAATATTTTATACACAAGTTTAAATATTATAGCATAGGTATTTTTAATACTTTTAGTAACTAAAATGATGTTATGTAATGAAAATATTAGATGATGGACTAAAAATAGTCGAATGCAATATTCCAAAAATAAAAATAATGTTCGAAAATTTGATTTAAAAATAAATATTATTAACTAAGTATAAAAAATAAAATTTATGGAAAAAATTCTACTGAGAATTCGTATGCGTTTGACTAGATTTGGGTTTTACGGTCCTTCCATTGAAGGGTTGGGGTTAAATAGTGGTAGATAGAGGAAAATAAGCAAAGCAAGCTGGTAAGAGTATAGAAATTTGAGATTTGGTGTATATACTAGAAGTGAGGGCCTCAGGTTTTTTCATAACATTTTCCATCCCCCCACCACCCCCACTCCCTTATTAAAAGAGTTGATAAAATTAAATTTAGATTCTCACTTGAAATTTGTTACACGTATAACGATATCTTAGATTATATTTTGATATGATTGCGTTGAACAAGTGGGGGTAATTGGTAAATAGGGAAAAATCTGCTAAGAGTATAGAAACTTGAAATTCGGTATATGTCCTAGAACCCAAGTCCTCAGATTTTTTAGTAATATTTTTCAACCCTCCCACCACCCTTAATCCATTACTAAAGGGGTTGATAAAATGAAATTGAGATATTCACTTGAAATTTGGGATAGGTATGTATTTTAACGACAACTGGAACTAGATTATATTTTGAGGTGATTCCGTTTAAGAGTTGAGGGTTAAATAGGAGTAATTAGGGAAAAATAAGTAAATCAAGCTGGTAAGAGTACAGAAATGTGGGATTTGGTGTATATACTAGAAACCAAGGCCTCAGATTTCTTTCTAATATTTTTCAAACACCACCATCTCCGCTCCATTATTAATGGCTTTGATAACATAAAATTGAGATATTTACTTGAAAGGTACTACACGTATGTATTGTAATGACATCTGATTGAGATGATTCCATTGAAGGGGTGAGACGTGGTAGGTTGTGAATAGGGGAAAATAAATAGGGTAAACTAAAAACTTAATTATTAACGTATATGGTAGAAATAAACGCCCCAAACTTGTCTATGACATCTGCTCTAAATATTATTAAAATTCTATGCCCAATAATTTCCACATTCTAGAGTGCAAATCTAGTCAAGATGTTTCCTTTAAAGTGACTTGAACGAAAAATCTGGATGTGAAAGTAGTGATTCCTTAGGCAGCGGTTTTTTTTTAATAAAATGTTTGGAGATACTTTTATTGCATTATCTGAATATAAAATAGTTTCTTCCGGGTTTTGCCGCGGTCGTCGAACTTGACTTGACGTTTCCCTGATCATGCTGTCAGCTTCTTCAGAAGGATTCCAAAGACTGAAGTTGTTGAGTTCGGCTCCTCGTTATATACTTGGGCGCTGCTACGCTTGGTTGCACATTCGTCGTGCTCCGTTGATTGTGAAAGATTACATTACTGGTATTTGGCAAAGCCAGTCTCCATGTATTTTTCATAATTTCCAGTGATTTCATAATAATTCTTGGGTAATAACGTGCACTTCTGTCCAATATCCTAACGTTCTCGTATTTGATCTTATGGTTCTCATTATGATGAACATGTTCTGCTACAGCCGACTTATCTGTGTATCCGAGTCTAGTATATATCTGATGATCCTTGATTCTGCACTGGATACTTCGCCCTGTTTGACCGATGTACAGTCCAACTGGTAAAAGTTACATCGGTCAAACAGGGCGAAGTATCCAGTGCAGAATTAAGGAACATCAGAGATATACTAGACTCGGATACGCAGATAAGCCGGCTGTATCAGAACATGTTCATCATAATGAGAACCATAGGATCAAATACGAGAACGTTAGGATATTGAACAAAAATGCACGTTATTACCCAAGAATTATTAGGGAATCACTGGAAATTATGAAAAATAAGAACAATTTCAACAGGGAAGGTGGGTATCGACTAAGCAATACATGGAGACTAGTTTTGCCAAATACCAGTAATGTAATCTTTCGCGATCAACGGAGCACGACGAATGTGCAACCAAGCGTAGCAGCGCCCAGGTATATAACGAGGAGCCGAACTGGACAACTACAGTCTTTGGAACCCTTCTGAAGAAGCTGACAGTATGATCAGTGAAACGTCAAGTCAAGTTCGACGACCGCGGCAAAACCCGGAAGAAACTACTTCATTGGACAACGGCCGTGAAAACGTGCATTGCACTATTAACTGAATATGGACAAAATCTTTCCCAACTATCATTATGTTTATCATTATGACAGTAAAGCTACAGATATATATATAAACTATACATATCTTTGTCGTCTTGTTTCAGATTTGCCAATTACTGGCCAATCCCCATGTACAGCACACGCAGCCCTAAAACAACTAATAGAAAGGCTTCTTCAAGAAGCTGTAAATCTACCTAGTCTTCAGAAAGCACAAGAACACCCTGCCGCTCCAACTGATGAAAGCAGTAGAACCTATGAGGACCTCTTAGCAACAGCCATAATAAATAAGGTGTGTACGTGATTTTCAAATCAAAATATTTTATGACATATTTAATGGAAGAAACACATTTAATGCACTATATAATAATACCATATACATTACACAGCCCCGCAAAAAAAAAATTGATCCTGATGACTGATGATGGTTATTTTTCGACGTCGAATCCGTGGTCAAATTCGTATACCCCTTTTTTTGCGCAAAGGCAGAAACATCTCTTCAGTAAGGTAAAATGAATATAAGTATCATTACGGAAACAAATATGAATGGGGACTTTTATCTCTCGTACTCTTCTTTTTTAATGCCAAGGGCTTCAGCCAGGGGGTAACAATTCTTCCGAATGGGTTGATACACCTTCTGCACCCCTTTTATACCCTTCTGGACATAGAACTGCGTCATAAAAGCTTCTAGCTTGCAAGTTCATGAAAATGCAAAGGAAATATGGTAGAGGGTATAAACTACCCTATGCTGGATGAGGAACACAGGGGTGGAGGAATATTTGGGAGAACTAATGTTCCTGGTTATTACTGCCGAATAGACGAAGTGCATTAACGAGAATTTCCTCCAATGGCCTTGACCGCACTTTACAAGGGACGAAAACGACTCCTAACCACTAAAAATGGTTCAGAAAACTTTTAGAACCGGAAATGCACTTTGGGGTTTTAATTCTGAGAGAGAAAACAAACGGGAATCCATATCTGTAGACTTTTTTCACTCCACCATTCAATGCTCAGTATCCCTCATGGTATCACCTGTATTTCATGTTTTTTTCATTCATAAACCCCATTTTATCTTCAATCATACTTGTTTCTCTAAAATTCGATTCTACTCAATATACAGGGTGATTCACGTAGGCCATTCATTAGAAGTTTTTCAACTTGCAGTTGGATTAGAAACTTGAAATTTAGTATACGGCCATAATCGATTATGCCCGTTCTATCTAAAATATTTTCAGTCCTCCAACTATACAGGGTGTGCCAAAAATTGGTACCAACTTTCTTATTTTAAATGGAAACCTATATTTTTCTTTAAATGGTTCGATCGGTCTTCTAATTCTGAGTTTAGAGAACCTAAGTTATGTTAACTTATCTATTACGATTTTTGACATATGTCCAATTTTTTGAAAAAAGTTGCCGCTGTAGTAGTTTACGAACAAATATGTATCTCGCAAACCTTTCAAAATTATGAAACCAAATTTGTGAAGCAGTTAGCTGGAAGTCCAGACTAACTTTTGATGTCCCATCGGTGGCCCCATTTTGTACAATATGGGCGCAGTCGATTTTCAAATGTCGCAATCAAAAATTGTCAAAAAGTCAATTTTTTCAAATGGCACCTACTATTTTTTTTCACGCCATTCGAAAGAAAATTGAATTTTAGGGTGAGTTACTTAAGCATTCCCTATACCTAACTTTACCCCATATCGAGTTATTCAATAAAAATCAAGAAATACCTTATCTTGCCGAGAGATTCCTTACTTCATCAAGTATGCCATGGAAACAAAAGACAGTTGTAATAATTTTTAAAGAAAAATATGGATTCTTATTTAATTACACACAACACCAACAAATTATTATTAACGAACAAGAACAATGTTGACGAAATTCTGACGTAAATGTTCAATGTGACAACCATATTTTTGTTCAAATATTCTATTATTCTACTTTCAACAGATTGCGTAGCACATCTTTGCGCCTACCATTTCTTACGCCAGAAATCAATGCAAAATTGAATTTTAGGGCCACTTTTATTAACATTGTGTATGTTTATCTAGAGTCGTTTTTGAGTTATTGGCATTTTTTGAAAAAAATATTGTTCTTTTTTCTCAAGGGTAGTAGGCTTTGGAAACAATCATTTCATTTTAATTTTTGTTCAAAAATCGTATTGCAATAATGAATAATAACAACAAAATAACAACAAATAAACAGATTAACAAAATAATTATTTCAATATAAATGCTCAATGTGTGCACCGTTTTCGCTGACAGAATTTCGTCAACATTGTTCTTGTTCGTTAATAATAATTTGTTGGTGTTGTGTGTAATTAAATAAGAATCCATATTTTTCTTTAAAAATTATTACAACTGTCTTTTGTTTCCATGGCATACTTGATGAAGTAAGGAATCTCTCGGTAAGATAAGATATTTCTTGATTTTTATTGAATAACTCGATATGGGGTGAAGTTAGGTATAGGGAATGCTTAAGTAACTCACCCTAAAATTCAATTTTATTTCGAATGGTGTGAAAAAAAATAGTAGGTGCCATTTGAAAAAATTGACTTTTTGACAGTTTTTGATTGCGACATTTGAAAATCGACTGCGCCCATATGGTACAAAATGGGACCACCGATGGGACATTAAAAGTTAGCCTGGACTTCCAGCTAACTGCTTCACAAATTTGGTTTCATAATTTTGAAAGGTTTGCGAGATACAAATTTGTTCGTAAACTACTACAGCGGCAATTTTTTTCAAAAAATTGGACATATGTCAAAAATTGTAATAGATAAGTTAACATGACTTAGGTTCTCTAAACTCAGAATTAGAAGACCAATCGAACCATATAAAGAAAAATATAGGTTTCCATTTAAAATAAGAAAGTTGGTACCAATTTTTGGCACACCCTGTATAGTTGGAGAACTGAAAATATTTTAGATAGAACGGGCATGATCGATTATGGCTGCATACCAAATTTCAAGTTTCTAGTCAAACTGCAAGTTGAAAAACTTCTAATGAATGGCCTACGTGAATCACCCTGTATGTATTTTTTGTGATTAATTTAATTAAGACGAAAATATTAATTATTTGAAGAAATAATAATACAAGTCGATTTCATTGTACTTGTTTTTTCATCTTACGTATTCATCTAAATCCCATGCAAACACCTCATTCTTAGAAGCTTAAATGAAAACGAGGTAATATCTAATATCTGGCAGAAGCCAAGCAAATACATAACTACATGCATATTTTTTTTAATAAGGAATTGTCACCAGTTACGAATATTACACAAACGGTATTAACATATATGGTTTCTGTAATTCCTCGACATAAGACTTCAAAGTAAATCAATAAGTAAATTAAATTTGTACGAATCGTAATGGCTATCGTCTCAGTTGTTGTTAAGAAAGCCAAACGGAAAAATAAAGTAAATATTTGTGCGAATCATATTTCATATTTAGTTAGAATTTCCTTGTCAATAATAATGTTGATGTTTTTGTTGATTTTGTTGTCAAGATTCATATATAAAAATATTTTGGTGATATTTTTTTCTAGCGCACACAGCGTTTATTTTAATGCGAATACTAACGAGCTCTGTTCCAACATCAGTAACGATATTTTTGTGTTTTAGGTGATAAGCAGCTGCCAAAATAACCTGCCAACTTCTTCAGCGGCTAGTGTTTCAAGTAGAATATCAAACTCTTCGCGGAACAGGGACGATAGGGAATATTTCTTTGGCGAAGAGACTTTAGATAGTAAATGGAAGACCACGGATTTGGATACCTCTTCGGTTTCGAGCTTGGAAGAATGGATACAAAGCGACTCAAGTTTGGGATCGAAGAAATATGTCGACAAGGTAACTCTTACGGTAAGTGATAGATGTAGTATTAAAATCATTCATCGATTATTGTAATTAGTGACTTGCAATTAGAATCGGAAAAAATCCTCATTAACTGAAATTTTGAAAACAAATAATTATTGAAAAGTTTACGTTCTTAATTCATTTGTTCCATTTAACAAATAATATAGTCATTTTTTAACTATTAACATAACTTTTTAATTTGTTGTTAGAATTATATACTTTCTTAAATAAATAGGTGAACCAACCATAAAAAATTCGTGCTCCACATAAAAAAAGACTGTCAATTTTGTCTGGAAAAAGTTAGGACGCTTTAAGCGGGGAAGTGTCGAAATCGCGTTAATTTTTTAAATGCAAAAATTTGTGGAACAGTCAAAGTGCCAGCAAACATCTGATCTGATTCGGAGTACGCAGGAAAGCAAGAAAAATCGAATGGCGCAAACCGCAGCTCGATGTTTGCTTCCGTTCTCGAGATAGGGCCTCCGGAAGCGCGAAAAAACTCCGGTGACTTCGAGAGGTCATATCTTCTACTACGTCACGTAGCTACCCGCAATTTGAGCCCTTCGACTTCTAGTTCAATTTTCGACAACAAAATATATTATAGAGCCTCTTTGAGCCTTAGTTTGGGCGATATGGTCCTCGAAGCCGGGCCATATCGCTCGAGAGGCAAAATCCTCGGACCTTTTACTTTGGTATCTACGGTCCGGGTCGGCGAGAGATATTCGAACCCGAGATCATCGGATTAGAAATTTAATTTGCAGTCGATTTAGCTCAAAAAGGGGGATCGATTTTGTCTAGAAAAAGTTAGAGCGGTTTATGTGAGAGGTGTCGAATTATTTATTTTTACTTCCACATCCCCGTAGTTGATAGGAAGTACAGTAATTGAAATTTTCATTTTTTTTCTGGAAATGGGTTTAGAATGTCATGAAACGTCAAGATTTTAAATTTGAGCGAAAAAAAAATTTCTGTCTGTCGGTCTGTCTGTCTGTAACTTTTTTTTGTCAGCACGTTTTCTCCGGAACGGATTAAGAAATTGACTTGAAATTTTGTACACGTATATATTATAACGAGATCTGGAAGTGGATTGTTTTTTGAACATATTCGGTGAAGGATTGAGGAGTAAATAGGAGGAAATAAGTAAAGCAAGCTGGTAAGACTACAGAAACTTGAAATTCGGTATATGTACTAGAAGCCAAGGCCTCAAAATTTTTTATAATATTTTCTCCATTATTAAATAAAATTGAGTTATTCACTTGAAATTTGGTACACGTATGTATTACAACGGCATCTGGAACTAGATTATATTTTGAGATGTTTCAGTTGACGGGTTGGGGGTTAAAGAGGGGTAAATAGGGGAATAGAAGTAAAGCAAGCCCCCCCCACCACTAAAAGGGTTGATCAAATTAGATTGAAATTTTCACTTGAAATTCTGTAGGTACAAGTATGTATTATAACGACATCTAAAACTAGAATATATTTTGACATGATTCCGTTGAAGGAGTGGGGGTAAGTAGAGGTAAATAGGGAAAAATAAGTTAAGCAAGCTGGTAAGAATACAGAAATTTGGGATTTGGTGTATATACTAGAAACCAAGGCATCAGATTTCTTTTTAATATTTTTCAACCCCCACCACTTCCACTCCATTATTAGAGGAATTGATTGATTGATTTGCTATCGTATGGTGATAAAGCTGCTTACAATACATTTAGCAAAAATTATAAAATTGCAATAAGTAATGCAAAAAAATCTGCTTACAATGCTTTTATACACAATTCTAAAAACAAATCTCGAGATAGCTGGAAAATGATTAATTTTGAGGGTAATCGCAGTAAATATACCAGCGAAGAAATTGACATAGATGCAAATGTATTTGTGGATTTTTTTGCTACAGTCGCCGATAATATAATAAAAAATCTACCAACTACAAAGGAAAATGCTATTCATTTCTTAGAACATACACCGAAACCAAATACTTCATTCTTTCTTGAACCAGTTACTACACTTGAAGTCACTGATGCAATCTTAGCCCTAAAAAATTCTTATAGCAGCGACATTTACGATTTAAACAGTAAAATAATTAAAGAAACCTTAGATACCTTAGTATTTCCTCTAACTTGCATCATAAACAGGTGTTTTAGTGAAGGATTTTTTCCAGATGTTTTCAAGGTCACTAAAGTCATACCGATATTTAAAAATGGGGATAAAAGTAGCCCTGATAACTACCGTCCCATATCAATCATACCCATTTTTGGCTAGATTGTTGAAATCATTCTAAAAAATCGTTTAATAAAATACTTTGAGAAATATTCATTGTTGCATAAATACCAATTTGGTTTTAGAAGTAAGTGTTCAACAATAAATGCAATCTGTAAACTTGTAAGTGACATTGTTGAAAGCTTTGAGGAGGGCAAGCACACTACGATCACGCTGTGTGACCTGAGCAAGGCCTTTGACTGTGTCGACTATGGGCTTTTGGAGGAAAAACTTAGTTTTTACGGAATTAAGGGTCCACCGCTCTCCCTTATTCAGTCTTATTTGCAAAATAGACAACAATGTGTTTCCATAAATAATGAGCAATCTAATTTAAGAACCGTAAGACATGGCGTACCTCAGGGTTCAGTCCTGGGTCCATTATTATTTATTATTTATGTAAACGATAAGACTCAAAAATTATTTTTTTCCACAAATAACAATATCACAAAGGGGGACAGTGTCAAACTTCTAGGTGTTGTCCTGGATGACACCCTGAGTTGGTCATGCCATATTGAGCAACTCAGTAACAAATTGTCAAGTTATATATTTCTTCTGAGGCGGCTTAAACATTTTGTCAATACTGATACACTAATTTCAGCTTATTATGCGCTTTTTCATTCACAAATTAGCTATGGTATCGTATTATGGGGAAACGCGAGCAATGCGATAAAAATTTTTAGGCAACAAAAACAGGCAATTAGAATAATTTCAAATGTAAATCCTAAGGAACACTGCAAGCCTTTGTTCATTAAATACGGTATACTGCCGATTCCGTCTTTATTTATATATGTTTCGCTCCTTGAAATTCATAAAAATGTAAACCTCTATAAAAGACCAGTGAATTACCATAGTCATGATACTAGGTCAGCAAATTTGCTAAAAACACCAAGATATCGCTTAACAAAATCAGCCAAGAATTCTCTTAACCTAAATATGTACAATAGGTTACCTGAACAAATAAAAAATTTAACACTTGATAAATTCAAAAGAACGATAAAGAGTTTTATGGTGAAATTCTGTTTTTATTCCGTTGAGGAATTTATGAACGCCGACCTAATTACAAATTAGGTACGCGTATTAATTACTCATTACCTTATTAGACTGTCATATACTCACAGTTAATAATTATACATATTTATATTCTTGTAGTTTTGTACATAGATACTTACCTAATTATATTTTATTTTTGTACTTATGCCCGTGCATGTAATAGATCCTTTTAAAGATTGTATATTTTTTTATATTGTTCAGTCATATTTTAACTGTATAGCAGTTTGTCGACTTGCTACAAATGTATATTGTGTATGTAACGTAGTCAAATAAACATTATCTATCTAACTATCTATGGTGGGCATTGCTGCCAATTCCGGGTATCCATGGAGGTTCGTTCCAACACGCAGCCTGGTCGTCCGTCGAATACGCCCAACGGACGGCCAAACCGCGTAACGGAACCAAATCTCGGATGTTTTATATACCGACGGACCAGCTGCATACGCTGAGTTGGACGTTGGACATGCTTGTTGTCAGCAGCGAGAGCCGCATGACGCATGGGGTGGGAATATAGGATGAGAATTGTAGGTGTTTGGGGGATGCTTCTTTTAAATATTGTCTGTAATTGTTTATTTGTGGCATATTCAGATTTTCTTACTTTTTATTGGGTATTTTGCCACTGAAAAATATTTAAAAATTTTAATGAAAAAACCTCTGCGCCAAACGGATCAGACAGAGGTTGGTTCTTGAGTACTTGACTATTTCAAAAAGTCTCACACCTAAAAATATATAAACTAGAACAATGTTATGAACTAAAAACTGAAAATCAAAGCTATAGGTAGTTAACGTTTCGGAAGAGAATCTACTTCCGTTCTCAAAACTTTTTTGGCCGTCAACCATGACAGTTCTTTGTTTATGTATTTCCATAGTCACGTGAGACATTAAATTATTTTCAGTTTTTAGTTCATAACATTGTTCTAGTTTATATATTTTTAGGTGTGAGACTTTTTGAAATAGTCAAGTACTCAAGAACCAACCTCTGTCTGATCCGTTTGGCGCAGAGGTTTTTTCATTAAAATTTTTAAATATTTTTCAGTGGCAAAATACCCAATAAAAAGTAAGAAAAATGCTTCTTTTAAGTTTCCATGTTTCTATTAAGTTTCCATTTATCATCATCGGCTGGGGTGTGGTGCAGTTGTTTGCGAGATGCTTCTTTTCAGTTTCCATGCTTCTTTTAAGTTTCCATCTATCGTCATCTCCTTATTTGCTACTTCTAAGTTTTCTGCTTCTCGTGTCGCTGAATCTAGCAGCTTTTATTTTTTATTTAAATTTTGTATTTTTCCCCCTTTTCTCCCTTTCTTTTTTTTGTTATTTATTAACCGCTCCACAAGTAAATATCCATCTACGGTGGAGTTGCTGGGGAAGGTCCTATCTCGCGGTAACATTATTATTATCATCACCATTATTATTTTTTTTCGCGTTATGAGCAAAAAGTCCGAAGGGATAGTTTGCTCACCCTGTATGTCGTTTCCTTGAAACAATCGGTTTCAATTTTGGTTTTTCCATTTCATCACCTATATATTATGTTTAATATATTTTCAATTGCCGCTTCTTTGAGACAATCGGTTTCAATTTTCGTCTTCCAAATTAATAATAAAATATTATGTTTTGAATCAATAAATCGAGCTGATAAAAATTAAGATGGTAAAGATCAGATAGAGAGATGGAATAGAATAATATCAATTAAAGATAAAAATAAATAAATTTATAGCTTATCTGTCTTTCCGCAGCGTCTTGTGATTGCTGTTTTATTTTATTTCCTGTCCTTTTATTTCTTGGGTTGAGTTAATATTGTCCCATTTAAAAACTTTCCACTGTATACAATAACTTTAGGTCACAACACAGCTATATTGCTTTGTAAACATATGTGCCTCATCTTGACACTGACTATGCTATTATTTATTGCCCATGAACCACTTGGGTCGTCTAGGGTGTACGTAGGTAGGGACACTGCACTTCACTTGAGCTTGTTTGCTTTATTTTATTTAATATTATTAGAAAATCTTGTAATTATTAATTCCATAACATAAAATTGAGATATTCACTTGAAAGTTAGTATATGTATGTACTGCAATGACATCTGATTGAAATGATTCCGTTGAAGGGGTGGGAGGTAGTAGGTTGTGAATAAGGGAAAATAAGTAGAGCAAGCTAGAAACTTCCTTTTTAACGTATATGGTGAAACCATCGCCTCAAATTTTTCTATGGCATCTGCTCCAAATATTATTAAAATTCTATGATCAATAATTTCCACATACTAGAGTGCAAATATAGCTTTAAAGCGACTTGGATGCAAAATCTGGATGTGGAAGTAGTGATTCCTTAGGCAGCGATTTTTGCAATTTAAACAATCTTTCCGGCTTCGTAGGAGGCGGCAAAATTTTATATTTCATTCTTGTATGAACATCAAGGTTTGAAATGTTTTGTAATTAATTTCAGTTTGTTGTTTAAAATGTGTTTTATAGTTCTTTATAAGTATGCAAAAGATGGGCGCTGTCAGTGCAATTGCACAATTGTATTTGTTTATCCTACCGAGGAAAAAAATGGACAAAGACCTCCCGGGAAGCTCGCAATTTTCAACTAAAATTGATTCTTGTAATATTCAAGATCTAATTAATCTTTTTGCAAAAAAGAGCAACCAATTTTTGCAAAGCATGGCTGTGAATTATTATCTTAAGAAGAGGCTTGATTTTCGCTAATAAACAAAAGGCATAACTTTTTTATATTTTATATTTTAAGCTGCATTCTGCTGCAAATTAAACTAATGAATACTTGGTTAAGACCTTATAAAATTTAATTCATACGCAATGCAGATTTTTTTGCAATAACTTGTTTACCGCTGGAGCGATTTTAATTTGCGGCTACCTACTAATTTATACACTTAGGTCAAAACCTTTATTTGCTTGGTCTACCAATAGTACAGGCAAATTAACAATTTAGGGTAACAAACATTAATAAAAGCATCATCTCTAGAATTTAAGTAGGTAATAACCTGGAGAATGAGATGATGCATTCTTTGCACTTCCAAGTTCCGGGAAAATTCAAAAATATTTAGAAAATTTTTTTGATTTTCGTTTTTTTTGCTCCAGCAGGCAAAATAATAAAAATAGAGAAAGAAGTTCCCAACAAAAGTTGTAGCTCGTCTTTTCCTCTACAAAAAAGGCCTTTACAATTTTTTTCTTACTCAATCCGTTTAGAAGATAAATCGAGTTTTCCACTTATAGTTTTAAGCCGCTTCAAAATGCGCGAAAAATGAGAACTCTCCAGGAGTTTCGTACGACCAGGCTCATCGATCGGTAATTCTTACTATTCAGAGCCCCTAAAAAAAACGAAAATAACATAAAATATACAGAAAAGTCTCAGCTTTAATGTGGAACCAATCACAAAATTCATAAAAAAATTATCAAGGAGAGAAAGTGTAAGAAGATGGCTTAGTGCACTTTGTACAGTTGATCCACAGATTTATTTATATCTTTGCCGGGAGTTGTTGGAATGATAATTCATTTTGCTTATTTATTTTTATATAATGATATATTAATCCAATTAACCTTTTATTGCAATTACTTTTGTTGGAAAAATATGCCTTGCGATCAAAGTAGAGGGTATATTTCTCATCGATCAATCACCTCCAAATTTTGGAGTTCAATTCGCTATATCTTAAGTAATAATAATAGCACAGTCTTAATTTTTGGACTATAAGTACAATAAAACATATTCTTTCGAATGACTTTAGAGTTTTTTAAATGCGCGCAGTACTTTTTGAATGTGTCTACATTATTCATACACGTTCAGAAAATGCACAATTATACAGTAAAACATATATAACTTATTTGTTTCTTAACATTCTTCAACGAAATTTTCACGAAATATAGATTAAAGTGCGTGGAATCGAATCCATCCAGTGGAAAATCACCCATTGTTACGGAAGAAATAGGCAGGACGCATAAAACTCAAAGATGTGAATAAATCAGCTGTATAAAGTTTACTAAGCCATCTTCTAACACTTCTTTGTCTATGATAAAAATTTGTATGAATTTTGTGATTAGTTCCACATTAAAGCTGAGACTTTTCTCCACATTTTACGTTACTTTCATTTTTTTAGCGGCTCTGAATAGTAATAATTATCTATCGATATGTCCGGTCGTACGGAAGTCCCAGAGAATTCTCATTTTCCGCGCATTTCGGAGCGGCTCAACACTATAAGTGGAAAACTGGATTTATCTCCTAAACGGCTTAAGTACGACAAAAATTTGTAAAGACCTATTTTGTAGAGAAAGAGGCGAGCTACAAGTTTTGTTGAAAACTTTTTTCTGTATTTTCGTTATTTTAGCCGTTAGAGCAAGAAAACCGAAAATCAAAAAGTTTTTCCAAATTTTTTTGAATTTTCCCGGTACTTGGAAGTGCAAAGAATGCATCATTCCATTCTACAGGTTATTAATTACTTAAATCCCAGGTATGATTCTTTTATTAATTTTCGCGAGGTTTTTACAACATTTTGCCTTCATTGCCTGTACTACAATGTTTAAGTCACATTAACATTTTTTTAACTAACTTTTTATGACTTTTCATTTTAAGGGGGTCATATCCAGAGACCACAAGAACCCCCGAAAACAAATTTCTCCATAAAATCAGAATCATTTGAGACATTTCATACTCAAAATATTTCGAAAAAAGATGTTTTATGAGTTTCTGAAAAAATTAAAAAAAGAACAAGTGCCTTTCAAGATTTCAGGCAAATACATTGAGGATCTATTTCGTCTATTCGGTTTTGAGGTCGACTACCCCCTAAACAACCAATTTATCTTTCAGATAAAGCAAGATATCGAAGAAGTATCGCTGACCGAGTCCGACAACGAAAATGAAGAAGACGACAAGGAATATTTCCGTACCGCGTTATTGAATGAGGACGAACAAAATTGGTTCCTACAAAAGAGGCAGTTCCAAGGAACGCATTCCCCAGTGCCAGTGCCAATGTTAGTGCCCAATCCCACAACGGAAGCAAAGGTAAACGTTGTACAATTTATTAGAAAGTCTGCAATCTAAGATATACGATTGGCAAGAGATAAATAGAAGTATTTTATATTAAAGGGAAATGATACAGCAGCGTGTCTTTCAATTCTGTTATTCTCATCATTCTGTCTGTCGGTTTAGTGTCTGTTTCTCTGTCTCTTTGTGCTACTTCCTCAAACCCAATTGACGGAGAAAAAATAATTGTTATGTAATCTACAGAAAACACTTGAAATAATTGTCCTAAAATGGATCCCTGAGGAACTTCATACTTTAAATTGCCATAATTGGGTATTCGTACATAAAATATTTTAGATAGTTATTTATTCCTTCGATGGGACTTTTTTAAAGTGTCGACCCTCAATAAACTACTCAAGTCAAAAGGGCATATTTTTGGAGATCTCACAAAACCGAACGAAATTAGACAACAAAAATTAGATATTTATTTACGGCTGGTATTTGCTTCAATGGTTAGTCCATTTTCGACCCCTAAAAGATTACCAAGACATGAAATGCCAAAATAACGGTTGTTTTATATACGACGGGGCCGTACTTGACTACCCCTAATTCGAATTTTGTTACAGACAATCTGATAAAATGTAATATAGAATATGATACAATAACTACAATACAATAATTTTGCTTTTCGATATATTGATGAAAAAGCATAAAAAGTTGTTATTTGTTGATATTATTGTTAATAACTTCTTAGCTTGAAAAATATACCTCACAATAATAGGTACAGTACTATGAAACAATTCCATTTCTATGAGGGTGACTTTTGAGGAATAAGTTA
The DNA here is from genome assembly GCA_963583905.1 of Stenurella melanura. Lineage (NCBI taxonomy): Eukaryota > Metazoa > Arthropoda > Insecta > Coleoptera > Cerambycidae > Stenurella > Stenurella melanura. The sequence continues at coordinate 169,721,644 of OY757311.1, read as the reverse complement.
TGAACATGGACCACTGAACATAAATTATTTTAAATCCTTTTTTACAGGTTCTTATTGGCGACAGAGAAGTGGATGACACGTCGGACTTGTCGGACGTGGGCTCCGATTATGGAGAGACGGAAACGGTACCCGGACGACAGAGTCTCCTCTTAGAATCGAAAAGGATAATAGGTGGCAAAAATCCTCTACAAAACGGTGGATCTGAGAGCGAGTCTTCCGCAGACTCTGGAGTCAAAGAAGTGGATAGTACCGATAGAAGTGGTTACGATGGACCAATATTCCTTTCGAAAACTGATATAACTGTGGATGATGACAGTAAGTATTTTTCATAATCATTAAATTCTGAATGTGGGCTAAGAAGATAACACCAAGAATAGAAATACGTCGCAAAGCTTGCTTGCATTTGTTTTTGGAGTTATTTAAAGAAATATGTGACTTAATTTCAGATGTGGAGGATGCCTCGATACTATCGGTGTATAGCAACACAGAAAAGGAAGCAGAGTACACTGAGAGGTACGGTTCTCTACCAAGAACGATAATGAAAACGCCAACACCACCTTCAAGGTAAGTAATTAATTCGAAAATTAGTAATAGATTATATTTTCAGCTTATTCCATTGAAATGTTACATTGACCTTACATTTTGGACAGGACAAGATTTATTATTTTGTTGTGTAGGGGGATCAGTGTAAGTATAAAACTCGGTTCTCGTGGCCGCCATCTTGAAAAAGGGGGTGCAAACAGTTTCTCCGCGATATCTTGAGAACCGTAAGTCTCACAAAAAATGTTCTAAGACTTTGTTGTAGAGAACTGAATTCTCAACAATCTTGGTCTAATACTTCTTGTCGTAAAATTGAAAATGAAAAAGTTATAATTAAAAATAGACCAACATTCTCAAGAGAAATATCATATATGGGTTTTAACTTTTTACTTCTCTCGCATACCGAAGGGAAGTATTGTATTCGAAAAAAAATCACACTCCGAGATTTTTTAGAATTTTCACGTTTCAGATAATGTAGATTACGAAAATATAGGTTTTTCAATTCCGTCAGTCTGTCTGTCTGTTGGTGCATTAACTAAAAACTACTGGACGGAGAACAGTCAAATTTGGTAGGTAGCTGACGCTACTGTCAGCGAAGAAATGGTTAAACTTTCACTGGAAAATATACAGGGTGGACCGTCTAAAGGGAACAAATAATGAAAAATTTGCTCAAATTTAAAATTTCGGAACTTATTTCGGAAAAAAAAGTTTGGAACATTTTTTTACTGTTGGAAAAAATTTTTAACACTAGAATAGATGAGAAAATTTTTTTTTTCCTCAAATTTAAAATTTCCACATTTCATGACATTCTAAACCTACTTCAGAAAAAAAAAATTGAAAATTTTCTTTACCAACATTTTTGAAAAATTTTTTAGCACTAAAATAGATTTTTTTTTTTGTTCAAAATTAAAATTCTAAATCTATTTCGGAAAAAACACTGGAACATTTTTTTACCATTTTGAAAAAATTTCTTACCACTAAAATAGATGGAAAAACATTTTTTTTGGTCAAATTTAAAATTTTCACGTTTCATGGCATTCTAAACCTATTTCAAAAAAAAAAAATGTAATCTTTTTTTGCCACTACTATAGAATAGATGAAAAATATTTTTTTGCTCAAATTTAAAATTTCCACGTTTCATGACATTCTAAACCTGTTTCAGAAAAAAAAATTTGAAATTTGTTTTTAAAAATTTACCACTAAAATAGATGGATTTTTTTTCCTTTGTTCAAATTAAAAATTTCTATATTTCATGGCATTCTAAACCTATTTCAATAAAAAAAAAAATAGAGAGGGATACCCCTATTTGGTAAATTAGTAAAAACTATTTATTTTCTACTTTTTACTTCAAATTTGGTTGAATGGGCAATGCCGGACAAAAGTAAATTATACTCAAACCTTAAGGTGGTGCGAATATAGTATGAAAATATTCAAAATGCTTTCCTTTAAAGAGCGGTTTCTCATTACAGCTTCATTAATTTTCTAAGCTGTTAATAGGCGATTAAAATTAATTAATTAAAATTAAGGGGTTCTGATAACTCGTTTAACTGATGTGTAACATATTTTCCTCTCAAGAAATTTCAATTCACGAAGCCAGTGACAATACTAGTACTGAGAATTCTGTGGCTTTGATGTTGAATCTCAGTAATCACTATATTAAAAACCGCTGCCTAAGGAATCACTACTTCCACATCCAGATTATTCGTCCAAGTCACTTTAAAGGAAACATCTTGACTATATTTGCACTCTAGTATGTGGAAATTATTGGTCATAGAATTTTAATAATATTTGGGGTAGATGTCATAGAAAAGTTTGAGGAGTTGGTTTCTACCATATACGTTAAAAATGAAGTTTCTAGTTTACCGTACTTATTTTCCACTATTTACAACCTACCACCTCAATGGAGTCATCTCAATCAGATGACACTACAATACATACGTGTACTAACTTTCAAGTGAATATCTCAATTTGATGTTATCAATCCCATTAATAATGAAGTGGAGGTGGTAGAGTTTGAAAAATATTAGAAAGAAATCTGAGGCCTTGGTTTCTAGTATATACACCGAATCCCAAATTTCTGTAGTCTTACCAGCTTGCTTTACTGATTTTCCCCTATTTGCCCCTATTTAACCCCCAACCCTTCAACGGCATCATCTCAAATTATGATCTAGTTTCAGACGTCGTTCTAATACATACGTGTACCAAATTTCAAATGAATATCTCAATTTTATTTTATCAACCCTTTTCATATTGGAGTAGGGGTGGTTGGGTTGAAAAATATTATAAGAAAATCTGACGCTGTGGCTTCTAATACATACACCGAATTTCAAGTTTCTGTTGTCTTACCAACTTTTTACTTATATTCCTCTATTTACCCCAAATTAACCCCCAACCCTTCAACGGAATCATCTCAAAATATAAACTAATTCCAGACGTCGTTATAATACATACGTGTACGAAATTTCAAATGAATATCTCAACTGTATTTTGTCAACCCCATTAATGGGGTAGGGGTGGTGGAGGGGTTGAAAAATATTATAAAAAAATCTGAGGCCTTAACTTCTTGTACATACACCGAATTTCAAGTTTCTGTACTCATACCAGCTTGCTTTACTTATTTCCCCCTATTGACCCCTAAATAACCCCCAACCCTTCAACGGAATCATCTCAAAGTATAATCTAGTTCCAGATGTCGTTATAATTCATACGTGTACCAAATTTCAAATGAATATCTCGATTTTATTTTATCAACCCTTTTAATAATGAAGTAGGGGTGGTGGGGGTTGAAAAATATTATAAATAATCTGAGACCTTGGCTTCTAGTACATACAACGAATTTCAAGTTTCTGTAGTCTTACCACCTTGCTTTATTTATTTTCCCCTATTTACCCCTATTTAACCCCCAACCCTTCAACGGAATTATCTCAAAATATAATCTAGTTCCAGATACATACGTGTAGAAAATTTCAAATGAATATCTCAATTTTATTTTATCAACCCTTTTCAAATTGGAGTAGGGGTGGTGGGGGTTGAAAAATATTATTAAAACATCTGACGCTTTGGCTTCTAGTACATACACCGAATTTCAAGTTTCTGTACTCTTACCAACTTGTTTTACTTATATTCCTCTATTTACCCCAAATTAACCCCCAACCCTTCAACGGAATCATCCCAAAATATAATCTAATTCTAGACATCGTTATAATACATACGTGTACGACATCTCAAATGAATATCTCAACTTTATTTTTTCAACCCCTTTAATGGGGTAGGGGTGGTGGGGGGTTGAAAAATATTATAAAAAAATCTGAGGCCTTAACTTCTAGTACATACACCGAATTTCAAGTTTCTGTACTCTTACAAGCTTGCTTTACTTATTTCCCCCTATTTCCCCCTATTTAACCCCCAACCCTTCACCGGATTTCCTCAAAAAACAATCCAGTTCCAGATCTCGTTATAATATATACGTGTACAAAATTTCAGGTCAATATCTTAAACCGTTCCGGAGAAAGCGTGCCGACAAAAAAAAGTTACAGACAGACAGACCGACAGACAGACCGACAGACAGACCGACAGACAGAACATTTTTTTTTCACTCAAATTTAAAATCTCGACGTTTCATGACATTCTAAACCTATTTCACGAATAAAAATTTTTGAAAATTTTTCTGCGATTACTATACTTCCAATCCACTACGTGGATGTGGAAGTAAAATTATAAAATAACATGGTTCGCGATTGGATGCCAAATGAGCTTTCTAGAAAAATGTTTCTAGTGTTGAATTACAGAATAAAATTTACTTGAAGCTTCTGTTATTTGCAGGCCGTCTCTTCAAAGGGCAAGATTTCCTGACAGTACAAATTTAGGCGATGATGCTAACAAAGAAGTCGTTAAACCCGAACATCTCGATGAGGATGAAGAAGAGCGCAAAATTAGGGAATGCAGTGGTAAGAAAAAATATTTCTAAAAATGTAATGTGATCTGACTTCGTTGTTTTTGTTATAGGGAGATACAGTACGCGGGAGAAAGAGAAATGGAAACACGCCATAGAAATGAAAAACAATCCATACTCCAAAGAAAACATCGAAAAGAGGATACAGAGATCCAGTAGTGCTGTCAGTTCACTGTAAGTACAACATTGAACATATTTAGGATATTCTACATGTAGACAGGGTGCTACATGTTATGGACATCTACCACAAAGCACAGTTATGCTGACCTCTGTAATTAACTTTTTTTAAATTTTATGGTATATAAAACACATCTGGCAGATCTTATTTATTATATTTATTAAGGTATGAAAATTAATAAAAACAACCTCTGCCACCGTGGGATTACTGAGATATGAAATACCAACAGTTCAAACCTGTTGCTAAAAAAATTAAGTTCTAAAATATGTGCTCACGTTTGTCTTTGGGCCAATGGTTTAATTATTATCTATGAATACCAAGAAAATAGTTAAACCAGGCACCCTCAGCACGTATTCATCAGAGATACCCAGATGATTGAAAAATATTTTCAGGAATAAAACTGTATTACACTAATTTGCACTGGCATTAATATGCTTGCACTTTTACATCTTTCAAAATGTTTATTAAGTAATATAATTATTTTTAAGAAGATAATTGTTAATTATAAGCCAAAATTCCATAACTATGATTAATAATATTTTTTATTATTATTATTATTACATAATTATGATTATCATTGATTCATGATTTAACAAATTATATAATTACACATCCACAGAGATATGACATACGATACTTTCATAATTAAATGCGTTGTAACAATTTCTTTAAATATTATTATTATTATATACAGACTGTCTATTTTACGAGGGCCACACCAAATATCTCGCTTAATATCTATTGTAGAAGAATAAAGTTTTAGAAACAGTTATCCCATTTTTTGTGAGCTATATTTCGGTAAAAAGAAATTTGAAATCCATAGCCTACTTTATGAGATATATTACAAAAACCTGAAAAATAGGAAAACCACAAACGGTTATAGCTTCCTTATTTGAGGAGATACGAAAAAAGTTAAAGGAATGAAAGTTGACGGCAAAGACAATAAGAATAATAACGTGTAACAAAAAAATCGAAAAATGCAGTTGGCTTTGACATACGCTATTGTGCAAAAATGAAAAATACGTATCTCAAAGTAGGCCATGACGCCATTAATTCCGTTATTTTTTTCTCATTCCAACGATATAAAACATGTCACAGAAATTTTAACCGATAATGTCAATATTTAATATTTTACGAATACCACAATTCATTCATTGAATCGTAACAATCAGCTGTGCCATAATAGTAAAAATTCACTTTATAATAATTATAATTCCGTAATTATTTATTACAATTTAATACAAACCAATAAATATCTCATAAATAAAAATACAAGTACAAAACGAACATCCAAAGAAAAAAACGAAAAACTATGTATAACAGTATTACCTACTACTATATTGAAAAGAAATTGTGTGTATTTATTTTTCTAACTACAAATGCTCAAATTGTGCACCATGCATTCTGACACATAAACGTGCTCTACGAGACACGTCACGCATTACATTTTCGAGCATTTCAGGAGTAATTGCCTCACATGCGTTTCGAATTCTGGTTTTGATGTCCTCAATATTTTCAGGGGCAGTTTGAAATACCTTGTCTTTAATGTAACCCCAGACGAAAAAATCCAAGGGAGTAATATCTGGTGATCGAGCTGGCCATAGAATGGGTCCATAGGTGCCTATCCAGCTATCTGGCATAACTTGATTTAAATAATTTGTACATATTACAGCAGTGTGAGGTGGAGCCCCATCTTGTTGAAAATATGAATAATTTAATCTTTCTGCCACTGTTAATTCATAAAGAAAATCTTGAAATTCGTTTTGCAGGAAATTAAGGTATCTACGAGCGGTTAATTTGCCATCATAAAAATAAGGTCCAATTACTTTAGTCCCTAAAAGACCCAACCAAACATTCGTAGAAAATCTTTCTTGGAAAGCAGTCTCTCTGCACCAATGTGTATTTTCTCGTGTCCACTTATAATGCATATTTCTATCGAAAAATCCATTATTAGAAAAATTTGATTCGTCCGACCAAAGAATTTTGCTACATATCAGCGCGTCATTCCTTTTCTTATTTAATAACCATCTACAAAATCTTACTCTCCTTGGCTTATCTCCCTCATTTAAATGTCGAACTTTCCTCATTTTGTAGTATCGAAATCCGTTTTTTTTTCAATATTTTTCTTGCACTGTCTTTTTTTATGCGACAGTTTCTCTGAATTTGTCTCAAAGATGTTTCCTCATTTTGGTTAACATAATTTATTACTCTATTCACTTTTCTTACATTATCCGCAACATGCGGTCGCCTTACTACTTTTTTTGAAAATGAACCGTGCGTTTTCAGATTTTGTACTAACTTCCTAAACATAGTTCGATTTGGCTGCGGAGCATCTGGAAATCTATCTCCGTAAACCGTGACTGCCATCTCAGCGTCAAAATTGCACTGACAATAAATGCTAATCATATCGAATTTGTTATTATTGGTGTACACGATAATTACTGATATAAAATTTGTCTTAGAACTCGACAACGCAACATACAACAGTGACAATCTGTCAAATTTATTAATAACTGTATACATCGTTTTTCACTAATTATGGCACAGCTGATTGTTACGATTCAATTATATGAATTGTGGTATTCGTAAAATATTAAATATTGACACTATCGGTTAAAATTTCTGTGACATGTTTTATATCGTTGGAATGAGAAAAAAATAACGGAATTAATGGCGTCATGGCCTACTTTGAGATATGTATTTTTCATTTTTGCACAATAGCGTATGTCAAAGCTAACTGCATTTTTCGATTTTTTTGTTACACGTTATTATTCTTATTGTCTTTGCCGTCAACTTTCATTACTTTAACTTTTTTCGTATCTCCTCAAATAAGGAAGCTATAACCGTTTGTCGTTTTCCTATTTTTCAGGTTTTTGTAATATATCTCATAAAGTAGGCTATGGATTTCAAATTTCTTTTTACTGAAATATAGCTCACAAAAAATGGGATAACTGTTTCTTAAACTTTATTCTTCTACAATAGATATTAAGCGAGATATTTGGTGTGGCCCTCGTAAAATAGACAGTCTGTATAAACGACCGAGGGAAAGCGAGTTTATCACTTCACAGGTAATATTAAACTCAAAAGAGGGAAAGAGCGAGTGGGGTGAGAAAACAATTTAGTAAGTAAGGTTCGCACAAAAATCCGAAGACTCGTTTACCGAATGGTTGTGCGAAAATTCCCCAGATGGTTGTCTTTTGGATATATTCGCTGATATGTTGGCGAGCGATCGCTGATGTGTACAATTTGAATTTTTTTGCGATAACTCCGCGAGCATTCGCAATTTTATAAACAAAATGTAAATAATATGATTTTCAAAAACTGCATTTTTTAGCCTTTTTACCTTTAATAACTTTGCACTGTACATATGACTTTCTTTCTTGTATTTACCCATACCCTAGGATAGAAGTGTTTTGGAATCGAAAATCGCATTATTTATGATTTGTTTATAAAATTGTTATTACAGAAATGTGTTTCCATGGGACGATTTCGCTAAAAATTTAATTTTAAACCAGGTTTTAGAAACTGATATAAAAATTAGTAAAGGACCCTAAGCAAATCGTTCGCCTTGAAAAGAAACCATAAACCCATTAAACCTTAAAGTATACTATATGACCATAGACGTGCTACGTAAAAGTATGTATAATTATAATAGTACTTAGTCTATAATTTTACAACTATTGAACTCGCTATCCCTCGAGCATCTAGGGTTTAAGTTGTCTATCTGTGGTTTACCAGTATTGAACTCGCTTTCCCCCGGGCATCTGGGCATCGCCTGTCTGCGGTTTTACGAGAATTGCCAAAAGGCCCCACTCAAAATTTAGCCAGAGTCACCACAAAGTCTTAATCCGCCTCTGCCTAATTGTATTGAAAACCTTCGACTTGATTGGCGTAATTGTCGTACTTATTATTTTTTCCGGAAGAATTTCGGAATTCGCCATATTTGCCTTAAACAATTTAATGCCCTTTCAAAATATTAGGCGGGCCTATTATTACTAACACGTTTTATTTTTTTAGTAGTTTTTAAACACCTATTTTAGAAAAACTGTTGCACTTTAAATTCAAAAAGAATTCGCGATTTTCCTAAAAATAGCAAAAAATAGTTTTCTATTCCCTCCGTATTTCTCTCACATAGTAATCGAACACTTGCGAACTATGAAAGATATTGGAATATACGCAATAAGTAATCTATCTAATATTATCTAAAGTCTATATCTACCGTTTCGAAACTTCGTATATCTAGATGGATTTTAGCCAGAAAAAGATAATTGCCACTTTACCGTAAATTTTTCTGTAATAGCTGATAAGATAATAGCAATATTGAAGTATTTTGCAAGACGAAATTATTTTTATCCATTACTTCGTCAGTAGTCGTGATAAATTAGTGAAAATGGCGAAAACTCTATTGGATGTTATGTTCGATGAGAAATTAAAGAGCCAGCGACACAGGCAAGTTTAATAAAGTTTATTTCAATTTTAAGTTAAATACTTTGGAAGGAATAATAACGCTTATTGCTATGCTATTGGTTAAATTCGAGAAACTGTGACGGTATTGGTTAATTATTACATCAGAAGAAAAACTTTTATATTTTTTCAGAATAAGTGGCACTTGAGTAGAATTTTTTTTTGTAGGTCACGTCAAAAATTTCAGAGTGAAATTGATGTATTTAGATTATTATCGCGTGAATCAAATCAAGACTTGTAAATCAGGCACCTTTACTGCATAAAGGAAGGGAATAATTTTTAATTTTTGACCTATTTCGATGTTTTTTTAAAGGTGAGGTTCTTAATTCTTAATTAAAATTGAAAAAAAAAAAACGTTTTATCATGAATTTGGCGATATCAGGAAACAATTAATAACATTTCTGTAAACTAAAAGGTGGCAGTTTCTTTATCAAGCTACGACCAATGTCGGACAGTAGGCCTAAACCAAATTCAAATTTCGTTGAGACTGCATTAAAATTAGTAGTTAGATATTTTCGAAGTAGCTGATGTTGAATCTGATGTGAAAGGTAAAAATTCAAGACAGCTGCCATAACTGAAAACTGCTTTCAAATTTACATTTAATTCAGTACATGAATATATCAGGATTCTCCAATAATATAGGCACACAATATTTAAAAAAATGTTTTTGATCAGAGTATGAGACACTTCAAAATCTCGATTCGTGCATTTTTTCAAACACTAAATTCTAAATGCATTAGAACTAATTAATCTACGTGTTTAAAAATGAATTATTATTTGTTTGCTTATAACTGTATTGAAACATATTCTTTATAGGATTTTGCAAACATCGGAAAAATAACTATCTATAACTAAAAGAAAAACTTTGTTTAAACATATTAATGAATTCTTTGCATTTTCTCGATAGCCTGAATTCTGATTATGCTAGCAAATTAAAATCCTAAAATGAATTTGTCTAATTTCTTATTTGACAATTCTCATTCTAACACTAGCATCCACACAGTCCCCTACGGCCATGCAGATTGAACTAGTATCTACATAACCCCCTACGATCATGGAGATTCAGTTAAAAATGAGAACAAAGGCCTAAAATGAATTTATTTATCTGCCTTGTCTTAAAGAATTTTTATTCTAATGGATAACATTTTCATGAAATCTATCATTCTGTTTCTTGGAAATGCTTAGCCTTTGAATCGTTTTTCGCCCTTATTTTGGAGCTCATCAGAAAGACATAAAGCCACTCATAAAGATGTTTCAAAACCAAGACAATTTCTATGAATAAGTGAGAAATGACTGATAAAAACAACCTCTCAAGCTCATCAGAAAGACATAAAGCCAAGGTAGATAAATAAATTCATTTTAGGCCTTTGTTCTCATTTTTAACTGAATCTTCATGATCGTAAGGGGTTATGTAGATCCTAATCTAGTCTGCATGGCGGTGGGGGCTGTGTGGATGCTAGTGTTAGAATGAGAATTGTCAAATAAGAAATAAGACAAATTCATTTTAGGATTTTAATTTATTAGCATAACCAGAATTCAGGCTATCGAAAGAATGCAAAGATTTTATTAATGTTTTTACACAAAGTTTTCCTTTTAATTATAGATAGTTGTTTTTTCTGCTGTTTGCAAAATCCTATAAAGAATATGTTTCAAAACAACTAATCTACCAAGTGCAGTACCGAGGTAGCAGCTGAATTTTCTATATAATTAAAATTGTCTGACTAAATTGGTAGGTAATTCCTCGAGTTACTATAAAGATGTATTTTGATCTGCTGAATCTGATGCCTGATCTGATTTCCCTAACCTCAAAAATTTCTAAAAATCAGTAAAAATCTTAGTTGGGAGGTGATTAGGAAAAATCCTGACTTGATGGCGTAATTTTGACGACGGCATCGGATTCAGCGGCTCGAAATACAGGGTGGTATCATGCTCGTTTTTTTACTTACCTATATTTTATTTACAATTTTGTTTACAACCAACTTATTATTCTTCAACATCTGCATTCATTGTCAAGGTAACGACTGTATGTATATTGATCACTTCAATAAAACGACAACCTCACGATGGTGATTAATGATGATCTAGATTCGGAGGTGATTAATTTTAAAAAAATTACTCGCAACTATTGATCAGAATCTATTGGGCGAAGGTACAAATGACGACAGTGAAGTACCTACGTATGAGCAACAAATGTCGAGATAATGTTTGCTCTCATATGCATATTGCATAATACGGAAAATGTTAATTTTCGTCCGTCTTTCCCCTCTTACTTTATAAAGCGAGACAGAAGGTCACGGGCTGTTCAAGTCAATAATCAATGAATAATTATACGAAACAAATCAAATGTTCATAACACACATGGTAAGTATAGGACACAATCTGTGAATGTTTAATCTCAACAGCATACAGTTATAGCGAGGGTTACAATGACCATGAATTTTTAGAAAAGAAAACAGACGGCGTATCGATACCTTAGAGATTCCGGTTTGAAGACGTTTGCTGCGAATTCTCTGGACCACCCAACCCATTAACAGTTCGATTCTGCATGAAATATGTCCCCAAAAACTCCAGAAGAAAGAATAATATAAAATAGTTGGTGGTTCAGGTTCCACCTGGTGGAAAGAGGCGAAGAGGACGTTTTCTAAATTTACTTATGGTATGGGATATACAAATCACATAGACAATAATAATAAGGATATCAGTCATAATATAAAATTTAGAATATAAAAACGGAAAAGTATAAAAATAGAACGTTGGGTTGATGTCACCAAGGAGCTAATGGGAATGAGCTTTGGTGAGGCCGTACCTCCAATAGACAGCTGCGACAGATGATATGAGGCGGTCGATCATGCCTACAGCAAATGGAGGCCAACTAGGATAATTCATTGATCACAAAACGTCTGGCAAGATGTTGTAAATGAGAAGAAGAAGCAACGAAACGTTTTAAAATTCAGTCCGCCAGTTTATTTAACTGAATTTGAAGCAAAAAAATTCGGTAGAATTGTCAATTTGTTTGGCAACTTCTGAATTATGGAATTATGGTTGTCACTCTGTAGTTTTCAGAAAAACGATAACACCGCGAATGTCTCTGGTACCTTCAAAGCCAATAAAAATATTCTAGAAAAAACGATAACTTTGATATCCCTCATTACTATAATATTTAATGAGCTTATTGCTGCTTAGTAGTTTTTTTATGACAATGACAATTTTTCATTTTATTGTCACCCATTCAATCGATCTCTAAATAGACAAGAGTTCTTTTGGACCCTTTTTATACAATTTATAATGATTTCAAATTCGGCATTTTCCGTCAATAATTTAAAAAACCAAGTAATTAATAATGTGCAGTAGTTAATTAATTCTAATTCGACCTTATATTTTATCACTATAGATAAAGATAAATAAATGTATTTACCTCATGTTATGTGACATTATGTAGGTACAGATAATGAGAGTTATTATTATTAATTGCCATAAACACAAACCTATTCATATTTCTTTACAAGGTCACGGGAAGTCGGTGCTTCTTTCTCAATGGAGATTAAGTGATTTCTTATTTAAAAAAATGACGCGAATCTCTTGATATTGTTTAGTTTATCTTGAACGTAATAATAGATATATTTAGATATTTCTGAATCTGTCAGATGTTTAAATAAATGTTGGTCCTTCGAGAACTTTGTGCCTTAGAGATTGTCATGAGTGTTGATTTCGTAGCAAGAACTGAAGTAGGTACTTAAATTGACACATTGAACTGCCTTAAAAAAAGTAACTAAAAACTATAAAATACACAGTCGTCAGGTTTATTGGATCTTATTATCCAATATCGATATTGTCAGTTAAAAAAAATTACAAAGAGTGACCACAAAAACCGGCAAGAAATCGTCCGTTTTACGGCCCTGGATTTGAATTTGATGCTAAATGAAAATTTATCATCATGATACATTAATCCTTTGATTATTTCAAATTTAGCATACCTCTCATTAACAAAATATACGGGTTGAAGTTTACATTTTGCACCAATTGAATGTAAGCAATGGTATACATTTCACGCGAATCATTCCGAAGTTATTGCTGGTACAGACCTGAAAATCCCATGTATTTTCTCATAGGGGTTTATTGTGGTTCTTGATGCTATCTTGGTAGGTGAAACAATAGTTTATCATTAGATGTATTTCTGATTGTACAGGTTTGTATTTTACAAAAATACATAAGGGGAAAAATAGGGGCACATTAACGGTAAATGCGTCTGTCATACGAAGTGATACTTCCTTACAAATCTGTCAAATCCTGTACCGAAACCTGTTAAAAGCTGTATACCATGTACTATTAGAAATACATCCCATGATAAACTGCAGTTTCGCCCAGTAAGTTGGCATCATCGCATAAGAAAACCCATAAGACAATACATCGGATTTTGAGCTGGAAATTCCATAATATATTTTCTATAACTTTTACATTTATTAATGGTGAACAACTCATTGAGGGTCCACCGAGATGAAATCCTGCTAAAAACCATCTTGATAAAATTGTCTTCCAACTAAGTAAACTACAACAATATTGGATCACCCAGTGAAGTGATCTGAAGCCACAGACAGCGACACATACATAAACATTAGCGTCAAAATAACACCCCTATTTTTATGCAGGGGAGTTAAAAAAAGATACATTCGTGTTGAATTAAGAAACTCCTTCTTTTTGAAATTATCCTTCCTACTTCCTGTTATAACGAAAATCGAGTAAAACACTACTATGTTCTTTACCACTATATAGTGGTAAAAAACAGTAGTGTTTTACTCGATTTTCATTATAATTATGGATTACAACAGAGTAACGGCTTCCTCAATCAATTACTTCCTATTAATTAATTAAACTGTTTTTTTCAGTGTTAATTTATTATGTATCTATATAGAATGCATTTGTGCATGCAATTTTTGGCCCTAAAGGGTTCCTAAATGCACTTTTTTGCATAAAAGTGCATATAAATACAGACTGTCTATTTTGCGAGGGCCACACCAAATATCTCGCTTAATATCTATTGTAGAAGAATAAAGTTTTAGAAACAGTTATTCCATTTTTTGTGAGCTATATTTCAGTAAAAAGAAATTTGAAATCCATAGCCTACTTTATGAGATATATTATAAAAACCTGAAAAATAGGAAAACCACAAACGGTTATAGCTTCCTTATTTGAGGAGATACGAAAAAAGTTAAAGGAATGAAAGTTGACGGCAAAGACAATAAGAATAATAACGTGTAACAAAAAAATCGAAAAATGCACTTGGCTTTGACATACGCTATTGTGCAAAAATGAAAAATACATATCTCAAAGTAGGCCATGACGCCATTAATTCCGTTATTTTTTTCTCATTCCAACGATATAAAACATGTCACAGAAATTTTAACTGATAGTGTCAATATTTAATATTTTACGAATACCACAATTCATATAATTGAATCGTAACAATCAGCTGTGCCATAATTAGTGAAAAACAATGTATACAGTTATTAATAAATTTGACAGATTGTCACTGTTGTATGTTGTATGTTGCGTTGTCGAGTTCTAAGACAAATTTTATATCAGTAATTATGGTGTACACCAATAATAACAAATTCGGTATGATTAGCATTTATTGTCAGTGCAATTTTGACGCTGAGATGGCAGTCACGGTTTACGGAGATAGATTTCCAGATGCTCCGCAGCCAACTCGAACTATGTTTAGGAAGTTAGTTCAAAATCTATAAAACGCACGGTTCATTTTCAAAAAAAGTAGTAAGGCGAGCGCATGTTGCGGATAATGTAAGAAAAGTGAATAGAGTAATGAATTATGTTAACCAAAATGAGGAAACCTCTTTGAGACAAATTCAGAGAAACTGTCGCATAAAAAAAGACAGTGCAAGAAAAATATTGAAAAAAAACGGATTTCGATGCTACAAAATGAGGAAAGTTCAACATTTAAATGAGGGAGATAAGCCAAGGAGAGTAAGATTTTGTAGATGGTTATTAAATAAGAAAAGGAATGACGCGCTGATATGTAGCAAAATTCTTTGGTCGGACGAATCAAATTTTTCTAATAATGGATTTTTCAATAGAAATATGCATTATAAGTGGACACGAGAAAATACACATTGGTGCAGAGAGACTGCTTTCCAAGAAAGATTTTCTACGAATGTTTGGTTGGGTCTTTTAGGGACTAAAGTAATTGGACCTTATTTTTATGATGGCAAATTAACCGCTCGTAGATACCTTAATTTCCTGCAAAACGAATTTCAAGATTTTCTTTATGAATTAACAGTGGCAGAAAGATTAAATTATTCATATTTTCAACAAGATGGGGCTCCACCTCTCACTGCTGTAATATGTACAAATTATTTAAATCAAGTTATGCCAGATAGCTGAATAGGCACCTATGGACCCATTCTATGGCCAGCTCGATCACCAGATATTACTCCCTTGGATTTTTTCGTCTGGGGTTACATTAAAGACAAGGTATTTCAAACTGCCCCTGAAAATATTGAGGACATCAAAACCAGAATTCGAAACGCATGTGAGGCAATTACTCCTGAAATGTTCCAAAATGTAATGCGTGACGTGTCTCGTAGAGCACGTTTATGTGTCAGAATGCATGGTGCACAATTTGAGCATTTGTAGTTAGAAAAATAAATACACACAATTTCTTTTCAATATAGTAGTAGGTAGTACTGTTATACATAGTTTTTCGTTTTTTTCTTTGGATGTTCGTTTTGTACTTGTATTTTTATTTATGAGATATTTATTGGTTTGTATTAAATTGTAATAAATAATTACGGAATAATAATTATTATAAAGTGAATTTTTACTATTATGGCACAGCTGATTGTTACGATTCAATGAATGAATTGTGGTATTCGTAAAATATTAAATATTGACATTATCGGTTAAAATTTCTGTGACATGTTTTATATCGTTGGAATGAGAAAAAAATAACGGAATTAATGGCGTCATGGCCTACTTTGAGATATGTATTTTTCATTTTTGCACAATAGCGTATGTCAAAGCCAACTGCATTTTTCGATTTTTTTGTTACACGTTATTATTCTTATTGTCTTTGCCGTCAACTTTCATTCCTTTAACTTTTTTCGTATCTCCTCAAATAAGGAAGCTATAACCGTTTGTGGTTTTCCTATTTTTCAGGTTTTTGTAATATATCTCATAAAGTAGGCTATGGATTTCAAATTTCTTTTTACTGAAATATAGCTCACAAAAAATGGGATAACTGTTTCTAAAACTGTATTCTTCTACAATAGATATTAAGCGAGATATTTGGTGTGGCCCTCGTAAAATAGACAGTCTGTATATGTTCCACGACTTACCTAATGTCCGCGTTACTTGGACTTGCTTCCGTAGACCTCAAACAACAACTTAAAAAGAAATCATTTGGTGGACCTAAAATTTCATCTTACTACCGATTTTTTTGTTGGCCCGGCCGGACTAGGGGTTTTCATCCCACGTATTGTAAATGAAATGTAACAACTGTTGGTAAATAAACTTGGTAACTTGAAAGTTTGAAAGTTTCAAATTCGCAAAAAGCCACTGTTCTGTTTAAGAAATTTTAAAATCATATCCAAAAATCCTACACATTCTCACAACTTTTTCCTTTCTTGCAGATTCGGTCCAGATTATTATGCTAGACAAGCCTCATCACCGTCGGGTGGCAAAGTTGCATCGAGCGAGGTAAGTTTAAGCCGAAAAATCAATCAATTAGAAGGACTCTCGACATATTCTAGCCTGCCAAGAAGCTTATACTCCCCCAGAAATTCTAGCAGAAATTTTGTTAAAAATCCGTTGCTTAACTTTCCTGAAAACTACAGTTCTTTGTGACGTTCCGTTTCACTTACAGACACTTTCTTTATAAGTTCAAACTCGATAAGTACTGGGATAAGTACCTAACCCCAATGTGGATATGAATATTTAAGTGTGTACATTAAATTATCTACATCTAAGATTTGCTGGCAAATGTTAGTGTTTGTTGAGTATTGTTAAGATATTGTAAAAAATAAATCCAAAAATAAAATATAAGACGAATATTTTTATTCAATCATCAAGAATATAAAACTGTGAGTTAGAAAAAGTCGGGGTAAGTTGTCATGTTACTAAAACGTAAATTAGAACTTAAAGATTCACAAGTGTTTCTGTTCTTATAAACACTACTTTTGACTTTTTACACGGTTTAGCCGGTGTGAAAACTCGAAAGATATGTACTTAACTTAATTATATTTCAAGCAGATTAAACTTTAGTCAAGAACACTTGTGAATAAGTTATCATACTGGCAAAGGCAAATAGTTTGTAACAATTGTCTTTGTTCGAATTTATTAAGTTATTAACAACATAGGGAGTAGAATATAGCAATACTAACAATACTCAAAAGCTTTTACAGTTATCATCGTTCTAAAAAATGTGCTTCATGTGCTTTATCAAATTTACGTTTTTCATCACTACAAGTTGACGATTGAAAGATCGTTTATTCGGTAGGGAATGCCATTTTTATTAACATATCAGATAGGGTTGATCACTGGGACTTACTGAAATGTTTTTTCAGAAGGAATTTTTTGAAGTGTAGCAAACTTTGCAATGTGAAATTTCCCCAGGTGTCAGAATTTTTCAAAGTAAGAGAAAAGTCCCTATAAACATGGATTAGAAAATGCTTAGTTTCTGAGATACAGGTTGCAAGATCAAACATAATGAAATATAGTCAACAGGATTAATAGCGTCATTGCATTTATTATTAAAATTTAATTTCGTTGCCTACTCGACGGACCAATTTTCTTCAATAAGTCGTTAATACTGGCATTCAAACAGATTTCGTAAACACCAAAACAACGAATAATATACTTAATGCGTGTTTCACCATTCAAGTTGTCATTATCAGGGGATAATTAAAGCTAGAGATTCTTACGATTTTCAGGTGATGCCAACTTTGTTGGTGAAATGCGACTCGAAATGTGATCCCATACAACCCATGATACGACTCACATTTATACTACAGACTCATAATTTAGATGATACTGTACATCTTTATCTTTTACCTCTTTATAATGACCATTCACTCTGTAATTAACATTCATCGTATACTCATGCTCCAACTACTACAATTCACATTTAATCCTCGCTTTCAAAGTATAGACAAGGCGAATACGTTCGTATAAAAAAAATGTACCAAGCGATTTTTTTGCATACTGGCGTTCGGGACATGCCCCTGAATAAGGATCAAGATTTTGCTGGACGAAAATCTGGTCCAAATTTGTTTAAACTAAATTTTTTTAAACAAATGGCAAAAAATCGCTTTTCTTGAGTCGAATTATTTTTTTTTAGGTTTTTTGGGTCATTTTAAAGAAGAAAGGTTTCTTATCATTTTTTCGTGGAGTCGACCGTTTCCGACTTATAAATAATTTAATGCTTGAAGGAACGCAAAAACGGCCATTTTCAAGGTTAAAATACAATATTAAAAAATGAATTTTTTACTTCACCAAATTCTAATGCAATATTTGAACACCTATTGATAAAATCCTTAAGAGTAAGTGCAATTTTTTCATTCTAAAGATTAATTTTTTAATTGTTAAATAGACGTTCTTCGCCGGACGTGCGCTCTTTCAACAAAAATTAATAAAAGGGTCATCTCTGGGATTTAAGTAGGTAATAACCTGGAGAATGAGATGATGCATTCTTTGCACTTCCAAGTTCTGGAAAAATTCAAGAAAATTTGGAAAAACTTTTTGATTTTTCGTTTTTTTTGCTCTAGCGGCCAAAATAATGAACATAGAGAAAGAAGTTCCAAACAAAAGTTGTAGCTTGTCTTTTTCTCTACAAAAAAGGTCTTTACAAATTTTTGTCTTACTTAAGCCGTTTAGAAGATAAATCGAGTTTTCCACTTATAGTTTTAATCCGCTTCGAAATGCGTGAAAAATGAGAATTCTCCAGGAGTTTCGTACGACCGGGATCATCGATCGATAATTCTTACTATTCAGAGCCCCTAAAAAAATGAAAATAACATCAAATGTAGAGAAGTCTCGGCTTTAATGTGGAACTAATCACAAAATTCATAAAAAAATTTATCAAAGAGAGAAAGTGTCAGAAGATGGCTTAGTGAACTTTTTACAGTTGATCCACAGATTTATTCATATCTTTGCCGGGAATCGTTAGAATGATAATTCAATTGGCTCATATATTCTTATATAATGATATATTAATCCAATTAACATTTTATTGCAATTACTTTTGTTGGAAAAATATGCCTTGCGATCAAAGTAGAGGGTATATTTCTCATCGATCAATCACCTCCAAATTTTACGGTTCAATTCGCTATATCTTAAGTAATAATAATAGCACAGTCTTAATTTTTGGACTATAAGTACAATGAAACATATTCTTTCGAATGACTTTAGAGTTTTTTAAATGCGCGCAGTACTTTTTGAATTTGTCTACATTATTCATACAAGTTCAGAAAATGCACAATTATATAGTAAAACATATACAACTTATTTGTTTCTTAACATTCTTCAATGAAATTTTCACGAAATATAGATTAAAGTGCGTGCAATCGAATCCATGCAGTGGAAAAGCACCCATTGGTACGGGAGAAATAGGCAGGGTGCATTAAACTCAAAGATGTGAATAAATCAACTGTATATAAAGTTTACTAAGCCATCTTCTAACACTTTTTTCTCTATGATAAAAATTTGTATGAATTTTGTGATTAGTTCCACATTGAAGCTGAGACTTTTCTCTACATTTTACGTTATTTTCATTTTTTTAGCGGCTCTGAATAATAATAATTATCGATCGATATGTCCGGTCGTACGAAACTCCCAGAGAATTCTCATTTTCCGCGCATTTCGGAGCGGCTCAAGACTATAAATGGAAAACTTTATTATCTCCTAAACGGCTTAAGTAAGATAAACATTGGTAAAGACCTATTTTGTAGAGAAAGAGACGAGCTACAAATTTTGTTCAAAACTTTTTTTCTGTATTTTCGTTATTTTAGCCGTTAGAGCAAAAAAAAACGAAAATCAAAAAGTTTTTCCAAATTTTTTTGAATTTTCCCGGAACTTGGAAGTGCAAAGAATGCATCATTCCATTCTACTTAAATCCCAGAGATGATCCTTTTATTAATTTTTGAGAGGATTTTACATTTTGCCTTCTTTGCCTGTACTACATTCCGATGGTTATTGTATTCGTGAAAAAATCACCCTCCGAGATTTTTTCGGATTTTGACGTTTCAGATCATGTAGATTTCGAAAATATAGGTTTTTTAATTCCGTCTGTCTGTCTGTCTGTTGGTGCATTAACTAAAAAACTACTTGACGGAGAACAGTCAAATTTGGTAGGTAGCTCACGCTACTGTCAGCGAAGAAATGGTTAAACTTTCACTGGAAAATATACAGGGTGGACCGTTCAAAGGGAATAAATAATGAAAAAAAATTTTTTTGCTCAAATTTAAAATTTCCACGTTTCATAACATTCTACACCTATTTCAGAAAAAAGAATTTCTGAAAATTTTTTTGACCAACGAAAATTTTTTTACCAAAATAGAAAAAAAAAAATTTCTTGCTCAAATTTTAAATTTCCACGTTTCATGGCATTCTAAACCTATCTAAAAAATAAATAAAAAAATAAATTTATTTTACCAATGTTACCACTAAAATAAATCGAAAAAAATTGTTTTCTTTGTTCAAATTTAAAATGTTCACGTTTCATGGCATTCTAAATCTATAAAAAAAAAAACAGAAAATTAAAAAATATATATATTTTTAATCTTTTTCTATCACTGCTATAGAACAGATGAAGAAATGTTTTTGCTCATATTTAAAATTTCCACGTTTCATGACATTCTTAACCTATTTCGGAAAAAAAAATTGGAACATTTTGACCATTTTGGAACAAAAATTTACCACTAGAATAGATGTAAAGAATTTTTTTTGCTCAAATTCTAAATTTTCACATTTCATGGGATCCTAAACTTATTTAAAAAAAATTTTTTGAAAATTTTTTTACCAACATTTTTTAAAAATGTTAACACTAAAATAGATAGAAACAACATTGTCTTTGTTCAAATTTAAAATTTCCACGTTTCATGGCATTCTAAAAACCTATTTAAAAAAAAGTTGAAAACATTTTTAGCAACATTTTTGAAAAAATTTTTACCACTAAAATAGATGGAAAATATATTTTTCTTTGCTCAAATTTGAAATTTCCACGTTTCATGGCATTCTTACCTATTTCGAAAAAAAAATTGCAACATTTTTTACCATTTTGGAAAAAATGTTTACCACTAGAATAAGATGGAGAAAATGTTTTTTTACTCAAATTAAATATTTTAAATTTTTCATGGCATTCCAAACCCATAAAAAAAAAATTGAAAATATTTCTTAGCAACATTTTTGGAAAATTTTTTACCACTAGAATAGACGGAAAAAATTTTGTTTGCTCAAATTTAAAATTTCCACGTTTCATGCCATTCCAAATCTATTTAAAATGAAATTTGAAATGTTTTTTGAAATATGTGTAATATTCTTTTACCACCACTAGAATAGAAGGAAACATTATTTTTTGCGGAAAATAACATTTTCACCTTTTATGACATTATACTAAGTCTGATCCTTATTCAGGGGCATGTCCCGAACGGGAATATGCAAAAAAAATCGCTTGGGACATTTTTTTGATACGATCGCGAGGTTTTCGCCTTGTCTAGTAGGTGTTTATACAAAGTTTAAAAAAGCCTATTTTAAATTCAAAACAATTTATTTTAAAGGTCACATAAAAAAACTAATTTGCTTTTTCCTAACACTTAGATAAAAGAACTCCACTGGCCTCCACCGCGCTCCAAAGACGACGAAAAAGAAAACATCCACAAAGCAGTCCCGGTCATCGTATCCCAAGACGACGAAATTTTCTATGCGATACCACCCGATCCCACAACTGAGGTTCAACCTCAGGTGTGCTCGGTGGTAGAAATAGCGGAACCATCAGTTTCAGAATTGACGAGCGACAGCGACTTAAGCTACGTCAACTTCTACGACGTAGAAAACTCGCAGATCTACCGGAAAACAAAAGGCGGCGAGGAAGTAACACTCATAAAAGCTAAAGCACTAACAGAGGAGCCACCGTCCAAGGAAAGGTCAGACGAGAACGGCAATTTGGCGAGTGAAAAAGACAAACATCCTAGTGGCGGAAGTGACGAAGACATAGAGGTTATTACCAGGGAAACACCTCAAGTTGCAGAGAGAAAAGTCTTAAGCAGAACCAAAGTAGAAGATAGGCCTAATTTTGCAAAAGCCACGCCAGCTGTGAGGCAGAGGAACTTACAAGCGCCCAGCGCGAGTTATTTGAAAAGATTTAAAAGCGAAACTGACTTGCTAGACGATTCCTTTGATAGACCTCCCACCGTCATCGGGAGGAAAAAGGATAACACCTTGATTTCGAAGATCTATCTCGATCCACATGTTAGGAGTTTTGCTTTAACGAAAAGAGACCACTTGCCTGTGGAAGAACGCGCAGACCCCAAACCCGCTCTTACCAATCAATTGAGCGTAGATGACGTTTTTGTCTCGAGCACTACTCCGCAGAATGGCAAACAAACTTACTATAACTCCGACGATAATATGTCCATACAGCACAGCCCGAAAAAATCGTACTACAGCTCCGAGGAAGATTTATTAAGCTTTGGAGATTCCTCATCTAGGAAAGGTGACAGCTCTGTACCGCAAATCCATCAAAATGCAAGCGTGAAAAACTACAGGGTGAAAAGCTCAAGGCAGTCCATCAGCTCAGAAGATGACTTGCTTTCGGATCAAGGCTCGACGAATTTGGGCAAATCCTATAGGAAAAAAAGTACGAGAAGTCTCATTTACAGCTCGTCCGAGGATTTGTTGTCCATGGATGAAGCAGAGAAGGCGCCAAAGAAAAAGGATAACACGCTGATTTTTAAAATATACCAAGACCCAAACGTGCGCAACTTTGCGTTGACCAACAGAGACCACCTTCCCGTTCCCGATGACAAAATTTCGGTATCTTCCAAAAGGGGTTATAGTTCAGAGGAGGATCTGCTGTCTGATAGTTCCACTAGCAAAATAAGGAGTCCTACAAAGACTGAATCGAACGGACCCTCCGTGGTGGCGGAAGTAAGCAAGAAAAAAGAAGCCCCCGCAGTGCCACCTCCAGCCATACCTCAGACACATACGTTGGAACATGAAGCAAGACCTACTTCTCCACACCTTGATATAGATGAATTGGCGAGGAAGAAAATCGTGCACAACCTTTTAGGTCAATTTTCCAAGTCTCAGTCAAATTTGGTGGATATTGACGACAGAAGAAAAGTAACCATGGGAAGAACACGGTCTGCTGATGATGAGGAGGTGAAGGTGTCCGTCAAGGACTTGAAGAAGAAATTTGAAAATAATGATGTAAGTTTCAAGTTTATATTTATTTTAATAGTCGAGACAATGAAGCGAAAATTCGGCGAAACTTCGGAACGTAAAAAAATAGAACCAATTTCCGTGAAA
This sequence comes from Stenurella melanura, assembly GCA_963583905.1. Classification (NCBI taxonomy): domain Eukaryota; kingdom Metazoa; phylum Arthropoda; class Insecta; order Coleoptera; family Cerambycidae; genus Stenurella; species Stenurella melanura. The sequence continues at coordinate 169,697,975 of OY757311.1, read as the reverse complement.
CTTTCTTAAAAACATTTCTTATAATACATTATTTGGAATTAGATATATTCCGGCAGTCGGATTAAATTTTTTGAACACTACTTTAAAATAGGACCCTGAACAAATCTTATGGGAATTGGGTTTCGGTAGAATCGTTTGAACTTTTGGTATATTATAGCGTTTGTCATCCTGAACATTAGTCTCCATTGCCACGATACTCCATATTCAGTATTTTGGCTACTATTGGGTTAAGGCCATTTAAGGTCAAATTCGTTTTTTTAAATGGGAACCCCTATTACTTCCCTCGCATACCGAAGGGAAGTATTGTATTCGAGAAACAATCACCCTCCGAGATTTTCTTGGATTCTTACGTTTCAGATCACGTAGATTACGAAAATATAGGTTTTCCATTCCGTCAGTCTGTCTGTCTGTTGATGCATTAACTAAAAAACTACTTGACGGAGAGCAGTCAAATTTGGTAGGTAGCTAACGCTACTGTCAGCGAAGAAATGGTAAAACTTTCACTGGGAAATATACAGGGTGAACCGTCTAAACGGAATAAATAGTGAAAAAAAATGTTTTGCTCAAATTTAAAATTTCCACGTTTCATGACACGCTAAACCTATTTCTGAAAAAAAATTTTTTGAAAAATATTTTACCACAAAAAAAAATTTTTTTGTCCAGATTTAAAATTTCCACGTTTCATGGCATTCTAAACGTATTTAAAAGAATTTTTTTTTTGAAAATTTTTTACCAACATTTTTGAAAAATTTTTTACCACTAAAATAGATGGAAAAATTTTTTTTCTTTCTCCAAATTTAAAATTTCCACGTTTCATAGCGTTCTAAATCTGTTTAAAAAAAAAACGGATTTTTTTTTTAATTTTTGAAAAAATTTTACCAAATAAGTAGATGGATTTTCTTTTCTTCGTTCAGATTTAAAATTTCCACGTGTCCATGGCATTCTAAAATTATTCAAACAAATTTAAAAATGTTTTTGAAAAATGAAAACAAAAATGTTTAGGTAATCTATTGTAGAAAATCTACTGTAGAAAAAAAAAAAAAAAAATGAAAATTTTTTTCATAACATTTTTGAAAAATATCAAAAAAAAAAATTTAACCACCACTACACTTCCACTCCATTACGTGAATGTGGGATTGAAAATGTGAGAGATGGCAATAATATTTGGCATATGCACCTATTATACTTTTATTGAATAATGGCATCCCAAGAAATAATTCAGACATGGTGGACATTTGTAAAGGTATTTGCGCAAGCCTTCCATATTTGGCACCTGTTATTTAGTATTGAACTTTTGTTGTTGGATGAGCACTCTGTATATTTTTTGACCAAAAGTTATCAGGTTTTTTTGTAATAATAGTGATAACTATATTCCGATTATTATTCTAATAAATGTCATTTCGTAATTAATAATTTTTTAGAGTGACCGCCATGCACAAATAACGAGGGAAGTTCTGTGTAAATACCTTTACCGATTTTTCTTTTATTACAAATTCACATACACATAGTTTTTCTTTTAGCTATAGATAGTTATTTTTTCTGCTGTTTGCAAAATCCTATAAAGAATGTTTCAATACAATTATAAGCAAACAAATAATAATTCATTTTTAAAAATTCGGATTGTCTCACTAAAAATAGATTACTTTTGTATTTTTACTTCCCTCGCATACCGAAGGGAAGTATTGTATTTGAGAAAAAATCATTCTCCGAGATTTTTTCGGATTTTGACGTTTCAGAACACGTAGATTACGAAAATATAGGATTTTCAATTCCGTCAGTCTGTCTGTCTGTGTCTGCTGGTGCATTAACCAAAAAATTACTTGACGACGGAGAGCATTCAAATTTGATAGGTAGTTGACACTACTGTCAGCGAAGAAATGGTTAAAATTTCACTGGAAAATATACAGGGTGGACCGTCTAAATGGAATAAAAAATGGAAACAAAATTGTTTTGCTCAAATTTAAACACTAAACCTATTTCAGAAAAAAAAATTTTGAAAATTTTAGCAAGAATTAACCAGTTAAACTAATTACATAAATTGACATGGCACGCTAATTTTTAAAACTCAAAAGGTTTCACAACCGAATACCCAAATTGGGGAGATATACAAAAAGCTTTCGGCGCGTACTGGTTTTTCTATTGTTTATACTTTTTATATTGCTAGCGAGCACACGCTAATTAAGCCACTATGAATGCCTATTGGGGCATCTAAATTGTCAACAAATCTAATCACTGTGATCAATGTCTACAACTAACATGAAAGCGGTCAAACTATTTACCGATCTCACTCAGGAACTAGTTCTTTAATAACACTAAAATTATTGTTCTCCATGCGCGTAGCCTTTTGAGCTACCACAACTAGTACATAGAATAAAAAACTTACAGTTTCATTCCTGGACACATCAAGGTCAATGAACGTATGGCACTCAACAAATTAACGTACAAACAACGAACAACAAACCATGGATGGCATCAAGGCAACTAATTCATATTAATCACGCAATTTGCTGCTATTTAATACAGACTCATTCTGTCATTTAATTGACTAATAAATATTTGCACTTGGTGATTTACACGTTACTCTGATGCACAATTTACATAAAACATAGCAGCAATACTCAAACAGAATAATCGTCACCATAAAAAGATTTTAAAAATTCTTGCTTAGACAACTTGATTACCACTTAGTTATACCGGAGAGATCAAATTCATCTCTCCCGTGGTATATATCGGCTCTAAACTGATCCTTCAACTGCTTAAAACCAACCAAAATTTACCTGCACGAAGTAAACAACACCCTCTCTCCCCACCTGCAACGAGTGAAAGGTGAAACGGTCTTACTAACCGCTCGAAGATAAAATTTTACGAGTGTATAAAAACAAATTTGTAAATACACGAATATTAAACAGGCTGTTATTTAATTTACGGTACTGAGTGTTTTTTTAAAACGCGACCGTTACATTATTGAGGGGAGGAAGGTGATTTGACATGTTTGAATAGTTTGGACGTTGTCAAACTATTAATATTTATTGTTATAATCATACATAAAGTATAGCATTCAACTTGCGATAATGGTAGTAACACACTTGATGATTTGCAGCACGAGCAGTAGGTGACTTTATCTGCCTGAGTTATCACCTACATTATCGCTCGTTAAATAATCTACTATTATTACTATTATTTACTAGACTATAATAGGATTGTAATATATTCTTCTTTTTCGTTTTAGGCTAAAAGTAGAGTTATATCCAGCTTGACAGCTCGAAGTTTATCAAAACAAATGAGGGAAACACTGAAGAATTAAAAGTTTCTGATAAGTAAGTAGAAGCGCGTTTTTGTAAATTTAATAATTAAGTCAATTTTTTTCAAAACTGGTACCAAAAAATTCTACGCTTAACTTGCTATTAAGATTCCACAAAAACCTACTTGATGCCTCTATGCCCAGAAAAAATCGACTGTAATAGGCATATGAAAGTACAAACGAGTGATTCCATTAGAGTTCTGTTTTTTCTCTTGAGTTACAGAATACTTTTTCAACAACCCTATCATGTATATTATATACAGCATAGAAACATTTGCGAGTGTGCACCTTGTACAGGACAGATACAGGTTTTTCAAAATATCTTGCCTTGCGAACTTTTGAAAAACAATCAACTGAAGTTTTAAAATAATTATTCATGGACATTGCATGTCCGCTTTCCTACTGAAAAATCTGCACAACTACAAGTGATTCATAGGCTTTATGATTAGCATCCTCTGAAGGAGAATTGTAACGATAGCAGCAACGATCCCCTCATTTAGGAGTAAACTAACTTCTACCTACACTAAATTACAAGGCAAACAGAACAAAATCCTTGGATTTACATCTGGCATAGGTCATCTAATTGGTTCATTTGCAATTATCCATCTTTGGGAAAAAGCTTCATAAAAGTGATGAAGTAATTCGCCAGGAGCACCATGTGACCTACCTTCCTTCACGTCATCATTTCTGCAAGCTCCTTCCCTCTAACAAATCACTGGATTCAAGTCTGGTGAATGGGTAGGCCATATAATTGATTCACTTGTACCTATCTATCTTTGGAAGAATGCTTCATCTAAGTGTTCAAGTACTTCATTGGGCATTCCACCATGTATAAATAATATTCTAAGAGAGATATGCCAAACTATTTGAAAGCCTAGGTTAGTAAAAGTACGTATCAGCATTTGCTTTCCGTATTAATAAATATAATTGTTATATGACAATTCACTTATCTTTATGATAGTACATTTTATTTAAATTGCTTTTGTTATATATGTATAAGTTGGCAATATTTGTTTAATAGTTGTTTGTTTATCTGCACAATTTGCCTTATTAAAAAAAAAAAAAAAAAATCAAATATTGTCGTACTTAAAGCATACTTTTCTACTTATGTCACACCTATTTACTTTTCAGATATCTTTGCTTATGACGTATAATTACATTGAAAAAAATACTACAAATAATTTATTTACAAAATCAGATAAAACAAACTATTATTAAATTATGATACAGAGAAGATAGCACCTCATCAATATAATGGAATGTTTCTGAATATATTGAATTGTTTCTTGTTTTTAAGCTGTCGCCACTAATCTTATCTATAGGATTATTTACTTTTGTAGAACTGATTAAAAAGATTCATTATCTGCTTCTTCTTATCCTACCTTAGATGATCTGAGTTTCCAGAAAAGAAAAATCAGATACTGACAAAAGAAAAACTCACGATCAGAATTTGTTCTGTATTTACAAGGAAAATAATTGTACAACATATGTATACATATACAGGGTGTTCTTTAATGTGCTAATATTTCCTGTAATATTTTTTTCATAAAATGACTTAATCACACCTTGGTGTGATTCTTTAGGTCATTTTATGAAGAAGAGTTCATATGAACATATTATGTCTGCAACGGCTTAAATTTTTTTCTACAGGGTGTTGAAATTTTTTTCTAATCGTTATTTTTTAATATCTCAGAAAATATTTTAGATATTATATTTTCAATGTTGGTATGTGTTAATAGGATATAGAACCACATATTTTCATTAGAAAAATTATTTTATTTCTCCACCAGTGGCGTCCCTGCGAGCATGTCCTCTGATATTTTTTTACCAAAAAAGTGGACGCCACTGACATTTTTCCATGTTGACATTTTTCCTGATTAGCCTGATCAATTCTACATGAAAAAAACGGTCTCTTGTGTTTTTCTCGTCAGTTCTTGTCCAAGTAGTCCATACGCCATTTCTCAATTCTTTTAGTTTCCATGATGCTGGCTCACTTATTTATCACTTTAAATTTAAAACCCAATTTTTTAATCCACCTTGCTAATGTTGCCTGGCTAATAGTAATCCTATTATTCGTTGTGTATTGTTTTTAGTGTCGGTACTTCATTTATTTGTTATTTACTTATACCCTTGACCATTGGAGGATCTACCCCCTTTGATACTCCCTTGTCTTGTCACATTTTTCTTTTCTACACCTCAATCAATTTTCAATTGTCGTTCTTCACTTGCTACTATATTTTTATAAATAGTTACTACGATTTCTTACGTTCTTTTGCATAAACATTTCTTGGTTCCTTAGGGCTTGCAATATTTGTCTCTTCTACATTTTCAACATCTCTGCTTGTGAATGGCTGGGGGCTTTCCAACGGTCTAAAAATGCCGACTAAATTGTAAGCACAGTAAATAAATCACAAATATGAAGCACCACGTTCATTGCGGTACTTCATGAAACCACACTGATTCTGTACTGCGCTAGCATGTGCATGTTTCTCAAGGCCCTATATCAAACTATGTGACAGGCGAGATGGGGGTGACCTGCGTAATACTATTGAAAGTGACAGGATTGATGAAAATTTGTAGCTAAAATTTGCTTCATTTTGCAACTACACTGTGAGCCTAAAGAAACGCACAAAATTCACATCTTTGGTATGTGTCATTTTTAAAAAATATCCTTGAACTTCCTTATTTTAGTTTTGTAAATGGTACATTTTGTCACTATATCAAAATTTATGACGTCATTGGTTTTTGAGTTATGACGCCATCATAAATTTTTTTTAATGGAAACAGACATTTTTGTTTTAATGTTTTTGGTGGTATATTCCTTTTCTGGTGATATAAAAAAAAAATGATATTACCTGAGCCATTCTTTTGGAAAAATTACATATTATGTAAAAATAGCTTACCTTTCGCAAATTCACGAGTAATGTTCCACTTTCTTATGGACTGATAAATCTTATTGCCTACATTTTTGTTTTAACTAGCACGAAAACATTTGACAAAAATAAAACAAAGAAAATTATAAAAAAATAATCACCTTAATAACAGAGAGATACAGGCCCGAGTACAGGCCTTTTTTTTATCGAAAGAATGCAAAGAAATCACTAATATTTTTACACAAAGTTTTTCTTTTAGTTATAGATAGTTATTTTTCTGCTGTTTGCAAACTCCTATAAAGAATATGTTTCAATACAGGCCTTTTTGTGTAAAGTATCGATAACTTTTTTATTCCTGGCACATGTGGAACCTTAGCTTTGTGACACTTCTGAGACAGTGTAAAACTAGTGAATGCAATGCCACTTTAAGTCAAAGAGAACGCGTAGAACTTTTGATGAGGTGGATATGGTGATAGGCTGAGAACTCATCAGGAAGCATGTGATGTTTTCAATGCCAAGTATCCCGAAAAGCAAATTTCTAGATCCACTGTAAGTAGATTGGTGGCTAGATTGATGAATCTGGCAGTGTAGTTGACCTCCCTCGATCTGGTCGCAACGAAACCAAATTAAATATTCTTCTAGAAAGTGAGGAAAACCACTCTTTCGACAAGTCAAACTTCTGTTGAACGTCTATTGAAAAAAGAAAAATACCATCCACACAAAGTGCAATTAATCCACGAATTGAATGAGGACGATCCAGATCGGCGCTTACAGTTTTGTAAACAGTTGATGACCTTATGCGATGAAAACAGAAATTTTTTAAAGAACATTGTTTTTTCTGATGAAGCTACATTCTCTTTAAAGGGGACTGTACATCGGCATAACTGTAGGTACTGGTCACGTGAAAATCCTCATTGGACTCAAGAAGCCCATACACAGCGACGAGGCAAAGTAAACGTGTGGGCAGGTATGATTGGTGATCGTTTATTGGGATCTTTTTTTTTTTTGAAGAAAATCTTATGGCCGTAAGATAATTACAGTTTTTGCGAGTTGAGTTAGTGCCAGCATTAGCAGTTGTTTCCGAACAATGAAGATGAAGATATTCCTGCTGAAAACGTCTGGTTTCAGCAAGACAGGGCCCCACCTCATTTTGGGATAGCAGTGCGTCAGTTTTTAGATGACACTTTTACTGGAAGGTGGATAGGTCGAGGTCCGATTGAGTGGCCCCCGTGTTCACCGGATTTAACCCCATTAGACTTTTTTCTTTGGGGTTACTTAAAGTCAAGGGTGTATTTTAACAGACCGGATACCATAGAAGAATTGAAAGACATGATTCAAAGAGATGATTCAGAACAACGTGCAAAGTGTCTACAACCGTCTTGGTCAATGCCAAATGGTTGAAATGTCGCAATTTGAGCAATGGAGATGATTTTTTTCTCACAATTACTTATGTATATGTATCAATCAATAATAATCATAATTCAAAAACCAATGACATCATACATTTTGGTATAGTGACAAAATGTAGCATTTACAAAACCTGTTCGAGGATTTTTTTGACAAATGACACATATCAAAGATACGAAATTTGTGCGTTTCTTTAGATTCACACTGCATAATAACCCCTTAAAGTTTTTGACACCAACTTCATCTGCTTGATATAAATTGTTATCATCTGACATGTAGAAATAAAATATGAGTGAAAATGCAAGAAGCAAATTTTTGGAGTTTTTCCTGTTTAATAGTGATGGGAAAATTTCCACTTTGTGAAAATTCCCGGAAATTTTCCGACGAAAATTTCGGAAAGTTTCCGAAACTTTCCATTTTTGTTAAAATTATTTATTTGAATTTGTCATATCGAGAGCTTTTTAAAAACACCAAACACGTGCACTTTTTCTAGAAAGACAAGGAAAATATCCAAAAAAATGTAAAATATTAAAATCTTCCGTGTGATTGTTAATATTGAATACATACTGCGAGGCATAAGGTATTTAATTTAATATAAGTTTATAAATATATGGTTTTAACTATTAAAATCAAAGATCCAGGAAGTTGAAATTTTCTAACAATCATTAATAGGGACTTTGAACATTTTAAAATTTTTTGATTCAAAAAAATTTATAACGTTTTTATTTATTTATCGATTTTGCTCAAAAACAATAGGGTTCTTCCTCTAGCTAACACTAACTTACAGTCTAAATTTCAATGCAATCAAACTTTTCGTTCTTATAAGAAACGTGACGGATGGACGGACGGATATTTTGAAAGTTGTTCAGAATTCGATCACCAACAAAGTGATATGAGAATTTTTTCTCTACGAGCAATGCAATATTACCGGTTTTAGAAATGTGCCGATTGAATGCAATATACTCTTCGATTTGTATTTGCGAAGAGTATAATAATAAGCAATATGTCAAATGTTTGGTAAACCGCCATTAATGTCAATTATTGGCGGGAAATTAAAAAATGTTCGTAAATTTCAGGGGAATGTTTCCGGAAATATTCCCGGAAACTTTCCGGGAAACATTGGTTGGGAAACTTTCCGAAACCTTATTTATTTCTTCCCAGAATGTTTCCAAAATCGGAAGTTACCGTAAATGGAAAGTTTCCCCTGCCCATCACTACTGTTTAATGAACCATTTTTAACCAGATATATCGCGATTTCCATTTGTCGTAGAGGATGAGATGAGTTCAATTTTACCCATAATTTAATAGCGTAAAAAGTGAATCTAATTACTGTCATTATTGATGGTTAAAAACATAATGCTCATTCCTAAATTCATATCAGTTTATCCTTAAAACAGCCATTTTATAAAAGAAAAACACAGTATACAATATTTTTTACTATCCTAAATTTTACTTCCCTCGGTTACCGAAGGGAACTTTTTTCAGGGTTTTATACCAGAACCCTCGTAGGATCACTTTGGTGTCCCTTTTTCTCAGGAACGGCTAGAGACATCGAGTTGACATTAATACTAAAGTCTACAGTCTCATAGCCCTGTAGAATTCAAGTATCTAACTTAATGCAATAAAAAAAATACAGCTTTTCAAAGTGAATTTTCATGCTGACTGACATCAAAACCTATAGGGTTCTCCCTTGTTGATCCTGGCAGTTTGGCACCAAGGACGGTTTCACAGCAAGTAAAGGAAAAATCAATGACTTCAGAAAACTAGGATAGACAAAGCATCCTCGTAGTTTGTTATGTATCATTTTATTTGTTTACATTGCTTTAAAAATAAATATTGGTACGCAACAGTCTATTGGCTAAAGGCAGGTGGGTATATGCGCACGCAGTCCCTCTCCAAACGTTTTGTTTACGATTCAGTTGTAGCGTTGGCCGCCATTAAAGTGTTTGTGATAAACCGAGGTTAAACGTTGTAATTACAGTGATTTTGTAGTGTCTTTGAAGACTGAATTTGTTATTGTGAATAAACAATGGGAAAATATTGTGTTATATGTAGATGTCCCTTTAAAATTGGAGTTAATCGATCTTTTCACAGGTAGGTGAAATTATCTCATAAGCGTAACCTCGGGTTGGAACGACAAATAAGTAAAATTGTAAATATTCAGTACAATAATATTGGAAGTATAGAAAATGTTTTTTTATGTTTTAAAATTGAGTACCTAATATAGTTAAATGAAAATAAAGTTGAAGTGCAAATGGTATTATTTCTAAAGTGCAATATTATATTATTTGTAGAATTACTTAGTTATCAAATTTGAAACATTTCACATTTTCTAATTCAGAGTAAGTTTTTCTTATGACATTCTTTAATATCCTGCACAGAAATGTCAGTTTACTTGAAAACATTTTTATTTTTAAACTATTATCAGCGTCCTCTATAAATTTTAAAGTCCTAACGTATTGAAAATAGATTTTGTGCCCAACAAGATTACAATACAGAAAATTGTGTGCATAATAATAAAAAAAGTCAATAACACCACTTGCTTTTTATATGCTCTTATATTTTCTATAATTTACAGGCATAATTACCTGGGCTACCTGGTGAAATTGCAAGAAGAATAATTTATTCGAAATCGAAAGAGAAGTATTCACCTGAGCTAAGAGCTTTTGCATTAACGTTACACTTTTATTCTGCTAAAGCATACAATTATGTAAGGGAAAAATTGTGTCGTGCTCTTCCTCATCCTGCCACCATCACAAAATGGTTTATGTCAGTCGACGGAAGTTCTGGATTAAGTGAAGCTTCCCTCAGAGCAATACAGACTAAAGTATCAGAACTGGCAGTACGTCATCAAAAAGTATTATGCAATTTAGTTTTTGATGAAATAGCAATAATGAAGCGAGTCGAATGGACGGGAAAAAAATGTATTTCCATTGGTATCATTATTTGACAACGACAAATCATAACTTGTATAACTCTCTAGTTATCCCGGTAATGTAGCTGAAATATGTATCCATTTATCTGTCCTTAGAATATAATTGTTTCGAGTTTTATTTCTGTATTGTTTATTTAGTTCTTTTTTTAAAAGATATATTCACGAATATTGTTTATGTATATTGTATAATAGGATACCAACCTAGTTAATAAATATCCATGTCACACCTGTTTTTTTTTTTCTGAAAGCATTTGACTTAAATTGATTTTATTGTTTTTTTCAACTACTTTTATTCATTTCATTACTCTTAATATATATAATAAAAGTGTGCCTTTTATGTTGAATTAATTTAAATATATTATGCTAGAAGAAGTTTATATGAGAATATCTAAAAAATAATTAACCTTTTTGAAATATTTTGTATCACACAAGTTGTGTGTACTATCACAAAAGTTAATAATTATGTATTATTAAACATACCATTATTCTTGACATATGTACTGTTTTCTGTTCTTGTGTTCTTAATATTTAAATAAATAATTTTGAATTTAATACAAAATAACAATGTTATTCATATTACTTTGAAGTCGAACTAGAAGAGAAATTTATATATTAATTATACAAAATTATCACCCTCTCTAACATATACGCCACTGGCAACGAGTACCATAACATAAACAAAACTATCTCCATCCTTTTTTAAGAATAGAATGTATCATATTATAGGGAAACACAACAACACCTGCATTAATGTATAGGGAATGCTTTGTCTATCCTATCTGAATCTGAAGTCATTGGGAAAAATCATTAATTCCTAATTCTATGTGGAGTTATTACTCGACAAACTTAATTTGGAGATTTCTTTTATACAGAGTACGTGAAAGAAGCCACAAAATTAAGTCACCCTATTTAACAATATGGAATAATAATAATAATAATAATTTTATTAGTCAAAATTGATTGCACCGTGGTGTATTGACATGTCAAATAGAACAAATTAAACAGATAAATAGATGAGAATAATATAACTTATAACATTAGGAAATAGTTCTAATATAGTCAAGAATTTATGTCAAATATGAAGTAAATGTAAATAGTATAATATAAGTAAGCGACATACATAATACACAAAAGAATATAACAAACAATAAATATATATACTTACATACATACACATATATATATAATCAATATTATAAAAGACGTATAATATATAAAAATATAAGTTTATATATAATTAAAATCTGTAAAATTATAATAAGCATTGGCCAAAAGGTGAAGCTTTAATTTTGTTTTAAATTGTGTGATAGGCAATTCCTTAAAACTATTTGGAAGTAAATTGAACAAATGAATTCCAAAGTTCATTCGCTTTGTATAAGCCAATCTCTGACGGGGTGTCTGTATTTTATCTCGATTACGAGTGTTGTAGTCATGGGTTTCACCGTTCTTGATATACTCGCTTAGATGTAGGTACTTTAATATGTAATAGGTGGCAGTAGATTATCTCTGATGGTAAAGTCATTATGTTAAACTTAACAAACCATGGTTTACAACTTTCAAGTTGATTCACGCTCGCTAAAGTTCTTATGGCTCTTTTTTGAACAACAAAGACGTCTAGAATTTGGTTGGATGTACCCCAGTTAATCAAACCATATGTCATAATACTGTGAAATAGCGAGTGATATGCCATAAGTGCAGCATCTAGATTCGCTTTGTTTTTTATTTGTCTAATAGCATATATTTTCTTTGACAATTTCGTAATTAGAACACTGATATGTGAATGCCAAGTTAACCTACTGTCCAAAGTCAGGCCTAAAAATTTTACAGTGTCCGAGGAATTACTCTTCGTTGAGAAAAGTGCTGTGTTTGTTTTGTTCGTATTTAAGCATAACTTGTTTGCATTAAACCAGTCAGAGGCTCTATTTATGATGTCTGTTTTTGAGTCCGCAACGTTACTGCCAGTATCTTTTAACTGTGTCGCAATCGTCAGGGCCCGAGTTTTACTAACACTTATTCGTCCGGTTTTAACTCTGGGAATTGATTTAAGCATCCGATATATAATTTTAATCATTTAAACAGACTCTTGCCCAATTTTAACGATACTATATTTAAGTTGTATCTATTTTCAGAAACAATACTTGACTGGAGAGGATACTACAAGGCAGATGAAGAAATCACCAAGCTACATCTGACCATTCACACTGTAAACAACTCATTTAATTTATTTATTTATTTTGATAACCATATTAAGTAAATCCAAAGATATTAATTACTTAATATATTAAAATATATCACTATTTAGGCCTTATATACTTTGTACATATCAACTTTTTTTATATAGTAATGTAAGTGTGTTATAACGTTATAAATATATCAAAGTTACCCTCGTTGCATTTACGAAAAATGTATGCCTTCGCTATTGAACGCATGTAATAACCTGTAAAAAATGTGATTAAATAAAGGTTTTATTATTGTTTTCCCATTTTTACTTACAAGATGAAATCGTCTGTGTCCATGGTCCTCGCTCTCTTCTGATCCGCCTCAATTGCCAATAGAATTTCCTCGACTTTGTCTTTAATGATGAAGTCATCAGGTATTTCCTGAAAATTTGTAGGTAAGTTAAAAAATCAGTATTATTCAGTTCCATTAGACACAGGCAAAAAAATAACAAAAGCCCATAAGTAATAAACGGTAAGAAAGGAGGGGTATTGATAACCTAGGAAAATCGGTCCCAATTTCATCAAAAAATTACTTTAGTTATCCATGTTCTAAATGTTTTACTATTTTTCAATAATAAAGGATCCACTCTTTAAAAAAAAGTTATTATAACTTTATCTAACAATTAAAAAACTCAAACCCAGCTGGAGATGATAATGTAATCAAAAACTTGTTAAAAAAATGAATGTATCACATTGTTAAACCGTTAACTGAATTAATAAACTTTTCACTCGAGGAAGGTGTATTCCCAGAAAAATGGAAAACGGCAAAAATTCTACATAAATCTGGCGACAAAACCAGAATGGAAAATTTTAGACCAATATCTTTATTAAGCGCCTGTTAAAAAATATTTGAAAAATTGGTATCAAGTTTTTTTAATAAACATAAGATCTTTAATCCTTTTCAGTTCGGTTTTCGTAAAGGTTTGTCTTCTATAAGTGCCATAACTGAATTTTTGAACATATATCAAAATCTGGATAAAGAAAAGGGTAATAGGCATATTCCTGCATTTAAGCAAAGTTTTTGACTTGGTAGACCACAAAATTCTGCTGAATAAATTAGAAAGATATGGCATACGAGGAATACCTCTAATGTGGCTCACCAGTTGTCTTCAGGAGAGAATGCAATATGTTGATATTAGTGGTCATAAATCCAGTTTACTGCTCTCTACTGTTGGTGTACCACACGGTTCTATATTAGGTCCGCTTTTGTATATTATTTATGTAAATGATTTTCAAGTGTCAAATTCTATCATGTATGCTGATGATACTACTGTCCTTGCATCTAAAGTAAATGTCAATTCTGTTGTTAGGGAAGCAAATTCGCAATTAAAAGAAGCCAATAATTGGTTTATTCGAAGTAAGTTATTGCTCAATAATAAGAAATCTGTAGCTTTGAGATTTTACCTAGCTAAAAAGCCATTCGATCATAGCCTGTTAATCCGGGCGAAAAGTGGAAGCTTTAAGCAAAAAAATGTAACCAAATTTTTAGGTGTACATATCTCGGCTAATTTAACTTGGACAACTCACATTGAGGAAACGTGCAAAAAGATCGCACCGGTGTGCTATGTCATAAATCAGCTAGGAAAGGTGGTTGACAGATCTGTATTGTTGATGTATTACCACGTTCATTTCCACTCACTGATTTCGTATGGCATTATAGGTTGGGGTATTTCATATGAAAGTATCAGACTTTTTCGACTTCAAAAGAAGGCCATTAGATACATAATGGGAATGAGAAAATGCGATAGCTGCAGAAAATTATTTAAGGAACTAGGTGTACTTCCACTGCCATGTATTTTTATATTTCAATTACTGCTCTATGTTAAGTCTGAGTTAAGCAGTTTCAATTCTTTAAATGATAATCATTCCTATGTTACCAGAAATAATTTAATTTTAGAAATACCTGCCCATAACCTAGCTACTGATAAAAGAGTACAAAATATTTAGCTATAACTGCCTATAATAAGTACCCAGTGATTTTAAAATTTTAAATACACATAAATTCAAAGTCATAATAAAACATATTATTCTCTAAGTGAATATCTTGACGATTCGCTGTAGAGATATTATATTATTGCTCTATTTTAGTAATTTTATATTTTAAACTATTTGTATTGTTTTATTTTATTTGCTATACTTACTGACTTGCCACATATACATACAATATATCAACAAATGGTTAATAAATTATTATCATTATGTAGCTATCTTTTCTAAGGAAGCATACATCGCAAAATGTGGTGTAATAAACAAGGGTCGGAATTTTCAGCGATAATAGGGTCACACTCAGGAGCATTAAATTAAATACAATGAATTATATTAAAAATACATTGAAAAACAATATTGCATAAAACATAAAGTAATTTTCGGTTGACAATAATGTAAATCGAGAGTATTTGTGTTCATAAAATTACGAAACCAACAAATTCATAGAACTTGTAGATAAGAAGTAAAATTAGCAGTCGTGTCGTATTACTTACGTATCTATTAGCTAGTAAAATGAATTTAACTGAAACAAATTCTATTACAACCTGTAATTATGTTTGAAAAATAAACTACTCGTTATTAAATGACCAAAACAGGGTTAAAATAGAAAACAAATGACTAAAAAACACATAGCAAAGTGATAGTTTCAATGACTCCATCGACCTGTGTGAAAAGATATATGAGTCAACCCGCATGGGCTGGATTTTAGCAGCTTGCCGCGAGTAGGCTGGACTTTAGTCACCGTAGAGAAATATTAAACTGTGCTTTAGTATTATACATAATTTGTTAGCGAAACTATTTGTCTAGTAATTTTCGTTGGTTTCTGCATAATTCTAATTGTGTTTAGATTGAGCAACATTCCAAAAGTTAAAAGATGTAATGATGTGTTAGCTCATGAAAGAATAGAAAACTACCAGGAATCGGAACAATGTAATAAAAATATATTTATTTTATTAGTTACTGACGCATGACGGCATGAGATATATGCTTAAGAAAGGGAAGGTCTTGCAAGAGAAACATCTCGATTTAGTTAATTTTACATGTGTGGCGCATGCATTGAATTGGGTAGCAGCAAAAACCAGTGACTTACATATTTCCCGATGTGAATGACTTAATTTCAGAAGCCAAAAAATTTTCTTGAAGGCACCGAGCAGAATCACACAGTTCTATAAACATTGTCCAGGGATACATTAAACAACAATCAAAATGGTTATGTAAAAAATCGGTCTACAACTAGAGCTGTCTTTTAAATGTTAGAAGACATAATAACAGGAATAAATGAAGACGAATATCCGGTTTGCCTATATGTGGACTTAACAAAAGCATGTGACAGTGTGCATCATCAAACTTTACTTGATAAATTAGAAGCATTAGGATTTCGAGGGCCAACATTAAAACTCCTTAAATCATACTTGAGTAACAGACAACAATATTTAGTCACAGAAGATAATCATACTGGTAAACAATTAACATCAAACGGATATACAATAGAAAGAGGAGTTTCGGTTTTGGGACCGAACTTATACCTTTTCTATGTAAACGAGCTGCCAAAATTGTTAAACCACATAACAACATCATTTGCTGACGACACATCAATCGTAATACGGTCAACAGGTGTTACTGTTGATAAAATAATATTAGTATTGAAATCTCTTAATAAATGGTACCAACAAAATAATCTGAAGCTGAATATAAGCAAGACCAACATTATGGAATTTAAAAAAAAAACAAATGTAGCAGTCAAATTCAAAAATGAAAAACTTAGCCCCACCAATGAGACAATGTTTCTAGGAGCCTAGCATTGATTCTGAATTGCATTGGAAGAAACATATATACCATATATTTAATCTAAGTTAAGTAATTTCAATTAAACCTTAAACATTTAGGCAAAAACAGTTAATAGAGAGCCAGTTTGAGTGCCAATTATGCTTATGTCCATTCTCGTCTAAAATATGGCATTTTTTGGAGTAATTCAATAGAAGCCGAAAGATTATTTAAAATCCAGAAAGCATGTATTCGAAGTATGTTCCAACTAGATTATAATTCAACATGATAAAACACATTCAAGAATGAAATCATACTTACCGTACCCTCCATCTACATTTATGAATGTGCATGTTTTGTCAAGCTCAATTATGAATTATTTAGCAACAAATAACTTATTCATACATATGACACAAGAGGCACAATGAATCCATACTTAAATCCAGCACAAACAACCAGAACTAAAGTTCAAAAAAGTGCACCGTACCAATTAATACGTATATATAATGCATTACCTAATCAAGTAAAACAGATGCCAATTAAAAACTAAAAGACGTGTTTAAAAGATTTTTTGTGTAATAAGGTATTCTCTATATTCTATACTTTTGTATGACTATTGAATAAATGTGTATTCTATTGTTCTATACAGCCACCGAAACATAATATTATGAGGTGGGGCACTTTTCTGCATTTTATTATGCTAAGAATTTCGAAAATATTACAAGTTTAATCAACACGTTCGATTTCCACGAATCTATTGCAATATGTAATGCACAAAATATTTTTGAAAAAGCAACGCTGAAGATAGAATTTGTATATATAATTTTAATGTTACAGTAAATGTCATAGAATATCTACAATGCCCTGAGCTGTCAATTCATCAATCTCTGCAAAAAATTAATTTGGTGTTCGACAAATTCGAGAAAGTAGAGGGAATAAAAGGTCTCAAAATATACCACAAGTTAATTCAAAGGTTTTTGAAAAACCCCAGATTTAGAGGAATTGCAACAATTAGCAAACTTTTGGAGCGTAATCTAGGTAATACCAAACATTCAAAATATTTGTAATGAGGTAGGTATGCGCCGCTTATTTCTGCCAATATAGAACGCTCCTTTTCAGCACTAAAGTGGATATTTAACAGTAGGCGTCAACGACAATTTGGAAAGAATAATGATTTAATACCATGCAAATAAATATATGTAAATAAAATAACGAATAAGGTATTTTCTATTACAACTTTCATTCGATGCCCATTATGCCGGATTGTATCTATCTGAAGCTGGCTGTTGGTATCTCTTTATGTCGTCTAAGTCGCATCGCAGAGGCATACATCCGAGGTAAATACTTTTCCAGTACATAAGTAGGGATAACATAAAGAGAGAAATTAAAATTACAAATTCATAATTGTCGAAACACAACATTGTTGTTATAATATTTCTTGAAAAATGAAATATCAAGTCAAGTCCGACTCAGTTAACGCTGAAAAATTCCGACCCTTGATAATAAACACCTTATTAAAAAATACCCTGTTTTCAGGCCTTCTTGTGACTTTTACATGCAGAGCTCATTTCTTTAGCATTTTTTTCATTGTTATATTATCCGGAACGTAAAGTACGTCATACAAAACAAATTTTGTTAGTAAAATAATGCGAACATGGGGAGGGGGAACAGATTTCCTTAGTTTTCCGATACTCCCCCTTTACATGTTACTTGAGGTAATGTTATGCCATACTGCCGGAAGGACAAACATAACGTAATGTCACAACATCGATACCACAATCCTTCCATGTCCGAATACCATTAAAGATCTAGGTATAATATTTGACCATAAGTTCACCTTTGTCCCTCATATTCATTCAATAATATCTAAAGCTTATAAGAATCTCGGTTGTATCATGCGTAATATGAAGGACTTTAACAACATTAATACCCTGAAGTTACTTTTCAATAGTTTTGAAGATTACAACTAGAATATAGGTCAATAGTTTGGAATCCCATATAAAACACCCACATTATTAATATTGAGCGAGTTCAAAGAAAATTCTTTAAGCCAGCAGCGTATCAGTTAGATAATAATCAATATCCCCAAAGAGACACCCCGCAGGAAATTTTCTATGCCAGATTTGAAATGAACAACTTGTTACAACGCCGCAACATGCACTCCGTTATTTTCTTGTACAAAATAGTCAACAACATAACTGTGTAGCATTACTTGACATATTAGAGTTTTATGTGCCCAGAATTAATTCTCACCACAAAGGGCTATTTTGTACAAGAAACCATCATACTAATATATGTAAAAAGTCCCCTACATATCACATGTTTGTCAGTTATTCAGAAGTTGAAACAAATTTAGATATTTTATTCTGTAATGCTAGTAGCATCAAACGCCTGTATGAATACTCTGATCCTTGTTAATCTATTTTGAAATTGTCTGGTCTTGTACACTTCATTGATTTTGCATTTAATAAGTAGTGCTGCTTTTATTGTTCACTTTTTCTCTCTTTCTATCTTTTTTCAAGCTTACAAAATTGCCATCCGGGTACTAATTTACATATTAACAAAACTTAAAAATATACAACTCCCGAGGGAAAAACCACCATTGGCAGTCCCACAGTTTGGGCACTTTTGGCAGGCCACGACCAGATTTTTGCAGGTAGTTGACCCCTCGCCACATGTAGTACTCCAAGTTCAGTTTACTCCTACTTAATTTGAGCAAGTCGAAAATGTGAAATTGAAGCATTACCTTATTATGTAAACTGCAGTGTAGCCTATAATTCTTATCCAAGGCAGCTAGGACTGCAGTCTGTCGGAAGGCACTACCCAAAGTCTTGTTTTTCCGTGTAAATGCTATCCTGGTTAGTCCATCCCATTCTGTGTATGATATTGGAGGTGGGGGGTTCCTAGGCTCTATTCTTACTACTGCAGATTCTACTTTTGGTGGCGGCCTAAAGTTATTCTTTCCAACCTAGAAACCATAATGTCTTATTTGGGTTTATTGACCTTAATAAAATGGGAGACCATGAAGAAAATAAATTTAAAAAAAGACGATTTCTATAGAAAATAAATTAATAGTAGTCAAAACAACGAAGAAACTTGGGTATCCGGGAAGTTGATGTTAAAGTTAAAAAAACTGGATACCAGAGACTATGGCTTGGGATTAGAACGTTTTATAGACATTTTAAAGAAATAGTTACATTACCGAAATACAGGTTGTTAAAGGCAATAAAAAAAACCTACATATTGTCAAAATATTGAAATATTCAAAAATGTTCACAAGAATATACAGTTTGCAAAAAAAGGAAAATAAACAACTTGATACAAATTTCACTCTATGTTACAATCACAAAAGAAGTTAAAGAGTAAGTATTACATACACTACAGGTAATAGACACAAGAGTCTAGCCATCAGACCGTGAGAAGCCCAAATATGCATGATGCCCGTCCCGAGCACGTAAACATTACAAGAAGGCAAGGTAATACTCAAGAGAAACTATTTTTGCTTTAAATAATATTGGTCATAATGGACAATAATACATGTTACATGTGTACTCACTGCAAAAATTCTTCAATAATTCAAATTTTCAGAGTTGTGTTCGTGAGTTCCTCGAGGTCTGATGGCTAGACTCTTTAGTAATAAACACTCCATTCTCTACAAAAAATTACTGGTCTGGACTTTTTGTTTGCTTTTTGTCAGTAGGTGTAAGGGAGGGGGATCAACAAGGCTTCTATGTCCGGGCAGTGGAAGTGGTCATCTGACGTAAACTCAAATTAACACTACACATTGATGCTTTGTTGAGACTTTTTGCAAACAAATTACAATTACAAGTAATGTCATATATGTCCCCCGATGTTGAGAACAATTCAAAAATACCCCTTGTTCAACCCCCCCACTGCACCCACTGACAAAGAACAAGCAAAAAGTCCAGACAGGTAATTTTTTGTAGCGAACGGAGTGTCTATAAGATATAAAGTCAAACATTAAAAATAAACAAATGAAAAGAATTACTAATTAGTCAAAACATATTAAGATTTAAACATTGTACAGCTATAGTCACAGTCACACCTTTTAAATCTTGTGATAAGTTGTTAATTAGACAAGGAGCTAGATATTAAAAACAAGTAAATTTTTTTATTATATTTTCTTCAAGATCTTTTGATTTTAGAGCGAAATGCAAAAAACTAGAATTTTCTAGTCTCTATAGACCGCAAAATTAACCACGGGCTCTCATATTAACAGCAGTGTGACGTCATTTAGTAATTTAATATATCTCAAAATGTGTCAAAATGTGCTTTTACTAATAGCTGATATAAATGTAATATAAAGTAATATGAATTGTGTAAATAATATTAACTGCTATACATATGATTTAATAATGTTAGAATGTTCTTTTGTTATGAAATTTACTTTTCTCTTTATTCTTAACGTGTTAGGGTTTTTAATATAAAATAAATGTTAAATTATGCAACTTTGACATTGATCAGATATTTATCAATAGGACAATCTATTTTTAAATAACAAGCGCAGCACATTAAAAGTATCTTCGAGACAAATTTTGGGAGTAAGTGATGTCAGAGATTCCTGCGGGTAGGTTCAAGTTTAAAACAGTATATTTCTGAAACGTCTCATCAAATTGATACCAAATATTTAATGTTGTAATTATTCGGAGAGTACCTCATATACACGTACTAAAAAATGCAATATGAAACTTGACCAAATGACCCCATTGATGTACCTACAGTTTTCAATGCCTTTTAGAGCTTTCTGATGAACATTAAGTACTATGCCATTTAATCCTTTGCCACAGTTACCTACTACAATTTTTTATTGGGTAAAACGTTTGCCAACAAAAGCAATGAAACCTTCATTCATCTTAATATTTGCAAAATGTGGTAAACGGTATTATACGACCCTATTTTCTTCATAAAATATGCCCATAAACAGTGTTTGTATAATTCAAATGATTTAGTAAAAGGCTCTATACCAGCTTTGTCTACAGTGACAATAACTCTGTTAGATTATGTTAACGTGCTCATTAAATGTGCAAGATTTCGGTAATTTTAAGTAAATCTGGAGTGCATGGTACACAAAGCAACTTTAGAAAAGTGATGGTGATCAACAAGACAGTGAACATTTTATGTTTAAACAGGAGTTTATTTGTGCATATTCTCATTATTTATTATGCATAAAAATCTTACCTTCATCAACATATCAACCCTAGCAAGAAGCTGCGTGTTAACGGACAGCCTACAATACAATTTATCACCGGGTTTCGCCACCAGCCTCTGAGCAAACTCTTGCTGAAACATTAGGACGGCACAACGGAAGAAAGGTCTGTGTAACAATAACTTAAATACTAACGGCGACGATATTTGGTATGGTATATTGGCTACGCAAATGTCAAAGAAAGGTAGTTCGGTTTTTAACACATCACCAATCATAATTTGTAGTTTTGACTGCACTGGAGTACCTTGCACTCTTTTTTGTAATTCAGCTACTAGTCTGGTGTCTATTTCACAGGCAATGACTTTTTTAACTTGTTCTAGCAGCTTGACGGTCATGTTACCTGTTCCAGGACCTATTTCAAGGGCTACATCTGTTGGCCGCAGGCCAGCTTTGTCCAACATGGAAGTTATAACCATAGGATTTTTAAGTATGTGTTGACCGAAGTCCTTGTTGAATAAAATACCTAAAAAATATAGATTGGTAATATTTAGGTATGTTATACCAAATTGGCAAGAAGTTTTACACTTTTAAAACATTTTTGGGAAGTGCTATTTGGTTTACCTTGTTTAGCAACATCGCCATGTATTCGGCTTTTCTTTTCACTTCTTATTTTTGGCATTTTATATATTATTTTCTTGGATTTTCTCACAAGTAAACAAACTACATTTCTGTGTACATGTGGTCACATCATTATAAAGGTTATGTATTCTTCTTCTTCGCAAATTTTGCTGACAACATAACAAATACCAACATGTGACAACAAAGGAACTAAACGTTACGATCTGGTTCCGTAATCGCAATATTCTGTTAGTAATATGATTGGTTCCGTTAAACCAATGTCGTATATTAAAATAAATATCTGTCTATAGTTGTTTAGTTACTATATTTGGTTAAAAAAACTACACACACAAATGCAGAAGGTATCAAAGATAAACTATGTACCTATCTAATATAACGAGAAATATTCATATGAACATAAATAAGATGAAATGGAAAAATAAATGATTTTGTCGTTCAGTGTTCTATCAGAACCTTTTTATTTTTTTTACAAAGAAAGCCTATAGTTAATTAAGGGGAAATAAAATACTTAATTTCCTCAATGACACTGATACAGCGATACAGTCAAGTTCAACACTACTTGTGTTAATGTTGTCACCTGTTGTTTAAAAAAAAACAATTATTAAAAATACAAAAGTTATTAAATATTTTAGTAACAAATGTACATTAAGGTGGCTGAGACTGTTGATAAGATTCTACACCAAGTTACTGCATTATAGTGGAGTAGAACTGGCATTTGAAAAACAAGTGCCTTAAAAAAAAATGTCCCGTCTTTTAGAGGATGACTTCCCCCACTACCCTGACACTTTCACATTCGAGATCTAGGTGGTGGGAGGGGGAGGGGGGCTGTTAAACATATGGAAAATCGGTTTTCCTCAGTTTGCGCGCGTTCGGGGAGACGGACAAAAAAATATTTCGGATAATTAAGAAAGGTCTCCCCGAGCCGCGCAAACCGGTTTTTGTTTTTTTTTAAATCGGCCAATTAGGGCCGGAGATATGACAGTTTGAAGATATTGAGTTTCAGGGTAGTAAAAGGGATCGGACAGGAGGTATGAGGGGTGTTTATGAGATAAGGGATAACCCCATCCCTTATCTCTTAAACACCCCTCATTCCTCCTGTCCGACCCCTTTTCCTACCCTGAAACTCAATCCCTTCAAACGGCCATATCTCCGGCCCTAATTAGCCGATTTTAAAAAACCAAAAATCAGTTTACGCGCCCCAGGGATACCTTTCTCTTTTGCCTTATCCGTCTCCCCGATCGCGCGCAAACTCAGAAAAACCGATTTTCCGTATGTTTAACAGCTCCCTCTCCCCCCGCACCACCTAGATCTCGGATGTGAAAATGTCAGGGGAGTGGGGGAAGTCGTCCTCTATAAGATGGAAAACATTTTTTTTTTTAAAGGCACTTGTTTTTCATCCCCTTTTTTCTGCCAGATCTACTCCACTATTATAATATACTGATGAAAGCAGTTTCGATAATCTCTGGAGAGGATAAAATTAAAAGCTTACATAATCATATTATATCAAGAAAATTTACCCACTTCTTTTTAAGATATTGGGAAAGGTATCCTATGTATGGTTGACATCGAGTAGCTGTACTGGGGCTGTCCCTTGTATGCGAAATAACAAATCAGTTTCAGTAGAAAAGATCTACTTATTTTTAATTAGAGGAAATGGAGCATTCTCTTTGGTATATTTGCTCATCTCTTCCTAGGCTATCAGTGGTATTTTCTCCTTTTTGTTTGTATGAGATATTTTGCCTTGGTGAAGATTGGCAACGCTAACTTCGACCGATGTAAAGTTGGCAAAGGCATCAGACAGGTTTGCATTCTGACACTCCTCTTTAACATCTATAGGGAACCCGTGATGCGACGGTGTTGAAGGACTGGAAGGGTGAAGTAGTATGGGAGGAACTAAGGTTTCAAATTTGAGGTTTGTAGATGACACCACTTTGGTTGCAGCGAACGGAAATGAGCTCACGCACCTACTGGACAGTGGACAACCTCCAAAAAACGAGTATGGTTTGAGTGTAAGTTACAACAAAGCAAAAATTATGATTGTAGACCGAGCAAATTAAAATCCGAGCACGTTAAAGATGGGTGATTGTGGGGTAGTAAACAAGATGGAGCCCTTGTAGGCAACACTATGGCACATATATGAAATTTTTCAACATTATGTTCATTTTTATTATACCATATATACCATTCTGATTTCAACGGTATATTATACCTACTTCATTCTTTTCCGTTAATTTTCTGTCAAAAAATAATTGTACAAGTTCTAGCACCAGCCTGCATCTCACATTTCAGCGGTACCGAGCAAGATTATTAATTAAGGGGGCCATTCCCTAGAAAGAGACGTTCGATAGAAAAATATTTACTATTTTTGGCCATAAGTTTTTTTTCTTAGTATGTAATTTAAAAAAACTATAAGACTCCTTAAGTAGAACTTTAACAAGACTATTACTATGAACTTTCGCTCAATAATTTCAGTGGTTTGTAAAATAGTTATATTTAAATTTAAAAACTATGCTAATCTTCCTATTTCGTAGTTTTAAATTCAACTATTTTGCAAATCACTGAAATTGTTGAGTGAAAATTCATAATAATAGTCTTATTATGGTTCAACTTGGGTAGTCTTATAGTTTTTTTAAATACAGGGTGATTCACGTAGGCCATTCATTAGAAGTTTTTCAACTTGCAGTTGGATTAGAAACTTGAAATTTGGTATGCAGCCATAATCGATCATTTCCGTTCTATTTAAAATATTTTCAGTCCTCCAACTATACAGGGTGTGCCAAAAATTGGTACCAACTTTCTTATTTTAAATGGAAACCTATATTTTTCTTTACACAGTTCGATTGGTCTTCTAATTCTGAGTTTAGAGAATATAAGTTATGTTAACTTATCTATTACAATTTTTGATATATGTCCAATTTTTTGAAAAAAATTGCCGTTGTAGTAGTTTACGAACAAATTTGTATCTCGCAAACCTTTCAAAATTATCAAACCAAATTTGTGAAGCAGTTAGCTGGAAGTCCAGGCTAACTTTTGATGTCCCATCGGTGGTCCCATTTTATACAATATGGGCGCAGTCGATTTTCAAATGTCGCAATCAAAAATTGTCAAAAATTAAATTTTTTCAAAAAGCACCTACTATTTTTTTGCACACCATTCGAAAGAAAATTGAATTTTAGGGTGAGTCACTTAAGCATTCCCTATACCTAACTTCACCCCATATCGAGTTATTCAATAAAAATCAAGAAATACCTTATCTTGCCGAGAGATTCCTTACTTCATCAAGTATGCCATGGAAACAAAAGACAGTTGTAATAATTTTTAAAGAAAAATATGGATTCTTATTTAATTACACATAACACCAACAAATTATTATTAACGAACAAGAAGAATGTTGACGAAATTCTGTCAGTGAAAATGGTGCACACATTGAGCATTTGTATTGAAATAATTATTTTGTTAATCTGTTTATTTGTTGTTATTTTGTTGTTATTATTTATTATTGCAATACGATTTTTGAATAAAAATTAAAATAAAATGATTGTTTCCAAAGCCTACTACCCTTGAGAAAAAAAAACAATATTTTTTTCAAAAAATGCCAATGATTCAAAAACGACTGTAGATAGATATACACAATGTTAATAAAAGTGGCCCTAAAATTCAATTTTGCATTGATTTCTGGCGTCAGAAATGGTAGGCGCAAAGATGTGCTACGCAATCTGTTGAAAGTAGAATAATAGAATATTTGAACAAAAATATGGTGGTCACATTGAACATTTACGTGAGAATTTCGTCAACATTGTTCTTGTTCGTTAATAATAATTTGTTGGTGTTGTGTGTAATTAAATAAGAATCTATATTTTTCTTTAAAAATTATTACAAATGTCTTTTGTTTCCATGGCATACTTGATGAAGTAAGGAATCTCTCGGTAAGATAAGGTATTTCTTAATTTTTAATAAATAACTCGATATGGGGTGAAGTTAGGTATAGGGAATGCTTAAGTAACTCACCTTAAAATTCAATTTTCTTTCGAATGGTGTGAAAAAAAATAGTAGGTGCCATTTGTAAAAATTGACTTTTTGACAATTTTTGATTGCGACATTTGAAAATCGACTGCGCCCATATGGTACAAAATGGGTCCACCGATGGGACATCAAAAGTTAGCCTGGACTTCCAGCTAATTGCTTTACAAATTTGGTTTCGTAATTTTGAAAGGTTTGCGAGATGCAAATTTGTTCGTAAACTACTACAGCGGCAATTTTTTTTAAAAAATTGGACATATGTCAAAAATTGTAATAGATAAGTTAACATAACTTAGGTTCTCTAAACTCACAATTAGAAGACCAATCGAACCATGTAAAGAAAAATATAGATTTCCATTTAAAATAAGAAAGTTGGTACCAATTTTTGGCACACCCTGTATAGTTGGAGGACTGAAAATATTTTAGAGAGAACGGACATGATCGATTGTGGTTGCATACCAAATTTCAAGTTTCTAATCCAACTGAAAGTTGAAAAACTTCTAATGAATGGCCTACGTGAATCACCCTGTATATATACTAAGAAAGAAAAGTTATGGACAAAAATAATAAATGTTTCCCTATCGGATATCTCTTTCTAGGGAATGGCCACCTTAAATGAAATAATTTTCGTAAACCTTAGGTTTAAAGTAGTTGCCATTTTTTAAATGTTTGTTTAATTATCACCTCGGATTGGCTTAAACATTTTCTAAGAAATAGCTTATGAAATATTTACACTAACGTAAAAGTATACGCTACGAATTATTTGATGTTGGAGGAACAGTAATGGGGCATATATTTTATATTTTGGCCGTCTCCTCTTTAATGGCTTGCGCTCAAACCTTGTGCAAACTAAAAATTTGTTTCTTATTTAAAAAAAAATACTAAAGAAAGTACACACTTTCTTTCTTCGTTAATTCAAATTCGCTAAATATTTATTCATCCATTTATCATAATCGAACATATGTGGGTCATCCCGCGAATTGTAATTCGCATTTATTATTTTAATGAATGGGCATATACAAAGAAAATGTGATGTGATCATGTATGAGAAACTCGAATAAATTATTTCAATTTCGTTGAAAGAAAGTTTGCTTTAGTAAATAATATAGGTGTGGAAAAATCCACTGACGGGTAAAGTTGGACAATACTTTGTTTAAAATATTAACATTTGGATACTAATTTCAAATAATATATACAGCGCAAATAAGTACAGAATGCACTCATTAAAATCATTGGTTGGCCGTTTCGAAGATATCTCAATTTTTCGACTTATCTTTAGCTAGGTGTTAGTTATTGTGGCAAGTTCAGTAGGAGTGAAAAATTAGTCAGCACTAATGACATCACCCTTATGTGAGATATGTCGATTAGAACTAGTAGGGGCAAATTCGTGCGAACCGATCAGTCATCGTTGTACCTATACAATAAAACATTTTTCTGAAAAACATTGACATGGCTTGTTGGAACTTATTGGATCACCACAAAGTCATACTCTACAGTTTGCAACAGATTTCCCTAAAAATCGCCTAAGCCCTTTCAGAAATTCATTAATAGTTGAGTCAATGAGCATAAAAATTATCAAATCTTCTTATTTCTCAGCAAAAACTCCGATTTTGATAATTTTTAAAAAAAGTGTGTTATTTAATATTATTCAATATCAGAAACGTCCCAAGTGGCGCAAATAAGTATTTATACTGTTTAAACAAAAATAACAATATTTACAGGAAAAGATATTTAAGAATTTTTTTTTTTTCGTGATATTTATAAAGCACAGAGTTGTATTATTGAAAAAATGTTTCTCACAGTCGTGGCTGATAATTAATCACTTATATTGTTTAAACAAATAATGACAACTTCTACACGAAAAATCTATATAATAATCGAGTGGGGGTGGTGGGGATATGTAGAATATTATAAAAAATTTGAGGCCTTGGCTTCTAGTATAGAATAGAATAGAATAGAATAGAATATGTTTATTTACAATCTCAACCGAATTTCAAGTTTCTGTATTCTTATTAGCTTGCTTTACTAATTTTCCTTTATTTACCCCTATTTACCCTCAACTCTTCACCGGATATGTTAAAAAAACAATCAGGTTCTAGATCTCATTATAATACATATATGATTAACTTGATGTATCCTGGGATTTTTCGGTCATCTTTAAATGAAAATTCTTATATTTTCTTACATTTCGGTTTTAGAAACAGAGGAAAAACTACAATATTTATATTAACGTACGATTATTTTATGTGATTTTACGAAGTTAATTTCATTACTTACAATTAGGTGTTTTCACTATATGCAAATTTGCTTTTTTGATATTATTAAAATGAAGTACTTGTTATACTAAAGCACTTATTGATATTTAAACAGCATTATATCGTCCATCAAATTAAAATTTCAACAAATAAATAACAAGTTTTAGTAATTGAACGAGTACGCAAAACACGCGGTGACGTCATCGGTTATATTAGTTTCTTAAATCGCATTTAAAAATCGTTAAAAACAACATTTTCTTCACTTTATTTACGTTTTACATGTGATTAAATAAGTAACGCCTACCTAATACGGGATTTGTAAAAACTACTTTAGGAAATTTATCTGCAAAATAACGTGTTTATAACACAAAATGACAATGACAATATAACTGATGACGCCATGAGTTCGTAGTGAATTGATGTAGTGTTTTTGGCGAAAAAATTTCAATACAAAATTAAAATGGCTTATTTTAAGGTAATATTAGACTTTTTCTCAAAATTCAAGTGTTTTTAACTATAATAAAGCATTATCTTCACAGTGAAAGTGAATTTAAAATTTGCGAAAACACCTAATTTAAGAAATTTTTTGTTTACACTATATTAACATTTTACGTTTATTTCTGTTGAAAGTTTTAATGCAACTAAACGCTGAACAAAAGTATTGCCTGCTTTCTGGTCTGTGCTATATCATTATTGGTACAGTTTATTTAATTTATGGGTGTTAGATCTGAAGTTTTCTCTAATGGCTGGTAGTGTCAAATATGATATTTTAAGAATGATCTTGCGGACTTGATGGATAGATGTAAAAATATATGTTGTTTAATAATATCCCATTTTTAGTTAATTTAACAAGTTAAAGTATGTTTCCTACCAGCCGTTAGAGAAAACTTCATATCTAACATCCATAAATTAAATAAACTGTACCTATAGTGACATAGCACAGACCAGAAAGCAGGCAATATTTTTGTTCAGCATTTAGTTGCATTAAAACTTTCAACAGAAATAAACGTAAAATGTTAATATAGGTAGTGTAAACAAAAAATTTCTTAAATTGTAAATAATGAAATTAAATTTGCAAAATCACATAAAATAATCGTACGTTAATATAAATATTGTAGTTTTTCCTCTGACGATGGTTAATAAAACCGAAACGTAAGAAAATATAAGAATTTTCATTTAAAGATGACCGAAAAATCCCAGGATACATCAAGTTAATTTGATATCAACGATCAAGAAAATATAAATATTTATTTAAACACATATGTGTATAAAATTCAAGTCAATATCTTCGTTCCAGAGAAAACGTGTTGACAAAAAAGTTACAGACAGACAGACAGACTGACCGACCAACAAACCGACAGACATACAGACAGAATTTTTTTCCCTCAAATTTAAAATCTCGACGTTTCATGACATTCTAAACCTATTTCTACAAAAAAATTATAACACTTCCAAAATTATACAGAGTGGTCACTTATAAAATAATCAGGAAAAGACGAAGAACAATACATTTCTTAATGCAGTTGTCACCATTATCAATGTATATTTTTAGTAAATATAAATATCGTGGTTACAAAAATAAATGATTAAGAAACAGAGGAGAATAATAAATAATCGAAATGTAGTTATCACTATTGTGGTAAAGAAAACCTGATAACTTTTGGTTAAAAAAATACAAGGTGGTCAATAAATACTTAATAAATAAAAAGTGCCAAATAAGAAAGTTTTCCGTAAATACCCTTACAAGTTTCAATCATAGTTGAATTATTTCTTAGAAATATAATAAAGCGTCTTCCTTGACAATAGTGTTAACTATATGCCAAATATTATTGCCATCTCTCATATTATTTCACTATTTATTCTTATTAGATCATCCACCCAGCATACCCATTTCTGCGTTATCAGTGGCGTCAACTACCAGCCAAATTGAACAATTTTTCGTCAAATCATTTTTTAGATATAGCGCTGACACACAGAGAGCAGACACACAGGCAGACAGACAGACATACTAACGGAATCGAATGACCTTCATTTTAGTAAAATTCAGAGATAGTCTGAAACATGAAAATCCAAAAAAATCTTGGAGAGTAATTTTTTTAAGATTACAATATTTCTCTTCGTTAAACGCTTTGTGAATTTTTTTTCCTTACGAGAATTACACTTTCATTCCACTACGTGGATGTGGAAGTTATAAGTTAATAAGAAGATAATTTGAAGGCAATTAATAACCGTAACCAACCGGTAGTTATAAACTTCGTTGGCAATAAAATGTCTTTTGCTATGTTAAGTATGATGTTGTTTAATTAACATATGGCAAGTACTTTAAACTTTACTTTAATTATAATTCTCAGAAAAAATATTCCAATGCGATGTCTCTTTTTATGCTCGTACAATTCTTCCCTAGATTCTTTCTTTTCTTCAGAAAATTCCGAAAATTCCCTGGCATATTCTTTAGATAGAATAAACAACTTTTGCCCCTTAAACTTTTTATTCAAATTGCTTCCTTTTCCCGTAAAAAAATTCAAAATAATGAATCTGTAGACCCTCATTAATCCGTTTAGGGAAAAGTAAGCGTTTTAAAGAAAAATCCAAGAGCCAAAACTTGCTTATTTTTGTACAAAGAACACGCCTGATGTTCTCAAGATTTTTTAGCCAAGAAATAATTTCGATCAAGTATTTCAGTTAATTTTTTTTTTCTTCAGAAAAGTTCCGAAAAATTCATACACATTCTTTAGACAAAAATAAACAACATTTACCTAGTTAGTAGTTTCGCTGCCACCACCCTGATTTAACAGGGAAAAGAATCATTATTTTTTTCTCTGGGAGAAGGAAGCATTTTAGCAAAAAGTCCAAGAGGTAAAAGTAGTTTATTTTTGTGTAAAGAATACACCTGAATTTGAGGATTTTTTTGGAGGAAAAAATCTAAGGAAAAAAATAATAAATCTAGGGAAAATCTTGTCTGAAATTATTTTCAGCCAAAGAATGTGGCATACATGTTCTTTGGGCAAAAATAAGCAACTTTTGGCTCTTGGAGTTTTTCTCTAAAACGCTTCCTTCACCCTAAACTAATTAATAAAGGTCCATGACGTATTTTTTTTTGTAATCTTTTTTTCGGGAGAAGGAAGCACTTTGGAGAAAATGTCGAAGAGACAAAAGTTGCTTGCTTTTGCCCAAAAAATGTACCTGAATTTTTTTCAGAATTTTTTGGCAACGTTTAAGCGGCCGCTTGTTTTTCGCCCCTCTCTCTCGAGGAGGTAGAGGTCACGTGATCTGCCGTTGGGGGGAAATGGTACCTACTGATACCTGCAACATCTCCACCAAGCGGCGCCACTTTTGTCGATGGGATCCCGTATTATAAGGTAAAAAAATAGTCCTGTCATGTCAGTGGGACATTTTTGTTTAATTGTATTAACTAGAATAATATAAATTCCTACAAGTGTGAACCTTCAAGTGTCTCTCTTTCTCTATCTCAATTGATTGACATGTAATACGACAGCAAAAATAGCCCCAAAGGGTCAAATGCCAAAATATCTCAATTTGCAACTTGTAAGTAAAAGGTTTTATTTAAATTACCACCGATTTCTATTCATCAATAAAGTAATAAACGTGCAATAAAATTGTTCTTTATTTTACAGTGCTCGTTAACTTACTAAAAGATAACAGATCGAATCTGAAATACAAACAACCAACAGGTACGCTAAAGAACGTCATATAAATTTAATAACCCTATAAAAAACCTGCAATCGGGTAGTACCTATATTAGAAGTCCTATAAATAAACTAGCGCCACGTAAAAACAGGAATCAAGTCTGAGAATGTAAGGCTGTGTAGCGTGTAGGCATATCGAATATCTGATACTTTGTATTTACTGCTATCTTTATTTCAAAACAAATAAGTAGGCTTCCAATGGTGAAAAAATAACTTAATATTCATATATAGCTGAAATGTTTAAAAATGTGGTAGGTACGCCGCGTAATTAATTATCCACTGTGAAATTTAACAACGCAGCTTTTAGTCCGGTCTAAGTAGTTGCTAGGATTGTCGATGTGTAAGATTTAATTGGGGAAGGTTTAAGGTGTCTGAATTTTACATAGCTAGATTGATCAATTTTATCAAACCATTATTCACCCCTTCAAACATATTTAAGCGAGATAGGGACCTGAAGAAATAGCAAATTCGAGATACCAGGGAACTCCTTCGTAACCTCTTGGGTTTATTGTGAGCCCCCTGTCCTAATTTACTTTGCCTATTTCAGCACCTCTGTGGCATTGATTAAGTGATACAAGTCCGTGTCTGATATTTATAAAGTCCATAAATGCCATGATAAATATCAAAAGCAGAGACTCGCATTTAAATACTTCACTTAGCATCTAACTCATAATGTTTGTACGACTACGACAAGCCCTAAAGGTGTTCATTTAACGAAGATAAAGTTCATCATAAACTGTGATTCTCTTCTTTGAAATAACTTCAGTTTGATTGTTAATATTATTTAAATATGGGTGATTGCACGTTCTCTATAATAATTAATAGACGTAGTTTTGACTTTGGGAGAATGTTTTGGAATGCTGCTGCAGTTGTAAAATGTTATAATGATAAATTCCCGAACCGAAATATTCCTGATGTCAACATTTTTTAAGTATAGAACGTCGAATAGAGAAACAGGAGGTCTTCAAGTGAAACACTGGAATGCTGGCCGTCCAAGAAACGCAATAACTGTTGACGTTGAAGAAGAAATAATAGAAATTGTAATGGAAGATCCTACTATAAATACTAGAAGATTGAAGATTAGGCTACACGAACAACAATTGTATCCGTTCCATTACCGAAAAGCTCAAGAATTATTATCTGAGGTATGCCGATAATAAGTAAAATACTTCTTACTGACGAGCCTACATTCACGCAACAAGGCATGTTTAATTCTCGGAATACGCATTTCTGGGCGGAAGAAAATCCGAATGCAACAATACAAACCCAGTTTCAAAATAAATGTATGGGCAGCAATTCTAGGGAATCAGTTTGTTGGAAACCATATATTTCCTGGAAATTTAAACGGCGATATTGTATTATGACTTTTTGGAAAACACTACATGAAATATTAAGTAATATTTCATTGCGAAAGAGAAGAGATGTTTGTTTTACGCATAACGGCGCAACACCGCATTGTACCAAAACATGTAGAACATGGTTACACATCCTAATGGATGGATTTGCAGGGTTGCAGATGTACCGATAAAGGGGCCTACTCGGTTTCCTGATTTAACTCCCCTTGATTTCACTGTGTGGAGTTATCTAAAATCACGAGTTTATATTAAAACTGCTTTAATAACATTTTAAACTAAAAATAGATATACGATCTACTCCACGTCAGTTTCATACAAATCTGAAACACACACATAGTATATGTTATACTTTCGATATCTTTTACATTTTCGTATTTTCGTGTGTCCTATTCAAAAACCTCAGTAATATTTTGTTAAAGAGTTACAACAAAATACAGTTTATATAAAACATAAATTTGCACGTTTCTGGTGTGGTGATTTTTCAAAATTATTCTTAACTTAGTGGAAGCATTCACACAAAGCGTTCGACATCAGTTTGAGCATTTCATATTATGATAATGGCTTTTCGATTTATTGACAGTAAAGTGGATACAAAATAGTATATTATTCAACAAGTGTATACAGATGGCTATTATTCACGAGGCTGAAGTTTAAGATACGAGCCCCAGGCGAGTGTCGTAAATAACCAGAGTGAATAGTATATTTTATCCACGACTAATAAATATTTAATATTTATTTAATTAATCTTCATATCATTTCTCCAATTTGAGAAAGATTCATACTCCATCATATTCTCGATTTATCGGGAAGAAATTTAATAAGGCGATTTCTGCAGCTTCCCTTACCTCTGGTCGGTGTCAAAGAACTCTCGTTTTCACTGTCTGTATCCATTTATTTAATTATATTACTCTTTTTTGGTAATGAGTAAAATTATTGTAAATAACGTTGACGTTTAAATCGCACAAATTTTGACGTTTCAACTCAATAACAAAATAACGTTTTGACACATTGTCATGGCTTACTAATAAAATAATACAGTTCGTAAGCACGTAGGTAAATGGTTTCAAAAACAATGTTGGAGATTGCTGCGGGTTGCTAATAGATGATGTTTTGAAAAAGACTTACTAATGTAGTTTTTGAGTGTTCATTAAAGTACCCCTTCAGCATGTACCATATGAGTGTTTCCAAGAACACTTAGAGAGACAGCACTAGTCTTTTGGTTGCTTCAATTTTGATATTTTAAATTTTTAACAAGAAGTCACTAACGTGATTCCTTACAAACAACTGACTGTCCTCAGTATTCACTAGTGAATAATGAAATCATAATGAAATCATTATTCACGGTAGGAAATAATGAATAGCATTATTCTTGAGGAAACACATACATTATTTGATAGTTGTGGACAAACTATTTTATGTAAAATATAATAAATGAAATAGACATATTTTATATAGTTAACAATAGCTATTATACATACAAAATACAAACATTTCTCGACACATGATTTCAGATTGTTGTGAAACGAATTTGAACGCAAATATAGAACATATTGAAAAATCTTTGTCAAGTTATAATACATTTATTGTACTTCGAAATAAGTACACTAATGGTTGTTGTAAGCAGGTAGTTTTAAAATAAAAAGATATTATTTATTTGTAGAAATTCCGTGTATTTTGCAATACCGTATTCATGGGTGATTTGTTCCTATTTTCAATTGTAATTGCGTAAGTGAATAATATTTGAGCAACCATTATTACCAAAATAGATACGGAAATAAAGGAAAGTTTGACACTGACTCTCTCCTATGCTTTAAGTCTACCAAGACAGGTACTGTAAAAACGTGTGATAATATTACTTTCAATTATTTATAATGACTATAATTCCTGTGACCTTGACGCCAAATACATTTATTGAAATTTTCAGGATCACAATAAATGCCCTCTGTAAATTTTATATTTACGTTCTTATGTACATTCTAGTACTAAGTTGTTATAGTATGTATACACATACAGGTCTAACAAACAGTTATATAAGGCATAAATAATAATTTTCATTGAGAGAATTATTCAATGCCATGGTCTGACGTATCGAGTCGATTAACTAAATTGAATAGAAACGCCGGAGGATGGCAAAATCCCTGTACTTGCGATTTTAAGGGTAAATAAAATCAGGACACAACTAGCTACGTTGTGTACCGATAGGGAAGATCTTCTCAATTGAAGTTAAAACAAACATTTTTACCGAATTTAAAAAAATGATTACTAGTAATTAGGAAATAAAGTTTACAACACTTTGTACCTCATAAAACACCAAAAAATGAACATATATGAGAAAACCTGTTAAAAAATGTTTAGGCCCGTCAGACTACGTTTCCTTTGTTATTTTCTATTTCTTTTTAATTTTTGAAATCGATGAAAATAAAATACATTTACAAATGAAACCACCAAATTGAAATTTTTACTATTTATCGAGAAGAATAGTCCAGGCGACAGGGAGATATTCCATATGTTATTGTGACAAGGTCATCTACCTTGCGGATTTTTTGCTTACATTCTTGGCCCCCCTTGGTATCTCAAATGCACAAAATTATATATTTTTTCAGTCCCGGGGGAGGAGGGGGGCTAACAGGTGCAAAAATTGTTTTTAAATTATCTTGGCTTCTATTGAAGCTGCGACAAAAGCGATGCCAAGAGAATAGATGGCGCTTCGAGCGCTGCAATTTTTTAAAATATGTTTTCGCACCTACTATTAATAGAATGTAGATATTTATTTATTCAGTTGATGAGTACTTAGACACTGATGTTACTGATACCAGTTGATTAACGAAAAATATTTTTCAATCTGCTTAGTTTTCTTTTCCCTGTTTGGAAATTTATATTTTATACCCCATGTTTTGTCAGTCTACACTGTTTGTCCTTTACGTAATTTTATAACTGATTTATATATACATATTCTTTTTGTACTTACATTGATATATGTGCATTTTACCAAATTGACTATATTCCGATGCTTGTAAGTCTATGGAAATAAAGTTTATTATTATTATTGTTATTATTATTTTCGAACTTACAATGTACATAACAATTGTAGTTTTCAAATTTACAAGTTTCATAACACCTGAATAAATAATGAAAAGCTTCATATATGTAGAAAATAGTAAAAACAAGTTGCAAATAAACAATTTTATAAAAAAAATTGTTGCTCAGAAAAAATTTGCCCCGTCCCCAATCGATAATCGTTGTAGTTACGACGAAAGTCATACCAACAAAGTTGTAGTGTTCGAAGCGCCCTCTACGCTTGTATCATCGCATTTGTCGTATCTTCAATAGAAGCAGACATAATTTAAAAACAATTTCTGCACCTATTAAGCCCCCCCTCCCTCCTCCCGGGACTTAAGAAATATAGAATTTCGTGCATTTAGGATACTGGGGGGGGCTTAAAACGTATGAAAAAATCTGCGGGGTAGGAGTGCTTGTCACAATACTTTGCCTGGCGCTTGGACTATATGCAGCTTTTGAAAAATCGTGTCTGACTGGCCGATTTTGTAAATTAACCAAATGTGTAAAATTGAGAAACAGTACCGGTTTTAAAAATTCCTTCTGCGTTGTGTTCCTTGAACCCTCAGGATCATTCTTCACCACTAACAACTTTGCGGACGGACAAAATGGGGGAGTTATGGTTATAGGCCCCAAAAATGCCTAAAAAATTTAAGCCTTAAAAAAAATTCAAAATGAAAATAAGGAGAAATTCGAAATGGCGGACCGGAAATTGGACCATTTTCCAGAAAAAACGAGAATGGATATTTTGGCTTTGAAAGTCTGTACTCGGGGTTTTCGAGGTCTAATTTGGTAAATTCAAAATGGCGGACCGGAAGTAAAGTCAGTGTCTCAAGAGAAACTCGTATTTTTTTCGTCCTTGTGCTGAAAATAAGAAATTGGGGTTTTTGAGATCGCTGATCACAAATCCGAAGTCCAATTTAGTAAATTTAAAATGGTGGACCGGAAGTACAGCCAATTTCTCAGGAAAAACTCGTACTTTTTTCGTCTTTGGGCTGAAAGTGGGAACTCTTGGGTTTTTGTGGTCCGTGATAACTAATTCGATGTCCAATTACATGAAAAAATGTCAGTGGCATACCACTTTTTTGGAAAATATATCAGAGTACATGTTTGCAGGGACGCCACTGGTGGAGCGATGAAATAATTTTTCTAACTAAAACATGTGGTTTCATATCCTATTAACATATATCAAAATTAAAAATAAAATCCATGAGATATTAAAAAAAAATCGGTAAAGGTATTTATACAGAACTTCCCTCTTTATTTATATTGGGTGGTAGTGGTCAATTTTTTAAAAGAAATTTTAAAAATTTTCAAAAGCATTTATTTCTGAAATAGGTTTAGAATGTCATTAAACGTGGACATTTAAATTTGAGCAAAAAAACAATTTTCCACCGTCTATTCTAGGTATAGTATTTCAACAATTTTTTCTTTTGAATTATTTATTTCTGAAATATATTTAAAATGTCATAAAAGGTGAAAATTTTAAGTTTTAGCAAAAACATGTTTTCCGTCATGTATTCTATAGTAGTAAAAAAAATCGGTGAAGGTATTTACACAGAATTTCTCTCTTTATTTGTTTATGGCGGTCACTCTAAAAAATTAATAATTACGAAATGACATTGAAAATAATAATCGGAATATAGTTATCACTATTATTACAAAGAAAACCTGATAAGTTTTGGTCAAAAAAGTATATACAGAGTGCTCATCCAACGGCAAAAGTTCAATACTAAATGACAGGTGCCAAATATGGAAGGCTTGCGCAAATACCTTTACAAATGTCCACCATGACTAAATTATTTCTTGGGATGACCACCATGTACATTTTTCAATAAAAGTATAATAGGTTCATATGCCAAATATTATTGCCATCTGTCACATTTTCAATTCCACATTCACGTAGTGGAGTGGAAGTATAGTGGTGGTTAAAAAAATTGATTTTGCCTTAAAATTTTTAAAAAATGTTGATAAAAAATTTTTCTTTTCTTCTAAAATAGGTTTAGAATGTCATGAAATGTGGAATTCTTCTATTCCATAGTAGTGGTAAAAAAAGAGTACAAATTAATTTTTTTTTAAATAAGTTTAGAATGGCATGAAACGTGAACATTGTAAATATGAGCAAAGGAAAAATATTTTTCATCAATTTTAGTGGTAAAACATTTTCCAAAAATGTTGGTCAAATTTTTTTTTTTTCTGAAATAGGTTTAGAATGTCAGAACGTGAATATTTTAAATTTGAGCAAAAACATTGTTTTCGTCTATTCTAGTGGTAAAATTATATTGTATAATAATATTTTTCAAAAATGGTAAAAAAATGTTGCAATTTTTTTTTTCCTAAATAGGTTTGGAATGTCATGAAACGTGGAAATTTTAAATTTGAGCAAAAACAAGTTTTCAACTATTCTATAGTAGCGATAAATAGATTAAAAATTTTTTCAAAAAATTTCAAAAAAATTTTTAATTTGTCTTTGTTGAAGTAGGTTTAGAATGCCATGGAAACCTGGAAACTTTAAATTTGAACAAAGAAAAAAACATTTTACATCTATTTTAGTGGTAGAAAATTTTTCAAAAATGTTGGTAAAAAAATTTCAAAAACATTTTTTTTGAAATATGTTTAGAATGCCATGAAACTTGGGAATTTTAAATTTGAACAAAAAAAATGTTTTTCATCTATTTTTTCATAAAAAATGTAGGTGAAAGAAATTTTCAATTTTTTTTTTCTGAAATAGGTTAGTGTCATGAAACGTGGAAATTTTAAATTTGAGCAAAAAAAATGTTTCCATTATTTATTCGCTTTAGATGGTCCACCCTGTATATTTTCCAGTGAAAGTTTAACCATGTCTTCACTGACAGTAGTGTTAACTACCTACCTTTGACTGCTCTCCGTCAAGTAGTTTTTTTAGTTAATGTACCAACAGACAGACAGACAGACAGACGGAATGTAAATGATCTGAAACGTGAAAATTCGAAAAAATATCGGAGGGTGATTTTTTTTCGAATACAACACTTTCCTTCGGTATGCGAGAGAAGTAAAAATAACGATTTAAAAAAGAAAAATTCAACATCCCATAAAAAAATTTAAGCCGCTTTGTACATTTATTAATATGAACTTTTCCTCATAAAATAACCTAAGGAATCACACCCTGAAATATTAGCACGTCATTAAGGAACACCCTGTATACAGAATCTACCAAAAATTATATTAAAAAATCTCGATCAGCCTCCAGAAAATAAGGAAGATTTCGAAAATAGTGATAAAGTTTCACTCAGTTTTCTAGTAAGAAAAAGAACAAGATGGTTCTATTTTGTTTGGAGGATTCTATGTATCTACTGAGAATGTTATCCAAATAAAAATGATCTTAACTAAGAACTCTTCGACAAGTACACACATACACGCATGTAGAGAAAATATTGACAAATGCTGTCACAGATTAACCAGCATTAACCGGACTAATAAAACCAAAGTTAAATTTATACAATAACTGTTAGATACCCTTGACCTGAGTTGCAGTTCTCGCTGTTGAAGACCCAGGCGATTCCTTTATCTCTTCGGACATCAAAGATGCTGCTCGATGGACCGTAGACCGGTTAGATGACGTACCGCTCGGCACAGATACTGAAAGAGATTATCCATAAAGAGAAGTTTCCTATAAAACCCAGCCGAAGAGTTCATCAGCTTCAGTTTGACCGCCAACGCCATGTTAATAAAAAGTGTCATAGTTTTGTGCTTGATCGCAGTAGCCCGTTCGGCTACCATACAGCAGAGAGACATCCCCGTGGAAGTCATATACGAGGAGTCCGCTGGCAGTGGGAAAAATTCGGACGAGAAGGTTCACCTTTCCGCAAAGGAGCTAACAGAGGCCACTATCAACGAAATAAAGGACGAACCCGACCAGAAGCCTGAGAGCATAGTGAGCTCAGTAGATCACAAGGTGAGCGCCGTTAAAAATCTCGATGAAAAAGTACAGTTGTCTCCGGATGAGCTCAGCCAGGCCCTGAAGCATATTCCAATTTCAACAGAAGACAATGCGGTAGAAGCCTCTTCTGTGAAAAAACTAGAGGAGCTGCCTAAAATTGAGGAGATTACTCCGGAACCTGACGTTTTAAATGTGGAGCGCGTGCTGCAGCAAGCCGAAGACATAATTTCCAGTGGATTGAAAAAACTGAGAGTATCTTTTAAACCGGACAAGAATCAACTGGGGCCCAACGCGGAACAGTGGGAGAATTTAGAAAAAGCAGTGAACGAATACCTGAGCGAGGAGAAAAGTAAGCTGCAACTGAAACAGCAGCAACCCACGCAACCTGGGCAGCCCCCTCAGAATCAGGGCTTCTTCCAGAATATCGCTTCAGGTTTCCAGACGATAGCCAACAACTTTGTCCAGAATTTATCGGGAGGCCAAACTGTCGTCTCCAATACTACTAATCAGGGTGATGAGCAGCAAGGGGGTAATCAAGGGGGTTTTCAAGGATTTGTGAGCTTTTTCCAAGGAGGTAAGCAACGAATAATTTTAATTATTAGCATGTTTGTTAAAAATGGGAAATGTAGAGCTAAAATTATTTATATAGAACGTTATATTAGGGATGAGCTAATGAACAAATTCCATTTCGACTCGATATACAGGGTATCTCATAAATAACTGAACATAGGCACAACTACGTTTAAATTAAGTCATTAAGTACATGACTATTTAGTTTACCTTACCCCTTGCACTCTTGGGGTATATAAATCTCCAAAAAATATATTAAGGTGGCCATTCCCTAGAAAGAGACATCCGATAGGAAAATATCTATTATTTTTGCCCATAACTTTTTCTTCTTAGTAGGTATATTTAAAAAAACTATGAGTACCTAAGTAGAACCATAACAAGACTATTACTATGAATTTTCACTCAATAATTTCAGTGGTTTGAAAAATAATTTTTAAATTTAAATCTAGCTATTTTGTAAACCACTAAAATTATTGAGTGAAAATTCATAGTAATAATCTTGTTATAGTTCTACTTAGGTACTCTTATGGTTTTTTTAAATATACGTACTAAGAAAAAAAAATTGGTAAAAGTATTTACACAGAACTTCCCTCTTTATTTGTGCATGGCGGTCACTCTAAAAATTTAACAATTACGAAATGACATTGAAAATAATAATCGGGATATAGTTATCACTATTAATTCAAAGAAAACCTGATAAGTTTTGG
This sequence comes from Stenurella melanura, assembly GCA_963583905.1. NCBI lineage: Eukaryota > Metazoa > Arthropoda > Insecta > Coleoptera > Cerambycidae > Stenurella > Stenurella melanura. The sequence goes on along the minus strand of OY757311.1, from coordinate 169,656,094 downwards.
TCAAAAAAATTTACAGAGTGCTCATCCAACAGCAAAACTTCAATACTAAATAACAGGTGCCAAATATGGAAGGCTTGCGCAAATGCCTTTATAAATAAAGTCCACCATGACTGAATTTATTCTTGGGATGACCACCCTGTACATTTTTCAATAAAAGTATAATAGATGCATATGCCAAATATTATTGCCATCTGTCACATTTTCAATTCCACATTCACGTAGTGGAGTGGAAGTATAGTGGTGGTTCAAAAATTTAATTTTTTTTTAAATTTTCAAAAATGTTGTTAAAAAAATTTCGAATTTTTTCTTTCTTTTGAAATTGGTTTAGAATGCCATTAAATGTGAAAATTTTAAATTTGAGTAAAGAGAAAAAAAATTTCCAACTACTTTAGTGGTAAAAATTTTTTCAAAAATGTTGGTGACAAAATTTTCAATTTTTTTTTCTGAAATAGGTTTAGAGTGTCATGAAACGTGAGAATTTTAAATTTGAGCAAAAAAAAAATGTTTCCGTCTATTCCAGTGGTAAATTTTTTTTCCAAAATGGTAAAACAATATAAAAATTTTTTTCTGAAATATGTTTGGAATGTCATGAAACGTGGAAATTTTAAATTTGAGCCAAACAATTTTTTTACCTATTCTGTAGTAAGTAGTGATAGCTAGATGAAAACATTTTTCAAAAAAATTTTTAAATTTGTTTTAATAGGATTAGAATGCCATAGAAACGTGGAAATGTTAAATTTGAAGAAACAAAAAAAAATTCCATCTATTTTAATGGTAAAATTTTTTCAAAAATGGTAAACAAATTTTCTAATTTTTTTTTTTTAATAGGTTTAGAACGCTATGAAACCTAGAAATTTTAAATTTGAACAAAGAAAAAAATGTTTCCACCTATTTTAGTGGTAAAAAAATATATATTTTTTAGTAGGTTTGGAATGCCACGAAACGTGGATTGAACAAAGAAAAAAAATTTTTTTCATCTATTTTAGTGGCAAAAATTTTTTCAAAAATGTTGGGTAAAAAATTTTCAAATTTTTTCTTTTTGAAATAGGTTTAGCGTGTCATGAAACGTGGAAATTTTTAATTTGAGCAAAAAAAAATTTCTCATTATTTATTCCCTTTAGACGGTCCACCCTGTATATTTTCCAGTGAAAGTTTAACCATTTCTTCGCTGACAGTAGCGTCAACTACCTACCAAATTTGACTGCTCTCCGTCAAGTAGTTTTTTTAGTTAATGCACCAACAGACAGACTGACGGAATTGAAAAACCTATATTTTCGTAATCTACGTGATCTGAAACGTCAAAATCCGAAAAAATCTCGGAAGGTGGTTTTTTCTCGAATACAATACTTCCCTTCGGTATGCGTGGGAAGTAAGTTATGGCCAGAAATAATAATTTAAATATACAGGAAAATTATGCTTTTTAATGTTTCAAAAAGTTTCATTAAAACTCTATACGTGTTTCGGCTTATTAGGCCTTTATCAAGAGTACAAGATAATACTAAGTATTATCAGTATTATCTTGTACTCTTGATAAAGGCCTAATAAGCCGAAACACGTGTAGAGTTTTAATAAAACTTTTTGAAACATTAAAAAGCATAATTTTCCTGTATATTTAAATTATTGAAGAATGTTTCAGAAGGAACCAACCGTAGAATTAACCCAATGTAGAAATAATAAACATTTCCCTATCGGATGTCTCTTTCTAGGGAATGGCCACCTTAAGTTTTAGCTACCTTTAAAATATCAAATAACTTCTTCCTTCGGCCATTATTTTGTAAAATATTATTTCAGGTTATGCATAATTTAATTTTAAAACATGTTTGTTCTTTCAGGAGCTTTTATGAAAATTGACAGTTTTCGAGAAAAATGTAAATAATATCAGAAGGGTTTTGGTTGCATTATTCTATAAATGATTAAAAATTCAATAGAAAAGCACCTAAATCAATTGTACTTAAGTAAAATTATCAATTTTCATGAAAACTTGAAAAATATAAAAGTTACAAAATAAAATTTTTCATAATCTGAAGTTAAATTTTTGGAAAGTAGTTCATATAGTCAGTGAAGCCGTAAAAATGACAAAACCTCGGGGTTGTCGTCTAATAAATGAACTGATCTGAGATTTTAAATTTTGTAAGTGAAACAGTTTCCAAAATATAAAAATTTCTGCAGATATTATAAATACATTATACATTTTTATGAAAATTGAAAGAGTAATTTAAGTAAGAATCTTAGTTGTTTTATTCAATAAATAATAAAAAAATTATTAGCAAAGCAATTAAATTTTGTCCCAGTTCGTCTAAATTTCTAAGAATCGAAACACTTTCAAAATTAAATTCTGCATAATCTGCTAATTGTTGCAGACTGTGAAGAGACGAAAAACTTCGGTTAAATTTTAGGAGTGATCCATCCCCAATAAACACCTTGCAATACTTTATTTATCATTAAATTAGAATCAATTAGATTCCAAACGTATCTAAATTAAGTAATGAAGAGGAACCTTGCAAGTCCAGTTTCCAAAATACATTTTTTGAAATTTTAGTGGACCGTTTGGAAGGCCCTCTCCGTAGGAGTGCAATTTCATACAGAAGAATAAACTTTTGAAGCCACTGTCGAATTACTGAAACATTTCCTGTGATCACAGACAATTGTATGGTTGTGGTCAATCCAATAACACTAATTTTCGTTAATTAAAGTAAATAATTTCATATTTATTTTTTAAATACCGATCTGATTGTGATTAAACAGTAAAATAATATAAATTGCGTTTATTTCAATTTAAAACCGTAAATTTGTCCTAAATAAAAAAAAAGCTAGCTTTTTGAAGCATGTCCATGTTGTTCAGTTTGCACGTAGATAACCATTGTAACTGTCAAATTCATTATTGCCTTGTATTTTGTTCCATTTACGTAAACCTTTTTTCCGAACAAATCATTTAAAACCGATCATTTCTCTTTTCGTTAAAACTAAAACCGCTACTTATACCTGATGTAACAGGATCACGGCATACCCTCATTTTCTCCTTTAGTTTTGATAATAATAGTTGATTGAAACTTAGGATATACTGCATACATAATAAGCGGCACTTTTTGACATACAATTTATTTTTTTTACTTAAGATTTCGCCGGAAGTGACACTTACTTTCAATTTTTAAATGGAACACCCTATATAGTCCAACGATGTCAAATACGTGACATAAACATCAATTATTTTTATAACATAATTTTTAGTTTTCCATTTAAGTGTGCCATGACGGTTCCAATTCATTCTAAATAACCCGTGTAATGCTACCAAAATCAAATCCCGTTAAAAACACTAAATTACGTGATTTATGAGCAAATAAAATTCACCAAAATTGTTCTTGGGGCAACACTCAATTTTTTCAAATGGAACCATATCGGTACCGTGGTACCATTTATTAGTACTATTAATAAGGAATTTATTCATATGTCGTATTAAAATGTGCGATAAATACAAACAAAATTACAGCTAAAAGAAAATAAGAAAATACAATTCTAATTGAATGTTAAGAAGTAAATAAGGTAGCTTTGAAAACAATGAAATATTTAGCTCGTCAAACATGTGTTGGGTTAACGGTGTCTTTAAAAATTGTTTAAAATTCTTGTTAATTGTGTTCAAAATGCCACAAATTTCTACAAGAGATGAAAAAGTGGACATATTAATTACTTATGGGGAAAATAAAAAATATGCAATTCCAGCTATGGACCTTTATGGCCGACGATATCCTGATAGACAATGTCCAGCGAAAAATTACTTTAAACCTGTTGAAAACCAATTCCGAAGAGAGCCCAACAATGATCTCGAAGAAAACTTCATTATTGACAAAGGAACGGAAATTAATGTTTTGGCTCTAATAGAAGTTGATAAGACTGTTTCTTTAAGGCAAGTTGGGTTTGAATTGAACATCAGTAACCAAACAGTAAGCCGAATTTTGCATAAATACCACTATAAATCTTTTAAGTACCAATTGCACCAGCATTTGTACGAAAGTGATTACGAACGTAGGATGGGAATATTGCAATTGGATTTTGTATAATAATGTGCAGCCAAACAATGATTTTTTGGGACTGATTTCATTTTCGGACGAGTCAAGGTTTACAAATTTGGGATTTAACCGACAAAATACAAAATATTGGTCGCAAGAAAATCAAAATTTATTACGGGAGGGTAACTTTCAAGTGCAGTTCGTTTTCAATGTTTGGCTTGGAATAATCGGTAGTAGAATCATTGGTCCAATAATATTTGAAGGACCTCTGACTGGTGCCAGAAACTTGAGATTCCTGGAAAATGAGATTGATGACATTTTAGATGAGTTACCTTTAGATTTAGGATAGGGAATGTACTTCCAACAAGATGGCGCTCCTCCTCATAATTCAAGGATAGTAATTGATTACCTTCAACGGAGATTAGGAGAAAACGCAATTCCGACGAATGGCCCTGTGAGGTGGCCTCCAAGGTCACCTGATTTAACGCCCCTTGATTTCTTTGTTTGGGGCCATTTAAAAAATATTGTCTATGCAACCGCCGTTACAACCCGTGAAGACCTGGAGCTACGAGTAAGACGAGAAATTAATAGCATAACGGCCCAGCAATTGGCGAACGTTCTTCGAGAAACAGCTATGCGAGTTCAGAAGTGCATTGACGTTAATGGACAGCATTTTGAACAACTGTTGTAATGTTTTGTGTTAATTTTTTCTATTCCAAAATCACGTTATGTGTAACAAGATAATTAGAATAACGGCATTCACTTCGGAATTGATAGTATTGCAAAGTTTACATGGGCCGAAGCTGTGCTTTTACCCTGAAGGTGTATGCCACCCCTTCTCGGGGGTAAAAATTAGTACACTCAAAATATCTACAGAAACCAATGGGGGAATGAATTCTAAGCAAAAAAAGTTTTTTCAGTAAATCAATATTTTTCCAGTTATTCGTAATTGAAAATGTTGATTTTTGATGTAAAATTTGTATGTTTTAGAGCGATTTTTCGCGAATAACTCGAAAACCTTACGTTGCATCAAAAAAATCATCAGCAGCAAAAATGAAGCTAATAAAATACCAATTGCAGTATGAACCGAGTTATGGGTCATTTCTGAATTCGAACCTTTCAACGTTAAAAAATGAAAAAACGACGAATTTTTGGAGAAAGACTTGTCAGACTTTTTTTAAAGTACTTGAAAAGAGCTTTGAAATGAGCTTAGTAAAAGTGGTTAGTATAAGAACTTACGGAGTTATGATGAACATAAAATGGTTGTCTCGTTTTTTCGGAGAAAAAATCAGTAATGAAACCAATGTTTGCTATTTGTTTGAAAAAAATTAGTTTAAACAAATTGGGACCAGATTTAAGTCCGGCAAAATCTTGATACTTATTCAAACAAATCGCTTGGGACATTTTTTTCATACGAATGCGATGTTTTCGCCTTGTCTAACACAAATTGTAGCCGGAAATATGTCCCAGTCGAGCTATGGAGCTACGAGGATGCCACTTATATGTCTAGTGATTTTTACTGTTTATCTCGAAAATAATTTGAGACGTTAAAAATACATTCGAGTTTAATTTTTCAAATTTAAAATTATTGTTTTCATTCTTTTAGTGTCCAAGTTTCCTGTAAACCTGCTAATGTAATTATGGCGGCCCTATTGAATTCATCATTTTGACATAACATTCAGTATCAGCTATTCCGAAAATCTAACTGTTTAATTCCAACTGGCACCTCCGCCCTATTTTCGCATATTCTCGAATTACTTTCCATTGCTTATGTTATATTGGACGAACCGCTACATCTCGGAAAATACGCACTTTTTTGAAAATTTTGCAACAGTAAAAAGTTGTTATTTTTCGTCAAATTATCTATTAGTCACAAATGCTTGCCCACACTATACTTGTAGCATTAGTTTGTTAAGTAAACAAAATCTGTCTCTAATATCCTGTATATGATTACAATAATATACAAATAATTTGAAATTGGTTGAAAGTCATACAATACAGAAACACGCTTCTAATAATTTTTTATGAATATTAGTGTGAACACTTTTTATTAATTGTTAAATAATTGCAGTATTTGCTATTGAAATATTTTTTGCTTTGTTTGTATGAATGTTTCTAGGTGAGTCTAATCGAACACTGTCGTTCAACCTTTGTGTATAGATGTAGCAATTTAAGAAAGCATGTTCTATTATTATCACTTTCGACAAAGCGACTACGACAAATATTTAGCAACAATTTTCAGTTCGTTATATTCAATAGTTTGATTAAATGCATGCATTACTGTCTTATTTGTTGATCATTTTAATAGATTTATTAACTGTGGAATAAATATTATTCAATACATTCTGCTATTTTTGCAAATTAGTGTAACTTAACTTCGGAATCCTTTGTAACAGGGCGGACTTTTTTCCATTCTCTTCTAAATTGTATCCATAATATACAGTAAAAAGTCTCCTTTCTAGTACCGCTGTAAAAGTTATTAAACAAAATAGGTGTAATATTACGGTTTTTCGAGAATGACTTTTAAAATATAATTTTATCGAAAAAATTGCTTACGCCAATCGAAAGTACGGGAAATTTTACATGAAAAACGAATATTAAGTTTTTTGTACGATCAAAAATGTAGGCTCCAGATATTTTTGTTTAACGCACGGAAATGGAATGCAGCGCCACGTGAGTACGGTGCACGAAGCGTGCGCGATCTCGGACGCGCTACATTAAATTCGTTATAACTTTTGAACTAATTAATGAAATTGAGTTCAACAAGCTTAAATGAAAGAAAAACCATGTAACTATTGGATTATCATATTTTCAAATATAAAAATGAATGTATGTGGGAATAGTACATATATGAAGTCGAAACATAAAAAGATTGCCCTCATGTGGTCCTATAAAAGAGTCTTACGAGGGTTTAATTGAAAGAAAAATGATTAAATCGTATTGTCAGGACAATTCTGAAGAGGAGTTTTGTGTGCGATTTTTATTTCACAGCATGTTGACGATTCTGTCACAAATTTACGAAAAAATGTTTGTCACGCATAAGAAATACATAAGAGGATTCACCCCCTTGTAAGCACGGGAAGGGGTTGAGCTAGCTACCCTAAATTTGGTGTAATTTTTTTACTTTTATATCATAATAATTTGAGAGGGTGGGACGATTAAATTTGAAATGTTGAAAGTAAGGATCACCCAAAGAGGTATATTCAAAAACAAAAAACATTTACCACAATTATAAAACAGGTTAACGCTATTGTTGTTACGCTAATAAGCTTCTAATACAGTTAATTTTTATAAGCACAGTATAAAACTATCAGTAATCTAACAGCAATTTAATCTAAATATATGGTTTTGGGTCATCCATCTGACTTAAGAATGTTTTCAAAGTATATTTTAAAATTAAAAGAAAAACTTAATATAGAAGATCCGTTAAACACTGCTTGATTTTAATATCGAATTGCTAACTAACGGTCAAATAAGAATTCTTACATATTGATCAATTTAATACCTAGCTATCATGATATATATCGAGGTCTTTGACACGATTATCTCTTCTGCAGGATATAGTGTGTACCAAAAAAACACATTAAATTCATAACTTTTCTTCTGTTTTGCGTTTGCAAAAATACAAAGACACATCAATTAGCCATATCTCTCTTAATTTGTACGTAAGGGGAAAACTTTCACACTAGCACATATCTGTGACGTCATTGATAATTTTTTAAATGTGACACTATATGTTATTTTAAAGATTGATGGGCTTTTTACTAAGGAAATCAGTGATACATTTTTTTTTGTAAACATCCAAGGAAAAACTTCATTTTCAAATATTCAATTTTTATTACAATTATTACAAATTATTTTTTTTGTTTTGTTTTTGGCATCCCATTTTTATTAAGATAAATGTTCAATATGTGCACCGTTAACAATTTGACAATGACCAATACGATGTTCGAAACTATTAATTACATTTTCAATTATGTCTGATGTTATGTCTTGTATTTCGTCTCGAATTCGTTGTCTTAATCCATACACAAACGTCATAAAAGGTAAACGTTTGCATGATTGCAAATACAATAGCGGATCCTTATTCTTTCGACGGTAATTTGATGACCGCTATTTACTTGGATTATCTCCGTGCGGAAGTTGTTCCATTCCTAGCAAATTATTTTCCTAATTATACAGGGTGTAATTAGTTTCATGTCATTAAAAAAAAACTGGTAATAGGGACCGACTAGACAAACAGAAAACCTATATGACCTTTTTCTCTAGGGGCACTTTGAAAAAACTGACCTGGGTTTACATTTTTAATGTTAAGGTAGGAAAGATTTGAGAACCACTGTTTTTCAGGGTCAATGGATGTTATAGTTCCAAATATTAGAAATAATAAAAACCTGTAATACCCGACTTGTGTTCCCGTCGGTAGAAGTGCGGCACTTTGATGGGATTATTTGTATCGAACTTTCTATACCACTAATTATGAAAATGTAAATAATTCCTTCTCTTTCGGCACAACGCAAGCATAGCATGGCCGCAGGGGTTTAAATAGGATTTGTTTACATGTGTTTTTTAATTTGGAATAAAGCTATTGTAGCTTTTATTGTCGTTTATAAGAATTTATAAAATTTAAAAGTGGTTTATTAACATATTGTCTGTAATTGTTTATTTGTGGCATATTCAGATTTTTTTACTTTTTATTGGGTATTTTGCCACTGAAAAATATTTAAAAATTTTAATGAAAAAACCTCTGCGCCAAACGGATCAGACAGAGGTTGGTTCTTGAGTACTTGACTGTTTCAAAAAGTCTCACACCTGAAAATATATAAACTAGAACAATGTTATAAACTAAAAACTGAAAATCAAAGCTATAGGTAGTTAACGTTTCGGAAGAGAATCGACTTCCGGTTTATTAACATTTGTAACATTGTGCTAAAAGCTTAAAAAATTAGTAATTGTTTTATGAAATTGGAAAACGAACAGTTAGACGTCCGAGATACGATAACAGAAAATAGTTGTGTATTTTAAGTTAGGAAAAAATCTGATTTTTTTAACGAATTGAGCGCATAATTTTTCCCAATCAGGTATCGAAAACTAAAAATCAAGTCTTTGGTCTCTATGAAAATCAATGTAAACAATAATAAACAGATAAAAACAAGACAACGAACACTAATAATAATAATCATACCTTTAATGCCCAATAGGTAACACCCAATAACTGAACAATTCTTTTGAATGTTTTACAAAAATTGTTCGAAATGACCTCTATCTCCACGTATACACATTCCGGCACGTCAAACTAATAACATACTTACTCCGTTCACCACATTTGGTAAATTAGAATCATTTTTTATGGTTTCTATGCACATTAAAATACGTCGTTGCAATTGTTCTAAAGCTCTTCCACACCAGCTGCATTTCCACCACTTTCTCCATGTACCAAGTCCATATCCGCGAGCTCTGGATAAGTGTAATCTCCCTTAATGTCCAAAATCTGCGTTTTAAAACACCACACTAAACTGTGAATTAACGTTATCAATAAAGAAAATAAAATGAAAGACTTAGTCCAAAATCCAAAAAGTAACACAAAAAGCACGAATGAGAAGTAGTGTCTTACGTAACCAAGTACTAACGACTTGAACCATAAGTCAATAAAATAAATCTTAACATAAGTGGCACAAAATTCAAAAAGAAAAGCAACAGACAAAACCAAGGAACGGGTACGTCGCGTCATGCGTACGTTCTTTACCAAGTAAGGACAAAACTAAAATTCTTACTTGAGAATATTACAAGGGAGAGTAGAGTATAGCACGCCTAATAGGATAATTGACCGCGAAGAAGCAAAAATCATGACGATGTCCTCTGTCGGTCGCTTTTAACTGCTTTGTCGGCATACTTATTTGCAGGAATGTCAGAGTCAGAGTGCGACAAGACGCGAGGCAATAAAACCTACCCCAATATGCCAGCAGTTCTCATATTTTGTAAATTTTTGTTTATTTTTTTTCTCCAAAACTATGAGCTTCAGACCCCATGTTATATAAGGTTTTTTTGTTTGTCTTGTCGTTCCCTACCACCAGTTTTTTTTAATGACATGAAACTAATTACACTCTGTATAAAGATAGGACTATACCTACCCGCTAATAATATTTGGTTTCAATAATATGGCGCTACACCCCATTTTGCACTTGCCAAAAGAAATTATCCCAGTGAAATATTTCCAGACAGATGCATAGGCAGAAGAGGGTATATTGTGTGGTCCCCATGTTCGCCTGATTTAATCCCATTGGATTTATTCCTGTTACCCCCTTAAGTGGGACACTTCGTATATGCAAAAGCGAGTAAAATTATGTTTCATGATTTTTGGGGACATGTTCTACTGCTTAGTTAAGGACAATATTGAGTGTTGTATAAAATATGCACAGGGATTTTCATATAAAACGAGAAAGCTACCACTCATAATTATTTACAAAATTATATATTATATCTATGATTATACGAAATCTCAACTGTCTAACCTTTGTTAAATCATATCATTTTACCCCTACTCTTTGCGTCTGAACTACTAAATCAGCCATTTTCGTAATTAAGAGATTCACATCACAAACAAATCCATATTCCTAGAAATTTATAACTGGCTCATGCCTCAAAATTATTGTATAAAGAAAGAAACCCTACCCTTATTTACGATTACAGTACAAGAATCGAAAATGTAAATATGCTGCAAATAATAAAATTAACGATTGGCCAGTAACAAATAAAAAAATATTTTTAAAATTCAATTTCAGGTGTTAATAACATAGCTAATACTATTAGCAGCCTAGGCAGTCAAGGCCCCACAACCTCGAATACAGTACTCGGTGATACCGGAACTGCCACCACACAGGCACCTGGCTTCATATCAAACTTTGTTAGCAATGTTCAACAATTTTTCGGACAGATTCAAGGGGGTACTCAGTCTGGTAGTGCTAGTGGAATACAAGGTAGGTGGTAAACATTTGTCAGCTATTAAATGGATAATTTAGGTAAAGGGTTTCTTATAATAACGAAATCAAAGAGATTTCTTCAAAATAACATTACAAAAAATTCTCAGCGCTAAGGTAATCAAAGTCGCGTGTTAAGTTATTATTCAATTGTGAAATAATGAAATAAAAATGAACGAGGCGATGCGGTCAAAAATCATAATTTCTAAAATCAGCCAGCATCTTATTTTCTAGTTTGTTATATTCCGGTTGACCCCACCCATAGATACGTTTTGAATGGGAGAATTATTTATTTTTATATTTGAAAAAGTGATATGAGATAAAATTTCCAATTGTATGGCGTAAGGGCCAAAATGGCCGAGTTTTGAGATTTCAATTATTAAATGGGACTAACTGCATATTCTTGCATATTGTTAGTCAAAATATATACGATCCATCCTCAGATATAATTTTAATTCTCAAAAAAGATATTTTTAAATTTTATTCATAGATGGCAACGAATCGGTCAAAATTGTTAAAAATCGATATGCAAGCACTTTATTATCTCCTAACTACTGAGATTTAATATGATTTACTCTTCATTAAGTGCAACGACATACACACTTAAAAAATCGGTAAAGGTATTTACACAGTACTTCCCTCTTTATTTGTGCATGGCGGTCACTCTAAAAAATGATTAATTACGAAATGACATTGAGAAAAATAATCGGAATATAGCTACCACTATTATTACAAAGAAAACCTGATAACTTTTGGTCAAAAGATTATAAAGTGCTCATCCAACAGCAAAAATTCAATACTAAATAACAGGTGCCTAATATGGAAGGCTTGCCCAAATACCTTTACAAATGTCCACCATGGTTGAATTATTTCTTGGGATGACTACCCTGTACATTTTTCAATAATAATAATAATAATAATAATAATAAATTGTCTTTATTAAGGGCGAAGTTAACCTTACATTTTTGGTTCTCTAAAAGTATAATAGTTGCACATGCCAAATATTATTGCAGTCTGTCACATTTTTAATCCCACATTCACGTAGTGGAGTGAAAGTATCAATAGTGGTTAAAAAAATTCTATAATTATGAAATTTTTCAAAAATGTAAAAAATTTAAATTTTTTTTTCTGCTGAAATAGGCTTAGAATGTCATGAAACATGGAAATTTGAGTAAAAATTTGTTTAAAAAAATTTAGTGGTAAACATTTTTTCCAAAATTGTAAAAAATGACCATTTTTTTTCTGAAATAGGTTTAGAATGTCATGCAACGTGTAAATTTTAAATTTGAGCATAACGTTTTTTTTTCACCTATTGTATTATAGTAGTGGTAAAAAGAGATTACAAATTTTCTCATTTTTTTTTAAGTTTTAGAATGCCATGAAACGTGAAAATTTTAAATTTGAGGAAAAAAATCTTTCCATCCATTCCAGTGGTAAAAAAAATTTCCGAATTAGGTTTAGAATGTCATGATATGTGGAAATTTTAAATTTGACCAAAAAGATTTTTTTTCATCTATTCTATAGTAGTGATAAAAAGATTAAAAATTCTAAAAACGTCCAAATTTTTTTTTTTAAATAGGTTTAGAATGCCATGAAACGTGGAACGTTTAAATTTGAACAAAGAAAAAAAAATGTTCCATCTATTTTAGTAATAAAAATTTTTTCAAACATTTTTTTTTGAAGTAGGTTTAGAATGCCATGAAATGCGAAAATTTTAAATTTGAGTAAAAAAGAAAATTTTTCCATTTATTCTAGTGGTACAAAATTTTTCCAAAATGGTAAAAAAAATGTTCCAAATTTTTTTTCCGAAAGAAGTTAAGAATGTCATGACACGAGAAAATTTTAAATATTAACAAAAACAAATTTTCATCTCTTCTATAGTAGTGTTTGTATTTTTTTTAATAAATAGGTTTAGAATGCCATGAAACGTGGAAATTTGAAATTTGAACAAAGAAAAAAATTTTTTTCATCTATTTTAGTGGTAAAAATGTTGAAAAAAAATTTCAAATTTTGTTTTCTGAAATAGATGTAGAATATCATGAAACATGGAAATTTGAAATTTGAGCAAAAAAATTGTTTTCCATTATTTATTCCCTTTGAACGATCCGTCCACCCTGTATATTTTCCAGTGAAAGTTTAACCATTTCTTCACTGACAGTAGCGTGAGCTACCTACCAAATTTGACTATCCTCCGTCAAGTAGTTTTTTTAGTTAATGCACCAACAGACAAACAGACAGACAGACTTAAAAAACCTCTATTTTCGTAATCTACATGATCTGAAACGTGAAAATCCGAAAAAATCTAGGAGGGTGATTTTTTTCTCGAATACAATACTTCGAGGGAATTAAAAAGTACTTATTTATTATTAAGAATAGTGTTGTTATCCCTAGCGCATCCGCCAAATGTACAAATTCTGCTCACCTTTTACTAAGCATGTTGAAACGAATTTCCAAAAAGAAAACTTAAGTAAACCGTAAATAATGATAGAAGAATCATAAAAGGACATTCATACGGGTTGAGTTGGGAACTTCCTCCTATTTAAAATTTTTTGAAATCTATTAAAGATACTGTTAAAAATTGATTGAATTGATTGATGTCGTTACTTTATATAATAATGATTCATTACACAACTCAAAAAAAGATATGCTTCAAGTACTAAACCTATCATGCCTTAAATATTTTTGTATGCTGAAACTGAATTATGAATCTATAGAGTAGATTTCGAGAAAATCCCGGTTTCTTATTGTCACAAACAGCATATTGGCAATAAAAACCGGGATTTAGGTACTCGAAAATTACGCGGTAGAACATCTTTTAATAAAAATTCGGTTTCAGCACACAAACGTACTTAAGGCATGATAGGTTTAGTCCTTGGAACCGAACTTCTTTTTGTAGACCTGTGGTTGTGGTCTATAAAAACACGAATATTTGAAAATGATACTCTGAATGCCGAAACTTCAATAACGTTTAATTATAGCAAATTAGCGAAATAGTACAAAGTACAGTGTTTTAACACACCAGAATAAACGTTGCTTTTTCAATTTGTCACCAACATTACATTGTATACAGAAAGCGATCCACTGCCTTTTGTATAATGCTAGCGCTACACGTTAGGACAAGTTTAGCAAACGTCGGCCAAAGCCAACGTGTGAATGGCAAGTTTGTCTTGATTGGCCGCGAATGGACCAAGTTTGGTTGTGATCTCCTCGATGTCGGTAAATAGTACACAAATCAAAGGTTGTAATTTCAACTCCTACAATGTAGGTATATACTAGAAAAAAGGGAATTTAATTTTAAATAACTTGATGTAAAAAATACAGGGTATTCCATTTGAAATAGAAAAGTTTTTGAGGTTTGAATTTGACAGAATGTAACGTGAGAAATGGAACAATTGGTATACAATTATGGAATTTATTTTCAATGTAGAGTGTAGCTCGCCTTTTGTTCTTTCTATGTCTCAAAGAGTAAATGAGGATCTCCTACAACAAGAAAGTTATAAGGGCTCTTGCAAATCCTTGCACCTGCCAATTTTTTTTATAAAATGTCAAATATCTTCGAAACTGCTCGGTTTAGATATAGGGTATGCTACATGTCTGAACTCAGAATTTTATGGTCATTCTGCAAAGTCCATAATATATAGGGTGTTCCATTTAAAACAAGCAAGTTGGTATCGACTTCCGGTATAACCGGGAGTACCACATGCTTATAATTATTTTGGTTCGATTGGCTACACTGATTTTAGTAACTCCTAAAATTTACAAAAGGATACGTTTACCCGTTCTCCATATACTTCTAATACCCCATCCACTATGAATCACCCTGTATAGTAATATCTAAATTTCTATTAAATGAAAAAAATCGTTCTAACATAGTATTTCATATATTTAAACCTAAAACTTGATCAGCTCAAAACCTTACCAGGATTCTAAGCTGATTTTTGAATCTTGATATCAATATTGTGGAAATGACTAACCTTAGACAGAAGGTGGCTGGCAACAGGATTACGAACGCGAAACATACATATTGTAATTAGAATTGGAAGATAAAAAATAAAAACTCGTTCAACAACAGATATCGACAATATCACGACAAAGCCGTAATTTCGTTGGTGAAGATGGCGTGAACCTCTCTATATTCGTGATTTACATACATTGAGTTAGTCTACCTCAATGTTTACATAAGAGAATGACAGATGACTGTGATTGTTACATGCACTAATAAAATAGAATACTTTATTTGTTCTATTTTTACAATTCCTCAAGGAATACAAAACATGTCAATAGATAGAAGGAGAGAAAAACTTATAATATTAGTAGTTCAGGAATATTACGTTTTTATTCCGACAAAATTCATAAAGATTTGAATATTTTTGGGTATGTTGGGAATAGCATAAGAATTACTAAACCAAAAAGTTCCCATCCCTAAATAGTGTGGTCATCCCCCAGGACGGCCTTTCTACCCCCATTTTGAGTTTTTCTAGATTATCTCGGCAACGGTGTAATTTTCGACAAAAATACCTATATGCAATTTTTCCTTGGAAAATTATCTATCAAAGAGGTTTTTACTTTTTTCCTAAAATTAATAATAACGTGGGAAATATGGCGCAAACATAAGGATTGGTTCCGACTAGCACTCTCTACAGTACGATCTACCTTAAAGTTTAATGTTTTAACGCCTAAAATAGCAGTAGGCACTAAAATGTATTTACAATTTTAATAAATATACAACTTCCACCCCCTCACCTCTATAAAAAGACCGTGTTGTACTTATTTCCACACCACCCTAGAGGTAAAGTACTTGGCGCGTTTTTTTAAAAGTGGTATCCCCTGTAGGCCTAATCCACTAATTATCAAATGTTAATTATAAATCTTGGTCATCTTCCACAGATTCAACATTCAAGCATGATTGTCCATGGCAATGATAACACATTGTAGAGCAACGCAAGCCTGCTCTTCTGCAACTACACCTGTATTCGCACCCTAATTTACATGAACATGAAATAAGCGTTAAAACAGATTCGGGAGCTGGTTCTTTTATAGTCATTATTGGGATTAATATACCTCCAACTTTTTTCCACCCCCAATCGGTAGCTTTGAGCGTCACGTTTTTGCATGTTTGAATTTGGTGAAACACTCGATAACAGTGTTGCCGAGCGGCAGCAGAAGTTGGAGGAAGTTTAGACAACATAACAGTGTTGCTGGCTTTACCAACTAGTCTGTTAAAAGATATAAATCTGTATTCATCTAGACTTTTTTCTGCCGAGGTACAGTTGTATAAAGCTAAAATAAATCGCTCTCGCATGTTTGCAATTTCTTCATGAGTAGCTTCCTCATTGTTGAAAGTTTGTACAATATGTTGTAAATCACTTCTTTTGTTAAATACATTGATTGCATTCACTTTCCCTTTGGAAAAAAACGCCGAGGTTGTGTCAAAACCGCAAAATGGCGGATTTGCAATTTTTTAAGAAAGTTGCAGATTGTAAATCTTGAGAACTGTAAATCCTTTTACAGGTATTACCCTGTTTTTCTTTTAAAAATTTAATGTCTTTGTCAGAGGGAGAAAGTGCAATAAGAAGGACTAGCAGGTCAATATCTTGCCCTACGACAACACATGTATCGCAATTCTTACATTTTTCTATAACAGTTTGTATTATTAATGAATCGGCGTCATCCGCAACAACGAACACATCTATACCTTCAGTTCTAAACCTTTTCACTAGCTCTGTAATTAAACGTTCTTTGTTAAGCAAATTACTTAGGAACTTCTGCTGAGTTTCAGAAACGACAGTATTTTCGTCAAACATAATTTGAGGACAGCTTCTTTGAAGTATCCGCCTTTGTCGTTCTAGGCTCTTCGTGCTGTTTGCATTTTCCATATAACCATCGAACACGACAGTTACTCTATTCCCGTAATTTTTTTTATGTAACTAACGTAAGCGTTGTAAACAGCATTAAATGTCCCTTTTTTGGCCATATTACGCGACGAAGCAAGTATCAATCACATATTCGCTGTTTTCGAAAACATGGTCTCGTTCTGGAACAGTATTGATAATTTGGTATAAAGCTACCTTATTGGTTTTTCTCATTAGGCCTTTCTCATCAAAAAGAGAAAGAGGTACTGAAGCTAGTTCAAAACTAAAGCACGTTCTCAATTCCAGACTCGAATGAACGGATAACGAATTATCTGACTTGCTCTAATTACGGCCCTGATTTACCAACGTACTATTCATTTGAGGAGAAATGGTCTAAAAATCTTTTTTGTAGAGAATTTCCTGTAGAACACTTTTGTACATAGGTATTTTTGTCGTAAAATGCTCCATTTCATGGATAACTTTAAAAAAGCGAAAATTGGGGTGAATACTGTGTCGTAGGGGATGAAGCACACAATTTAGGGGTGGGAACTTTTCGGTTTATTATTACATATGCTGTCTTGATTATTTCCACCAATTTTCAAAACTTTATGAATTTTGTCGGATATATCGCAATTTGGACCGTAATATTACTGAATTATAGTGTAATACAATTATACAATCAAAATAAATTGTGTATAGAACAAAACACAACACCGACTACGTGAACAAGATAAAACAATAGTAGAAATAGTTATGTATAAAATATTTAGTCAGACTATAAAACGAATATTCAGTAAACAATTTTCCAATGTTTTTCTTCCCTAATATTACACGTAGTGCTATACATCTTTACAAGAATAAGAAAACGACGAAGGAGAGGATGCACTTTTTAAATAATTTATTTTCTTTGACTCCTCTCACTAAATGAAAACCTAGCTAAGTTGCATGTTACATACTATTTTTATTTTTCCGCCTATACAGCTTTCAGCCTTTGCCAAGTTTCTCACACTTTGGAAAATAAAACATAAAGCTGCATGTTTAAATAGTAAAATCAGTAACAAGTGGTTGCTAGTGATGAGAAAATGAAATAAAAACAAAATTTAATTGTTATGATTTAATAATTTTATTTAACAATCAACAGATACTGCGAATATTTAACTTAGATATTTTTTAACGGTTTTACACTGATACGACTTACCTCTCACAGCTTCTTGTAGTAAAGTCTGCAAACTGAAGATTTATATTAAAAAGGAAAAAATTCATCGCGAAAGATTCATTTCTATCACTAGATGTACGTTTTAACAACTATGTTGGCATCATCTGAAGATGATTCAAATTGAGTATTCTTGCTGTTTTAATTAATAAAAATTAAGTAATTTATTCCATACAAAATTAACTAGTTAATTTATTGTTCTTCTAAACTAGAACAACCCAGCGCTCCGGTTCTAATTCTCCAAAATAGGACGCCTATAACATCACTATTATAAAAAGTGGTGATAAGTCTTGTTTTGGGGCTTAGGTGGACTTATTAGATCAGATTGAATTTATCAACGTCATGAAATTTTGGTTCCATGTAAAATGTGCAAGAATTTAAAAAAAGGGTTTCTCATAATATTTCTAAAACTATCACCACTTTAAGTGGCGATAACTAGATTACATTGTATGCTATCCTTCCATTTCAATGATAAATTATTGTTAAAACATGTAAATATTTAATTTTATTAAACTCCATTCCTTCATCAAGGCATTTCTATTTAGGTGATACAGGGGTGTCCAATACAACAGCTTCCGGACCACAAGGTCCTGTGCAAGTTATTCAGTCCATTGGTAAGCAAAGTATATAATAATAATAATAATAATAATATTTTACTAGCCCTCGTAGATCATTTTACATTACGTAGGATATGTCATTGTTACATTGTACAAAGCATCAATGTCCGAGTCAGTCACAGTTATAGTACTATCGTCAGCAAGTATTGTCACTGATCCACTTTTTATGTGGTCTGGCACATCATTAACATTCAATATAAAAAGTAAAGGTCCTAGTACTGACACCTGAGGCACCCCCCGAGATACATTAAATTCCTCAGAAAAGTGGGTACCGATCCTCACAATAATTTTACGATTTACTAAGTACGAATGAGTATTGCCCAGTATACCAAGGTTAAAGCGTTTGGATGTAATGTAGCCCACATACAAGGTATCAAATGCCTTGGATAAGTTAAGGGAAGGGGTGGTTGTCTCTTGATAATAATTTCCAGTTAATGATATGTTATTATATTTTCAGGATGCAGTTATTGATTAGTTTTATTAGTACTTATACTAGCATCATCAGACTAAGATCAATAACAATTTCCAACAATTTTGAAATCAGAAAAAAAAATGTTATTATGTTACTCTGAAATACAAAAATAGGTACTGGTTTATTTTGTATACAAAAATGCACCACGTGTGCTCCTGTGGAAAGGAGTTCTGAAAACGCCTGTTTTCCGTGAATATCTGGAAAAGTTTTACGAGTAGACTTTTTTTAATTATTAGTTTAAATATTAATATTATTTGTAATCTGCATCGTTTTGAAAATATTGCGGACATTATAAAATAGTAAAAATGAAATAATTAATTTGTTTGATTTATTAGGATCCGCCATCAATCAATTCATCCAAGGCAATCGACCACCAGGTACCTCTGGAGATGAGGGCACCGGAACGACGGAGGCAAACATAATTCAAAGTATTGGAAATGTAATCCAGAACAGCCCTTTGAACCCATTCAGACCTCAAACACAAAAGCCAGGCGAACCTGTGTCACAAAACCCCATCCAAGCTGGTAAGAAAATTAGTAGTTCATTATCTATAAGGACAGGTTTTTCTAGTTCAAAAACAATGTAGAAAACGAGTGTAGGACTTGTCGAAGTTTTCTGTAAAAGAGGGGGTAAAAATGAGGTGAAATGTGATACATTTAGACATCAAGCATATGCACATTCTTTACATATAAGGCTTTTTTTCTAATACGATATTCTGTTAGGTATTTCAGGTGCGCAAAACATCGGAAGCCAAATCCAACAACTGGTACCGGGACAATCGAGTACCGAGGCCGCGAAACAGGCAGAAGATCAAATAGCAGTGGAGCAAAACAATCAAGTTGTGGAAGAAGTACCAGCGACAAAGGGAGTAAATCCCGAGGAAATAAAAGAGGAAAATGCTGAGAAAGAGGAAATTATAGAACAAAAAATAAAACAAGAACAGATGGAAGAAGAAATTAAGAAAGAAGAAATAAAGGAGGAAATGAAGCAGGAAGAAATGAGAGAGGAAATTATGCAGGAAGAATTGAAACAAGAGGAAATAAAACAGGAGGAAATAAAAAAAGAGGAACCAAAACAAGAGGAAATAAAACAAGAAGAAACTAAACAAGAGGATGCAAAACAAGAGGAAATTAAGGAAGAAGCTAAGGAAGAGGTAAAGGAAACAGTTGAGGAACAAATTAAAGAAGAAATAAGCAAAGAAGAGAAAAAGGAAGAGATATTAATGACTGCCGAATAAATGCCATATTTTAGTTTAGGTTTTAAGATGAAATTTAAAATTTAGGTCTTATTTATTTTAAATTATTTATTGGTATTTAATAAAAACCATAGAAGTACAAGGAGTTCTTAATTTTTTGGACAATTGGTGTTTTAACGTTATATGAGAGACAAGAGTTCAACAAAATTTACTTTGATCTAAGCCCTTAAGAAACTAGAGATAGGACTGGGCCGACTGGGGGCCTGATGCATTGAAAAGGAAATTCTAAATTTATTTCTTGAAAGTGGTACTGCAAATATTCTTTCCTTTTATAACTGTTGAGCAAATTTGCAAATATCTGATTCTGGAATTTTATATAATTTTGTTATGTATCAGATCTAAACAAAAGAAAAAAATAGATATAAATTGAAGAATCTGTATATACGTTAGTGTTATTATTATTACTTCCACATTCACTTAGTGGATTGGAAGTATAGTAATTGCAAAAAAATTTTCAAAAATTTTTATTCGTGAAATAGGTTTAGAATGTCATGAAACGTCGAGATTTTAAATTTGAGCGAAAAAAAAAATTTCTGTCTGTCTGTCGGTCTGTCTGTCTGTAACTTTTTTTTGTCCGCACGTTTTCTCCGGAACGGTTTGAGATATTGACTTGAAATTTTGTACACGTATATGTTATGACGAGATCTGGAACTGGATTGCTTTTTGAGGAAATCCGGTGGAGGGTTGGGGGTTAAATAGGGGAAAATAGGGAAAAATAAGTAAAGCAAGCTTGTAAGAGAACAGACACTTGAAATTTGGTGTATGTACTAGAAGTTAAGGCCTAAGATTTTTTTATAATATCTTTCAACCCCCCACCACCCCTACTCCATTAATGGGGTTGATAAAATAAAGTTGAAATTTTCATTTGAAATTTCGTACACGTATGTATTATAACGACGTCTGAAATTAGATTATATTTTGAGATGATTCCGTTGAAGGGTTGGGGGTAAATAGGGGAATATAAGTAAAACAAGTTGGTAAGAGTACAGAAACTTGAAATTCGGTATACGTACTAGAAGCCAAGGCGTCGGATTTTTTTATAATATTTTTCAACCCCCACCACCCCTACTCCAATATGAAAAGGGTTAATTAAATAAAATTGAGATATTCATTTGAAGTTTGGTACACGTATGTATTATGACGACATCTGGAACTAGATTATAATTTGAGATGATTCCGTTGAAGGGTTGGGGGTTAAATAGGGGTAAATAGCGGAAAATAAGTAAAGCAAGCTGGTAAGACCACAGAAACTTGAAATTCGGTGTATGTACTAGAAGCCAAAGCGTCAGATTTTTTTATAATATTTTTCAACCCCCACCACCCCTAATCCAATATGAAAAGGGTTGATTAAATAAAATTGAGATATTCATTTGAAATTTGGTACACGTATGTATTATAACGACATCTGGAACTAGATTATAATTTGAGATGATTCCGTTGAATGGTTGGGGGTTAAATAGGGGTAAATAGGGGAAAATAAGTAAAGCAAGCTGGTAAGACTACAGAAACTTTAAATTCGGTGTATATACTAGAAGCCAAGGTCTCAGATTATTTATAATATTTTTCAACCCCCACCACCCCTACTTCATTATTACAAGGGTTGATAAAATAAAATTGAGATATTCATTTGAAATTTGGTACACGTATGAATCTTAACGACATCTGGAACTAGATTATTCTTTGAGATGATTCCTTTGAAGGGTTCGGGGTTATTTAGGGGTAAATAGGGGGAAATAAGTAAAGCAAGCAGGTATGAGTACTGAAACTTGAAATTCGGTGTATGTACAAGAGGCAGAGGCCCCAGATTTTTTGATAATTTATTTCAGCCCCCCACCACCCCTACTCCATTATTCAAGGGGTTAATAAAATAAAATTGAGATATTCACATGAAATTTAGTACGCATATGTATCATAACGACATCTGGAACTAGATAATATTTTGAGATGATTCCGTTGAAGGGTTGGGGGTTAAATAGGGGTAAATAGGGGAAAATAAGTAAAGCAAGCTGGTAAGACTACAGAAACTTGAAATTCGGTGTATGTCCTAGAAGCCAAGACCTCAAATTTTTTAACAATATTTTTCAACCCTTCCACTAGGCTTACTACATTATTAAAGGGGTTGATAAAATAAAATTGAGATATTCACTTGTAATTTGGTAGAAGTATGTATTATAACGACATCTGGAACTAGATTATATTTTGGGATGATTCCGTAGAAGGGTTAGGGTTAATAGGAGTGACTAGGGGAAAATAAGTAAATCAAGGTGATAAGAGTACATAAATTTGGGATTTGGTGTATATACTAGAAACCAAGGCCTCAGATTTCTTTCTAATATTTTTCAAACTCCACCACCTCCGCTTCATTATTAATGGGATTGATAACATCAAATTGAGATATTCACTTGAGATTAGTACACGTATGTATTGTAGTGACATCTGATTGAGATGCCTCCATTGAAGGGGTAGGAGGTAAATAGTAGAAAATAAGTAGGGTGAACTAAAAACTTCATTTTTAACGTATATGGTAGAAACCAACTCCTCAAACTTTTCTATGACATCTGCCCCAAATATTATTAAAATTCTATGACCAATAATTTCCACATACTAGAGTGCAAATATAGTCAAGATGTTTCCTTTAAAACGACTTGGATGAAGAATCTGGATGTGGAAGTAGTGATTCCTTAGGCAGCGGTTTTATTGTTGCATTGTGCTACTGTCGAAATGATTTAAAAATGCAGTGAATATGTCTGTACAATTTTCTATTACCAAGATTTGTCGTAGTCTGCTAGTGGCATTAGAAGAGTGCATTATTCCTTTAACCTAATATAAACATCTTGACGATGTAGTAAAGTGGAATAATTACTTTTACACTTGGGTACAATGAATAAAAATCAAATAACTTGTAAATTTATTTAAATCACACTTCATATCAATAAAAACAATTTCAACTAATTTTATGTCATGGAGCTCCTTTTGTAGCCTGAAAAAGGAATAAATTAATTACCACATGCTTGTAAAATTACTTACCATTTAATTTTTTATTAATTATTTTTAAAACTGCTTGAGAATTACTGATTTTTTTTAACGTTTAGGTTGGTTGGTTAGGATTGAAATAGTCAAAACAGTCAAAATCAGTATCCACATAACCCACTACGGCTATGAACATTCAATTAAAATGAGAACTGGTTTACTCTGCATAGCCGTAGGGGACTGTGTAGAAACTAGTGTTACAATGAGAGTGTCCAATAGTTTTTATTTTAGTTGTCATAGAGAGTTTTTTCTGATATTTGCATAATCATATAAAGAATATGTTTCATTCTGATCAGAAAGTTTCTTATTGATAAAAAAATGGTACTGTTGGTAAACATCAAAGTGAAATGGATTATTGTTGACTTTTAAAAATCGTCGTATGATTAATAATCTTAAATTCCACTTCAACAGTTTTCTTGGCTTTCTTCTTCTTTGCCTTCTACTTCCTCTTCTTGGTCGATTTCCATATACATATTAACTATATACTATGAGCTTCGTTCGTAACTTGACGCCAAGAAAAGCATGTCTCTCTATCCTTTAAGAGTACTCTGAATATGGTGCACATGCCATAGTGACGCGAGATTGTGACCGTTCAACTGAATATAGAAGGCAAATGGTCACAATCTAATCGGAGAACTTAGCTACATGGCCACTGACCAATTACATGAGCGCGCTTGTATCGTCAGAGCGTGCGCGTTGGGACCCAAGTTCTCTATAGAGATGGAAAACTATCTCCTTCTCTAGCCTCAATTCCGTACATAGTGGCTTATAGCGTATTACCAGTATATAGTTAATAGGTATATGTCGATTTCTGTAAATTGTTGTAAGAAAAAAGATGGATCAAATATTTCCTCATCGATACTGTTACTCGCTGGCGCCCTCTAGGGATTGGAGCTGACACCTCCATGCGCAGTGAAGTACCAATGGTTCGGCAACCAGTAATGCAAGCCTGTAATGCACTAGAAGTAATATGCTTTCTAGAAATTTATAGATGGAAGTCGAGTTTTCTACCTTGTTCTGGAATATAGTATGAGAAGATTCTCGATTGTATTCTAGACGACTCTAGAGGCATATCTGGATATATAAGGCGACAGCCATAGCGGGAAAGAGGACGTTTTGAATGACAAGTGAGAGGTTAAAAATCCGAAGTGAAAATATCTAGTAACAAGCATTGTTAAAGACTATTTTAGTCAGTAAAAGTGTATTTTAGTTGATTAAAAAGTATCGTTAAGTTCCAGTAAGTTATTAAATAAAGTGTTAGTGTTTATCCCTTGTAAATAATCTTAAATTCCACTTCAACAGATTTATTCGCTTTCTTCTTCTTCGCCTTCTTCTTCCTCTCCTTGCTCGATTTCTGTAAATTGTTGTAACAAAAAAGATGGATCAAATATTTCCTCATTGATATTGTTAAGCGCTGGCGCCCTCTAGGGACTGGAGCTGAAAGCTCCATGCGTGGTGAAGTACCAATGGTTAGGTAACCAATAATGCAAGCCTGTAATGCACTAGAAGTAATATGCTTTCTAGAAATTTATAGAAGGAAGTCGAGTTTTCTACCTTGTTCTGGAATATGGTATGAGAAGGTTCTTGATTGTATTCTAGATGACTCTAGAGGCATATCTGGATATATAAGGCGACAGCCTTGGCGGGAAAGAGGAAGTATTGAATGACTAGTGAGAGGTTAAAAATTTGAAGTGAAAATATCTAGTAACAAGCATTGTTAAAGATTATTTTAGTATAAGTGTATTTTAGTTGATTAAAAAGTATCGTTAAGTTTCAGTAAGTTATTAAATAAAGTGTTATTCCTTGTATAAATTATTTAGAATCCACGGATTTTTGTACAGGGTGTCTTCTGAAGGGTAGATATACGTGGCAATATCATAAGTATTCTCATTTGTTGTATTTGATTCAACACTGGAGCAAGACGGGCCTTTGCAATTGGTATATACTGGTGAACAAAATATTCCGACTTTTTACAGCCCCAGTTATTACTTCAACCCTTCTTGCAATTAGAAAAAAATAGTATTAAGAGGTATTTCTGAAGCAGGCGGGAGAAGAGTTTAAATTGGCTCGGAACTATTGTTTATTAATTTCCATCCTCAGTTTTCTGGGTCCAGTCCATTGAATAGCCATACTTGAATTTGATAGTAGGCACGATGTAAATGTTGATAAGCAGCAACTGATGTTGGAGGAAGACAGGAGAACTGTACTCCTTTATTGTCCCGTGTGTTTTTTACAAAACTTAAATGTCTATACTTGTCTATAGAATCAATTTTTTTGGAGCTCCATACATAGCAAAAAGAAAGCGAATTCCATTTGAGATGATGACGTATGGAGAAGACCCAATCTTTCGTTTTTCAAACAATTGAGATAATGTTGTTTTTTAGCACTTTTGAAAAATGCTGATGTAGCATTGCAGCTAGTTATTGCATGTAAAAATAAAACATGAGCTTGATATTTAGTACATGAAGTTAAACTTTGTGATGAATACATTTTTGTTTGTATTTGAGCTTTCCTAGGTTTTAAGAATAATCTTGTCAATTTGAGTTCGTTCAGTCAGTACTATTACCAAATCAACATCTTCACCAACAACCATACTTTTATTTGTATTGAATTGTTCTATTGCTGTTTCAGTTATGAGGACATCAGCGTCATTATTAGCTTGTTTCACAAAAACATCAGCAGCTGCAAATTTTTCATGTAGCATTAAATTGAAGCGAGACATTTCAATGTTTGAAATCGCGTTATCTCATGAATGATGATTGGCAGGAAAAGAGGTATTGAAACAGTCTTTGTAGATAATTGCATGGTCTACAAACTTTGTATGACCTATTTTTACGATAACAGTTACCGCTTAAGAGAAATATGCGAAAAAAAACCGATATTTGTGATCTTTGACCTTGAATACAATTTTTAGTCGACATAGGATGGATGGGGACTTTTAACATTTTACTTATAATAGTAAATTTAAGGTCTGTACCAATTTTGAGCTCTATGCGAATTATTACGAAACTTCTTTTGTCTGTTTTGACTGTATTAAAAAATGTATTTGAATAAGTGTGCTTGGCTATCTTTTTTCACCGATACCAATGTCTCATTAACTATTATTGTAGACGATACTATCAAGGCAGGTTGGAATTTCTTTGAATCAAGTTTGGTGATCTCTTTAAAATTCAAAACGTTCTTAGTACTTTTAACTAATTGATTAAGTGAAAGACAATATTAAAATAGCATTTTTTTATACTTGACCCTGTTGAATTTACCTACAGTGACTGTTAAAAGATTTGTTTCGTCTCATATTGCTTTAAAATTTCCTCTAGGTGATGATATTTTCTTTTAGTAGAAGCGATTTATATAAAAAACTAGCACGTTTGTTTTACTTGGGAATTATTACACTATAAGAAAATTGACACTTTATTAAAAAAGTCAGTAAAGTTTTAGGACTTGGAACACTTATAGCCGCGTCGCTCGTCGCACAGTGAGGCTGAAAAAAACTTCAATTCTCTACAGCCTTTAATTTTTGTTCAATCGCAATATTTTTTTTAAGTAATCTTCAGGCCGTTACAAAACTATTGAGGCAGAGTTTTGAAAGAAACCGAAATTGAACGTTGTTATAGTTGATCAAAACAGATCGAATAAGCAGAAAAATCAAAATAATTACGTACATTGACCAAACTACGGCTACCTTTTTCTTTTGATGGTTTTCACCAAGAAATTGGCCAAAATATGGCCGAAATCAGTTAGCAGTCAGAAAATATTTACTTTCTTTATAGAAATATTTTATTTCTAGCTCTACTTATTCTAAAATACATTTCAGATTGGTAAAAACTCTTACTCAAAACCGATTAAGAAAAGAAAAAGTAGTGGTAATTTGATCAATATATGTAATTATATTAATTTTTCTGCCTATTCGACCGATTTTGATCAACTATAACGACTTATGTGAGTTCAATTTCGATTTTTTTCAAAAACCTGCCTTGACAGTTTTGTAGCTAGAAGTCTGCCGATTTTTAAAAGAAATATATATATTGCGATTGTTTAGTTTTATAATACACTAACTAATAAGTGATGATTATGATTCTAATAAATTTTTTTAGTGGTAAAAGTTGCGAAAAATAACAAGAAAATAGTATTCCCGTTTTCACTGAAATTGGTTATTTATGTTGATTATAGTGCCTCTAAAGCCAGTTGAAAACTATAAAAACTTTTAAAGAAAGAATTTATTCATGCCATGGATGGTGACCAAAAAAGAACCACCAAAGAAAATTTCAATCATGTCACAATAACCAGGTAACTTTATGACAGATAATAAATCTATTTATTATGATAAACCTGTTGTAATAAATGTATCACACTGCCACCCGTAATTGTCTAACTTCGGAGCTCGAGTATTAGTGAATATCGTTAGAGATTCACCGTGCTGCTAGAATTTAACCATCTGGTCAACTGTAGTCCTTGTATGGAACTCATTCGTAACATTCAAGCACGATGTCAATGTTATTAAATGGTAGACAGACTTTGTTATGAGATACCATGAGGCTACCTGCTTCAACTGACTTTAGAAATACTATACCCTTTGTGAATGTTTTATTAAAATTCTACAAAATCAAGTTTTCCTTTTGTTGAAAAGTTTGCTTACACACTTAATATTTTTGTCAATGTAATACCTCATAATAGTCCTGCACAGCAAGTACTTTTTCTGCTCTAGATGTAATTCCTCTAACCGGAGGCTCCATGTCGTGGACTAATCGATAAACTTCTGATCTCTGGAGATAGTCCAAGTTCTTTGGGGGTGGTTGATACTTTAAGAAGTTGATGCTGAAAACATTTAAAATTAGTAGTAGTCATAGTGGAAAAATTTTAAGTTAAGCATTTGAAAAGATTGAGTTCTGGCGGCCTAAACATCCAAGTAAACATTTTAATAATTGTGCACAACACCCTGTACAATTAAATTCGGATTTGAGAGGCCTGATCCGCAACTGACCGATGCAATGTGGCAAGGACACAAATAATATGTGCCTGGATAAAGAATCATGAGTCAAATAGAAATATATAAACAAATGTTTGTATTTCGTTTAAAAAATCCAAGTACTAGCTTACCACCACTATGTGAAACACCCTAAATATTTGGAAATAATTTTAAAATGTGCCACTCTTTATTTCCTACAATTTTTATCTAAGATATGTTATCAAATTTCAAACGGTTCAAGCGATATGGACCATATACGCATTATATCTCATCCGGTGTACAAGCAACTAAAAAAAAGTACTCACCGTTTGGTAGCAATAGCTTCTGCTTGGCACCTTCCAACAATTCGACTCTCTGAAAATTCAAAAGCTAAAGGGCATGCCACAACAACAAACATTCAGGAATTTCAACATTATAATCCAAAGAAAATACTAGTAGGCCGGGGGTAAAAGTGTCCGCTTCCATTATACGGAGATTGAATGGTTGGGTATTCGTCCGGAAATATCGTTTGCAATAACGTATTTTAACATAGGGGTATCTTGTACTTGTGTTACGCAAAAAAATACAAACTACAAGGAAACTAGTGATTGGCTCAGGACTGATGCTTGCGTGAAAGTTGCGAAAGCGATTAGTAAAAAATTACAAAAAGTACAAACCTACGAGAGGCTAGGTTTCTTAATATTCTCTGCAAAATTATTCTCTTGCCAGTGTCATATACAATCGAAAAATGTCCTCATCTCTCATTTTGTTCTATACATAAAATCGATATTTTTATATTTATTGACATATAATTAAAAATGGTGTTAGATATGTAAATTACCCCATTACTTAGGGACTTTTAGAGTGGCAACTCTATCCCGGCATACTAGTTGAAAATAAAACAAATATTTTGATTAATTTAGGTTTTGATGAATATTATTCTTTGAAAAATGTACCAAAATTACACTGCAGGTTGACTTTACTTTAATAAAATTGGCTTTTATTGACTAAAATCGGATAGTCATAAGGAATTTGCTATCGAACTAAGGAAGAAGTGATACCAATACCCTTAATTCTCGAGTAATTTCCAAAAACAGTTATGTGGCAAGAAACTCACATCACGCGTATTTTTCTCTAATTAACTCAAAAGTTATTTTAAAAATCGTAAGCTTGTTATGGGAAATCATGTATTAGATATTACACATTATAAACACAATGGCATTCCCTACAAAATACGCGACTTGGCAATCCCCATACAACCTATTATTTGAAGTTAAACCAAAAAAGTCTTGTAAGTAGTTATTAATAATTATAAATTTACAAATAATGAGGAAGTATACTTAACTTCTCTTTCTCCCGCATTATAATGTATCATTCCTTTGTGTACACATCCAAATTTCTCAACAATACCTGTAGACTGATTTAACTTTGTCGGACCAGGGCCATATCGAATTCCAATGGTTAACCTGAAAATACGATCCTTTTCAATAGTTGCGTGAGAAAAAAATGCCTACCCTTTTCTTTTTCCTATAATAACTTCCAAGTTACTTTCAATTGTTTCGATTATTTTCTCTTCGGACATTTTTGGTTTCCGAAAATTGGGAATGGCGTCTTCTGCAGTGGTCCATTTTCTACCCCCGGGTAGTATTATGGGCCTTTGTATTGCTCTAGGGGTACGTTCGTCCATTACCTACCAATTTTGAAAGAAACTGCTATTAAACACTTAACGTGAATAAGTCTAATTTTGGACTGGGAGCAATTTATTTGGTAACCCCCGCCTGAATGTCGAAAAATTTGTGATGTCACTTGGCAGATCCCTTGGTGCATACTTGTACAATTTGTGTATCAGCTTAGTTTATAAATATCCTTAGATTTGATTAGGTATAAAAATATCATATAAGTACGTAATTAACTATTTTATTAAGGAATAGTAAGACATTATTGTGAGGCAACGATTCGAGAGTCCGATGACAAACATTATCATTTTTAGTGATGAGAGCAACTTTCATAGATGTGTTGATACTTGAAAACTATCAATCATCTTCAAAATTCCTTAGAATAGAAACATTCTAAAATCAAATTCTGCATAACTAGAAGTAAAACATTCTTTATAGAATTTTGCAAACAGCAGAAAAATTAACTATCTATAAAAGAAAAACTTTGTGTAGAAATATTAATGAAATCTTTGCATTCTTTCGATAACCTGAATTCTGGTTATGCTAGCAAATTAAAATCCTAAAATGAATTTGTCTAATTTCTTATTTGACAATTCTCATTCTAACGCTAGCATCCACACAGTCCCCTACGGCCATGCAGATTAAACTAGTATCCACATAACCCCCTACGATTATGCAGATTCAGTTAAAAATGAGAACAAAGACCTAAAATGAATTTATTTATCTACCTTGTCTTAAAAAATTTTTCATTCCAATGGATTACATTTTCATGAAATCTATCATTCTGTTTCCTGGAAATGCTTAGCCTTTGAAACGTTTTTCGCCCTTATTCTGGAGCTCATCAGAAAGACATAAAGCCATTCATAAAGATGTTTCATGCAAAACCAAGACAATTTCTATGAATAAGTGTGAAATGATTATATTTGACATTGACTGATAAAAACAACCTCACCTATCTATTAGCTAACTAGTATTGGAGCCTATATACTCTATGCATGTTTAAAAATGAATTATTATTTGTTTGCTTATAATTGTATTCATTGTATTGAATTCAGGTTATCGAAAGAATGCAAAGATTTCATTAATATTTCTACACAAAGTTTTTCTTTTATAGATAGTTAATTTTTCTGCTGTTTGCAAAATCCTATAAAGAATGTTTCAATACGATTATAAGCAAACAAATAATAATTCATTTTTAAACATAGAAGTAAAACGTTTAGAGATAAACGATTCTGTGTGCTTTTGATCTATACTCTATTTGGAAATGAAGAAGAATAATAATAGCACATTATAAATGCATAATCTATAAAAACATATTCAGTAATAGAAGTACAGCCCAACAATATAACATAATATACAGTATGTCTCGTAAGGGGTTAGGTAGATATTAGTTTAATCTGCATGGACTGTGTGGATGCTAGTGTTAGAATGAGAATTGTCAAATAAGAAATTAGACAAATTCATTTTAGGATTTTAATTTGCTAGCATAACCAGAATTCAGGTTAGCGAAGGAATGCAAAGATTTCATTAATATTTTTCATAAAGTTTTTCTTTTAGTTATAGATAGTTATATTTTCTGCTGTTTGCAAAATCCTATAAAGAATATGTTTTAATACAATTATAAGCAAACACATAATAATTCATTTTTAAAAATGATAGCATTATGCAGAACAATTTTTTTTTTGGAAATCTCAAGCGGAAGTTCACAAGTATATCTATGTAAGTGTTAATTATTATTTATTGAATTGTTCCTGAAATAAAATCGTTTAAAATTGATTTTTTTTTGTTACCACGTCAATTAATGTTTGATTTAGTTAAGTAAACTGACCGAAGTCACGTGATTGATTTTAAATGGAAAGCTAGTCTTCCTGCAGCTTAATTAACTCTTCATTACGTCCGCAAATAAAGTTATGGCTGTAATAACAGGTACTTTAAAATGGGAGATTTTATTTTTTTATTACATGAACACCAAGTACACAAATTCAAACTTAGTATTAGTGAGTTTTTGATAACAACGAATAAGATTGTGAGATTGTTTTAGAGTTAAAACTTTGCCTAATATCTTTTTTGGAAAATTAGCTTTATTTTTCTTCATAAGGACGGTAAATTTTTAAATATTTTACCGCGAAACAATCTCCTGTTGAGTAAGTATCTTTAATTCCTTTTTAAAATCGCATTGTTAATAAGAAAGCTGTGATACGGTAGTCATGAAAAGTGAGACATACTGTATAATAGAAAGAAATTACTAATAAGCTGACTGGCTATCCAGTTAGATCTTCAACAAAAAATCACAAAAGAAATTTGTCCATTTTTGACATTGAAGAAAATCTATAGTAGGCCTATTATTATTAATTTGTAAATGTTTGTCATAAAGTAACGGATTTTACATTTTATATTTAAAAAAGATCCCAATAGCGGGTAATACACATATTTCTTTATGTGAGAGCTTCCATCCAAAGTGAGTCTCGCTGTATGCAAACCCAGCAATGAAACTTTAAACAAATTATTGCATTAGAAAAAATCAACCTACCTTCTTTTGCTTATCCAAAAATTGTTCTTCTTTTATTTTAAGTTCCTTTTCTTCTTCTGTTAAACCATAATATGGGTCGGTCTCAGAATCGACCTTGCTTTCTTCTTCTTCCCTTTCTTCCTCCGCTATTTCTTCTTCGATAACGTCTTCCTCTAACTCCTCTTCTATGCTGGAATTGTTGTCATTCGAATCGTCCCGATTAATTTCAGCTTCCGCCTCCTCCGATAACGAGGATCCCTCTAAAATTTCTACAAAAATATCCATCACTGTATGTTTTATTTAGCCAATGAGTTTACGTACCTTCCTCAGTTACCGGCTCTTCTCCTTCTACTTCATTTGAATTACTTTCGTCTTCTTCTCCATTTTTCGCCGAGTTTTCTCTGGCACCGACTATGTTCGCCAATTGCCGAGAGACTGCGTCCAACGTAACTTGAATGGCTGAGGGCAGCTGCGACAAAGCTTGCAGCTGTTTCTGCACGGCAAGGAGCTGTTCTTCTAACGAAATTGAGGATTCTAGGCCACCATCGATTTTGATGTCTGCTAGAGACGGGTGCTTCAATTCTAAGGAGTCCTCTATAAGAATAAGTACACGGGCAAAAATGTATTTACAGTACACTTACTTCTTTTTTCATTTAATTCGTCTTCTAAATCTTCACCCTCGGATTCCTCATTCAATTCTGCCTCCTCAACTATTGTCTCTTCGGTTTCAGTTACCTCGACTTCCACTTCCACGCTTTCTGTCTCTCGCTGTCCTGTCATTTCTACGCTTGAATATTCTTGTACGTCTTCTGTTTCAAATTCTACTTCCAACTCAGTCTATAACGGAAGGACTGTGTTATAAAAATTACTAAACAACATACTTTTAAACTTACCACATGACTATCGAATTGAACTTTTTTTCCCTGTGATGGTCTCCTCTTCTGCTTCTTTATTACAACTCGATACGGTTCGTCCTACACATAGTTGTACAAGAAAAATTAATGCACAGTGAGGTAAAATATCTAAATGTCATTTCTGATCAAAATCCACATGTAATGCCTATATCCAAAGAGTCATAAATACCTTTGCAACTTCTTTGTGCAATCGTATACATTGAGTGATGTATATCAATATAACTTCACGGATGCTGTTGATACGTACCTTGATCTTTTCTTCTTCAACTTTTTGTTTTGATTTTGGTACAGGTTTGTCAGGTTTTATAAGAAATGTGGACCACTTCTTTCCCTGCTTAATTTCCGAAGTTTTTTGTACGGTGCTTGTAGTTAAAATTTCTTCTTGTCTGCAAAAAAAAGATTTGGACACTATATTTTACTATAAATATTCAATAGAATAACGCCATTATAGATGAGTAGTTGAAATGTTTTATTAACAGCAACAACAAAATGGATAGTGAATGTGACTCATTTCTGTGTTAGTCAAATCCAATAAAATAATAGCCTAGGCAAAAGGGAGTTTTAGAAAAAATAATGCCATAAAATGGACCTTTTTTAACTTTACTTTCTTCTGCACGTGTCTTTGCCCAATTATTATTGTTATTTGTATTGCTATTGTTGATGTCACTGTAGATGTTGCTGTTGTCAAAAGCAAAACTCCCGAGGAAGAAAATACCAACCATGTTACGCTACGATATCCCTAAACTGTAGAAATCCATTTTCAAAAATGTGCCTTTTTAATAAACAAATGCTTTTTTACAAAAATTGTACAAGTATACATTTCCAAAAAAATCACTCTTTCTACACACCAAGACCTAAGATCTATCAAAGATTATTACGTCTATGTTTATTATTCTTAAACAAGAAAATTATTAAGAAAAGCGTCTGTTAATAGTATATATAGTCTTATTTAAACACAAAAACGAATTTACAGATAATGGACGAAAGATGTTAACTGTACATCACAGCAAACCTCCTCATTTCTATGGGTTGCCAAAAATTCATAAACATGACATTCCCTTAAGACCAATGGGCTTGTTCCATGATATTTTTTTTTATATGGTTTTTATACTTTTTCATATAGTACTCGATATTCTCATTATCTTAACTTTTCATTCTTCTTCTTCTTAACTTAACATTTCGTATTATTAACTTTTTCCGTTCTCGAGATATAAGGAGTTGAAATTAGTAATAGTTGCAAAAACTGAGCGCTCATTTGTGACGTCACTATACGCAAGTGACGTAAAAAAATGGCTTTCTGGGACCTTTCAAATTTAACCTGAAAAGTCGAAAAACATGGAATTTTTAAACGCTGGTAACTAAATAAATACGTCGAGTGGAAGTTCGTTCTATGTGTCTACGGAAAGGAGAAGGTCGGCGATGAATTCTAATCGTAAATTGCAGAGTCGAAATCGAAAATTCGTTCCGGCAGGAGCGAGAGAAAATTGTAATTTTTTGACATTTCACCAAATTGTACTCCCCTACTGTCAAGTAGTAAGCAAAACAAACAATACTTCGAAAACACTTATAATTATAACCAATAAGGAGCATCAAGTCTATTGAGATCGCCGAGTCTATGCGTATAGTGACGTAGCGCCTGGCCACGCCCCATTTTCGCGAGATGGAAATTTGTAATAGTTTTTAAGATACTAAACGTGTTAATAAGATTCTGATTTTTTGCAGATCCATTAATTTATACTTGCACTTTCGATTTATGAAATAAAAAAAAAATGCTGAACAAGCCCATTGTGAGTTCAATTAATTCTCCATGTAGCAAACTCTCGAAATGTTTATTAGAAATCCTAAATCCATTCCATGTTCCTCCCAGTCTTATATTAAAAATAGCAAACATTTTTTGGAAAAGTCAGAAAATCGTTTTAACAATAATCATCCAATGGTCCGGTCCGTTTTGATGTAGTAAGCCTATTTACAAAAAATGTTCCTGTAGACAAAACATTAATTATTAATGTTAAAAGCAAATCGCAATAAGATGGGAATTTAGCGAATAGAACTAAGTTAAGCATTGAAACTATACAAAATTAGATAACACATACCAAACCAGTGTGTATAGAAAACAAACACACAAACAGATACTTAAATATTAATTTAAATCAACACATTATTAGTGTTAAGAAAGGGGCTTTTAAATGTTTGTATGACAGAGTCAAAATTATTTCTTCAAATGATGTAATATTAAGGAACGAAGAGCAATTTATAAAAACTGTCTTATTAAATAATCAATATCCTGAGAGTTCTGTTGATTGTTATTGAACATTGGTGGGAGAGAGAATATACTATCAGAACCTGAGGTGTTTAAGTCAATGGCAGTAATTCCATATATGCATGGTTTATAGGATAAATTACGAAAAATTGGGAATAGATTTTCCGCATGAACGGTTTTTCAAACGGACTCCACGCTAAGATCGGTTTTATCAAAAACCAAACCTCTAAATATTGTTCAAAATTCAAAAAGTTGTATTATAGTGTTCCGTGTGAGTGCGAAAAACATTACGTAGGGAATCATTTAGACCTCTCAATGTAAGACTTAGTGAACATAGAAATTACGCTAGAAGGGGAGAATTTGAACAATTCAAAATTTGTGAATACGCGTGGAATAATAATAATCAGAGGATTCAATGGGACTCGATGAAGATTTTGGAAAAAGAAAGCAACGGAACCAAAAGAAAACTTAAAGAATCCGCGATTATTTCTTTCAACGAGGATAGATGCGTTTCAAATTATTTAATAAATGTTTGTACTAGTTGGTTGCGCATCCTCAGAGACGAGCTAAGTAAAAATAAAATAAATATAATTTAATGTCTCACGTTACCATGGAAATACATAAACAACGAACTGTCATGGTTGACGGCCAAAAAGTGTTGACGGAAGTCGAAACGTTAACTGCCTACAGCTTTTATGTTTTTTTCTTAGCGTATAACTTTGTTCTAGTTTAAATATTTTTCGGTGTGGGACTTTTTGAAAAATCAAGTATTCAAGAATCGACCTGTCTGATTCGTTTGGCGCAGAGGTTTTTTCATAAAAATTTTTAAATATATTTCAGTGGAAAAATACCCAGCAAAAAGTAAGGAAATCTGAATATGCCACAAATAAACAATTATAGACCATGTTATATTTAATTTTGTTAAAAAACTAATTAGCCGATTTTTATGCGGTTGGGCTCATTTTCTAGATATTTTCAATACTTAGTTGCAAGCCAAAAACTCGCTTTCCGTTACTTTACTTGTTAACGAAACGTAGACACACTAATTTTCAGCTGTTGGATTTGAGGTACAAAAGCTATACATACTGAGGGGTGCATATTTCCGCTGAAAAATCTCGGTTGGCATTTTCTTTTTGAAACAGACCTTTCTGGTTCTTTTGCCTAGGCTAATAATAACACTTTTCAAAATCTAAATACTTAAAATTACGTACCCCGCTAGATTCTCCTTAATACATATTTTCGCTTCTTCCAGCTCAGGCTCTAAGAAAAAAAAGTTTTAATAACATAAACAGAACTAATGTACATATACCTTTGCGAGTTATACTTTCAACTTTTTTCACTGCCTCCTCTATAATATTTGTTTCAACGGCTTCTCTTAAAACATCTGAGACTTCGACATTGTAATCCTCATCCTAAAAAGTAATTAATTATATGCATACAGAAAACAAAAGACCACACAAAGTTGAAGCAGTTTTACTCACACAAATAATTTTTGTCGTAATGGCATCCCTAAGAAGAAAAAACTGGACATTAAAAATCGGGATAAATACTTAAGTATGAGTTACCTCCGAATGCCAAGTTCAAATTGTAGTCCTGCGGATAGGAGAAGGTCGTGTGTCTCGCTGTGGGTTAGTCCTGCCGTTGGTGTGTTATTTACTCTGACTATTATGTCACCCACTTCTAGACCGGCGTCTTCTGCCAAACTGTTTTCATTGACCTATCGAAAGAATTTTATTTATGCCAAGCTCGTCTGAGAATTTCGTTTACTTAAAACATTTGTGACTCAGGATAAACAGTATTTTTTTATCCCTCATTTGGCAACAGAATATGTTCGCAGTTTAATTTCACGCCCACCTTATCATATTTAATTTACAGAATATGTATATAGTAGAGGCAATGAAGGCAAAATGTTGTAAAAACCTCACAAATTAATAAAAGAATCATCTCTGGGATTTAAGTAGTTATTAACCTGTAGAATGGAATGATGCATTCTTTGCATTTCCAAGTTCCGGGAATATTAAAAAAAATTTGGAAAAACTTTTTGATTTTCGGTTTTCTTGCTCTAACGGCTAAAATAATGAAAACACAGAAAAAAGTTTTCAACAAAATTTGTAGCTCGTCTCTTTCTCTACAAAATAGGTCTTTACAAATTTTTGTCTTACTTAAGCCGTTTAGGAGACAAATCCGGTTTTCCACTTATAGTTTTGAGCCGCTCCGAAATGCGCGGAAAATGAGAATTCTCTGGGAGTTTCATACGACTGGACATATCGATAATTATTACTATTCAGAGCCGCTAAAAAAATGAAAATAACGTAAAATGTAGAGAAAAGTGTAAGCTTTAATGTGGAACTAATCACAAAATTCATACAAATATTTATCATAGAGAAAAAAGAAGATGGCTTAGTAAACTTTATACAGTTGATTTATTCACATCTTTGAGTTTTATGCATCCTGCCTATTTCTCTCGTAACAATGGGTGCTTCTTTACTGCATGGATTCGATTCCACGCACTTTAATCTATATTTCGTGAACATTTTACTGAAGAATGTTAAGAAACAAATAAGTTGTATATGTTTTACTGTATAATTGTGCATTTTCTGAACGTGTATGGATAATGTAGACAAATTTAAAAAGCATTGCGCGCATTTAAAAAACTCTAAAGTCATTCGAAAGAATATGTTTTATTGTACTTATAATCCAAAAATTAAGTCTGTGCTATTATTATTACTTAAGATATAGCATCTTCTGGCGCTTTCCCTCTTTGATACAATTTTTTATGAATTTTGTGATTAGTTCCACATTAAAGTTGAGACTTTTCTCTACATTTTATGTTATTTTCATTTTTTTCAGGATCTCTGAATAGTAAGAATTATCGATCGATGAGCCGGGTCGTACGAAACTCCTGGAGAATTCTCATTTTTCACACATTTCGAAGCGGATTAAAACTATAAGTGGAAAACTCAATTTATCTTCTAAACGGCTTAAGTAAGACAAAAATTTGTAAAAACCTTTTTTGTAGAGAAAAAGACGAGCTACAACTTTTGTTTGGAACTTCTTTTCTATTTTCATTATTTTGGCCGCTAGAGCAAAGAAACCGAAAATCAAAAAGTTTTTCCTAATTTTTTTGAATTTTCCCGGAACTTGGAAATGCAAAGAATGCATCATCTCATTCTCCAGGTTATTACCTACTTAAATCCTGCAAGCAGACATTTATCAAACATAACATTTTTACATTACCCTGTCTGTACATTCAGGGTGCGCCAAAGTTCTGATTTTGGTCGATTACGGCTGTATTTGAAATGGTGGAAATATATTGTCTATAGATTATTTTCTTGATTTTCAATTCTGAATAACCAGAAAATATGTACAATTATACAGGGTACTCCGTTTTCGTTGTCCGAGCAACAACTTCGTTATTTTAAATGGAACACCCTATATTTTTTTCCTTTATCGAGTTACCCATCTAATTATATTCATAATTCTATTAAGGTGGTAGGTACTTAAAATGAACCGTTTACGAT
The DNA here is from genome assembly GCA_963583905.1 of Stenurella melanura. Classification (NCBI taxonomy): domain Eukaryota; kingdom Metazoa; phylum Arthropoda; class Insecta; order Coleoptera; family Cerambycidae; genus Stenurella; species Stenurella melanura. Next base: position 169,616,852 of record OY757311.1, on the reverse strand, counting down.
ATAAAAAAGATTTGTTGACAAAAAGTGAGGTTTGCGGATAAGTTTTTGAGTACCTCTGATTTCATAGACAAGAGAGTTTTCAAAATTCTGCTTATACTGTTATGTTGAGCATATTAAGGGCTAGTAGGGCAGAAACATTATTAATATTAATCTTATACAGAGTGCTGAAAAAATTGAGTTTAATGTTTCGCTAATAAAAAAGGCCGTAATTCAATTTTTTCAAATGGGACGTACTATTTTCAGTTCTGTCATCTAATGAAGTGTTAAATTATCTTTCCATTGATATATCATAGTAGGTATTTATCTTTAGGAGTTGCATAGATATTAAGGTTAATTGTCTGGATCAGTCATTTTTCTTGCTGGAACTTCATGAGGTTTGTACTGCACTTCACCAGTTTCGATAAATCTGTCTCTAAGATTACTAAATGCAGGTTCTAAAGGGTGTCTCCTTTCAGGATATCTGGTTTTATAGACTCGGGATGCTAAGAGGCTGTTTCTTGAGCACTCCCCCAGAATAAAAATCATGTCAACCATTTCTTCCCGCGAATAATTCATATTTAATATAATTATATGCAAATGCAACTTCCTGGAACTGTAAAAGCTACTAGTATTTTATTAAAGACAATCAAAACAAAAGCACTTACCGATATAGCAGTAACACAAAACTTTAGAACATCCACAGACACGTGTTTTGACATCTATGTCTCTTCGGTGCGGCTTTTTCTAAAGTTCACAATCAACTGAAATATGTAAGCAAATACTCGTGTTATAACTATCAAAGGATTACCAGAACAGGATATTAAAAATTAAAATTAGATTATAGGAAATTCCCCGTAAAGGGATAATTATCAATATAATTATATGCAAATGCAACTTCCTGGAACTGTAAAAGCTACTAGTATTTTATTAATTATTTTTATATTTTATTATCAATATAATTATATGCAAATGCAACTTCCTGGAACTGTAAAAGCTACTAGTATTTTATTAGCTAATAAAATACTAGTAGCTTTTACAGTTCCAGGAAGTTGCATTTGCATATAATTATATTGATAATTATCCCTTTACGGGGAATTTCCTATAATCTAATTTTAATTTTTAATATCCTGTTCTGGTAATCCTTTGATAGTTATAACACGAGTATTTGCTTACATATTTCAGTTGATTGTGAACTTTAGAAAAAGCCGCACCGAAGAGACATAGATGTCAAAACACGTGTCTGTGGATGTTCTAAAGTTTTGTGTTACTGCTATATCGGTAAGTGCTTTTGTTTTGATTGTCTTTAATAAAATACTAGTAGCTTTTACAGTTCCAGGAAGTTGCATTTGCATATAATTATATTAAATATGAATTATTCGCGGGAAGAAATGGTTGACATGATTTTTATTCTGGGGGAGTGCTCAAGGAACAGCCTCTTAGCATCCCGAGTCTATAAAACCAGATATCCTGAAAGGAGACACCCTTTAGAACCTGCATTTAGTAATCTTAGAGACAGATTTATCGAAACTGGTGAAGTGCAGTACAAACCTCATGAAGTTCCAGCAAGAAAAATGACTGATCCAGACAATTAACCTTAATATCTATGCAACTCCTAAAGATAAATACCTACTATGATATATCAATGGAAAGATAATTTAACACTTCATTAGATGACAGAACTGAAAATAGTACGTCCCATTTGAAAAAATTGAATTACGGCCTTTTTTATTAGCGAAACATTAAACTCAATTTTTTCAGCACTCTGTATAAGATTAATATTAATAATTTTTCTGCCCTACTAGCCCTTAATATGCTCAACATAACAGTATAAGCAGAATTTTGAAAACTCTCTTGTCTATGAAATCAGAGGTACTCAAAAACTTATCCGCAAACCTCACTTTTTGTCAAAAAATCTTTTTTATATCGTAAACGGTTCATTTTAAGTACCTACCACCTTAATAGAATTATGAATATAATTAGATGGGTAACTCGATAAAGGAAAAAAATATAGGGTGTTCCATTTAAAATAACGAAGTTGTTGCTCGGACAACGAAAACGGAGTACCCTGTATAATTGTACATATTTTCTGGTTATTCAGAATTGAAAATCAAGAAAATAATCTATAGACAATATATTTCCACCATTTCAAATACAGCCGTAATCGACCAAAATCAGAACTTTGGCGCACCCTGTATATGAAATTTTAAAATTTGTAAAAAAAACTTATCCACCATCAATTCCTTAAATGCTAATCACAATTATTCTACACGGCATGGATCCAATTTGCAATACGATATACACAGACTTGAATTATATAAAAGAAAACCATATTACATGGGATGTACACTTTACAATAAGTTAGCCGTTGAAATTAAAACTATACCTAGTGTAAACAAGTTTTTGTCAGAATTAAAAAAGTTTCTGTTAAAAAATGCATTCTACTCGATAGATGAATTCTTAATGTATTAATATCTTTATCTTTTCTGGAAATGTATTTGACGTATCCTATATCATTGTATGATCTCTCGGATAAATAAAGCATTATTATTATTATTATTATTATAAATCCCAGAGATGATCCTTTTATTAATTTTTGTTACCCTAAATTTTTAATTCGCCTGTACTAATAGTATATTCATTGTCTGCAAAACAATAAACTAGGTAAATAAACATGTCCAGTGTCCTTGTTCTGATGGCCAACATATAAGGCCCGCTGCCTTGCTTTTTAGTATTTTTCGAGTCTTAACACAGGTTTAAAAGTGAATTATTTATTATTTGTTTGCTTATAGTAATGAAACATATTCTTTATAGGATTTTGCAAACAGCGGAAAGAAAAACAATCTATGAGAACGAAAAGAAAAACTATATATAAAAATATTAATGAAATCTTTGCATTCTTTCGATAACCTGACTTCTGGTTATACTAGCAAGTTAAAATTCTGAAATAAATTTGTACAATTCCTTATTTGACCATCATCCTTATAACACTAGCATCCATTGGACAAATTTATTTCAGAATTTTAACTTGCTAGCATAACCAGAAGTCAGGTTATCGAAAGAATGCAAAGATTTCATTAATATTTTTATATACAGTTTTTTTTAGCGACGATATTCACAGCGGATTTCTCGATTCGAATCCTCTCCGGGTGTACTTTTTTAATTTGTTTTGAATTTTTTGGCTGATATTTCTTATCCTAAAATTACATCACATTTATTTATTTATTTCTACAGTTAAAAACTATAATTACACAAAATTTCAGAGCTGCACTCAAAGATGTTGATTTAATTAAAAATTAACGCGTTTCACTGCCCGCACGCGCTTCCCTCCCCGGGATGGACTTCTGGCTGGAGAGCTATGTACTTTTCAGCTAGTAAGGAGGGTTTTTACACAAAAATTTTCACTGTGACTTATCATTTTTAATTTCCGTAACCAGTCATAAAACGTATGTGTACCAAATTTCAGGTCAATGTCTTAAACCGTTCCTGAGAAAACGTGCCCGCAGAAAAAGTTACAGACAGACAGACCGACCGACAGACAGAAAATCTTGTTTTGCTCAAATTTAAAACCTCGACGTTTTATGGCATTCTAAGCCTATTACAACAAAATTTTTTTTTAAATTTTTGGTATATCTCGCAATCGGTTGGTTTAACAGTAATTTATTAACGATTGTGAAAAATCTTAAAGGATAACAAATATGGAAAGAGAATATAGCAAACCCCCTTCCCTTCTGATCTCGCATCCCGGTTTGTTCCTTGTTTGATATACACCCCGTATATACTACATATTACATGTAGGTTGAAAATTATATTATAACGAAAACATCAATCTCTCATTTTATTACGTCCGCCGCGCCATTTTGTTTTGAGTAAAATAAAAAATCAAAAACTTCACGGAACTTAACCTTCTTCCACGAGATTGTTATTTTAAAAGTTCATTGCGCAATCAACGTAATTATTTAACCTGCATGCCAAATAATCAAGAAATAAAAACTGTTGATTTGAATTATTGTTACCTTCACCACCACAACAGGTTGATCAAAGTCGGAACCACCAACTAATCTGAATCCCCATGGTGTAGCGCTATCCGGTTTTGAGAATTTCAATTCTACTGCCATTTGATTCGAACATTAAAACCGGGTCACAATCGAATTAAAACTATCCCGTAGCTAGATCACACGGTGGTTAATTTAGGACTGAGATATAATGGGTGCATTGCTATCAATTAATCTGGATCAAATCGACAGCTGCCAATAGTGTCATCGATCTCGTGCGTCGCTGTGAATAGAGAAAATTTATTGTTGCGAGTAACTTTAACATTGGGTGTATACAAGGTTGTGTGTTGGTAAATTTCAACAAATTGGTGAATTCTTGAAAAATGTTGTTTGTACAGGGCGATAATAATAATAATAATAATAGTAATAATAAAACTACTTTGCTGAAAAGGAAGGCAAGCGACTCGGGCAAAAAATTCAACAGATATGGCACCAAGAGAGTGTGACGATAGTCCCCTTGATAATCTCGACGACCGAAGTAGTTCCCAAAACACTTGTTGCCAATCTAACAAAGCTTGGAATCGCCGATAAGATTGCAGCCATCCAGAAAGCCGTAATCCTGTCGACTACCTCAATCGTCCGCTCATTTCTTAATTCAACGCCATAATCACAAGTATCTTGCTGCGGCCGATACTTGTCTGTGCACCCACCATTAGTGGAGATTTAATTTGGGCAATAATAATAATAATAATAATAATTTTATTTAAGGCAGCACGCAGGGCCGCAGATGATCTCGGTCTCGTTTTCGACTTCAGGCGAAGAGGCAGGCGAGGTGCTGATGCACAGTCAGTAACTGAGCTTCCGTCAAATCGCTTGACAACCCAAATTAAAGCTGCCGAGTAGAGAAATCTGTTCAGGCAGCACGTCGATAAATCCATGCATGGAGTGTTCTACAACAACATAGAGACACTGGGTTTATCGACAAAGCTGACCTTCGCATTCCTGAGGTCAGCAGGGCTAAAGTCGGTGACCGAGGGATTCATTGTGGCCTTCCAAGATGGCGTTATTAACACCTTGGTCTACCGCAGTCGTGTTATGGGTGTAGAGGTCCCCGACCTAAATTGTAGGACCTGCCATCAGGCGTCGGAGTCGCTCATGCATTTACTATCTGCATGTCCGATTTACGCGACTTCGGCCTACATCCACAGACATAACGCGGCTTTACGAGTGCTGTATTACCATCTTCGGCACTTGTACGAGGTAGACCGAACACCAGTGCTGCCTTATGTTCCCGGAGAGATCGAGTCCGTTGTCGAGAACGAGAAGTGCCGAATTTATTGGAACTACTCGTTCCCGACCGTCAGGCTGATTCAAGAAAACAAGCCTGACATCGTTCTCCTCGACCACCAGACCAAGGTGATGTATGTTATCGAGTTCTCGGCACCTGCCGAGACAAACATCACCTTGAAGAAGGAGGTGAAACGGACTAAATACCGAGATCTCCGGTATGAGCTCCGAGCGCTATACCCAGACTACTCGGTCAAGATGATCATCCTGATAATCGGCGTTCTCGATGGGATGAGGCCTACGCTGTTCTCAGCATTGAAGACCATACCGGCCTGCCAAAAATCAGCCGAATGGTTGGCAGGCCAAATGCAGAAGGCAGTCGTCTTGGGTCCCTGCGTCTACTTAGGGCACACGATTCTGGAATCTACAACCACTAACCCTGCGGGATGTGGGAAGTAGATAATTCGCTGGCGCTTCTCCCGTGAGAATATCGGAGACACGGGAGAACTGTCCAGCGTCGCTACCGCGTAAAAAAATCGTTATTATTATATTAATTTATTAATTCATTTGCCATTAAAACAATGGATAGAACAAGTCATAAAACCTCAGTTAATATAAAGTAAATACACAAAGTCAATCGAAACACTATCGATTGCTTTCTTAGAATCGCAAAACAAGAGACATAATATATAAAACATAATATAAATATTCAATAATATACAATTAATACTTAGTCTTGTCTTAGTCTTCTTTGAGACTAGTACCGAGTTGAATTTTAAAACATTTGGATCTAAGGAAGACACAATTAAGCTAGTATCATCAGCATAAATTATAGTTTTACAATATTTTGGAATATGATTCGGTAAATCACTTACAAATTCAGGAAAAGCAGAGGCCCAAGAACAGACCCTTGGACGTCCCCTAAGTCTATATTATCATTTTCCGACCTGAAATTGTTTAGTTGCACAATAATTGTACAGTTGGATAAAAAGGACATTAGTAAATTAGATAAGTTTCTCCGTATGTCTATATTATTTTGTTTATATACCAATATATCAGTTTCTATCGAGTCAAAAGCTACACTAACTTCAAAATAAATGCCAGCCACAATTTTACCCTGGTCTAACTCTGAATATACCTAACTTAATAACCTGGGCTAAACTAACTGAATATATTCTTTACACTCGTAGTGTGCAATGTTATTAAAAATCTAGTGCATTGCCAGATTATTGACATCTTGCATTATTTCTACTTACGATCTGAACGCAAGTGCATCATTGTAAATGTAATTCACTGTCTGCAAAAATTTGGGTCACAGCCTTGAAATCTAGACGACTGGCTGCTCAATAAAATACGTAACGACACGAGTAACTGCAATTATTATGTAGATTCAGTTGTTTTGAAAATAATTACACATCTCAAAGGAAATTTTATTTAAATTGTTATTTTCAGATATTACTATTATAAGGTACAATTACAGCTTGCATGTTGAATCTACTTACAATCAGTGCTTGTACTAGTTATTATTGTATTGGATCACGCTAATTAAAAAAATAAGCTAATTAATCAGGTGAAACTTTGATATTTTGCCATTTCGTGCTAAAATTAGAGCGTGCTATCTTGTCTAGAAGATACCAAATTATTTTCATGCAATATTCAGTTTTAATTAGCAGAATTCGTACAGCAAGTAAATGTAACTTTGAGAAGGTACCATGAAGGGCATCCTGCCATTATTCATGGTTCACGAGGAGTGAAGTTAAGAAAATTACCAGAAAAAGCACTTTCAGTAATCAGTGCAAATAATCTATAGTTAATTTTTCACTAATACTAAGTGGAAGCACTTCAAAAAGTAACTAAAGTATAAAGTGTTTGATTCGAAAATCCATATTTAAGTACCTAATCTGTATAGAAATTACTTTAAGAACTTGTTTTTCAAAATACTCGAAGCATATTCTCTAGTACCAGGAAAATTAGCATAAGTATAATTCTATAATTCAATAATTTTAAGTACATTTTGGTAAATTATTACTTCCACATCCACGTAGTGGATTGGAAGTATTAGTAATCGTAACAAAAATTTCAAATTTTTTTTTTTTTTTAAATAGATTTAGAATGTCATGAAACGTCGATATTTTAAATGTGAGCAAAAGAAAAACGTTTTCTGTCTGTTTGTCTGTCGGTCCGTCTGTCTGTAACTTTTTTTTTTGTCCGCACGCTTTCTCCGGAACGGTTCGAGATATTGACTTGAAATTTTCTACGCGTATATATTACAACGAGATCTGGAACTGGATTGTTTTTTGAAGATATTCGGTGAAGGGTTGGGGAGTAAATAGGGGTAAATATGGGGAAATATGTAAAGCAAGCTGGTAAGAGTACAGAAACTTGAAATTTGATATATGTACTATAAGCCAAGGTCTCAGATTTTTTTATAATATTTTTTAACCCCCCACTACCCCTAGTCCATTATTAAAGGGGTTGATAAAATAAAATTGGGATACTCATTTGAAATTTGGTACACGTATGTATTACGATGGCATCTCTAACTGGATTATATTTTGAGATGATTCCGTTGAAGGGTTGGGGGTTAAATAGAGGTTAATAGGGGAAAATAAGTAAAGCAAGCTGGTAAGAGTATAGAAATTTGGGATTTGGTGTATATACTAGAAGTGATGGCCTCAGGTTGTTTTATTACATTTTCCATCCCCACACCACCCCCACTTCCTTATTAAAAGAGTTGATAAAATTAAATTTAGATTTTTACTTGAAATTTGTTACAATTATAACGATATCTTAGATTATGTTTTGACATGATTGCGTTAAACGAGTGGGGGTAATTGGTAAATAGGGAAAAATCTGCTGAGAGTATAAAAACTTGAAATTCGGTATATGTCCTAGAAGCCAAGGCCTCAGATTTCTTAGTAATATTTTTCAACCCTCCATCACCCTTAATCCATTATTAAAGGGGTTGATAAAATGAAACTGGAATATTCATTTGAAATTTTTGACGCGTATGTATTATAACGACATCTGGAACTAGATTATATTTTGAGGTGATTCCGTTGAAGGGTTGAGGGTTAAATAGGAGTAATTAGGGAAAAATAAGTAAATCAAGCTGGTAAGAGTACAGAAATGTGGGATTTGGTGTATATACTAGAAATCTGAGGCCTCGGTTTAGTTACCACACGTATGTATTGTAATGACGATTGAAATGATTCCATTGAAGGAGACGTGGGAGGTTGTGAATAGGGAAAAATAAGTAGGGTAAACTAAAAACTTAATTTTTAACGTATATGGTAGAAACCAGAAGAAAATTGTTAAATGATAATGAAGTAAATTAAATCGAAGGCTGTTAACGTTTCGGAAACTATTTCTTTTTACGCTATCAAAATTTTCACTTGTGTGACATTTTGTGCTAGAATGATTAAAAACCAGCCTCCCTCTCGGTCTGATCCTTTTGGCGCAGAGGTTTTTTTCATCAAAATTTTTACATATTTTTACAGTGGCAACATATCCAACAAACATAATAAATGAATATTGCCACAAATTAATTATAAATAAAACGGATATATTATTATACAACTTAATTTTTTTTAAGCAACTTTAACTCTTCTTTCTTTTAAAGTGGCCCATCGTGCAACTAAAATGTTGAAAGGTATTTGTTGCAGAATATCCCTCGAGCAGCTCGACAAGTAATAATTATTTATGACATTGTTTTGAGTTATTCTATGATTTTATGTACATAATTGCCGAACGCTGAAAGTGCCGAATGGTAAACGATTTGCCGAATTGGCTTCAAACTTGGGGGGGTGTGACACCCCCCCATACCCCCCCTATATCCGGCCCTGAAGTATGGTGATGGTTTCTGTTCTTGTGGGTATCGAGTAGCAAATGTGTTACATGTTTTTGATATTACTTTATCACATTCTCATAAATAATAAACAAACACAAAAGTCTTCGTGGGTGTAATTTAAATGTGCTGGCAATTTTTGACATAAGAGAATGACTGACATCAATGATTGCTTCTAATCATGGCTAAGTTGATGATAATTTTTACTAAAAATTCTTGAACATTTAAGAAAATCGGCAATATTTCAAAAAGTTGTAACTGTAACCCCTAATGCCAATTCTAGAAAAAAGGGAATTTAATTTTTCATTACGATGTAAATAAATACAGGGTGTTCCATTTGAACTAAAAAAGTTTTTGAGGTTTGAATTTGACAAAATGTACCGTGAATAATAGAACACCTTATATACTATTACATAATTTAATATTATTGTAAAGAGTAGTTCACCTTGTGTTCTTTCGACGTGCCCTGATGGGTAAGTACCTTCCACCCATTTTTTTTTAAATATCGCATTGTTAATAAGGGAGCTGTGAATGCTGTGATACGGGAGTCATGAAAAGTGAGATATACTATTTTGTGTTTATTGTAGTTCTATACTGATCGTGGCATATGGTCAGCAAAGCAGTTGTTGAGAAATGTTGAAACATATGGACAATTCAATGTTTAAATATTACTGATGTTATTATGAATATATTCTAATCACAGAAGGTTACATAATAAAATACTTAATGAGAACTGGTAATGAAGATGTTTAATGTCAAACATGTTAAAAAGATACAATTGGTAATTATAAATAAAAGTATTGGCTAATTTCAAAAGAGTTTGTTTTTCATATTTATCTGCGACAAGTTTTTTGTAAGAGCTGAAATAATTACTAGTATTTTCTGGTAATATATATTTCCTTTATTTCAAATAGCTATTCGATGACTACCCACTACAACTATTAATGTCAACGTGATGCGATAATATGTTGTTGTCCTTGTGTCTTCAAAAATAAGCAAAGAATCATCACATATTAAGTAAAATTTAGTATTAATAGAATTCTGGTGTTTAGATTTATTTTATTCGTATAGGAATATGATAAAAATCTTGCTGCATCATTAGTGCTACAAATTCACACTAATCATCAACTGAAGTCAAGTTTATTGTTAATAGAATTCTGGTCTTTAGTTTTATTATATGAGTATAAGAGCGGGGTTGAAAAAATCATGATTTTTAAGAAAAAATAAAAATTCAGAATTAAAAAAAAATAAAAAAAATCATGATTTTTTAAAATTTTTATCTATTTCTTTTACATAAACATCCTAATAATCGACATTAACAATGTATTTAGTACTTATATTAACAAAGATAGTTTTTGTTTAAACTTACAATTGGAATAAATTGTGTACCTTGTATCTATAATTGCAAAATAAGCTAGAGCGTATATACATGAAAATTCCTGTCAGAACTTGAAAACTCGCCTGTCTTTATAATGTGGGGATGATGCGAATTGCCATTATTTGCTAATCTGCCGCATAACAAGTGAGAAAGCGAGTCTGAGTGATTGTATCCATAGCATTTAAATATTAAATAATTTTTTAACATGCCCTTTAATAGAAGTGGAAGGAAAAAAGATCCTATTTGGCAATATTTTATTGAAAAATCAAGTAAGCTTGATGGAAAAAGTGATAGTAGAGCTACATGTAAAAAGTATAAAGTAGAAATGCAAGGGCTTGTGGACTGACTGAAAGTCCACTGGAAAAAATGTGTTTCGCGTAATGTAGACAGTGTAGAAACAAATAATGAAGATCCCTCTACTTCAGGACAGACACAATAGACATATCTGGAAATTCCACATACATCCGTATATTTAACAGAACTTGCAACAACTTAATTGAAACTCTAAAGATTAACTATACCTGTACAGTAAGCAGTTTTGTGAGGGATAATGCTGCCAATATGAATGCTATGAGAAACCAAATTAAAGAGTCAACAGAACCAAATTATTACTTACGGTGGTGCTCCACACATTTTAAACCTGTTATGTAAGGATTTGGAAATTGGTGAAATTAAGGAATACGTTACGTCCTTTGAGGAATACTTCCGATACAATCCTTTGCCTCTGCGATATATGCAAAAGAAGGAGGAAAAAACGTTGTTTACCTTCTGATGTAAGATGAAACTCACTTGCCGACTGCTTAGAGGGTTTCATTAAATCTTGACCCACACTTTTTAAAATTAGCGAGGAACATAAAAATGAAATTGACAGCAGAGTAAGACAGAAAATTTCAAACATTTGTTTAAGAAGAACTGCTGAATATTACTTATCACTAGTAAAATCTATATCTGTTGCACTTGATAGGCTTCAAAGAAACAATGCAATTTTATCAGACGTCATAGAACAATTTAAAATAATTGAGTCGCATTTTGACGAAACTGAAATTACCTTAATGCAAATGCAAATATTTAGATACCGATACGACCAGTGTATCACCTCATACCATTTGCTAGCCTTCATCATGCTTTAGAAGCCGCTAATGAATTATATCCCGAAAGTGGTTTACTATCACTGATTATTAAATTTCTGGCCAAATCTGAGCCATTTGCCGATATTATGTTTCAAGAAGAAATTCTTAAAAACACAAAACCCTTGGAAATCCCAAAGAAATATTGATATTATTGACAAATTATTCTCGATTATTAAGCTATTATTTTCTGCTGCAGCTAGTTCAGCCTCGATTGAGAGAATATTTTCAACATTTGGTATGATTTATTCTAAGATTCGAAACCGTTTATGGACCGAGAAAGCAGCTAAATGAGTTTTTTTGTACAAACTTTACAATAATTAACCTAATTTAAATTTTTTGTTTTGGAGTAAAGCATGTTTCATTTTCTTGGTTTAATTTGTTTACTTTATGTTTCTGCTTTTAAGTAGGCACCTAATTTATAATGTACATTTAAGAAGGTAACTTTTGTTTTATTGTAACCTAACCGTTCTTTTTTTCTTTTTATTTGAATTTTTTGTAATTTGTATCTAGCTTTTAAATAAACTGTACTTTTTATTTGAATTTTCTGAACTTTGATTTGCTTAGATTATTGGCTTTACACAACTTGATTTAAATTATGATTAAAATTTAAAAATCAGTTGATTTAAATCATGATTTAACGCACGATTTAAATCAAATTGATTGTTCTTAGCACAGAGATGTACTATTTCCATCAAACAAAAGTAAAAATATCCCACAAAGTTATTTTCTGTTTTATATGCTAAGTAGAAACATTTCGTTAATATCTAATTGCGGATTGAGATGAGAAGATCTATTGGGAAATTTCAAGAATGCGTCGTATGAATAGTACTATTAGACAAATCGGCAAAAACCAATGAAAGTGAAGAAACAAAACAAAAAGTGTAGTTAAGAAGGCGCAGTCGTAATGTTCTTAGCACAGAGATGTATTAACCCAACTAGCACAATTAGTCGTGGGAACGTAGCAATGACTATTGTAGGTACTTTAAAGTGTCTTGGTACTAGTCACAGGCACGTAATAGGAACGTTCCTAATACGTGTTTATGACTAAAATGGGGAATATTTTTTGGTGACGATAACGTTCCAGCCACGTTCCTGGAACTTGTCTGGATACGTTCCAATGACGTTGTTGCTCCGGAGTGGCGGCGTAGACGTCGCAACTTTCAGAAAACTTTACCACACCCTACTCTTTCAAATCGATGTTGCCCCTTCTTTGTCTTGCAACCGATTTTATTATATTTATGTTTCATTCTTACATATGATTCCTGTTCTTGTTCATTTCCCTAAATCAGAAATTTAATATAATATCAGAAGGTAATATTAGACAGCAAAACTTGTGCTATTTTCCAATGGTCTAAGGGTCACAATTAAAATGAATGCAATTTTACTGACAAACATAATGATAAAACGTCCGTATCTAACCACGCGCCTTTAAAATTTGCATTTTTTAATGAAAATATTGTTTTAAAAATATGTAATGTCATGCGAGAATATGACACACTAGATACCGAAACCTATTTTTTATTGTTCTTCGGAACTTAACATTACTTTTTATGTATTCATTTGTTGTATTTGGTGAAGAAATGGCGATAAATTAAATTTATTAGTCAATTGTGAAATTATGGTTCATGTGTTATAACAATGGCGTCGATACTTTTGACCATCAACATGGCGTATTTCAGAAAATGTGACTTTGAGGTCATTTTCACCAACAAATGCTACTTGAAAGTAATTGCTACTTGGCGATAGTGACGAAAACTGCAAATACGTAACTTTAAAACTTATATTTACCACAAATCTACGAATGGAACTGTAGCATCACTTCAAAGTCGTAGCAAAGTTGTGACTACCACAAATTACCTCTTTAAAGTTGCCGCTGCCACTTCATGGTTACATTTTTCCCGATATTGATTCGGAACGTACGTGTTAGCCGTACGTTGAGGTCTAGACTGAACGCGTTCCTAGCTTTTGCTGTTTATCATTTACCTAACTTCACATTGAAAAACCTATCATCTGTCGCAATTTACTTGTATGCAGCCATATATCAACGACTTAATAAACATAAAACTTGTTGGTATAATATACTATTACAGTGATAGATAACATGGAAGAAAAGGTAGGTGTAATAAAACTGTGTTGAAATATTAAATTTTGTTGCCTTATTTTGAACATAAAATGTTGCATAGCATAATATAGCAGCATATAATTCTAGTCTAGGTTGGGCAAACATATTATATAGGTTAGGTTTGTTGCATTAACTTTATCTATGGTCAACATTGGGAACTAGATGGTGAAATTTACTTCGTGGTAAATTTCAGATGTGATGTGCACTTTGTAGTAGCCGTACACAGTTCTGTAGGTAGCAGTAACGTCATTAACACCTATGAATATTACTTACAAGTTCCACTACTTTAAACAAATAGTGAAGGTTCCCAGAACGTCGCGGCAACTATTAAAGCTACTTGACGGCGATTGCAACTTTGAAGTCACATTTCAGTGATGCGAGTTAGTCGCTGCTACTATAGTTTACCACCTTCAAGTTCTGAAAACCCAAAAGTCGTCCCGCTGGTAACTACCACGTTCCCATGTACCACGAAAGCTACGTAGAAGTTTTGGAACTATAAAGTAAGCATTAGTGGTAGAAACTACGAGGCAGGGACTGTAGACTTGTCAAATGAAGTTATTTTTACATCAAAGTCGTAAATTTAGTCGCAATTACGTAATGGTTACTCATACGAAGTTCCTATCTCAGTTACTGTCACTTTGGTGCTAGTTGGGAAGGAAGAAGACAGGAGCAAACCATCGCCTGCTTCGAATGCCTCTTCTTCCAGAAGCATTGTAAAATATTAGTTTAGGTATTCAATAGATAATTTTTAAGAACTCAATATCTAATATGACAAAACAATAAGTTACTTTCTCTTTATACATACTGTCAATCTAATTCTGATCGGACAAGTATGCTAATAAAGTTAATTAACCCATAATACCGTTCCAAAAATATAATATATCACTATTAGAAAAGGACTACTGAGACACTTCCCCCCTAGAAAGCTTCTCCGTGGGTATCATTAAATTATGCAACATTCACACTTCAATAACACAGAAATCCAAAAATAAAATAATGCGTTGTCTGACCTCCATGCAAAATGGCGCCAGCGGCAGTCAACCAAAAATAATCAATTGATCACCAGGCGCCACATAGTGTTCTCTAGACTATCGCACTCCCATCAGAGTTTCCATCCGCGCATGTAGTCCGGGAATTTCTAATTTTTAAGTATCTTTAGCCATATAGTGCCGTCAATTTAGACTACATCATATTGTAATCCGAAAGAAACACAATCTGTCCAAAAGACTATCTTTTCTCTCTACAAAAACATAAAATAAGAAAATGTGATCTCTCCAAAAATATTTGAAATCAATTAAAATCGCCAAGTCCCGTATCTATTTATAAAAAGAAAATTTATGAAAAGCTTTATTTTCAAATACAAAAAAACTTTTCGCGTTTCACTAAGAGGCAAAAGGCTGTTTCGATTCACTAGTGCCACTCAGTTAATCTTATACTAATTTTCCCGTCAACCTTTGACTGAAGTATTACATATTATTTTTGATTATCAACATGTGCCGGATCTGCGGAAATATGGAAAGTGAAACGCGCCAAGTTTTTTTGTATTTGAAATAAAATTTTTCATAAATTTTATTTTTATAAATAGATACCGGGCTAGACTAGACGATTTTAATTCATTTCAAATATTTTTGGAGATCACATTTTCTTATTTTATGTTTTTGTAAAGAGAAGATATATTCTTTTTGGACAGAGTGTATTTAGCGCTATTTTTTCACACAGAATTTGTTTTTGTGGGCATAGTCATTTACCGCACAGTATGAAATAAAGGAATTTTTCAAATTAGTGCTGTTCCGCCACTTTTCCACATTTTACACTTTTGTCAGACTTATTTACTGGATTATATAGTTTAGCCATAATTCAGGTACACATTTGCCCAACCCTGTATAATATATAGATTAGATACTAGATGTCTGAGTGTTATCTGATAAATATCACTTTTCCATTAATGGTCTCGCCTTTAAATGACTGCCCAAGGAAACGATTTTCTGTTCAAACCAAAGCGTACTTTGTAAACTATAATAACTTTTGATAATAGCCTTGTACCGGAGACATTGTATTTGACAGCAATTATTATGATTAAATATTGTGGACGTTTGTATATGGCTTATTCGACTCAGTTTTACTAAGGAGGTGAGACGTTATGGTTGCAATTCTAGTAGTTGTGATTTCTGCCATAGTAGCGGTGCTTGGATATGCGTGGTTGAGAAGTAAAAAACGGCAAAGACAGTTAAGTTGGATCCCGAGTGTTCCGGGCCTGCCATTAATTGGAAATATTCTCGAATTTGGAGATACGACCGGTAAGGTGACATAAAAAATTTAACAGTGTATTAAAATAATTGACTTGTAAAATAAACAATTGATACATTTTTTAATTTAGTATGCGACCAAATTTTGATTACACGAAATAAGTAATATTAGGCTAGATGGCGAGGAATTTTGATTGGATTTTTGGCCCATAGGCAAGACTATTGTTGGAATCGCTTCGTTTTAGGGGTATAGTTGAACACCCTCAGTTTGCTTACAGATTGGTAAATCGTTAGATTTTATAATTAACAATTAGTGAGTAAAATAGACCCTTTCTCTATATTTCTTTAAATATCTCCATTCCTAATAACTTTTAGTATAACAAATACATTAGGAAAATGGTGCGTTATAAAATTCTCTAAAAAATAGAGGTCAACAACTGCACATAGAAGGCTAAAAATTCTCGAAGAGGGTGTCTATGTTGTCCCAATAATGTACAAAAAATTTCAGCAAGACCCGTTTATTACTTCTTAATCCATAATTAACAATTGTGTCATTTTTTGTAAAATCCATTTATAATTGGGAAACTCATTTGAAAAATTCAAAAAAACTATCGCGAAAAATTACATCCCGTTGGAATTTTTGAAAAATCGCAATTTTGGCCGATTTTATGAAGTTTTCTACGCGTGAACCTTTCTATGTGCGACATAAATAAACAAATATCTTGTTATATTTTAACTTTAGAGAATCCTCTCTTGCATATCTAAAAAGCGGCAATTTTTTTTACAAATTAAAAAAAGTTTGTCCTAGCATGTACAGGGTGCCTCAAATTGCTTGATTTTGGCTGGTTTTCCTATTTTCAGACCAGGTAGAGAAAAACTGACGTATGAGTCTAGAGCTCGATTTTTGTGAAACGCCGATTGGTGAAAACCGCATTTCAATATCTTTAACCGTTTCCGAGATATCGGCAAAAATTGACATTTGGCAGATTCCGAAAAACTGTCATAACTTTTTTATTTGTGAATATTTTTTCAAACGGTAAAAACTTTCTAGAGGCACTTTTTGACGTAGAATAAGATGCATTTGTCAAAAAAAATATATCGCTTTTCAATTGTTCGATATCAAAGCTAACTTTGTTATTTCAAATGGAAACCATAGTTGGCTTTGACTTTAGAAAAAAATAAGCTTTCCAAAAATATATATGTCAAGATATATCTAGTCATCCTTGCTGCCAATATAACACATTTCTCTTTAAAAATGACATTTTAGCAGAGTTGGCCATGGAAAACAAGAGTTTCAG
Source organism: Stenurella melanura (assembly GCA_963583905.1). NCBI lineage: Eukaryota > Metazoa > Arthropoda > Insecta > Coleoptera > Cerambycidae > Stenurella > Stenurella melanura. The sequence goes on along the minus strand of OY757311.1, from coordinate 169,599,573 downwards.
TTATTCAAATGAAAACAATAGTTTTTCTATTAAATTAATTTTATTAATTAAACATATTTCATTAAGTAGGTAACAAATCTTTAACGATTGAAGTATCACAAATAGTGTTCAAATTGTCTACCATTTTGGTCGATGCACAATTGACATCTCTTCTTTACTGATTTCTCGGCATTTAAGAGTTATAAAGGTGTTATCCCAGCGATTGTATTTCTCACTCGTTGCTCTAAATCTTGATGCGTTTCTGGTATGGTTTTAAATATCTGGTCGTTGACGAAACCCCAAATAAAAAAGTCCAAAGGACTTAGGTCCAATCATTCGTTGCCCCACTATTCCAATCCAAATATTAAAACCAAATCGTCCTTGCATATTTCTAGGTTGGAAAACATGCTCATTATGGTCCAACCAACGATGTCGATTATGTCGATTCAATATTCCGTTGCTGGCTACTCTTGCTTCGTCGGTCCAAACGACATCTAGGTGAAAATTTTCATTTTAATTGCATTTTCTGATGAACCAGTTGCAGAAATTAATCCTGCGTTCTTGATCACCAGGGAATATTTGATGAGTGAGCCTGATTTTATAAGGTTTATAGTTATATTTCTTGAGAATTCTTTGGCTACGGCTTTTGAACACACCCTTAGTTACAGTTATTTCTCTGGTAGTAATTTCAGGATTTTCTAAAACCGCTCCAATTACTTCTGCCTCCACCTCGTCTCTACCTTCAATAGCATACTGTTTAGGCCTGGGCTTGACAAATGATCCATAATTCATCAAAGCATTTTCCAATCTAGGAAAGATTTGTTCGCTTGGCTGCTGGCGTTCAGGGTAACGTTTGAAATATAGATTTAATGCATCTTCAGAATTTCGGCCTGATTCCATACAGCATATAAACATCTGGTATTTTTCAAAGTTTTCATACATTTTGGAATAATGCAGAGAGATTATAACAGATGTCAACTTTAACACTTATTTTATTTACTGTCAAACTAACTTTTAGATATGCAAAGCAACTGTTTTTGTGTGGCCAACTGAGTTAAAATGTTAAATGTTAAATAAATGTCATTTTTAAAGGGAAATGTGTTATATTGGCAGCAAGGATGACTATTTTCTAAAGTCAAAGCCAACTATGGTTTCCATTTGAAATAACAAAGTTAGCTTTGATGTCGAACAATTGAAAAGCGATCTATTTTTTTTGACAAATGCATCTTATTCTACGTCACAAATAAAAAAGTTATGACAGTTATTCGGAATCTGCTAAATGTCAATTTTTGCCGATATCTCGGAAACGGTTAGAGATATCGAAAAGCGGTTTTCACCAATCGGCGTTTCACAAAAATCGAGCTCTAGACTCATACGTCAGTTTTTCTCTAACTGGTCTGAAAATAGGAAAACCAGCCAAAATCAAGCAATTTGGGGCACCCAGTACATGAGCCGAGATATACAGGGTGTCCCGAATTGCATAAGCCAAACTTCACTAAGTAATAGAACTTTTCAAAATAAGAAAAAAAGTTCCTATAAACATGGGTCGGGAAGTGATTAGTTACCGAGATACAGGGTGTTCAAGTGATTCTCCTGAAAATGTTTTTTAATGAATATTTTCGAATCGTCTAAAGATAAACAAATGATAATTTACACAGGAATTTAACTTTTTATGCTTTTTAAGAAAAAATGACAACTATGTACGAAAATCATTCAGGAGCGGGTGAAACTGGGGGCCTGGGTATAATTTAGCCCCAACTTTAGTGTGTGACACTTTTAAATCAATTTAAAAAGTTTTCTACACAAGAAAAGTCTCTTGTGTCTTTTCTCTAAAATTATCACTTTTTGAGTAAGTAAATCTTATCTGAACTTTATTAATTAGTAACCATTATTACCAGCATTCCTGGTATGCAGGAGTGTGCTGTTATTGTAATGTTTGTAACAAATGAAAAATAATCTAGCATGCAATGCCAGAATGACAATAATGACATTGCTGTTTTTTGGTGTTCTGTAGTTCATTGTTCTGTAGTTTTATTATTTCCTTTTGGAAAAAGTGTTATTGAAAAGTAAAAAATGGTCATGTTTACTAATGTGGAGTACGCGGATATTCATTTTATTTATGGATATTGTAATGGAAACGCGAATGCCGCGGTACGCGAATATCACAGAAGATTTCTTAATAGAAGGAAACCATCTAAAGATATTTTTATTCAGACTCACCTGGAATTTAGAAATGTTGGACTTAAAGGAGGTCCAAGAAATGAAAAATAGCGAAATGGGCGATTTAAAAACATAATTTTGGCCAAATTTAACAATAATAATAAATTAAGTATCAGAAGAGCGGTCCAACAGCTGCGTGCGCAAGCTGTGCATGTTTCCAAAAACAAAGGATTCTGAAAAAAGACCACAGAAAAGCTTTTCGAATGTATCCAGTCCAAAGCCATCAACCAGGTGATCTCGAAAGGCGTATCAATTTTTGTAATTGGTTTATAAATGCCATGGAACAAGATCCCGATTTGGGAAGTAAAATTATTTGGGCTGATGAAGCTACCTTTAACCATAATGGATCGGTTAATTTTAATAATCTGGGCTCATCAAAATCCTGATATAATTCGCCCTAGGGCATTTCAGCAGGAGTTTCGCGTTAATGTATGGTGTGGTGTTATAAACGGGACTTTTTGTAGGCCCCACATCCTTCCTCACCGTTTAAATGGACCATTATTTAATGATTTTTAAAAAACCATTTTTTTTAATATCTCGAAGATATTCCTCTTAATTTAAGAAATGAATGCTGGTTTCAAATGGACGGAGCTCCTGCACATTTTGTTGTTGAGACCGTTTGTGGGTAAATAATAATTATCCTGAACGGTGGATTGGCCGATTAGGTGCAAGAGACTGGCCACCCCGTTCACCGGACTTAACTCTAGTTGATTTTTTTGTCTGGGGCTATTTAAAAGACAATGTCTACGCAATTCCTGTAAACACGAGAGAAGAGTTAATAGAAAGAATTCTCGAAGAATGTGAAAACTTGCCAGCTAATCCTGATTTCATTCGTAAAGCTACACACTCTGTACGGCGCAGATGTGAGAAATGTGTTGAAGCTGGCTGAATGCACTTTGAACAACTTTTTTAATTTGTAATTTATCTTACTTTAATCTAATTCATTGTCTAACAAAAAATAATGTAATCATATTTTGTTTTACTGTCATTGTTTTTTCTGTTCTGCTAAAATTATTTAATATAGGAATGAATAGAGCTTAGAAGGAGGCTTAAAAAAATGTACTGATATACATAGCATTCCATTTAAAAAAAGGCACTTGGTCCTGTAATTTCGTCTTGGCTCGTCCTGTATGTTCAAAAATAATTTCCAGTTATGGACTTTTTTATCTAGTTTAATTTTTTTGTAAATTCTAGCTATCGTAGAACTCGAGATATCGAGGTTCAACGCACTATTGCCACACCCTGTATAACTTCTTTATAGTAGACACGAAAATATGTAGATTAAGAATAACTCATATCCATGCACGTAATTATTATCTATTGTGGTGTTTATGTGGTTTGATTGTAACGTTATCTGCAGGTAATTTAATTAATTTTTTTCTTTTTTAGCAACTCTGAAAGTTTTATCCAAATATGCGAAACAGTTTAATGGACGATTCCTCGTAGATTTTGTGACTCGAAAAGTTATACTGGTATCTGATTACGAATTACTAGAATTTCTGTTAACCAATACTAAGATTCTGGATAAATCGAATGAATATAAATTCTTATACAAGTGGTTAGGCACCGGCCTGTTGACAGCTAAAGGTAATACATATTCCTTGCATTGCTATTATACGTTTGACATTACACTTAATTTTCATTTTTCAATATATATCAAATCTAGTATATATGCAGGGGCGGCTCTAAAATGATCAGCGTGCAAGACTACAAAATCCACTACGCCACAAGCTTCTACCTAACTATCCCTCACATCCATCTTCCTTGCCCGCACCAAGTCCTTAGTTTTATTTTTCTTTCTAGGTCTATATTTTGCCACAGTAGTATTTGGGCCGTCCTGTTCCTCACAGGTTTCCGTTGCACCGGATCACCAACAGATCTTTATCTTGTATTATACAGATGATTAACTGCGGAGGTGGAGAATGTAAAATGACATTTGTAAATATAGATGCTAGATACTGTAAAAATATTGCATTTTTTAAATAATGCCTTACAGCTAGCTATATTATCTATATTAAAAATTAATCTTAGTAATCTTTTCTGGGCAACAAAAACTCGTTGTATATGAGTTGAACATCTCCAGGTTAATATATTCAATGACAAATATGAATAAGCTAAAGCATAATACACGCTTAAGAGACCCATCTTGGTAATTGTATCTTTTAGCTGTGAAACAGCAAAGTAGGCTTTATTTAGTAATGTACAAATGTGATCTATATGCAATTCCCATGCGGTCTATGCAGGTGCCAAGAAATTTTGTTGATTCGGTAAAAGTTGTTATCACTAGACGTTAATGCTCTTGTAAAACTAAAATTTATCAAAACTATATTTTCATCATTCAAAATGAACCTATTTTTCTGGCACCATACGTGTACATCGTCTAGTGTAACATAAATTTTATGATATAATTCCTCCAGTGTGACAGCTGATACCGAAACAGTTGTATCATTTGCATACATCGTGGTAACACCATGTTGAATATAATTTGGCAGGTCGTTAATATATATCAAAAAATGACAGAGGGCCTAATATTGAGCCTTAGGGAACCCCCAGGGTTACATAATGAATATTCAATTGGCATTCATTACATGTTACTACTAATTTCCGATTTTCCATATAAGAGTTAATGCAACTTAGAAGACATCTTCGCATACCGACAGTTTCTAATTTTTTGGACAGTGCGTCTCTGTCTACAGAATCGAAAGCTTTCGATAAATAAAAAAACAGCGACACAACATATTTACCCTCAACTAACTGTAGACATATTTAAAAAAATGCGCAGATGCAGTATCAGTTGATTTTCTTGCTCGGTTAGTATTTTATTTTCTTCAAGAAACAATATGATATGGTCGTAAATAATTTTCTCTAATATTTCTGAGAACACACCTAGGAGGGAAATCCGCCAGTAATTTTCAACATAATTTTTACAACCCCTTTTTCAGCTAATTTCACCACCATGTCTCCGGCTACTGCATTCAGTCTTTTGCAGTGCATTTTGAGATTAGTTTCTTTACAAACAGTACAATTAAAGCGCTCACAAACTATTACAAGATACAACACTTTATATAATTAAAGGGAACTTAAAATACCACAGTAAAAAACAGTACAAACTTATATAAATAACATGGATAGTATCATATCTCAGCTTCAGAAAACTTGTTGTAAAATTGGAAGAAACTAGTTCGGAGAAGTATGGCGTTAATCTTGGAGTTCCTCAGGGCTCTGTTCTGGGACCACTTATTTTCCTTTTGTTAATAAATGACTTACCACTTCATATTAGCACTGAGTGCGTTGTGCTGTTCGCAGACGATGTCTCCATAGCAGAAGAGGCAGACACCCCTAAGGAACTGCAGGAAAAGCTCAATACCCTTTTTGAACAATTTACATATTGGTGCGGTATTAAAAAATTAATTGTTAACACGAAAAAAACTGTATTAATGCAATTTTTTGGCAGAAAAAAATTTACAATGGCATAAATGCAACATTTAACCAATTAACACTTGTCCCAAGTGCAACAACAAAATTTCTTGGTATACATATTGACAGTGATATGAGCTGGAAAAACCATATTAGCAATGTTTGTCGAAAAATAAGTAGTGGCTACTATGCAATCTTGCAACTAAGAAATGTTTTAGACCGAATCTCACTATTAAATGTTTATTATGCCCTCATTAATTCGGTACTGTCGTAAAACGTCATTTTATGGGGTGGCGCTTCTGAGAGCGAGAGTGTTCCAATTGCTTAAAAACGAGCCATTCGATTAATTTTTGGCTTACAGAAAACTCAGTCATGTAGAGTATTTTTTAAACAACATGCTATATTGACGTTTCCTTGCGTGTATATATATACAATTGTGTCATATATACAAAAAAGAATATTAACAAGTATAAAACAACTTCTCAACTACATAATTACCATACTAGACATGGTAATCTACTGAAAATACAGAGACGCAGAAAAGCACTGTACGAGAAGTCTCCACTGCTGACCGGAGTAAAATTTTTCAATTCCCTACCTCCCGAAATTAAAGGAAAAGCTTCCTTACATTCTTTTAAAAGGGAATTGCGAGACTATTTAATAAATGGTTGTTATTATTCAGTGGACGAATTCTTAAATAATAATTAGGTACCCTTACACTTTTAACTACCTAAAAAAAAATTACTGTTTTACGATATATTTGACTATCTATTTATTTCGATGTTATTTATGTATGTTGGTGCACATCATGTATTATATTTTATATATTTTATTTACTATTATTGTTCTTTGTTTATGTATTGACATGTCCTATATCATTTCACTATGATCGAAAGGATAAATAAATTGTTATTATTATTTACTTTTATATACTCGACTTTTAGAGTCGGATGGTTAAATCAGCTGAGGAAGAATTCACTTCATCCAGTAGATTTTATAGCGATAGGAATTTGCGGACTAGATGGCATGTCTGTAAAATAGATGCTTTCTGCATGATCGAGAAAAGATCTTGGGGTAATCCTATCAAATTGAGGTTGGGTTTAAGATGAAACATTTTCTTTATAGGATTTTGCAAACAGTGGAAAGAAAAGCTATCTATGAGAACTAAAGGAAAAACTATATATAAAATTATTAATGAAATCTTTGCATTCTTTCGATAACCTGACTTCTGGTTATGCTAACAAGTAAAAATTCTGACTTGCCATTCTCATTTTAACACTAGCATCTAACCTAGTCCCCTACGGCTAAGCAGGCTAAACTAGTATCCACATGATCCCCCACGATATGTAAATTCAGTTAAAAATGAGAACAAAGGCCTGAAATTAATTTATTTACGTACCTTGTAAATAAATTAATTTCAGGCCTTTGTTCTCATTTTTAACTGAATTTACATATCGTAGGGGATCATGTGGATACTAGTTTAGCCTGCTTAGCCGTAGGGGACTAGGTTGGATGCTAGTGTTAAAATGAGAATGGCAAATCAGAATTTTTACTTGTTAGCATAACCAGAAGTCAGGTTATCGAAAGAATGCAAAGATTTCATTAATAATTTTATATGTATAGTTTTTCTTTAGTTCTCATAGATAGCTTTTCTTTCCACTGTTTGCAAAATCCTATAAAGAAAATGTTTCATTACTATAAGCAAACAAATAATAAATAATTCACTTTTAAACGGGTTTAAGATGTTTTGTAAGAACTCCATCTACAGATATTATGAGCGGCACGATGTTCACTTCGTTTAATTTCTATAGACGTTTGACTTCCATTGCCAGATTTTGGTATTTTCTGCGCTTTTCACGTTCAGTCTTTTCAAGGTTATTAGTAAGTGGTACGCCGATATCAATTACCCAAGCTTTTCTATTATTTTTCCTTTTTTTAATTTAAAAAAAATATATTATTATTATTATTATTATTATAGAAAAACATTAAACTTGACAAATGCGTCGACTCAACGCTACTGAACTGACAAAATGTTGAACGTTGGTTGCGACTACAACAAACGATTGTGTGTGTTATTCATATCTAAAACGCATCGTTACGCCTGTACGTTCTAACCCAATCAGACGCGACTTTCTGTTATTTACGCTATAATGCGCTAGTATTTAAGCTGATAGAAAAATGCCATGCCTTTGAAAAGTACATAGATTGATAACGTGAACGACAAGATTCGTGATTCCAACCATATGTATAATTATTTGCTCGTTATAGTTGGGATAATTACTACTTAGCAGTTTCGTGAGCTAAGTAGGTATATTTGGATATTATGTGACCAAACCTTGACCTTTTGTTTAAAGAATGATATAAATTAAAATTATTAATTATATCCATTTATTATTAATATTGTTTATTTGGTTTATTATTCATTTGTTTATTTAACTTTAACAAAACTCTCCTTGTTTAAATACGCAGTAGAGTAAGTGGTTTTGATAGCTTTGATTATTTTGAAAAATAAACTATAGTCTGTTTTTAAAGCAGGAGGGGCGTTTTAAATTTAACGCGCTAAATCATACATCTGTGATTGGATACACCCTCGCCAGTTTTACACAAGGCAATAGTCGTAAATTTTGACATTGCAAAAATTTTAATTTTATGTCTATTATGTCTATTTTATCGTTTGCACATTATATATCGGTTTTTAATATCTTTTGTATAAATCTGAAGGTAAAAGTAGCTAATTACTTGATGCCTTTATATTGCGTAAATGGTATGGAAGCTGTATAAAATACCCAGAGGTCAAATAGAGGTCGACTCATTATATAATGTAATAAAATACACACAAAAATACCGTAGTCGTGTATTGTTGGTTACCCAAATCGCCAAAAAGGTTTTAATGCATTTTCTGGTTACTTTTATGGTGTGAATGGAAACTTCCATGTTTACTCCCCCTGGTTTAAAAACAGACTATAGAGTGAATGTGGTGTACCTCAAGATGTAGTTGGTTATTTAATTCTTACTTGTACCTAATTATCTACTATAGATATTGAGGTGAACCAAATACTTATTATCTGCGACCTCGGTAATCCTCAGATATCGATTTTCTGTCGAATCAGATGATAAATTATAAAACTTGCCCGCCATATTGACGCTACCATTTTGAATTTTTTAGTTTCGATCGCATATTATTTATAATCTGCGATTTGAAATATCCTCAGATACCAAATTTTAGTAGCCAGATATTAAATGATAACTGCCGCCATCTTGCAAAATTTCAAGTCAACACGATACCTGGAAGTGGACAAAAATCGAGTTACAAGATTTTCTTACATAATAATAGTATAATAATTAATTGCATCGTAGTGTATTGACATGTCAATTAGAATAAAATACAAGTTACAAGGCAAGCTTGTAAGACCGTGTCAAAGAGACGTGCGTAGAAAAAAGTTACAGACCGACAGAGAGGCAGACAGAAATTTCCTTTCACCCAAGTTTAAAATCTTGGCGTTTTATGACATTCTAAACCGATTTCAACAAAACCAATTTTTGACATTTTTTTACAATTACTACACTAAGGCCCGGTACTTTCACTTAAGTATAAATATACTTTATCCGGCGGATAACTATCCGAAGGATAAGATAACCAGAATTTGCTATCTACTGGATATCTTATATCTGTACTTTCATTCAAATCACACCTTCGGTTAACAATTCGATGGATAAGATTTTAGAGACTTCCCAAAGTAAGTGTTGCCAACTTAAAATGTGGTAAAACAAGAGAAATGTATGCAGAAGCTATGTACTTCAAATAAAGATAGAAATAATCCCCTACTATTATTGCTTACTTGTTAATGACATTTGAGTCATTTTGGTTGTTTGACATTGTGAGTATAGTGTTTACAATGGCTTTTATTGTGCGATTTTGTGTCCGCATATTTTTAAATGGTATATATTAAATGAAACTGTGTTTCATGTGATACATTTTTGGACAAAGTGAGGAAATACATAAATAGCAGTTATTAGATTTTTTTTTATTATTTTTCCCGCCGTGGCTTGTGAAAGTCCGTAAAATCACCCAGTTATAAAAGTCACCACTGGCCAAACCTTATCTAAAATATTGCTAAACACAAAACAGCAAAGAACTTTTCAAAACTTAGGTTAGAAAATAGAATAGCACTGCCAATCAGAGCGCAAGCGCATAGGCGTGGCCTCATTTATCCAGTAGATAAAAGTCTTATTCGGCGATTTGGGCGCCGAATAGTTTATCCTAGGAATAAGCATATTTATCTGACTGATATCACTATTTGTAGGTGAAAATACCGATTTTTTACTTATCTTCTAGATAAGACTTATTCTACAGAATAAATGTCGCTATCTATAGATGAAAGTACCGGCCCTAAGGGTTTTCCAATGTCCAGTTAAGGGCCGGTACTTTCATCTATAGATAGCGACATTTATTCTTTAGAATAAGTCTTATCTAGAAGATAAGCAAAAAATCGGTATTTTCATCTACAAATAGTGATATCAATCAGATAAATATGCTTGTTCCTAGGATAAACTATTCGGCGCCCAAATCGACGAATATTCTTTTATCTACCGGATAAATGAATCCACACCTACGCGCTTGCGCTCTGATTGGCAGTGCTATTCTTTTTTCTAACCTAAGGTTTGAAAAGTTCTTTGTTGTTTTGTGTTTAACAATATTTTAGATAAGGTTTGGCCAGTGGCGACTTTTATAACTGGGTGATTTTACGGACTTTCACAAGCCACGCCGGGAAGAATAATAAAAAAATCTAATAACTGCTATTTATGTATTTCCTCACTTTGTCCAAAAATATATCACATGAAACACAGTGTTATTTTATATATACCATTTAAAAATATGCAGACACAAAATCGCACAGTAGAAGCCATTGTAAACACTATACTCACAATGATAAACAACCAAAATGAGTCAAATGTCATTAACAGGTAAGCAATAATAGTAGGGGATTATTTCTATCTTTATTTGAAGTACATAGCTTCTGCATACATTTCTCTTGTTTTACCACATCTTAAGTTGGTAACACTTACTTTGGGAAGTGTCTAAAATCTTATCCATCGAATTATTAACCGAAGGTGTGATTTGAATGAAAGTACAGATAGAAGATATCCAGTAGATAGCAAATTCTGGTTATCTTATCCTTCGGATAGTTATCCGCCGAATAAAGTATATTTATACTTAAGTGAAAGTACCGGCCCTAAATAGCTTAACTGTCAGATAAAGTTTATCTGGCAGATAAACTGTTTTTCAATGTGTAGGTAATATTTACCGGAGGGTTAAACTCACTATTTGAAAGTAAATTTAGCAGAGAGTTGAAAGTGCCAGTTAAGGATTTATTCCACTGTTAGTGGATTTGCACATGCGCATTTGGTTCAATTTCTGACAATTCTAAGACATTCTAACCTAAAAACTAAAAACCAATGTGATTGATTAATATGTTCGTTTTTAATTTGCGATTTATATTAAATATATTATTGCCAATAATGAATAATAATAATAATATTCTGGATATGAGTGATTATGACGATGATATTATACAATTTATAAATTATGAAAGGAGATACTATACCATAAGTGAACGAGAAAATAATTTTGAAAATTATGATGATAAAGATTTTTTAATAAGATTTCAATTGCGTAAAGAAACTGTTTTACATATCGCTGAGATGATAGAGGAAGTTGCAGGAATGATTCTGTTTATCCAATCACTTAAAGTGTAGTTAGCAACTTTTTTCCTTTTTACGCTTTCTATTGCAATTATTGCTGATATACAAACGCACAAAATTATGAACAGAACATCAATCAACACGCTAGACAACGCAATGAATTTTGAGGTTAAATTAGATAAACTGTCACTAAAACAGGCGCGCAATTTGAATTAAACCAATTGAAAGAAACTTCAGGTAGAATCAGTAGTACCAACATAGCTAAGAAATAATTAAACTCATGGATACGTAGCTGGCAGTTAAATTACTGTTGATAAACACTGCCAGATAAGCGTAACTAGCAGCTACCTATCGGGCACTTTAAACTGGACATTGAAAAACCGGCCCTAAGTGGATATATTGATATACAAGGTGGACCATTAATAATGGGAAAAAGATAGAGGGCGTCAAAATTCAAATTATTTTTTCGTTTTTTTGCAATAACACAACAGCCTCTTGACTAATCTTCGCCAAATTTGCTAGGGGAATTTTTTTATTCTAGGAAGCAATAATTTATGTATTACATCAGGTTAGATCATAGAGGGCGCCACAGGACCTGTATCTGATGATGAATTCTTTCATATTTTTTGGACGAAACGTTGTGGTACTTCTGACCAGAAAATTTGATGAGGGTGTCATTTCCACGTATAAAAGGTACACTTGGTAGAACTTAATAACTCCAACCGTTAAACATTTGAATATCTTTTTAAAAGACAAATTCAAATTTAACAAAGCGTATTTATTGAGAAAAGTACAAAACGTAGGGAAAATAAAATCGTAATAACAGCGTAAACCCTTTCTCACGTTCTTATGAACAAATGAAGTATTTTCACGGTATGGAGATAAATATATAAATCAGAAGCTTGTGTAAAATAAGGATCTAATCTTATTAGAAGACCAAAAAATAACATAAAAGTTGATTTAATGACATTAGTATTTATTGTATAAACTTTCCCCCCATGCAAAAACTCCATTGCTTCAACTTCTACTTCTATGCCTTTCCTAATTCTTTTCATAAAAGATTTTCTTACACTGAAAAATACATTTTCCTGTCTAATAAAATTGGCTGCGTTTGGTATTTTGTCCCATAGTTATTCTCTTGAATTGATAGTATTTGCATGGACTAAGGACTTCATATGTCCCCACACATAATAATCCAATGGACTATAATCAGGACTCCTTGGTGACCAAGCAAACTCACTTCCTCGACCGATTCATCTGCGTAGGAAAGTCTCATCAAGATAATTCCTGACTTCAATGGAGAAATGAGGAGGAGCTCCATCTTGCATAAACCACATTCTGTTCCGTATTTCTAGCATGAAGGCATGTAATATATCAGCAAGAGTATTTTGAAGAAAAAACAGATAATACTGTCCATTTAAATTTGAAGGAAGGACAAATGGTCTCAATAACTGATCGTCGATAATACAACACCAAACGTTAATCTTAAGTTCGTGCTGAAAATGCCTATCTTTAACGGCATGGGGATTTTCTACTTCCCAGTAATGGGTATTTCTCCAGTTAAAAACGCCTCGGCGAGTAAATGTTGCTTTGTCAGTAAATAAAATATTCCTAATAAAATATTCCTAATAAAATTTCAATCCCTGTTGTGTTTATTTAGAACAAATTGACAAAATTGTAGCCTTTGTGGAAAATCCCTTCGAAGTAAGTTTTGTATAGGAGTGAAGTGATATGGGTAGAAGCGTTCTTTGCGTAAGACTCTTAGAACAGATTGTTTACTTACCCCTGTTGGCGTTGATAAACGACTTGAGCTAACTTGAGGATCTTCATCCACGCGAACTAAAATTTCTAGTTTTTGATCTGGAGTAATTCGTTTCGGTTGTCCTACATCATTTTTATGGCGAAATGAACCCGTTTCTCCCAAACGAGGAAACAGATCTTTGGAAATCTTATGGAATACAGCCATTCTATTTGGATATTGAAATGAGTATCTCCTCGCTGCAGCACGTCCGCTAAAATTTGTTTGTACGTAAACACATTATATCCTCCATTTCCCTATTTGAATTATTATTTCGAGGCATTTTAAATAAAGAAGTTAAGAAAATTAGCTCGAGGAACACAAGAACAAAATAAAATGATGAAATGACGTACATGACAGAACTGAAATGTAACCAAAGCACACTTTTCAATAAATACACTTTGTTTCATTAATTTGAATTTGTCTTTCAAAAAATTATTCAAATGTTTAACGGCAATTTCCTCGAAAACGGTTGGAGTTATCAAGTTCTACCAAGTGTACCTATTATACGTGGAACTGATACCCGCATTAGATTTTCTGGTCTCGTTTCGTCCAAAAAAATACGAAAAAAATTCATCATCAGATGCAGGTCCTGTGGCGCCCTCTATGATCTAACGTGATGTAATACATACATTATTGTTTCTTAGAAAAAAAAAAGGCGAAGATCAGTCAAAAGGCTGTTGAGTTATAGCAAAATAAACGAAAAAATAATTTTGACACACTATCTTTTTCCACAACAACATTTTACTGAAGAATATTTGGTTATATCCTCATATTTTGGCCCACAGAATCTACCCCTGCACTATGGACTATTATTAATGGTCCACTGTGTATCTGACTATTGTATATTTTATACCTTTAAATCAACTTTTTGTTTTGAATTTCTCTTCTTTTTAACTTGACAAAACCAATATTGTTTATGTAACAAGATTTATGGCCAATAAATTTGTTCTATTCTATTCTATTCTATCCTGTCCTCTTCTCTCCTCTCCTGTCCTCTCATATCCTATTTTATTCGATTCAATTCTGTACAGTAATTTTACTTGATAATGTTATTTCATAATTTATGATGGCCCTGTTTTCAAATTGAAAAAAATTACACCCCTTCTTGTGAACTCTTAGTAGTTATTACAAATTAAAAGAAATATCTCCAGCTACCAAACATGTAAATCTGCAGAATACGTTCAATTATGGCAGCCCTATTGGATTTTCCATTTTGAATGTGTAACTTTTGACATCAGATTCAGTATCAGCTACTACGAAAATAACTATATTGTTTGCGTTTTTTTGTAGGATCAAATAACGTTTGGTCTAGTAGACACGAGGAAAACATATTTTGTCATGTTTTCAAAAATCGAGAGGGGGGAGAGAAGACCCTGGCTACCAGTTAATAATATTTTCAAAAATTTGTTCGGACTTATATGTAGCTTTTATTAATATTGCATTTAATAGTTAACTTTAATATTACTTTTATTAATCGTTTCTTGATTTAATTAATAGGTCCAAAGTGGAAGAAAACTAGAAGAATTCTGACTCCTGCATTCCACTTTTCAATTTTAGAGCAGTTTGTACCTATTTTCGCTTCTAATGCCAATACTATGGTGCAACTTCTTGAAAAGGAATCCGAAAAGGATGCTGTGGATATTTTCCCGTACGTCACGATGTGCGCATTGGACATCATTTGCGGTAGGTACTTTCCTCTTAATACAAGGTGGAAAAAAAATTACTCAATTCCACAGTAAGTTGAAGAGATGTAGGTAAATGAAAGTATAGTAATATAAATAAACTGATAGTTTATTTATCTTATTCAATTTTAAATATAATGCACTCCAGTTTTCACGAGTTATATTAGTTTGGGCAAGATAACTAAAGCCAGAATATATGGATACAGTTTAAAAGCATGAGTGGTATTTAGGGCTAAAAATAAGTTTTAAGCCCAGCAAGAACAGAACCCAGAAACTCGCGCTGATGCTGAAATTTTTTTGTCACATAAAATTATAACACTACCTACTTTCCTGTGGACACATTGTATAATTTATTAGATGATGAAGGAAATATTCATAGTTTCGTCCATTTTTACATATTTGATTCTTTAACAATTATCCCTGTCATTCGATTTGTCCAAAGCATTAGACACCATAAACAAGAAATTTGTACATCGTGAACTTTACAACGTCGGTATCGGGGAAAATATATTAATGTGAGTAATGTCATAGATGGAAGGAAGATCAATGAGAGTGAAATTAGACAGAACACAATCGGAGTTAGAAGAACTAATGCTTGGAGTTCCCCAGGGTTCTGTGTTGGGACCATTACTGTTTATGTTGTATGTCAATGACTTGTCCAGTTGCATAAGCAACGGACAGTTAACAATGTTTACAGATGACTTCACACTAACTTTGGCGTCCGACACGTTGAAAAATATTTTATAGAAATCTGAGGCCTTAGTGTCTAGTATATACGCCAAATCTCAAGTTTCTGTACCCTTACCAGCTTGCTTTACTTATTATCCCCTATTTACCCCTATTTAACACCCAACCCTTCAACGGAATCATCTCAAAATATAATCTAGTTCCCAATGTCGTTATAGTACATACGTGTACCAAATTTCAAATAATGATCTCAATTCTATTTTATCAATCCCTTTAATAATGCAGTGGGGGTAGTGGGGAGTTGAAAAATGTTATAAAAAATCTGAGGATGTTAGTATGTACACCAAATCTCAGCTTGTTTTACTTATTCTCCCCTATTTCCCCCTATTTATCCCCCAACCCTTCACCGTATATGTTAAAAAACAATCCGTTTTCAGATCTCCTTATAATACATACGTGTACAAAATTTCAAGTCAATGTCTTAAACCGTTCCAGAGAAAGCGTGCGGACAAAAAAAAAAGTTACAGACAGACAGACCGACCGACAGACAGACAGAAAATTTTTTTTCGCTCAAATTTAAAATATCGACGTTATATGACATTCTAAAGCTATTTGAGCAGAAAAAAATTTTGAACATTCTTTACGATTATTATACTTCCAATCCACTATGTTGATGTGGAAGTAATAAGAGTTTCTCGACGACCCCATGCGTGCATATCTTCAAATGTTTGATGTACACCAAGAAAAATATGGACTTATTTTCTATACTGAAAGAAAATCATACATACGACACGATACCCGAAGACAAACTAAGTATACCAAAACACCGTATATCATGTTTTCAAAAATCCCCACGCTATAACTAACTGTATTGTATAATACTTTATAACAGTTTATCAGACGAGGTGAGAAATATTAAAAGTAATCAAAAGTTTAAAAAAGTAAGAAAAGGAACTTTACAGAAAGTAAACGCGACTGTTTAAATAGAGAATCATTAGGGCCATAAATATAAGTAGCATCAGTATTTAAAAAAAATTAAATTTATGCAGTATTTTAGTTATTAGTTAAATGTTTGTACATTTATTAGCTTGTTTTATTAATATTTTATATATATCATGACTTTCTTATTTTCATAGAGTCTGTATGTATATTATTGTATATATCTATACGATATGCTCATAACCCAAGTAACAATTTAAATGTTTGTCACGTCATATTACATATCAAATGTACCAAAAGCGGTTAGTAAAAATAATATATAAGTCTACAGATCGTACGAAAACTTCATCATTCTCCATGTCATTACGATGAATATTCTGTTACAGAAACCGCCATGGGTGTATCGCTGAATGCACAGACCAATAACACCTCCGATTACGTCTTTGCAGTGAAAGAAATGTGTCGCATAACGGTCGACAGAGGATTTTCGGCCATAGGAATGTACGATACTCTATACCCATTAAGCAGGGATTATTATAAGGAAAAGAGATATTTACGCACGCTCCATTCTTACACCAATTCTGTGATTAATTCCCGAAGAAAGGAACTGGAGAATGCAGTGCACAAGGAGAACGACAAAGATGAGGAAGTTATTGGGAAGAAGAAAAAAATGGCATTTTTAGATTTACTTCTGCAGAGTACCTTGGATGGAAAGCCCCTTTCCCATGAGGCCATACGAGAAGAAGTAGATACATTTATGTTTGAAGTAAGTAATGTTTTTCTTTTCGCATTGTACGTTGCATCCAAAATTAAAAAAAAAAAATCCGAAATACCTACAGTGTGTCTCAAACTAAGGAAAATACGACAGTGTGTGGGCAACAGCCTGGTTCCATGAAAAGTGGAACACACTGTATACAAATGTTTGGGAAAAAATCATTTAAGTTGATCCGAAGAAAACTGAGGAAGACACGAGGGTGTGTAGGCGAGAGGTGAAACACACTATATATTACAGTATCTAAATATAGCTGTGAAATTCTCTCAACCTTCTCATCTTTCGTTCTGAGGTTTTTTACACAGTATGTAAAGGAATTAAATAACTATAAATATTTAAAAATAATTTTCAAGGAATCTATTAAAAAATATAATTATTATCTAGCATATTACTGAAAAATTAGAAGGTATTTTTTGGCAAATGAGAAACAAAATATACACAATTAATTTATTTTCGAAAACCGAATCTGTTTCTTTCTCTAGAGGTTATCTTTTAGTAATATAATGTATAATTGTTGTTAAATGCTTATAATGATAAAAAAGTATTAATCTTAATTCTTGGAAAATAATCTTGTTTTCACACAAAAAAAATTAGATAATATTTAGATAATCAATTATCTACCAAATACAATTACTAAGCAACATTATTAATCTCCCTACTTATAGAGTCAACGACACTACACCAACTACACATAATTTATAATGATTATATACATGTGACTTTGAAAAGAAAGGAATAAATTTTACTTATTACAAATTTCATTTATTAATTTTAACAATATTTTAAGTTTCTTAAAAAACAAAAAAATCTTTTTAGAGTAAATTTTTTAATCTGACACAGAAGTTCTCCCTTTGGTGTAACTGAATGAACTGAGTATGAAACTTGCAGTTATGTTTTCAAAATGTATCTTTTTTAGGGCCATGACACTACAGCCTCAGCTATTACGTTCACTCTATATTGCCTAGCAGAATATCCAGAAATTCAGGTAACGTAGAGTACTAGACATAGCATAAAATATTAGGTAGATTAATGATCACAAAGTGTGGCCTTAGGTATTATAGGTTTATAAAGAATGAAAAGTTGAGTAAAAAATGAGCGACATTTTTATCAAAGGAAATATCAGTTTTTCACTGAAGCTATACTGTTGTTGACAATATAAGCTTTCCAAAAATATATATGTCAAGATATGTCTAGTCATCCTTGATGCCAATATAACACATTTCTCTTTAAAAATCAAATTTTTTTAACATTTAACATTTTAACTCAGTTGGCCACACAAAAACAGTTGCTTTGCATATCTAAAAGTTAGTTTGACAGTAAATAAAGTGTTAAAGTTGACATCTGTTATAATCTCTCTGCATTATTTTAAAATGTATGAAAAAACTTTGAAAAATGCCAGATGTTTATATGCTATATTGAATCAGGTCGAAATTCTGAAGATGCATTAAATCTATATTTCGAACGTTACCCTGAACGCCAGCAGCCAAGCGGACAAATATTTTCTAGATTGGAAAATGCTTTGATGAATTATGGATCATTTGTCAAGCCCAGGCCTAAACAGTATGCTATTAAAAGTAGAGGCGAGGTGGAGGCAGGAGTAATTGGAACGGTTTTAGAAAATCCTGAAATTTCTACCAGAGAAGTAACTGTAACTAAGGGTATGAGCAAAAGCCGTAGCCAAAGAATTCTCAAGAAATATAAATATGAACCTTATAAAATCAGGCTCACTCATCAAATATTCCCTGGTGATCAAGAACGCAGGATTAATTTCTGCAACTGGTTCATCAGAAAATGCAATGAATATGAAAATTTTCACTAAATGTCATTTGGACCGACGAAGCAAGAGTAACCAGTAACGGAATATTTAATCGACATAATCGGCATCGTTGGTCGGACCATAATGAGCATGTCGCCCAACGGTACGTTAATATTTTGGAAAACATTGTTGAACCATATTTAGAAGACTTGCCCCTTGCCGATTTGGTACGAAAGTTTTATCAACAAGATGGCGCACCAGCCCATAACGCGGCGGTTACAAGGAACAAACTAAATCAAATGTTCGAGGATCGGTGGATGGGAACAAGGGAGCCCATACCACGGCCTGCAAGATCTCCGGACCTAAGTCCTTTGGACTTTTTTATTTGGTGTTTCGACAAAGACCAGATATTTAAAACTATACCAGAAACGCGTCAAGATTTAGAGCAACGAGTGAGAAATACAATCGCTGGGATAACACCTTTACAATTCTTAAATACCGAGAAATCAGTAAAGAAGAGATGTCAATTGCGCATCGACCAAAATGGTAGACAATTTGAACACTATTTGTGATACTTCAATCGTTATAGATTTGTTACCTACTTAATGAAATATGTTTAATTAATAAAATTAATGTAATAGAAAAATTATTGTTTTTATTTGAATAACTGAAACTTTTGTTTTCCATGGCCAACTCTGCTAAAATGTCATTTTTAAAGAGAAATGTGTTATATTGGCAGCAAAGATGACTAGACATATCTTGACATATACATATTTTTGGCAAGCTTATTTTTTTCCTATTTTCTAAAGTCAAAGCCAACTATGGTTTCCATTTGAAATAACAAAGTTAGCTTTGATATCGAACAATTGAAAAGCGATATATTTCTTGACAAATACATCTTATTCTACGTCAAAAAGTGCCTCTAGAAAGTTTTTACCGTTTGAAAAAATATTCATAAATAAAAAAATTATGACAGTTTTTCGGAATCTGCCAAATGTCAATTTTTGCCGATATCTCGGAAACGGTTAGAAATATTGAAATGCGGTTTTCACCAATCGGCGTTTCACAAAAATCAAGCTCTAGACTCATACGTCAGTTTTTCTCTACCTGGTCTGAAAATAGGAAAACCAGCCAAAATCAAGCAATTTGGGGCACCTTGTACACTACGCTATGGGCCAAACTTGCTTCCACATTCATTTAATAACAACTTAATCTATTCTGTATATATAGCTTTTTAATTCTAGTGAGGAGAAAAACCATTTTTGTACTTAAGTTCCTTCCGATTTTTATCATATTCTCTAAGGGTAAAACCTACAACTGGCCCCACCTATTATACAGTAAGGTTGGGGATCTTTGGACCAATTATAGCACTTATATATCGATCTATGCCCTAACTAAGGTAAATATTCGCTCAAACAGTGTCGCATTATTGGTACCTGGAAGTCTTGTTTGGGCTGTTAGCTTGCAATAAATTTATTCCGATTTGGAAAATATACTACATAATACTTTATAGTTAATGCCAAAAAAGTACTTGTCGTCGGCACGAACGACTGTTAAACTATAAATTTATACAGGGGTATTTACTTTTAAAAATCGTCAACTTCTTTACGACTCCTTAGTGCCCTTAAACTGGCACCCCAACTTTCTACAAAATACCGCGCTACTTTATGAAACATATTTATAACTCCCTAACCCTTTATTACATTTGTTACAACATTTATCGTCCGTAGATCACATATTGCACAAAATAATAAATAAATAAATAACAACCAAAACAATTTATGGAATTTGCGAAACCCGCACAACCGCACGCACTTGGATCTACATTTAACTCTTTTTGAACAAACCGCTTGTCTTTGGATTTTAACATTTCAGACTATACAGGGTGTACCAATAAAAACTCCCAGGCCGGATATATTCTAAACGAATAAAGATATTTTAATTCTGTAAAAGTCAATTTGTAGAGCATAAAGAGAGCTTCATTTTTTAACATAATTTTTTTTAAATATATCGGTATACAGATCGCGCTGTGAAAGACATATTTCGATGGGAGAAACTTTGAAATGAGGTTTGTATGAAAGAAAATGCATTTCTCAGCAGATTATGTTAAAAAAAATACCATAAAATTAACCGTTTTCGAGATATTTGAGTCTAAATGTTGGCATTTGCCAATATTGAATAATTGTAATCTTTTCAACATTTCAGTCCTTTAAGTGGGACAATCTGTATTTGATTTACAAATTTTTGAAGAAAATATTTAGAATTTTTCATATAATTGCTGTGTTATTAGGTTAGATTATAATTCAAAATATTTGATATCTAGTGAGTATAATAACCCTTATACCTTATAAATTAAATACAATTAAATTTACCTTGGGAATAATAGTTTTGACATTTCTCAATTTCAATCACATTTCGTTTATTGGTGTGTCAATAGAACTGTATAATTGTACCTAATTATTGTTTTCTCTCTGAATATTTATTATTAAATATGGTTTCTCATACAAATGAAGATAAATTAAACATGATTTTAATTTATGGGGAATGTCGTAAAAATGCTTCAAGAGCTGTAAGTTTCTATGCAATACGTTTTCCTGACAGACCTTTACCAGATCGGAAAACTTTTGTAAGTTTGTATTCTAATTTGAAAAATTATGGAGGTTTTAAGAAATCAAAAACAACAAGAAGAAAAAGAACTGCAACTGATGAAAATATTGCATTGGTATTACATCAAGTAGAAAATAACCCAAACATGTCAGTACGCAAGTTGACGGAAGAGAACAAATAGTGCGCGTTCCACCTGCCACAGAATTTTTAAAACAAACAATTTTTTCCATATAAAGTTCATTTAGTTCATCAGTTTTTGGCGATATTTTCAATTCTCTTAGAAAAAAAATACAAATCTTTTAAATACAATTAAGTCGATTCCACAACAATGGAGTAATCACAACACATAATTGTCGTTACTGGTCTCAAGAGAATCCTAGGTGGATGAGACATATAATATCACAGAATTGTTATGGAGTAAATGTTTGGTGTGGTATCGTTAATGGTTATATTGTTGGCCCATACCTTTACCATAAGAATTTAACAGGTGAAAGATATTTACAATTTTTGCAAAATGATTTACAATTACTATTAAGGAATTTGCCCGCTCAGTTGGATAATATGTGGTTTCATCAGGATGGAGCAGGCCCACATAATCATCACAACGTTGTTAATTATTTAAATCAAACATACCCAGGAAGATGGATTGGTACCAATGGAGTACTTAGATGGCCCACTCGATCTCCTGACATTACTCCATTAGACTTTTATTTATGGGGATTTTTAAAAAGTGAAGTGTACGAAGAACCAATAGAAGACATGGCAGATCTTTATAATAAAATTAATGCTAGTGTGCCGCCATTAATCGGCATGCATTATTAAAAGTTTGTAGATCAGAACTAATTAATAGGTTTATGATGTATGTTAATGAAAATGGCAATAATTTTGAACACTATTAAAATAGTTATTTTAATTTCATTAGTTCGTAAAAATTGTTTTATGTTCGTAATTGTTTTTTTATTGCTTAAATGTTTGAATTATATGATAAATATTATTTTTAGTTTTTTTTTCCAAGGGTTACTTCAAATATATTTAATTCATAAGATATGAAAAATTCTTTAAATATTTTCTTCTAAAATTTGTAAATTAAATACAGATTGTCCCACTTAAAGAACTGAAATGTTGAAGAGATTACAATTATTCAATATTGGCAAATGCCAACATTTGGACTCAAATATCTCGAAAACAGTTAGTTTTATGGTATTTTTCTTTAGAACATAATCTGCTTAAAAATGCAATTTCTTTCACATAAACCCCATTTCAAAGTTTCTCCCATCGAAATATTTCTCCTTAAGGGCGGTATTAAACAACTTCCTGTTACGATAATGTTTAAAACTGTCGTAATTGTAAGTGCGTTCGCCTTCATTTTTGAGTAGGTAGTTTATTATGAATGCACGTAATCTAGTCTCCATGGGAGTAAAACCAAACTATTTCTCTCTACAGGCAAAGGCGTTCGAAGAGCAAACGGCAATATTTGGAACAGACAAGCATAGACCGGCAACATATCGCGATCTTCAAGACATGAAATACTTGGAGTTGGTGATAAAAGAGACACTAAGATTGTACCCTTCGGTGCCGTTCATTGGTAGAACAGCGGATAAGGACACTCCATACAAAGGTAAGGTAATATTTGTAAGCGTATAAACTTAAAAACAAAGACAGCATACTTAGAATATATCGGGTCAGTTTTTAGTGAGTGGAGGGTCAATATCTTCTCAACCGGTATGAAATTTGAAAAATATCTGAGATAAAAATTGCAGGAAGTCAAAAGTGGCATGTTTTAAAATTATTTCTAAATCACAGCGTATTTCACATTGTGTTGGGAAGCTAATATTTAATTTATTTCTGCCATAACAGTACCTATATCATTACTGAGATCATATTTATCAAAAAGATATCAAAAAATTAAACTAAATAATGCATATTCTAATAAAACAAAAAATAATACATGTTCCAGAAGTTACAGAAGATGTCCAAAAGGATGTAGATGAAGATATTGATATTCAATTCAAAAACATCATGGGATAAACATAATAGATGTGTTTAAAAGTGAATTGTTTATTATTTGTTTGCTTAAAGTACGTAATGAAATATATTCTTTATAGGATTTTGCAAACAGCGGAAAAAAAACCATCTATGAGAACTAAAAAAAAGTATATGTAAAAAATATTAACGAAATTTTTACATTCTTTCTATACCCTGACCTCTGGTTATGCTAGCAAATCAAAATCCTATAAAAAATTTGTCCAATTTCTTATTTGACATTCTCATTATAACACTCTCATCCAACATAGTCCCCTACGGCTAAGCAGATTAAACTACTAACTACATGACCCCCTACGGTATGAAGATTCAGTTAAAAATTGGAAAAAAGCCTAAAATGGATTTATTTACCTAACTTGTCTTAAATATGATTTCATTCTAATGGATTATATTTTCATAAAATCTCTCATGCAGTTTCTTGGAAATGCTTAGCCTTTGAAATGTTTTTCGCCCTTATTCTGAGCTCATCAGAAAGGCACAAAGCCACTCATAACGATGTTTCATGCAAAACCAAGGCAATATCCATGAATAAGTATGAAATATTTGTATTTGACATTGACTGATAAAAAACAACAGATCTTCACCTATCTATTAGCTAACTAGTATTGGAACCTATATATTCTATGCGTGTTTAAAAGTGAATTATTTATTATTTGTTTGCTTATAGTAATGAAATATTCTTTATAGGATTTTGCAAACAGCGGATAAAACTATCTATGAGAACTAAAAAAAAAACTATATGTAAAAAATATTAATGATATCTTTGTATTCTTTCTATCATTTGACTTCTGGTTACGCTAGTAAACCAAAATCCTAAAATAAATTTGCCCAATTTCTTATTTGACTCTAGTTCAGTCTGCTTAGCCGTAGGGGACTATGTTGGATGCTAGTATTATAATGAGAATGTCAAATAAGAAATTGGATAAATTTGTTTTAGGATTTTGATTTGCTACCATAACCAGAAGTCAGGTTATCGAAGGAATGCAAAGATTTCACAAATATTTTTTACATATAGTGCTCTTTTAGTTCTCATAGAAAGTTTTTTTCGCTGTTTGCAAAATCCAATAATAGTATATTATTCAACGAGCATATAATGATGGCTATTATTCACGATAGTGAAGTTTAAGACACGAGCCGCAGGCGAGTGTCGTAAATCACCAGAGTGAATAATAGCCATTATATGCGAGTAGAATACTATGCTTTGTCCACGACTATAAATATTTAATATTTATTTAATTCATCTTTATTTCATTTCTCCTATTTAAGAAAGATTCATATGTCACAATATATCATTTTCTCGATATTTCGGGCAACAAGTTTAATGAGGCGATTTCTGCAGTTTCCTTTATCTCTGGCGGTGTCAAAGAAATCTCGTTTTCACTGTCAGTATCCATTTATTTAATTTTATTACTCTTTTTGAGTATCTAATGTGCAAAATTATTGTAAATAACGTTGGCGTTGGAATGGCATAAATTTTGACGTTTCAAATCAATTACAGAATTACGCTTTGACACATTGTCACCGCTTACTAATAAAATAATACAGTTTGTCGGCACAGCTAAATGGCTTCAAAAACAATGTTGGGGATTGCCGCGTGTTGCTAATAGATGATGCTTTGAAAACAAATTACTCATGTAGTTCTTGAGTGTTCATTAAAGTACCTTTTCGGCATGTACCATTTGAGTGCTTCCTAGAAATCTTAAAGAGACAACACTTGTCTTTTGGTTGCTGCAACTTTGACGTTTTGAATTTTTAGTAAAAAGGCACAAATGTCATTTCTTATAAACAACTGACTGTCCTCATTATTCACTGCAATCAGTGAATAATGAAATCATTATTCACTGTAGGGAATAATGGATAGCATTATCATTCAGGAAACACGTACATAATGAGTACATTATTTAATAGTCGTGGACAAAAATATATTTCATAATAGATATGTAATTTTCAAAAAAAAGTATATTTAAAATAGCCATAAATTAATACAACATTACAGTTCTTTTATGTTTAATATCGTATGAATATCAAAATTTTAAACAAATGCCTTTATCATTATATCATTGATAAACCGAAAATAATTTTTGTATAAAATAAAAATAATTTTTGCGTGTAAAAATTAAAAATAACATGGTATAAAGGTAAACAGTGGTACATAATATTGTAAAAAGTAGGTAACTTTGAACGACTGTATCTCAGCTAATTTTAATTAAAAACACTTTTATTGGTCACCATTTTGACGGGAGTTACGTCAGCTTTCTTTTTTGTGAACCAATGCCTATACCTAAATCCACTCAGAAAAAAGTTGTAGGTACACAATAATTAAAAGATAAAAAAATATACATTTTTCGTTTTTGTACTTCCCTCGCATACCAAAGGGAAGTATTGTATTCGAGGAAAAATCGCCCTCCGAGATTTTTTAAGATTTTCACGTTTCAAATCATGTAGATTACGAAAATACCAGTTTCTCAATTCCGTCAGTCAGTCTGTCTTTCGGTCTGTTGGTGTATTAACTAAAAAAATCGGTAAGGGTATTTACACAGAACTTCCCTCGTTATTTGTGCATGGCGGTCACTCTAAAAAAATAATAATTACGAAATGACATTGAGAATAATAATTGGAATATAGTTATTGCTATTATTACAAAGAAAACTTGATAAGCATTGGTCAAAAAAATATACAGATTGCTCATCCAACAGCAAAAGTTCAATACTAAATAGCAGGTGCCACATATGGCAGGCTTGCGCAAATACCTTTACAAATGTCCACCATGACTGAATTATTTCTTGAGATGACCACCCTGTACATTTTTCAATAAAAGTATAATAGGTGCATATGCCAGATATTATTGCCATCTGTCAAATTTTCAATCCAACATTCACGTAATGGAGTGGAAGTATAGTGGTGGTTAAAAAATTTCATTTTTTTTTTTAATAAATGTTGGTAAAAAAAATTTTTTCTTCTGAAACAGGTTTAAAATGTCAAACGTAGAAATTTTAAATTTGAGCAAAAAGGAAAGTTTCCTTCTATTCTATAGTAGTGGTAAAAAAAGTTTAAAATTTAATAATTATATATATTTTTTAAAATAGGTTTAGAATGCTATAAAACGAGAAAATTTTAAATTTGACCAAATAAAAAAAAATTTCGATCTATTTTAGTGGTAAAAACTTTTTGATCCACTACGTGGATGTGGAAGTAAAAATAACCTAGTTATAAGACGTGTAGACTGTATGTCGCAAACTTGGTTATTTTCGACAAAAATTCTTATCAAGTTCGTCTGCCCTCAGCTTATCTAATATTTCGTTAATGTTTACAGATCACGTGATTCCAGAGGGCGTGTCCGTTTTTCTATTTATATATGGAGCCAACAGAAATCCTAAGTATTTTCCAGACGCAGAAAAGTTTGACCCTACGAGGTATGAAAAAATGGATGGGACAGCTCCATTTGCTTATATCCCATTTAGCGCGGGGCCGCGGAATTGTATAGGTAAGTTGAATGTGTTTTAAGGATACGCAAACCGAGCAAGCGAAGGGTTTGAAGCAGCAGTTACGAGAAGTGATTGTAATTACCATCTTAGTCGAGTATCATTCACATTTCACGGATATTCAGATATTGTTCGTCGTCCATTTCCCTCTTACGATACCTCATAATTTCATAAGATTTCTGTATTTCAATACTTGTTTATGTATAAGTAATCATGTTTTCTTTGCTTACACCAGGGTCAACAAAAATATAATTAAGGACATCTGTCAACCTTCGAATGATAATATGTGTTTTATAAGACCATTACCACACTATGAGTTGAATGTTATGATGACCAAACCCCAGCTAAAAGATAGTTACGCAAGAAACGGTCCTCACACACCGATAAATAATAATGTTTCGGATCGATCGATCATATAAATATATTATTTATAGGAAACAAATACTTTTGCGGTAAGAAATAAAACGTATGACATAAACAGAGATCGGGAATTTTATCTCGCACATGTAAAAGTCACGGTTGGCTCTGCCGGCGCGGAAACATTTTTAGGCAAGCATGATACAATTTATCTTACCTTGAAATTTTTTTAGGGAATTCTGTAATATATAAAGTTAATATGGTCAGTTTATTATAAACACTCACTCGAAAAGGAGGTATTGGGGGATATAACATTAACATTGAACTAAAACACACACGTGTATTTTTCACCACCTTAAAGTAACACACACATACAGGGTTGGGCAATAGTCCCGGAACGGCTCGATTACAGCCGAACGGGTCCTCGTATCAACTTCGGGTTTTCGACACTGTATTCAGCGAAATTTTTAGAACTTCTTGACATGTATTTCAGGACCGTGACGTCATTACGTTCGGAGGTGTGACATAAGTGTCAATTTTTTAAAATGAAACACCCGGTATATTTTTCCATATTTGTATACTTTAAGGAGTCCCGAATTCAACGATGTAACGTTTGTATGGATTCTGTTATGTAATGTGGTCTCAATAAGGAAAAATTAGAAATTACAATCGTAATTAACAGAGAACAGTGGATATCCAAACAGCTGTATCCAAAAAATACACTCTTTTTTTACCATTAGTCGTTTAATAAAAACACAGGTCATAGTTAAATTGTTCTCATTATTTTACTAGTTTATCTAAGTAAATCGTGGTATAAATGTCACTGTGACATTACTTTCGTACTACTAATTTATGATTCTAAAAACGTGTCTTTAAAATGGCTCAACTGAACGACATTGAACGGATAACTGTACTCATGATGATTGGATTCGGAGAGAGGCGTCGATCCCTTCAGGAAGCAAGTGACCTCTTCAACGATACCTTTCCTGAGCGAAACCCGATTTCCAAGTCGACAGCACGTCATATTTTGCACAATTTTGAACATACGGGAAATGTCAAGAATTTACCAAAAACTGGCCCCCCAAAAACAGCGACAAACGATGACAGAGCTTTAGATGTACTGTTAGCGATTCAGGAGGAGCCTAAAACGTCAATTCCGAAACTTTCATTAGAAACTGGTAACAGTGAAAGATCCATTCGAAAAATACTCAGGAGAAATAAAATACATCCCTACAAAGTCAGCTTACTTCAGGAACTTGCGGAAGATGACCCTGATCGTCGAATGCAGTTTTGCCAACAAATTATGAATTTCTTAGACGAGACACCACAGTTTGTAGATCGCATTTTGTTTTCCGATGAGGCTACATTTTGTTTAAATGGATTTGCCAATCGTCACAATTGTCGCTATTGGTCTGCTGAGAATCCACATTGGATGGAAGAAATGCACACACAACATCCACAAAAAGTAAATGTCTGGGCGGGTATAATTGGAACACATGTAATAGGGCCGTTTTTTCTAAATGGTAATTTAACTGCTGATACCTATTTAACTTTATTACGCGAAAGAGTTATACCCGCTGTAATTCAGATATTTCCCAACCGCGAAAATCCTCAGGTGATCGCAAATGACGTGTACTTCCAGCAAGACGGAGCTCCGCCACACTATGCCAGAATTATAAGAGATTTTTCGGACACTGTCTTTCCCCGGAGATGGATAGGTACAAGGGATCATATCGAATGGCCAGTTAGGTCACCTGACCTAACCCCTCTTGATTTTTTTCTGGGGTCATTTGAAGTCTGTGGTGTATCGCACAAGACCTGCCACGGTACAAGTGCTTCAAGAAAGAATTCTAGCGGTTGCTGATAATATTACACCTCAGTCCCTCCAAAATGTTCAGCGGGAATTTGTGGACAGGCTAGCACATTGTCAGGCAGTGGAAGGATTCCCATTTGAACATTTAATAAAATGAAACTATTCTCTGTTAATTACGATTTCTTTTAGTTCCGTTGCTCTCTTTTTCCAAAATCTTCGCCGAGTCCCATTTAATTCTATGATTATTATCCCACGCGTGTTCACAAATTTTTGATTTTTCAAATTCTCCTCTTCTAGCCTAATTTCTATGTTCACCAAGCCTTACGTTGAAAAGTCTAGATGATTCACCTACGTAATGTTTTCCGCACTCACACGGAACACTATAAATACAATTTTTTGAATTTTGAACAATATTTGGAGGTTTGGTTCTTGATAAAACCGATCTTAGCGTGGAGCCCGTTTGAAAAACCGTTCGTACAGAAAACCTATTCCCAATTTTTCGTAATTTATCCGATAAACCATGTATATATGGAATTACTGCCATTGACCTAAATACCTCAGGTTGTGATAGTATATTCTCTCTACTATAAATGTTCAATAACTGACTATCAACCAAACTCTCAGGATATTGATTATTTAATAAGACAGTTTTTGTAAATTGTTTTTCGAAACAATTTATAAAAACATTGTTGTTCAAGAGCTTATTTCGCGATTGGGTTTGTTAATCTAAATCCGCCTTGGGTACCCTCGACCAAGTTTTTGCCTAGCGTTGGTTTTTTTATCTTTGTTTAACGGACTGTAAGCAGCAGCTGAAGACAATTTATGACAAACATGAAAAACTATCATTAATATATTCCAATTCTTGTATTATCTTACTAACATTAATATCAAACTATGCTTGTTAATTTCAGGTCAAAAATTCGCCACGTTGGAAGTCAAGTCTACCGTTTCAGCGGTCCTAAGGAACTACGAATTGCTTCAGGCATCTCCAAGACACATCCCAATTTTGGCTGCAGAAACCATTTTGACATCAAAGAATGGTGTTAAAGTAAAATTAAGGAAGAGAGTGTGAGAAAAATAAGCTAGTGTAATTTGAATGGTTTGATAGTACAAATTCTTTTTTTTTATGAATATTATGTATTAGTATGAAAGGTTGCCAGTGTTTTATTCTTGTTGTGGAAAGAGTTACTAACGAGAATGACATATCTCTAAAAAACGTTTATTAGAATAGTTATGTTGTATATAATGTTGAATTTTTCTTTAGTAAAATTGGTAACGTGAAATGTGCATAATTGAATGAAATATATTATATTTTTGCTGGAGTGAAGAAAATGGGTTTTAATTATTATATTAAGCAGAATCCTTAAGTCTTCAGTAAAAGTTGTCAATAAAATTAGAGATCATCAATGGATTTACATGGATTTGTGGTAATAGCTATCATTTCTTTCAAAAGGTGGAGAAATAACAAGCAAGAATATTAGGGACAATACACCCAAATTATTTTTCAAAATTAACCAAAGTATGGAAAAACATAGATAAACATCGAAATAGCAACTGCACCGTTAGCGTTTAGTTGTTGGACTACTGTTTCTATTTTTTCAAAACTTATGAAGTTGTAAGATTCAGCCTCTATCCAAGTGCCACAATGAGTCAAAGCAGGCTCTGGCGTCGCGGACAGAGTATCATAAAATAATCTTCTACCCTCTGGCGCCTTTAAAACACTTAGTTTACACTTGATACGAATCTGTCGACATTAGAATAATATTATTTAAAGCTCTCAGGTACTGTGTGTAGTTCATGGGTAAAAAACAGGTGCACCATGTTAAATCAGTTTGTTTCAAAAGCCTCACCTACTTTCATCTACGAAGTCGCATCAGACGTAAACAGTTTAACTGTTTCACCATAGCTCATTTAGAGTGATAGTTGAGTGGGCAACTGTTGTCTCGAAATTTCATTTATCACTTTTGATGGTATCAAATATGATCGCATTGCAAGGTTTTCCTCTATGCCACCCAGCAATGCATGAACTACCTTCTGTCCTACACCCACTTTCAATTCAATAGTGCAGTATAGTGTTTCCTTATTATTTTCATATTTCCTGCACACCCAAATTTGCAAAATTTTCTAAAGAGAGAATTGTTCAGTTTATTCCACGGAATATTACATCCGGTCATAATTTCACTAAATATTGTAAATTTTTGTAAATTCTTTTGCCTCAGTAGCTGATCACTTATTAAATAACTTACCGCGGTAACAAGCGGAAATGCCATTCAATTTTTGGAACATACACCAGCACCAAATACTTTACGTTTTTTTTTAGAGCCGGTCACAACATTACATGTTAGTGATGCAATCAAAGCCCTTAAAAACTCATATAGCAGTGCTATTTATGTTCTAAAATGTAAGATAATTAAAGAAACATTAGATTTTTTTGTGTATCCACTAACCATTATTATAAATAAATGTTTTAGTGAAGGATATTTTCAAGATTGCGAGAGTTATACCAATCTTTAAAAGAGGTGCTAATGTAGTCCCGACAATTACCGTCCCATATCAATCATCCCGATTTTTTCCAAGATAATGGAAATTATTCTAAAGAATCGTCTAACCAAATATTTTGAGTACTCATTACTACATAAATTCCAATTGGGTTTTCGAATTAACTACTCGACAATAAATGCAGTCTGCAGGATCGTAAGTGACATAGTACAGAACTTTGAGGAGCGATCACGCTGTGTGACTTCAGCAAAGCCTTCGACTGTGTTCAACATAGTCTTTTATTGGAAACACTTAATTTCTATGGAATAAAAGGAACATCATTATGTCTCCTTGGGTCTTATCTACAAAATAGGCAGCAATGCGTTTCAATAAGTAATACAAAATTTAATTTTAGATCGGTAGCGCATGGTGTGCCTCAGGGTTCTGTCCTGGGGCCACTGTTATTCATTATTTATGTAAACGATTTATTTTATTACTTATTTCCTAGCCGAATCATCATATTTGCTAATGACGCTACCCTACGCGAATCAGATAAATGTCATGCAAATCTACATGACAATGTCTGAAACTGAAAGTCGTACCGAACTATGGTATAACTTCAATATGCTAGAGTCGGGTACAATTTAAACTGACTTGGGTCATGGCGGCTAAAACGTCTGAACTAAGATTTTATTTGATGCATAAGAAAGGCAGTAGTTCTCAAACAGTTCTCAGCAATGATGTCTCTAAATAATTTTAAAAAAATAGGAAATGTTAAGATTATTAATTTATTAACTTCATAATTTTAGTGGAATTCTGATTATACAGTGTCCATAAAGTTGACTACATATGGGAAAAAACTGTAATTTTGACATTTCCAAAAAACTATTAGGGGTTAGTATATGCATGTTCAACAAAAAAAAATTACATTTTGACACATGTCATGTGATCACTGGTTTGGCAGGACTATAATAAATAGTTGACCCTGTACCGAAAAGTGGGTCAAATTGTTAAGATATCGAATAATTTTATGAAGAAAAAAGTGCATATAGAATACAACAAGGACCCCATATATAAATTTTGAAGCAGAAACGAGGAAAATAACAAAGTGCAAATTTTACCCCTACCATTAATTATCATAAACTCTTGTGTCTATGTCACAAATATTTGATTAGTTTCGACAAAACTTTATGTATTTTAGTTGAATAAAGGTATTTGCATGTAAAAAAAGAAACGAACCCCCAATATAGTATTTTTTAGAAATCTCAATAATACAAATTTTTCCGATATGTAGCCAACTTTACGATGGACACTGTAGGAATATAGGTTCGGGCACAAATAAAACTGATAACAAAAAATGAATTGCCCAATTCAGTCAATAACAATGAGTGATCAGAAAAAGAAATCAAAGACTAATATTGTTACAGTCCAGCGAGAGACACGGGGAGGTTTGGGCATTTCTTGCCAGGAAAGGATAGGATCGTAGTATTAGTAGGGAAAACGATGTCAGTAAAAATAAAATATTTCATGTAACAAAGAAAAATCTGAAATCTCTATGAGGATAACGAAAATAAATTATTTTTCTTTTAGCGGTAATAAATAAAAATTCTGGTTGACAAAATAGATATTTAAAAAATTAACAATAATTTTAAAACAAATAAATTAAAATAATTCTGAAAGAACAACGCATTGACACGTTTTCGTAAACACTAAAACACTACACTTGAACAATTTATCTACTCGACGCACGTTTCACCATTCGTGTATTAATACATAAAGTAAGAAAGTATATTTTATTAGAGATAAACACGCGCTAGTAGTAATGAAAGAAATTTTTGGGGAAAATAAAGTTTTAACCAAACTCGCGGCGCAGTTTAATAAAATAAAAAATTTGGAAGGAAAATTATTAACTTTTAATAATTAATCAAATATAAAAAAAGTGGTAGTGCTTGGGGATCGATCTCACAACAACCCCATTTATATTTATTGCTCGATCGAGCATCTTACCGATTGAGCTACGCGATCGTGTTTATTCTACTCTAAAACGTGTAATATTTTATTTTATTTTATTTTAACGTCTTATTTATTTTAACGTCCTGGCGAAGTTTAGCTAACGCTATTCCACCACTTGACCAGGACGACTACGTATTAGAAAATTGTAAGACTTAGAGGTTTGACATTGTTCGTTTGACGGATGAATATCCACTATTTACCACTAAAAATAACTTAAATATTTCATATAAAGACGTTTTTCATATTTAGAGTGGTGCTAGTTCACGGAAATAAACAATATTCGTCGTTAAATCACGCAGTTTGAGAATCACTGAGCTTATGACTATGTTTCTCACTCCTCAGTGTACATTTCATATTTCCGTCTCGAAATAAGTGGGAAAGAATCTTGGTAGACGTATACATTGACAATGTTTTTAGGCTATGGCTTTAAGTTTGTGTGCAAGAGATAGTGAAAACGTATGTGCAATATTAATTCATACGTCGGTCTTTTTAAACTTGACCCGACTTTAGAACTAAATCCTGATGAAACACAAAACTGATTTTTTCCACTAATAATCTCATTACAAAAGGGGACAATGTTAGGAGTGGTCCTCGACGATACTTTAACTTATTCGTATCATATTGAGCAACTCAATTGACTAGTTATATTTTTCTAGCGAGTTAAATATGCGGTAAATAATAACACAGCCCTACAAAAAAAGTTTTTGATCTGGATGACTGATTGGAGCCGAATTCGAGGTCAAAAAAATTCCTATACCATTCAATTCTTGTACAGGTACATTTACGAATATACCGAAAATCAAAAAGTTTTTCCAAATTTTTTTGAATTTTCCCGGAACTTGGAAGCGCAAAGAATGCATCATTCCATTCTACAGGTTATTAACTTCTTAAATCCCACAGATGATTCTTTTATTAATTTTTGCGAGGTTTTTACAACATTTTGCCTTCATTGCCTGTACTAAAACATTTTAAAAAACAAATTAATATATCGCTCGGAATATTAGGCCAGCTTGAACGTTAAGTTACGTTACAAGACGGTCATGATCATGACCTACTTTCTTGAAGAGTTTGCTGTTACGTAATAACAATGATATAAATGCGCGACAAACAAAATTAATATATTTTGTCACACTTATTTATTTAATCTTGACCTTAGATAAGATTTAAGTCTGGCACCAAAAATCCGGCCAAGAGCGTGATGGGCACGCAGATGATAGTATTCTGTAGTCATACTATAAAATTCTCTTCAACTTTATGCTATGGTAAGTGTAGCAAACTTAAAATACCCATAGAAGTCGATAGGAGGATGAATTCTAAGTAAAAATGTAGTATTTTCGATAAATCAATATTTTTCGAGTTGTTCGCAATTGAACATGTTGATTTTTCATCTAATAAATGCATGTTTTAGAGCAATTTTTCGCGAAAAACTCGAAAACCTTACGTTTTATTAAACAAATCATTAGAAGCAAAAATGAAGCTTATAAAATAACAAATCGACTGCTTTTTTATTTCTGTACATGCAATACGAATCGAGTTATGGCTCGTTGAATGTGACCGTTCGTCGAAAAGTGAATTCGAACCTTTGAACGTTAAATAACGGAGAAACGACGAATTTTTGGAGGAAGACTGGTCCAACCTTTTTAAAAGTAATGAAACATATCCTTTATAGGATTTTGCAAACAGCGGAAAGAAAAACTATCTATGAGAACTAACAGAAAAACTATATGTAAAAACATTAATGAAATCTTTGCATTCTTTCGATAACCTGACTTCTGGTTATGCTAACAAGTAAAAATTCTTATTTGCCATTCTCATTATAACACTAGCATCCAACATAGTCCCCTGCGACTAGGCAGATTAAACTAGTATCTACATGACCCCCTATGGTATATAAATTAAGTTAAAAATGAGAACAAAGGCCTGAAATTAATTTATTTACATAATCCATTTACAATTTACATTATTTAGGTACCTACTAACAATATGTTCTAGAAGTTTGAACGGTTTAAACTACCTAGACTTGAAATAAAATTTGATCCAATTTTGAAATGATTTGTGAAATTTTTGATTACGTTTTCTTTTTCTCATAATAACTTAAAAACTAAAGAATATACGTAAAAAATGCAAGAGTACAGAAATTTAGGGTCTTTTTTGCAAACATTTTTTTTATTTCTCTAAGATGAAAATTAATTGAGATATTACCGTTTTAAGGTCTCCTTTGAGTGAGAGGATCAGCTTCCCCGAGCCCTTTACACTCAAAAATATCGAGAACGAAGGGTTAAAGGAAGTCCAACTTTACTGCGGCTTTATAGCCCTCGATATTCTCTGCAAAATGATCTTTTGAGCGGACAGATATCTTAAAAATTAAGGAACTTAAGCCATTGGTTTCATTACTGATTTTTCCTCCGAAAAAACGAGACAACCATTTTATTTTCATGATAACTCCGTAAGTTTTTTGCTAACGACTTTTAATAATTTTAAAAGTTACTTTAAGTAGTTTAAAAATGGTCTCACAAGGTTTAATCCAAAAATTCGCCGTTCTTCCGTTATTTAACGTTGAAAGGTTCGAATCTGGTTTTCGATGAACAAACAGTCACTTTCAACGAACTTGCATTTACAGAAATTAAAAAAAAACAATCGATTTGTCAGTATATGAGTTTCGTTTTTGCTCCTGATAGCATTAGTTTCTTAGTGTGTCCATTTAAATTATTTTGAATCACAGTCTATTTTCAAAGTGACCACCGCCAAATTCAATACATTTTGTTGACTTATTTTCATTTCATTTACGCTTTTTTAAACAATCTCTAAAATGTTTTTAATTTCATTGCAAAAATGCTCAATTCTTGCAATCAGCTGCTCTCTGGTATTTATTTCTTCCTTATATACTTCTGTTTTTAAATTGACCCACAAAAAATAGTCAAGGGGTGTGAGATCTGGTGATCTCGGAGGCCCTGCAACGGGACCACCCCGACTAACCCACCTATTTGGATATTGTTCATTCAGATAGTTCCTGACTCGTACCGAAAAATGCGGCATAGCCCCATTATGTTGAAACCACATTAACCTTGTGTTTACATTATTTAATAAATTTGGCAGGGCATGTTGTAAAAAATCTAAATAATTGTCACCATTTAAGCGACCTTCAAAAATATGAGGACCTATGAGATTATTATTGAACATCCCACACCACACATTTACAGAAAATATATGTTGGGAATTCTTTTGGATTATTGCACGGGGATTCTCGCGACTCCAAATATGAAAATTTCGAGTATTATTTATACCATCACGGGTAAATTGAGATTCATCGGTAAACAATACTCTTAACATAGTTCGTCTATGGGATAAAACCCAGCGGCAAAAAGTTCACCGAAATACTTCATCACCTGGCACCAATCGTTGGACAATTTGGATATGATAAGGATGCATTTGTTCGCCTTTAATAGTTCTCCAAACTCTGGTTTGAGGAATATTTAATTGTTGACCAATTCTTCTTGTGCTGATTTTTGGGTTCTGGTCAACCATATTTAAAATAAAATCTTTTTCTTGACGGGTCTGCCTAACAACGTTCTATTTTCATGATTGAGGGAACGGTTCCAGTTCCAGAAAGATGTCTAAATACTTTATAAAATGTTTTATAATCTGGTACACGTTGATTTCCAAACCGGCGTCTGTATTCCCTTTCAGCACCTTTCGCATTGCCATTGCAATATCCATAGACAAAAACCATATTTGCGTATTCTCTACTCGTGTATGTAAACGGCATGATTGAGAATTATTACAAGACAATATTGTAACCGCTAAAAGCAACAGTGGTGACGCATGACGTGACGCTTCTTAATTACAATATGATTTTTGACAGGTACCTACTTGATTATTAAAAAGTACGTAGCCATAATTTTTAAAACAAATGTAATGGGAAGTCTAGATGATTGTAACAATTAATTACTCTTGCTATTAATTAAATATTGCTGAAACCATAGTTTAGAGAACTATCTTTTGGTAATGCAGATAGGGAAAAAACATAATAATATGTTAATCCCTAGAGTGACTTTTTTTCTCTCAATTTCTCATTTAAAGAAAGAAAAAATTTAAGCCTCAACAATTTAATTTTTTTATTTAAACAATGAAATGGTACCAAAGATTTTTTATGGGATGTTGTATCTTTATAGGTGTAAATTAATATTTTAATGTCAAATAATTTATAAACATTATACAGAGTGTTATTTTCTAGGAATAACTTAAAAATATTTTTATTCTGGGTCCGGCCCTGATATTTTATTAATATCCCATGCATTAGATGGTGAATGACTCTTGTAATCAAAATACAAAATTTCATTGGATTCCGCTTACGCATTACAGATATATGGCGAAAAGAATATTCTTCCAAAAAATATAAAACACCCTGTATTTCCAAAACGGGGCCGCTTCAGCCATTACTGTTTGGGGATTTAAGATCACCTCAATGTTTTCTATCTTTTGGTAAAGTACGACCCTCTCCTCACGAATCACCCTGTATATTCTTGTACTATTTTGTAAACTTTTACCACAAAATATTCTGTTAACTAACTTTATATCTAGCCAAAAATCAAAACATTTAAACAGTAACAACGACTACCGTCACCCGACTCGCGTTTCACCAATCATGTTGGCATTATCTGGAGGTGGTTAAAACTTAGCCACCAAGTCTTTTATGTTTATATAAATTACTTCAGAGACAGAGTCACACCAGAGGGTTCAGTCCCCACCAGGTTTATATACAGGAAATGGATTATTTTTTATTACAAACGTCATGGCCTTCTTTATATTTTATTCAGGATAGTGTGGAATTAACGTCAATTTAGGTCATGCTACCATAAATAATGTTTAATATTTGCTCAAGGAATAATCAAATTTCAAAGTCGAAATTGAGATAAATTAATCATTTATTTGATTTCATTGAATATTAATTGGCTGCAATTATTTGTATAATAAAAGAGTGTGATAATTGATGCGACAATATTTTGGATTTATTGGTAAATAGAAACTCTATTTACGTTCTTTGATTAGTGTATACGAGTTCTCGATGGAAATGGTTGTGCTCGAAATTTTATTTTTGATAATTCTGATCCTACTTGGCTACACATGGTATAAGAATTATAAAGTAAGTCAAAGATTGAAGTGGATGCCTAATGTTTCCGGATGGCCTTTAATAGGAGTTGCTTTAGAATTTGGAAATAGTGCTGGTAAGGGTTGCTTCAACATTTTGTATAAAAATTAATTTAAATCGAGTTTTGCTAATAAATTTTTAACGAAGGTGTTACGAGCGGTTTCTATGGATTTACTTAAAATGAAAACACTGATTTATAAGACAGTCCTAGATTTTGTGTATTTTTTATATTGAATTCGAATCGCCCAAAAGCCGATTTACCAGGTATATTTTTAGTAAAACGCAAAACATCCCTTAAAACAGTAAAATAGTTAGGATAAGTTAAAGCTTTATAATGAAGTGCAAGGATTTGTAAATACTTTTGAAAAACAATTTAAAATAAAATTTTTGAGCATTAGAAAGAAATATATGTACATCAAATGCACACCCACCCCTACAAAGGGGTTAGAAAAAATTCTGTACCAGAAACATGAGTACATAGATTCTTTGTATTTCTTTATGCTGAATTCGAATCCGCAACCCAAGAACAAATTTACCAGGTAATTTTTTAGTAAAACGCAAAAACATTCCCTAAAACAGAGCAAAATAGTGAGGATAAGGCAATAAATACTAATGTCACCAAGTCAAGTTTTATGTTATTTTTTGGTCAATCTTTTGATTTATGTATTTATCTCAATACCATGAAAATACTCCATTAGTAAGATTTTGTTTTCCCTTACGTTTTGTACTTTTTTCAGTAAATACACTTTGTTTCATTAAATTTGAGTTTGTCTTTCAAAAAATCATTCAAATGTTAAACGGCAATTTCCTCGAAAACGGTTGGTGTTATCAAGTTCTACCAAGTGTACCTTTTATACGTGGAAATGACGCCCTCATCAGATTTGCTGGTCAGAAGTACCACAACGTTCCATCCAAAAAAAAAAGTATGAGAAAAATTCATCATCAGATACAGGTCCTGTGACGCCCTCTATGATCTCTGTCATTGGCAAATGGAAT
Organism: Stenurella melanura; assembly: GCA_963583905.1. NCBI lineage: Eukaryota > Metazoa > Arthropoda > Insecta > Coleoptera > Cerambycidae > Stenurella > Stenurella melanura. Next base: position 169,559,679 of record OY757311.1, on the reverse strand, counting down.
CTTCCCACAATCTTTGAAAATTGCAGTAATAAAACCTCTTTATAAAAAAGGAGACAAATTACTTACCACTTTCTTTTTCAAAAATTCTAGAGTACGTAGTGAAAAACCAATTAATATCTCATTTAAATAGTCGTCAAATGTTAAACAAATATCAATTTGGGTTTCGACAAAATTGTAATACGCCAGATGCAGCTTTTAATGTATTAGAGAACATTCATGAGTGCTTGGAGAATAAAGAGACACCGTTAGGTATTTTCTGTGATTTGTCCAAGGCTTTTGACTGTGTAGATCATCCTTAGACTAGGAAAGATAGATGGTGAGGACTCGTAACAGCGCATAATCGCCACGCTAACAAGTTGTGCCTAAGACGCCATTGCGGTGGTGGCACACAAACGGTAGAGAGCAAAATGAAATTTTCCAATAGAAGTGATTTATAAGTGATTTAGTGCCAATTTATGTAATGTACCTACATGATGGTATCATATTCTATAAACTACTGTAAAAATCACAGCGGGAAAAAATTGAAAGGAGTGACGCTTTGCAGGTTAAAGTATATGCAGTTTTCACTTTACCTAGTTAAATTAACTGTAGGCCTATTATTTACTTAATTATATCCGTGTGCATGCAATGATAATGAGAAGCATAGTATATCATTTTCTGGTATGCAATTTGCACGTTATTTGATTGAAATTTTCATTCATCTTTTCTTCATTGAATATAGAACAGTGCATCCGAAATGACACTTTTTCCATGGGCGTAGATATATCGATTATGGTGTTATATTATATAGAATGTAGAATAAATTCTGGTATGTAAGATATGAGTAAATATATTTATGGTAGTGAATATTAATTGTATTATTATGAAGCTGTTTTTGGAAAAATACCAGTTTTGTATTGTTTTATTCCTTTGATGTGATAAACTTGACAACTACATATTGTACATATGTTCCGCCACTTTTGCTTGCTCTCTGGTGGCAGGTGGCTTCACCATTGGCAGTAGCGTTACGACTCCTTACAATATATATCTTTCCTACTCTAAGAGATCATCAGATATTGCTGCAAAAAATGGAATATTATGGCATATATGGCACCGAAAATAACTGGTTCAAAACCTGTTTACTTGAAAGACAGATGTGCGTTGAAATAACCGAGACAGAGAATAATGTAATAAAAAAAAATATTCTGATTATGCTGTTGTTGAGAGTGGAGTTCCACGGGGATCGATTCTAGGTCCAACATTATTCTTGATATACATCAATGCTATAGTCCATTTCCCAGAAGTAAAATTTTCATTATTTGCAGACGATACGAGCATAATAATAAGGGACAACAATAAACACAATTTAGTAAACAAGGCACAAACTTTACTAGAGAGTATATCAGATTGGTTTCTTGCAAATAAACTCGCACTCAACTGCAGTAAAACAAATAATATAACTTTCCAGCTACAGGGCAAGACAAATACTATTCTTAAATTGAACGATGAAGAAATACTACCTACTAATTCTACAAAATTCCTCGGTATCCACATTGATTCACAACTGAATTGGTCAGTACATATTAGCAACCTAAAAGTAAAATTAAGCACGGCTATATATGCCATATTAATTATTAAAAAAAATGTCGACTTGTCCTTAGCAAAAATTGTTTATTTTGCATACTTTCAGAGTTTGTGGAATTGAATTCTGGGGTGGAGCTAGTAGTTCTGAGCAGTTATTTTTGGTGCAGAAAAAGGCAGTTAGAATATTATGTGACTTATCCCCTAGAGATTCCTGTAGAAGTTATTTTAAAGACATAAAAATATTTACTTTAACTAATTTATATATCTACAGACTTTCTATTTTAATACACAAAAACAAAAATTCTCTTAGTACGCCAGTTAACATACATAATTATGCGACACGTCATCAAGATTACTTATTACCAAAATACAACTATAGTAGAACGAGAAAGGGTCCTCTATTTTATAGAGAGAATTTATAACAAATTGCCAACAGATCTGAAATCATTGAATTGCAAAGCTTTTAAGCGAAAAATAAAAATACTGCTACATGGACATGTATTTTATAACTTAAATGAATATTTCGCAGCTACACTTTAAAACAGGAAGAGAGCGCCATCTATTTTTGCCATCTTTTGTTTTCCATTCGATTTTTTTGCTTTGATTTGTATTTTGTTCTAATTTAATATGCTTTTGTTGTATATATAATAAAGATATATTTTTTTTGATACGATACACCATCATTTATAGGTATTTATTATAATGTTTTATTATTAGGGCCTATTTGTATTTGTTTAGTTATAGTTTTAGATATGTTCTATGCACAGAAAACATATATGTGTATATATAATATCCATTAGCTATTTTTCCCTACACCTTTAAGTAGGTTTCTTTTGCTATCACATTGTAAGTATATTGACATCACCTATTTTAATTATTGTGATAACAGCGGGATATAAATGTTTACTTACTTACTCACTTACTTACTATCATGACGTAATACATAAATTATTGTTTCTTAGAATAATAAAAGTTCCTCTAGCAAATTTGGCGAAGATCACTCATGTTAAGTTATTGCAAAAAAACGAAAAAATTATTTGAATTTTCACGCCCTGTTTATTTTTCCACATGTTTAAAATTTTATTTTATAACGTTTTCTCAAAGTGTTTTGAAATTGTTCAGTCCAGTCAACGAGGCGCTAAAATGACTAAAATCTCTAACTTGAGTGCTAGTGATTGGATTTTGTGCAATGTGCTTGTAATGACGTTAGCAAAATAGTTAGAAAAAATTTCAGCAGAAAATGATTGGAAGGGGTAGAAAACACCCCTTTTACCACGGGTTCCGTAACTTGTAGAATTAAGTCAAAAATGAAAAAGAAACAATATGTGTACCTTTTTTTGGCCCAAAATAAGATGTCTTTATTGTGGCGAATTCTTTCGAGAAATGCTTATTTTTCGAGATATTGTCATTCCAAGAATTCCTAAAAGTGGGAGAAGAGAAATGTAAAAGTTGAGAATAAAATTAAAAAAATGTTACGTGAATATATCATCGAAATACAAGACTTTTTTCTTTGCAATTTTTCTGTAAAGTGCGTCTTCACCGAGTTTTTCCGGAAAAACATGAAAAACTAACCCCTTTGAAATTGTATCGCTTTAAAAATCTGTAATTTAAAAATCTGAATAAATTTAGAGGTATGCATTGAGGCCTTGTAAACATTTTTTGTCTTTTGGAATTTTTTTGGAACTTGCAAATTTTCCGAGTTGAAATTATAAACTTGGTGTGGCTTTCTCGTCAAAATGTGTCCGCTTTGACATTCAAGAAAATGCCGTTACTGAAAAAAAAATCTTTAACGGTTCTCGAGTTATTAAGGGTGCCTCGTTTTCGATATATTTAAAAATTCTCAATTTTTACATCGACGTTAAGCTGAATGAATATTACGTTGTGATACAACGTTAAATTCATATTAAAAAATTGCATTTGAAAATTTTAAGTAATTTTGAAAAATGCAATTTTTATCAACCGATGGCCCTTTATGTAACACAAACTAACAAAAATCCAGTACTTATTTTTATTTGATTATCTATGAATATTTGAACAATCGCAGGTGGGCTACGACGTACTAGATTAAACATTCAAATTAGCTGTATTTTCAAAATGGCGTAGACTTTCATGGAGAAAGCACTCATATGTAGAATGATTTCTAAAGCTCAAAAATTAAAAAATATTGTGACCTCTCCCAATGAACAATTTTTGTTTTGTAAAGGTACCCTGAATATCACCATTACCAAATTATAAAAACTTTAGTAATGTATATTTTCCACGAAAACTTTTCAATTACCACTTTATACTACTTAAAGAGCTTAAATGGCGCGATCTATAAGGGTCACCATTACTTATCTCCAAGTTTTATAGTAAGAAGTAATAGAAATGTAACTGTTACTCTTAGAAACTTCCTTATAAACTTTAAATACAGAACCTCTCCTTCTCGCTCTTTCTTTCACCACAAACCTCTTTTTCTTTCTTTAGTTGATGATGATGAAATTATTACATCTTTCTTTCTAACAATATGGAGACTTTTACTCTGTATATAAAATATACGTACTTCAATTAGAAATATATTATACATGACTTTTATGGCAAATATGCCTCTAAAATTTTCATGCAAATGCATCTTTACTGTAAAATTGACATTTGTACCTCGAAAAAATAAAGGCGCCACCGAAATTATATATATTTAAAAATTTTAACTAAAAATTTTTTTTTTTAATTTCTCACAACATTCGATTCTTCATAAAAAACTGCACTTTTTAACTTATGGTACATATTTATATTTACATAAAATGTAGTATCAGCTGAGTATATTAAATATTCAACCTGTTTTTCAACAGTTTTCTTAAAAGTATCAATATGGCGTCCACTGACAGGATCGAAAATACGGCGTCCATATTGAAAATACCAAAAGGACACTATAAATCTGAAAAGAAACTTCTGGACTCTTATAGAACTTCTGTGCCTCTATATAACCAAGAACATGTGGTTGGATTTTTCCCTGAACATTTCAGGGGTGGACTTGAATAAATTTATCAATATCTAATAAAATTTATCAAAATTCAATTAATGTATTAAAGCGTTTCCACAAAAATATGGAAAGTCAGCGGTCCTGCTACAAATATAACTTTATGGATTGACGAATCATATAACAACGCAATAAAATATTGGTAATACTCATTAAAATGGCAGAAAAATCGTCGACCTTTTTCTGGACGCTCACAAACAGAAAGCCAGATATGCTGCAGTTTCAAATAATGCTATTAAAGTGTGTATTCATTTATAGACTGATGTCCAGGTTTACCTACCTACTTAGAGGTATTTAAGTACGTATAGTAAAGACAGTGGTTAGGTGTAATTTTAAAGTGCAGCTTTTAGATTGCGTTAGTACCTGGTTATTTTGGATATTTATTGTTATTAAGTTTTGTGAATTATTTCATTGTTATACCTATCTCGATCATTACTTTGGGGTAAAAGTAACTTAGATATAATTAAATAGCAGTAGAACGAAATCCGGCCCTGCAATGACCATGAAAATTCAGACTCTAAACCTGAACGCTAATTATAAATTGAATTTCTAACCTGTCAAAATCAACAATATTAAAAAATGTGTATACTATGAGAGTTTATGGATGTCGCACTGATTCTAGTTTAGAAATGAGAATAAAAACATTAAAAAGGAGAAAAAACTTACAAAAACATAGAATTTGCGGTTATGTTAACACTTATTGTTGTTATTGTAAGACGAGGAAGTTTTATATTCATCAGAGCCAACCCCTATATAGGAATTGAAAGCTATTAGTTTTATAAATTTGTGACTACAACTTCTATAAAAACTCTTTATATAAATTATAGTAACAGTTACTAAAAGTTGTATAAGTCTGTGATGGAAATGTTTCCGTTGCCGTTTTATAAAACCTATGGTTTTAAAACTTTTAGTAATTTTACATACCTACTATGCAACTTCACAACTCTTTGGTAATCTTATAAACCACTTTTATAAACTCACAGTCTTAATAAACCACTTACAAAAATAGCAGTTACTGTAAGTGAGCAAAATTGTTCATTGGGCTTTAAACATGAAAATTTGGGGTCACTTCGGCTAAAACAGGAAGTCGTAGACACTTGACAAATATATAAAATATAGTGTTATTTTGCTTCCGGTGTTTCGCTGTGTACCAAGTTGATAGCCTCATGCAGGGGCCACGGTTGTCTAAACGTTGCTCGAACTGAAGTTCAGGAAAATATCCGGAAGCACAACCAGAGCTGGATTATGACTTTTTTCGCCCATAGGCAACTATATTATAGCGCCCCCTCCTACTACAAAACTTTTAACATTTTATTAAAGTTTTTATCTATACTTAATATAAAATAATATAATATAAAAAAACAATATACAATCACACAAACGAAAAAAAAACACATCGATTTTGGGCTCAAACAATTCCCTACACTCTAGCGCTGCCATATGATTGCAGGAAATCCAGAAAAACATTCAGTGTTTACAGTTATTTTAATGTACACAAATAGCCGAAAAATTCCACGTTTTCTGTTTCTCATGAAAACGTATTGAGAGGGTTTCAAGTTTCGACAAATGTCGATCTACAGTATTGTTATAATGTGTTTAAGGATTATTTCTACAAAGGTTCACACAGACCGATAAAAAATTGTGATAGAGCGAGTTGAAAGAAAAGTCAAACGCCGGTTACGCTTCTATTTAAGGTGGTCCAGTATTCGACCCACATCTGCGGCCAAATCTACCAGACAGAAAAGAAATAATAATAGATTTTAAGAAAATTTTTATTTTTTGTTGATAATTTTCAAGTATGAAAATTTGTTGTTTTTTTTTATTGTCGCCGGCGCCCCGCAAGCCGTCAGCGTCCCTAGGCAGTTGCCTATATTGCCTTATAATCCAGCTCTGAGCACATCTCATTCAACACCTGTGAAAACCTAAGAAACAACATATGTTTATATTAGGATCATTTTGATTACATCATTACATGTGACACATGTCAAGTTTCATCTCAATCCATAAATAAATAAATAGACAATATGTCTCACCTTTCATAACTCCCATATCACAGCGCCCTTATTAACAATGTGATCTTTTTAAAATTCGAGTGGAAATTACTTACCAAGGAGGAGATTGTGTCAGGGTAAAATATTTAAAAATCCACCAGTGACGTTCGTTCTTATGAAGAAAAATGAACCTAATTTTCCAAAAAAAATATATTAGGCAAAGTTTTAACTGCAAAACAATCTCAAAATCTTATTCGCTGTTATTAGGAAGACAGGATTTCCATTTAGTTTACTTAATAGTCTAAAAAAAAAATGACTGACTTGGAAATAAGAAAAGTTCAATTTTAAACTAATTTAATATTCTTAATATAAGAATGAGCAACAGCAAACTGCGATTTAGTTATAGTAAAAATAATAATAATAATAAATGCCTTTATTTTCAATAACATTTTACATGAGAGAACGATAGCACATGCAAAATAATTTTTGCATCAAGCGGAAGTTCACAACAATTGTTGACTGAAGTTACGTGAATAATTGTATAATATTAATAATTATAGTATAGTAGTAATATAGTAGTAATTATACTATAACAAATAATAAATTTGGTACTAAAGGGAGATTTTATAACTGGGAAGAAAACTGTATTAGTATTTGATTTTCACTTAATTTCTTGTCAACATGACAATTGTTTCGCCACACAATGGCTTCTTCGGATGTTGAGTACTGATACACTAATTTTACAAAGCACAAACTATATGGTTTTATACAATTTTGACCTAATTCTAACCTTAATTGCTAAGCGGAAAAGTACAATATAATTTTAATTACCAAATGGAAAGGTACATATATTTCTAGGTAATTTATTGAATCTAATTTTACTAGCCTAAGTAAATAAATTTAGTAAGGGAGATGAGTTTGTTTCAATTTGGTCATTGGTCATATCAGACGACTTCGGTTTATTTTATTTTTTATTACATGTACACAAAGTACACTATCTTATTAATATTCGGTATCAGTGAGTTTTTGATAACAACGAATAAGATCATGAGATTGCTTCTCAGGTAAAACTTTGCCTAATATTTTCTTTGGAAGATTAAGTTCATTTTTCTTCATAAGGACGAACGCCACTGGTGGATTTTTCAATATTTTACCGTGAAACAATCTCCTGATGCGAAAGTATCTTCCACCCTAATTTTTTTAAATCGCATTGTTAGTATAGCGGAGTAGATCTGGCAGAAAAAAAGGGGTGAAAAACAAGTGCCTCTTTTCAAACAATTTTTTTTTCCATCTTATAGAGGACGACTTCCCCCACTTCCCTGACACTTTCACATCCGAGATCTAGATGGTGCGGGGGGAGGGGGAGCTACTAATCATATGGAAAATCGGTTTTTCTCAATTTGCGCGCGACCGGGGAAACGGATAAAAAAAGGTTTCAGATCAAAAGGCGCGTAAACTGGTTTTTGGTTTTTTAAAATGGGCCAATTAGGGTCGGAGATATGGTCATTTGAAGGGATTGAGTTTCAGGGTAGAAAAAGGGATCAGACCGGAGGTATGAGGGGTGTTTAAGAGATAAGGTATGGTAATTTTTTTCTGTTTTGGGTGGTTATAGGAAGAGGTCGAAGCCGCGGGGGGAGCTCTCTAGGGCAATTACGGAAGAAGAGGGAGGGCGGAACATGCAAAAAGGGAAAACGTCTATATCTCCGGTTCTAATAGGGCGATTTTAAAAAATCAAAATGAGATTTCTTCATTTTTTGAGCAGCTATGATGTTGGATAGGTAGGAAATAATTTTCGCCGAAAATGTAAAAATGGGGGGCAAAAGAAAAACAAATTTCTTTTTCAAAACGAATTTTTTATGAAGGGGGTGAGTGGCGGAGATGAACTGCTTCTAAACCTTTAAACTGAAAAAAGAATTTTTCGAATTCCTTTATTACGACAGGTAGGGCGACAACTTGAAGCTTAAGCCCTACAGAAGGGTAAAGGAAAGTCCTACGCCCTTCTGCCAGGGCTCACTTTAAAGAGAACAAATTTCCCTTTTTATTAAAAAAAATCTGTTCGATCGGACAGTAACTTGCGCGCGACTTACACTTATAAAATTTCTTTTGAATCAGCAGCTGCAGCGGCGGGAGAGTAGGCGTGGGCTCTACTCTCTCTACTCTCTCGCCGCTCTCACTTACACCCACACAAAGGGAAATCGAAGGTCAGAAAGGTAAGTCTGACATTTTCCTCTAATAAAAAAAATCGTTTTGAAAAAAAAAAATTTCCATTTGCCCCCCATTTTTACATTTTCGACGAAAATTATTTCCTACCTATCCAACATTATAGCTGAACAAAAAAGGAAAAAATCCAATTTTGATTTTTAAAATCGCCCTATTAGAACCGGAGATATAGCTGTTTTCCCTTTTTGCACGTTCCCCCTCCCTCTCCTTCCCTAATGGCTCTAGAGAGCTCTCCTTGCGGCCTCTACCTCTTCCTATAACCACCCACAACAGAAAAAAAAAATTACCATTCTAACCCCATTCCTTATCTCTTAAACACCCCTCATACCTCCTGTCCGATCCCTGTTCCTACTATGAAACTCAATCCCTTCAAACGCCCATATCTCCGGCTCTAATTGGCCGATTTTAAAAAACCAGACATCAGTTTACGCGCCTCGGGGAGGCCTTTCTTTTTTATCCGAAAAATTTCCTTGTCCGTCTCTCCGATCGCGCGAAAATTGAGAAAAACCGATTTTCCATATGTTTAACAACCCCCCTCCCCCTCCCCACCTAGATCTCGGATGTGAAAGTGTCAGGGAAGTGGAGGAAGTCGTCCTCTATAAGATGGGGAAATTTTCTTTTTTAAAAAAGGCATTTGTATTTCAAATGCCAGATCTACTCCATTAATAAGGGAGCTGTGATGTGGGAGTCATGAAAAGTGAGTTGTTTGTGGACGGGATATTGATCAACGTGGAACTGCTCTTGTCCTTACTCGTCATGTAGTTGGCCAAAGCGTATGCACGAACTTTCTGCAGTAAACTCTTCAGCGGTTTTAAATCAGACTATGGATTCAACATTCTGTTCCGTTTTTTGGTTGGTTTTTAGTCATTATATTACGTTTAAAATGTGGAAAATTCCACCATAATTTAAGTTTCTACAAACTCAATTCTTAAATATTTACTTAATTTTACTTCCACATCCACGTAGTGGATTGGAAGTATAGTAATCGCAAAAAAATTTTCAAAAATTTTTATTTTTGAAATAGGTTTAGAATGTCATGAAACGTCAAGATTTTAAATTTGAGCGAAAAAAAAATTTTCTGTCTGTCTGTCGGTCTGTCTGTCTGTAACTTTTTTTGTCCGCACGCTTTTTTACTCGATGTGTTAGTTCTATTGAGATCGACATAACATTGACTTCAAATATTAATTAATTAATATTGAACTGTTGTTTTCAGAATTCGTAAATAATATAGGAAAGTTCATAGCCCAATATGGAAAACTGATAAAAGGAGATTTACTTACTGAACCACACATACTTGCAACAGATTATGACTTTGTACAGTTTGTACTTGGAACGAATTGTGTTTTGAATAAAGCAAGCTTTTATGTATATTTCGATAAATGGCTGGGCGCAGGACTGTTAACTAGTAAAGGTAAGATACTTCACAATACCATCAGAACATTAAAAAACCGCTGCCGAAGGAATCACTACTTCCACATCGAGATTTTCCATCCTCTTTAATGGAAAACATCTTGGCTATATTTGCGCTCTAGCATGTGACAATAATCGGTCAGAATTTTAATAATATTTGAGACAAATGTCATAAAAAAATTTGAGGCGTTGGTTTCTAGCACATACGCCAAAATTTCTGTACTCCTTTTAGCTTGCTCTATCTATTTTCACCCTCCTATCCCCCCCCTCCTCCTTTAACGGAATCATATCAATCAGATGTCATTACAATACATAAGTGCACCAGATTTCAAGTAAATATTTCAATTTTATTTTATCAACCCCTATAATAATGTGGAGTTGGTGGAGGGGTTGAACAATATTATAAAGAAATCCGAGGCCCTGGCTTCTAGTATCCACCAAATTTCAAGTTTCTATATTCTTACCAGCTTTCTTTACTCATTTCCCTCTATTAGCTGGTTAGCTAGCTTCCTAGCTTGCTGGCTGGCTGGCTGGCTAGCTGGCTAGCTCTGTACATATTGTAAACAAATATTGTAAAAAGTCTTGGCTTCTAATATATACACCGTCTCAAATTTTGGTTCTCTTACCAGCTTGCTTTACTTACTTTCCTATACTTATTTAATGGGATGGGGGTTAAATCGGGGTAATAAGGGGAAAATTAGGAAAGTAAACGGGTAAGAGTACAGAAACTTGGGATTTTGTGTATATACTAGAAGCGAAGGCCTCAGATTTTTATAATATTCTTTAATCTCCCACCACCTCACTCCATTATTAAGAGGCTTGATAAAATAAAGTTGAGATTTTCACTTAAAATTTGGTACACGTATGTATTATAACGACATCTAAAACCGCTGCCTAAGGAATCACTACTTCCACATCCAGATTTTAGATCCAAGTTTCTTTAAAGGAAAACATCTTGACTATATTTCCACTCTAGAATGTGGAAATAATTGGCCCTAGAATTTTAATAATATATTTGAGGTAGACGCCATAAAAAAATTGAGACGATGGTTTCTAGCATATACTGAAAAATGAAGTTTCTGGACTCTTGTTAGCTTGCTTTACTTATTTCTTCAAATTACCCCCACCCCCTTCCCTTCAACGGAAACATCACAATCAGATGTCATTACAATACACACGTGTACAAAATTTTAAGTGAATATCTCAATTTTATTTTATCAACCCATTTAATAATCTAGTGGAGTTGGGCCGATTTCATGGTACGTTCGAAAATATTTTGAATATATATTTCATGGTCATGTTCAAAATATTTTCGAAAGTAAAACGAAATCTATATTCAAAATATTATCCGAAAGTAGCATGAAATCCATATTTGAAATATTTTCGAAAGTACCATAAAATCTTTATTGAAATATTTTTGGAAGTACCATGAAATCCATATTCAAAATATTAGTGACACGAAATCTATATTCCAGATATTATTCGAAAGTAGTATGAAATCTATAATTGAAATATTTTCGAAAGTATCATAAAACTGCTATTGAAATATTATTCGAAAGTACCATGAAATCTACACCTAAAATATTATTCGAAAGTTGCATGAAATCCACATTTGAAATATTTTCGAAAGTACCATGAAATCTAGACCGAAATCTTTTCGAAAGTACCATGAAATCAATATTAGAATAATATTATTCGAAGATACCTGGAATCTATATTCAAAATATTTCCGAAAGTACCATGAAATCTTTATCGAATGATTTTCGAAAGTGGCATGATCTCTATATTCAAAATTATTTCGAAAGTACCATGAATATAATAATCAAAATATTCGAAAGTACCATAAGATCTATCAAAATATTTTCGAGAGTACCATGAAATCTATACGAAATATTTTCTAAAGTACCATAAAATCTATCCACAACCTTCACTCCATTATTAAAGAGGTTGATAAAATGAAATAGAGTTATTCGCTTAAAATTTGGTACATGTGTGTATTGTAATGGCATCTGATTGAGATGATTCCGTTGAAGGAGTGGGAGTGTGGGTTAAATAGGAAATAAGTAAATCTAGTAAATAAGAGTCTCAATTTTTTTGTGACAAAATATTTTAGTACAACGGAAGATTTTCGAAACTACCATGAAATCTTATGCCACTTCAATACAAACCTCTCCTTACTGATTTCTCCATAACTAAGTTAATGAAAATCAAACACGTCTTATACCACCTTTTGACTCATGTTATCATTAAAAACTTCTCTCTTGGTGGAAATAATTAACAAAAATAATACCGAATTATCATATCGTTGTATGGGCCTTTAGGGTAGATGATTTCAAATATTACGTTATTAAAGTACCATGAACAATTATTTTCACATACTAGAATGCAGGTGTATCAATTTTTTCTTCGTAAGTATAGTACCAAAGATATTTTCATATAAAGAAATTTAGTCAAGAAATCTGTGTTCACTATATTCACTTAAGGTATAGAGGTAGGAATGGCCAAGCATCTATGTTCACTGTGTCTGCTTGAAATGTAAATATATGCTTGGCTGTTTCCATTACATTGTTAGTTAAAAAAAAATTATGCTAACAACGAAAAAATGTCATGTATTTTTGTAGTATTTTATATTACAAATAAAATATTACGTAACAGTCTATAAACTACGATTATCAATGCAAGAACTGCTAATGATCAGAATAATATGGCCCGACTCGAAGGACCAATGTTATTTTGATAATTAGCACTTCTCGAATTGCAAATCGTAGTTTATGGACTGTAACGTAATCTTTAATTTATAATAAAATATACTACAAAAATACATGACATTTTTTCGTTGTTAGCATAAATCTTCTTTAACTAACAGTATAATAGAAACAGCCAAGCATCTATTTAAATTTCCAGCAGATGCAGTGAACATAGATGCTTGGCCATTTCTACCTCTATACGTCTATACCTTTAGTGAATATAGTGAAAAATCTGGATGTAGTAATAGGAACTCCTTAGGCAGCAACAGAATGCAAATGAACTGTTTCATTATTAAACTATTTGTTGTTGAATTTATTATTGAAGATAATGTTAATGTAAGCTCATTTCCACATCACCCTTGAGGTAGAGCTTGTGATGCGCTTTTTTTAAAGTGGTTTCCCCAGTAGGCCTATTCCACTTGAAATTATTCATAATCAAATTAGATCCTGCATTTTAAAATTTGTATCTTAAATAAAAGTAATAGTAATTTCTTAGGCAGCAATAGAACGCAAGTGAACTGTTTCGTTATTAAACTGTTTGCTATTGAACTTGTTATTACTGAGCTCATTTCCACATCACCCTTGAGGTAGAGCCTGTGATGCGCTTTTTTTAAAGTGGTTTCCCCAGTAGGCCTATTCCACTTGAAATTATTCATAATCAAATTAAATCCTGCATTTTGAAATTTGTGTCTTAAATAAAAGTAATAGTAATTTATTAAGCAGCAATAGAACGCAAATGATCGTTATTAAACTGCTTGCTGAACTTGTTATTACAGATAATGCAAGCTCATTTCCACATCATCATTGAGGTAGAGCTTGTGATGCGTTTTTTTAAAAGTGGTTTCCCCAGTACGCCTATTCCACTTGAAACGAAACAATCAAATTAGAGGACTGTATTTTTTTTTTTATCTGTAATATATATAATCCATAATGTTAGTATAACAGATTTGTCATAAACAAGTGTACATTTGTTGTTAAAAATAATATATTACTTACTTTATTATATTAATATATTATTCAAAATAACAGTATACCTGTTCATGCTTATTAAATCACTGGGAATTCTAACAATCTACGACTTTCAATAATCTTTAATAAATGCTTTCTTAATGTTATACTGACTTTACGATTTCTTATATTTGGATGATCGTCTAGAAAATATTGTTTTTCAGATGGATTTCCACCTAAAGCCAAAGTTGTAGCATTAGCAGCCGCAAATACTCCGCATGAATCGTTGTCCGGTTGCTTTTGGCAATTTTCAAATACTATGTCGGTCGACTGTAAAAATGGATATCTAGATTTAATATAAATTTTTTCTCTTGATATTAGTCTATCGTAGGTAAGTTTATATAAACTGTCGTAAATTCGTAAAATTCTGCCGTCGAAGTAAATGCAATGCCAATGATTAAAGTCATTTGTTCCGCCAATTATTTGTATATCTGGTGTTCCAAAATTAACTGCTTCAATATTTTCGGGCCTTTGAATATTTAACGTGGATATTGTTTGAAAATTGGTATTATTATCTAACACTTCTAAAAATGCGTCAAGCGCCTGATCGTCTAACCAAGAATCATAAGGTAATACTAGATTTTGAATATCTAGTCTTTGAACTGTTTTTTGTGTTTTCTGTGTATTTTTTGGTATCACAAGTCTATTGTTTTCTGTACTATTACTCTTTGTAACTGCAACGTTCATTTTACCTTGTTCAATATCACTTACATGTAACACACTTTCTTCAGAATTTATTATTATTGGTGTATCAATATCAGGTGTACATTTGTGAAATTCTGGTACAGACATTTCTTGATTGCACTGATCTAATATGCTTAAGGGTTCAGCTTGATTAAATCGACCACAACATATATATATTGGTTTATGATCGGAAAAATATGTTTCATAAATTCCTGCGTTATAGCTTAGAAGATTCCTTGTAAAACAAATGTCGATTTGAGTATTAAAGTTAGTTGTTGATATATGTGTATCCAATGCTCTTACAAATTCATGCTGTGTACAAAACTTTTCAATAGGAGATTCTTTAAGATATGCATCGATATTAAAATCACCAATTATAATAGTTGGGTTTTGATTAAGTCTATTAATGATACTATCTAAATACGAAAAGAATTCCTTGTTTGGTGTAGCAGGAGACTTATACCCCGTTATAATATTTACAGAATTTACAGTAAAGTATACTAAGTCAACATAATGCCTTCGATTGTTAAAATTCGTTAATTTAAAAATGACATCATTTATTGCAATTTCGGATAGTGAATCCCTGGCAAAGCACATCAAGCCTATTTGTTGTCGTTGATCTTGATTTTGTTTATTATCAGATCGAAAAATTATTTTGTAATTGGGTATACGTATTTCATCACTTAAAATTGTGTAAGTCTCTGAAAATATTAAAATGTCTGCCCGTTGATACCATAGATCGGTGATTATATGTTGTAAATGTTTATGTAAAGATCCTACATTTTGGTAAACTACTGTTAGATCAGAACTGATATTGTTATTATAATTTAATTTCAGACTTTTCTGTGTTTTTAAGCGATGTATTTCTGAAAACAATGAATCTGACGATTTTTTACTCTTCGGAAATTTAAGATCTCCTAATATATATAAATTATTTAAACATTTCACTCTGCTTAATGCAACATATATCATGGCTCTTTTACGAACATTGGTTAAGTCAACGCATACTTTTTCATAGGTTTGTCCTTGGCTTTTATGGATAGTAATAGCTTCAGCAGGAGTTATAGGAAATTGTTTTCGAATTACCTGATAGCCGATTTTCTCAACAATTCTCAAAACCACTGGCAATTTTATCATGGGTACAAGATTTTGAGGTATTCCATTTTCTTTCATATACGTCATATATTTACTACGTATCTTTCTACCAATGCTAGCTAAACCATATTCAAACCACAGAATGAGAATATTCTGATCACAGGATGAAAATGTAATATGCCTTAAAGTACCTACAGCACCATTTACCAAACCATCACTCACATCAATATTTACCGTTATCATGTATTTTATGTTAATTTTAATAGATATATTAAAAGATAATCCTGACGTTTCTGATGATCTTTTCGATTTTAAATTAGTTAATAGTTTTTCCTTCATATTTTCACTAATGTTCCCTAAAATTTTATCCTCTGCTGTAATGTTGTACAACCGTCCGGTAGACTCATTAATGATTCTATTATTGTAGATATCCACCAAACGATTTTCCCCATATAATCTTACAATATCTCTTGGCACATTTTCTTCAGTTGTTATGCGTGTTTTAATTAAACTTGTATCAGCGTCGGTAATATTGCCAGTAGATATATTATTTAAACAGCATATGAAAGCGTTGTCATTTTCTTGTCTCATCACTTGCGTTAGCTCATAATATTGAAATTCATTCCATAAAATGTTTTCGCAAAATATGTTCAATAATGATGTACTTGAGTTTAAATAAATCGGAGTATCATTCACAGGTGGTAGTTGATATAAATCTCCTACGACAACAACTGAGACTCCACCAAAACTTTCGTTTTTCCCCATAATCTGTCTAAGTCTTGTATCTATGCGCTCGAACATTTTTTTACCCACCATTGATATTTCGTCAATTATCAATAGCCTCAAATCTATTAAGTTTGCTCGAATTGTGTTCGCTATATCAGCAGACAACTCTGGCATATTTTTTCCAAATTGCGTAACAGGTAAAGCAAAAGCCGTATGTAATGTAACACCGTTTATTAGAAAAGCTGCTTTTCCTGAAGGCGCAGTTAGTAAAACTTTTACGCTATCAGGGTTTATCCCCGGTTGCTCGTTAAAATATGTAGTTAACAATTGATAGATTGCATTTATAACAGTTGATTTTCCACAACCAGCTTTTCCACTTAAAAATATGCGTAAAGGTAAATTATCTGTTTTAAAACAACTTAATATATGCATGATTAAAGTTCTCTGTTCTGTGTTTAACATACTTAAATTTCTGAAAATGTTGTCTTTGGTTAATAACTGAGGCTTGATATATCTAATTTTATTTAAATCAGGCTGTGCTTTCTCAATTCCTATTTGTTGAAATATATCAACTAATAAATCATTATTTAATTTATTATCATTAAACTCATCAATTTCTTCCATTTCTATGGCAGCTATCGCATTATGGGCTTCTTCAAGAGCTTTATCTATTTCATGGTCTTCAATAATGAAATATTTTTTACGATTGTTATTTATTACTTGGAAATATGTACGATAGTTTCTTCGCAATTTGTATTTTCCAGTGTGGGCTCAATTTTCCAGGGTAAAAATAGTAACAACTGTTCTCGATAATAATTAGCAGGATCTTGCTCTACTTTATATCGTCGGTACTTAAGAATTTTTGTCTTTTTTCGTAACTTTACACTATTTATATCGGTTTCATTATCACTGTCATCTTCGTCATTATGACTCAACTTTTTTAAAGACATTTCTGCAGCAAAATCTGCAAGGCATACATTTTCTAATTCTGATTTTCTTTGAGTATATTTATCAAATATATTGCTATAATATATATCGTCGGAATTTAAATCAAGTAGCTCAAGATCTTTCTTCGATTTTAACATTCTTGTTCGTTCACTTTGTGGGCAAGTGTTTACGAAAACACTACTACGACTACATTTCGTTAATGGTAAACTCAATAAAATGTAAACAGCTTCTTGACAACTCATTACCCGTCCATTAAGGAAAACATTGCCAATTTTTTGCAATCTCTTTCTTATATTAAGATTTCCACATTCAATGTCATTGGCTGCCTCCCTCAATAATTTTGAAAGTCCTGCATCAACTTTTGTTACATAATTTAACATATAAGAAACACAGCTATATGGATCCAAAACAAATTGTATGTCCATATTTGATTCTAAAATTGATAGGATAGTTTCATTGTAAGCGTTAATGGCTACTTCTAAACTTGTTCTTCTTAAAAATATTTTAGGAGTAGACAAATTACTGCGAAGGGCTAGTATATATTCATCACTATTTAGATTTAATTCGCTTAAAATGTCATTAAAACTCATGTCCGTATTTGAATCAAAAAAGACTTTCATTAGTTTGCTAATTTTCTCATAATTTTCTTTATTTCTAATATTATTAACATCATCTGTTAATGGAAGTAATATCATAGTTCTAGGAAGAACAGGCATTGGATAATGAAATCGGCAAACATTTTTGTTCTTTCTCCCTTTATAACATGTAGGTTTATGTTTGTGTCGTTGAAAACTCATAAGAGGATTTTTTGGATCATAGCGACATGTAACAAATTTATCAACAAAGTCGCAAACTTCTTGTGCATTAGTATTATTGAGTACTGGAGCATTGTTACAATATAATAAATTATGTGTATGTACACTACCTCGACTTTGAAATTCCCTCCTTTCAAAAAAATCTGTCACGAAAAACTGTTCAAAAATTCCGTTTTCGTTTTGCAAGTTTGTCATTATTTTGTTAAATCTATTTTCAATGTACCTTACAACTGTTACAGGATCTTCTCGTATTAATTTAGTTTTAACCTCCATATCCAGAAAGAGCGCATCCTTCTTACTTATACTTTTGTGCGTTGAAAGCTTATACAAAATTTGTAATAGTTCAGGCCACTTAGTTTCTGACGCTGAGAGCGTTAAAAAAAAAGTTGGCGTACCTAGTTGTCGAATCATTGCTAAAAGATGTTTCTTCTTATTTTCCCAAAATGCAGGAGAACAACGAACCTGTTTCAAGAATTTGTATCCGTCGTCATGTCTAATAATGTCATCAACGAGATCTGAGTTTCTCACATCCTTAACGTTTAATTTTTCTAATCGCTTTACTTTTCTCAAACTTATTCCAATGCTGGACATTACTGCTCTTTCTTGTTTTTGTTGTGCCATAAATAGAAGTCTTGTTGGTATGCAAGACCTACGATCTACATTTCTAGCTTCAAACTTTGCTCTTTGTGAATAAGTTAATTTATGTAGCGGATCAAAATATTGACCACCAAATATTTTTGGAAAACACAGCTCATCGATGTTACTGACTAAGTGCCAAGGTACTGGAAATTTACCTTCTCCTGGAGCTATAACCTTTAAATTTGCAACTCCAGCGTTTTCGTCTAAAATTAACACTTCATCGTGAGTGTTAAAATCCATTATGTCGATATCATCCAATTCAGTAAACGTTTCTAATACATTCATATTTTCATTTTCCTTTAAATCTGTCTGTATATTATCTTCAGGGCTTATAATAAAATTAACCTTGACGTCTGCATTATTTTCGTATTGTTGAAAAAAATTTGTATCGACTTTAATATTATTTGACACGTACAGTGGAGTATCTAGTAAATAATGAAGCGCTTCACAAATCCTTCCTGGTTTAATTGTTTCATACATATAAGCATTTTTGTATTCCATTTTTCTCTTTAGTTTTAATTGAATTGTAGACATATTATTAAACGTACGTGGCAGTACCGAAATCATTTCATGTATTTCAACGGGAACATTTACCACTGATCCTTGTAAAGACAGTTGAGGATTTAACGCAAATGGTTGCAGGGCCCTTATCTGCATAAAGGGTATATAGGGGGACACCATTCTTTCTTCTAATGGTGACAGTTCTCTAATCACATCAGGAATTTTAGGAAATCTTAAATTTTCATCTGCTGCGGTTTTAGGTATTTCGCCTTTTCTAATATATTTGTAACAGGTGTTACACATATATGAACTTATTTCCGAATTACAAACCTTTGACTTAAACGCCTCAAAATTAATATTCGCTGTTGTCTCTACAATCTCTCTAAGTTTATCAAATTTTACCAGAGTTACTGAATGAGGAAAAAATAAATTGATACAGCAACTACATACTATGTCAGGTCCTATGTCCCTATCCGAAATAATATCATATATTAACTTTGCCGATAATATTCCCCTTTTAACCTTACGGCTTAGAGTGTCTTTATATTGTTCACGACATCTGAAAAATTCATCTAGTCTTGCATTTTGTTTCGATACTTTATCAGAAATACGTTCACGTTCTCGGAAATTAACGTCTTCCCGTTTACTTTCTTTCGAAATTTTATCTGATATGCGTTCGTTTTCTCTATAAACCGGATCCTCTCGTTTATGTTGTTTTGTAGTTTTATCTGATATGCGTTCGTGTTCTCTATAAACCGGATCCTCTCGTTTATGTTGTTTTGTACTTTTATCTGATATGCGTTCGTTTTCTCTATAAACCGGATCCTCTCGTTTATGTTGTTTTGTACTTTTATCTGATATGCGTTCGTTTTCTCTATAAACCGGATCCTCTCGTTTATGTTGTTTTGTACTTTTATCTGATATGCGTTCGTTTTCTCTATATACCGGATCCTCTCGTTTATGTTGTTTTGTAGTTTTATCTGATATGCGTTCATTTTCTCTATAAACCGGATCCTCCCGTCTATGCTGTTTTGTAGTTTTATCTGATATGCGTTCGTCTTCTCTATACGACGGATCCTCTCGTTTATGTTGTTTTGTAGTTTTATCTGATATGCGTTTGTTTTTCCTACAAACCGGATCCTCACGCTCGATTTGCTTTGAAATTTTATCTAATATGCGTTCGTTTTCTCTATAAACCGGATCTTCTCGTTTATGTTGTTTTGTAGTTTTATCTGATATGCGTTCGTTTTCTCTATAAACCGGATCCTCTCGTTTACATTGTTTTGTAGTTTTATCTGATATGCGTTCGTTTTCTCTATACACCGGATCCTCTCGTTTATGTTGTTTTGTAGTTTTATCTGATATGCGTTCGCTTTCTCTATAAACCGGATCCTCTCGTTTATGTTGTTTTGTAGTTTTATCTGATATGCGTTCGTTTTCTCTATAAATTGGATCCTCTCGTTTATGTTGTTTTGATATTTTATCTGATATGCGTTCCAACTCCCTGTACGTTGGATCTGTTCGCTTGTTCTGTATATATAGTTGTAAATAGTCTTTTTTATTTTGCTTGTCTTTTTTGACATGCGTCAGAGAACGTTTTAATCTCTTTTGTAACTTTTGTACCGATTGTCGTGCTCTAGCTGACTTTTTCTTTAATTTCGCCATAATTATTTTATACACAATTCAATCAAACAAACGGTTCTCCTAATTAAACGATAAGCTTAAAACAAAAGTAAAAAACAGCATATTCCAAGTAACAAATAAAGGTAAAAATTCTGATAGATTAAATTCGGTATTGTATTAAATACAAAAGGAGAATAAAAGAATGAGTCTAATAACAAAGTAACTGAATTACAATTCTGTGTTATTAATAAAAGTAACAAAACAACGAAATTTAAATTCTGTGATATTTCTATATAAAAATAGAGATTAATATATAAATTTAAATAACAATTTGAAATAAAAAGATTAAATTCTGTGTTGTATTCAAAATAGGGAAAATAAAAGACTAATTCTAATTATAACAAAATAACTGAATTACAATTCTGTAATTTTGTATATAAAAATAAATAAAAAGATATATGTGTAGTATTAAAAAATACAGATTTTGTTGACTATCAGTAACGCTATTATCACTTAGGTAAGTTCAATTGCTTGTACTAATCATTTAAGAGATCACCTTGTAATTTTTTTAATAAATTGCCAATGATAATAACGCTTGCAGGGTGGACCGCGTGCAGGCTGTCAACATCCCACCCCATATTAGCATATAACTTTAACTATTACATACTTCTACGGTACTCTCGAAAGAATCAAACCATATTAAAAAATAATCGTAATGATTATTAATTATTCTCGCTCGGACAGAGGAGAGTTGTCGCACACTTTGTTTTATTCTTCCTCTTTAATCGACGTGCAAGGGCGATAACAAAAAGATGAAAGAACAAGCTGTGGAGGCCGCATAAGAACCGCTGACGCCAAGCGTACCAGCTAAATTCGCGGCCACGCTGTAGTAGTCAGTTTCTCTCATCTGAGAAACAACCACAGTCCGCACATATACATGTATATATGCACCGCCGTGGCAACTTTGAAGCGATCGACGTTCGCTATTTCGCCGTAGTTCCAATTTCGACACAGAAAGACTTTATGCACTCTTATCGAGGACTAAACTTATCGCATGAATAATCTCTCGTCATGTCTCCTGTGGAAATTATGAGCAATGCGACGAAGCGATATCGATTTTCATTATGACATGCCACGACGCGTGAACGAAGAGTCCGACTGCGGCTGCACACCGAGCGGACGTCTTGTCACAAATATACCAAACTGACGCCACACCGCATTCGAGCTAGGCGAACGATGGCCCGCCTGCATCTCTCCAATTCACCGCGTAAATACGATACGGTCTAACGCAATAGGCGCACCAACGGATTCACGCTGTGCTCCACTCCCAATATTTTGTCACCTTTAGTAAAAAATTCCTTTAACATATCTATGAACTAAACAGATTTACGAATAAAAACACGTGAAAAAATATTGTGAGTTGCATAATTTTTTTTTTCGGAAGTGCAATAAAAATCTACATTACGGGATTTTTTCGAAAGTACCACGAACGTTTTCTCTGCACGTCAATATTTTTTTTCGAAAGTACAACGAGAATCTACATTGCCGAAATTTTTCCTAATGTATACTGAATTTTTTTCGAAAGTACCACGGTATTATTTTCGAAAGTACCACGAATGCTTTGTCTGCAGGATAATATTCTTTTTCGAAAGTACAACGAAAATTTACATTGCCGAAATTTTTTCGAAAGTGCTACGAAATTATTTTCGAATGCACCACGTATATTTTGTCTGCACGTCAACTTTATTTACAAAAGTACCACGGTATTATTTTCGAAAGTACCACGAATGTTTTGTCTGCAGGATAGTATATATTTTCGAAAGTACCCTACAACGAAAATTTACTGTGCCGAAATTTTTTCGAAAGTACCTCGAAATTATTTTTGAATGCACTACGAATATTTTGCCTGCGTGACAAAATTTTTTTTCGAAAGTACAACGAAAATTTACCGTGGCGAAATTTTTTCAAAAGTACCACGAAATTATTTTCGAATGCACCACGAATATTTTGTCTGTTTGACAAAATTTTTTTTCGAAAGTACAACGAGAATCTACATTGCCGAAATTTTTCCTAATGTATACTGAAATTTTTTCGAAAGTACCACGGTATTATTTTCGAAAGTACCACGAATGTTTTGCCTGCAGGATAATATATTTTTTCGAAAGTACCTCGAAATTATTTTCGAATGCACCACGAATATTTTGCCTGCGTGACAAAAAATTTTTTCGAAAGTACAACGAAAATCTACTGTGCTGAAATTTTTTCAAAAGTACCACGAAATTATTTTCGAAAATACCACGGATGTTTTGTGTGCAGGATAATATATTTTTTCGAAAGTACAACGAAAATTTACTGTTTTTTCGAAAGTACCTCGAAATTATTTTCGAATGCACCACGAATATTTTGCCAGCGTGACAAACATTTTTTTCGAAAGTACGACGAAAATCTACTGTGCTGACATTTTTTCGAAATTACCTCGAAATTATTTTCAAATGCACCACGAATATTTTGCCAGCGTGACAAACATTTTTTTCGAAAGTACAACGAAAATCTACATTGTCGAAATTTTTTCGTAAGTATCACGAATGTCTGCATGACATTTTTTTTCGAAAGTACAACGAAAATCTACATTGCCGAAATTTTTCCGAACGTATACTGAAATTTTTGGGAAAGTACCACAAGATTATTTTCGAAAGTACCACGAATGTTTTGTCTGCAGGATAATATATTTTTTCGAAAGTACAACAAAAATTTACTGTGCCAAAATTTTTTCGAAAGTACCTCGAAATTATTTTCGAATGCACCACGAATATTTTGTCTGCGTGACAACATTTTCTTTCGAAAGTACAACGAAAATCTACATTGCCGAAATTTTTCCGAATGTATACTGAAATTATTTCGAGTACCACGAATGTTTTGTCTGCAGAATAATATTTTTTTTGTCGAAAGTACAACGAAAATCTACATTGCCGAAATTTTTTCGAAAGTACCACGAAATTTTTTCGAAAGTACCACGAAATTTTTTCGAAAGTACCACGAACATTTTTTCGAATTCACCACGATTTTGTCTGCATGAAAACTTTTTTTAAGTACAACGGATATCTACTGGACCGAATTTTTTTCGAAAGTTCCACGAAACACAATTAAAACCAAACAAATAATAATTCACTTTCATACACGAAATTGTTTTCGAAAGCGCCACGAAGGTTTTGTCTGCATGACAATTTTTTTTTACGAGAATCTACTGTGCCGAAAGTTTTTCGAAAGTGCCACGAAATTATTTTCGAATGCACCACGAATATTTTGTCTGTTTGACAAAATTTCTTTTCGAAAGTACAATGAGAATTTACATTGCCGAAATTATTCCTAATGTATACCGAAATTTTTTCAAAAGTACCACGGTATTATTTTCGAAAGTACCACGAATGTTTTGTCTGCAGGATAGTATATATTTTCGAAAGTACCCTACAACGAAAATGTACTGTGCCGAAATTTTTTCGAAAGTACCTCGAAATTATTTTTGAATGCACCACGAATATTTTGCCTGCGTCACAAAATTTTTTTTCGAAAGTGCAACGAAAATCTACATTGTCGAAATTTTTTCGTAAATATCAAGAATGTCTGCATGACAATTTTTTTTCGAAAGTACAACGAAAATCTACTGTGCCAAAATTTTTTCGAAAGTACCACGAAATTATTTCCGAAAATACCAGGAATTTTTGTCTGCAGGATAATATATTTTTTCGAAAGTACAACGAAAATTTACCGTGGCTAAATTTTTTCGAAAGTACCCCGAAATTATATTCGAAAGTACCACGAACGTTTTGTCTGCAGGATAATATATTTTTTTGAAGTTTTCAAAAGTACAACGAAAATTTACTGTGCCGAAATTTTTTCGAAAGTGTCACGAAATTGTTTTCGAATGCACCACGAATATTTTGTCTGTTTGACAAAAAATTTTTTCGAAAGTACAACGAGAATCTACATTGCCGAAATTTTTCCTAATGTATACTGAATTTTTTTCGAAAGTGCCACGGTATTATTTTCGAAAGTACCACGAATGTTTTGTCTGCATGGCAATTTTTTTTTAGAAAGTACAACAAGAATTTACTGTGCCGAAATTTTTTAGAAAGTACCACGAAATTATTTTCGAAAGTACCACGAATGATTTGTCTGCAGGATAATATATTTTTTCGAAAGTACCTCGAAATTATTTTCTAATGCACCACGAATATTTTGCCTGCGTGACAATTTTTTTTTCTAAAGTACAACGAAAATCTACTGTGCTGAATTTTTTTCGAAAGTACCTCGAAATTATTTTCGAATGCACCACGAATATTTTGTCTGCGTGACAATTTTTTTTTCGAAAGTATAGCGAAAATCTATATCGTACATGCATCGTACTGATCACGAATGTCTGCTTGACAATTTACAACGAGAATCTACATTGCCGAAATTTTTCCGAATATATACTGAAATTTTTTTGAAAGTACCACGAAATTATTTTCTAAAGTGCCACGAATGTCTTGTCTGCAGGATAATATTCTTTTTCGAAGGTACAACGAAAATCTACATTGCCGAAATTATTTCGTAAGTATCACAAATGTTTGCTTGACAATTTTTTTCGAAAGTGCAACGAAAATCTACTGTGCCAAATTTTTTTCGAAAATACCACGAAAATCTACATTGTCGAAATTTTTTCGTAAGTACCACGACTGACTGCCTGACAATTTTTTTTCGAAAGTACAACGAAAATCTACGTCGAAATTTTTTCGAAAGTACCACGAAATTTTTTCGAGAGTACCACGAAATTATTTTCGAATGCACCACGATTTTGTCTGCATGAAAAATCTTTTTATAAAGTAAAGTAAAATATCTACTGCACCAACATTTTTTTCGAAAGTACAACGAAAATCTATATTTTTCGAAAATACCACGAAATTAGTTTCGAATGCATCAGGAATATTTTGTCTGCATGACAATGTTTTTTTCGAAACTAAAACGAGAATCTACATCACCGAAATTTTTTCAAATGTATACTGAAATTTTTTGGTAAGTACCACGAATGTCTGCATGACAATTTTTTTCGAAAGCACCACGAAATCTTTTGCGGTAGATTCACGAATATCTCTGAATGACAATTTTTTTTTTCGAAAGTACAACCCCCTTTAATAATGGAGAGAAGGTGGTGGGGGTTTCAAGAATATGGTAAAGAAATCTAATATCTTGGCTTCTAGTATATACACCAAATCTCAATAATCTCTCTTACCAGCTTGCTTTACTCTACTCTACTTACCCCCCACCCCGTCAGGAGAACCATCTCAAAATATAATCTGGCTCCAGATGACTTTATAATACATAGGTATGTGTACCAAATTTCCAGTGAATATTCCATTTTAATTTTATCAACCAATAATGGAGTGGGAGTGGTGGGTGGGTTGAAAACTGTTACAAAAAAACATGAGGCTTAGGCTTCTAGTATATACACCAAATCCCAAGTTTCTGTACTCTTACCAGCTTACTTTATTTATTTTCCCTACTTACCCCTATTTAACACCCAACTTTTCAGCGGAATCATCGCAATAAAATATGAGGCTTAGGCTTCTAGTATACACATCAAATCCCAAGTTTCTATACTCTTACCAGCTTACTTTATTTATTTTCCCTATTTACGCCTATTTAACACCCAACCCTTCAACGGAATCATCACAAAATACAATTCAATTCCAGATGTTATAATAAGTACGAGTACCAAATTTCAAGTGAATATCTCAGTTTTAATTTATAAATCCTTTTAATAATTAAGTGAGGTAGGGGGGTTGAAAAATATTTAAAAATCTCAGGTCTTGACTTCTAGTATATACATCACATCTCAAGTTTCTGTACTCTTACTAGCTTTCTTTACTTATTTTCCTCTATTTATCCCTAATTAACCCCCAAGCGTTTAACAGAATTATCTCAAAATATAGTCTAGTTCCAGATGTCGTTAGCATACGTGCTCCAAATTCCAAGTGAGTATCTCAATTTTATTTTATCAACTCATTTAAAAATGGAGTGAGGTGGTGGTGGAGGGGATAGAAAATATTAAAAAAGTTTCAGGCCTTGGCTTCTAGTACATACACCGAATTTCAAGTTTCTGTACTCTTACCAGCTTGCTTTACTTATTTTCCCCTATTTAACCCCCAACCCTTCAGCGGAATAGTTCCAAAATAAAATCTAGTTCTTGATGTCATTATAATATATACGTATACCAAATTTCAAGTCAATATCTCAATTTTATTTTATCAACTCTTCATATTGGAGTAGGGGTGGTGGGGGTTGAATAATATAAAAAAATGTGACGCTTTGGCTTCTAGTACGTACACCGAATTTCAAGTTTCTGTAGTCTTACCGTCTTGCTTTTCTTATTTTCCCCTATTTAACCCCCAACCCTTCAACGGAATCATCTCAAATTATAATCTAGTTTCAGATGTCGTTATAATACATACGTGTACCAAATTTCAAATGAATATCTCAATTTTATTTTATCAACCCTTTTCATATTGGAGTAGGGGTGGTGGGGGTTGAAGAATATTATAAAAAAATCAGACGCTTTGGCTTCTAGTACATACACCGAATTTCAAGTTTCTGTACTCTTACCAACTTGTTTTACTTATATTCCCCTATTTACCCCAAATTAACCCCCAACCCTTCAACGGAATCATCTCAAAATATAATCTAATTCCAGACGTCGTTATAATACATACGTGTATGCAATTTCAAATGAATATCTCAACTTTATGTTATCAACCCCATTAATGGGGTAGGGGTGGTGGGGGGTTGAAAAATATTATAAAAAAATCTGAGGCCTTAACTTCTTGTACATACACCGAATTTCAAGTTTCTGTACTCTTACAAGCTTGCTTTACTTATTTTCCCATATTTACCCCTATTTAACCCCCAACCCTTCACCGGATATCCTCCAAAAACAATCCAGTTCATCTCAAAATATAATCTAATTCCAGACGTCGTTATAATACATACGTGTATGCAATTTCAAATGAATATCTCAACTTTATTTTATCAACCCCATTAATGGGGTAGGGGTGGTGGGGGGTTGAAAAATATTATAAAAAAATCTGAGGCCTTAACTTCTTGTACATACACCGAATTTCAAGTTTCTGTAATCTTACAAGCTTGCTTCACTTATTTTCCCATATTTACCCCTATTTAACCCCCAACCCTTCACCGGATATCCTCCAAAAACAATCCAGTTCCAGATCTCGTTATAGTATATACGTGTACAAAATTTCAAGTCAATATCTTAAACCGTTCCGGAGAAAACGTGCGGACAAAAAAAGTTACAGACAGACAGACAGACAGACAGACCGACAGACAGACAGACAGACAGACAGACAGACAGACAGAAAAATTTTTTTCGCTCAAATTTAAAATCTCGACGTTTCATGACATTCTAAACCTATTTCACGAATAAAAATTTTTGAAATTTTTTTTGCGATTACTATACTTCCAATCCACTACGTGGATGTGGAAGTAAAACTAAACAATTTTTGAGATAAACCTAAATTAAACACGCTCTATATTCAATGCACACTGTGCTTGGGTTAATTTATATTGAAAAACAGTAATAACTCGCTGTAGCTAGCTACTTCTGTTAGCGGGTTCCTTTTAAATGACGTCACGATCGATATTCGATCAGGTGGATGCGGTTCCTGTTTATGATTTTTTAAGATTATTTATAGGTCTCACAAAATTATAGTTTTTTTGCATAGGTTCTTATTTTAAGGTCTTTCCGATGATCAAATAAAACAAGGGGCCAAATGAGTCCATTATTATTGTGTTTTAGGTTCAAAATGGAAAAGCCGTAGGAAGATGATAACCCCAGCATTTCACTTTTCAATACTGGAGCAATATATAGAATGTTTTGAACCCAACGAGAAAATATTGGTAGAATTATTGGAGAAAGAGCTTGATAAAGACAGCGTTGATATTTATCCCTACATGAACTTATATGCACTGGATGTCATATGTGGTAAATTAAAATTACTATTGGTATATTTGAGCAAAAAAGTGTGGTTCCGTTAAATTAAAACAAAAACGTTGTGATGAATTTTTCAAAAGGTGTCAACTTTTCAATAGATAGAATATACAACTTTTAGATCCATTAGAAATCATATATCTGTTGTTTCGCTCTGAAGTAGCTTTGCAAACGCCAAAACATGTAATCACTTGAATACTATTACTAGACTTGTACTTTGCCAATCTTCTATTCTACTTGTACACGACTAAAAATTAAGTAAAGGATGTATAAAATCTGTTGAATTCGTTCAGCCATAATATAAATATAGGACGATTTCTTCAGGTTGCACAGTGGGCCAGAATCCGCAAAAAGTGGACAAAAATAACTTTTTCAAATTTTACGTATCATTTTGATATTTTGTGAATAGTTAAAAAGAAGACCAATGTATCATTTTCTAGAATACCTACCTCATTAGGTAATATCTCTACCTATCGTAAACGTAACTCTTCTGCCTGGCACCGATCGATCGGGTTTCCAACTAATTGTAACACTAAATTTGAGTAGTGTCAATTTAAAATGTGTTACTTCAAAGTGAAATTTTCCTAGAAGCTCATTTTCTGTATGATTTAAAAAAAAACTGGTACACTTTCTTTTAGCTATGCAAATTTATTGTATTGTATTTGATTGATATTAATAATCTTACAAATGTCACTTTGACGTTAATCAGTGGCGTCATTATTAAAAATGGTTCGACGAGGGTCTTACCCAATATCTTCGGGGACCTCTTGTACAGTGGCTGGCTATGACGACACAGGCAGCCGCGGTAATAATTGCGTCTTCTTCGTCCGACATCCTTGACACTACTGCCTAACCTTTTGCGACAATTCTTTGGCAACAAGTTTTCCACTTGTTGCTCTAAATTTGAGAAGAGCAACTTTTAGTTTTCTACAAAAAATCTTCCACTTGTTGCACTAATTTGAGAAGAGCAACTTTCAGTTGACAACTTTTAGTTTTCTACAAACAATCTTTTGTCAACTTTTAGTTGTCAATATTGGTGTAAACGCGCCTTAACAGATTTCAAAAATTTCAAATTGTTTCTAAAGTTGAAGATGGTTGGTCCATAAGAAGACTTGCTGCTGAATACAATGTGAGTAAAACCACGATAATAAGTCTTAAAAAACAATGGGAAACCAACCAAACGGTATCCCGTAAAGTTGGTTCCGGTAGGTCCAGAAAGAGCAATAATCAAAAAGATGAAAATCTTATAAATTACCTAATAGAAAACCCTTTTCAGACTGCAGTACATGCAATTTCAGAGACAAATTTCCCTGCTTCGGTATCTACTGCTTGCAGAAGAATAAAACTACAAAGCGACTTGAAGAGTTGTTCAGTGGCTAAAAAATACAAACTTTCAGAGGAAAAGAAGCAGGGTAGGATTATTTTTGCACTCAACTATATAATCAATGATGAAAACTTCTGGGGACAAGTTGTCTTTTCTGACGAAAAGGTTTTTAAATCCTGTAACGATGGACATGTTCGTGTATATAGGCCACCTTCCACTATACGACGAAAAATATACTTTCGATCCACAAATATCAGGAAGGTTTTCAGTCAATGTCTGGGCATGGATGAGCCTAAATGGGTTAGGTGTGTGTGTTGGAACAGTGGTGGTCATCTCAATTCCATTAAATATATTGAAATATTAGACAATATTATGTTGCCGTCAGTAATAGTGTTCCCGGTAAATAATTTTATTTTCCAACAAGACAACTGCTCCATACGTACGGCCCATCGTATCAGGCAATGGTTTCTTAATAAAAACATAGAGTTGTTACCTTGGCCATCTAAAAGTCCGGATTTAAATCCAATTGAAAATGTTTGGGGACTAATGGTGAAACATATAATAAAATTAAATAACCATCCAAACAATGCCCAAGAAGTGGAAGGGATAATTGAAGACGCTTGGGAGAACTTGTCGCAAGAAGTTGACCTTGCAAGAAATCTGATTTTGTCCATGCCTGCAAGACTTCAGACAGTTTTAGACGCTAATGAAGCAATGACAAAATATTAGTTAATTCTGTATTACATAGTTGAAGTTCATTTATTTTATTTATTGTATTTTTATGGTCAGTTTGCATTGTGTACATTTTTTTTTATCTCAAGTGGTATTTTTGTGTTCTTATTTTAAAAATAGAATTATCATTATTCAGTTAGTATTTTAATTACAACCATTAGTAGAATTATCCATAACAAATATTTTTTTTAACAATAATATGGCAGGCCTGAAGATGTTTTGAAACAGTTATTTTCTAATCATATTTTAAAACTCCATTTGAATAAAATAAAAAAGAAAGGTTTAATAAGTTTAAAAACACTAAGAAAACCGGTCTCCTAGAAAAAACCCAGGCCCGGGGTAAATCACATCTTCACCACCCCCCTCTCTACATGCCTGGCCAGCCCTATTTATAGACATATGCACACAACTAAACTATTTTTTTTTTAATCAAGTGTACGTAAAAAGGAAATTCGTGGCCTTGGTATAAAAATAACTATTATTTATATGGCATGGATTTCTAGTTTTGTGTAGAGAAACAAAAAAAGTCTTAGTTAGTCATGCCTTGAAAAATTATTTAAAAAATACCTTAAACCTTCCTTTATAAGATAAAAAGAAAACCATAGGTGCCTTCACGCGCCTTCTCCAAATAAATTATTTTTTTAACGTGCGATACATTCATCACCACATGATGCATCGGCAGACGGTATACGGAACGAATAAGTAGCGTTTTACGTGTGCTCTTTTTATAATTTATTAATGAATGCATCAAAAATCATCTTTATATTATGCGGGGATTTTCCATTCTATACAGGGCGAAAAAGAAATTTTCTTCATTGGAACCGAAAGTGAATAACATTTTGAGGAAGTAAGGTTCTATATTAGTTTTTAATATAAAGTTAAAGTTATAACGGTTTAAAAATTGCGATTTATCTTGAGATAACAAGTACTTCAAAATGGTTTTCATAGAAAAACTAGAAAAGTATCAGATTTGGGCAAACAATGCCAGAGACCAAAAAGAAAGCTTATACACCGAGGTTGAATCTTCATTTATTATTGCTTGTGGAGGGAAAGTTTAAAGATGGCGTTTATATAAGACGAATTATATGGTTTACCCCCCTGAATTTGTTTCCAATGAATGTTCGCTAAAAATATGAACACAAACCTGAAGTTTTAGATTTTTTATATATTTATTTATGTTTCTAACAAAACAATTGGCCTAGTTTGAACTTGAGTACTTGCTGCAGTCTTTGCAGCACCAAGTGTTGCTCCTCTTGCTCAAATGCAGATGAAGAGGAAATATCATTGCTTCCATAGCTTCTGTGGGACAGAGGTACATGGTCAATGTAATCCCTGAACAGACAAGGCGTTGCATCTCTATAACATCAAGTTAGTTATTGTTCTAAAAAATATGTGGCAACTTGTCTTAAGTATTGATTTTCGGCCATGAATTATTGAAAAATGTATTCATAGAACTAATTTAAGTCACTTTTTTCTACTAGTTCCTTTGACCTACTACATGTATTTATGTTTTAGAAACCGCTATGGGGGTATCAGTCAATGCACAGAGAAATAATAAATCAGAATATGTTAGAAGTGTGCAGGAGATGTGCAGAATAGTATTTGATCGCACATTCTCGTTAATCAAAAGGAATGATTACACATACTTTCTATCGAGAGATTATTATAAAGAACGAGCTGCTGTCAAAAAAATACATGCTCACACGAATTCAGTTATCGAAGCGAGAAGGAAGGAAATAGAAAACAAAACAACATTTAAGATGGACATGGAGCAAGATGAGTTGGGGAGGAAAAAGAAATTGGCGTTTTTGGATGTACTTCTGCAGTCCAACATCGATGGGAAGCCTTTATCAAGCGAGGATATCCGTGAGGAGGTCGACACATTTATGTTTGAGGTTTAATAGTTTTATTCGTTTTTATAACTTAAGAAAGAGGTTGACGAAAAAATATCTCATAACGGATAGCCAGTTAACCACATGAAACGTACATTTCTTGTCAACTGAATGTTGCCCTTCACTTAAAATACCTATATGAACTTGATTGGAAGGCTTGAAATAAAAATACATAAAATTAATTGAACTAGATCTGCGGTAGGTTGTTGGTGAAACATACTAAATAGAATAAGGATTAAAAACACTTGGTATTACTGTTCCACAATTAATTATTATTCAGATTTCTTTGACACGTGTTTCGGCCTTTCGACCATTATCAAAGAGTTATAATAACTAACCTAAAAGTGACCATTACAAGATATTTATAGGATTTGAGAGGTATAGATAACCTAATTAACATTTTATTACTTATTTCTGCTATAGTTACTACTAGGAATATTATTTAAATTTTTAATTACTATTTCTGGGTATGTTTAATTTTAGTATGGTGTCTATTATGGGGGTATTATGAAATTTAGTTTGTGTATTAGTAACATTTTTTTGGTTATTTATGGCCTTCTTCATTTCTAAAATTTCAAGCATGTCTAACCTATTTCTCTGATTGACATTTTGCAAAAGTTTAATACTACTACCGTTAAAAAAATGGTTTTTGTCTATACAATGTTCTGCCAAACCAGTTGATTTTTTATTCCCTAAAATAGACTTTTTGTGTTTATTTACCGTACATCTAAGCTTCGACCACTCTGACCTATATGTATAGCATCGCAATCGTCACAATTTATTTCATATACTACCGCTCTTTGTGAGTATTCAGTTTCTTCTTTGTGGTTCATCAACAAGCGATCTAAGTTGTTTGTATTCGAGGAAATGGTATTAATGCCAAGTTTACTTAACCTATTACAAACTGAGTTGCTAATAAGTTTTACAAAATTAATACTATACCATTTGTACTTCCCTCGCATACCGAAGGGAAGTATTGTATTCGAGAAAAAATCACCCTCCGAGATTTTTTCGGATTTTGACGTTTCAGAACACGTAGATTACGAAAATATAGGTTTTTCAATTCCGTCAGTCTGTCTGTCTGTTGGTGCATTTACTAAAAAACTGCTTGACGGAGAGCAGTCAAATTTGGTAGGTAGTTGACCCTACTGTCAGCGAAGAAATGGTAAAACTTTCACTGGAAAATATACAAGGTGGACCGTCTAAACGGAAGAAATAGTGAAACATTTTTTTTTTGCTCAAATTTAAAATTTCCACGGTTCATTACACGCTAAACCTATTTCAGAAAAAAAAAAATTGAAAATTTTTTCACCATTGAAAAATTTTTTACTACTAAAACAGATGAAGAAAATTAATTTTTTGTTCAAATTTAACATTTACATGTTTCATGGCATTATAAACCTATTTAAAATAAAATGTTTTTTTCCAAATTTTTTTTACCAACATTTTTGAAAAATTTTTTACCACTAAAATAGATGGAGTTTTTTTTCCTTGTTCAAATTTAAAATTTCCACGTTTCCATGGTACTCTAATCGTATTAAAAAAAATTGAAAATTTTTCTGAAAAATTTAAAAATAAAAAAAAAAAAATTATTACTATAGAATAGATGAATTTTTTTTTTGCTCAAATTTAAAATTTCCCGCTTCATGACATTCCAAACCTATTTAGGAAGAAAACAATTTGTAACATTTTTTTACCATTTTGGAAAAAAAAATACCACTAGAATAGATGGAAAATTTTTTTTGCTCAAATTTAAAATTTACACGTTTCATTCTAAACCTGATTCAGAAGAAAAAAATTTTGAAATTTTTTTAACCATTTCTGAAAAATTTTTAAAAAATGATTTTTTTTCTTTGTTCAAATATAAAATTTCCACGTTTCTATGGCATTCTAAATCTATTCAAACATATTTTAAAAAAATTGAAAAATCATTAATCTATTTCACTACTTCCTATAGAATAGATGAAAAATTTTTCTTGCTCAAATTTAAAATTTCCACGTTTCATAACATTCCAAACCTATTTCGGAAAAATAATTTGAATCATTTTTTTACCATATTGGAAAATTATTTTACCACTGGAATAGATGGATTTTTTTTTTCTGAAATTTAAAATTTTCACGTTTCATGACATTCTAAACCTGTTTCAGAAGAAAGAAGATTTTGAAAATTTTTAACCAACATTTTTGAAAAATTTCAAAAAAATGAAATTTTTTAACCACCATTATACTTCCACTCCACTACGTGAATGTGGAATTGAAAATGTGTCAGATAGCAATAACATTTGACATATGCTATTATACTTCTATTAAAAAATATACAGGGTGGTCATCCCAAGAAATAATTCATGGTGGACATTTGTTAAGGTATTTGCGCAAGCCTTCCATATTTGGCACCTGTTATTTAGTATTGAACTTTTGCTGTTGGATGAGTACTCTGTATATTTTTTGACGAAAACTTACCAGGTCTTCTTTGTAATAATAGTGATAACTATATTCCGATTATTATTTTCAATGTCATTTCGTAATTACTAATTATTTAGAGTGACCAGCGCACAAATAAAGAGAGAAGTTCTGTGTAAATTCCTTTACCGATTTTTTTTTGTTTGGGTGCGTTCTAAAAATGTTTTTTTAACAGCTTTCTTTGTTTGTTCTTAATTAGCTTGTCTATAAGAGATGTGTGATATCCATTGTATTTGACTATTATTTTAACGGTTGTAACTTCTTTTTCAAAATTGACATGATTTAACTTTAATGATAACAATCTGACATACTGTAGAAGACAAAAATGTCAGCTTTTCATAGTAATGTCCATAGATTGTTATCATCAAAGTTAAATCATGTTAATTTTGAAAAAGAAGTTACAACCCTCAAAACAATATAAAAAAACAATGGATATCACATATCTCATAGACAAGCCAATTAAGAACAAGCAAAGAAAGCTAATATCTTGTAATGGTCCCATTTAGGTTAGTTGTTATAACTCTTTGATAATGGTCGAAAGGCCGAAACATATGTCAGAGAAATGTGAATAATAATTGTGAAACAGTAATGCCAAGTGTTTTTAATCACTATTCTAAAAATATAAAGTATAGAACTATTATGTTTCTATAGCTTCGTTTTCGTTTTGTTCAAATATGTCAAATAGTTAATGAGCAAAATAACATTCAAATTAGGGGTTGTCACCTCCATACTATTGCTACTAGAAGAGCAACACTCAGTCAACAGGATATCTAAGAAAGACGTAGGCGCACTCTTCATATGCTAATCTATACCCTTTATGATATGCACAGTAGGTTAAGTAAAAGCAACCCCGAACCTAATTTTCAAACAGTGTTTGTAAAAAATAAAATACATTTACAAACGAAAACACCAAATTGAAATTTTTACTATTTAGTGAGAGGACAATACAGTTTTTGAAAAACCGTGTCTAACTGACCTCTTTTTATACCTTAATTTTTCACGAAAAATACATCTCATAACACCATTTTTTGTTTGTTTCTTTAATGAAGCTTAAGACCTCCTCTATCTATATATTTGTTTATGGCATTGCTTTGGGTTTTAGGGACATGATACAAGTTCATCAGCTATGAGTTTCGCTTTGTACCTACTAGCAAATCATCCGGATGTACAGGTAGGTGTTTAGATTCTTATAAAATATATATATCATTATACCCAGCAGGACCAACAATTTTTTTTTCAAAACTGTTTACGCAATTTTTATAACATTTAGGATCTAAATTTATTAGTTGTATGATTGTTCTTTGGCTGAAGACTGTTTTTACTTCCCTCGTATACCGAAGGTATTGTATTCGAGAAAAAATCACCCTCCGAGATGTTTTCGGGTCTTCACGTTTCAGATCACGTAGATTAAGAAAATATAGGTTTTCCAATTCCGTCAATCTGCCTGCCTGTCTGTCGGTCTGTTTAATATTGCTTTGATAATCACCTCGATAAAGAATTTAAATCGAAAGTTTGAATAGGGTTCAGAAAACCCTACTGCGTTTATAAAGAATATAAGGACTTGAACAATATAGGCGAATACTTCTTGAGCATGGAATTTTATTTTATCTTTTTAAGATTGAGTACACAAAAATGTTTGTAATTATTTTTCTAAAATTTAATTGCCTTAAAACGGAGTAAAAATTTCCTTAAACAGGCGGAGTGTTCCTACATGTTTAAAATCGATCAAATGTTGAGTCAAAAAAGACGTAAGAGGAAGTTTATCTTATTCTCTTAAAAAGAGTTGGGGTAAATAGTATATTCAGAAAATAGTCTTCTACATATGGAGCATGTATATCTCTCTAACGGCCGTTTGCACCGTATTGCTTAACAGGGGATTAGCACTAAAGCTTTATTAAATATGAAATTTCGTTTGCACCGCTCGTTAATATTGGATAGAATCGGCTTAAATCAAGTTTAATTTAAACCGCCAAAGTTGGCCGTTTAAAGTAAAATTAATCGCAGTTTAATAACCTCATCTTTTCATTATTTTGACACTTTATTAGAAAGGGACATTTATTTATTTATGTTGTTTATAATTAACACAAATTTACAACTCGCAAGATGGATTTCGACTCCGACAATGATATAAGTTAAGTTACTTTGAAAAAATGTAGAATGCTAGCTACTGGTAAAGTAAACTTCATATTTCTAAGTCAGATAAAAAATTTCAAAGCCTTGCCGCCTATTACCACTAGGATAGAGCGGAGCATGGATTAAAAAACTCGCCAGTATCAGTTATAATTTCTAATAATACGCCACTCACTCCTAAAATATTTTAGGATCTAACGGTCACTACTGTTTACTTAATTTTTTACACACATACATAATGCTGTAAAAGCGTAAGCAGAGACGGACCACAGTCTTCCGCGATATTTAGAACGAGTTGTGTTTGTTATATTTAGAATATAATGGTGAAATTGTTAAGAGATTTAATTTATAGCAAGTATATGGAAAATGAGGTACCAACGGTGGAATCAATACATATGGAACTGAAAACAAATGGTGCAGTGTCAGTTAGTCAAGCAACACTTCGGCGTTGGATAATAAAGATAGGATTTAGGTTCAAGATTATTAATAAAGGGGCAGGTATTATGGAAAGCGGCAGAATTGTGCAGTGGCGTAATGATTATTTGGAAAATATCAAAAAATTTCGAAATGAACAACGACCTATTTAATATTTAGATGAAACTTGGTATGATACCCATGATACAGTGAAAAAAGGCTGGATAGATGGTTCAAAGAAATGTAAAGTTGATATGCCTGCAAATAAAGGAACCAGATTAGCAATTGTACATTGTGGATCAGAAAATAGATGGGTGCATAATTGTCTCAAATTAAGTGGAAAAAAATGGAAAAATCAAACGTTCATTATCACCAAAACATGACTGCGGATATTTTTTAAGCATGCTTTCAGACTTCATTGCTACCCAATATAGAAGAAAACAGCGTAATTGTTTTAGACAATGCTTCGTATCATTCGCGACAAATTGAGAAAATACCAAATACGGGAACAAAGAAAAAAGATATTCAAGAATTTCTCCGAAAACATAATTTGGAATTTGAAGAAAATTTTAGGAAGAAAGATCTTTTGGAAATTGTTAAGAAGCAAAACTTTCCAAAACAATATGTGATTGGTAGCATGGCTAAAGCTTAAGGACATACAGTTTTACGGTTACCCCCATATTTTTGCATTTTTAACCCGATAGAACTAATATGGAGTCAGCTGAAAAGAAGTATTCGCAAAAATAACACCTTCCCCAAATTTGATGCCAAAGTAGTCGACCTTATTAAAGCTAAAGTGGGACAAATAACACCAAGTAATTGGAAAAAGTGTATTCAGTATGTCATTAAAATTGAAGATGAATTTTAATTAAGTCAGAAAAAAGCATCAGCCCTAATCAAGACCGTTTAATAATATCTGTAGATTCAGATACCGACGATGATACCGATTTAGAAAGTGGTTGTGAAGTGTTGAGTGAGTGTAGTGATTTAAGTTTTAAATAAAATGTTATATGTGATTTGATTTAGTGTACATTGTGAATTTATCGTTTCATTAGTGTTCTACATACGCGCAAATACAGTATAACGTGATTTTTATTTATTATAGTATATGTATATGTACATATTTTATTTGATTATTATTTATTTGTTTCTTTTTCAGAACTGAATTTATTTATATTATAGTTATTTATTTGCTGTCCAGAATTGAATTTATTTATTTCAAATATTTGTTTGTTTTCTAGAATTTTATTTATTTATTAATCTGGGTTAATTAGATTACGGGTTATTGACAAATTCAATATTTTCTTTATTTAATGAATTTAAAAATTTACTTTATTTCTTTGACCTATATTAATAATATCGATAACCCTAACTCTGAACCCACATTTTTTGGTAAGGAATTGCTCGTACCTCCTCGTGGTCCTTGCTGGGCAACAATAATAATTCGATAGGTATATTAAATTATTATTGGCGAAACTGAACAAGAAAAGAATATTTGGTATAATTTTAATTTAGACTAATAAAATTCATCAATGCTTCACCAATATATAAAATATTATTCCTATCTCAACACAAGCAAAACAGAATATTTTTTTTAAATTTATCATTATCACTGAAACAAATTTATTTATCAACCATACATTAAATTAATTAGATTGTAACTCACGGCACAATAATTTTAAGTACGGCCCTGAGCCGCAATATATTACGTCGGCTTTGACACTTTTATGGCCGAGTTTTATGGCTTTTTTTGGGTGTCTTTCGCCGTGTTCACTCCTTTGTCGGGAATTTTTTATTTACTCTCCTGTGAAAAACTGTAACTCACCAAGGCTAGCTAATTTTATAAAATTATGTTGCCACAGTACTTATTCAAGGCATTCTGATTCACAGAAACGTGCGCTAGAAGAACAGAAAGGTATATTCGGTGACGACATTACCAGGCAAGCTTCCTATAACGATTTACAAACAATGAAGTATTTGGAATTGGTAATTAAGGAAACTCTTAGGCTGTACCCATCAGTGCCCATATATGGTAGAACGGCAAACGAAGACACCAACTACAAAGGTAAGGATTCGTTGGTAAAGCAAAAGGTTCAAGTTCCATTTATCAAATAATAGTAAAATTAAAATAAATAGATTTAAAATTATATTTACTGGCGAGTTCACCGTTTCTGGAGACCTCAGAATGTACTTTGCTCCGGAGTGCGCAACTTTGGCGACCTCTGACGCGAGAACTACGAGTCGCAGGAAAAATTTTCCCGTTGTGTTGTCTACAACTTTTATTAACACTTTTTCCCATTTCTTTCGATAGAAACGTATTAATTGCAAACAAAAAATTATTGGTTAAATTTTTTTAACTTCTTTGTTTATAGATTGTTTAATAATTGACGAAGAAAGGGCATAATATGAACTTTCGTGTAGACCATTTTATTCTGTACAGAATTGCTCATAACACTATTTTCGCTAAAATTAATAATAAACGAGTTATTCACAATAAACGAACTCACCCCTTTAAACCAAGATGGCGACCTTTTCAGATTTAAGGTTGTCTTTTTCCACCCTAACTGTTCTCAAAAAATCGTCATAGATACATGCAATTTACTATATGAGACTGCAGCTTGGGTTACTGGGCTATAACTTTATTTATTTTATTTATTTGTTTATTGAATCATACATCATCCAACAGTACAAACCATTTATAAGATGGAAATCTAAACTAACTTTACTTAACCTAACCTGAAAAAGAAGTACAAGTAGAAATTATGAAGGAGGTTAGACTGTACGACAGTAGATAAAATTTCTGGCTGCTAGGCAAATATGTCCAATTCACTGCAATGAGTTTCATAATTAGGAGTTCAGTCAACGGGGCACTAAAATGACTAAAATCTCTAACTTGAGTGTGATTGTAATGGCGTTAATAAAAACGTTGAAAAAAGGATTATAGTAGGAAATTATCGGAAGGGGTAGAAAGCACCC
This sequence comes from Stenurella melanura, assembly GCA_963583905.1. NCBI lineage: Eukaryota > Metazoa > Arthropoda > Insecta > Coleoptera > Cerambycidae > Stenurella > Stenurella melanura. Next base: position 169,518,727 of record OY757311.1, on the reverse strand, counting down.
CTTTTTTCACACGTGCGTAACTTATAGAATTGGGTCAAAAATAATATATTTACCTTCCTTGGCCCAAATTAAGATGTTTTTACTCTAGTGAATTTTTTCGAGAAATGCTTATTTATCGAGATATGGCCATTCGAAAGTTCCTAAAAGTGGGGGAAAGGAAAAGTAGATGTTGAAAAAAATCTGAATAAATTCAGCTGAATGTATCATCGAAGTACAAGATTTTTTTTTTACTTACAACTTTTCTGTAAAGTGCGTTTTCACCGAGGTTTTCCGGAAAAACATGAACATCTTTGAAATTCTACCGCTTTAAAAACATGTAATTTAAAAATTTGAAAAAATTTAGACTATTTATTATGCATTGAGATCTTCAAAACATTTTTGTCTATTGGATTTTTTTTTTGTAACTTGCTAATTTCCCAAGTTACATTTTTCGTGATAAATAATGTAGATTTTTTTCACATTTTCAATTTAAAAATTATATTTATTGAACCTTTCAATATGGTATACTTAACTGTATTAGGATTCATATTTTTTTATAAAAATATATATAAATTATGCTCATTTTTTGAATATTCATGTATTTTTTAATTGGAAATTTGCAAAAAATGTACTAGGTACATTATTTATAGTGAAAAACTGCCTGTAACTCTAATCTTTTTTTCAACTTATTAACGTCATTATAAATACATTGCACAAAGTTTCATCAAAATCCATTCTTTAGCACTCAAGTTAGAGGTGAACCCCCCACCATTGACTGGACTATAGTATAAATATTAAACAGAGGGGAAAACTTCAATACATTAAATCTAGGAGTTGATAAATAAAAGTTATAAGAATGACGAGTATTGATCCGTGGGATATAAAAGTTCAGTTGGTTTAATATTTCAGTACAATCTGTTTTATTATACATAATTTTATCTAGAAAACGCAGAGCAAAGGACTCACACCTTTCGAAAAGACTAGTAATATAAAATGTTTCAAGTAATTGATTTTGAGAAGCTCCAATTGGTGGACATGTACTTTGAGTTTTCCAGTTTAAAAATTTCGAGAAACGATGTTGATTATTTTCCAATGTATCATTATGATTGTTATACCCAGATTGCCAGTCAAGTGAAGCATACTCCAGCTTAGATCGAGAGAAAACAAAACAAAGCATCTTTAAGGTTGTCGCATCATTAAAGTCATGGCTGTTACGCAAGATGAAGCCTAACATTCTGTATGCATGCGAAATTACAGCAGCAATATGGTTAGTGAAGGTTAATTTACTATCAAGGGTTACATCTAGGTCCTTGAACGTAGATAGTCTGTTTAGCATGTCGCCGTTCACATTACAATTATATTTAATTGGCAACTCCTTGCTCGTATAACTCATAACATTGCACTTACCAACATTTAAGTGAAGATCATTTTCATCACTGTAGTATACATGCTGTGCTTAAATATTTTTTCATTAGTCAATTTTTTTCACAAGATTTTCTCAAAAACTGTGAATATTAGAAAAAAGTTTCAAATAAAAAGTTGCCACCCGTTTTTATCTTTACTTCTTTCCAATATACTTGACATGTATGTCGAAGAATAAAAAAGATTCCCACTCACTAAATACACCTCTGCAAAATTATATTTCACTGACAGTATTAGAAAAGAAGTCATATTTTCTACACTTATTATAACTTGATCTCAATATTAACACATATTCTGTTATCAAACATATTGTGATTTACAGATTTTTTTATGTAATTGTTTCATATATTATAATAATAATAACGTATTTTATTTAGCACAAGCTAATTGCTTACAAAAAAAGATGATTAGAAAAGGCATAAATATAAAAATATGATTAACAGAAAACATAAATGTGATTGCAACAACAAAAAATATTTACACGTACACGTCTATATGAGCTAATGCATTTCTGTATGCCTATATACATTTATCTAATGTATAATCATATTTAACAGGATGTTAATTTCATTTAATTAAATAAATCATATTTCATAATGTACGTAAATACAATATTTTCTGTACTTATATTTAAATTTTTCCAACGATTGGCAATGTTTTATCTCTGCTGGCATATTATTATACTCAATTAAACCTTTATGGAATAAATTGTTTTGGCTGTACGAAGTTGCATCAGTTATAACATAAAAATTACCTCTAGATCCAGAATTCCAGCAAATTTGCATTGGATTTGGGTCATTTGAGTACGTACATAACATACAAAATTTAATAAACTGTCGAAAAAGCGATTTTGTTTCATTTTAACGCCCAGAGATGTTAAGAGTTCTGGTCGGCTGGAAACTTTCGGAAAATATACCCTAGCTTGAAAACAAAACACCCTGATATTTTGGTGCCCAAATATTGAATTCTGTGAATACAAATGAATTTGTTATCTAAAATTTGAATTGCCCTCCATTTTATGTCATTATATCCAAAATGGATAATTTTTTTTTTCAAAATGAAGATCTCGATGCCAGTTTTCCGTTGACATTAAAGCATTTTCTTTAAGTCATTTTGATCATTTATTTATATACCAAATAACAACAAATGGATTTTTTCGGTCATTTTGAAAACATACTTGAAAACTTTTTTATCAGAAAAGAAAGAGAATTGCCAGAACTTTAATTTAAAAAAAAAGTTCATTTTCGTCTTTCTGGAAATAGCCGAAAAAAATTCATTTGTTGTTATCTGGTTTATAAATAAAAGCCAAAAAAGTGACCAAAACGACTTTAAACAGAACTTTTTTTAATGTCAAAGGAAAGCTGGCATCGAGATCTACATTTTGAAAAAAAAAAAAACTCGTTAAAGGTATTTACACAGAACTTCCCTCGTTATTTGTGCATGGCATGGCGGTCACTCTAAAAAATTATTAATTACGAAATGACATTGAGAATACTAAACGGAATATAGTTATCACTATTATTACAAAGAAAACCTGATAACTTTTGGTCAAAAAAATATACAGAGTGCTCATCGAACAGCAAAAGTTCAATACTAAATAACAGGTGCCAAATATGGAAGGCTTGCGCAAATACCTTTATAAATGTCAACCATGACTGAATTATTTCTTGGGATGACCACCCTGTACATTTTCAATAAAAGTACAATAATAGGTGCATATGCCAAATATTATTGCCATCTGTCACATTTTCAGTTCCACATTCATTTAGTGGAGTGGAAGTGGTGGTTAAAAATTTTTTTTTTTTAATTTTTCAAAAATGTTGGTAAAGAAATTTTGAAAATTTTTTCTTCTGAACTAGGTTTAGAATGTCATGAAACGTGGAAATTTTAAATTTGAGCAAACAGGAAAGTTTCCTTCTATTTTATAGTACCTAGTAATAATTTTTTTTAAATAGGCTTAAAATGCCATGAAACGTGAAAGTTTTAAATTTGAGCAAAGAAAAAAAATTTCTTTCTATTTTAGTGGTAAAAATTTTTTCGAAAATGTTGGTGAAAAAAATTTTTCTGAAATAGGTTTAGAATGTCATGAAACGTGAAAATTTTAAATTTGAGCATAACAAATTTTTCTCTATCCTAGTGGTAATTTTTTTCCAAAATGATAAAAAAATGTTGCAAATTTTTTTTTCCGAAATAGGTTTGGAATGTCATGAAACGTGGAAATTTTAAGTTTGAGCAAAAAAATATTTTCATCTATTCTATAGTAAGTAGTGACTAATAGATTAAAAATTTTTTCAAAAAATTTTCAAAATTTTTCAAAAATTTTTAAATTTGTTTGAATAGGTTTAGAATGCTAAGGGAATGCGGAAATTTTAAATTTGAACAAGGAAAAAAAATGATACATCTATTTTAGTAGTTAAATTTATTCAAAAATGGTAAAAAAAAATCCAAATTTTACTTCCCTCGCATACCGAAGAGAAGTATTTTTAAATAGGTTTAGAATGCTTTAAAACGAGGAAATTTTAAATCTGAACAAAGAAAAAAAATTGTTCCATCTGTTTTAGTGGTAAAACATGTTGGTAAAAAAAAATTCTTTGAAATAGGTTTAGAATGCCATGAAACGAGAACATTTTAAATTTGAGCAATGAAAAAATCTATTTTAGTGGTAAAAAATTTTTCAAAAATTATTATTTTTTTTCTGAAATAGGTTCAGCGTGCCATGAAACGTAGAAATTTTAAATATGAGCAAATAATTTTTTCTTTCATTATTTATTCCCTATAGACCCTGTATATTTTCCAGTGAAAGTTAAACCATTTCTTCGCTGACAGTGGGGTCAACTACCTACCAAATTTGACTGCTCTCCGTCAAGTAGTTTTTTAGTTAATGCACCAACAGTCAGACAGACAGACAGACAGACAGACAGACAGACAGACAGACAGACAGACAGACAGACAGACAGACAGACAGACAGACTGACGGAATTGAGAAACCTATATTTTCTTAATCTGCGTGATCTGAAACGTCAAAATCCGAAAAAATCTCGGAGGGTGATTTTTTCTCGAATACAGTACTTCCCTTCGGTATGCGAGAGAAGTAAAAAATCCATTTTGGACTTAATGACATGAAATTTTAGATAAAAAATTCTTTTGTGTCCACGGGGTTCAATATTTGAGCACCAAAATGTCAGGTTGTTTCGTTCTCAACAAAAAGCATATTTTCTGCTAGTCTGAAGCCGATCGGAACCCTTAACGTCACTGGGAGTTGAAATGAAAAAAAGAAACGTTGTTTAGCCAGTTTATTAAATGTTGTATATTATGTACGTACTTAAATGAGCCAAAATTAAATAATGAAGATTTTGGTTTTTTGTTTGTCCCGATCGGTCCTCTAGAACCGGAGATATTCACCTTTTTACCTAAAAAACACTGTTCAAAAAACTAAATTGTTTATAAAAGAAAACGCAGTAGCCTTTGGAAGTCCAAAATCCAGATATGTACCTACTCCTGGTGATACCCCAGAGGGTATGAAATCATAATTTTGCTGTTACAAAAGTATGAACATCAATGTCCTTTTTAACTCCATCAGTTGTATATATCAGCCATTAAAATGACAACGTTTAATAATTGCAGGAAATATTATCCCAAAAGGAACGAACATCATCGTGTACACTTATGGAGTGCTTAGAGATCCAGACAACTTCAGTGATCCAGATAAATTTGATCCAGACAGATTTGCACATTGTGACGGGACAAGACCCTTCAGTTTTATTTCCTTCAGCGCAGGACCTCGTAATTGTATAGGTAAACATGTTGAAACACGAATAGAACCAAATTTGAAATATCATTTTATTTTCAGGACAAAAGTTTGCCATGTTAGAAGTCAAGAGCACATTGTCGGCAATTTTAAGAAACTTTGAGCTGCTGCCAGCAATACCAGAACATAAGTTAATCCTTCTTCCAGAGGCAATTCTCAAGTCGAAGAATGGAATCAAAATAAGATTAACAAGAAGGAAGTGGTGATACTTTATTTTAAACAGTTTGTTCTGTTGATCTGAATCAGAAGACGCGGCAAACAATGAAAACTGTGGCCAACAGGAATATGTCCTGCGATTTTTATAGTCAATTCTCATTTTCTATATTAAAGTCTTATGTTCTTTATATGTATCATTCTTAGTAGTACAGGCAAATTAACAATTTAGGGTAACAAAAATTAATAAAAGGATCCTCTGGGATTTAAGGAGGTAGTAACCTGGAGAATGAGATGACGCATTCTTTGCACTTCCAAGTTCCGGGAAAATTCAAAAAAATTTGGAAAAACTTTTTGATTTTCGGTTTTTTGCTCTAGTGGCGAAAATAATGAAAATAGAGAAAGAAGTTTCCAACAAAAGTTGTGGCCCGTCTTTTACTTTACAAAAAAGGTCTTTACAAATTTTTATCTTACTTAAGCCATATAGAAGATAAATCGAGTTTTCCACTAATTGTTTTAAGCCGCTTCGAAATGCGCGAAAAATAAGAATTCTCAAGAAGTTTCGTACGACCGGGCTCATCGATCTATAATTCTTACTATTCAGAGCAAAACAAAATGAAAATAACATAAAATGTAGAGAAAAGTCTCAGCTTTAATGTGGACCTAACCACAAAATTCATAACAAATTTTATCAAGGAGAGAAAGTGTCAGAATGTGGCTTAGTGAACTTTGTACAGTTGATTCACATATTTATACATATCTTTGCCAGGAGTCGTTAGAATGACAATTAATTTTGCTTATATATTCTTATATAATGATATATTAATCCAATTAACGTTTTACTGCAATTACTTTTGTTGGAGAAATATGCCTTGCGATCAAAGTAGAGGGTATATTTCTCATCGATCAATCACCTCCAAATTTTGGAGTTTAATTCGCTATATCGTAAGTAATAATAATAGCACAGTCTTAATTTTTGGATCATATAAGTACAATGAAACATATTCTTTGGAATGAGTTTTTTAAATGCGCGCAGTACTTTTTGAATTTGTCTACATTATTCATACACGTTCAGAAAATGCACAATTATACAGTAAAACATATACAACTTATTTGTTTCTTAACATTATTCAATGAAATTTTCACGAAATATAGATTAACATGCGTGGAATCGAATCCATGTAGTGAAAAAGCACCCATTGTTACGGGAGAAATAGGCAGATGTTCAATCCATCTTGCAAACATTTAATCTTTATTATTGAGCCCGTTCTTTAAGTAAAACTACGTTAACACATGTGACACAATCTATGCGTCCACCCCTACGATGTTGGGGTAGGCTTGCACCACGTATGCTTAAGTTAAGTAGTTTAGTAAGACAAGGGTCTAGCCACAGCTATCGTACAGTACAGTCATTAATATATTTGTAAGCTTTTGTTAATTGTTAAATAAATCGTTATAAAATACAGTCCACTAATTTTATCATAAATTAAATATTCCTCACAAGGAGAAATTCATAGACACACTAAACAGCAGAAAGCATAAAACTCTTCTTCTTCTTCTTCTTTTAGCGGGGCGCCTGGAGGTCGCCGCACTCAGGCCTTGTGGCTCATTGTTAAGGAGCTCCCCCGTACAGACCGGATTCCAGCCCAAATGCTGAAATCCTTCACACGGGAGAACTCCTTATTTCCTCCAGCATTGGAAAGCTAGTGCCGAAGTGTTTGCGCCTCAGGTTCATCAGTCCTGGACAAGAAGTGAGGACGTGGATGGAAGTCTCCTCACAGAACCCGCAATCGGGGTGGTCAAACACCCCCATTGTGTGTGTAGGTGTAGGTCAGGAGGCCTGTCACGGCTCTAATTTGCTTTCTGCTTAGACGCAGACGGATAAAACTCAAAGATGTGAATAAATCAACTGTATAAAGTTTACTAAGCCACCTTCTAACACTTTCTCCTCTATGATAAAAATTTGTGTGAATTTTGTGATAAGTTTCACATTAAAGCTGAGATTTTTCTCTACATTTTACGTTGCTTTCATTTTTTTAGCAGCTCTGAATAGTAATAAGTATCGATCGATATGTCCGGTCGTACGAAACTCCCAGAGAATTCTAATTTTCCGCGCATTTCGGAGCGGCTCAAAACTATAAATGGAAAACTGGATTTATCTCCTAAACGGCTTAAGTAAGACAAACATTGCTAAAGACCGATTTTTTAGAGAAAGAGACGAGCTACAAATTTTGTTGAAAACTATTTTCTGTATTTTCATTATTTTAGCCATTAGAGCAAAAAAACCGAAAATCAAAAAGTTTTTCCAAATTTTCTTGAATTTTCCCGGAACTTGGAAGTGCAAAGAATGCATCATTCCATTCTACACGTTATTAACTACTTAAATCCCAGAGATAACTCTTTTATTAATTTTTGCGAGGTATTTACAACATTTTGCCTTCATTGCCATCTAGGACGTTTTCTGCCTTGACCTCGTCTTGTCGCATACTCTACAGTTTGTCTCCAATGTGTAACATTACGATGGACCGTCTATTTTGATCTATCAAACATATCGATAGCATCACTGCCAGATCAACAATTTTCGATCATTGCTATAGCCCCAACGATATTAGTTGAGATTAGTATTATGGACTGCTTGATAATCAAGGTAATGAGTAAACATGAATAATAGTGTATTATTTAAACAGCGATAATGTACGTAACAACTCACGCAGATGAAGTTTGCAACGAAATCATCAACTGTATTATTATTCTGGTTATAAATATTAATATAATAGTTGTACAACCTCCAAACTGTTGAAATATGTCAAATCACCTTCCCCTCCTCAAAATAATGGACCATTCTATTTTATTTTGCGCGTTACATCTATAGACAGGCTAGGCATGAAGTTAGCGGTGATTGGTATAAAAAGAAATCACTAGGGAGTTATAATAAATCACACTATTTGTTTATTGATAAATAAATAAATAAACAAATAAACTTTGTTTCATTCAATTTCAATTTGTGTTTCAAAAAATTATTTAAATGTTTAACAGCAATTGTACCTTTTATACGTGGAAATGACGCTTTCATCAGATTTTCTGTTCAGAAGTACCACAACGTTTCGTTAAAGAAAAATTTGAAAAAAATTCTTCATCAGATACAGGTCCTGTAGTCTAATTCACAAGTTCAAAAAGGTGTTAATTCTTGAAATAGCTCCTAAAAATATGAGCGATAGCTCATTGGATTCGGAATGACGTCTAGAAAAATGCATTAAAATGTTTTATTAGCACATAAAAAATTGCAACAGTTATAAACAAATTAAGATGGGAAAAAATGGCATTTAGGTTTTCGCTTATAACTCAAAAACTATAAGCGATAACGGAAATCGGAAAAAAGGTCCTTAAAGAGCAGGAAATTTCCAATAAAAAAGTCCCGATTCCCGGAACTCTATCTTTATTATTTATCATTTTAATTTCACGCTGAAAATAGGGTCCCGCGCGACCCCTGCAGGATGCGAGCGCCGCCTCAAAAGAGAGTACATCACATAAAATCATTTCTTTATACTATTAAATGTCAATTAAAAAATTTGAAAAAATTATGGTGTATTCGGAACACTTCAAAAAATAAGATCCCGTTAGAAAAAAATGCTAAAGTTTATTTTTCAACAAGTGAGGCCATTGTTAACTAACGAAATTTTATGGGACCTCCGTTATCATTGTGCCATTTTTTTTTTAAATAATTGGCCAATAAAATTTTCGCTTCTTGGAGCGCTTCTTATAGATATACTTAACAAGATCACATTATAAAAGTTTTTAAAAATTGTTTATTTTGTTTATTATAATTTTTTAAAGTAAACAAAAAATTAAAATCCAAAGTAAAGTTGTACATTTTTTTTTTCAAATTCTTTATCATATTACTACCTTTAAAAGAAAGACATTCATTAACGTTAAAAAAAAATTTACGCCAATTGTTTATAAGTTGTTTATAAACAAATTGACTAGTTTTATATTTAAAACATTTTTTTTACAATTTTGTTGTCTTGAGAATATTATGATTTTTAAATTAAAATGTTTTTCTTAAAAACATTATCTTGATATTGTCTGTAATTGTTTATTTGTGGCATGTTCAGATTTTCTTACTTTTTATTGGGTATTTTACCACTGAAAAATATTTAAAAATTTTAATGAAAAAACCTCTGCGCCAAACGGATCAGACAGAGGTTGGTTCTTGAGTACTTGACTGTTTCAAAAAGTCTCACACCTAAAAATATATAAACTAGAACAATGTTGTGAACTAAAAACTGAAAATCAAAGCTATAGGTAGTTAACGTTTCGGAAGAGAATCTACTTCCGTTCTCAAAACTTTTTTGGCCGTCAAAAACAAAAACAAAGAACTGTCATGGTTGACGGCCAAAAAAGTTTTGAGAACGGAAGTAGATTCTCTTCCGAAACGTTAACTACCTATAGCTTTGATTTTCAGTTTTTAGTTCATAACATTGTTCTAGTTTATATATTTTTAGGTGTGAGACTTTTTGAAACAGTCAAGTACTCAAGAACCAACCTCTGTCTGATCCGTTTGGCGCAGAGGTTTTTTCATTAAAATTTTTTAATATTTTTCAGTGGCAAAATACCCAATAAAAAGTAAGAAAAACATTATCTTGTTTATAATCGTTTTTTTTAATTATGCATCATTTGAATAATTAGATAAGAAATTATTTTTTTCTTAAACATCATAATTGGCAATCCTCAATAAAGCAACAAAAAGAATTTTTTTATCAACAATTTCATTGTTTATTAATTTAACAATTTGTTATAAACAAATTCTGACAATTCTAATATTTTTTTATAAATCTTTAAAAAATTACAAAAATGCCACATGCAACGACATATTGAAAAAAATTTGTTTGTATTTTTTATAGCGTTTTTCAATATTACACGATACAGCTGAAACGGGCCCTTGATTTGTCAACTAAAATTAATCTCTAAACGAGTTGACTTCCAAGTTTGTAACTATTATCAGTTATTATGCGCATTTGTTTATAAAAATTAAATATGTTTTCTATTTATTTTTAAATAAACAGTTGCAACTTTCAGATATTTTATCAAATTGCTTTGAAGGTCCATTACCGTATCTGCATCATTTGATAAGCTAGAAGTCATAAAAGGTTCAAAAACGTCGAAAACACTTTTAATTTTTATAAACAAATGCGCATAATACCTGATTAATAATAGTTACAAACTTGGAAGGCAACTCAATTAGAGATTAATTAATCCTCTATAAAAACGACCTGAATGTCTATTGTGATATCTCTAATAGTTTAAAAGTTATATCAGTGTTTCAGTTGACAAATCAAGTGCCCGTTTCAGCTGTATCGTGTAATATTGAAAAACGCTATAAAAATACAAACAAATTTTATTCAATATGTTGTTGCATATGGCCGGTTTTGTAATTTTTTTAAGATTTAGAAAAAAAATATTAGAATTGTCAGAATTTGTTTATAACAAATTGTTAAATTAATAAACAATGAAATTGTTGATAAAAAAACTATTTTTGTTTTGTTGTTTGTTATTGAGGATTGCCAATTATCATTTTTAAGAAAAAAATCATTTCTTAACTAATTATTCAAATGATGGATAATTAAAAATAACGATTATAAACAATTGGCGTAAATTTTTTTTTTAAACGTTAATGAATGTCTTTCTTCAATGTAAAAGCAGTAATATGGTAACGAATTTGAAACAATTTCTTTTTAAACTACATTGGTTTTTAATTTTTTTTTTTATTTAAAAAAATTATAATAAACAAAATAAACAATTTTTAAAAACTTTTATAATGTGATCTTGTTAAGTATATCTATAAGAAGGGTTCCAAGAAGCGAAAATTTTATAGGCCAATTATTTAAAAAAAAATTGTCTCCAATGATAACGGAGGTCCCATAAAATTTCGTTAGTTAACAATGGCCTCATTTGTTGAAAAATTAACTTTAGAGATAGAGTTCCGGGAGTAGGGACTTTTTTATTGGAAATTTCTTCCTCTTTAAGAATCTTTTTTCCGATTTCCGTTATCGCTTATAGTTTTTGAGTTGTAAGTGAAAAACTAAATGCCATTTTTTCTCCATCTTAATTTGTTTATAACTTTTGCAATTTTTTATGTGCTAATAAAACATTTTAATACATTTTTCCACACGTCATTCCGAATCCAATGAGCTATCGCTCATATTTTTAGGAGTTATTTCAAGAATTAAAATACCTTTTTGAACTTGTGAATTAGACTACTGCGGCGCCCTGTACGATCTAACGAGATGTAATACATAAATTATTGTTTCTTAGAATAAAAAAGTTCCTCTAGCAACTTTACCGAAGATCAGTTAAGAGGCTGTTGAATTATTACAAAAAAAAACAAGAAAATAATTTGAATTTTGACACTCCTTTACCACAGCAACATTTTACTGAAGCATATTTGGTTCTCATATTTTAGCCCAAAGAATCTACCCCTGCACTATGGCCTATTATTAATGGTTCACCCTGTATAAGAATAAATATTGGGTCTGGTGCACTTTAGTTTGGTCCGAATTTGAAAATTTTCTAAATGGTAATGAAAAATATAAGGTAAATAGAACATATTAAAAAAAAATTGTTGGATGAACCGTAAATTTAAGAGAAAAAAAAGTGATTCGGAGACGGGCGATGGAAAATCGCGCAACAATATATATATTCAAAGCAAATATCGCATAAATCTCGTGTTATTTAGTGGAAAAAGGCGAGGGGACACCCCGCACCCTCCTATTCTATTTATAAAAAAAACACAGAAAAGAGAAGAAAGTGATTTAGAAATTAAGCCTTACTAAACCAGCAAATGTCGCAGATATCCCGTGTTATTTAGTGGAAAGAGGCGGGGGAGGCACCCCCCGCACCCCCCCTGTTTTTTATATATAAATAAAATAAAATAAAATACTAAACCCACATCTTGTAAAATCATTAATAATGTATCATCATCGTTATGAAGAACAATAATTAAACCACCCAAATTCTGAATGGCATTCATTAATTCATTATAAAAGAAAAATTAATATCAAACAGATATAATTTAGTAGATATTAAACAATGAACACACTAAAAAAAAATTATCCGTAAATCCCATAAAAATAAAGTCCGAAATGATTACCGTAATATCCGAACAAATGTCAAGATTGAAATAACGAGAATATCCGAAGTAACCAGCGGACATTTCCGAACTGGTGCAATCTATGTTACAATATCAAATGTCAACATAAAAACATTGTAAAAATGCATAAATTTGTATCTTTCTACCATCCTCATCCTCACCTAAATCGACTCGTAAGTGAACTTGTACTTCATTGTTATCGAGCTCGAGTGAAAAAACAAAATATCTTACAACAAACTAAAGTGCACCTGAGCCTAAATATTGACTTACTTTTCGGTTTCCATCCTAGGTCCAAACTGGTAGTTTCTTCGTCTAGATATCTCTGAATCAGAGTCAGACACTATTCACAAAATATTAAGCGTTTTTCACCACGATGTTACTATTATATGCCTATTAATTCACAGTAACACTGTCACTCACACCACAGTAAACGATACATTATAAACACTACATTTTATCACCCAATTTATATTTTTTAAGGTTTATAAAGTTAAATAAAAATGTCTGTGAATAGAACATACGATTTCACAACAATAACACTAATAGGTCCGCGCAGACGCACAGCGCACGCCTACTTGCCTTTTCTTGGTTTAGTTCTTGTATACCATTAAAAAGTACCTAATGAAACAAAAATCGTGTACAGAGTAGACGTTATTCTTATACGCCAATAAGTTTTAAAACACTAAGCAGGCCTAGTAATGTGTTGGTAATAAATTATTCGCAGCTATCACTCATGTCTGTAATTTAGTAAACAAGACAAATTCTAAGAAAAACAAAGTGAGCGTGCGCTCTACGCTTGCGCAATACTATTATGATTGCTGTCAACCCTAGCTTTGGTCTACAGCCGTAATAACAAAGGTAACATATCAACAGTTTAAAATTCAAGAAAGTTATACCTAATATGGGGTTTAAAATATATTTCGTATTGTTTACCGTGATGTGAGTGAAACTGAGTGGACTAATACACATTACAAGTGGTCTACCCTGTAGTAGAGTTTCTACTAGAAGGGTTACTCTTTGACGCCATTTATTTTCTTTTTAAAATAATATGGTTACTTCGTGAAAACGTAAACTGAAAGAAAATAATAAAGACGTTCCTTATTATCATTAACAGTGAAGTGCACAGTTTGTGACTAAAGGTTTGGCGTGATAGGTACTGCAAAGGTAAGATGTCTAATATTTAAAATTGTATTTTTCTGTATATACCTATATGTAGGCTGCATACAAAGTGCTAATCAACAACGATTTGTATGAATGAAATGAGTTTGGCAAATATGCAGTGTCCCATAAATGGATGATCAAATAAGTTGATCGGAAAGGTTATTTATAATCAAAAGAAACCAATGTGGTTATTAAGCTTGTATTTCTTCCTGTAATCGCCGATGCACTTTTTTTCATAAAAGTATTTTTTCAGTTCTTTTATCATCTGTCAAACACAAAAAAAATGGTTATGTGAACACTTAGGCGAGTCTGCCTTGGATTTATCGCAAAAATTTTCTATACCATTTGAGTTAGCCACGGATTCTTATAGGAAACATTCCGGTGAACAAGATTTTCTTATGAAAAATTTTCCTAAACCGCGAGCTTCATGGTCAAATAATTGTTTAAACATTTTTTTTTTCGTTCTAATTTAATAAAATGAAAACGGTTTGACGGATCCGAAACAATCTCAATTCAATCGAAAGATACACGTCGTTTGGCGCCAGGCACAACTCATTTTGTCAACCCGTTCATTTGTTATAACCAAAATAAATTTCATAATTAACAAATTGATTACCTACTCCGAAACTAATGAGGTCAGGATATTGTCCTTTTCAAAATATTATGCCTTCTATACCAAAGAATATGCTATATTTTTTTTGGCCCGATGTATTCAATACTTTTTAATTGTTTAAACAATTGGCATAATTTGTTAATTAGCAAATAACTTTTTTTTCGATAGTTTGATCGACTTCAAACCAACTTTAAACGATAAATATTCGGGCATAACCCCCATAGAATTCTGCACGAATGCAACTTTTTGCTTTTGTTTATTTAAAGTTTAAATTAATAATGGGGTTTTGTGCATATGAAAGCAATTGTAAAAAGGAAAATTTTGAGACCAGAAAGACTTTGATCGGATAACCGGAACCGGAAATAAAAGTGACATTGCGTGAGGAACTCTAATTTGTTTATTAACAACTTTTTGGACAGGAGGTTCGATGCAAATGAGAGCTAACAATTTTTTTCATCAACCACAAAAAGTTCTACATTGACCCTTAACAAAATCTCTTCCGCAACGTGAAAATAGTAAGATTTGACGCGCAATGCGGTGGCGGGTTCGATCCTCGATGTGGGCAAATTTTTTTCCGTCAAATTTGCTTTTTTTTTCACGTAACCAAGTATTTTTTATGATAGTAAATGTCTTTACTTTCTGAGTAGTTTTTAAAAACGTCGTAAATATTTTGTTTTCAATTTTCATTAAATAAATGGCTATCTTGCAACAAACATATGATTGTTCTTATCCGACGAGAGTTTGTCGGTAGTTTTTGTTTTTTACTGCTTTTTGTGAAAGACAGTGTCTGTCGAAAAAAGACCAAAATAAAAAAGAAACATTTTTTTTCCACTTTTTTCTTGTAATGAAAAAAGTTCACTTCTCATGAAAAAAACACACACTTTGTTCACGGGTTGTAACGGTGCTTGCATAGACAATATTTTTTAAATGACCCCAAACAAAGAAATCACGGGGCGTTAAATCAGGTGACCTTGTAGGCCTCCTCACAGGACCATTCGTAGAAATTACGTTTTCTCAGAATCTCCCTTGAAGTTAATCAATTACTATCCTTGAATTATGGGGAGGAGCGCCATCTTGTTGGAAATACATTCCCTGTCCTAAATCCAAAGGCAACTCATCTAAAATGTCCTCAATCGCATTTTCCAGGAATCTCAAGTATCTGGCACCAGTCAGAGGTCCTTCAAATATTATTGGACCAATGATTCTACTACCGATTATTCCAAGCCAAACATTGTAACATTGAAAGCGAACCGCACTTGAAAGTTACCCTCCTGTAATAAATTTTGATTTTCTTGTGATCGATATTTTATATTTTGTCGGTTAACTAATCCCAAATTTGTAAACCTTGACTCGTCCGAAAATAAATCAGTCCCAAAAAATCATTGTTTGGCTGCACGTTATTATACAAAATCCAATTGCAATATTCCATCCTACGTTCGTAATCACTTTCGTACAAATGCTAGTGCAATTGGTATTTAAAAGATTTGTAGTGGTATTTGTGCAAAATTCGGCGTACTGTTTGGTGACTGGAGTTCAATTCAAACCCAACTTGCCTTAAAGAAACAGTCTTATCAACTTCTATTCGAACAGAAACATTAATTTCCGTTCCTTCGTCAATAATGAAGTTTTCTTCGGAATCATTTGGGCTCTCTTCGAAATTGGTTTTCAACACGTTTAAAATAATTTTTCGCTGGGCATTGTCTATCAGGATATCTTCGGCTATAAAGGTCCATTGCATTTTTTTTTTACTTTCCCCATAAATAATTAACATGTCCACTATTTCATCTCTTGTATAAATTTGCGGCATTTTGAACACAATTAATAAGAATTTTAAACAATTTTTAAAGACACAATAAAAACACCGTTAAACCAACAAATGTTTGACAAGCTAAATATTTAATTGTTTTCAAAGCCACGTTAGTTACTTCTTAACATTTAATTAGAACAAAATTGTATTTTCTTATTTTCTAGAGAGTAAATCGAAACCTTTGTGGCACACTTGAATGGAAAACTAAAAATTATATTATAAAAAAGTTCATAAAATTATGCAGAATTCAAAAATGCAATAATGTATAGGGTGTTCCATTTAAAAAGCGAAAGTTAGTGTCACTTCCGGTAAAACCGGAAGTGAAAAAAAAATCTATTGTATGTCAAACAGTGCCGCTTATTATGTGTGTAGCATATCCTGAATTTCAATCAAGTATTTTCAAAAATAAAGGAGAAAAAGGGGGATATATCATGATCTTGTTTCACCCGGTATCCACAAAATTCCAAGTTTATGAACTTTTGCTAGTTTGCTTTACTCTTTTACCCCTATTTACGCTTCATCGAAATAATCTCAAAATATAATCTAGTTCCAGATCTTGCGTACGTTTACCAAGTTTCATGTCCATATCTTAAACCGTTCCAGAGTAATCGTGCGTGCGAAAAAGTTAGAGACCGACAGACAAAATGTTTTTCGCTATAATTTAAAATCTCGACGTCTCATGGCAATTTAAACCTATTTCTATAAAACAAAAATTTTCGTTACGATTATTGTACTTCCCCTATAATACGTGTATGTGGAAGTAATTGTATGGAAAATGTTTAGGTGTGTAGATGCCGACTTTCCCAGTATAATCCGGAAGTGAGGTGCCAAATAGAAATTTGAACGCGAGCGCTCAAACCTAAACAAGGGCCTATGTCAGGTGAGATATCAAAACCAATCCACTCTACATAAACAAGATATTTAGACTATTTTTACGTGACTATGACTTGATGTTATTTTGTGTTACTACCAGCGATTATCATACGTTATTAGTAACTTGTCACGCAGAGGCTCAGTGATAATATAATACATATATATCATTATTTCATGCCAGTATGTGTTTCATTTCAAGACACAATGGTTCTCCTGACAGAAATTGTATTATCAGTAATCATTGCGATAATTGGTTACAAGTGTTACCAATACTATAAACTGAAAGAGAAATTAAAGTGGATACGTTCTGTCCCCGGCTGGCCAATTCTTGGAAATGTTCTCGAGTTTGGAGATAATTCTGGTATAACAACAATTTATTACTTTATCACTCACATTTTTATTTAATACACAATATTTCACTTAGGATCAATCGTGCGATGTATATGCGTATGCTTTGTGTCCTCAACTTTTTGTAGTTCCGTGCGGATAATTGACTGTTAATAGTGGCAGCATTCCGCTGGCTAGTGCCAGAGAGTGGATTCATAGATAGATAACTAATATATCAGAAATAAGTTGAGCATCCAAAATTAAAACCAAAACTTTTAATTTTTTGTTAAATTTTGTTACTTGAGTGGAACAAATAATGATAATGTTACGGAAGTACGTATCCTTGACCCGCTTTGAGCTCTATTGCAAAACCGTCCTTGACTAATAAACACTACTTACAGTCTTAGTAACATAAATAACCATTAAGTAAATTTCTATAAACAATGATTCCATACAGTAAGTACAGAAGGTTCAACGTTAATAAAATTTACCTACGATCACTATACGACTGTAAGTTTATTTTTTTATTTTATTTTAACGTCTTATTTATTTTAACGTCCTGGCGAAGTTTAGCTAAAGCTATTCCACCACTTAACCAGGACGGCGAAATGAGATACGGTCACCCATCCAAGTAACGGACTCTCCCGGCGTTTCTTAACTTCGCCGATCGAGTTCTCGCCATCATCATCATCAACATATTTATTTTTTGTTTTGTACAGTTAATGCTTCCCCGGATCATGACCCGGAGCCAACTGTAAGCACGTCGCGCAGCGCCGTGGTGTTAGTGCGGTTGGACGGGTCGTGACCGGTTTAGCTCGATAAAATGGTTAAAATAAGATAATACTCCTGCCGGCTTAAAATTATCAATAAATTTGGACATATTAAAACTTAATTCTAGACAATGGGTAAAATTCTTAATCTATTTTATGGGAAAAAACATTTTTAAAATTTTGTTGTTGAGATGGAGACGAACTCAATTGGAAAAGCTCCATTTAAACAAATTACCCCAACAGTCTGCTCGCCGTTAGGAATTTTTGGTTTTTAGGAAAGGAAAATTGAGTTTAAAATAGTTAATATTTTTACAAAGTTTATCGGTCTAAATTGAATTTTTCAACAAAAAAGTACAGAATAACAAAAATTACAAAAATACAAACATATGACAAACAAGAAGAAGGAAAGAGATAGATATAGAATAAAAGATATGGTGGTGAAAAGTGTATGATAGTTGGAAGTTTTGGTAGGAAAGAGTGTGGCTATAGAGGTTGCCGAAAGATAGGCAACGCCTGGTATGGTAATGGGTGTTTAATTTGGAATGGGGCATTATGCATTCTTATTTGGGTAATGTTGCGTGTAAGCGGACTGTCACCCAGTCGAAACTCGTACAATTTTTGTGATGTGTCCCGGATGAAGTCCGCTAGTGGTGTTATGTCGTTACAACGTTCATATAAATCTCTGAGGGAGGTGTATCTGCCCGAATCAGAGATGAGGCGCATAAATTTGTGCTCCAGGACTTGGAGTTTTTTCATTGTCGTGACCGGGATGCTGCACCACACCGGTGCCGCGTATGTGATGGCCGGCCTGATCACCATTGTGTACAATAATTTTTTGTTTGTCCTGTTTAATCCGCTACCCCTTGCCAGGAGCGGATACAGACTCCTGGACATGGAGTAGACCTTCCGTACTGTCTCGTTAGTATGTATGTTGAAGGTCAGCCGTCTGTCCAGATGTACCCCCAGATATTTCACGCACCTTTTAATTGGAATTTCTTGACCCCTGATCGAAATTGGCGTTAAAATACGATTTTCTGTAGCTCTGCGCGTGAAGAGTACGGTCTCAGACTTCTCGATGTTGACCCGAATCTTCCACTTGTCGTAATACGCTGTGGCACGAGCCATGTGTGCCTTCAGCAGCATATTTGCTGGTTGGGCGTTGTGCGAATGCACATACATGGCTGTGTCGTCAGCGTACTTGGCAAGTTTGGTATTCGGGAATTCCGGGAAGTCTGATACGTACAGATTGTACAACTTAGGTGATAGGCACGACCCCTGGGGGACGCCCGCGCGAATATACCGCCGTGTTGAGAGTTTATTGTTCACTCTGACCTGCAGCGACCTGTCTGTTAGGAAAGAGTGAATCAGTTTGGTTATGTGTGTAGGGAAGTCTAGTATGTTTAGTTTGTGTATAAGTCCCGGTATCCAGACGGTTTTGAAGGCTTTCTCAACATATAGGAGCACCATGGCGGTGCTTTTACCGAGGTTGCATTGTATTTTGACGTCATTTACGATCCTAACGACCTGATGTGTCGTGCTCCTGCCTTTCCTGAACCCGAATTGACACTCATCGTCGATGTGAAGTTCATCCTGGGCAGTGTTAAGCCTGACCAGGGTGACCTTCTCAACCAACTTGGAGATCGTCGACAGTAACGAGATTGGTCGATAACTGCCGACGAGCTTCGAGTTTTTGTTCGGCTTTGGGATCGGCACGACCACGGCACACTTCCATTGGCTGGGCCAGTGTTGTAGCCGTAGGATCGCATTTACAATGTACGTCAGTTGCACAATGCCTTTCCTCGGTAGATGCTTGAGTAGCTTGTATTCGATAGCGTCTTTCCCCGGAGCTTTTTCGTTTGGTAGGGTCCTGATAATGCCTGCTATTTCCGAGGGCTTGGTCATGACTTTTAGAAATTCTCGTCTGGTCAATTGGATGTCATGACCAATTAGTTCGTTTATGTCGTTTTCGATGCGGTCTTGTTCTAAATTGTTAGGTGCGTTTGTGTTATGTAGTCTGGAAATGTGTAGCTAAGTCATTCGCTTTTTGCGCGTCTCTCAAAGCCGTTCGTCCGTTTGCGTAAAGTTGTTAGAAAATTGTTGAAACTATTAAAATTTGACATTGGTCAAGGTGCAGTTCTGGCGATTTTGTTTTTATATTTAAAATCTCCATATTCTTCCGAGTTTTCCGGTTATTAACGTACTAGTGACATTCATGGAACAAAAAACAAATCAAATTCGCGATGTCAAAGAATGCTATTTTTCGTTTACTTTTGTCGGCTTGATTTCGCCCATGCAATTAACGATGCCGTGAAAATGATATTTTCGATCTTTCGATATTGACATTAGGAAGAATTCCTGCTGATGTATTTATTTAGTTATGAACATTTAAAAATTTCATGTTTTTCTTTTTTCGACGGGACTAATTGAAATTTCAAGTCCACCCTGACCGTAGCACATCGTGTTAAGCGGATTTCTCGGTTCGAATCCTGTACGGGTGTATCTTTACTTCCCTCGCATACCGAAGGGAAGTTACTGTATTCGAGAAAAAATCACCCTCCGAGATTTTTTCGGATTTTCACGTTTCACATCACGTAGATTACGAAAATATAGGTTTTTCAATTCCGTCAGTCAGTCTGTCTGTCTGTCTGTTGGTGCATTAACTAAAAAAACTACTTGACGGGGAACAGTCAAATTTGGTAGGTAGCTGACGCTACTGTCAGCGAAGAAATAGTTAAACTTTCATTGGAAAATGTGCAGGGTGAACCGGACCGTCTAACCGAAAAAATACTGAAAACATTTTTTTTGCTCAAATTTAAAATTTCCACGTTTCATGACATTCTAAATCCATTTAATAAAAAAAATTCAAAAAGAAATATTTGAAAATTTTGTCAAGGAAAAATTATTCTAAAATTTTTTAACCAATGGAATTTTATTTTTGCTCAAATTTTAAAATTTCACGTTTCATCACATTCTAAACCTATTTCGGAGAAAAATTTCAAACGGAAGAATGTTTTGAATTTTCTTACTACTAGGTACCTAGAATAAAAGGTGGGAAACATTTTTTTGCTCAAATTTAAAACTTTCACGTTTCATGGCATTCTAAATCCATTTCATAAAAAAAATCAAAAAGAAAAATTGTTTGAAAATTTTGGTCAGTTTTCTAAAAAAAATTTACCATAGAATATATGGAACTTTTTTTTCTGCCCAAATTTAAAATTTCCAAGTTTCATCACATTCTAAACCTATTTCAGAAAAAAAAATCGAAAGGAATAATTTTTTGAAATTTTTTCTTATTACTAATAAGGTACCTAGAATAAAAGTTGTAAATTTTTTTTTTGCTCAAATTTAAAATTTCTACGTTTCATGATATTCTAAGCCTATTTTAGAAAAAAAAAAAAATGTTTCAAAATTGAACATTTTTTTATCAGTAGAAAGATGGCAAATTTTTTTCTCAAATTTTAAATTTCCACGTTTCATGACATTCTAAATCCATTTTATAAAAAAAATTTCAAAAAGTAAAATTTAAAAATGTCAAAGAAAAATTTTTCTAAAATTTTTTTACTATAGAATGAATACACGATGGAAATTTTTTTTCTCAAATTTTAAATTTCCGCATTTCATCATATTCTAAACCCATTTCAGAAAAAGAAATCTAATACAAGAATTTTTTGAAATTTTTTCTTACTATACGATTCAAATGTATTGAACCCTCACTTTAACTGCGAATATCTCAGAAACAGAGGAGCAGAAAAAATTGAAAAAAATTATGTGTTTATTCTATTCTAAATCAATCACTGAAATTTAAATAATATACATTGACTATTTTTGAAGTTCTGCTAAGTTATATTGAAAAATGTCTTACTATTTAAGGAAATTTTGACCATACCAGTTTTAAATCCGCTATATCTTGGAAAATATGCATACTATGTAAATAATATTTTAGACACCGATAAAGCACGGTATTTTTTGTACGAGGAAATTTTTTCATAATTTTTTATTTTCAAATTTTGCAGTTATTCTCAAAAACGTGGCGTCATGTTTATTCGGTTATTTATCACTGTATTTCAAAATTTTTTGTTAAAATAGTTATTTTTTATAAAATGTAAGTATTTTCAGAAAAAAATATTGGTATATGTCAAATATTAATTTAGTTATCAAGCATAATAGATAATACTATGGCAAACTTGCAATGATATTATCCTTTACGCTTGATAACTAAATTAATTTTTGATATATACGAATTCTTTTTTCTGAAAATGCTTGCATTTTATATAGTTAACTAACTATTTTATCAATTTTTTTAAAATGCGTTGATAAATAATCGAATAAACATGACGTCACGTTTTTGACAATAACTGCAAAATTTGAAAATAAAAAATTGTGAAAAAATTCCCTCGGTGTCTAAAATATTATTTATATAGTATTCATATTTTCCAAGATATAATGGATTTAAAACTGGTATGGTCAAAATATCCTGAAAAAGTAGGACATTTTTCAATATAACTTAGCAGAACTTCAAAAGTGTCCGATGAACATTATTCAAATTTCAGTGATTGTTTTAAAAGACTCATAGTAAACACAACATTTTTTCAATTTTTTCTGCTTCTCCGTTTCTGAGATATTCGCGGTTAAAGTGAGGGGTTAATAAATTTTAGTCGTATATTAAGTACCTAGCATAAAAGGTGGAAAATTTTTGTTGCTCAAATCTAAAATTTTCACGTTTCATGACATTCTAAACCTATTTCAGAAAAAAAAAGTTTTGAAAACTTTTTGACAATTTTTTACCAGTAGAAAGATATGAAATTTCTTTTTGCTCAATTTTAAAATTTACGTGTTTCATGACATTCTAAACCTATATAAAAAAAAAATGTTAATAAGAGAATAGATGATGGAAAGAAAATTTTTTTCGCTCAAATTTCAAATTTCCACGTTTCGTGACATTCTAAGACTATTAAAAAAAGAAAAGAAAAATTGATGTTTTTTTAACCACAACTATACGTCCACTCCACTGCGTGAATATGGAACTGAAAAAATGACACATGGCAATAATATTTGACATACAGTAATCGCATTTGGCAAGGAAGACACCTATTATAGTTTTATTGAAAAATATACAGGGTGGTCACCTAAAAAACAATTCAACCATGGTGGAAATTTGTAAAGGTATTTACGTAAGCCTTCCATATTTGACATCTTTTATTTAATATTGAAGTTTTGCTATCGGATGATTACTCTGTATATTTTATTGACCAACATTTATCAGGTTTTCTTTATAATAATACCTTCCGATTATTATTGTCATATATATGGATTCGTAATTAATCATTTTATAGAGTGACCGCCTGGTATAAATAAAGAGGGAAGTTCTGTGTAAATACTTTTACCGATTTTTACTTCCCACGCATACCGAAGGGAAGTATTGTATTCGAGAAAAAATCACCCTCCGAGATTTTTTCGGATTCTGACGTTTCAGGACACGTAGATTACGAAAATATAGGTTTTTCAATTCCGTCAGTCTGTCTGTCTGTTGGTGCATTTACTAAAAAACTGCTTGACGGAGAGCAGTCAAATTTGGTAGGTAGTTGACGCTACTGTCAGCGAAGAACTGGTAGAAATTTCACTGGAAAATATACAGGGTGGACCGTCTAAACGGAATAAATAGTGAAAACATTTTTTTTTGCCCAAATTTAAAATTTCCACGTTTCATGACGCGCTAAACCCATTTCAGAAAAAAAAAAATTTGAAAATTTTTTTCACCAAACATTTTTGAATACATTTTTACCAAGATGAAAAAAAATTTTTCGCTCAAATTTCAAATTTCTACGTTTCATGACACGCTTAACCTATTTCAGGAAAAACAATTTTGAAAATTTTTTCTCCAATATTTTTGAAAAATTTTTTACTGCTAAAATGAAATAATAATTTTTTTTCCTTTCTTCAAATTTAAAATTTCCACGTTTCATGGCATTCTAAGTCTGATTGAAAAGAAAATTTTTGAATTTTTTTTTACCATTTTTGAAAATTTGTTTACCACTAAAATAAATGGAATTTTTTTTTATTTCTTCAAATTTCAAATTTCCACGTTTCACATAGTATTCTAAATCTATTTTAAAAAAAAATTAGAATTTTTTTTTATTATTTTAAAAAAATTTTACCACTAAGATTCTTTGTTCAGATTTTAACTATCCACGTTTCCATGGCATTCTAAAACTATTCAAACAAATTTAAAAATGTTTTTGAAACATTTTTAAAAAAATTTGAAAACATTTTTAATCCATTTATATATCACTACTATAGAAAAAATTTGCAACATTTTGTTACCAGTTTGGAAAAAAATTTAACACTAGAATGGTCAAATTTAAAAGTTTCACGTTTCATGACATTCTAAATCTAGGTATTTCAGAACAAAAAAATTTTGAAATTTTTTTTCACCAACATATTTCAAAAAGTTTTTACCACTAAAATAGATGGATTTTTTTTTATTTGCTCAAATTTAAAATTTTCACGTTTCATAGCATTCTAAACCTATTTTAAAAAATACATAATTTTTAAATTTTTAAACTATTTTTAGCACTACTATAGAATAGAAGGAAACTTTCCTTTTTGCTCAAATTTAAAATTTCTACGTTTGACATTTTAAACCTATTTCAGAAGAAAAAATTTTGAAAATTATTTTACCAACATCTTTTGAAAAATTTAAAAAAAAAATGAAATTTTTTAACCACCACTATACTTCCACTCCATTACGTGAATGTTGGATTGAAAATGTGACAGATGGCAATAATATCTGGCATATGCACCTATTATACTTTTATTGAAAAATGTACAGGGTGGTCATCCCAAGAAATAATTCGGTCATGGTGGACATTTGTAAAGGTATTTGCGCAAGCCTGCCATATGTTGCACCTGCTATTTAGTATTGAACTTTTGCTGTTGGATGAGCAATCTGTATATTTTTTTGACCAAAACTTATCAAGTTTTCTTTGTAATAACAGCAATAACTGTATTTCGATTATTATTCTCAATGTCATTTCGTAATTATTACTTCCCTCGCATACCGAAGGGAAGTATTGTATTCGAGAAAAAATCACCCTCCGAGATTTTTACGGATTCTGACGTTTCAGATCACGGAGATTACGAAAATATAGGTTTTTCAATTCCGTCAGTCTGTCTGTCTGTCTGTCTGTCGGTCTGTCTGTCTGTCTGTCTGTCTGTCTGTCTGTCTGTTGGTGCATTTACTAAAAAACTACTTGACGGAGAGCAGTCAAATTTGGCAGGTAGTTGACGCTACTGTCAGCGCAGAAATGGTAGAAATTTCACTGGAAAATATACAGGGTGGACCGTCTAAACGGAATAAATAGTGAAAAAAATTTTTTTTCGCTCAAATTTAAAATTTCCACGTTTCATGACGCGCTAATCCTATTTCTGGTAAAAAAAAATTTGAAAATTTTTTTCACCAACATTTTTGAAAACATTTTTACCAAGATAAAAAAAAAATTTTTTTGTTCAAATTTAAAATTTCCACGTTTCATGACATGCTAAACCTATTTCTGAAAAAAAAAAAAAATTGGAAATTTTTTTTACCATTTTTGAAAAAATTTTTACCAAGATGAAATTTTTTTTTTTTTTGCTCAAATTTAAAATTTCTACGTTTCATGACGCGCTAATCCTATTTCTGGTAAAAAAAAATTTGAAAATTTTTTTCACCAACATTTTTGAAAACATTTTTACCAAGATAAAAAAAAAATTTTTTTGTTCAAATTTAAAATTTCCACGTTTCATGACATGCTAAACCTATTTCTGAAAAAAAAAAAAAATTGGAAATTTTTTTTACCATTTTTGAAAAAATTTTTACCAAGATGAAATTTTTTTTTTTTTTGCTCAAATTTAAAATTTCTACGTTTCATGGCATTCTAAAACTATTAAAAAAAATAAATAATTTTTTTTTACCAACATTTTTGAAAATTTTTTTTCTACTAAAATGATAATTTTTTCTTTCTTCAAATTTAAAATTTCCACGTTTCATGGCATTCTAAGCCTGACTCAGAAAAAAGAAATTGAACATTTTTTGAAATTTTTTTTTACCAATATTTTTGAAATTTTTTACCACTAAAATAGATGGATTTTTTTTTTATTTCTTCAAATTTAAAATTTCCACGTTTCATAGCGTTCTAAATCTATTTAAAAGAAAAATTAGAAATTTTGTTTACTATTTTTAAAAAAATTTACCACCAAGATAGAATTTTTTTTCTTTGTTCAGATTTAAACTATCCACGTTTCCATGGCATTCTAAAACTATGCAATCAAATTTAAAAATGTTTTTGAAAAATGTTTTTGAAAAATTTTTAAAAAAATTTGGAAACATTTTTAATCTATTTATCACTACTATAGAATAGACGAAAAATTTGGTTTGCTCAAATTTAAAATTTCCACGTTTCATGACTTTCCAAACCAATTTCGGAAAAAACATTTTGTTACCAGTTTGGAAAAAAAATTAACACTAGAATGCTCAAATTTTAATGAATGAAATTCTAAACCTAGGTATTTCAGAAAAAAATTTTTGAAAATTTTTTTCACCAACATTTTTCAAAAAGTTTTTACCACCAAAATAGATCGAATTTTTTTTATTTGCTCAAATTTAAAATTTTCACGTTTCATAGCATTCTAAACCTAGTTTAAAAAACACGTAATTTTTTATTTTTAAACTTTTTTTAGCACTACTATAGAATAGAAGGAAACTTTCCTTTTTGCTCAAATTTAAAATTTCTACGTTTGACATTTTAAACCTATTTCAGAAGAACAAATTTTGAAAATTATTTTACCAACATCTTTTGAAAAATTTTTAAAAAATTAAATATCTTAACCACACACTATACTTCCACTCCATTACGTGAATGTTGGATTGAAAATGTGACAGATGGCAATAATATCTGGCATATGCACCTATTACACTTTTATTGAAAAATATACAGGGTGGTCATCCCAAGAAATAATTCAGTCATGGTGGACATTTGTAAAGGTATTTGCGCAAGCCTGCCATATGTGGCACCTGCCATTTAGTATCGAACTTTTGCTGTTGGATGAGAACTTTGTATATTTTCTTGACCAAAAGTTATCAGGTTTTCTTTGTAACAATAGCAATAACTATCTTCCGATTATTATTCCCAATGTCATTTCGTAATTAAAACATTTTTAGAGCGACCTCATGCGCAAATAACGAGGGAAGTTCTGTGTAAATACCTTTACCGATTTTTAATTTTTTAGAGTGACTGCCATGCACAAATAACGAGGGAAGTTCTGTGTAAATACCTTTACCGATTTTTTAAAATTTGTTTTGAACTTTTTGGCTGATATTTCTTATCCTAAAATTACATTGCATTTATTTATTTATTTATTTCTACGGTTAAAAACTATAACTTCACAAAATTCCAGAGCAGCACTCATAGATGTTATTTTAATTAAAAATTAACTCGTCTAACCGCCCGCCCACACTTCTCTCCCCGGGATGGACTTCTGGCTGCAGAGCTATGTACTTTTCAGCTAGTAAGGAGGGTTTTTACACAAACATTTTCACTGCACCTTATCATCTTTAATTTTCGTAGTCGGTTCTATTAAGCAAGATATGCAGTAGGGTAATAACGAAAGAAATGCTTCACAGGTGTGAGGACCATGTTCCAATCTTACCGGAAAAATATGTTAATTTTTTTGCATTTTTGGCCCGTTGCTCAAATATTACCTACTATATATATATTGTTATGTTTTATTAATATGATTGATTAAAAATTTGATGTGAAACCATTTATATCTTCCAAATCAATACCACTAACTAAAACAACAATATTCAATTCTTAATTATCTCTGTAGTTCCGGCTATGCGATTCCACCTCAGATTGCAGGTTCAGGTTTCTATGTTGGAAATTCCTTTTTTTTTATAAAATTAAAATTTCAATTGACTAAATTTTTATTTATTACAACCCTTTAATTTCTTGATATAATTTTGTGAATGTAATAATTTATAAATAATTTTGATTTAATACCTTTCACTCATTTCTTTCTTCGTAGCTACAATTCCTATCCTTCAAATCCTCTTAATTATTTCTTTCTTCACTTTTCTCTCTTCTCCAACTAATCTTTATATTCCTTTCTTCTCTTCAAACTATTTAACTCCTTCCTTCTACTTATTTTCTCCACCTTACAATTCCTATCCTTCAACTCCTCTTAATTATTTCTTCCTTTACTTTTTTTCACTTCTCTGACTAGCCTTACTATTCTTTTCTTCTCTTCAATTTATTTTATCTCCTTCCTTCTACCTATTTTCTTTTCCAAATTTCAAAACTTTTCTCACGTATCTGCCGTATCTATTAATCTTCTTTCTTCTACTTATTTTTCTCTCCAAAATTCTCAAAATTTTAATTCTCTTTCAATCTTCAATCCCCTACCCGTATCTATTGATTTTCTCCCCTCTTTTTTCTTTTATTTTTTTTTTCATCTTTTTTCGTTTCAATCAAGAAGCCAAAGTTTTTTTTAAAACAACTAAATTTAGATTATTATTACAAACCTGACCCCTTCAGCCCAAAATTAGAATTTTCGTTGTCAGTGTCATTAAATTATAATAACCTCAACATATGACATATAAAAACTATAAAACAAATTCCCTAACTTAAAAAGCAGTTATACCAAACTACAACAACTAAATAACAATTCAAAATATTCAATTGCCTCATCAGATCTTTACCAAATCTGGAAGACATAAATAACTCCACAACACAAATATGCAACATTGCAAATACATAGCAATATATATGACGCCTATAAATAATTTTCTTGATTTTGATGTAGGTTAAAATACAAATGTGCCTAATTAATTTTCAAACGCTGTCAAGACTCACAATTATATTGTTGAATGATAAGTAATATAATAGTTTATAATTCGAGCAAAAGAGCAATTATGCACTCATAAAAATTTAACTTTTCCATTCGTGCGTAATATGCTTCTTACAACACTTATTACTTAATATTCCATTAATCTCTGTTTGCAGAAACCATAAACGACTTTCAGCGGTTAATAGGAAAATATGGGAAGTTGATGAAACTGAACTTCCTAACTGAATTAGGTATATTCACAACTGATTATAACTTAATAGAGTTTATGTTGGGTACCCACCACATTTTGGATAAATCAGATGATTATAGATTTTTTAACAATTGGTTAGGAACAGGACTATTAACCAGTGAAGGTAAGAACAGTCGAATTAAATCTTAGTCTGGACTGTTTGGATGTACCCTACCTTTACTTTAAAAATCAAATGTGTTCAGGAAAATTTTGTCAATAATTTTATAGGCCAAGAGAATAATCCTTCATTTACAAAAGAAGTAGGGTATAACTGGCGTCCTCTATGAAAATTAGTTCCCAATTCGGATTATTTGTCATCAAAAAAAAAAAAAAAGGAAAGTTGCCTATCAATTCCAATCAGTGAATACACCAATACCGCCCGATAAATGCAAATTAAGAATATTTTAAAATTTTTTACCTCTTACCTCTTGGTTTATAATAACGCTGGATCTGTCTATGAACGTTTGTAAACGCATTTTCCATCAATTGGTAACAATTCGAAATTTTATTTCTTTTGGTTGTTTTTGTATTTAAAAATTTGGTTTTTGGTACTAATAAATTAGACGATAATAGGCTACTTTTTGACTAACAGGAATGAAAATATCACTTCCGGTTGAACCAGAAGTGACATTAACTTTTTTTCTTAAATAGAATGAATATATATTTCTAAGTGCAACAGTTTTTTCAGATGTGAAAAATTCCAAAAAATAAGTGAGATACGAATAATTATTTAATTTTTTCAAAATGGCCGCGTCAGATGAATGCGATGTAAGAAACTTACTAAGTAGGCCATGGAAATTATTAGTAAGGTTGTAGACTTGTCTGTAAAGCAGAAAATAGTTGTTTGAATTACTTGAATTACTGATAGGTACCAGTATTTTTAGTTTTTTTTTTTCAAAAAAACGGAATTTCATTTTCATTTCCGTAGGGGTCCTATGGAATTTTCTTAAATGGAACTGTGCTATTTCTTTTATTAATCAGAGATAATGATTCATAAACTATAATTTTTTCGCCATTAATCATTTCTTAATGATATCCTTCGTAATAATAGAAGTATTTTTTTAAAGTAAACACAAATTAAACAAGAAATAATTTTAATAGGTATAACGCTACAATCATGAATAAATTACCAAGAATATCAAAACTATTTAAAACCATTATAAAAATTGTTCAAACTGTTCACCGTTATGATTAATACACAGAGTAGCGCGACTTATCGTTGCACGTCTAACATTCTGTAATTGTTGAGGTGTTATTTGTGCAATTTCGTGTCGAACTCTTTCTTCCAGATCTAGCCCTGTGGTTGGAGCAGTCATGTAGACTCTATTTTTCAAATGCGCCCAAATAAAAAAAAATCGAGTGGGGTTAAGTCAGGCGACCTTGCAGGCCATCTGACTGGACCATGGGTCCCAATCCAACGATCTGGAAATAATTGATTTAAGTAATCCCTAACGATAATAGCATTGTGTGGTCCAGCCCCGTCTTGTTAGAAGTAAACCTCGTCAATATTGGTATTGGGAATTTGATTAATCTGTGGAACTATTACATTTTGGAGAAATTCTAGATATCTTGGTCCAGTCAGAGTTGCGTTAAAAATTATTGGACCTATGATATGGTCGCCCAGTACGCCTAACCAAACATTGAAGCCAAACCGCCCCCGTCTCATAATGTGAGGATTATCAATTGCCCAATATCGAGTGTTGTTTCGATTAAATAACCCAAGGTTTGTAAATCTCGATTCATCATTGAACAAAATGTCTTTGATAAAATTCTCGTTCCTGTTTTAAAACTGTAACCAATTACAAAAGGTTATTCTTCGTTGATAATCATTCTCATACAAAAATTGATGCAATTGATATTTATAAGAACGATAGCCGTGTTTCTTTAAAATTTTTCTGGCTGATTCTTTGGAAACTGGTAATTCATGTTAAATTTGTCTTATCGAAATGGTTGGGTCAACATGCACTAAAGCTAATACATTAATTTCCGTTTCTTCATCCACAATAAATCTTTCTCCAATTTCTGCATTAGGTTCAGTTCTAAATTGTTGCTCCAACCGGGTGAAATAGTTTCTCGGAGGTTGTCTTCTTTCTGAATATCTCGGTCCATACCGACTTTGTGCTCTAGTTACATTACGTCGAGTCTCTCCATAAATAAGGATCATGTCTTCTTTTTCATATCGAATAATTTTCAGCCATTTTATATTAATTTTCTTGTTTATAACAACTTTAACACACTTGCTTCAGAAAATTAGTGAGTAAGTCAAGACTAATTCAATTGTTGCGAATGTCTGTCATTTTCATGGCTATCTGCAATTTTGGATTTAAATGTAGATAGGTACCTTATTAAAATGATTTGTGGGCGCTAACTTTTTGAAAATATTTCTATTGTTACGAAGGATATCGTTAAGAAATGATT
This sequence comes from Stenurella melanura, assembly GCA_963583905.1. Classification (NCBI taxonomy): domain Eukaryota; kingdom Metazoa; phylum Arthropoda; class Insecta; order Coleoptera; family Cerambycidae; genus Stenurella; species Stenurella melanura. The sequence continues at coordinate 169,487,136 of OY757311.1, read as the reverse complement.
AGTGGCGAAAAAATTATAGTTTATGAATCATTATTTCTGATTAATAAAAGAAAGAGCACAGTTCCATTAAAAAAAAATTCATAGGACCCCTACAGAAATGAAAATGAAATTCCGTTTTTTTGAAAAACAACTAAAAATGCTGATACCTATCAGTAATTCAAACAATTATTTTCTTCTTTACAGACAAGTCTACAACCTTACTAATAATTTCCATAGCCTACTTAGTAATTTTCTTACATCACATTCATCTGACGCGGCCATTTTGAAAAAATTAAAAAATTGTTCGTATCTCACTTATTTTTTGGATTTTTTTACATCTGAAAAAACTGTTGCAGTTAGAAATTCATGCTTAATGAGAAACCCTAAAAAAAAATATAGTCATTCCATTTAAGAAAAAAAAGTTGATGTCACTTCCGGTTCAACCGAAAAGTAGCTTATTATTGTCGGTATATTTACTTATACTACGCCCATATCCAGCCTTTTAGTTGTAACCGTGAACTATTATGTTATTAACCCCAATGATAATCTTTATTTTGAGCAAATCTCACTTCTGGCAGTGAAGCATAGCATTAATCCCAATGAAATTGATGTGTGATTTTATTCATTTTAGCCACCAAATGGAAAAAACGAAGGCGAATGGCAACGCCAGCTTTCCATTTTTCTATACTGGAACAATTTATTAGCTACTTTGATTCAAATGGGAAAATTCTGATGGAACTGTTGGAAAAAGAAGTAGATAAAGATAGCGTTGATATCTATCCTTACATAACTCTATATGCACTAGATGTGATATGTGGTAAGCAGAAATATAAAATTATAATAAGATCAAAATAAAACTTACTTAAGTAATATAGCCATAAAAACAATTAATTGAGGGTTTCTGTAGTCAACGATAACAAGTCTAATGCCGTTGAACACAATTTGAGAATAGCGGATTCATAAAACAACATATTTTGAGGTTTATTACTAAATAATTACTACTATACAGGGTGTAATTAGTTTCATGTCATTAAAAAAACTGGTGGTAGGGAACGACAAGATAAACAAAAAAAACCTTATATAACATGAGGTCTAATGCTCATAGTTTTGGAGAGAGAAAAAAAATAAACAAACACTTCCAAAATAATTAATAATAATAGTTTGAAAACTGCTGGCATACTCTGGCATTCGTGCAAATAAGTATGGTGCGTCTAAAAAATCATCGAGAAGCATGCCGACAAAGCAATCAAAAGCGACCGACAGAGGACACCGCTATGTTTTTTGCTTCTTGGCAGCCAAATTGTCTTATTACGCGTGCTATGCTCTCCCTTGTAATATTTTCAAGTAATAATTTCAGTTTGTGTTCTTACTTGGTAAATAACGTACACACGTCGCGACCTACCCGTTCCTTGGTTTTGTCTGTTGCTTTTGTCCATTTTGAATTTTGTGCCACTTGTGATAAGATTTATTTTATTGACTTATCGTTCAAGTCGTTAGTACTTGGTTACGTAAGACACTACTTCTCGTTCGTGCTTTTTGTGTTACTTTTTGGATTTTGGACCAAGTGTTTCTTTTTGTTTTCTCTATTGATAACGTTAATTCACAGTTTAGTGTGGTGTTTTAAAACGCAGATTTTGGTCATTATGCGAGATTACACTTATCCAGAGCTCGCGGATATGCACTTGGTGTATGGAGAAAGTGGTGGAAATGCAGCTGGTGCAGAAGAGCTTTATCGTTTAAGGTTCTCTAATCGACGTCATCCTTGTGCTCGTACATTTGTTAGTATTGGCCAGCGTCTTCGAGAAATAGGTCGTCTCGAGGGACATGGAGGAGAACGAGGTCCACAACGCGAAGAAAGGGTAATTGACGCAGAGGTTCAAATTTTGGAACTTGTAGGAGAGGATCCAACTTTAAGCACCCGCGATATCGGGAACCGTGTGGGAGTATTCCATTTTGTGATATGGAGGACATTGAGAGATATGAACTTACATTCCTCTCACTATCAATGTGTACAAGTACCATAACCTCAAGATTTTGCAGAGCGAATGCAATTATGTAGGTGGATTTTAAGAAAACACGCGTCAAATGAGGATTTTTTAAATATTCTGTGTTTTTCCGATGAGTCGTGTTTTACCAGAAATGGAGTGTTTAATTTTAAAAATATGCACTATTGGGCAGACGAAAATCCACGTGTAATAAGGAGGGGCGCCTTTTCAACGACAGTTCAGCGTTAATTTGTGGGCAGGAATTTGCGGTAATGAAATAATTGGACCTATACAATTACCCGCTAGATTAAATGGTGATGTTTGCTTAAATTTTTTGCAACAAACATTGCCAAATTTGCTGGAAGATGTACCCTTGGCTCTCTGCAAAACAACACAATTTCTCTCCTAATTAGTTAAATAAGAAAATGCTGCAAGGTTCATCGCGGTAAACTGATCATACTATCATTGCTCATCTTTATAATTCCACTGGGTTACTGTTCATATGTGACCACATACGTGAATTCACATTCTTGTCTCTCTATTGCTTATTTAGTTCTTCTGAAATCTAGACTCTAATCAAGCCTTCCTAATAATTTCTCTTTAATAACACTTTCGGAAACTCTTCTTATTTTGGTTCAAAGAGTCATCACACTATATCTTTCAATAATGATCAGTGAAATATACGTTATATTTCTCTTCTACGTTTGTTATATTTCCCTTTGTTTTAGAAACGGCTATGGGAGTACCAGTTAACGCACAGAAGAACAAGGACTCGGCCTACGTGAGAAACGTAAAGGAAATGTGCAGGATAGTAATAGATCGTAACTTTTCAATATTCAAGAGGTATGATTTTCTGTATAAACTCTCAAGCGATTACTATAAGGAAAAGAAAGCAGTTAAAGAATTGCACGACGTTACTTACTCAGTTATTGATGCGAGGAAGAAGGAACTGGAAGAGAAATTAAAGAGTGGAGGCAAGCAGGAAACGGATGAGTTAGGCAGAAAGAAGAAAATGGCGTTTTTGGATATACTTCTGCAGTCCACTATCGATGGGAAGCCTTTATCGAGGGAAGATATCCGGGAAGAAGTCGACACCTTCATGTTCGAGGTATTGCTATATTTGTGTATTTCTATTTCCAAAAACCAAATTGATTTATCCCTCCTATATTTTACTATTAATTTATTACTGGAAGCAATTCATAAGTCGGCGTCATCAGGGAATATTCGAATATACGAAAGATATCTAAACTCATTTATTGCATTTTAACTACTGTCTATACAGGAGACAGTGACATTTTTCATTTTAATTATGCCACAATTTGAAATTGATTGTATTAAATTAATTATCTTAACTTGTGATAAATGGAAATTTAGCCAACAATCATACAGTGCGAACGTTGTTTGTGCAACGCTTCAATTAAAAAAATATCCCGATCGCTTGCAGCCAAAGTTCTCGAACTGGCCAGCCTTATTTTTTAAAAGCGAATCTGTTCTAGCAGTTGTAATTTTGTCTACTCCATCTCTTCTCATTTTTTTTAATGGCAAGGAGTTTAAAGACTCTGATTATTGAAATTCTTCTGCATAGAGCAATAAGAGATTCACCAATGAGCTGATGGGAAACTTTGGAAAGGCTGTGAGTTTAATAGGCAGATCAGGTGGTACTGTTAGATATGCCACGCAGCAACGGAAGACCAAATTTATCACAAACTGCCTGCAAAGTTGTTGTGAAGAAGAGTTCAAGTAACCGTGCAGGTTATTTAATTGCCCCTCACCTCTCAGCACACAGAAAAAATTGGTTTAAATAATCTCGGATAGTAACTCAGTAAAGGGGGGAGAGTAGGTACTCCATCTCGCCGCTATCACTAGGCATTATTGGGGGCAAGGACTAAAGTCATTTTGTATGGACACATTTATGTTTTTTCAAATAATTCACAGGATTTCTTCGTTTTCTGCAATCATGTAGCTTTATTTGGATTTTTTGGAAATTGCAATAACATATTGAATCAAATTTCCTCAGGTCTATTTCATGGCGTCGGAAATCGACCCCAGCATGTTTCTTTTGCAGAAATATTTCTTCCAATTTTGCTTACTGGGATGCACTATGGGCAAACTATCAACTTGTTGTTCTTTGCTGTTTCAAATAAGCTGACAAAATTTCGCAGTTATTTCGGTGCCTTATTTTCAGTTTTTTATGAATATTTTTTTCATAAAAGCCAATAATATCGCAAGCTAATCAAATAAAGATCACACAACCTCATGTTGCTTTATGTAGGATGTCAAGGAAAGTCGGAATCCTAAAAAATAGGGATTGCAATTGAAAAATGATGATGATGTCGCTCGGGAAATGAGTGGGGGTAAAAAATGACAACTCTTAGAAAAGTTGGGCGACTAAAAATAAGATTGAATTGCCTGTTAATTTTTATCGTAGTTCACTGGAAATTTTTTACTTGGAATGTTCCACAGCCAATGCTCGTTTTGCTGTTCTATGCTTGTTAAAATAATTTAGGAATATCATCAAAGCTAAAGTTTTAATCTGAAGTGGAATTAGCTCCTAACAAATGTTTACGTTGTGTAAAATACTATTTTATAAATAATAATAATCTTTGTTGTTTCAGGGTCATGATACCACTTCGTCTGCAATAAGTTTTGCTTTGTATTTGCTGGCAAATCATCCAGATACTCAGGTATGCTTAATATCAGTAATTATAGTGCTTTTGCAACCGGCCCTATCGTGTACTCACATCGGCAATAAAATATGATACATTATAATCTTTAAAACTTTTGTTGTAAAATGGTTGATAACATTTCAATTTACAGAAACGTGTCATGGAAGAACAGAAGAATATATTTGGTGACGATATTGGCAGATGTGCGACCTATAATGATTTACAAGCCATGAAATATTTGGAAACAGTAATTAAGGAAACTTTACGACTCTACCCCTCAGTACCAATAATCGGTAGAGGAGCAAATGAAGATATTGAATACAAAGGTAAAAAATGTTTTCTCCTGTACAAACGAAATGGACAAAAAAGGCTTAGGGAAAAATAAACATCCATGAACATCCATGGATGAACACTTTGAGATTTGCTGTTCTAAGTAATAATTAGAACGACTATTTCAGGTAATATAATACCTAAAGGTATTACAATCACAATGTCCACTTATGGAGTGCTAAGAGATCCAGATAATTTCAAAGACCCGGATACGTTTAACCCAGATAGATTTGAGGATAATGATGGAACAAGGCCGTTCAGTTTTATTCCTTTCAGTGCTGGACCTCGCAATTGCATAGGTAAAAAAACAACTTTTTTTATTGTTTAAGTTTGTCATTTCGAATAAATCGAATAAATTAATTATACACGTAATTGACACTTTATGAATAAAATCCTGAAACCCGTCAGTTTTTAATTATAAAATGACATTTTTGAGCATAATTTTATACCTCCCCCTTCAACCCCCTGGAGTGACAGCTACCCCTTTAAAAAAAATTAAATAGAACGAGAGTGCATGTGTTAGCTCATTCGAAAGGGTTCTTAATTCTCTACCAAGCAATATAAGGTTTTTGAATTTATTCTTCATCAAGAGCATTAAATTTGAAAATTTTTAAATGTATCCTAAACTATTGTTGCGTGTTTTCCACCTTTTAGGAAACACCCTGTATGAATCCGTGGGTTCTAAATAATTTTAGCAAGAGATTAAACACTACTAACACTTTATTTAACAATTTACTGACTATACAATACTTCAAATTCAAAATAACCTTTACACTTTGTTTACTTGATATTTAACCTCACTTTTCACTTTTCAACTTGTTCACTTTTATAAACTGCCTTCTTAATAAACTTCTTCTTCCGCGCTGGTAATCGCGCCTTATATACTCCGAAATTGACTCTCTAGATCCATCTAGAAACAATTAAGAATCTTCTCTTACCACACTCCAGAAAAGTCCATTTCTTTCTACTAGCTTCCAGTCACTAACTAGTAGGCATAGGCGTATCAATTTCCAGTTCCAAGGGGGTGTAATTCATAACACTATTTATGCCTATGTACCAAATATCTGTCAAATCTGTGTTTTCTAATTAATTTTGTGTCATGTCATAACATTCAATGTCAATGTATAGTTTTTCTGATACACAGGTGGCAAAATACCTAACAAAACGAATGAAGTAAAAAGGGTTCTTTTTACATAAGTATCAGAAAAAATTATAATTTGCTTATTTGCCAACTTATGATTCTAGTTATTCATCGCTGATTAAGTTGATCATTATTTTAACTGTAATAACTGGAGTTTTATTCCCCTAATTACATGATTTAATCAGACATTACCATTGGTATAGTACGGAGTGTCCCAATTACTTTTGTAGACTCCGTCCATATTATATCTATTGTATCTATCGAAATCAAAACTGTGCTTACCCTTTTCCTTCTAGGTGATTATATCCCTTTTGGTGTCCCTCAACCAGGTTACTTCACAAACCAACTTTACTGGATAAAGAATGAACTCAGTTACATATCAAGCAAATAAAACACGTGATTTCTCAAAACACCCAAGCCACTATATTTACAGAAGAAAAATGAAAATGAATGAAAATGCAAATCACAAACATTTAACGATTAAATAAATTAACAAACAGTAATTATGCTATTTCAGAAAATGAAATGGTCCACGGCAAGTTCAAATCTTTCTCTGAATCGCGGCCGAATGCTTAGTTCAATTACAACCTATTAATTTATGATTATTATAACCGACAAAATACTGAACAAATTTAATGAAAGTCTAAAATTGAAAAGGGTTCACGATACGAGAATTTACTATCCCCTGTAGGTAGATGAAAACCGATCAGATGTTAAGCCAAGAGTGTCGATATTATCTCAATCGAAATAAGACGTCTCAAAAGTGGGCAGTAAACTGTAAACCCTCTCGACCAATTAAAATCTTCTCTACTGTAAACCGTACCCCTATTTGAAATTACCTAACGGACCCTGGTATTTATCCTATGGCCTATTTAACATTTTATGCCACTAATGCAGATGAAAAAAATTCCTCTTGTTTCTTACTTTGCTTTTGTATAGGAGAAAAAGTCTACCTTATTGGGCCTGTCTAACTATCTTACTGTCTATTACATATATTTTCTGGAATCCTCTCTCAACTGCCTCAGTCTTGAAAATCTAACTGGACCCCGGTGAGTCGTATTCAAACAAATGTTTGACGGGTCCCTAACTTCAAGTAAGAAAAACAAATTGGACATAAAATAATTTAGATGGTTATTTAGAAAGCATCTTTCCTGGGCTCTAAAATAAATCAGTTTGCAACATAAAACGGATGTTTCTATGACCAGTGTTTTACGTTATTGTACTAAATTCTCGAAATAGGGGAATACGGCGATTTTATATGCGACAGGGCCGGACTTGGCTCCCTTAATATGATTTTTGTTACATAACAATGAGCCTTTCGGTTACTCAAAGAGTTGAAATTTTGACATTATCATGATATTGTCTAAATGTTATTTGTGGCATTATCTTAATTTTTTCCTCTCTAATTCTTCGGGGCTTCCTACCTCATGTATTTTTTATCGACTATATACACCGGAACGTCAGGTTTAGTTATAACAAACATTTTAATTTGCAAAAAAGTACGAATATAAATAAATTCAGAAACTTAATGAAAGAAAAACAAATTAGGCAATTGCATAATATAAACAATAATCCTTCAATTGACAAGACTGTCATTAACATGTTAGAACGAATTTTAACAATTTCAGATAAATTGGTCTTGTTAAAAGGTTTAAACTGTGCAATAAACCCAAAATTGGTTTCAAAATTGAATATAATAGCAGCCGTAGAAAAAACTGCACAAAACATGCCAACAGATGACGGAAATGAATATCGCGTGCGGGCAAAAATTGCTTAAGAAAGGCAATATAAAATGAAAGAAAATTTAAGCACAGAAGAAAAACGGTCAATATCCTCATTGAAGAGAGACGAAACCATTAAAATTTTGCCAGCGGGCAAAGGTAATGCCACAGTCATTATATATAGAAATACATTTGATGAAGAAATCATGACACTTATCAGTGAAGGACCATAGTCAAAATTAAGTAAAGAATAAACAAAATCAATTAAGGGCAAAATTTATAGATATTTATTTAAATACAAAAATGAACTTAATGACTGTGAACGACGGAAGCTTACATCGCATTATAGCATGCCTCCGCATTTTTATGGCTTACCCAAAATACATAAACAGAATGTCCTATTAAGACCAATTGTTAGTTCCATTAATTCGCCATGCCACAATTTGGCAAAATTTTTCCTTAAAATTATTAATCCATTATCTCGAAATACTGACTCGTATATAAAAAATAGTAAACATTTTATCGAAAAAATTAATGAAAACAATATTCACAATCCACATCTGATGGTTAGTTTTGACATAGTTAGTCTGTTCACTAACGTCCCAGTAGACAAAACTTTAAAAAGTATCAAAGACAAATTGTTAAACGAAAATAATTTGGAAGCTAAAACTAAATCGAGTGTAAATACTATAATGGAAATTTTAACTATATGTTTAAAAAACAACTTATTTTCAATTGGAAAATGATTTCTATCAAGTGTTTATACAAAACCAATCCATACCAACAGATATTTAAATATCAACTCAAATCAGTCGACGTACGTTAAGAGGGGTGTTATAAAATGTTTGTATGATAGGGCCAAAATAATTTCTTCTAATGATGAAATGCTAAACAATGAGAAGAGGTTTATAAAAGAAGTTCTTATAAATAACCAATACCATGAGGGTTTTGTTGATTATCCGAAAAGTTGGGCCGTATCGGTGATAGATTTGATATTAGGACGGTATTTCAAACAAACAACACTTTAAGATCTATTCTGACAAAGACGAAATCGAAGAACCACGAAGAAAATTCAAAAGGCTGCATTTATAGTATTCCGTGTGAGTGCAACAAACATTACGTATGTGGGTGAGTCATCCATACCGTTTAGTGAAAGATTGCGCGAACACCAAAATTATATCAGAAAAAATGAAATTCAGAGGTCCAAGATCTGCGAACGCTTGGGAGAACAGACATAGAATAAACTGGAGCTCGGCAAAAATTTTAACGAAAAAGGCAGATAGCAAAAAAAGATAAATTAAAGAATCAGCGATAATATTATTGAATAAGGGTAGATGCGTGCCGAATTGTTCCGTAAATGTCTGTACAACCTGGTTGCCAATGTTATATGAAGAACTTCACAAACTTAACATTGTACAAAATTAAAAAAACTGTTAACTGTATCAACAGTTCTATTTACTATTTACATAGTAAATATCTATGGATATTGAATATAACAAACATTCTTAGAGCTTTGTATTTATCATACACAGCAAAAATAAGTTCTGGGGGTACCGCGCAACTCCCCAAAAAAACCACCCCTTCGGTGAAAAAAAACCCCTTATTTTACTGATAACTCGTTAACCGTGGAAAATAAAAAAAAATGCTCATATTAAAAATGAAAGCTTGACTAATTGCCTAAAGAAAAGTCCTCTTGTATACGCCACGGTTTTCGAGAAAATCGTTATTGACAAAAATTGCAAAATTTGTATTTTTAATTCGCGCGGATTTTAGTTTATTTAAAATTTTTTGCGCACGGCCTATATAAAAAATTGAATTGCTGGAAAACCAAACAAGCTAGGAAGAAAAATCAAAATGGGTTTTAAAGGGGATATAAAATACTCTCTTGTGTTGCCATTTTTGAGGGCTATTAATATTTATGTATATAAAAATAAGAATATAATATAGTTATTTCTAGATTTTCTGTGCATCTAACTATTCACAGGCCCATAAAAAATAATTGACTATAATATAAGTTATAAATGCATTATCTTTTAGTTCAAGGTAGTACTTCAATTCAGAAAAAGTTAGGAATAAAATATTCACATTTACAAATTTAGCAGCATGTTAACGTTAGCAAAAAAAAAATCCAAAAAATATTCAATTTTTTTATAGTATTTCTTTAATACAATGTCCTAACTATTTAATGATTAGAAACAATAGTTATATGACATAAAAACTTTTTAAAAAATTCTGAGCTAAATTTTCAAAATTTTCGCTTTTTTCTTATTTTTAGGAAACAATAAAAAATTGGCCAAAAATTTGGCTAACTTCAACATGCTGGTAAATTTGTAAATGTGAATATTTTTATTCTTAAGTTTTTCTGCATTGAAGTGCTACCTTGAACTAAAAGATAATGCATTTATAACTTGTATTAAAGTCAGTTATTTTTTTATGGGCCTGTGAATAGTTAAAAGTGCAAAAAATCAAGATCAACTATATTATGTTGTTATTTTTATATACTAATAGATATTAATAGCCATCAAAAATGGAAACACAAAAGAGTATTCTATATCCCCTTTAAAAACCATTTTAAGATTTTTCTGCCTAGCATGTTTGGTTTTCGAGTAATTAATTTTTTCTATAGGCCGCGCGCAAAAAATTTCAAATAAACGAAAATTCGTGCGCATTAAAAATACAAATTTTGTAATTTTTTTCAATATTGATTTTCTCGAAAACCATGGCATATACAAGAAAATTACAAGAGGACTTTTTTTAGGCAACTAGTCAAGCTTTCTTTTTCATATCTTCAACGGTTAACGAGTTATCAGTAAAATAAGGCTTTTTTCACCAAAGAGGTGGTTTTTTGGAACTGATTTTTGTGGTTTTGTGATGTATAATCCCACCACTAACAGTTATTGAAGGAAAATGTCAGATAACATTTTTTGTTATGGAAATCTTTGTAATTATTGGACTATTAAAAATGTAATATTTTTCAATAAAAGAAATTAAAAAAATCATATGTTGCTAGATAGAGAATTAAAAACTCTTGCAATAGAGCTATCACTGGCACCCTCGTTCCATTTAAAAATTTTAAAGTATAGCTGCCACTCCAAGGAGGTTGAAGGGGGAGGTATAAATTATGCTCGAGAAATGCCATTTTAGAATAAAAAATTGGCGTGTTTTAGGATTTTACTCATAAATTATCAATAACGTAGATAATTAATTTAACCGTTACTCATGAAGTCCTAAATGTGTTATGTGAAGTTCTTTTCATTAAAATGTTCGTTACTTACGTAACATTAAGTACTTTGTTTTCCAGGTCAAAAATTTGCCATGCTTGAAATTAAGAGCATAATTTCGAAAATTTTAAGAAATTTTGAACTTCTACCAGCAACACCAGAACATAAGATAATATTGGTTGCCGAAGCAGTTCTTAAGTCTAAGAATGGAACGAGGATTAAGTTGACAAGAAGAAAATGGTGATTGTTTATTTGAAGAATCAAAACGACTAATTTCTACTCGATGAGTAAAGTGAGGAAAAAATAATAGAACTTTGTATACCTATACTCGTAAAATAAAAATTCAACGTTATCTAAAAGCAATACATTATTTTTTATGTAAGGTATTCGCAATCATATAATATCGAATTTATTTTCTTCCTAATTGTGATAAATGTGATATGTGACCCGATGTCAATGAATCCATAATCATGTTATAATCTAATCTAATAAATCATTTATTTTTGTTCAGACATTTTATTGAAGTGGGCCCTGCCAAACAATCACCTGTTTGTACCAAAACAAAGTGCAAAGTATTTTCTAATAAAAGAAATTATTTGCTATCGTTTTATTTTGAGCAAGATTAGTAAACACTGTGTAATTTAAACAATCTACAAATGAATCTCAACAGAAATACGCGAGTTAGCAATAATTCATTACTTAGTAATGGATTAAATACTTGACACGTTTCTGAGGTATGAAGAACCAAACATATGCACAGTGGTCCCGATTAAAAAAAATCGATAAAGGTATTTACACAGAACTTCCCTCTTTATTTGTGCATCATTCTAAAAAAATGTTAATTACGAAATGACATTGAGAATAATAATCGGAATATAGTTATCACTATTATTACAAAGAAAATCAACTTTTGGTAAAAAATATACAGAATGGCCATCCAACAGCAAAAATTCAATACTAAATAACAGGTGCCAAATATAGAAAGCTTGCGCAAATACCCTTACAAATCTCCACCATGGTTGAATGATTTCTTGACCACCCTGTACATTTTTCAAGAAAATTATAATAGGTGCATATGCCAAATATTATTGACATCTGTCACATTTTCAATTCCACATTCACGTAGTGGAGTGATAATTTTTTTTTTCTGAAATTTTTCAAAAATATCAAAAAAATTATCAAAATTCTTTTCTTCTGAAATAGGCTTAGAATATTGACACATATTCTTTATAGGATTTTGCAAACAGCAGAAAAAAATAACTATCTATAACTAAAATCAAAACTATGTGTAAAAATATTAATGAAATCTTTGCATTCTTTCGATGACTTGAATTCTGATTATGCTAGCAAATTAAAATCCTAAAATGAATTTGAAATATACAGGGTGGACCGTTTAAAGGGAATAAATGGATAATGGAAAAAAATGTTCGTTAAAATTTTAAATTTCCAAGTTTCATGACATTCTAAACCTATCTCAAAAAACGTATTTTTTGAAATTTTGATAATTTTAAAAGCTTTAAAATGGGCGATGGAAAAATTTTGTTTTGCTCAAATTTAAAATTTTCACGTTCTGTAACATTCTGAACCTATTAATTTTTTTTGTATGAAAATTTAAAACAAAGAAATTTTGAAATTTTGAAAATTTTGTATAAAATGGATGGAAAAACAATTGCTTTGCCCAAATTTAAAATTTTCATGTTTCATGACATTCTAAATATTTTTCAAAAAAAAAATTTTTAGAAAATAAAAAAAAATTGTAAACATTTTTATAAAATGGGTAACGGAAAAAAAATGTTTGCTCAAATTTAAAATTTACACGTTTCATGACATTATGAACATATTTAAGGAAAGAAATTTGTTTTGAAAATTTTAAAAATATATTTATTTTTTATTATTTTACCACTACAATAGAATAGATGATAAAAAAATGTGTTTCTTCAATTCCAAAATTTCCACGTTTCATTATATTCTTAACCTATTTCAACAAAAAAATGTTCTGAAAATTAAAAAAAAATCCCACCACTATACAGTAGACAGTGTAATAATAGGGCTAACTACATGGCGATTATAATTCTCATGTCATCTCTTAATTAATAATTTTTTAGAGTGACCGCCTCGTATGTATAAAGAGGGAAGTTCTGTGTAAAGGCCTTTACCGATTTTTTTTAGTTATCCAGCAAGGAAAAGTTAAAATTTTAGAACTTTGATATTTTTTTATTCGAAAAAGAAGTTTGGACAGAAACTGAAAGAGGCAAAAAGTGTTGGAATCGTCCCGGGAACATTCTCAATTTTTGTTCGGAATTGTCCAATGCCCTTTTTGATGCACTTGAAAACTCCACAATGCTCTTTTCTGCAAAAAGCATTGGACAATTCTGATAAAATTTGAGAATATTCTCGGGATGATTACAAACACTCTTCGCCTCTTGCAATTTTTGTTCTTTTTCGGGTAAAAAAATCGCAAAATTCTATCCTTGCCGGATAACTAAAAAAAAATGACAATTTCAGAAAAAACGGATCGAACAAAAGTAGTCTATTTTTAGGAAGACAATCCGAATTAGTAATAAAAAAATAGGGGTTCGTTTAAAAAACCAATTTGACCTTGAATGAACTTAACCCTCCCATGCAAACAAAAAAATTCAATAAAGCCACGCTGTGACTTACTCTTCCAGACTCCATTTCGAGTATTTAAAAATAGAAATCACCTAGCTTTTACAGTTCAATACAATATGATATAAATATGTAACGTACTAAATACTAAAACAAACAGTGATTTGGGGTGCAATTTCTCTGACGAAAACTGCTTCATTACAGTGTGCGAATGCCTGTGTAATTAAAGTACTCCACAGACCATTATGAAATTCAATAGGATTCTTTTCTGGTAGTAAATGAAGGGACTATAAATAAAATGAAGTAGATACAGACCAACTGACGTCAATTTTCAATAGCAATATCAGAACTTAAAAGTTCAAATCAATCTAAAAATGGTACCTACCAGTTTATAAAAGACAATGTTTCCTTTTCAAAAAGTTATAATTGAAAATGACTTGTATCAGCTGAATTTAGTGCCGACGCATTGAGCAAGATTAGAGCAGGGTTATGCCATATTTCGAACTTAAAAACTTTGTTCTTCGGACCGTCCCTAGACCATAGTCTTGTTGGCTTATTGACTAATTTTGATGTTTTGATCATCATTAAAACGTAAGTACCTCCTGATGATATCAACTTGGTGGGTGAAATTTTCACAAAAGTTCACGCTTTTCAATTGAGACTTGAAATATTTACATGTAGTAAATAATTGTACTTTGCTATAGTTTGCCGATATGGTTTCTTAAAACAAATGAATTTAGGAACATAGGATTGGAAAATAATAAAGCATAAGACAAGATTAGAATATTCTTTATCTAAAAACGACATTCCAAATAATGGAGACACAATTTTATTTAAAATGCTTTGTAGAAACAATATATCACCACTTTCTTCTCTTTAATTGTATTTTTACTCCATTTTGCGACTTCAGAACTCCTTCTGCTGCTAATATTAACTTATGTTCTGGGGTAGCGGGCAACAGCTCAAAATTCCTCAATACTTTTGACAAAAAACTCTTTATTTCCATCATAGCAAATCTTTGCCCTAAAAACAATACACACGCTTAAATACTATTGCTTTATAGGAACAGTCACATTTTCTAATAATATTAAAATATGATTTCCCGATGTTGAAAGGAAGCTTGATTCAAAATAAATCATCAAGAAACAAATTCTTCAATGAAATACAAGTTGTGATTACCACCTGAATTTTTTGTTATTATTTTAATTACAATTAATAGATGAGCGGGATACCCTCAAAAAGTCCCTCGGAAAAGCCACCTAAGTAACCCCGAATTTTCGACAGATTAAAACTCGTCGATTTGTTATTTAATTCTCAACAAAAAACTTTTTTAAACTTTTTAATCACGATGGCAGGTAATTTGTTATTCACAAAGAAGTTGAAACATAAAAATAAAAGAAAATATCGTTTTCCAAACACATCTCTTAGGTTAATTGGGCCAAAGTAAACACTTTTTTTCTCCTGACATTTTTTCCAAAACGCGTTTTTGAATTAAAGGCGATCAAAGGTCGAAAAATGGTCAAAGGTGACCATCTCTACAAATTTATTTCTCAGCTTTTACCAATAGTGAAGTAGATCTGGCAGAAAAATGGGGGTGAAAGACAAGTGCCTTTTTTCAAAAAAGATGTTTTTCCCATCTTATAGAGGACGACTTTCCTCACTTCCCTCACACTTTCACATTCGAGATCTAGGTGGTGGGGAGGAAGGGGGGGAGGGGACTGTTAAACATATGGAAAACTGGTTTTTCTTAGTTTGTGCGCGATCGGGGAGACGGACAAAAAAATGTTTCGGATAAAAAGGAAAGGTCTCCCCGAGGCGCGGTTTTTTTAAAATCGGTCAATTAGGGCGGGAGATATGGTCGTTTGAAGGGATTAAGTTTCAGGGTAGGAAAGGGGTTCGGACAGGAGGTACGAGGGGTGTTTAAGAGATAAGGGATGGGATTAGAATATTAATTTTATTTTCTGTTGTGGGTGGTTATAGGAAGAGGTCGAGGCCACGGGGGAGCTCTCTAGGGCAATTAGGGAAGGGGAGGGAGGGAGGAACGTGCAAAAAGGGAAAACTGCCATATCTCCGGTTCTATTAGGGCGATTTTAAAAAATCAAAATGGGATTTCTTCCTTTTCTGAGCAGCTATAATGTTGGATAGGTAGGAAATAATTTTCAACGAAAATGTTAAAATGGGGGGCAAAAGGAAAAACGCATGTTTTCAAAACGATTTTTTTATAAAGAGGGGAGTGGGGGGATAAAATGCTCCTCAAAATACGGGGATTTTTATCCCCTCGTAGAAAAAGATTTTTTCAAATTCCTTCATTGGGACAGGCGGGGCGACAACTTGAGATTTAAGAACTGCAGAAGAGTAAGGGAAAGTCCTACGCCCTTATGCTCGGGCTCATTTTAATGCGAACAAATTTCTCTTTTTATTAAAGAAAAAATTCGATCTAACAGTAACTTCCCCTACGCGCGCGACCTACACTTATGAATTTATTTCTTTTCGATCAGCAGCTGCAGCGGCGGGAGAGTAGGCGTAGCATCTACCATCTCTGTTCTCTCGCCGCTCTCACTCACACAAAGAGAAATTCTTTGTATCCGTATGAGCTGTCGCGCGAGGCGTTTTTAAATATTTAACCTCAACAGTTTTTAATGATGTTTTAAAAAATTTCCCGTGAATTTACGGAGCCGACGCCTCTCGTGCATGAGGAAGTTTCTTGTCGACGTGAGTGTGAGCGGAGAATAAAACGAAAGAAGCAGATAGCGGCAGTATATCATGAAACCTCCCGATTCTTATTACATTATCATACACGGCGTACGCCGGTCAAGATGGCCGTCTGGGCCTCAATTATCACGCGTATGTTCGTGGCCTCGTCATATATATATATATATATCCCATGTCGGCAACTCGATAGAGGCTCTGTGGAATATGCCGGCTGGTTATGGAAATATCACGCGCGCGTGATCATGTCAACGTCCGCGCGCCGCATACAACAATTCAATTTGTTTCCTCTTGTTCTCGATTTTTCTTCCATTACCTGCTATTCATTTCTCTCGCTTTCTATTATTATCTCACCCGCGGCCTAAGACGAGGAGACAATGCTCATCTGATAGAGTGAGTGGAAAGTAGAAAAGAAGAACAAAACGCGATAAGGGGGTAGGGAAATCAAAGGCGAGAGAGGTAAGTCTGACATTTTCCCTCAAAAAAAAATGTTTAAAAAAAAAATAAAATTTTCTTTTGCCCCCCTTTTTACATTTTCGGCGAACATTATTTCCTACCTATCCAACATTATAGCATTACCAAAAAAGGAAGAAATCTCATTTTGATTTCTTGAAATCGCCCTATTAGAAAGGGAGATATGGCCGTTTTCCCTTTTTGCACGTTTTCCCCCTCCCTCTCCTTCCCTAATTACCTTGACCACCGCGGCCTCGACCTCTCCCTAAAACCACTCACAACAGAAAACAAATTACCATCCTATCCCCATCTCTTAAACACCCCTCATACTTCCTGTCCGATCCCTTTTCCTACCTTGAAACTCAATCCATTCAAACGGCCATATATCCGACCCTAATTGGCCGATTTAAAAAAAGAAAAACCGCTTTACGCGCCTCGGGAAGACCTTTCTTTTTTTATCCGAAACATTTTTTTGTCCGCGTCCCCGATCGCGCGCAAACTGAGAGAAACCGAGTTTCCATATGTTTAACAGCCTCACCTCCCCGCCCACCATCTAGATCTCGGATGGGAAAGTGTCAGGGAAGTGGGGGAAGTCGCCCTCTATAAGATGGGAAAAACATTTTTTTGAAAAAAGGCACTTGTTTTTGAAATGCTAGATCTACTCCGCTATATAGTGTTTACGGTTGTATATTTTAATATTACCTATATATGTTTGTGTATACCAATGTATATCTGTAGATCTATTACTGTATGCTCTTTTTTGTGGTTTTTACCATATCCTGTAATTGGGCGTATGCCTGTTGGATTTGTATTGAAAAAAATAACTAAATAAAAATAAATAAATAAAATAATAAATCGGCTCCAAAAGGTTTCTGTCGAAACTTCGAGGTCATTTGTCGAGCCACACTCTTTGAGGGTATACCGCTCACCCATAACGGTTGTTAAACAAATTTTCACTATAACAAACAAATTGATAGTTTTCTTTGTTTTCAATATTAATATTTTTTTTGTTAGGCAAAAAGGACACCGCACAAACCTTATGAAAATTGAATATCAGTAGAATCGTCTTTATTTTTGGTATATTGTAGCTTTGGTCATCCTGAACAAAAGTCTCCATGGCTACAATGCTCCATATTCAGTATAACATAACTTTATGTTTCTGAGGTTACCCAATTCAAATCTAATGTCAAATAAACGATATTTAATTCAGTAATATTACGGTCCAAATTGCGATATATCCGACAAAATTCATAAAGTTTTGAAAATTGGTGGAAATAATCAGGACAGCATATGTAATAATAAACCGAAAAGTTCCCACCCCTAAATTGTGTGCTTCATCCCCTACGACATAGTATTCACCCCAATTTTCGCTTTTTAAAAATTATCCATGAAATGGTGCATTTTACGACAAAAATACCTACAAAAGTGTTCTACAGGAAATTCTCTACAAAAAAGGTTTTTAGACCATTTCTCCTCAAACGAATAGTACGTTTGTAAATCAGGGCCGTAATTAGCGCAAGTCATATAATTCGTTATATATTTACCATCACCGAAATGTTCGGTGTTACTATGCAGCACATCATTCCGCACTTCCATAGGCCTAATGAGAAAAACCAATAAGGCAGCTTTATACCAGATTATCAATACTGTTCCAGAACGAGACCATGTTTTCGAATACAGCGAATATGTGATTGATGGAGGATACTTGCTTCGTCGCGTAATATGGCCAAAAAAAAGGGACATTTAATGCTGTTTACAACGCTTACGTTAGTTACATAAAAAAATACGGGAATAGAGTAACTGTCGTGTTCGATGGTTATATGGAAAATGCAAACAGCACAAGGAGCCTAGAACGACAAAGGCGGATACTTCAAAGAAGCTGTCCTCAAATTGTTTGACGAAAATACTGTCGTTTCTGAAACTCAGCAGAAGTTCCTAAGTAATTTGCTTAACAAATAACGTTTAATTACAGAGCTAGTGAAAAGGTTTAGAACTGAAGGTATAGATATGTCCGTTGCTGCGGATGACGCCGATTTATTAATAATACAAACTGTTATAGAAAAATCTAAGAATTGCGATACAGCTGTTGTCGTAGGGCAAGATATTGACCTGCTAGTCCTTCTTATTGCACTTTCTCCCTCTGACAAAGGCATTAAATTTTTAAAAGAAAAACAGGATAATGCCTGTAAAAGGATTTACAATCTGTAACTTTCTTAAAAAATTGCAAATCCGCCATTTTATTTGTACATGCCATCAGCGATTGTGACACAACCTCGGCGTTTTTTTCCAAAGGGAAAGTGAATGCAATTAATGTATTTAATAAAAGAAGTGATTTACAACATATTGTACAAACTTTCAACAATGAGGAAGCTACTCATGAAGAAATTGCAAACATGGGAGAGCCATTTATTTTAGCTTTATACAACTGTACCTCGGCAGAAAAAAGTCTAGATGAATACAGATTTATGTCTTTTAACAGACTAGTTGGTAAATCCAGCAACACTGTTATGTTGTCAAAACTTCCACCAACTTCTGCTGCCGCTCGGCAACACTGTTATCGAGTTTTTCACCAAATTCAAACATGGAAAAACGTGACGCTCAAAGCTACCGATTGGGGGTGGAAAAAAGTTGGCGGTATATTAATCCCAATAATGACTATAAAAGAACCAGCTCCCGAATCTGTTTTAACGCTTATTTAATGTTCATGTAGTAAATTAGGGTGCGAATACAGGTGTAGTTGCAGAAGAGCAGGCTTGCGTTGCTCTACAATGTGTTATCATTGCCATGGACAATCATGCTTGAATGTTGAATCTGTGGAAGACGACCAAGATTTATAATTAACATTTGATAATTAGTGGATTAGGCCTACAGGGGATACCATTAAAAAAAAACGCGCCAAGTATTTTTACCTCTAGGGTGGTGTGGAAATAAATACAACACGGTCTTTTTATAGAGGTGAGGGGGTGGAAGTTGTATATTTATTAAAATTGTAGATAAATTTTGGTACCTACTGCTATTTTAAGCGTTAAACGTTAAACTTTAAGGTAGATCGTACTGTAGAGAGTGCTAGTCGGAACAAACCCTTATGTTTGCGCCATATTTCCCACGTTATTATTAATTTTAGGAAAAAAGTGGTAAAAGCCTTTTTGATAGAGAATTTTCCAAGGAACAATTTTGTATATAGGTATTTTTGTCGAGAATTACACCGTTGCCGAGATAATCTAGAAAAACTCACAATGGGGGTAGAAAGGACGTCCTGGGGGATGAAGCACACTATTTAGGGATGGGAACTTTTTGGTTTAGTAATCCTTATGCTATTCCCAACATACCCACCAATTTTCAAATCTTTATGAATTTTGTCGGAATAAAAACGTAATATTCCTGAACTAATTGTCAATTGGCAGATGTTAATCAGCTGTTAACTGTCAGAAACTTTTGTTCAGTATGACGAAAGCTACAATACACCAAAAATTTAAACGATTCTACCGAAACTCAATTTCCTTAAGGTTTGTGTGGGGTTCCTTGGCAATGGGTATAATGTAGTGGCAATGACACGGCAAGTGCCTGCGATATTATTGGTTTTTTCTTCTTCTGTTTGTAGTTATTGTGCAACCTTAAAACATTGCCTACTTATGAATAATTATAATACAAAAGTATGTTTGAGTAAAAAAAATCGTATTAGACAAATAACATCGTGCAAAGTTCTTGTATCTGTACTGTAGATACCCTGTATAATATATCAATGAAAACAGATAAATCGAGTTGGATGCACCTTCGCTCCAATTCAAAAAATGTCTAATAAATAAATGAATAGTTCTTTTATGTTAAGTTCTTAAGGTATAGAGTAGATATTTACTTTACCAATGCAATTGCGCGGTCCTGCGCTAAAGGGGATGAAACTGAAAGGCCTTGTTCCGTCACTACTTTCAAATCTGTCAGGGTCAAATTTATCTGGGTCTCTGAAATTATCTGGATCCCTAAGCACTCCATATATGAATATTATTATCCTAATATCCTTGGGTATTATTCTACCTGAAGAGAGAGGACAGAAAAAAGCGTGAGATTATGATTGTGCAGTGAACGGTTTGCAAGAACTAAATGGCACTGAAACATATTCTTTATAGGATCTTGCAAACAGCAGGAAAAATAACTATCTATAACTAAAAAAAACTTTGTGTAAAAATATTAATGAAATCTTTGCATTCTTTCGATAACCTGAATTCTGGTTATGCTAGCAAATTGAAATCCTAAAATGAATTTGTCTTATTTCTTATTTGACAATTCTCATTCTAACAGTAGCATCCACACAGTCCCCTACTGCCATGCAGATTAAACTAGTATCTACATAATCCCTACGATCATGAAGATTCAGTTAAATAGATAGGTGAGGTTGTTTTTATCAGTCAATCTCAAATATAATTATTTCACACTTATTCATAGAAATTGTCTTGGTTTTGCATGATGTTTCATGCAATGAAGTGGCTTATGAGTGGCTTTATGTCTTTCTGATGAGCTCCAGAATAAGGGCGAAAAACGTTTCAACGCTAAGCATTTCCAAGAAACAACGATAAATTTCATGAAAATGCAATCCATTAGAATGAAAATTTTTTAAGACAATGTAGATATAAATTCATTTTAGGCCTTTGTTCTCATTTGTAACTAAATCTTCATGATCGTAGGGGGTTATGTAGATACTAGTTTAATCTGCATGGCCGTAGGGGACTGTGTGGATGCTAGTGTTAGAATGAGAATTGTCAAATAAGAAATTAGACAAATTCATTTTAGGATTTCAATTTGCTAGCATAACCAGAATTCAGGTTATCGAAAGAATGCAAAGATTTCATTAATATTTTTACACAAAGTTTTTTTTAGTTATAGATAGTTATTTTTCCTGCTGTTTGCAAAATCCTATAAAGAATATGTTTCAATACAATTATAAGCAAACAAATAATAATTCATTTTTAAACTAAATGGCACTTTACACGTTCAGTAATAATGTCATTACCTGAAAATAATGACACTATTAATGAACGTGTAACGTTATAAAAGTGGAATGATAACCAGTAATTAAGCGGTAATGAAGCGTATGCGGATATTTTAATATTCAAGCACCATTATTAGCAGGCGGAGGGGATACTGTCAATAATATTGATCCTGTAAAGTGGGAGCATCATTATTTCGTCATTGCTCAGTTCAGTCTGCATTGTGGAAGCACGATGGATGGATCTGCCGGTAGTGGAACATTGCAACTGAAAATTTCAAATCTTCAAAGCTTCTTCCAGTGGCTAGGTATTTCAGAGTTAAAGTCAGTATTTCATTAACTGGTAAACTGCTCCGCATAACTGTGTTCGGCATTAAAATTGGTTCGACCATTCATAATAATTTATTAAAAGTCTCTTCGTCCATTCGAAAATAATTATTATAATCTCTCACTTCCCTCGTATCACTCATTCCTTTCAATGACATCAGATGTGAATAATTTTTGCGTTTTTTCCGCCATTTTTTCGTCCAATAATGACGTTTAACATGACGTTTCATATTTAATGCAATAATTATAGCTAGACGTGCTCTTTTTTAATAGCCCGGGAGGCAGTGACAGTTTTCGTGAAAGCATTTCTACAAACCTAGATTCTTTTCCAAAGAGAGTTTAGATAGTATCTATACTGAAGGTGCAATTCTACCAAACTCTTAGTGGTGCATAAATGAGTAAAAAATTAACATTTCGAACTCGGGAAACCACTTAAAAATAGTCGCCGATTAGCACGACCACAAGTCAATTTTTGAAACATAAAACTGAATAAATATGGTGATTGGAGCCGTTCTCTGTCTTGATGGCGAGGAGAAGGTCGGCAATGACCGTACATCGTGAATCGCGAGGTGAAAATCAAAAATTGGGGCCAGCAGGAGCGAAGGCGAATCGTCATTTTTTGATAATTCGTGAGAATTCGAAAAACGAAATTTTCGTCCATCTATTTTTTTGCAACATGTTTCATTTTTTACTCATTTATGCACCACTAAAAGTTTGGTAGAATTTCACCTTCATTATAGATACTATCTAAACTCCCTTTGGAAAAAACCTAGCTTTATAGATATTAACGCGAAAAATCTGTCGCTGCCTCCTGGGCTATAAAGTTCATTCTCTGATGCTTTCTATTGCCACGTGTAACATAATGACGAAAAAATAATATCAGTAATACTGAACAATCTGAACATGTAAGGTGCGAAAAACAGTGACAGGGAATGACGAGGAAATTTCTAGTATAGATGTTTCTGTAAAGATCTGCTGGAATAACGAAGAAAATTACTAGCACCATTCTAAAGCTCAAATCCACCACTAACAGAAAAGAAATGTGTTGCCATAAGCTACTTTGACCGCAATACCTGGCCATCTACTTATTATACTCTTCGCGAATAGAAACCAAAGAGTATGTTGAACTCGTTTGGCAAATTTCTATAACCGGTAATATTGCTCGTAGAGAAGAAATTTTCATATCACTGTGTTGGTGATCGAATTCCAAACAACTTTCAAAATGTCCGTTCGTTCGTCTGTCTGTCCGTCCGTCATATTTCTTGAAAGCACGATAACTTAAGAAACGAAAAGTCCGATTGTATTGAAATTCGAGACATTATGTTAGTGTTAACTAGAGGAAAAGCCCTATTGTTTTTGAACAAAATCGATCAATACATCAAAAAGTTATTAAATATTTAAATTTAAAATAATTTTTTCATATTTTGTAATTAAACAAAATGTCTAAAACTAATCTTATTTACAAAAGAACTACGAGAAGTATCCTATAGAATGTGCAACAATTATACAGTGTGTCTACTTAAGTTGGCGGCATATGGAACACTTTTTTATTTTCAGTTTTAGGAAAAAAAGTTATTCTTTATAAAAAGTTCTGTATGGTCTAAAACCTACAATGCAACAATCAAACCTCAAAATTTATCAGTCATATACAGGGTTTATCAATAAATATGAATTTGATACAAGAGTAAAGTACCTTTATTTTTGACAATATCGAAAATTGTAATTATGAAAAGTTGTTCATAATTAAAAAACACATTCAAATATGCAGCCCTATCCATTTACGTTAAAAACGAGTTTTTTTACTTTTTCTAAACTTTTCTTTACAATAAAATTGAAAATGTTAATGTACACATTAATTAAATTTAATCTAGGATGCACTGACAAGAAACTTTTAGTAAAAATTATGATAAACAGTAATCTCTTATTATTGAACCCTTCAATTGCTTAATTGCATATTAGTAATGCATTTAAATGAATAACACATACCATAACAATAATTAACTTTATTAATAAATAAAATGACTTATTTTATTGTAATAAGTAGTAACGAATATTATCCCTTCCTTCAATTCACTAGTGCCTCAACATATCCGCCTTCTCTGACCATACACATAACCGTTCTATCACAAAATAGTCTCAATACACTCATGATCATAACAGGAGTTACAGTATGAACCGTTTCAGTTATGATTCTCTCTAAATGGTCAACATCTGTAAATGGCCCTCGAAGATATACCTTTTGTTTCAAGTAACCCCATAAAAAAAATCTAGTGGGGTCAAATCTGGAGACCGGGGTGGCCAACGAATTTCCGAAAATCGATGTATAACTCTTCCATTAAATCTATTTTCAATGTATTGCCTTACATCTAACTTACTGTGGCATGGAACACCATCCTGCTGGAACCATATCTGTTGACGTTCAACAAGGTTATCCAAAAAATAATTTATTTCAATTTCTAAAAAGCGTAAATAACGGTCTGCATTCAAAGATTCTCGAAAAAAAAGTCAATTTATTTTATTTTTATAAATTCCACACAACACGTTTGTTTTGAATGAATACTAGTCCCGAGTTTTGATTGTAAAATTCGGATTCATATCACTCCACCAACGGCAGTTTTGGCTAGAGACTGTCCCATTTGATGAAAATGTTGATTCATCCGAAAAAAGAATATGCCTTGCCATAAATGGGTTATCTTCTAACATTCCTTGGATATCACAGCAGAATTCAAAGCGTCGGTCATGATCTCCTGGTGTTAACGAGTGAATATATTGCGGCTTGTATGGGTAAAATTTATTATTTTTAAAAATTTTTGAAACCGTATCTTTGCTTATAGTATTTGTCATCAGAGATGCCCTTTTTCGCAAAGATACTTAGGATGTTGAATTGCTGAGAGCATTACTTCAAACTCGTTGTCATCATTAGCAACCCGTTTATGGCGTTTGTTGTAAAATTTATTACTTACATCTCCAAAAGTCTTAAATTTGTTTAATAATTTCCTTACTGTTTCATTGTGAATCTTTTTCTCTGGATACCGGCTATTAAAAATTTCTGCAGCTTCTCGAAGTGATTTATAATTTTCACCCATGATTAATATAATTTCAATTTTTTCTTCTTTACTTAATGTTGCTGGCATTTTTACCTATTTTTATAAACAAATACGTCTTATAAATTGTTGTCTTGACGTTTACTGTCAAACATTTCTTGTCAGTGCATCCTAGATTAAATGTAATTAATGTGTACACTTAAAGTTTCAATGCTATTGTAGAGAAAAGTTTAGAAAGAGTAAAAAATCTCGTTTTTTAACGTAAATGGATAGGACTGCATATTTAAATGTGTTTTTTAATTATAAACAACTTTTCATAATTACAATTTTCGATATTGTTAAAAATTAAAGCACTTTACTCTTGTACCAAATTCATATTTATTGAGAAACCCTGTATATGACTGATAAATTTTGAGGTTTGATTGTTGCATTGTAGGTTTTAAACCATGCAGAACTTTTTATAAAGAATAACTTTTTTTCCTAAAACTGAAAATAAAAAAGTTTTCCATATGCCGCCAACTTAAGTAGATACACTGTATAAAAAGTGCAGTGAATCAGTGAAGAGTATAATGGTTAGCTTGTTATATTGTAAAATCGAAACATAACAGTGATTCAATTTCTATTACCTTTGTATTCAATATCTCGATTTTGTGCTCTGCCTATCATCGGTACTGAAGGATAGAGTCTGAGTGTTTCCTTAATTACTGATTCTAAATACTTCATTGCCTGTAAATCATTATAAGATGCACCTCTAGATATATCGTCGCCAAATATGTGTTTCTGTTCTTGGAGGACACGTTTCTGTGAATAGAAATTGCCTTATAGAAAGTTGTACATAATATAATATCTAAGCAAATTAAAAAATGGCTTCTTGGTGAAGGGATTTTACTTTATATTCGAAATATTTTGGTAACATGTTAAACTTTTTGAAGAACATACCTGAACCCCTGGATTATTTGCCAATAAGAACAAAGAAAAAGTCATAGCAGCTGCGGTGGTATCATGTCCCTAAAATTAAAGATGCAAGTATAGTATAATCTAAGTGATACCCCTTCGAATTCTTGATCAAGGAGAAATATTTGTAAAGTTATCGAATTTTTTCAATCGCCTTATATTAATATAATTAGATGCAAATGCAACTTCCTGGAACAAATGAATAAATATATTACCAGAAAACACTAGTAATTATTCAAACTTTTACAAAATACTTATCATAGATAAGTTTAAAACATATATCCTTCTTATCCAATTATAAGAAAGAAAATATGTCCATTATGTACAACACAAATGTTATCATAATGTTATTTTTAATTTAAATTATCTTGCTCAATGAAATCCTAAGTCAATCAAAATAAAAGCACTTACCGATGTAGCAGTAACACAAAACTTTAGAACATCCACAGACACGTGGTTCGACATCTATGTCTCTTTAGTGCGGCTTCTTCTAAAGTTCACAATTGAAATATGTAAGCAAATACTCGTGTTATAACTGTCAATGATTGCCAAAACAGGATACTAAAAATTAAAATTGGA
Organism: Stenurella melanura; assembly: GCA_963583905.1. Lineage (NCBI taxonomy): Eukaryota > Metazoa > Arthropoda > Insecta > Coleoptera > Cerambycidae > Stenurella > Stenurella melanura. The sequence goes on along the minus strand of OY757311.1, from coordinate 169,460,439 downwards.
TTGTAGGAAATTCCCCCTGAAGTGTTGTGTCATTGCTATATCGGTAAGTGCTTTTGTTTTGATTGTCTTTGGGTTTCATTGAGCAGGATAATTTAAATTAAAAATAACATTATGATAACAGTTTTAAACTTATCTATGCCAAGTATTTTGTAAAAGTTTAAATAATTAATAGTTTATAACATATTTATTGATTTCTATCGTCTTATATTAACATCATGGGTATAACTATTCCAAAACTCAGCCAGGACACGTACTCAAAGACAACAACACAACAACCATTGCTGGCGACATTGCCATATGCCACAGCCGACATTCGAACTTTGGCCAGATAACAGTTATTAGCAATCAACTGCGGTCTAGGCTACTATTGCTGTCTCGATAATATACTAAAAATGCCAGTAAACATTCACGCCCTAGCCAATACCATAACCAATGAACCATTAGCTTTTTGACCTCAATTTGGGCTTCCCGAGTCTGTCATTGAAAATAAAAATCAGTAAGAAAAACTGTAGATAGTCAAAGGCAAAACACTAATAAAGTACGATATTTAACACAAGAACACTATCGTAGTGACATATAGCTAAAGACTTGCTGGTTTGAAAATAAGTCATACACAGGCAAGCATAGGTGCAATAATATCAGGTAAATATTTGACGATAATTGCCAAACAGATTTTTATATTTATTTAGAAAAATCTAAAATTCACTCAGATAATTTGAGCTCAAACATCATCTTCATGAATAATGGCTATCATAATCGCTCATATAACAATATACTATTATTCCCGAGTTTAGCAAGAACTACTAGAATTTTTGTTATGCAAGTAAATCGGAGCTAAGCATGTAATTCCATAGGACTTTGACCACCATTTTGAAAAAGCATCCTTCAAACTGGATAAAATAATATTTTCTATAATATTATAAAAATATATAATTGGGTTCTTTTTATTGTTACTATTGATTTTTGAAAATTTTGGAGAATCACTCACCTACTTTGGTTCAAAAAAAAAAGTGTATTTTTTGCAGGTCTGTGTATCGAGGTTCTTGTAAATATTAGAAAAACTGTAGAAGATAGCCAGTTGACAACAAATGTTTCTAGCTCATTTAAGATTATTTAAATACTCGGATTCTAAGATTATTCTCTTGTAACGCATGGATCGAAAAAGGTGATATGGATTCACCGTATAGTAAGAAATACTGTATATACTCTATAATTTCTATCTGTACCTCAAACATAAAGGTGTCGACCTCCTCCCGAATATCCTCTCTGGATAATGGCTTGCCATCGATAGTTGATTGCAGAAGTACATCCAAAAATGCCATTTTCTTTTTTCTACCCAAATCGTCCCTTTCAGTGTTACTTTTACCATTTAGATTATTCTCCAGTTCTTTTTTCCTTGCGTCAATGACTGAATAGGTAACAGAATGTAATTGTTTTACTGCTCTTAATTCTCTATAATAATCGCTTGATAGTACGTATGTGAAGTCATATTTTTTATGTACGGAGACGCCACGTTCACTTATTATCCTGAGCATTTCTTTCACGTTTGTTACATATTCGGAATCCTTATTTATTTGAGCATTCACTGGTACTCCCATGGCTGTTTCTAAAACACACGAAAAATAATGTATTACGAGTGCTATCTGTAGATTCCCGTTATACAGGATCAGGGAAATGTTCGATTAAAAGATACTCTTAACAAAAGTATTTGTTGTATTTTTATTCTATTCAGTGCTTTAAAACTCTATTCTAAAAACTTGTGAAAAAATTATTCCAGCGATATAAGTGAAAGTGATGAAATATGAGGTTATCTTCTTAATTTTTACAAGCGACTATAATAAATTGATAGAAATAAACATTTAGGACACATCTGTGAATAAATAGGCTTTCACTGTGTCTCAGCAATTTTAAACATTGTTTATTATTCACGTAGAAACTTTTAAATACATTATTATTTGTTACAAACGGAGAAATTAGAAAAACAGATTTAGAAATGCCAGACAGATTAGCAGAGAATTATTTTCTTGCCTCAATTCAGTAAATATTCCACAATATCCCGTTTTAATTACTTTATGGGTTTAATAAGATACAAGATTTGATAAATTCCATAAAATTTTATATACTGATTATAATTATTTATTTGAACGTCATTTAGATCAATCTACCAACATTTGGGTTATTTAGATTTATGCCTTCCATACGGTGTCAACAATATTAAATTGTGATAAATACAGGGTGTTCCTTAATGACGTGCTAATATTTCAAGGTGTGACTCCTTGGGTCATTTTATGAAGAAAAGTTTATATGAATATATGTCCGCAACTGGCTTAAATTTTTTGCTACAGGAGGGTGTTGAATTCTTTTTGTTCTAATCGTTATTTTTTAATATGTCAGAAAGTATTTTAGATACTATTTTTAATTTTGGTGTGTTAATATGATATAGAACACATATTGAAATTAGAAAAATTATTTTATCACCCAGTGGCGTTTCTGCGAGCATGTCCTCTGATATTTTTTACCAAAAAAGTGGTACGCCACTGACATTTCTCCATGTCGATATTTTTCCTGGTTAGCCTGATCAATTCTACATGGGACCGGTCTCTTGCGTTTTACTCGTCAGATGCACGGTTCTTGATTAAAGCAATTAAATTCATGTTGAAACTACACAACCTCGCACACAAAAGAAAAACATTGTCGATTACGCGGGCCAGACCAATCATCTCCAGTGTATTTTGGCTTGCTGAATCCGAATCCGGTGTCATTTTTGCCCCACCACGTCACAGTTTTTTTCTACATTCAAAAAATAGTTAGAAAAATACATATGGGGAAAATTGCATTTTTCTAACGATTTTCTGAGGATAGACAAAAATTGTCACGTGGTGGGGCAAAACTGACACTGGATTCGTATTCAGCAAGCAAAAATACACTGGAGATGATTGGTCTTGTCCGTGTAATCGAATTTTTTTTTGTGTGTGCCTGTGTAATTAGTTTCAATATGAATTTAGTTGTTTTAATCAAGAATGTGCATCTGACGAAAAAAAAACGCAAGAGACCGTTTTCATGTAGATTCGTTCAGGCTAATCAGGGAAAATATCGACATGGAAAAATGTCACTGGCGTACCACTTTTTTGGTAAAAATTATCAGAGTACATGCTCGCAGGGACGCCACTGGTGGAGAGATAAAACAATTTCTCTAATTACAATATGTGGTTCTATATCCTATTAGCACATACCAAAATTGAAAATAATATAATAAAACACTTTCTGATATATTAAAAATTAAACATATTCTTTATAGGATTTTGCAAACAGCGGAAAGAAAAACTATCTATGGGAACTAAAGGAAAAACTATATGTATAAAACATTAATGAAATCTTTGCATTCTTTCGATAACCTGACTTCTGGTTATGCTAACAAGTAAAAATTCTTATTTGCCATTCTCAGTTTAACACTAGCATCCAACATAGTCCCCTACGCCTAGGCAGGTTAAACTAGTATCTACATGATCCCCTACGATATGTAAATTCAGTTAAAAATGAGAACAAAGGCCTGAAATTGATTTATTTACGAACCTTGTCTTTAAAAATTTTTTCATTCTAATGAATCACATTTTCATAAAATCTCATTCGGTTTCTTGGAAATGCTTAGCCTTTGAAACGTTTTTCGTCATTATTGTGGACTCATCAGAAAAGCCCAAAACCACTCATAACGATGTTCCATGCAAAACTAAGACAATATCCATGAATAAGTATGAAATATTTATATTTGACATTGACTTATAAAAAACAACAGATTTTTTACTTGTTAGCATAATCAGAAGTCAGGTTGAAAGAATGCAAAGGTTTCATTAATGTTTTTATAAATAGTTTTTTCTTTAGTTCTCATAGATAGTTTTTCTTTCCGCTGTTTGCAAAATGCTATAAAGAATATGTTTCATTACTATAAGCAAACAAATAATAAATAATTCACTTTTAAATATTAAAAATAACGATTAGAACAAAAGACATTTCAACACCCTGTAGCAAAAAATTTAAGCCGATGCGGACCTATGTTTATATGACCTTTTCTTCATAAAATAACCTAAGAAATCACATCCTGAAATATTAGCACGTCATTAAGGAACACCCTGTATGTATTGCTTTTAGACCAAGTGAAGAGCCATCAATTTCTAGTTTTTTGGGGCACTAAAAGTATATATATAAAGAAATGTTCTTTCTCTGACTCCTTTAATTACGTAAAAAATATGTAAATGCTGTGTTTAACCTTATGTATTAGTAGTATTTACCACATATAACATCCAATGCGTACAGTGTTACGTAATGATAGACATCAAAACTGTCTTTATCAAGCTCTTTCTCCAATTCCTTTATCAAGATTTCTCCATTTGAATCAAAATAGTCTATAAATTGCTCCAGTATTGAAAAGTGGAAAGCTGGTGTTTCCATACGCCTACGTTTTTTCCATTTAGGTCCTAAAAAATACAATAATATTCAGTAGCAGTTAAAAGGTTGTTCAAAACGGCCGTTTTCAAAATTTATTCCAATAGAAACTATTGTCGAACCCGTTCATTACTCAGTAAGACTTAAGCATCCTGTAAAACTAATTACTCAATGGGGTCAATTTAGTTAGTCAAATTTCATATTGCATTTTTAGTAAGAAAATTAGTTATTTATGCACCAAGTGCGTTATATAGATTATAACGCCCGGAGGGTAACATGATGCAGCCCGAGGGGCTTTGGCCCGAGGGATGCATGTTGCCTGAAGGGCATTGTAATTTAATAAGTCTCGTGGTGCATACACTATTTAATTTTTCACGAAAAATGTATTTTTTTAATGAAAATATGACTTTTCATTTTTAAATACATTTTAACATTGGAAATTTTTATGTTTTCGTATATGGGGTAGAGTTACCAGTTTTTGTTCAAGGTCAAAAGATAGCGGTGTCGCGGCACAGTAGAGAGAAGATCAGTAGACTCACTTACTCTTGAGATTTGTTGTAATCGATTTTATTTTTTATGAATCCACTGCGCATCCGATATTTGTCGTTCATCTACATATACACTGCTCGAGCTAGAAAATGCTAATAAACTGGCCAACACTTACAATGACACTAAATTATTTTTGTTCGAAGATATCCTTGGCAGATGATTTATTTTGCGATTGAATTTAATGTTTACTGATTAATCAATAAGCAGCGAATTAAAAATTTGACCTGCCTTTACTTAAATTTATTACATAACGTCCGCGTCTGACGTCACAGACTTAAAATGTATGACTTTATATTATTCAAGCAAAAATTTGTACACGGCTGCCGAAAAGGCCGCGCTACTATCGATTAGGCTGCTGCGCTTGCCAATTACATTACCTACCGTGTCGGGAAATTACCTAAAAGTTGTACAGCGATGCTGACGGTAGAACACAAAAGTGTACAGCTTGCTACAAATAGGTGTCTGCTAGCAAATAAATGATGTGTTAGAATTGCCACTAACTGATATAGGTTGTCTGCTGTACAAATTGAGTAACAATAATAACATCTTTTTATTTCAAAGTAATGTGTCGCGGTCGACTGACACTATCATTTGCAACGGCTGATATACGCAAACGTAATATGGGTTGCATATATCACAGGGGGTCAAGTTACCAGTTTTCATTTAAAGTGGAAATGCAGCGGTGTCGCGGTCGAGTGAGACTGCGTATATGCAACGGCTGATATACGCAAATGTAACATGGGTTGCATATATCACAGGGGGTCAAGTTACCAGTTTTCATTTAAGGTGGAAATACAGCGGTGTAGTGGATCGTGCGATTGGAAAAAGTTGAAAAACTTTATGTTTTACGTATGGTGTTATCATTTCCAATGTCCCGATGATTGCAAGGATTGCGAAATCTGTGAATATTTTTAGTAGTCTCTGATACATGCTGATACTTTGACGTTTATTAACTGTATCTGACAGTTGTTGATATTTTGATGTTTGTTGATGTTATAAAATGAAAATTGATATGGAAATACCACAAAATATCCGAAACAATGAGGGGGAAGCCACAGAAACTGAAATGCCGGTCCAATCCAAACCATTATAAGATAAGGAATATTAAACACTTACTCCTTCTTTGCTTCTCATATAAGATGGCGTTATGGCCATAACACCCGCTCATTATGCCCGTGGCCATTATGAGCGTCTTTATGGTAACCGTATCCAAGGTATTATAAAAATTAATATGCAGGTGAAAAATAAAAAATGATAAGGTGCAGAGAAATGTTTTATGCAAAAACCCTCCTTACTAGCTGAAAAGTAAACAGCTCTGCAACCAGAAGTCGCTCCCGGGGAGGGAAGAGTGGGCGGGGGCGGTTAAAAGCATTAATTTTTAATCAAAATAAAATCTTTGAGTACAGCTCTGAAATTCTGTTTAGTTGTGGTTTTTAACTGCAGAAATAAATAAATAGGATTCCAACCGAGAAATCCGCTGCGTAAGTCTTCGCTTAACGTGATGAGCTACGGTCAGGGTGGACTTGAAATTTCAATTAGTCTCGTCGGAAAAAGCAAAACATATTTTTTTTATGCTCATAACTAAATAAATACATAAGCAGGAAGGCTTCCTAATGTCGGCATCGTAAGATCGAAATTGCCATTTTCACGGCATCGTTAATTGCATGGACGAAATAAAAAATTCGAGACGACAGAAGTGAACGAAAAATAGCATTTGTTGACATTTCGTGAATTAGATTTGTCTTTTGTTCCATTATTGTCACTGGTACGTTAATAACTGGATAACCCGTAAGAATAGAGAGATTTTAAATATAAAAGCAAAATCGCCACAACTATACCTTGACATTAAAATTTGAACAATTCTCTTACAACTTTACCGACTTCTGGCAACGTTTAATCCCCGACCTAGACTTCTGGTAATAATTTTACGCAATTTCTATAGTTAAAAACTATAACTACACAAAATTTCAGAGCTGCACTCAAAGATTTTATTTTGATTAAGAATTAACGCGTTTACCGCCCTCATTTATATCAGCTATTAGCAAAAGCACACTTTGAGATATATTCAATTAACATAGGAGTAAAAGACGTCACACAACTGTCAACATGAGAGCGCGTTCTTGGTTAATTTTGAAGTCTATAGAGACTGTAGAAAATTCTAGTTTTTTGCATTTCATTTTAAGATCTTTCAGAAAAAACCGCTGCCCAAGGAATCACTACTTCCACATCCAGATTTTCTATCCAAGTCACTTTAAAGGAAACGTTTTGACTATATGTGCACTCTAGTATGTGGAAATTATTGGTCACAGAATTTTAATAATATTTGGGCAGAAGTCATAGAAAAGTTTGAGGAGTTGGTTTCTACCATATATGTTAAAAATGAAGTTTCTAGTTTACCCTACTTATTTTCCACTATTCACAACCTACCACCTCCCGCCCCTTCAATGGAGTCATCTCAATCAGATGTCACTACAATACATACGTGTACTAACTTTCAAGTGAATATTTCAATTTTGTGTTATCAATCCCATTAATAATGAAGCGGAGGTGCTGGAGTTTGAAAATATTAGAAAGAAATCTGAGGCCTTGGTTTCTAGTATATATAGGTACACCGAATCCCAAATTTCTGTACTCTTGCCAGCTTGATTTACTTATTTTCCCCTAGTTACTCCTATTAACCCCAACCCTCCTACGGAATCATCCCAAAATATAATCTAGTTCCAGATGTCGTTATAATACATACGTCTACCAAATTACAAGTGAATATCTCAATTTTATTTTATCAACCCCTTTAATAATGTAGTAAGGGTAGTGGAAGGGTTGAAAAATATTATTAAAAAATCTGAGGCCTTGGCTTCTAGGACATACACCGAGTTTCAAGTTGCAGTACTCTTACCAGCTTGCTTTACTTATTTTTCCCTATTCCCTCTACTTACCCCCACTCCTTCAACGCAATCATGTCAAAATATAATCTAGTTTCAGACATAGTTATAATACATAAATGTAAAAAATTTCAAGTGAAAATTTAAATTTTATTTTATCAACTCTTTTAATAAGGGAGTGGGGGTGGTGGGGGGATGGAAAACACTAATAAAAAAACCTGAGACCTCCGCTTCTAGTATATACACCAAATCCCAAATTTCTGTATTTTTACCAGCTTGGTTTACTTATTTTCCCTTATATGTCCCTATTTAACCCCCAACCCTTCAACGGAATCATCTCAAAATATAATCTAGTTCCAGATGCCGTTATAATACATATGCGTACTAAATTTCATGTGAATATCTCAATTTTATTTTATCAACCCGTTGAATAATGGAGTAGGGGTGGTGGGGGGCTGAATATATTATTAAAAAATCTGAGGCCCTGGCTTCTAGTACATACACCGAATTTCAATTTTCTGTACTCATACCAGCTTGCTTTACTTATTTCCCCCTATTTACCCATAAATAACCCCCAACCCTTCAACTGAATCATCTCAAAATATAATCTAGTTCCCTATGTCGTTATAATACATATGCGTACTAAATTTCATGTGAATATCTCAATTTTATTTTATCAACCCCTTGAATAATAGAGTAGAGGTGGTGGGGGGCTAAAATATATTATTAAAAAATCTGAGACCTTGGCTTCTAGTACATACACCGAATTTCAAGTTCCTGTACTCATACCAGCTTGCTTTACTTATTTCCCCCTATTTACCCATAAATAACCCCCAACCCTTCAACGGAATCATCTCAAAGTATAGTCTATTTCCAGATGTCGTTATAATTCATACGTGTACAAAATTTCAAATGAACATCTCAATTTTATTTTATTAACCCTTTTCATATTGGAGTAGGGGTGGTGGGGGTGGAAAAATATTACAAAAAAATCTGACGCTTTGGCTTCTAGTACATACACCGAATTTCAAGTTTCTGTAATCTTACCAGCTTGCTTTACTTATTTTTCCCTATTTAGCCCTATTTAACCCCCAACAATTCAACTCATCTCAAATTATACTCTAGTTCCTGATGTCGTTATAATACATACGTGTACCAAATTTCAAATGAATATCTCAATTTTATTTTATCAACTCTTTTCATATTGGAGTAACGGGGTGGTGGGGGTTGAAAAATATTATAAAAAAGTCTGAGGCCTTAAATTCTAGTACATACACCGAATTTCAAGTTTCTGTACTCTTACAAGCTTGCTTTATTTATTTCCCCCTATTTACCCCTATTTAACCCCCAAGCCTTTACCGGATATCCTCAAAAAACAATCCAGTTCCAGATCTCGTTATAATATATAAGTGTACAAAATTTCAAGTCAATATCTTAAACCGTTCCGGAGAAAGCGTGCGGACAAAAAAAAAAGTTACAGACAGACAGACAGACAGACAGACCGACAGACAGAAATTTTTTTTCGCTCAAATTTAAAATCTCGACGTTTCATGACATTCTAAACCTATTTCACGAATAAAAATTTTTGAAAATTTTTTTGCGATTACTATACTTCCAATCCACTACGTGGATGTGGAAGTAATATAATAAAAAATATGCTATGTTAAGAAATATGCTAACGTGCGTGTATTCGGTGGCAGTATATTTTGAGGTCTTGAAACGGTGACGTAATTACATACCCTGTAATTGTTTTAATCAAAAACTGTGCGCCCGATGAGAAAAACGCAAGAAACCGTTTTCATATAGATTGATCAGACTAATCAGAAAAAACATCCACATGGAAAAACGTCAGTGGCGTACGAATTTTTTGGTAAAAAATATCTGAGTACATGTTTGCAGGGACGCCACTGATGGAGCAATAAAAAACTTTTTTAACTAAAACGTGTGGTTATATATCCTATTTACTCATACCAAAATTGAAAATAAAGTACTTTCTGGGATATTAAAAAATAACGATATAAAAAAGAAAAATTCAGCACCCTGTAGCAAAAAATGTAAGCCGTTGCGGACATATGTTCATATGAACCTTTCTTCATAAAGCAACCTAAGAAATCACACCCTAAAATATTAACAGGTCATTGAGGAACACCCTGTATATACTCCCATGGATCTTTGACCGCTAAACACGATCCCGATGTCAGTCTTACAAAATTAGGTCAGGATTTTTTGTTAACCATGAGAGATATGTTAAAACAGGCCAGAATAAGGTTTAAAATATAAATTAAAAATTATTTATTCATACAATTGCCGGTAGCATAGCCGTAAGAATAACGATATTTATTTACTTTTATTGAAACATCTATGGAGTTGTTCATTAAGATAGTGTTATTTATTATAAACAAATAAATTACATTACGCCTATCAGTTAATACTAAAACAATATTCAATTTATTACAATAATTAAAAAACAATTCCAAAAATTGTCGGGCGACGCCTGTGATTATATGCAATTCCTTTGTCGATCTTTTGCTCTGATTTTACATTTCACAATAGAATAGGTAGACTGCCATCGCAAGAATGTACTGGAGGGGGCGTTGTGACGCTGCGTTTGCAGACGCAGTTAGTTTCCACAAACATCAAAAGTCTTGAACAGGACACACTCTACGTGAATTTCGCTAACCAGGTTTGCACAATCTGGAGGAGATCGAGTGTTGTGGTTGAAGAGTTTTGTCTGTGTAAACGACGTTTCCGGAGATAGTAACACTAATGAAAAAAACAACATATCTTACCATCACTAGTTAATAGTCCTGTTCCTAACCATCTGTGCAAATAATCATACTCTTTTGATTTATCTAACATATGATAAGTCCCTAAGACAAATTCTATCAAATCGTAATCAGTTGTGACGACACCCAAATCAGTTAGAAAGTTTAGTTGTATAGTCTTTCCATATTTCTTTATTGATTTCTGAAGAGCGGATATAGTTGCTACAAATAATGATTAAATGTGAATAAAGAATACTATTACCTTGTCTTTTTTTTAATCGTCTTTAAAGAAAAATTATGCACATACTGTCATACAAATATACTAAAATGATAGCGAACAAAACTATTTAAAACAAACTGGGAGCAGATCACGACTCTCGCATCAAATCTGATGTAGCCGAGTGCAATTTATGCAAATTAGCTTTGTCGATATTTTTAAAATGAACTACTTATTGTATTAAAGCTTTTCCTTGTATTTAAAAAGCAATCCGTCGTCTAGTAAATTAATATTTCAACAAATAAATAACACAGAATTTGAATATTTGAACAACTACGCGAAACACGCCATTATTGGTGATGACACTGGTGGTTTCATTGATTACATCAAACAGTAATGTCGCATGTACGTAATATATAAACATAGAATTTTATAGACTTTTTGTACGTTTTTACCTGTGATTTAATTCGAAATGGCTAATACAGGATTCATAAGAGCCACTTTAGGAAATTTAACGGCAGTGGATGTGTTCAGGATCGCGGAGTTTATGAAGAATCATGAACGTTTCAACATAGCAGAAGTGAGGGGCTCTAAAGCTGCAATATAAATACTAAACTTGTTTATTCTCTTTGTATTTATCTATTATTACTTTAACGTAGTCTATTCATTCCTATATTATAATTAATGTATATAGTTGCTCAATATAATATACATAGAAGGTTGATATTATATATTATACATAACCTATAATTGTTGCTCATAAACTTGTAATGTAAACAGGGTTAGGTAGTTAGTTATTTATTATTTTAGACTACTACTCTTGCATGATAATGAAGTTTTGAACTTACTTTGCTTACTCAACTCACTTTGAAACGATCCTCATAGCAAAAAAATATAGATGCTGTTGTAGGTGGATCACGTCTAGCGGTTTTAAGTCACTTTATTTTGCGTTGTATTTGTTTTGGTACTGTCACAAAAACCTTTATTTCATACTGTCCGGTAGGTGACTATTTCCCAGGCTCATTTGAGGCTGGTAAATCGAACATTACAGTATCTTATACCATAATGTAATACACTACGGTATCAGATACTGTAATGTGTTACCTAGCAAATTATTGTTATTAGTAGGCCACTATTTTTTAGTTTTGACTTTTGCCCTTTTACTTAAAAATATACGAAAATATTTAAACACAGTTTTAGCAATTATTTAGTACATGAAAAGTTTATTTTCCTCCGAAATCTCCATAATACAAAACAATGCAAAAATTATAGTTTTATTTATTTGAGAGTGACAAGTTAAAGACAATCATAATTAACTATGAAAAACAATAGCTATAACATTGTTGTGATTACGAACAAATATTGTTTAAATCCCAATAATTAAAACTTTTTATTAATTTTAAAAGTAATTATAAAGACAGTATGAAATAAAATATACGATACACGTCCGATAGGTGTCATTACAGTACTCGTTTATAGTCTGGACCCGTACAGTTTAACTCCGGTAGGAATTTACAAGGACTCGATTATAATTAATTAGAGTTTTTTGAAAAGGCAAAATTCCACTTCAAAAGATTGTGTCGTTTTTAGATTGACCTGAACTTTTACTAAGCTCTAAAACTGTTATACATCTCCGTACGCTGGTCGGTACGTACGAAAACAGTCCATAGTTTGCCATTCTTAACAGATTCATGAAGTTTTGTTCAATTCCTTCATCTGCTACTAGGATAGAACCCTTATTGAGTTTCATAATAATCCGTGAAGTAGTTTAGTTATTATAAGTAACACCATTTCTTCGGACCATTTTTTTCATTTTCGACATATATTGGATGATAATATTAAATTAAGAAAATATTTTATTTTTACTTATCTCTCATTCTAACTCACAAAGGAACTATGAGTTGGCCTCAGATTGTTACCGTATTATCACTACATATTTGTTAGCGAAATGTGTTAATATCATAGTAAAATTTTAGCAAGTGCTTCATTTTTCCAAAATGTGCCAATTTGGCAAATTCTACGACTTCCTTTTTCCTACCTGAAGTAGATGGAAATTCCAAGACATTTCCAATTATTGGCCACCCTGGAACCTCAGCTGCCCAATGTAATTTTTCTCGCGACTTGAATTTCTTGTACCACGGATAACTGATTATTACTATAATTATTATTGTTAGCACAATTTCGACAATCATTTCTTTTTCGAGAACTGATAGAAACTGATTTTCAATAAATTCAATATATTGTAATATTCCTATCCCTGTTATCACTAATTCTTATACAGCCGATTATGATCTATTAATAAAGGCAATAATAATAATATAGCTGGGATCAGATGGTCGAGAAGCGTCTGCTGAAGTTTACGGTTTTATAACCGATCTCGTTACATTTGAATTTATTAGTCAACAATTTTTCGATTTCTTAAATGTACCTACATAGCAGTAATTCCAAATAAATTAAAGAACGATTTCATTAGTTATGTTATGCAAATTAGATTTATACTCAATGTCTCAACTATTTTATTTATTTTATTTTATTCGTACACCATCTAACAGTACAAAACCATTTACAAGATGAGAAACAACACATACATCATACAAAAATGACATAAGTTTACTAACATATATTTCAATAGACATACAACAATAAAACAATATAAATATTAAAAAGTATAGAGAGTTTAATTTACTTGCAATTAAGAGAGAAAAAACCACATACATATACAGTGTGAACGTAAAGAAACGCACAAAATTCATGTCTTTGGTATGTGCCATTTTTCAAAAATATCCTCGAACAGGTCGATATTAGTTTTGTAAATGCTATATTTTGTCACTATACCAAAATTTATTACGTCATTGGTTTTTGAGTTATGACGCCATCATAATTTTTTTTTTAATGGAAACAGACATTTTTGTTTACTGTTTTTGGTGGTAATCCTTTAGCTTTCTGGTAACATAAAAAAAATGCTATTACCTGAGCCACTCTTTTGGAAAAATGCCATTTTATGTAAAAATAGCTTACCTTTCGCAAATTCACGAGTAATGTTCCACTTTCTTATGGACTGATAAATCTTGTTGCCTGCATTTTTGTCTTAACTATCATAAAAACATTTGACAAAAGCAAAATAAAGAAAATAATAAAAAAACAATCACCTTAACAACAGAGAGATACAGATCTTTTTTGTGAAGTATCGATAACTTTTTTATTCCTGGCACGTTTTGTGACACTTCTGAGACAGTGTAAAATTAGTGAATGCAATGCCACGTTTAAGTGAAAGAGAACGCGTAGAACTTTTGATGATGGTTGGATGTGGTGATAGACTGAGAACTCATCAGGAAGCATGTGATGTTTTCAATGCCAAGTATCCCGAAAAGCAAATTTCTAGATCCACTGTAAGTAGATTGGTGGCTAGATTGATGAATTTGGCAGTGTAGCTGACCTCCCTCGATCTGGTCGCTCTAGCACAAGCAACGAAACCAAATTAAATATTCTCTAGAAAGTGAGAAAAACCACCATCTTTCGACGAGGCAGCTGGCTTTAAATCATAACGTGAGTGAAACTTCTGTTGTACGTCTATTGAAAAAAGAAAAATACCATCCATACAAAATGCAATTAATCCACGAATTGAATGAGGACGATCCGGATCGGACCTTACAGTTTTGTGAACAGTTGATGACCTTGTGCGATGAAAACCCAAATTTTTTAAAGAACATTGTTTTTTCTGATGAAGCTACATTTTCTTTAAAGGGGACTGTACATCGGCATAACTGTAGGTATTGGCCACGCGAAAATCCTCATTGGACTCAAGAAGCCCATACACAGCGACGAGGCAAAGTAAACGTGTGGGCAGGTATGATTGGCGATCGTTTATTGGGACCTTTTTTTTTAAAAAAACTTACAGCCGCAAGATATTTACAGTTTTTGCGGGTTGAGTTAGTACCAGCCTTAGCAGTTATGTTTCCGAACAATGAAGATGAAGATATTCCTGCTGAAAACGTCTGGTTTCAGCAAGACGGGGCCCCACCCCATTTTGGGATAGCAGTGCGTCAGTTTTTAGACGACATTTTTACTGGAAGGAGGATAGGTCGTCGAGGTCCGATTGAGTGGCTCCCGCGTTCACCGGATTTAACCCCCTTAGACTGTTTTATTTGTAGTTACTTAAAGTCAAGGGTGTATTTTAACAGACCGGATACCATAGAAGATGGAGATGAGACGAATTGCCTATGAGATGATTCAGAACAGCGTGCAAGGTGTTTACACCCATCTTGGTCAATGCCAAATGGGTGGAGGGTCGCAATTTGAGCAATGGAGATGATTTTTTTCTCACATTTACTTATGTAAGGTATCAATCTATAAAAATATGTTTTCCCAAAGAATGGCTTAGGTAATATAATTTTTTTTCATATCACCAGAAAGCTAAAGGAATATACCACTAAAAACAGTAAACAAAAATGTCTGTTCCATTAAAATTATGATGACGTCATAAATTTTGATATAGTGACAAAATGTAGTATTTACAAAACTAAAATCGTCCTGTTCGAGGATTTTTTGACAAATGACACATACCAAAGATATGAATTTTGTGCGTTTTTTTAGGTTCACACAAAGATGTCGATATCACGCTGGCAGTGATTATAGTTAGACCACATGCTGTAGATTGACGAAAATTTTAAAGAATTAGTCCGGGCTATAGCAACGTAAAAAGTTTGGTTCTGTCTTGAATTTATTCGAGAAATATAGCAAGTAAGTTTCTGGCGTAGTTCACTATAGTCAATGAATTACCTTTTTAAAAAAATGTCTGGCAAAGTCCAACGACTTCACTACAGTCAATATCATAATGAATTACCTTTTTTAAAGAAAATAATTTTTTAAAAAAGGAAATTAATTTTGATGGCTGAAGTGAAATACTCCAGAAACTTGTTTCCACATTCCGTGAATGAATTCAGATAGGTTACTCATAGAAAACATTTGAAGTAAATCGCTTTGTGGAAAACCAATTGGTGGATACACAAATACCATGAGATTTTAGATATAGAAATTTAAGAAAATGGCGTTGCAAATTTTCTAATTTAAGACTGTGAATGTTATAGCAAAGCTGCCAAACAAGAGACGCATACTCTAGTTTAGATCGCAAAAAAAATATATAGTTGTTCCAACGTTGAGATATTTGAGATATCGCGCCTATTGCGTATAATAAAACCAAGAGTTCTATTTACGTCGCAATTTTACTTGTCTGCTTGATTGACAAAGCTGAGTTTTTTGTCAAAAATTACTCCAAGGTCTTTGAACAAGGATGGTCGAGTTAAAGGTTCATATTCGAGAAAGTAGTTAAATGTATAATTAATATTCTTCTTCGAAAATGTCATTACGTTATGTTTTTACATGTTTAATGTGAGACTGTTCTCGACACACCAAGCGCTGAGTGCAGATACAACATTTTGTAATTTAACTTATGATAGAGATTCTATGTAGTAGCTTGATGTCATTTACATACATCAAAAATGAACATCTAGCTCATATGCTATATCATTGATAAATATATTAAACAATAGTAGTCCAAGAAAAGACTCCTGAGGAACACCGGAGCAAGATAAGTAATCAGTAGACCTGAATCCATTATATGCGACGTACTGTTTTCTATCAGTATGATTTTAAGAAGTATGTAAGATTCTGTAAAACTCTAATATTAGACAGGTTTATAATAAGAACGTTGTGATTAAACCATGTTTTTGTGAAATCCAAATATATTACATTTGTTTGAACTTACAAGCCATAGACTCCGATATATATTGAGTAGCACATATTAAATTGGTGGTTGTGGTCAATATTCAATTATAGCACAATGGGGCAGTTAGGGATCTCTACATAGGATTTGGATCGGAACTTAGATACTGGTCAGATAAATAGTAAACTGACTATTACTTTTAAAATATATTTATAAAAATATTTAACATATTGCAAGTAATTATAAAATGTCTTTTAGCAGACTCCGTCTCCAGGGTAGTCATTCAAAAGATAACCATTAATTACGTTTAAGCATAATGTTGAATCGAAAATCTTTGTTTCCTATATGCGAACGAATAAATACGCTCTTCTTTAACAGACTTTAGAATATAAAAAGAAAGAAAGATGAAGGAGTATTTTGGACCATTTAGAATAAATAAAAATAATATATTTTTATTATTCTAAAAGTGCATAGTTACCATGTGATTGTGTATATGCTAGTGTTACACCCAATAATAAATACATCACAGTATGGCTTGTTTCAATCAATCAACCAAATACACTTTATTATAAATTAAATACTAATTAGTAACATTTTTCTCACCAAGCACGCGCACCTGACCAAGCCAGATATCCACGCTTGTTTAAAGCCATTTAACTTTAAATATTACGGGATACACTAGATAAAATTACAAGGTTACATATCGTATTATTATGCGTGAAAATAGTAGTACGATTCATATCGCCTACATATACATAATTCTGGTTTTGATGTAATAACTACCTTGCATGGAACCAGGGCCTGCTTTTTACTTGCTTTAGTTTAATTTATTATATTTATTGTCAAAATAGTGGGCGATGCAGTTCTAGTTCAATTCACTGCATAGAAATCACAAATTTCTCTTCTTTAGTTTTATCTTAATTCCATTTTGTGACTTTAGAACTCCTTCTGCAGCTAACATCAACTTGTGTTCTGGTTTGGAAGGCAGCAGCTCGAAGGTCCTTAACATTTTTGATAAAAAGCTCTTTATTTCCATCATAGCAAATTTTTGCCCTAAAAAACAATCCATACTAAAAACATTGTTATACTATTTGTCAGAGTTCATTGTACAACGTATATATTAATTTCAAATTTGATGACATCAAGCACAAAAATGTGAAGTGCATGGTAAAAGTAATATAATCGGTGTTCAATACAGGTAATGTGTAATTGGTATTCGTTGTTTGAGGAATCAAAATAATAGATGATCAGCATACTTTACTAATAATAGGTAGAAATTGTGGGCGGTATAGTAAAATTAACAGATGTTTCATAAATAAATAAAAAAAATATATATGTGGATTGCTCAATACATCAAACAAAGTACGCAATGAAGTATTAATAATTAATTTCTGCCTAAACTTATAACTGTACATTTTCCATTTATCTTACTACCCTATACAGGGTGTTTCATGAGGAAGTGTACTTACTTCCAGGGGTGGTAGAGGACCACCTGGTTATTCAGGAACGGCCATTGAAATTTTCCTGTCGCTCTCAATTTCTGAAATACAGGGTGATAAACTAATTTCGGTCTAAATTTATTTTGGCCAGAACGTCCTTACTATTAATCCGATTTTGTTTAAATTTCAGACACTTTATGCACTTATCAGAGTTGATATATTGCTATTATAATTTTTTTTTTAATTTCAGTGCCGGATTTTCTTAATTTGATTTTTCCGATTCCTGTAAAAATGATCACCCTGTAATATATTTTTATAACATTCAGGTGTCAATTATAAAAGTCCATACATCACTAATAATACAGGCAATGAAGGGAAAATGTAAAAACCTCGCAAAAATTAATAAAAGAATCATTTCTGGGATTTAAGTAGTTAATAACCTGTAGAATGGAATGATGCATTCTTTGCACTTCCAAGTTCCGGGAAAATTTTAAAAAATTTGGAAAATTTTTTGATTTTCGGCTTCTTGCTCTAACGGCTAAAATAATGAAAATACGGAAAAAAGTTTTCAACAAAATGTGTAGCTCCTCTCTTTCTCTACAAAATAGGTCTTTACAAATTTTTGTCTTACATAAGCCGTTTAGGAGATAAATCCAGTTTTCCACTTACAGTTTTGAGCCGCTCCGAAATGCGCGGAAAATGAGAATTCTCTGGGAGTTTCGTACGACCGGACATATCGATCGATAATTATTACTATTCAGAGCCGCTAAAAAAATAAAAATAACGTAAAATGTAGAGAGAAAAGTCTCACCTTTAATGTGAATCTAATCACAAAATTCATACAAATTTTTATCATAGAGTAAAAAGTGTTAGAAGATGGCTTAGTAAACTTTATACAGTTGATTTATTCACATCTTTGAGTTTTATGCATCTTGCCTATTTCTCCAGTAACAATGGGTGCTTTTCCACTGCACAGATTCGATTCCACGCACTTTAATCTATATTTCATTGAAGAATGTTAAGAAGCAAATAAGTTGTATATGTTTTATACATTTTCTGAACGTGTATGAATAATGTAGACAAATTCAAAAAGTACTGCGCGAATTTAAAAAACTCTAAAATCGTTCGAAAGAATATGTTTTATTGTACTTATAATCCAAAAATTAAGACTGTGCTATTATTATTACTTAAGATATAGCGAATTGAACTCTAAAATTTGGAGGTGATTGATCGATGAGAAATATACCCTCTACTTTGATCGCAAGGCATATTTTTCCAACAAAAGTAATTGCAATAAAATGTTAATTGAATTTAATATATCATTATATAAGAATATATGAGCAAAATTAATTACCATTCTAACGACTCCCGGCAAAGATATGAATAAATCTGTGGATCAACTGTAAAAAGTTCACTTAGCCATCTTCTGACACTTTCTCTCTTGGATAAAATTTTGTATGAATTTTGTGATTAGTTCCACATTAAAGCTGAGACTTTTCTCTACATTTTATGTTATTTCCATTTTTTTAGGGGATCTGAATAGTAAGAATTATCGATCGATGAGCCCGGTCGTACGAAACTCCTGGAGAATTCTCATTTTTCGCGCATTTCGAAGCGGCTTAAAACCACAAGTGGAAAAAGCCGAGCTACAACTTTTGTTTGGAACTTCTTTCTCTATTTTCATTATTTTGGCCGCTAGAGCAAAAAAACCGAAAATCAAAAAGTTTTTCCTAATTTTTTTGAATTTTTCCGGAACTTGGAACAAAGAATGCCTCATTTCATTCTCCAGGTTATTACCCACTTAAATCCCAGAGATCATCCTTTTATTAATTTTTGTTACCCTAAATTGTTAATTTTCCTGTACTATAAACATAAGCATGTAATTAGATTTTTTGTCACAACTTTGTTGATTTTTTTCCAACGATTGAATTCGACAAAAGGGGGAATTTAAAGAAAAACTAACTGCTTTATTTGCTTACATTAATTGTCCAAATAATTAAAACTGGTGAATTTAAACTCGGTAAATAATGTTCAATATGACAAAATATTTAAAACCAAAGTTTTTTTTCATTTAAAAGAAAGTGTAGATAGGAACATTAAAATGTAAAACTATCGAGACCTACTAATAATTATGTAATAATAAAAAGAAAACTGTTTCATGATTCCTATGATAAACATAGGAATCGATAAACAGTTTTCTTTTTATTATTACATAATTATTAGTATGTCTAGATAATTTGACATTTCTTGTTTGTTCTCGTAAATAGTAGAACTAGTGTACTTGGATAACTTAGTTAGTCATGCCTTATAAATTTACAAATGATGAATATGCCGATATTATTTTTGTTTATGGATTTTCTGATGGTAATGATAGACAAGCCGCAGAGGAATACAATATTCGTTTCCCTAACAGAAGAACACCAAATCATCAAATATTTTCAACTGTGTATCGCCATGCAAGGGAGCACAGTTTTCTATTATCAAAAGTGGAAAGAAATATTGTTCAAAACGTTGAGGATCAAGAAAATGTCATTAATATTGATTAGGAACATTCTGAAGTAGCCGGCGAATAAGTGCCCAATTAGGAGTTCCTCATGTGCGGGTTTGGAGGACTCTAAATAAAGAAATATTACATCTGTATCATATTCAGCAAGTGCCAAGGCTTCAACAGGGTGACAATGTAAATAGGCTAGAATTTTGCGAGTGGATTATTGATTACAGACCAACTACGTATCGAACTTCATTCACAGACGAGGTCCAATTTACACGGGATGGCGTATTTAATTCAAGAAATTCACATAACTGGGCCGAAAACAATCCTCATGCTATAAGAGAAGCCAATTCTCTACATAAGTTCTAGGTAAATGTTTGGTTTGGTATGATTAACAACATCCTAATTGGCCCATATCTTCTTCTGGCAAGTCTAACTACAGAGGTTTATTTAGATTTCTTGCAAAATATTTTACCTGGTTTAATGCAAGTTATTAATGCAATAGGACAATTATAAAAACAAAAAAAGAGGACAATACTTCCAGCTTGACGGAGCTCCTCCTTATTGTGGTACTAGGCTGTGTTAGAAGGCACTTGGATAATGAGTATCCAAATAGATGGACTGGACGTGGGGGGGACCTCATTCTTGGCCGGCTAGATCACCAGATTTCAACCCCGTCGGTTATTTTATATGGGAATATCTCAAAACTGAAGTCTACAGTGTCCCAATAAATACTAGAGATCATTTACTTAGCGAATTTTCCTCTGTAGTGACCAAATTAGAAACAATCCTGCGCAAATCAGCCAACAAAAATGTATGGAAGCTGGAGGTTCCCATTTTGAACATTTGCTCTAAGTATTTGTAACATTTTTAAATAATTTTTGTAAGTAATGAATGTGACCATTTTTAATTATGTGGACAATTAATGTAAGCAAATAAAGCTGTTTTCGCCAAACTCAATCGCTTGTAAAAAAATTAACAAAAGTGCGACAAAAAATCTAATTGCATGTTTAGTGATATATGGTCTTTTATAATTGGCACCTGAGTGTTAAAAAAATACCACAGGGTGATCATTTTTATAGGAATCTGAAAAATGAAATTAAAAATGTCCGGCACTGGAATTAAAAAAATATATAACAGCAATCCACTGTGATCAGTGTATGAAGTGTCTGAAATGTAAACAAAATTCGATCAATAGGAAGGACATTCTGGCTAAAGTAAATTTAGAGCAAAACCAGTTATCACCCTGTATCTCAGAAATTAAGAGCAACAGGAAAATTTCAATGGCCGTTCTTGAATACTCAAGTAGTCATCTACCGTCCCTGGAAGTAAGTATAGTTCCTCATGAAACATATTTAAAAGTGAATTATTTATTATTTGTTTGCCTATAATAATTAAACATATTCTTTATAGGATTTTGATTTGCTAGCATAACCAGAAGTCAGGTTATCGAAAGAATGCAAAGATTTCATTAATATTTTTTGCATATAAACTGCTGGCCACTCGAACTTACACATAGAGACTTTTAGGCAAAATTTAAAGTTCAATATTTTCAACAGGAATGCAAATTTTTGAACGCGGCTTGCAAATTTTAAGAGCTAGTTTTTTTCGGATTAAGCTGCATGACGTATATTTATCGTAGGACCATAAGTTTATTATATACGGGGTGATCAATGAAGTCATGCAAAAAATCAAAAAGTTTGTATGAGTGAAATTTCCGCAAAAAATTTTTTTGGTCTTTGCAATATGGTTCCTTACTAAGGTAACATCAATATCTCTAGACGGTTTTGTCAGTTTTTGGATTAAGGCCCTTAGGCCTTGTACACACTACTCAACATAAAATTTGGATACCGAAATCTTTAAAATGCTATAACTTGACATTGGATTGACGGTTCTTGATGATTTTTGCCGATTAGGAATCCTTATTTCACGTAGATTTTCTATGGTCTAAGCATTTTATTTGAGGGTTGAAATTTACACATTATACCGGGTCGATAATAAACAAAAACGTAGGGTACGACGCGCTCTAAAGTTTGGCATTATTTAAGTTTTTGTAAAAATAAAGTCTCACCTCAAGTTGTTTTTATTTAATGTTCTTCTCACTGCTCTGTCCGAAACTCACACCCCAGTTTGTTGTCTCAAAGAATCATTCAGTTTTACATAGTTCTTTGTCCACCCCCATGCCCATAATTATGATCGGGTGTAATTTCTACGCGACGCGTCAATTTCAAAGTAGGCATTGGAAAAACAAATTTGTTGCTATGGAATTAAAAACTGTTTACATTATTTTAGAAATAATCTGACATGTGTCAATGTTATAATTTTGTAAAGTTTAATTAATATGAGGCGTTTAACCACGGCAGAAAGGGAAAATTGCATTCGACTTCTCAACGAAGGAATGTCAAAACAGGAAGTTGCGCACATTTACAATGTCAGCCGAAAGATAATTTATAATTTGAACCGCCGCGTCGAAATTACTGGTAATCATAATTATGGGCATGGGGGTGGACATACAAAAAAAATAAACCAAAGAACCGAAAGAATTTTAATGAGAGAAACTATACGGAATAGAACAAAGAACTCTAGAAAACTAAATGACTCTTTAAGACAACAAACTGGGGTGAGAGTTTCGGACAGAACAGTGAGAAGAACATTAAATAAAAACAACTTGAGGTGAGATTTTTTTTTTTAAAAAACATAACATAATGCCAAACATTTTAAATTATAGAGCCCGTCGCAGAGCAAAATGTGTGCGGTTATTACAACGCCATAGAGCGAATAGGCGGGCATGGGCAAATCGGCATGCGAATTGGGGTAATGCAGAGTGGAGCCATTGTTTATTTACTGACGAAACAAGATTTAATTTGTTTCACTCCGATGGCCGAATGTTAGTTTGGAGAAGGCCAAATCAGCGATATTTGGAGGAAAATATGGCCCCTCAAGAAGCATTTGGTGGCGGAGGTGTTACAGTGTGGGGAGGTATCATAAGAAATGGTAAAACCGAGCTATTCATTACCAACCAAACCATTAATGCTACTGTTTATCAGGAGGAAATTTTGGAACCTATTGTTGTTCCTTTTGCTCGACATTACGGCCCAGAAATTCTATTGGTGGATGACAACGCTCGACCTCACAGAGCGCGAAGGATCACAGAATTTTTGCAGGCACAAAACATCAATAGGATGGACTGGCCTGCAAAGTCTCCGGATCTTAATGTCATCGAACACGTTTGGTCTTATTTAAAACTTAAAGTAAGATCTCTTGATGTACCCCCTGAAACCTTAGAAACGCTCAGTGAGGCCATTCGTGAAGAATGGGAGAATATTCCACAAGATTTTATAAATAATCTTGTGGATACTCTACCAAATCGATGTCGGGAAGTAATATTCCGAGCAGGAGGACCAACAAAATATTAGCTTCTCTTTTTTTTAAATTAATGTACCTAATTTTAATTAGGTAATTTTAATTTAATTTTAATTT